>CM036587.1:162016193-163464282 GCA_020745705.1 Hemiprocne comata
AAGATCTGCCCCATGAACTGACCACATGTGTTGCTAATCATAGAATGCCAGGTTGGAAGGGACCTCAAGGATCATCTGGTCCAACCTTTCTAGGTACTACTCTAGTTTATCTGAGATGGCTCAGCACCCTGTCAAGCTGAGACTTCAAACTGTCCAATGTGGGGGAATCCACCACTTCCCTTGGGAGACTTTTCCAATGTTTGATTGTCCTCATGGGAAAAAATTACCTCTTGTGTCCACTTGGAATCTCCCCAGGAGCAACTTGTGCCCATGACCCCTTGTCTTTTCCATGTGACTCCTTGTCAATAGGGAGTCTCCATCTTCTTGGCAGCCACCCTCTAAGTACTGGAACATGGTAATAAGGTCTCCCCTAGGCCTTCTTTTCTCAAGGCTGAACAAACCCAGTTTTCTCAACCTCTCCTCATATGACAGGTCCTCCAGTCCTCTGACCATCCTTGTGGCCCTTCTCTGGACCCTCTCCAGCCTGTCCCATCCTTTTTGTAGAGCAGGGACCAAAAGTGAAGGTAATACTCCAGGTGTGGTCTGAATGACTGAAGCTGTGCATATTGATGAACTAATTAATCACTTAAGAAGTACATAATGGAGACATGATTTAAGACAATAACCAAAGGAACAGTAAATGATGGCCAAAGGATTGTCTTTTCTCAGATTTAAGCTGTTGGACTTTTGGATCTCAAGTTGCTCTATTCAGGCACCTCTGCACAATGGTACTGTTCTTATCTACCAAACTACTTCGAAAGAAAACTCTGCCTGGCAAATCTGGTGTTCAGTCAGGCCATGCAAGTGGGAGAAAGATTTCTTTTTTGATGGACGATCTGGAATATCTAAAAACATAGTATCCACTCTAGAGAGTATAAAAGTACTTTAAAAAAGAAACCACCAGTTGCTGCTAATGAGAGATCATGTCTGTCCAGGTGAGCCAATAATGTGTTCCTTCCAGTCTTGACATTTCTTATGGTGGCCAATGGAACAGCTTGAAGGCCAAAGCATGTGCTAATTGTTTGGAAAATTATTTCTGCTATGTTTAGTGAGAATGACTAAAAAAACCCCAAACGTATTAATTGGAATATCTTGGTATATTTGCTTTTTTTTTTTTTTTTCTTCTTACCTTCATTAACACTGTCTTAAGTCCTTAGAAAGTTGAATGAGTTGTGTTGTGTTTCCAGACAAAAATTGAGATGTTTTGTTTTTTTGTCATTGTCCATTTATTACATCTGTAAATTACCCTACTGCTAAACTTTTCACATGAATTTATGGTTCTTTTGGGCCATCCTAAAACTGCATTTATTGAAAGAGAATATTTTCTACCAGAATCATTCCTTCATTCTGATTACAGTACTAAAACTCAAGGAGAAGAGTCATCTCACGAATTGGCAATAAATACTGGTATCAAACACTCCCCAGAAACAAAGTTCGTGTTCTATAAAATAGAGACATATCACAGTGATACAGGTGATAACTTGAGTTATAATAATGAGTGTGATATAAGAACTAGAATAAAACAGGCTGGAAGACTATCTTAAAAACATAAACTTTCAGGAGCTGATGTCCTTTCCAAATAGCCTCCTGAAGGAGAGACTGGATTTTATATCTTAGAATATGTTCAAACATTCTGTGCAGCAGAGATAAAAAACATAGTTCCCAATACAGGGAAATTATCCCCCAGGAGCTCAAAGATAACAATAGTGTTAGAGACCCAAGGTAGCTGGTTGTTTCTAAGCAGCACCTTACTGTAAAGGATGAAAAAGAGTATTTGCAGAGGCACTTTTATGTGGAAAAGGTGATAAAATTTATTATTTGCTGCCGTTGCAAACTACCATGCTGTTAACAGAAGCCTGAAATTGAAAAAAAAAGACCAAAACAAGCTCTAATTGTGGGTCTAGATTTCAAATGGTCAGCAGATATTGTAATGATGGTGAATGAATCCCTGGGACAGATACATGAGAAGTCAGTGGCCAAATATGATGTTTCTCTTAGTTAGTAAGAGCTAAATAAAACTAGTGAGCTCAGTACGTGAACATTGAAATTCAGAAGTGGATTACTCTATCCATGGGTGAAAGATTGTTTTGACCTTAAAATCAGTAATTTCTTTTGATTAACCCAGTATTAGTTCAAAGACAAGCATATTTAGTCACAAATACTCTTCTCACGTATCCAGAACTTGAAGTAACTGTAGTTCATTCTGAGGTCAGGTGGTCTAGTTGCTTCACAGGCATCCAGGGTCTGTCCTAGGAAAATTATATTAAAAAGAAAAAAAAAAAGAGGAGAGAAGTTAGAGCTTAAATTCATCTTTTTATTCTATTTTCTATACTTGTAATTTCAGCTGCGTTTACTGCTTGCAGCATAAGATGAGTGAGAAAAGCAACCTTTTTTTAAGCAGAAAAGCAGCAATATATTGTTTCACAGAGTTTCTGCTCTGATTTTTGCTTGTGCCATGGAGTTACACTCAGTTGCATATGCAGCACCATGCTTAATGTTGCTTCTACAAGTCACAATGTTGGAATCCAAAGATGTAAATGTTAGACTCTTCTTGCTCATCTGTCCTGTGGTCAGTTCTGCTTGTGGTGAAGCTTCTGTGTGTTTTTGGTGTGTGTGTGAAAAGATTTTAGGAGACTTTCGTCTTCTAAATGAATGAAATGCTGTGAGATTACCAGATGGAAGTTGTTGATGGAGAACTAAACAGCTAAAAGAAAGAAAACATTGCTTTTGGTAAAACAGAATAATTGACTAAATCACTGTCCTCATTAGTAATTTGTTCTGTTGTTTGAAGAAATCAGTATCTTGAGAGGCATAAACAGGAACATCCAGACCATGAGCACCTATACTGGAATTCATATCTGCTACAAGAGAGACAGGGAACTACTAGAAAGAGTCCAGTGGAGGGCAACAAAGATGATTGGGGGATTGGAGCATCTTCCCTGTGAAGAAAGGCTGAGAGAGCCTGGAGAAGAGAAGGCTGAGGGGAGACCTTATTAATGCCTACAAGTGTCTAAAGGGTGGGTGCAAGGAGGATGGAGCCAGACTCTTTTCAGTAGTTCCCAGTGACAGGATGAGGGGCAATGGGCACAAGCTGGAACATGGGAAGTTCCATTTAAATATGAGGAAAAACTTCTTTACAGTGAGGGTGACAAGGCACTGGGACAGGCTGCCCAGGGAGGTTGTGGAGTCCCCTTCTCTGGAGATATTCAAGACCTGCCTGGATTCAGTCCTGAGCAATGTACTCTGGGCAATCCTGCTTCATCAGGGGACTTGGAGTAGATGATCTCTAGGGGTCCCTTCCAACTATGACAATTCCATGATTCCATGAAATTAGGAGGTTAGTGTAAGTTCTGTGTCTGGGATCTCATTATGCTCAGCAAAAAGAGATATGCACTTCCACAGACTGACCCATCTCACTCACATTAGGCACAATAAAGAAGGATTAGTTCTGTAGATTAAATGATTGCAGTTTAGGTTTCCACATGTAGGTGATGACAAATGGACTAAGTGTCTAAATTCTCATGATAAACAATGGGCAACATGTTAATGCAGTTCATGAAATAGAAAGAGCTATTCTACTGACCAGGAAACAGGAGTATTATACAGTTCCCTTAACACACCTAGTGCCATTCAGGTGCCCTAGGGAGATGCATGGGCTGGCAAATACAACACAATCATTGGAGATCTACATCCTTCTGAAGACTGTATTGGATGTCCTATAATGCCTAGAAGACCACTAAGTTCCCATGGTTGGAGAGCTAAATGTGCCACAGATCTCTCAAGAGTGAAATCGGAGTTTTATAACCCAGTAGACATGAAGACATCTCCATTGGGGCATTTTTACCTGATTCTTACCCTGGATTATGGTTGCATTGTGTTCTGAAGGTGTTTGATTCCTTTCATCAGCTAAGACTTAGATGACTATCTTAGGTCAGACACCTAATTTTTAGATGGTTGACATTAGGTGACATACATTTCACCTCCCCTTTAGGGTTTTAGGGAACAACTTCACTTTCAATGCTGGAAATACAGTAGAGCCATTACGTTTTATGAGCAAGACACTAAGCAAGGAAATGGGATGTACCCTTAATAGCAGTTTATATTTACATGTTTAAAAGCCTGGAAAGCCTGGTTGTACTTTCACAACTTTGTATGTGACAAGTGCAAGAACAGGTAGGTGAATGAAACAATATGATGCAATTTTCATACTCATGGAAGAAGAAAGACAGCTGTACAGTACGTCTTGAAACTAAATGGTTTCATGAAACAGTATTTCAACTGTGACTTAGAATTTTGGCACTCATAATACACAAAGTAGTAGAAAATTTTGAGCTGATTCTCCTGAAATTTCCAGTCCAAGCCCTGCGTTGTGCTGAAGACCTTCTCTGAATTCACACTGAAGGCTCAGGTACTTTCTAGGTCTGCTGGTTGCCTAAACATACCTATGCCCTGCAATAGCTTTACTTGTATTTGGTGATTTTATCTCTATTAAAAATCCACTGAAGTCAGAAAGAATCTTTCCTTCAAATACATAGGACTGCAGAGCAAGTGCAGGGTGCTCAGTTCCACCGTGCATGCCATTTTGGTGCTATTTACATGGGTTTTGGTGGCTTTTTTCCTAAGTTAAAATTTTCAAAGCATTTAATTAGTAAGTGAAAATGATGGTGGGAGAGACCCTCAGGGTTCTTCAGACACTTTCATTTTGGGCTGGCCTAACCAGTTGCATCTTGTAACAAAAAGCCTCAAGCTCCATTTGACTTTGGAAGCAATGGAGTTGTCTGTGATTGGGCCATAGAGAATTGCATTAAATTTCTTATGATGCCTAGGCTGGCTTGCTGCCCAAGTGCAGCCCCCTGTAAATGTGCTTGTTTGTTCTTTTTATTGCAGCCATCTCCTGCAGACACGTAAATGGCTGTTATCAAACACCCTATTGTACTCTTGCTGGCCAGATGGCTAAAGGGGCATTACTGTTCTCTCACCATAAACTATATGCTTTGCTGCAGGCATTAACAAGGCAATATATTTTTTAGGAACCATTAAATACTTGAGATTTAGGTAGTAGCAGGTATTGCAGTTGTGGGCTTAAAGATGCTTTTAAAGTCCTTCGCTTTGTCCTTAAAAACTCTGCTCAAATGAGGTTGCCTCAGGAGACAAATTAAAATAAAAATAACCCTCTAAATGCAAAGTTTGGTGGTGCTCCTGAGATCTGCTTCTGTTAGGAGTGGAATCGTGCAAGTTGTGAAATGCCTTTTTAACTTTCCTTTTTGAGATGCAGATCCAGATTTCCGTGGAGGCAGTAATGATCTCTATTTTTAATTTGTTAGCCTGCTTCATCACAGGTGCATCTCTGCCTAACACCTCAGAAAGGAGCACCTTGAGCCCCGAAAATCCAATTAATGAAACAGAGGAAAGCAACCTGTGACCCCGTTATATTTCTTGCTAGAGGCCAGGCTGCCAAAGGGTGAAAGTTTACTCTGTCACATACTCCATGCTGAGTAAAAACAGAAGACTCTGTGCTTGTAAAACTAAACTGCTCTGTAGTTAGAGAGCCATTTACAGCTGCACTGTCACCTTCCAGCCATTCTCACTCCCACTGTCAGCTTCAAAGTCTTCAAAGCCTTTCACTCCACCAGCATTTGCATTTTTGCTTCCAAGTGGTGGTGTGTTTCTCCAGCTGAGGTTGACTTTTGTGAGCTGTAAGGTCACCACCAGCGAAGTCTTCACTCCTAAAGAGCCAGCCTGCTCTAGTATTTGTGAGAGACCAGATATCCAAGTAAAATACTGCAAAATGTGCAGATTTCCCAATGAGAGCTCTTTTCTCCTGGGAGCCAGAGAGCGAAGAACCCGGGGAAGGGATTCAATGCAGATGGACTTCGATATGCTTGAGAGGTGGATCCATGCAAACTGCATGAAGTTCAACAAAGCCAAGTGCAAGGTCCTGCACATTGGTCAGGGCAATACCAAGCACAAATGCAGGCTGGGCAGGGAATGAATTGAGAACAGCCCTGAGGTGAAGGACTTGGGGTGTTGGTTAGTGAGAAGTTTGACATGAACCAGCAATGTGCTCTTGTAGCCTAGAAAGCCAACTGTGTCCTGGGCTGCATCAAAAGAAGCATGGCCAGCAGGTCAAGGGAGGGGATTCTCCATCTCTACTCCACTCTTGTGAGACCCCATCTGGAGAAATGTGTCCAGTTCTGGAGTCCCCAAAATAAGAAGGACATGGAGCTGTTGGAGAGAGTCCAGAGGAGGGCCACAAAGATGATCAGAGGGCTGGAGCACCTCTCATATGAAGACAGGCTTATGGAATCAGAGCTGTTCAGTCTGGAGAACAGGAGGCTCTGGGGGAGACCTTAGAGCACCTTCTAGTACCTGAAGGGGCTATAGGAAAGCTGGGGAGGGACTTCTGACAAGGGCTTGTAGTGATAGGATGAGGGGGAATGGGTTTAAACTGGAAGAGGAGAGATTTAGTTTAGACATTAGGATGAAATTCTTTCCTGCAAGGTGGTGAGACACTGGAACAGGTTGCCCAGAGAAGCTGTGGCTGCCCCATCCCTGGAAGTGTTGAAGGCCGGGTTGGATGGAGCTTGGAGCAACCTGGTTTAGTGGGAGGTGTCCCTGCCCATGGCAGGGAGTTTGGAACTGTATGATCTTTGTGGTCTCTTCCAACCCAAGCCATTCTATGATTCTCTGGCCATCCCACCTGCTCTAATTATTCACTTGTTAGAGTCTGGGCTTCTCACCCACTGCATCCCTCAAAGGAATATGTTATCCTGATAGGACCAGAGACACCCTGGTGCAATTAAATAATTATCTCTATGTTACCTAGTGCCTTTTAGCATGCCTATGAAGAAACCTTGGTTTTGGTCTCAAAATCTGTGAGGACTGTTCCCCACCCATGAGGTTGTAGTGCTATCAGGAAGCATCTGCTTTCTTTTTGTCCATGAAGTCAATGCTGTTTCTGCTGCCTGTTGTTTAGGTTCCTTGAAAGCAGCTTTATATCTTTTCCCAATGATCTTGCCCTTGGAAGGAGGTATCTGTAAAATAACCATCGAGCTGCCTTGCTGTTCTTTTCTAATCCCTCCTAGTTCACAGCTAGATGATGACAGGCTAGTAGTGCATGAATTTGACTAAATTATGGTGATAACTTCATCATCCCCATTCTTCTGCACTAACCTGCTGTGAGTTAAGTTGCTTAGGGAAGGGGTTTTACATCTTCCACAGTTTCTTGGCCTGGGTATATACAGTTCATGACACAGCAGGAATAAGGACTGTAGCTAGTGATAGGATGAGGGGTAATGGTTTGAAGCTGGAAGAGGGGAGATTTCGGTTAGACATGAGGAAGAAATTCTTCCCTGTGAGCGTGGTGAGACACTGGCCCAGGGAGGCTGTAGATGTCCCATCCCTGGAAGTGTTCAAGGCCAGGTTGGATGAGGCTCAGAGCAACCTGGGTTAGTGGGAGGTGTCCCGGCCTATGCAGGGATGTTGGAACTAGATGATCTTTAAGGTCCCTTCCAACCCAAACCATTCTATGATGTTTTGACACACAATAGTAATAAAAACACTAGTCATCATGAATTTCTAATGCTGTGACTCCACCATCACCCCCTTGCACCCCCTAACACTGTTTGTCTTTGCAGACCGTTGGTACCCTTAAAGCTCTCTGTCTTGGGTGGAGATGGTATCTGGTATTTTCCAGCTGGAAGAGAATAAAGTAGGTCCTGTGCCTTGGCAGACCTGGGCTCAGTTCACTGACAGACTTATTGAGGATTTCTTGGCCTCTCCACCCCCTGCCTCCCTGCGTGCTCTGTTGGGATGCTCTCACTGCCTTGTATTGGAGTAATGAGGGGAAAAATATAAAGATTGTGGGATACATTAATCAGGAACCCAAAGAGAAGGTGCTTGCTCTGACTTCCAGTGCCTGTCACCTTGTTAATGCTGATGAGATGTCAAGTCCATACTCAGTTACCCTCTGATAACAGCTTTCCTAACCTCCTTGCTCAATTTTCAACAGTTTCTGTGCTATTTCTTTGCTCATATGAAAGTGCTAGCAGCAAGCAACCAAAAAATAAATCCACACTGTTCTTCTCATCCTCCTGAAGATTTTTTTCCACCTAGACCTACAGAAGATCTCCAGCAGTCAGCTAGCCTGTTGGGGTAGCTTCTTATCACATTTGTGACCGTATTTTCACTCTTCCTGTATTTGGAGAAGGCACTAAAGTAGTTCATTGCTTTTCTACACGGTGCACAGCACACCAAGCAGGGTGAAGTCCTCGTGGATACTTTTTGACATAGGAAATTAATTACAGTAACTAAGATTACGTGGAGATATCAGTACCTGCTGTGCCTACCCTGGTGCATCTCACATGTTGTGAATGTCAATTTAGACAAGAAATAGCGGCGAAGCAAACCTGAAAGCTTCATGGCATCACAAGCACAGTCACATCCCAGATACAGAATGAAATAAGTACATTTACAAACTGCAAGGCCATTACTAGTGTCTGAGAAATCTGCCAGGAACTGTTAATCCATGTTTGCATCAAATAATTTCAAGTCATGAAGAAATGTGAAAAAATGAAAAGCTGCTAAATGAATAGTTTGCACGCATGAACAAGAAGCTAAATCCTTCTAATAAATCACTCAAGAAATAGTTTGCCCAGCCTTTTACTACAATCATAACAATGGGAACAGGAAAATTTGCAGGCAAATTTAATCAGTTTCTCTAAGCTATAGTAATTGTATTTCAAGATTATGCAAATCCAAAATTATTTTTCTTTTCAGAAACAAATTACCGCCTGGATTTTGATCGCTTCCATTGTCTTTGCTTTTCACTGTGCCATTGATGTCACCTTTATTTCATTTATATGAATATTTTCTGTTCATTAGGGCAACTCAATCAACATTCAGATTTTGATCCTGGACTTCCTTTGAGCCTGACAACAGCAGGCAGGTCAAGTCAGGGCATTGGGGCATTAGAGAAGAGTCAATGATTGTCTGTAATGCTAAGAGTTTATTTTTATCTAGGGGATCTGTTTTCATACTGCCTAATGATTTCTCAGTCCCATTATCTATTTCATCTAGTGTTTGTTGTTACATTGATGTTATTGCTTTTGGCTGATGATCTTTCCATATAATTTTTCTTTCAAACTCTTACTAATTTCTGGACTCACACGCCTCTTTTGTCCAAACCTTAATGAGTCAATATATTCATATTCATATAAATTTTTCTATTTGCCCTTAGAAATGTTCCAATCTGAAGAGCTTTTATTGACTGAAGGTGGCTTTTGAGTGTCCACACAATAAGGTAACTCTGTGGACTCCAGCATCATGAGTCTTCATCCCTAATGGGAATACCTTGTTCATGCACAAATCTCAAGCTCTTTCTTGGAGTCAGTTACTGTGAGTGGTTTGCTTGGACTCCCTGGTTTTCCCTACCTTTCTACCTTCCCTAAATCTCTACACAAATGGTCACTCTGAGCCTTTATCTGCACTGCTGATCTTATTTCAGGCTTCATCTGTCCATTCTAGGTTATCTTTAGAGATAAAGTGGATTTCATAATGCAAAGTATTTTTCTTTTGTTATCCCACTCCTTTCAAAGTGCTTCTAGGGCAGAATGAAAGAGACAACAGAGAAAAAGAGGGCTCAGGAAAATAAGCTGGCTCAGGCACAGACCTCAGCATCCATCTCTAGGTCCTGGTTCTCCTGGGCTAGCTGAGTCATTGCCAGCTGTGTAGTGCTGCACTGTATGGAAGAGATAAGCCACCTTCTCCACCTCTGATCTCTCTCATAAATTTACTTTAGACCTTCAAGAACTCACTTCATTACTCTTGGCCATAGTGCAGCTGTATTTCAATTGAAGGCTTTCACCTGAAGACCTTGTGCTTAGCCAGCAAAGAGAGGAAGACTGAAGAACAGTCCCTGGCTCAGTGTTCCTTAATAAAGATGTAGATTTTGCTACCCTCACCATCTTCTATTGAGCATGCAAGTCAGCAGCATACAGCAGAGATGACTTGGAGAGCTGAAGGATGTATCCCTCCAGTTCAAGCAGAAATAACTGCTCATGCATTCAGCAGAACAAGGACTCCTGTGTCAAATTTTGCTCAAAGCAGTTATATGTCCCCACAGATAATATTTCAGCAAAATATCAGTTATTTGTCAAGCCTCACCCATACCTTTGCACCAAAAGTTACAGTGTGGTGAGGAGGAAATCAGAGGGCAGTTCTATGCAAGGCTGAAAAACTGATGCTCCCTGGTTGTTTTTCCTAGGATCACAATTTTCTTTTGCAAAGGAAGCAGGTCGAGGAGGATGTAATCAACTATTTCAGCACAGGAACAGAGCTCAGTGGATGCTGCAAACTCACAATTATGTAGTTAAACCTTGAAAACAGATATTCCTTTTTAAAATAGAGGATTTTTTTCCAATTAAATAAATTGAGCTTGCCTTTTTCTCTGCAGACAACAAGCAATAGTAGAAAAGGTGTTAATATATTTTATTTTAACCAGTTGTCCAGTTGTTGGACAACAGAAGTTTTGTCAGCAGAGTCAGAGACATTTGCATCTCAGTTCATCTGGCCAAATAAAAGCTTATCTTTAACACCTTTGACTATGTGAGTAGATCTCCTTGAATTAGAAAAGCTTCTCATAGAGGACTTGTGCCACTTCCCCACTTTGATGTATAGGGCATGGCATTGGAACTTATGCTGCTGCAACTGAAGTTGGCCTTGATGTGGGATTTAATTTGAAATTGAGACAACCATAACAAGTGCCTCCTCTCAGCTCCCATAACAGTCAGTGAATATAAGGCTTGCCTGAGTTGCCTAAAAAAAATCATCCAGCACATGTTGAGATGCTGTAAGGTATCCTGCCTGTACCCCAGCTGCTGGTCCAGAGCAGGACTGGCCTCTTTTAGGACCTGCATTGTCCATGCCAGCTGTGTGCAGATGTCTTAAACTGAGCTCTCAGTAAATACAAGAGGTATTAGGGTGCAACTGAGTTCATAGATTAGACACCAAGGTGCTGATTATCTCTTTGTGCTGTTTTAGGAGGGACCCAGTTGCCAACACAGAGAAATCTAGTTTGAATTTAGATTAGACGTTAGGAGGAAATTCTTTGCTAGGAGGCTGGTGAGACACTGGCTCATGTTACCGAGGGAAGCTGTGGATGCCCCATTCCTGGAAGTGTTCAAGACCAGGTTGGATGGGGCTCTGAGGAACCTGGCCTAGTGGGAGGTGTCCCTGCCCATGCAGGGGTGTTGGATCTAGATGATCTCTGAGGTCCCTTCTAACCCAAACCATTTGATGATTCTATTATTCTATCGGTTTAAGAGCTGTGAGAAAATCCATCTCCATTTCAGGCAGCTGAAACCCATCTCGTTGACTCTGTTGGCTACATCTCTGATGGCTGTATTAGAAAGCTCAAGCACTTAAGGCTCAACCATGTTGCACGTTCACAGGAACGTAACATCATTCAAGTCTTCACAGAGTGTCCAAAGCACCTGTATGGGGCTGCTTGAGTTGTAAGGAGGACCATGCTCTTCTGCAGCAACATCTGGAATCCAGAAAGGATGGTTGACATCATCGCAATGTCCATACATACCTGCAAGCAGGTTATTAAATGGAGCATCTTCTGGACAAATAGTCATATGGATGCACAAATTTAGATTTGTCAGGTTACGTGTGTATGTCTACAGTGAATTGTTTTATAGCACAGGTCAGATGAAATCCATTAATTCCTCAGACTAATCCTGGAATGAGTTGGAGAGCACCCAACATCACTGCTCTCTTTGCACCTGCTGAATTACTTTAAAATCAGCCTGACTGCACGAGCTGCCAGATCCACATTTCAAAACACCTTTTGCAGGACAACTCTGTAAAAGAAAACCCCAATATTTTTCTTTCTGCTTCCAGAGTAATTTTTAAAGAGCTGCTGGGGCAATTGCTGAAACTTAGTATTCCACAAAAATTTTAAATGATAAAGACTCATGATCTACAATTCAGATGAACAGAAGGAAGTTGCAGGTAATTTGGGGTCAAATGAAACAGGTCAGAAATATTTAGTTATAATTTAATGACTAAAAATCTAAGCAAATGTTTATATTTGAGAGTAGAGATTTTTTTTTAATTAAAAAATCAGATGAGCAGTTCTGAATAGCTTTTTTCTGAATTTCCATTTTTAAACAAATATTCCTTCTTGTCTAAGTCCCATGCAGAGGCAGAAAAATATTTCAAAATGTTACGTACTGCAGAAATCTCATTTTTTTTCTCTTCCACTTATAAATCCTACTATCCACAAATAGTTTCAAAGTATAGAAACATTTTTCTTACTCTTGGATTACTTGTCTATCTTCAGTGGATTATTTATTTACAGTTCAGTAACTACCACTCTACAAAAAAAAGCTAGAAAAATGAGTAAAACCTTCGGGTTTTTTTCCACATTTGGTTGCCAATAGGTTTGTCATAAGATAATATTTTTTGTTGTGAGGTGCCTAGAATGAGTCATCAGGAGTAATTATGATCTGGCATCTGTTTAACAAACTGTTATTTTTCTAATCTTCCATGGAAGCTCCTTATGTCAAGGTCAAATTCCTCCCGTGTTTTCATCTTCAAGGAGCATGGACAACGTGCCTCCCCTGCCCCTGAAAGTGCAAAGACAATCAGTATTGTCACTTTTCTTAGCAACCTTCTGAAATGTGTGTGTGTGGTGGAAGGAAACAACCACAAAGAAAAGAACTTTCACATTCAGAGGAGAACAACATGTCAAAACTCCTTAAGCCATGATAAATGTACCAGAATCATCCAGCTCTTTCCAAACAGTGATGAGTGATGGTGATTTATGACTGTGGAGGTTTTTCTTAAGCTAGTAGTTTTTGCAGAAGAAATAAAGGTCACTGTAAGTTAGGGTGTACACAGTTTATCTTGTTCTTTGAAGTCTGCTATTCCCTTTGAACCAGCCCCTACCAGATTAGAGACCTGTGCTAAGGGACCACCATTAATAATAATCATTAACGTCATAACCAAAAGAAAATAAGGGACACACAAACATACTCAAATACTTAACAAGCATCATGTTCAGGAACCTTTTGACACCATCTCATAAATAAAGCCACTAGCCTGTAGATGAGAAAAGCAGCTCCTGACAGGAGAAAAAATAGCTGATCCCTAAACTGAGCAGCAAAAACCAAATCAAGGAAGCTGAATGGAAGAAAAAAGATGAAAACAAATCAGTAGTTTGCACTGTCAAAGAGACTGGCCAGTCATTTGTAGGCAACAGCAGTGCAATCCAACAAATGATGAAGGAAGAGGTTGCATGGGTAGGAAAGTGGGAAAGAACATTCTCCACCAATTCCTGTCTCTTTGCCATAGTTAATATCCCAGCAAGCCTCAGTTTTTTGTTGCTCACCTTAGAGATTGCCTGGCTGCAACAGGCAATGGGATGAAAACATTCAGATATGGTCTGAGACCAAGACTTTGTTTCATAAAGATCTCTAGTATCATACAACACAGAAAGCCTTGAGCATCCTTCCAGTATCTGAAGGGGCTCCAGGAAAGCTGGGGAGAGACTTTTTACAAGGGCTTGTAGAAGGAGGATGAGAGGTAATGGATTTAAACTCGAAGAGGGGAGATTTAGATCAGACATTAGGAGGAAATTCTTTTGTGTGAAGGTGGTGAGACACTGGCACAGGTTGCCAAGGGAAGCCCCACCCCTGGAAGTATTTAAGGCCAGGTTGTACAGGGCTATTCTATGATTCTATCATCCTCAGAGTTGCTGGTACCGAAATTAAGTACATGAGGGTAATCCACACACCATGGGTCTGTCCAGCCCCTTGTTCTGCCATTGATGGGACAGTAACCAGAAAAGGAAAATGACCA
The DNA here is from genome assembly GCA_020745705.1 of Hemiprocne comata. NCBI lineage: Eukaryota > Metazoa > Chordata > Aves > Apodiformes > Apodidae > Hemiprocne > Hemiprocne comata. The sequence goes on from CM036587.1 coordinate 162,030,060, forward strand.
GAAATATGTGCAGAGAGTCTTCCTGGGAACATGCACTTTCCAGTAACTTGTGACTTTCTAAGGAAGAGGTAATTTCATATGGAGGCTTCAATGAGAATTTAGTGCAGTTTTCTTTCCTGCCATCCTGCTGCCAGCTGGAAAGAGAGTCCTGGCTAAAATACAGTTAGAAGGAGGGTATGACTGGGGAGAGATTTAACAGCTGTCTTTATGAAGGCTGGGAAGGGTGACTGGAAGACATCTATAAACCTCTGGCTAAGACTTGAGTGCACAAATCTTGTCAGTTTTAAAGGTAACTGAATAACCAGAGCTTTGAGGTTGTTTGGAGATGCTCAACAGTGGGATGAAATTCACTTTATCCAGCAGATACTAAAAGATACTGATCATAAAATTTGGTTGGGACCTCCTTCTTGCTTTGATTTATTGACTTGATTCCTGTAAAGAAGTGGATTTCACCCAGACCACAATTAAGCTGACTGATGTTTTCTTAATGTTTATTAAAAATAAGCTAACTCATATGGTAGCAAGTGCAACCACATAGACAGGAGAGCAAAAGCAACTAGGTAGACATCCCACCAATTAACTAACACTGTTAGCATGCCAGGTGAAATAACAGGAGTTTGCTTGGAGCTAAATAGTTGGGCTGGAAATGCAAGAAATTTGCAGAGTGATCTAGACAGAAATGTCAGAATGAAGTGCAATGGAGACAAACAGCAGACATCATGTCAGAATAGCACAAAATAAGTTTGATATTTTATCCTCTGTCCCAAAACATGATCAAGTCCACAGATATCTCCTCAGTCATCTAATATTTCCATTAAAATCTCCATTGCTGGAGATTCCACATCCCCCTCAGGTACCTGGCTCAAGTTGCAGCTTGCCCTGACAGGTCTTACAGAAGATGGAACTAGTAGGAAGATGCATGCCAGAAAAGTGGGAAGAACTTAAGGAAAGAGCAGAATGTCACAGGAGGTTGCAAACTAGACAGCAGTGTCCAGTGCATTGTTTTCAGAAAAAAGAAATGTCTGGGACAAACTGCTCTGAAAAAGAATCACTGTGTGAATTCAGATTCACACAAACAAGTAAACAACTAGAAAGAAATACAAAAAAACCAACTTTCTAGGTTCCAAAATAAACCACCTAAAAAACCAGTACAATATCTGTCTGTCTAAGCTTTGTTAGGGCCTCATAGTTCACATGAAAACCTAATTAAAATATCACATTGAAAGAACCTGAAGTTTGCTTCAGGACTTTTGAAATGAGTTAAATTTCTCTGCCTGTGGATGTGTGTCTTGTGGGAAATTGTCTTTGGCTTTAAGCAAGGCTTAAACTGTAACTGGAATCTTTCCTTGCACTTGGGGCATCTGTGAAAGGCTCTTTCCCATGTGGATTTTCCCATGTGTGCCAAGATTTATGCTTGTTTATTTTTACTGTAGTGGCAGTGTCTGTAAGATCTGACTTGCACATTAAGCCTCCTATTTGCATGAAATGTAATTATCTATAAAGCTTCAGGCTCTTCTGTAATTTTGGTCAATGAGCTCAGAAATTATTGGCTGTGCACAAACACATATACACAAGGTGACTAAGACCACCTAGGCTTCATTTCCATAGGGCAGCAGCATGAAAATGGAACAGTTAACCAGAAGACAGATGGATCACACATGGATCACTGAGAACAGCAAGGTCAGTTTGAAAAGACTGGTTTAAAAGGATGTTTTTGAAGAGAAAGAAAGTGCTTGAGGGCAGGGTTTGAGGCAAGGTATTTCATGCTCTGCAGTCAACATGAAGCACAGGATGATATATGAAATACAGAATGAAAAAGGAGGCAAGGGACAGCATGTGTGAGGCTTGTGGGGGCAGCCAAAGAGCTGTGGATCATTCACCTGCCCCAGGAAACACATCTGTTCTGGGGACATTTTCTCTTCAACATCATGTTTGTATTGTGAGCTGTGCTGCAGGTTGTGCCCCCATCCCAGCATGATGAGAGGGGCTTTGGATCAGCAGCTGAGTGAGCAGAGAGCACAGAGAGGGACTCACCCCATTATCCATCCTTAAATAGTAGAGCTGACTGATACTTGAATGGCATTTTATCATAGAATCATCATAGAATCATAGAACAGTTTGGGTTGGAAGGGACTTTAAAGATCACCTAGTCCCAGCTCCCTGCCATGAGCAGGGACACCACCCACTAGACCAGGTTGCTCAGAGCCCCATCCAACCTGCCCTTGAACACTTCCAGGGATGGGGCTTCCAGAACTTCTCTGGCAGACTGTGCCAATGTCTCACCACCCTCACAGTGAAGAATTTCTTCCTAATGTCTAGCCTAAATCTCCCCTCTACCAGCTTAAGCCATTTCCCCTCATCCTCTCACTCCATGCCCTTGTAAAAAGCCCCTCCCCAGCTTTCCTGTAGCCCCTTCAGGAAGACTCCCCAGGGTCTTCTCTTCTCCAGGCTGAACAACACCAACTCTCTCAGCCTTATGCGGAGGACTAAAATAGAAAAGCACTCTGGAGTTTTAATTATTTTTAGTGTAAGATTTTGGCTTTTCCCATGAAAGTCACAGATGAATAATACTCACTTTATTATTCTCTTTTCAAATCTCAGGTAGAAGAAACAAACAGAGAACCATGTGTTTATCACCTTCAGTTCCAAAGTACTGGAGAATCTAACGTACAGAAGCAGCTTTTCCCTGTCTTCTCACTGCTAGAAATGGTTCTCATCAATTCAGAGATCCAGAGGCTTCTATGAATGTACAGAGACCCTTCCAAACTCATCTAACCTTTGTACATGAGAATCCTGGCCACTCAAATATAAATTAACTTATAAATTAGGATCTGAACTCCTGATTCTCACCAGGAGAGGGCAATGCTTGACATCCCTGTATTATCCAGACACATTGATGTTTATGACAAAAAGTTCCTCACCTCCACAAATATGTGTCTTTAATCAGCCATGTGTAAGAGTAGGATGCTGGCAAGCACTCTCCATGCCCAGAACCATGTTTTGATAGAAAAGGGCAGGCTAAAGTCAGTGTTATTTCAAGACTATAATTTTCAGAGCAGTCTGCAGATGATATGAACAAACAGGAATCCATCACTTTGCATTTAAATAGTTAATTACATATATTAACATCTACTTAGCTGCCTTAGAAAAATAAATGCAATGGCTTTCCCTGCCAGCAGAGTGCTACATATAATGGATCACTTTGCTGATGTGACTAAGTACCTTTCTGATACTGATCCATGCAAAGAAAGAGAGAAAACCTAAGAACACTCTTCAGGGTGCTATAAAACAGCCATGAGAGCAACTCAGGCACAGGGCAATTTAGAACAAAATCTATGCCTTCAGATCCAACACAAAAAGACCTTCAGAAATTGCCAGGTCTTTCCAGGAAGAGCTGACAGACAAACAAAAAGAGCTGTTTCTTCATGTTGTAGGTGTGTGCAGCTCCACATGTCCTACTGGAGCAGACAGCTGATTCTTGAGACCAGGGAGGGACCACCATAATTGGATGTTGGTGGCACATGGCAGCTACCCCTCATCTGGATGCTCTTGCTGTTGTGCCAAGACTCCAGTCTGTCTTTGCAGAAGAGGAGGCTGTAGCCTGGGTACACCTGCCTTTACTCATCTGTATCCCAGGTAAGTCTGCTCTTGGGCCTGCCTGTTGACCTGTTGGCAAGTAGGATGCAGGAGTGGGATCCAGCTACATTGGTTTCTGCAACACAGTGGATTTTAAGATGTGTTTCATCTCACTTTAATATAGACTAATACATGTTTATGCTCTACAACTCCTTGACCTTATTAACTGGATCTTAATTAATTACAAGGAAGCCCAGGATCCATTATTGAGAAGTGTACCCCAAAGTCACCTAAACTTGGGTAAGGTGACTCCTGCCATGGGCTTAAAATGCTTTTAGTGTTTCAGCATGTTTATTAGCTCTAGTAACTCACTGGCCAGTGACTGAAGCACAGAATTCAGTTGTAGGAGAACTGGAGTGGGATACAGTTAGGTACAGTTTCTAGGCACTGTTGGGTTGGGGGTTTTGTGTGTGTGTGGTTGGTTTGGTGTGGTTTCTTTTTTGGGGTTTTTTGTTTTGTTTTGTGTTTTCCCAGGGGACATGTTTTCTGGTCCTGACTGCCACTGCTTGAGAACATGGTCTGTTGCTGGCTGCTTTTCATCTTTATGCCTCAGTCTCCTCTCTGCACCACCTTTTCATTATTTGGACTGTAAATCTGTCAAGCTAAGAACATTTTGTAGAAATGCCTCACTCAGTATCTGATAGTTTTATAACAAGCTTATACCTCCTTATGTCTTCATTCTGGTGCATGGCTCTGCAGGTAAAGAGCTTCATGCTCCTTGTGAGTAGCTGTGATGTTCTTAAAGCAAAAATGGCCTTGAGTGGTGGAAATAAGGAAGCACTAATTTCTATTAGCTGCTCAGAGGACAGGGGTGGGAGCTCCTGGTTGCATTCTCAGAGGTTTAACATTAAGCTACAATCTCCAACGCTTTAGGGACATTCGTAACATCTCTTTCTTGTATGGATTTCCAAATGCCTAATAGGTGATGAGCTCAGATCGAAGATCCCAGTTTCCTTTAAACTTTTGAGAACTTTATAACTTTGGGACCTCCCTGTCTTGTATCAAATTGGATTGATGCTCTCCAGGCAGGGGAAGGACCAGCAGAGACACACACTCACAGAGCATGATAATGCAAGCTTTGTTTCCTCAAGAAACCATGCAAAAAGTGTCAGTCCTTTTGAGGGACATTGCATTCTTGGCCAGAGCCCATCTTAGTCCTTTTCCCTGTTGTGCTTTTTCTAGTTTAGAACAGAATATCCTTATCACAGTGCACTGAAGAGGACTGGAAAAATCCTTTACCCTGGGCAAAATAAGTTGATAGAATTTATAATCCTCTGAGGATCATAATTCCAGTCTTTTAGAAGGTACCTTGCCTCTCAGGTGAAGAATACTTTAGCTGTTATCATGCCTCTGGCTTTAGATCAAGCTCATGCACTATATAGAAAGTAGCACTTGCTTTTTAGATTGTTTTGGCTTCTATTTTGGCTTCTATTAGCTCGAGCTAATAGAACATTTGCCAAGATGTCTCTTGGGGACCAGTTTGCAAATCAGTGGGGATGCTGGTGACATACTCCTGTGTGCTTTTCTTGTTCAACTCCTAGAGCACAGGTCTGCTTGGCAGAATATAATTTGAGTGCCATGGGTTTGCAATGGATCAACAGAATAAAATAAAATGTTACACACTAATTCTTCAAGCCCAGGTTGTCTGACCCTAGTGCTCTGAAAAAATTAGAGAAAAGACTGAGATAGAGACCCACAGAGAGATGTATAAGGAATAGATGAATGTGTACACAGTATATTTTTGTGTAAGGCCAGGGTATGGTTAGGTGGTAGAAGGGGTGGGATTTGGAGGCTGAAGATTCTGTTACCATTAAGGGGATGATGATGATGTGTTTTTTGTCCACATAATGATTCAGTCAGCTGCCCATCTTCTGAGAGCATTCATTTCAGGGCTGATTTTATATTTCACTGTACAGGCAATCTTGGGAAAATGCTGGTTAAAAGTTAATGTGGAAATCAAATCCCAAATACCTCTGGTTTTGGTAAGTACTGAGGGAGATTTGCTGCCCCACCTGCCCTAATATCCTTTTTTTTTTTTTTTTTTTTTGTAATACGTAGGAGGACCCATATCCAGTGGGAATAAATGGGAATAAAGTTTTACTGAGATAGCTGAATAGTGGAGATGTCACATGAGATTAGTTTTGATACTGTCTTTTTCACCTGGGTTCACTGGTTCATTTGAACACCTTTTAAAAATGGTGAATTGCAACCAAATTTGAGTTAGGTATAGACGTGTCAGAGGTAATTAAATTCCTACAAGGTTCCTAAAAGCCTGCTAGAGAAGAGATATCCAAACTGATGTTTTCCTTGGAAGTCTGGCAGAACCCAGCTGTGCATGCTGTCCAACCAGGGCAGATGATCAGCACATGTAGACCCACCAGCCTGCCAGCAGACTTGTAGCTGTTTCCTTCTAGTGTGGGCATCATGGCAGGATAGGATTGCAGGGGAGGTGATGAAGGGAAAAGAGGACACATCAAAAAGACTTCATTATTTTACTTCTTGCATAACAGGTTACTCATGCTGATGGTAGTGGTGGTCCAGACTGACCTCATTTTGCAGTTTTTGTGGAGTAGCCCGGAAGGTGCAATTAATTTGGGCAATTACTGTGATTTAATTATTGGAAAAAATGTTTCTTCATGGAATCCAGATGACCTTCTTATCACAGTAACTGTTGCTGTTTATAATGTTTATATTCATATATTCATATATTTTGGTTTGGGACCTAATGACTGTGGGCAATATTTCAACACACAAAACAGACAGAGTCCAACCAAGACTCCTCTTGAGCCCAGTGGCTCTGCCCATATGTTTCAAAGCTGATGGGTACCCTTCCTAGCATGTAACTTCCTTCTAAGACTGCATTATTGACACTTTCTGAATTTATAATGGTTGAGTGACCATGGCTTGCTTAGGAGGATTAAAGAAAATTAAACCCTCATCTGACATATCTGCTTATCACCACTCAGAGACCAGCAAAGGTAATTTTGCAGTGACTGGAACGATTGTTGTTTTATAAAGAACAGTGGATTCTTGTTTGCTTTATGTTTCTGTTGATCATAAGGTGTCTGTGGTCAGGGCTTATTAAAAAAAAATATTCAGAAATCTGCATTCACAGACACCAAGACTATTGTTCATATTTTGAAGTCTCTGAATTATCTTTCCATGACATTTAGATACAGACTCTAAATTTCTTTTGTTCCCATTCGAACGCTGGAACAACTGTGGTTCTTGGAGACATGATTTCCTTTTATGATCCCAGGTGAATAATCCACTCTAAATTAATGTATTTGCTCTGAAACCAAATAGAGAAAGTGTCTTTCTATGAGACAATCCCAGCGGTGTAATGTGGCAGCCAAGTGCCATTAGATGTGCTCTGCACACCCTCTCCCACTAGTCACAGCCAACAGAATGGGAATTATCTCCTCAACTAATGGCTAAAACCTAGTATCAGACAAAAAAATTACATCCAAGTGATTCTGTGCTCGAGAGGTTTTGGACACAAACTATTTTCTCAGCCTTGTAGAGGAATGTAGTGATACCTTGGTCACTAGGCTTTGCAAGAAGATGGTATGGATGTACAGATAGGACAGAAATGAACATCCCAAACAGAAGATTCTGTTATAATTTGAGGCCTTTTGAAGGATCCATCCTTGTCTTCAACTCTATACATATTTAAGATATTAAGAAACCTGTGTGGACCTGCCAGATATGCCACAGGACAGGTGGGAGACATGCTGTTCTGGAATGAATCCCTTGCAGCATCTACGATAACGTTACAATTATATGTTTGGGCCACTGAATTCCACCCACGAGGTCTGGGCAGGCCACTGTCTCTGGATTTAGATCCAAAGCCAAACTCTTTCAATATGTGGCAGCTGCTTTCAGCCCAACTTTGCTGAAACTTTCCACCAGACTTTGGTTTGAAGAACTCAGTAGGTGGAATGTGTCTCCCTGTCTTCTGTGGGTAGTGATGCTGATATCACTGGCACTCACAGCCAAAAAATCCCACCTGATTCTGGCATGAATTTGTGATTTCTCTGAGCTCTCTAAGGATAACCTTTCTTAATTTCCAATATAATAAAGTTTTTGCTTTCGTTGTAGATTGATCCCTAATGGGTGATACAATTACAATAATATGGACAGGACTCATCTTATGCAACACAGACCATAACAAAACGTTGTGGCCCTTTTGGTAGTTAGCAGAGAACCCCTCAGCAGTAACTGAAATGCAAGAGCACTGATAGAAGCTCATATTGTGTTTAGGACAACGGATTATGAGGCTAAAGGATTTGCCTACAAAAATGGTTTAGAATGTTAGTGAAATCTTAATGTCTTAGGAATTCAGAGACCGAGGTGATAAGCACAGCATAAAAATCAAACCAGACCAGAACAAAGTGCAGCTTTGCATGAATCACTGAAGCTTCCTATTTTACCTGCAAGTAAAAATATATTAAACTGGATTACAACACCACTGTTTGCAGTAAGAAGTACATGATGAATTTGAGTCTTAGCTGTTCTAGATGCATAACTGTGTCTCAGTTTCCCTTATTTGCTGAAACTAAAGGAACGTTCATCTCTGGGCATTTGCATTTTGTACCCTGCCATATGTGTTAAAAAGTTCTTATTCTACACATTTTTACCTCCCAACATAGAAACAACAACACACACTGGTTAGCATCTCGGATGACAGTTATAGATATTTTTCTCTTTCTCTGCTCTAGAAGGATTTTTTTGTTTTCCTTCCATGAAGGTTGTAGTTATAGCTTAGTCCTTTATGTTAGTGCTGTCACTTCTAATGTGTCCCCCCTCGATTTATGTGGATCTAAATGAACAACTGCACTGAAGCATCTCATAAGCTTCTATATTTTCATTTTAGATTTACTACTAGTAATTACATGCTGTGCATATAACAGAGGATCTAAAATCAATTGTGCACTTTAGATTTTACTGGGTACTTATTAATTTCAATATCTATCTCAATTTAATTGACGTTCCATGCATAAATAAATGTAGGGGTTTTTTCAGGATGCAGTGATAATCCATTAGTGACATTTATGAGTACTTCAAAAATGTCTGGTGATGCTGTGACCTGAGAGAAATAAGGAAATACAGGATGATTGATGAGGCACTCCACCTTCTCCTTGGAGAACTGACCTCTTGCCTGAATTTGTTACTTCTGCTGTTTTGCATCACAAGTCCCAGAGCACGTTCTTGAAATGCACAAATGATGTTACTTTATCAGGTTTGCACACCTCGGCTTATAAAGAAATGCTATCACAGCAAGAGTGCAGCCTTCTGCCATGGCTGGTCCCCTCCTTTGTTTTTCCTTTACCATGACTGAGGAGTTTTACTTGTGCACACAAGGTTGATGATTTCTCAAGGTCCTGATGAGTCAGGAGGAGGACGAGGTATTTCCGCACATGTTAATATCAGCTACTAGTAGTAGATGTGAACATAATTTCCCATTGAATTGCTTAGGTGTGTGGCTGCTTGCTGTCTCTAGGGGGGATGGATGAATCCATCTGGACATAGGTTTGGATTAATGTTTAATTAACAGTGAGGGACATAAGTATGTCATCCTTTAAGTCCCAATTAAAAGAGAAACATGACTTATTCGACAGAAGGAGCTGTAAATCATCAAATGTTTTGCGTTGGAATGAACCTTAAAGATAATCTAGTTCCAACCATCCTGCATGAGCAGGGACACCTTCCACTAGACAAGGTTGCTCAACCTGGCCTTGAACACTTCCAGGGATGGGGCATCCATAACTTCCCTGGGCAACCTGTGCCAGTGTCTCATCACCCTCACAGGAAAGAATCTCTTCCTAATATCTAATCTAAATCTACCCTCAAACCAAGGATATCCGTGGAGTCCAAAGAATACTGCAGGAATGATTCATGTTTCCTTTTGGCTAACATTTTCCCTGAGAACTCTTCAGCTATGGTGGAGGTTAGGTATGACCCTTCTTGTCAAGGTCTTCCACAAATCCCTGTCTGTGGTATAGCTCTAGGCTAGTCCACCACACTACTGGAAGACAAGCAATGTCCAACCATGTGGTGTGTGGGAGGGTTGTGTCTCATGGGAAACTACGTTGTGCTTGTCACACGTTGTCCCTTCCCTTCAAATGTGTAGATGTAGGAGGAAGGGATTTGGCTCATCTACTTTAACATGCATACAGTATAAAAATGCATGTCTTCTCAGCCCCCCTTTCCAATCACTGGTGGGGGAAAGACTCTGTGAAGCATATTTTACCTGGCCTATTTTAGGCATCCGCTTCTGATAAAAAGTATTTCACAGTGTGCTTCCCTGTGGGAGTTGGCTACCTCTTCTTTGTCTGCAAAAAGTGTCTCTGCAGGTAAGTGTCCTGGTTTGACAGTAAGTCAGGTCTAGACTTCTCTGTTTAGTCAGTTAGATCCTAGTCTAAAGGATGTAACCAAGGGTTACACAGTTTGTGACAGTCACGAACTAAAACCATTAGTGTTGGGAAAGCACAAAAATCACTCATTTATTATTTCTTTCCATGCCAGTAATTAATAGATACATTGAATATGTGAATAAGACTCACATTTCTAGTTAAGCCATCTGAGATGGCCTTTACTCTGCTCTCTCTGCTCTCACACAAGGTCAATGATGTGATCTTTAACCACTCTTTTGCAAAACTATCATTGCTCAGGCTTTCACGTGCTGGCACCAGGAGTCAGGGGTAGAGCCTGTGATTGTTGTGGTGGATGGAAATTCAAGCACTCAGATACTGGAGTGGTTATTCTCAGCCAATTATTTATAATTTAGGTCTCTTATCTCTTGTGTGTCTGTATTTTCATTTTTCAAGTGTTTGAACTCCTTTGCTTTTAATGGCAAACTTGCTACGTGCATTCTGTGGACTGGTCTCCCTAAAGAAAATTGAGAAATGGTTGGCAATCCAGGCAAGTTCAGCTGAGGATTTATTAACTCACATCTCAATTAGTCACTCATTAACAAGCTGTCCTTGTCTCTCACTTAGCAAAATTAACAGAAATCATTAGTTTCTCTCAGCTGTGACTGTGATTTCCCAACATACGTGGTCGATATGCAGTTAGTTAAAAGGGAAGTCAGCAATATGATTCTAATATGGGATTCAGTTTTGTAGCTGATCAAGAAAAAGACAGTTTTTTGTGGGACATGAAAAGGCAGCTTTGCACACCAGACAGGTCACATTTCCACTGACAGCAAAGTAGAGACTGAGACAAAAATGCAATTTTCTTCTTTCCCTGTTCTGTTTGACCCCTCTTGCCAGTCAGAGTCGAGTTTGGGAAATCTTTGGGAAATCTGAGAGGTAGTTTCAAACATAGCAGGGATGAAGCCAAATGAAGCCATACTGTGCTCAGTTCTGGTCCCTGCAATGCAAAAAAGATTCAGACAGGCTGGAGAGGATCCAGAAAAGGGCCACAAAGAGGATCAAGGGACTGGGAAGCCACATGAGGGAAGGCAGAGAGAAATGGCTTTGTTCAGCCTGGAGAAAAGAAGACCTTGTTCCAGTACCTAAAGGGTGGCTACCAAGAAGATGGAGACTCCCTTTTTTTACAAGGTGTTACATGGAAAAGAGGAGGGGTGGTGGGTACAAATTACTCCTGAGGGCATCCCAGTTGGACATCAGAAAATTTTTCACTATGAGAACAGCTGGACATTGGAATAATCTCCCCAGGAAAGTGGTGGATTCCCCAACACTTTTCAGATTCAGCTCAACGGGGTGCTGGACCATCTCATCTAAACTGTGTTCCTACCCAGAAAGGTTGGACCAGATGATCCTTGAGGTCCCTTCCAACCTGGCATTCTATGATTCTATGAAAGACTTTCTCTGTGCAATGTTCCTAAGCCCATCAGGCAACTGCTTTGAGTGGGAGACTTGCTCCCTTCTCCCTGTTGCAGTGCATTTCTCAGCTGTTGTCACCATTTTGTGGGGGTACCCTGTGCACTGGGGCAAGCAGATGGCAGAACCTCCCCAACATCTGGGACCATCAAGGCCAGATGCAGGTAGTAGATTAGTGCCCCATCTACTTCCTGGCATGGGAGAAAACCACAGGGAATATTGCATCCCAAAAGTCATCACAGCCTGGGCCACAGGGGAATGCACATGTGATAATCTCAGATACTCAGTCTCACAACAATTTGTGTGTACAAAGGTCAGGAACCCAACTTGGAGCTCCATATGGGCAATGAAGACCTGATGTTTTAAGCACTACAATCCCCTAGAAATAACATTAAAGGTTTTTTGGAGAGGAAGATTAAGCTCTCACATATAAGTGATGGTTTGGACAACTTCTCCTTAAAATTGCTTCCACACAGCTTCAAGGCCTCCCAGGCCTTGATCTTAGCTGAAGCATCTCAATATTGTCATGACAGAAACCATAATTAAGAATGCTTCACTCTAAGCCAAGATGTCATGGTCTGGTCATTCATAGGTAGTCTCCAGACAGTACCAGTTAGCTTCTAGGAGTGTGACAAATACTACTGTTACTTAGCCAGCTGAGATCCCATTTATTTCAATTTTACTGCCTGGCTTCTGGAGATGGAATACTGTATGAGTCTCTTCACTTTGTTAGACAGTTTCTCTACTTGACATCCCTCAGTGGGGCTTGCCAGAAGGTTTTCCAAAAGGCACTCTCTGAGGCTTTCATTTTCATCTTAATTCAGACAGAGAGACAGAGAGTTCTCCGTGACCCACTTTGCTGACTGAAGAGAGCTGGAGGTACACTTCACTGTGGAAGGAAATGCAAAGGGAATAGGAGAAGGTGGATAATACACTGCACACATCTTTCTCTGGTCCAGGCCTGACAGGTGAATGGCTCTGGTTTAACGTTGTTGCTGTTGCCACTTGGAGCTGTCACTGATCAGGAAATTGTTTTCCACTCAGAAGGGGCAGAGAGACTTCTTATTTGAAAAGAGAGCATCAAAATGAGATCTTTCCCTGTGTGGAATGAGTTTTGTCTTTGTAAAGCAGTTCGCTGTTTCTGTCCTTGGATATCCTCCTGGTAGATGTGGAAGCCAACAGTATCTTACCTTCTCTTTTGGAGGTCTGATGGATGGCACATCAAAAAATCCAGGCCAAAGATATACACTCAAGTGTCAGAAATCAGAATACATAATGTCTGCCCCTCAGTGATCTCTGGAAGTGCAATAAACACAAAACCAACCTAAGTCGTTGAAGGAGGGACTTTGAAAAATGTGTCACAGCTTGAGAGGTTGCACTGGGTTGTTTCCACTTTGCAAATTTCTGGAACTGGGCAACAGCACCTCAGGATTGCCAATGATTCACAGAATCAGAGAATCACAGAAACATAGAATCATAGAATGTGTGGGGTTGGAAGGGACCTTTAAAGGTCATCTAGTCCAGCCCCCCCTGCAGTGCACAAGGACCTTTTTAAATAGATTAGGTTGCTCAGAGCCTCGTCAAGCCTGACCTTGAATGTCTCCAAGGACAGGGCCTCCACCACCTCTCTGGGCAACCTGTTCTAGTGCTTCACTACTCTCATTGTAAAGAACTTCTTCCTGATATGCAATCTGAATCTACCCTGCTCTAGTTTTAGTCCATGGCTCCTCATCCTATCACTACAAGCCCTTGTAAAAGTCCCTCCCCAGCTTTCCTGTAGGCCCCTTCATGTACTGAAAGGTGCTATAAGAACCCCCAATGGAGTAAAAGGCTAGATGAGGTATGTAGAAGTCCCAGAGTGGAAGTGGCCCTGGGGGGTAGACCTGCTGGAAAGCAGTTCTGAGGAGAAGGATCTGGGATTCCTGGTAAACAGTAAATTATCCATGAGCCAGCAATGTGCCCTTGACCAGAGGGCCAATGGAATCCTGGAGTGCATAAGGAAGAGTGTGGCCAGTAGGTCGAGAGAGATCATCCTCCCTCTCTACTCTGCCCTGGTGAAGACACATCTGGAGAACTGCATCCAGTTCTGGGCTCCCCAGTTCAAGAGAGACAGGGAACTGCTGGAGAGAGTCCAGTGGAGGGCAACAAAGATGACTGGGGGACTGGAGCATCTTCCTTATGAGGAAAGGCTGAGAGAGCTGGGACTCTTTAGCCTGGAGAAGAGAAGGCTGAGGGGAGACCTTATTAATGCCCACAAGTATCTAAAGGGTGGGTGCAAGGAGGATGGAGCCAGACTCTTTTCAGCAGTTCCCAGTGACAGGACGAGGGGCAATGGGCACAAGCTGGAACATGGGAAGTTCCATTTAAATATGAGGAAAAACTTCTTTACAGTGAGGGTGACAGAGCCCTGGGACAGGCTACCCAGGGAGGTTGTGGAGTCTCCTTCTCTGGAGATATTCAAGACCTGCCTGGATTCAGTCCTGAGTGATGTGCTCTGGGGGATCCTGCTTTAGCAGGGGAGTTAGACTGGATGATCTCTAGAGGTCCCTTCCAACTCTGACAATTTTGTGATTCCATGATTTTGTGACTCTTTGGGACTTATCATCATTTTTGACCTTTTCTACTTCCCTCCTGGTGTATGGCCCCAAACCTTGGCAGGTAACTAGATTAAGTTTTGCTTGTACTGCTCAGAACCATTGAACTGTGTCTGCTGACTGGTGTGAACAGCAGAGGATGGAGGCAAACTAAGCCTGTCTGTGCAGTACCAACCAGCCAAACCTCCATCAGAGCAAAGTGGCACGTGGTGCCTAAAGCTCACAAGAGCAGGATAGCAGAGGAAAGGTTGTTCAGCAGTGGCTGTGAGTAGGTCAACACTGCAGGACTGACAAATATTTAGGAATATGATGATTCAATAGGTCTGTGATTTTCCAATGTCTTTTAGTTGCTTTCATCACTCTCACTTCAAAGAGACTAATGGATTTGGCCTCACAAGCTTCCCGTGAAGATTGTGGTGCAATGCTGGTATCCCCATTTAGCAGTTGCGTCAAGAGAGGCATTTTGTGATGGAGCCATGTCCAGATATAGAACTTGACCTTTTTGCATCCCTTTGAAGTAGTTCCTTACAGCTACCACCCTGTAACATTAGTTCACAGGGATGAAATGTTCCTTAAGGAAGAGAATTGTGCCTGATAGCAAAAGTGTATTTCACATCAAGACATGCAGGGCTGAAGAAATTGAAGTAATGCAAATGTCAGGTGCTCATTATGGACCTAGGTTTCTAATTGCAAATGTATATTTCTTTTGGGTAGGACTGTAGGAATATTAAGGACAAAAATCCTCCTGTTTGCAAGGTGGAGACTGATACACTCAGGAGCAGTATGAAATGACCTGGTGATGGATTCAGAGGGCAAGGGAAACTTTTCCACTTGTAATGGTTCCTGTTTCTGTGCATGCTTCCTTCTGTTTCAGTGCAGAATAATCAGAAGCAGTATTTAGCTATTGGCAACCCAGTTCCTCCATTCTCAAAGCAGAAATGACAAAGAAGTCTCAGAACCAATTAAAATGTGTTGTGAAAGCTGGATATTCACTACTGCCTAAGTTTTCTTGTACCTTACTAAATTTAGAAAGTTGGCTGAAATTTCTGAGAAAGCAGCACTTGTGTGTGCATCCTGTTCTAAGACAAAGAAGTGAGGAATAGTGCACTTCTTTCTTAATTTTAAAAACTGTGTATATATATATATATATATTTTAAATCAGTGCTTAATTTTTTTCTGTCAGCTTGAAGATGAGAAATGGAGAAATCTGGCTCGTTCTTCAGTTGGGTGATATGAAAACTCAACTCAGCAAGACTGAGCTCAGTTGTCAGCTTTGTGCGTCTTTTGACTTCTCTCTTAACACTTCTAGGTGTCATTACCCAAAATCAGAAAAAGAGAACAACCTGCCCTTTTCCACCTTGATTTGCAAGCTCCTCTGGGCAACCACTCTTTCTTACTGCAGATATGTTCTGTAAGTAGGAAACGGGTGGAGCTGAACCCCCTAAACAGACTTTTACAACCAAAGGATTTACCTTAGTCCATTATATAATTAATTTGGTTATATAATTTAAATCTCTGTCATTTGAAGATGAACAGTAGAGAGAGCAAGTCAGCAATAAAAGTGGAATTAATATGGAGCAGCCTGGTTATACCCTGGACTAATTTTAAGATTTCCTCTGCTTTTCAATGAAATACAATGTTTAACCACTCTGGTAGCAATCAGGAATGACAGAGAAAGAACGTGTCATATCTGGCTGGAATACCAAGGCCACATTGCATGTTGTGACCACAATGTTTTATTATTTTATTTTTCTAATCCCAAAAGAATGTTTTTCCATAGGGCTTTGGTGCTGGTGGGACTCAGTTATCCCCCAGAGGTGATGGGGGTGCAACATTTTTCACAGCAAGTGGTTGTGAGCGCAACGATTTCCTGCTGACACTCTGTTTGCCTCTTGCCACACAGTGACTTATGCAGGGATTTTCACTCATCAGTCCTGGTTCATTTCACATCCATCTCTGGATGGAGGAGGGAGGAATCCCTCTGACAGGTTGATTTTGAATTGCTTCCATGGCCTAGGCTGACACTCCGTTTCTGAGGTGATTTATACAGTAGCTTGGTGGCAGCTTGTTTATAATGCAGTGTAGTCTGCAATGATTTTCCTTGCATCTCAAAGTGAACATTCATCCATCAAGGCACTCATAGTCACTCCTGGCCCCTACAAGTGCATCTGGAAGGTGTCTTTGCTGTTCGGTTTCTCTACCTCATTCACACACATTTATTAAGGAAATGAATTAGATTTGTTAGCACGCCAGATTTTCAGCTGGTGTAACTCTGGAGAAGTTCATTGCAATGGCTTAGCCAAGGACCTAGGGCTCTGAATCCCCCTGGGATTACATATCACTTGCTGGGGAATTCACTCAGATCATGTTTTGTAAAGTGTTTTAGAGTATCAAGGTGCCTCACCTTAGTAATAATTCCTCAGGTGTGCTCACCGTGAAAGGCAGGCAGGTATTGACACACAGAGTAATAGTGAGGAGGAACCTGGCTGTCAGAAGTATTAAAACTTCTACAAAGTCCACTGACTGTTAAACATTTGAGTCCATACTACATCTGTACTCATTTTTACAGACTTTTCTTCTTTCTTTCTTCTTTCAAAGAAAGATAAAGACTGAATCAATACATCTGAGCACCAAGGTTGTAAGGTTATTTCAAAATGAACCAACTTAGCGTGTAGCTGTTCTGCAAAGATTACTGGCTAGTGGAGCTCTTGTTTGCTATTGCTTGAGTCATCCTCACAAATTCAGAGCTTTCAAGCAATTCACAAAGTGCAATTCAAAGCAAATTCAAAGTGCATCGTTTCTGGGAGGGCAGTGTCGTGACGGAACAATGTCCTAGCACCAAATGACTTCGAGTTTAAAGAAAATGAGCAAAGGAAATGGGTAAAAAGAAATAAAAATCTTCACTGTAAGGGTGTGTTATTTCTCTGATTTTCTGATCTGTACATGGCTCCAAGCACAAAATGCCACAAACTCCCATGACCCTCATAGGGTATATCCATGTCCCCTGGCGACTCGACTCTTTTGGCTCTGTGGGACCAAAATACCTCTCTAGTCTCCACACTGAGTGCACAGAAACTTCACCATTGAACTTAATCTTGTGGTTCAAAATGTGATGGTCAAAAGGAGAGTGGGTGTTGGGATAGTGGGAGATAAGCAGGGAAAAAACATGTGGTATCTCAGTGTTCTGAGAGCTGAGGATGGGAGGAAATACAGCTTAAATCAGCGATTTTTTTCCCTACACTTGTGAAAGTCCTGTGGTGAGATAGCTTAATTTGTTTCTCCAGGTTCTGTTTAGGGCAGAATTACATCCTCTAACTGTACAGAGAAGAAAGTAACTCTTCATGCTTATGCATCACAGGTTTCAGGCTTCTGTCAGTAAGTGTAGGAGCTTTGCCTCTCTCAGAAAGTTCATTTGGCACACAGAGCTCCCTAGCTGACACACTGTACCCCCCTCCAGTTTTACCTCAGCAGGAAAAATCTAGGAAATATCCTTGATTTCAGGCCTATGCAGACCAAAACCTCAACCAGTTTGTAAGAAAACCCTATGCAAGACCCTTTCTGAGTAGGAGAGAAGGTCACTGTTGCTGTTTAGAGGTTTGCTATTTCCTCCTCACAGATGCTGCTTTGTTTGCTTTGAAGATGGGTAGAATTTTATCTTTTTCCAAGAACAAGTTGCCCATTCACACTTATAGAAGGTAATTTTATCAGTTCTTACTGGCTAGGTAGGTACTGTTTAGATGTCTTTACCCAAATAAATTCAGGTCTAGTGGAGTATGTGTGTCCCCTCATACTTTCTCCCTTCAGTGTTTCTGTATATAAACTTATTAACACATTGATTTTTTCAGTATTTTCTGAGGTGGCTAAACCCAGCGACCTGTTGTAACTTCTCACAGAGTGAAAAGAGAACTGGAAGGAGACAAGACACAAAAAAGGAAAAGCATCTCTCCACCAACAGAGCAAGACAGGCAGGAAAAGTCAGGAACTGAGACTCAGATGGCTAAAGCTCAGAGTCAAGACCATGTGAGGAACCACACAAAATACCCCAATTGCCTTGATGAAAAACTGTCGGAATTGCAGTGAAAATTAAGTCCTTTCATCCCTTGTGTATGTCTGAAAGGGCCATTTCAGCAGCAGATGTCTTCTCAGACTCCATAACTCATCCTGTCCCTGGTTCCTCTGTGGACACAGCTAGGAGAAAACTGTGAAGGTAGGGATAATTGTGCAAGTCTTACTGTAGGCAGCATCCCCAGTGACAATTGCCCTTTCTACCCTGGATGACAATCATAGAATCATAGAATCCTAAGGGTTGGAAGGGACCTCGAAAGATCATCTAGTCCAACCCCCCTGCCAGAGCAGGGTCACCTAGAGCACATCACACAGGAACTTGTCCAGGTGGGTTTTGAATATCTCCAGTGAAGGAGACTCCACAACCTCCCTGGGCAGCCTGTTCCAGGGCTCTGTCACTCTCACAGTAAAGAAGTTTTTTGTGGACCCTGCTCTGGCAGGGGAGGTTGGACTAGATGATCTTTTGAGGTCCCTTCCAACCCCTAGGATTCTATGATTCTATGATTGTCATCCAGGGTAGAAGGGGCAATTGTCACTGGGGATGCTGCCTACAGTAAGACTTGCACAATTATCCCTACCTTCATATCTCTGCTTCTCCATAAATAACTTGCTTGAAAAATCATTTCTAATTCTTCTTCTCCTGGCCCCGAGTGCTATAATTGTTAATCAATCTTCATTTTTATGTGGTGATCTGTACTTGCTTCCTGGTTAATATTTTAAATTGATATTATGTTGTTTTGTAATTATTAATAACGATATTGTTATTTTAGCATGATGATTGTGATTAGAGGTAAATGCAATTTCCCAATGGAAAATTATTAAGCTAAACACACCATCTTCATCAATTTTCTATAATTCATAGGGACATCTTTGCAATGAATTTAGAAACTGATACTTCAACTTAAAATATAGAGCTTATATTCCAGCATCTTACCAAGCACAAACCTCTTATTATCATAAAATCTGCAGAAAAAAATTAGGTGAGCTGTTTTAAGAACAGTTTGTTGTTTATACTTTGGGTCACTGTTGCTAACTGATGTACAAAATCATGTTTTGTCTTGAACAAAAGACGTTTCTCAAGGAAGGCAGCTGTCTGTAAGGAGAGCAGAAACATGGGTCCACACAACTCATGCTCCACCTTCTCTCAGTTTTTGTACCATACTCTCGACCAGCTCTGCAATGCTCTGCATCATGCAGTGACATCTGGTGTCTGGACTACAGACTGCAAATAAACGTTTAATTAAAGTCTTCTCCTAGGACATCAGGCAAAGAGCAAAACAACATTCCAGATTGCATCAGATGTGCCATGAAAAAGGAGACATTGTAATAGCTCAATGTTCTTAACTTAGTGTTGGTTCCTACTCTTCAAGACTTTGTGGAAAATAGCTCCTAACCCTGGCAGAGACTGTTTCAGTCTCTATGACTGTTTCAACTCTAATTCTCAAAGATACCAATGCTTCCTATTCTTTGGGTCAAAATTTCAGGGGCTTTGGACAACCCATACTTGGGCGAGTCTTTAAAAGGCATTTTGAAGATCATTTCCGTGTTGCAGAAGAAAATGTGTCTGAGGAAGGAAGGAGGGATGTAATACATGTTTGTCAATACCACTTAAATATTTAGACACTAGCAAAGACACCTGGCTGTTCTTAATATGATGGAGTAGTTCTGCTGCAGTATTAAACAAAGACAGAGATAGCTACACATGCATAGTATGCAGCTTTAGACCTTCTCAAAGGAGTTTGGAATCAAAGTGATAAAACTTAGTTGGCAGACAAAGGAAATCAAGAGTAGAACAGGGTGCCTAGAATAAATTCTGTGTCCCAGAGCTGCAGCAGGTAAATGGATAGGACCAGCAGATTTATTTTATCAAGGATATAATTCGTATGAAAGAAGTAAAGTTTACATGAAGTACACTGGGAATCACATGTAGAAAGTTCTTAGATATATGAGATTCATAATGTCTCTCATAATTCCCAGGCTCTGAATTGCTATTTGGGCCTATTTCAGAGATCTGATTCACTAAAAGATCATCTTTCTTCTCCACTCCTTCTACTTCTACATCTGTGTTTAATATTTTATAACAATTGACTGAGAGCAAGTTTAATATTTCCCTCTGCCACTAGCAGAATATTAAGTTTTCATTAAATGTGTCCATTAGTAAATTCTTTGCTTCATCAATATGCATTTGTCACCAGGGGCATTCACTAAGCCAGACCAAAACACAACCAGGACACTGTCTAGAGAGTCTTTCAGCCTTGCAGCTGTTTGGGGTTTTTTCAGCTCTCCTGTAAGAAGCTTAGACAACATATTAGAGAAATGGGTTAATTAAAACATAATTCCCAGACACACACTGATAGATACTCAGGCTTGCTGTGTTACTTTTGCTTGTTGGGTTAATAAATCACTGAAATGTTGTAATTGTTTTTCTCAGCACGTAGGGAGGTGAAATTATTTTTGTAGTAGATTTGATGAGGATAGAATGTGACTTTCTTCCTCCAAATCCCAGTAACTTCAGTTTCCAGACACTGAACCTGTATGAAGTCTGAGCCACCATCCCTGCAGGTATTTAAAAGATGTGGATGTGGTGCTTAGGGACATAGAATCATAGACTCATGGAATGGTTTGAGTTGGAAGAGACCTTAAAGACCATCTAGACCCAAAACCTCCCACTAGACCAGGTTGCTCAGAGCCACATCCAACCTGGCCTTGAACACTTCCAGGAATGAGGCAGCTGCAATTTCCCTGGGCAACCTTTTTCAGTGTCTCACCACCCTCACAGGAAAGAATTTCCTCCTAATGTCTAACCTAAATCTCTCCTCTTCCAGTTTTAAGCCATTCCAGTGTTCTGTCACTCTCACAGTAAAGAATGAGGTTGGTTGCTCTTCCTTTGTCGCTGATGCTGTGACCCCATTGTAGAAGGCCACCAAATTTGTAAAACTGAATTTGCCCTTAGTGAAACCATGTTAACTGTCACCAATCACCCCTTTGTTTTCCACATGCCTTAGCAGAGCCTTCAGGAGGATCTGCTCCATGGTCTTGCCCAGGCACAGAAATGAGACTGACTGTTTTATAGTTCCCTGGGTCTTCCTTTTTAACCTTCCTGAAAATGAGGGTTATGTTTCCCCCTTTTCCAGTCAGTGGGAATTTTGCCAGACTGCCAAGACTTTTCAAATATGATGGATAGAGTCTTTGCAACTTCACCAGCTGGTTCCTTCAGGAGCTGTAGATGAATTCCATCAGGTCCCACAGACTTGTGACTTGTGTGCCTTCAGGTCCTTCAGATGGTCATGAACCTGCTCTTCTCCTACATGGCTTAGTGGTGGACTTGGCAGTGCACTAGGTCAATGGTTGGACTTGATGATCCAACCAAAACACTTTTATTATTCTAAAAGCAATTCTGAACTTGTGAATTGACATAATTGGTTGTCCAGGTGTTTAGGTTTTAATGTATTGATCAAGTCCACAGAGCAAATATGTGATGGAACTACTGACACTCACAATTGCCTTTTGTCAGAAGAGCATGGTCTGGCTTTGTTCACCTACTCTACATCCAGAAGCCTTCTTTAAGAATCCTCAGAATGTATAAGTATTTACTTATATGGCACTTTATGTATTTAAATAACTCTCATGCACAGTTTATAATCTCCAAAGCCTGACAAAACAAATGTGTAAAAATCATAACTGCCAACTCTTTACAGATGACAGAAATGAAGGCTTGGAAGGTACAGCAAGGATTCTAACACTGTCTACCAAATAAGCAGGAGAGAGGAAACATCTTACTTTTCTTGTTAAAAAAGTAAGTTCTCAACAAAATGAAGTTTGACAGTGACCATAGTTACTAGAGGATGGATTGTCTTCAGTGAAGATTGCCAATTTAAAAATGTGCAAGGAGCAAAATTAAAAATAACATGTAATTTCTGCTGCTCCTAAAAGAATGATATTTTTTTTTAACTTTTAAGTAAAAAATTATGTTTTCATTTAGGAACTGATTCTTTTCTTTTAAGAAGAAAAGTAAATAGTTAAAAATAGTCTGAAAACAAAATGCCATCTCCTAATTCTCATCAAAAGAACATTTTGTTCATTCTGACACAAGAACATGTAATTCCATTTAGATTTTGTTAAGAAACAAAACAGCACCAAACGAAACCTTTCTTAGCCCTAATTGATTGGCCCCTGAAACAAGTTTTCATTATTTTTCTGCTTTTAACAACTCTTGTTCCATCAAAAGTGTTGCTGAAAGACAGGTTCAATGTTTGCTGGGTGCAGTTCAAACAGTAGGCAGTTTTCTTTCTATTGGGATGTTCTTTTTGCACTGGATTGATGCTTTCCTGCCTTCCCCCATTCCGAAATTCAGATGTGTGTAAATTATGTCCAACTCTGGCCTGTCCAGGTGTAGAGGTAGGTAATTTCAAGTCCTTCCTCTTTGCTTGCTGACTCATTAATTGCAAGCCATGAATTTTCTGTGCAATGGCCTCACCAGCACCACTCCTGCCTTGGTATGCAGAAAGGTTTGTAATTTATAGATAAAGGTTTTGTGTTGAAAGTTAATATCTGTGAAGAAGCCACAGGACAGTTATTCCTCTTGGCACTGACCAAGCACACAGCTGGGCCTGGCTGGTCCAGTACCTTGACACTTTCTTTTTATAAATGCTACATAAATTACATATAATCTTCTGTTTTGGTTTGGTTTTGTTCACAAAGCAGTAAGGGCTTCTATTATTTGCTTGACCAGAAGTCTTAATAACATGGGGTGTATCTGCCTGGATTTTATGTTCTTCCTCTTTTCTCTGAGGGCCTCAGATCAGCTCTTGGGTATTGACCTAAAAAAAATAGTACTCAACCTGGGTAATGGTTTTAAACTGAAAGAGGGTAGATTTAGGTTAGGTATTAGGAAGAAATTCTACACCATGAGGGTAGTAAGACACTGGCACAGGTTGCCCAGGGATGCTGTGGATGTCCCCTCCCTGGACATGTCCATGGCCAGATTGGATGGGGCTTGGAGCAACCTGGTCTAGTGGGAGGTGTCCCTGCCCATGCAGGGAGGTTGGAACCTGATGGTCTTTAAGGTCCTAATGTCCCTTCCAGCCTTAACCATTCTGTGATTCTATGATTCTGTGATCTGGTTTTCACCCATCCTTCCCTCACATCCTTTGTTCTCCAAGACAGTGACTGCTTAGGGAAATGTTCCCTGTAGAAGGTGAACAGAAAAGTATTGTACTTCCAACCTGCCTGTGACAAGAAGTTTCACAGGTTAATCAGACACCACGTGAAGAACTATGCCTTTTTTGTGTAGATCTGCCTTGTACTACATGATGCTTCCTGGTGCTTGTACTGTAAAAAAGTGAACATCATTACTTCCTTTTCCCATGTAATTTCTGATTTTATGGGCTTTTGCTCTCTGATCTCAATGCATGCAAGTATGTATGCATGATCTATGCCTTGCAACCTGAAGAATCCTTGTCCATTTGGCTCCTCACCTGAAGAACTCTACATTTTTAAGTTCCCTGCTTTTCATTTCTATCTATGGGACTGTTTGCAAGTTGGCTGATTAAGAAAACAGAGTCTGTGTGTTTGCACACACAAGTTGCATGTGATAGACAGTCCATCCCATGGGTGTGCATCTTGCACCCCAAAACACCCTTTAACTATTAGCATGAATAATCAAAACCCACAGAAACTTCAGCCTGCTAAAGGAATAGCACAAGAGACACTCTAAATATGTTAATTGCTGAGCTGTTTTACTGATACTGTTCTTGATAGTAGGTTTTTGTCTCAGAATTACCAGACGTGTGAGGCTGTGGCAGGGAGCTGTGCTGATTCTCTGCCAACCTTATTCATCTGCAATGATTTTGGGGGCATGAGGTTTTTTTAATGTGTTTGTTTTCACATTCTTTTTTTTTTTTTTTTCCCTTCTCCAAAATGATGGATGTAGGACTAATCCCATAGACTGATGGATGTTGGAGCAATGGAGTGAGAGTTGTTCATTTTGACAGACTTCTTCTCAGCCACTATTTTTCTGAACTCATACTTGAAGCCCATCAATTACAAACTGCTCTTCTCAGGGAGCCCAGAGGCAATGCTGTGAGTCCACACACTCAAGTCATGCATAAGAAGTTGCAAGATGAGAAAAATGGCCCACAGGTGAGCAGTGGCTTTATGTGGTGAGCAGATACAACAACCTTTCAGCAGCCAAGCAGAATAGAGCTCATTCACAAAGGTAAACCATTATAAAAAAACTCATGACAATGCTACAGGTGGACAGGAGGCTTTTGAGCATTTGCCCAGTCCTACCATATAAAAGATGGACTCTGGTTCTCATTCACTCCTTTCTTGCATTTGGGGATCACTTTTCTCTTCTTGAGATCCGTGGCCAGCAGATTGAGAGAGGTGATTCTGCCCCTCTACTCTGTCCTGGTGAGACCTCACCTGGAGTGCTGTGTCCAGCTCTGGAGCCCCCAACACAAGAAGGATGTGGACCTATTGAAGAGTGTCTAGAAGATGGCAACAAAAATGATCAGAGGACTGGAGCACCTGTCTTATGAAGACAGGCTGAGGGAGTTGGGGCTGTTCAGTCTGAAGAAGAGAAGACTCTGGGGGGACCTTCTAGTGACCTTCCAACCTGAAAGGAACTTATAAGAAGGCTTGAGAAGACCTCTTTACAAGAGCATGTAACAACAGGACGATGGGTAATGGTTTCAAGCTAGAAAAGGGTAGATAGATTTAGGTTGGACATCAGGAAAAAGTTCTTTAATGTGAGGGTGGTGGATCACTGGCATGGGTTGCCTAGAGAGGTGGTGGGGGCCCCATCCTTGGAGACATTCAAGGTCAGGCTTGATGGGGCTCTGAGCAATTTGATCTTGTAGGGGACATCCCTGCTTATTGTAGGGGGGTTGGACTAGATGACCTTTAGAGGTTCCCTCCAACCCAAGACATTCTATGATTCTTTATAGGCTTTTCTTACTTGTCAGAAGTGTAACCAAAACAGAAACAATACTGTTCTGCTTTTCTACACCCCTTGCCTCCAGCTTCCACTGGGAGTTTAAATGAGATCTGTGGGATAAGAATGTTTGTTACAGGCTGAGTGGTGGGAGAATGACCAATGTGGAGCTCTCATCTTGAGTAAGCCTAGGTCTGGGAGGCACTATTGCATTACACACGGTTATACAGAATTCCAGAAGAACAGCAAAAGTCTTTCTGAAATGAGGAAAATTTTGTCTGGGGTAGGTAACTACATTGTGCAAATAAACCTTTGTAGTGTTTCATCCTGAAATGGGATTTTCTTTTGTATGGAAATTGGTTGAAAGAAAGAAAGAGAGAAGGAAAGAAGGAGAGGAAGAGAGGAAGAAAGAAAGAGAGAGAGGAAAGAGAAAGATAAACAGAGAGAGAGAGAGGAAGAGAGAGAGGAAGAGAGAGGAAGAGAGAGGAAGAGAGAGGAAGAGAGAGGAAGAGAGAGAGAGAGAGGAAGAGAGGAAGAGAGGAAGAGAGGAAGAGAGGAAGAGAGGAAAGACAGGAAGGAGGGAAGGAGGGAAGGAGGGAAGGAGGGAAGGAGGGAAGGAAGGAAGGAAGGAAGGAAGGAAGGAAGGAAGGAAGGAAGGAAGGAAGGAAGGAAGGAAGGAAGGAAGGAAGGAAGGAAGGAAGGAAGGAAGGAAGGAAGGAAGGATAGATTAGATGAGGAGAAAAGTTTGAAAGAGGATTAAATGACTTGAAAAAGAAAGTCTGGCTGTGGATGCATATCACTTATTGTCTATAAGACTCAGTAAGTTGCTCCTTCTCCACTCCTATTTCAACTCTCATGCCACCGTGTCTGCATTATCCATGTCTGCATTGTTCCCATTCCAGCAGGGTAGTGTGAGGACTGAGAGCAAGACAGAGAATGGGGTCTGCTGTCAAACAAGACCCTGTGCATGACTTTAGGCTACAAACATCTGGCAGCATCAACCCTTCTCCCTGGTGTAACTGAGTGAGTCACTAAAACATATGATATCCAATACCAGCATATGATCTGACATTTGGCATCCCCCACTGGGACTTCAGGAAGCTGAAGGACATTTCCAGCTCCTCCTCATTCTCACAAAGAGGTACTAAAATCCCAGTAAGGATAGTGCAAGGTCAGGGGAAATAGACCATGAAATGGCTGAGTTTAGGTTTCAAAGTCTGAAGGAGTGGTCATAGCTTAATCCTGAAGACAGGATGCATATAGGATTTTGGAAGATCCCCCAGATCCATCAGCAGAAAAGCACTTAAAATGTAAATACACTTCTGTTTTCTCCTTGTCAGTGTGGCTTTGCTAAAACCAACAGGAAGGGGTATGGGTCTCCATCTGTAGTGTATAACAGGGTGTTGTTCATTGGGCACACAATATAATTTATATCCAAAAGGAGAGAGATGCCACAGATCCTTGTGATCTCAGGGACTTTAATTTATTGCCTAATTAAACACTTGCTGCCAAATTGTCCATCCTGTCGTTTCTAATTCCTGGTCTAATATTCCAGACAACAGAACACTTCAGGAGGCTACCTTCTACAAATAAGGCTTTAAATGAAAAAAAGGTGTTAATGTGTGTTTCCTAATCAAAGTCTATCAGGAGCAATTGTTCTCAAGCAGGCCTGTCCTTCTGGCACCCTGCAATGTCTGTGAATCTGCCAAGGTCTTCTGACACCTTATCCTCTTGCTGCAGAGGGGGAAGGAAAGGCCAGCTACTCAAAGCTGAGCACAACCCTTGGGAGGACATCCAGGCAACAGGGACAAATGGAACTTGTTTCTATTTATCCTAAAACTAGGTTTGTTCCTTTCAACAAGTGCTGGGACTGCATGCCAAGGGGTCCTGAGAAAAGGGAGACCTTAGGACATAATGTCTTAGGCTACCAAGTGCTCTCACAGTCTTGGATGTATTTACTCTTACCTCATTCCTCTGAGATGGGGTCTGTAGATTTACCATCAGTGCACCTCATTTTCCAGGCCAACAGGGGTGAGGGAAGACAGTGAGAAGGGAAAGCTGTGAGACCAGAAGAGAAAAGCTCTAGAGCAGTTCAAGATTGACTTTGCCTACTGGCTGCTGTCTCTTGTCCTTCCACTGTGGACCTCCAAGAAGAGTCTGGCTCAGTTCTCTCCATAAATATCCTTTATAGATTTGAAGACAGATCTTGATGGCCCTTAGCCTGCTCATCTCCAGACTGGAGAAACTCAGCTCCCCCAGCCTCAGCTTGTGTATCTTTTGCTCCAGCACCTAAATGTGGTAATGGCCCCCCTCTGAACTCCCTCCAATTTATCTATTTCTGTTTTCCATTCAGGAGGAGGACCCCCAAGCTGGACACAGTTCATAGAATCACAGAATCATAGAATCATAGAATGAGTGGGGTTGGAAGGGACCTCTAAAGGTCATCTAGTCCAGCCCCCCCTGTAATGCCAGGGACTTTTTGACCAGATCAGGTTCCTCAGTTCTCCTAGTGCAGTTCCACAAGTGCAGACAGAGGGGACAAATAATTTTCTCAACCTGCTGGCTACACACTTGCTGTAACAACCCAGTATGTGGTTGGCCTGAGGTTGTGTTATATTGGGGCAGGACTTTTTTCAACTGCATAAAGTTCTCATCAGCACATTTCTGCAGCCTGTCCAGATCCCTCTGAATAACAGCCCTGACCTTCAAACTATCACACACTCCCCACAGTCTGGTGTCAAGCACAGATTTGCTGAGAGTCAGTGACCCCTGAGGAATGACATTCCCAAAAGGCAGCCAGATTGGTTTTGAACTGCTGATGGCTACCCTGTCAGCCTGGTGGTCCAGCCAATTTTTCATGCCTCTTGTCATCTACCTTGTACCCATCTTGCAGACTTTCTTAATATCTAGCTGGATACATCCTTCTAGCAAGATATTATGGGACCACACTGCAAGTCCCAGAGTAAACAACATCCCTGGTTTGCCCTCATCTGCACATCTGGTCCTCACATCACTGAAGGTGATCATGTTGATTGGGCACCATTTGCCTGTGGTAAATCTGTCCTGGTTGTTCCTAGTCATAGTTTAACAGACTCATCAAGGTTGGAAGGGACCTCAGGAGGTCTGTAGTCCAACATCCTACTCAAAAGGGGGCAACACAATTCAGATCAAGTTGCTTAGGACTTTCTTCAGTGGGGTCTTAAAACATATGGAGATACCTCAGCCTCTCTGAGCTGCTGTTCTAGTGCTTAATAGACTTCAGAATAAACATCATTTTCCTGATATCTAGAAAGAACCTACTCTGTTTCAATTTTTGTCTATTGTCTCTCCATTTCCCACCATGCACCACTGTGAAGAGCCTGTCTGTGTTTTCTTGGTGACCTCCCCATAGGTAAAAAAACTGAAACAAACTATTTAAAAATAATTTGAAGAGAGAACTACCACTGTAGGGAGCTGGACCTGATAATCCTTATGTATCCCTTCCAACTTCAGACATTCTATGATTCTGTGATTCTCTCTCTTCAGAGTCTTCATTTCTACAGGATAAGCAAACCTTCATTCTCTCATCCTCTCCTCACACAGCATGTGGTCACCTTCCTGTACTTCAGCTGCCTGGAAATAGATTATATGATGGTTTGCTCTGTAACTGCCATGGGAAGTCAGGTGAGGTTGACCATCTTGTAGTTCCTTGTATCTCTTTTCTTGCCTGTTTTGAAGATGGCTGTATTACTTCCCTTCTCCAGGCATCAGCAGGGTTGATAGCACCTTGCCTGGGTTTTCCCTTTGTTGCATATCCCTTTACCCAGTGTCTCTATGGATACTGTATCCAGGATGTCAGTAAATGCACGTTCCATTTCTGTGCCTCTTGAGATTTGAGGTTGGTTACCCATTGAGATACCCTCACAGATTCTTCCACTTGAACAAGAAGGCGTCTTGCACAGTCATGGCCACAGCCTCACTTCTCTATGGATCCAGCAAATCACAGTTGCAATTATTAGGAAACTGTCTCCAGGTTCAGGGACAGCACAGCTGCAGTTAACCACCCACATACCAGGTTTTTGCAAGGTATCCATCTTCTCTGTGTCTCTTCCCTTATTCATTCTTCCCTCCCTATTTAGCTTTTGTTGTTTTATTCCTCAAAGCAGTGAAATTATGTTTCCTGCCTCAGTTCTGTTTGACAAGCCAGCATGAAAGCTGAGAATATGTATATCTGGTGTATACTGTTCTAATTAGCACCCTCTGATAAACCCAGGGATACCATATGACAGTATTTATAACCCTGTTGTAACCAGGGTTCTGTTCATAGTGCCTCTTAGCAATTGCTGCTTGATTTTTTTTGTCAGAAAGGTAAGCAAAGGCATATACATTTGTGTCTTTGTGTGAATGTAGGTGCACATAAATACATGTTTTTTTATCTGTATTTTCTTTTCTTTAACTTCATTTATCTCATGACATTTCAATAAAACAAAATAAATGTTCCCCTCCTAGATTCTTCTTTGTGACTTTCCCAATCAAAAAGCTCTGTCTCCTTTTTTCATCCTTTTTAAACCAGCAGCAGAAGAAGCCAATACCACTGTTACCTTCCTTACTAATTGCCTACAGAGCTTTTTGAAACAACACTTTCTTTAGTGGAAAGCTTTGAATATCCCTTTAGGTTGCCAGTCTTGTTGCTCTCCTCCTGGATTAGAACTCTTTGGAACATCCTGGTCCATCCTTTTATCTGAGCAAATGCAGGTGTCTGCTCAGGGTCAACTAAACACTTGAAGACTGGGTCTCAAGTTGATTGCCTGAACAGTGGCAATTAGGTCCATTTGAGATTAAATCATAGAGTACTGCTCCTCTCCCCCACCTCTGAGGCCTCCTGCAGGTACTTTGTCCTGTCCATCAGCTCTATGCCTTAGATACTTTAAG
This sequence comes from Hemiprocne comata, assembly GCA_020745705.1. Classification (NCBI taxonomy): domain Eukaryota; kingdom Metazoa; phylum Chordata; class Aves; order Apodiformes; family Apodidae; genus Hemiprocne; species Hemiprocne comata. The sequence goes on from CM036587.1 coordinate 162,060,050, forward strand.
GTGTCTCATATACCAACAGACACCTATGCATGGCTTGCTGAAGCAGGTTCCATGTCTCCACTCCTATAATGTTTAGACACCTAAAGACACTCTTCAGTTCCCATGGTATCTCTTTTCACTGGTCCTGTATTAGTCTTGACTCTATAGGACAAACATTTCAGATGAGGACGTTCTACTCTCTATTGAACAGTCCAAATATAGCTCTGGCACAACAGAGCCTTGACTTTAGTTGGCCTTACTGTGATAGAGACTTTTCTTCCCAGTGCAGTCTTTGTTCTACCCTTTGTTTTCTCTCTTTTAGGGCAACCTCCTTTGTTTGCAATAAGTTTATGAAACAAGCCTTGACTTGTTTACCCTGGGGACAACAAGGTACTATTGAATGAAAAATAGATTTTTCACAGGGAATTAGTTTTACCTTTTCTCCTTTGCTGGGCCAGTAAAAAAAAAAAAAAAAAAAAAACAACCAAAGAAACAACAAAACTAAATTCTTTCCCCTCAGCCATGAGGACCTCATCCAGAAGCTAGAGAGAGAAACCAACTCTAAGGGATTGCAGAGGAATTAATTGAGGAATTGTAGAGGACAAAGTAAAAGAAGAGATGCCATAGGATTGAAGCTGTAATAACCAGAGAAAAGACACTGTGTGACTTTGCAGGAACTATTTCCTTTGGGCCCACTTGCCATTCACTGCAGGTCCAGTAGCTGAGTACTGTTGTATGGATGGAAGCAACATTTGAGTGAGCCCCTGCCTATGAGTCCAAACCAGCCTTCTTGCAAATGCATTTGAAAAGACATCTGTGAAGTTCAGGTGTTTCCTCCTCACTTCTTCTGCATGACTGTTGGTCACAGATGCAATGAACAAAACCAATATTTCATCCCTACTGTGGATGGATGGATGGATGGATGGATGGATGGATGGAAGGAAGGAAGGAAGGAAGGAAGGAAGACACTTGTTCTAGTTCTGAGTTGTGCATCTACTTGGCACCTTGCTGAAATTCTAAGCTGTCTTTAAAGCTGTTTTTTCCCCCAGGTGGTTAGCTTTGTGTTCCTGCCTCCAGTGACTACACTGCATCACAGAGCGAGAATTATTAAAACACCCTCTTCTATGTTTGAATGGTGCTACATTATGCCATGTACACAGGCACAAAGATTTGTATGGGTTAGCACTTACATTCCCTAATCTTATGTGTCTACAATGTGTACATTATAAGTTACCTAGGTTTCTGTTCTAGTTGATGGAGAACCAGTTAATATACTGAATGGGGTTAGGTTCAGTTCAGTTTACCAAAAAATGTGCCCATGTTGGGATGAGGTGTGACATCACTCACTGTTGAATCTGTTGATTTCCTGTCTGACTTCCTCAGATGTAGATGACAACTTTGCAGGCCAGTGCATTTAATCAGCTCAGTCCTACCTTGCATAACAGATACTTGTGGAGTTTGCTTTAGAAAGCAAAGAAGACATGAATTCACCTGGAATATCCAAATTCATTTTCCTGATGCCTGACGAAACCCTCATGGGAGAGTTTTCCTTCCCTTTATTGTCAACTTGTGCTGGAAGGTCAAGAAGCTCTCTGCTCCTGCTGTGCAGTCCCTGGAGGAAGAAGAAATCCTTTTAGTGCTCTGAGAAATTTTGCCATCCCTTTATGTGCTAGCTGTCTATGTTTTTCATCTTCCAGATGCAGCAGCTGGTAAAGGAATGCCTAAATTGCCACTAGGCTTTGAGGTTTCTCATTGTCTGTAGTGCAGAGATAGAGAATGGTGCAAGCACCAGCTTCACTCTCTTACAAATAACCAGTATTGGGAACTACACAATTTCCCTTGGTATTTTTACCTAAATGGTGTTCCAAGGACAGACACAACAGGCAATCATAGAATCATAGAATCATAGAATCCTAGGGGTTGGAAGGGACCTCGAAAGATCATCTAGTCCAACCCCCCCTGCCAGAGCAGGGTCACCTAGAGCACATCACACAGGAACTTGTCCAGGTGGGTTTTGAACCCGTTACCCCTTGTCCTATCACTGGTCACCACTGAGAAAAGCTTAACTCCATCTTCCTGACACTCCCCCTTCACATATTTGTAAACATTGATGAGGTCACCCCTCAGTCTCCTCTTCTCCAAGCTAAAGAGACCCAGCTCCCTCAGCCTTTCCTCATAAGGGAGATGTTCCACTCCCTTAATCATCTTTGTGGCTCTGTGCTGGACTCTTTCAAGCAGTTCCCTGTCCTTCTTGAACTGGGGGGCCCAGAACTGGACACAATACTCCAGATGTGACCTCACCAATGCAGAATAGAGGGGGAGGAGAACCTCTCTTGACCTACTAACCACACCCTTTCTAATGCACCCCAGGATGCCATTGGCCTTCTTGGCCACAAGGGCACATTGCTGGCTCATGGTCATCCTCCTGTCTACCAGGACCCCCAGGTCTCTTTCACCTACACTGCTCTCCAGCAGGTCAGCCCCCAACCTGTACTGGGACATGGTGTTTCTCTTCCCCAAATGCAAAACTCTACACTTGCCCTTGTAATATATCTCTCTGTTCCTCTCAACGATGAAATGATGCTCCGCAGACTTACAAGGAACAGTGTGAAATGGATCTTAGAAAACAGCCAAAGTGCATGAAAGAACTGTGAAAAAATGTGTATCAGGACTTGTGAGGTACTCAGGAAAGAAGAGAGGCTACAGAAAGCCCCAAAGAAAGGAGGAGGAGGCCATACCACAATTACAGTGCAAAGATGACACAGCACAATTTTTGTGTTATGTGTTCTCTGGAATACAACTTGGTAACAGTGAGGAGATTAGAGTTATTAGTTTAATTTACATTTCTTTTAATTGTCCAGAGGGAATTATTTTCTTCTAACAGATTATTTTTGTTTGGGGCTGGTACAATAATTCATATAATTTTAAATATTAAAAACTGATGTTGTGAATAAGATAATGAGATCTCTTAAAAGGGTTTAGAGACAACAATGTAAAAGCAGGGAGGCAAGGCCCAAGAAACAACAAAGTGACACTGGAGAACTAAAATAAGTGCATAGAAGTTTGAAGGAAGTATAAAAAAGGAATTTGAAGCAGTTGGCTTAAACCTGAGCATATGTAGCCATCACATTTTTTAAAAAGATATCCCTAGTTGATAATTTTTCTAGGGAAATGCTGCTTCTCTGAACCATTGGAGAGACCTTCTTTCCCTCCTTCCAAGACACATCAAAGCTTCCCCACAACCCCCTGGAGTTTCTCATTTTCCTTCCCACTCGGTTGCTCCCCAACAGTTTGAAACCCTTTGGCCATCAAGACATGCTGCAAAATTCAGTTCCATCCAGATTTTTTGGTGAATCTTTTTAGATGTAAGAACGAGAGCTGCACATTCTTCGTGTCTTTGCAGCAGGCACAGAGACGTTGTGAGCATAGTATCTACTCCAGGAGCATGGTAAGACTCACTTGCAAGGGTAATTAGCTGATACCCAGGTTAAATACCTCAGTTGCAATGATGTGCTGATAAAGCTTTGCTACTTCCAGTCTGGAGTTAATTGTCCAGACCTTTCTCAGTGTCCTTTGGATCCTCAAGCTTAGACATCTTTGCATTGAAAACTACTGCATGGTAAAGATCCTTTCTATCTTTTTGTTTTGTTTTGTTTTGTTTTTTTTTTTGTTTTGGTAGAAAACACCAGAGTGTAAGACTTTCCAGGTAGGACTTTAGGCAATGTTGGTTGTGCACTATGCCCTGTCTCTTATATTATTGAGAACTGGACTCAGAGATACTGGAATCAGAGATACAAATTTCTTCCTAGTCTCCAAAGTAGGGACTGGCCTCCTGTAGGCTTTTTCATGGACATTAAGGATGTTGGTTTTGAACTCAGTAACTATCAGACTTTTAGCCTACCTCCCAGAGTGCTGTAAGGACAACAAATACACCTATTGTTTGTAAATCTGTGTAGAGGAATCTGCTAACTCTACTGGTAATGGCTGGAGAATCTGCACACTGCAGGAGGACTGAAAGGACCTTCTGGCACTCTTTCTCCTGACTGAGGAGTGTCACTCTGGGATTTTCCACTCAATAACTCTGGCTACCCAAGGGCATCTAAAAGATAGAGGAGGATAGAGGGGAGCAGCTTGTGCCTCAGTGTGAGGATCAGGTTATAAATGGCTGGGAAAAAGCAGCAGAGAGAAGAAAAGGAAGCAAGAGCATCCTCAAGAGCACCTTCAGAGACTGAAAGAGGTTTAAAAGACATGTAGACATGGCACTTAAGGACATGGTTTAGTGGTTGACTTGACAGTGTTAAGTTTATGGTTGGACTTGATGATCTTAAGAATCTTCTCCAACCTAATGATTCTAAGGCCAAGTTAGATGGGTCTTGAAGCAACCTGGTCTAGTGGGAGGTGTCCCTGCCCATGCAGGGGTGTTGGAACTAGATGATCTTTAAGGTCACTTCCAACTCAAACCATTCTATGACTCTGTGATTCTATGATTCTATGAGATTCTATGGTGCTACAAAGAGCAGTAGTTGGAATTCAGCTGCTCAGCAATTCATCTTTAGTACATGGGTGCCCTGTCCTACTCTGGAAGTTTTTGAAGGCCCCCTAGATGGCTGAACCTTGTGTCTCCTTCTCTGACCGATGCTCATTCACCACCTGAGGAACAGTGACAAGGTTAAGCTCATGTCTTCTCTGCTGGCCTCAGATCCAATACCTAAATTAGTTAAGGAAAGGGTGGCCCTGGAGAAGTATATGAGTGTCAGTCCAGAGATAGAAATGGATGTTGCCTTAGCTAAAACTTCAGAACATGAGCTAAAAAAGAAAAATTTGGTAGCTGGAGATTAAAAAAAAACATCTATAAGATACAGTTGGGAAGATCCTTTCATGTGCACTTACAAGTGGTTGCCCTATATAATCATAGAATCAGAGAAATGTGGAATGCCAGGTTGGAAGGGATCTCAGGGATCATCTGGTCCTACCTTTCTAGGTAGGAACACAGAGAAGGAGAAGAAGAATTGAAAGCTATCAGTCTAGAATGGGTTTGGCTCTGGATTTCTCAGCTTTAGCAAATTTTCAGTGACATCTCCTTTTACACCATGTGTCTTTGTGGACCATTGTTGAGCAGTGTTAGACCATAGGCCCTCACTCAGGAAGAAGTCTCTACATCAGTTTCTTATGGAAGGAAAGCAGGTTTTGTGTCATGCCATACCTTGTGGATTCATGTAAAATCCCAACTACTTAAAGGCCACATTTGGGAAAGCTCCAACTTGCCTCCCAGCAGCACTGTTGGGGTGCAAGAAGCCATTTGAACCTTATCTGAGAAGTGGAGGAGATCAGCTTTTCAGCTCCAAACCCCATTCCTCTGCAAGTACTGAGGTGACAGCTAAACCCATTACTGAGATGATGGCTAAAACCCATTATGCTATGAAAATGCCACTCATTAGGCTCTACCAACTTCAATTTTGTGCCTTGTTCTGACAAGCATGATGTACCAGGGTCCATCTCTGTTTTGAAGAGCAAACAGTGCCATTACTTCATGGGTAGCAATGAGAAGAAAACAGACAGAGGCTGAACTATGAAATGCCATTGTAGGAAATTGGTTGATTATTTGCCTGTATTTGCTAGTGCAGATACAGGGCTCAGCTCTGTACAAAAAAAACCAACCCCCTGCAAAAATAAAACCCCACAACAAAACAAAACAAAAAAAACCAACCAAAAAACAACAAAAAAAACCCCAACAAAAACCAACCAACCAAACCAGAAACACAGTTTGTGGCTCAGATTTCAGGCGCATGCTGGTAGCCTTTGGTACCTGTCTAATTGTCAGTGTGGTCCCTATGGACCTCCAGCCTTGGACATCCTTGACAGTAACTTGCCTGGTCTGGAGGCAGTGGGTTGACTGTTTTATGTGATTCTGGTTCAGTACTTAACTTTATAAAATAAACATTTTGTCTGCAAAGCTGAAAAGAAGCTACCTGTTTTGATCAGAAGTTTTTGGGACGGAGAGTATTTCTCCCTGTGTGCCTAACACAATAAACCTTGAACTCAGATGGCATCTTGCTTTAATACAGTAATTAATGAATCAGTAACCATATTTCCTTTGTGCTAAGATCTGTGAGCAGGTTTCTGTGGCAACAGTCCATGCTCAAGCTCTTGCCTGTAGCAAATGTGAAGTTATTTGAATCATTTAAATTCTTTGAAAGAAAGAGAACTGATGTGACTGAAATTAACTTAGATTTCCTGCAAGAGCAAGGTACACAAGAGCAGTTACCTCAGGTCTGCTGATGCACAGAAACTTTTTACCCTGCACTAACTCACTGGTGTGTTTGAACCCTCCAAGCTACCATATGAGCTTTTATTTCAGAAAGGTATGCATTTTCACTACAGTCACTTCTTTCCTTTCTAGCCATTTCCTGTCAACAGAATCCATGCTTGTTTTACACCAGGATTGCAGTCACCCGCACATCAGTTTGCTGATGATGAAACTGGGAGGATTGTCTGATACACCTGAGGGCTGTGCAGCCACTCAGTGGGATCTAGACAGACTGGAGAGCTGGGCAAAGGTGAACCTCATGAGGTTCAACAAGAATAAGTGCAGAGTCCTGAACCCGGGGAGAAAAAACACCATGCACCAATATAGATTAGGGGTTGACCTGCTAGAAGGCAGCCTCATGGAGAAGGACCTTGGGGTCCTGGTGGACAACAAATTAAACGTGGGACAGCAATGTGCTCTTGTGGTTGTGACAAGAGCCAATAGCATCTTGGGATGTGTTAAGAACAGTGTGGCCAGCAGGTCAAGTGAGGTTCTCCTCCCCCTCTACTCTGCCCTTGTAAGACCACATCTGGAGTATTGTGTCCAGTTCTGGGCTCCCCAGGTCAAGAGGGACAGGGATATACTGGAAAGAGTCCAACAGAGGCTGCAAGGATGATGAAGGGACTGGAACACCTCCTTATGAGGAAAGGCTGAGAGACGTGGGGCTTTTTAGTCTGGAGAAGAGAAGACCAAGAGGGGACCTCATTAATGTCTATAAATATCTGAAGGGTGGGTGTCAAGAATGGGCCAGTCTCTGTTTAGTGGTGCCCAGTGACAGGATGAGGGGAAATGGCACCAAGTTACAACATAGGAAGATCCACCTCAACATGAGGAAAAACTTCTTTCCTGTGAGGGTGACAGAGCCCTGGGACAGGCTGCCCAGAGAGGTTGTGGAGTCTCCTTCTCTGGAGACTTTCAAGACCTGTCTGGACATGTTCCTGTGTGATCTTCCCCAGGTGTTCCTGCTGCAGCAGGAGGGTTGGACTTGATGATCTTCAGAGGTCCCTGCCAACCCCTATGATTCTATGATTGATTCTATGATTCTGTGATTCTATGATCTTCATCTTTATATTCCTGAGAAACAAGAAGAACATATTCTTGCCTGACTTCTTCAGCAGTTATAAGGAAGGAGAAGATAATCTTCAGGCTCGGTAAGAGGCAGGAGGAGCTCTCTGCTGGTGCATCATGTCTTTGCTTCTCTGGGAACCAAGGTCTGCCCTAGAAATAAAATCATGCTGACCCCAGGCTGCTGTGGTAGAACATGTCACTTGGGTCCTAAGCTTAAAGCGTGGTGGATATATGACAATGAAGTAGGTTTGTTTAATGTGAGTGTGTGCAGGGAGAATTAAAACAGCAAAAAAAATTATATTCACAGGTGACAAACGGGTGGAATAAGAGACCCACCATTTGACATGATAGGAAAACCTCTCCATCCATTTTTGTTGACCCCCTGCAAAGTCAAAGAAGGATGCAGGACATGGGATGCCATGCACCATCATCATTTGTGGCTGCTGATCCCAGTATGTCTCTTCTGCCAAAAGAGCTATTCCTTGGGAGCAGATGGTGAGGCAGTTCTACAAGGGAAAGTTTGGAATGGGGAGAAGGATTCTAAATGCAAAGATTTATTATAATTTTTTATAATAATTTATTTGCTGTATCACTTCCATAGCCAAAGAGAGGCAAAGAAGCAAAAGGTTTCTGGATGAAAAGGAAAAGTATTAATTATAATGCAAATCTTTCAGGCATGTTCCTTCTAATGCAGGAGAAAGAGCCTCAGAAGATCAAGAGACAGACAATATTAATAAGGACTTAATTTCTTAGAATCACAGAATCACGCAACAGTTTGAGTTGGAAGGGACCTTAAAGGTCATCTAAATCCAACCCCCCTGCATGGGCAGGGACACCTCCCACTAGCCAAGGTTGCACAAAGCCCTGTTCAACCTGGCCTTGAACACCTCCAGGGATGGGGCTTCCACAACGTCCCTGGGCAACCTGTGCCAGTGTCTCACCACCCTCATACGAAATGATTTCTTCCTAAGGTCTAACCTAAATCTCCCCTCTTCCAGTTTTAATCCAGTACCCCTTGTCCTCTCCCTACAAGCTATTGCAAAAAGTCCTTCCCCAGCTTTCCTGTAGACCCCCTTCAGGTATTGGAAGGCCACTATGATTTCCCTTTCAGCAGGAAATTCTGAATACATTGTGGTAAATTAATCTTTAAAAGGCTTCACTACCAATTTTTAAGGGAAAAAAAAATGAGCAAATATTTTCTTCCTCTAGTTTTGTTCTTGCATTCATCCCGAAGCATAGCCTAGACCTGTTGTTTTGCTATCTGTATAATGCCTGTATGGACCTGATTCCTTGGGCAAATCCATACTGCAGGGATGTGAAACTTACTGAACTAATTGGGATATCAACAAAATTAATGATTAAGACCTGGTCTGGGATGGAAAGGTAGACTTGGATAATTTAATATTGTTAGTTGGTATCTGAAACAAAAACATGGGTTTAACATCTGGCAACTTGGTAGAAGATTCTTGGCCTCTCTGAGATGTAAGGACACCTTCAGCTAAGTGTTTAATTGAAAGCTGGAATTAGTGGAGACCAGAGTGTGCCTTCTGAGAATATCAGCTGATTTCTAGTCTGTGAACCATGGATGTCTCACACCTCTGTTGTTCCAATGTTTCAGTTCAGATCACTCTTAGAGACAAGGCATTGGGCTAAAATGACAATGGAACCAAACTATTAGACTATTAGACACCCACACAACGACTGGAAACCTGGCCCAGTAAATTCAGGCCTGTCAGAAGTCCACACTGGCAGAGTGCCCAAAGAAAAGAGAAAGCTGAGTTATTAAAATATCACACATTCTTTGTTTTTCAGCTCTAAAAATACTTCTGTATGAGAGACTTCAAACTGCTTTCTGTGCTAAACACACAAATGGAAATCTCACTGCACTACACACATTATTTCACTAAAATAAATATTATTGCCTTTAATATTTAAAGAGGTTTTTGAAACAACTATAGAGGATGAAAAATACAAGCCAGCAAAAATGCTCCATGTCTCAGACCCCTACAGAGGTGTATTTCAACTCTTCTGCTTTAATTTCTTTGGCTCCTAAGGAATTCCAAGGTCTCTGAAATGGCACGTTGGGCTGGGAAAACAGAGCTGTTGCCCCTAGGGCTTCTTTGCCTCCTTTTTATTCATGATCACAGGATTTTTCTTTAAATGTAGGCTGAAGAACTCCAGCATGTACTCCTCAAAGCTGTTGGACTAACAAATACACTAAGTCCACTCTATCCCAGACACCAGAAGGACAGGGAACATGGGGTTTCCTTCAGTCTGTATGTGTCACCAGAGCAGAGTTCAGCGTCTCTTGAAGGAAACAGGAACTTTGCTGTTGACTTGACTGGGATGAGGAGAATTGGCATGAGGGAAGAGACTCTTGTCCTTCATAGACTGATTTCAAATGAGGTTGCTTGTCTTAACCCCATCCCCGAGCTGTGTGGTTAATCCTGCCAGACCTTTAACAACTGAGCTTGTCCCTCCATGATGCTGAGGACACAGCCAGAGTGCCATACAGTTAACAGCAAACCTCAAACACCTGTCCCTCCATGGAGATTCCCTGGGACACTCACATTTGACCCTGCTCTGGCAGGGGGGGTTGGACTAGATGATCTTTCAAGGTCCCTTCCAACCCCTAGGATTCTATGATTCTATGATTCTATGATTTTGTGTGTGTCAAATTATACAGGTGGATGATAAGCTTAAAAGGAGGTGAAGGTGGCAGGTGGGCTAATTGTAAAGAAGTGGATGACAGGCCAAATCCTGAGCAATAGTGAGTGTAATTGGTCAGAGATACTTGCACCAGAATTGCCAGCAAAAAAGCAGCCAACAGTTCTCTGTTGGATGCCCCCAGTTCCTTTAATGTTGCACGCAGTAAAGGCAAGGAGAGAGAATCCATTCCTGATTCTGGAAAGCAGAACTATGAATATTGTCACTGTCAGAATAAATATCTATTACTTTGGAGACTAATAAAATCAGGAATATCCACATGGCTCAAGTGCATGGATGCGTGCACATGCCTGTACATGTGCTTGGCCATTTTTGAATTCTGCATTTCAGGATTAATATTCTGGGATCTGAATTTTCTCCTGTAGTTATCCCAGTGTAACACTGCAGTCCTACCGTGGTTAATCAGATCCTTTCTGTGCACAACATGCACAATCAAATATAATGCAGGCATCATAGCCAGAGAACTTACAGCTGCATTGCAATGTCCATTTAAAGCAGAATTCAAATGTCTTTGCTTCTTCAGTCTGTTTCCCAATTATTGCATTTAGTTGTAACAGCAGTTATGGATGTCCCCCACATCTGGCACCGTAGTCCTGCCCAGGGATCATTTTGTACTGCCCTCTCCCATTTAACTGTGACATTTTCCCTATGTTGAACAAAGGAAGGATTGTCAAAGAAGGCTCATTTGGGGACTGTTCTCCTTATTTTCTATGGCCTTACACTCTCACAGTCTTATCTTCAAAGCAGTCAGTGAAAGGAGGGTTGAAAGGCTCCTGGCAAGGTCATCTACTCCAACTGCCTACCTTAGGACAGGGTACAACATTTTTATGGACCATTTAACCATTCTCTTATGGAAATTTCTCAGTTTCATCACATAGGGCCAATAGTACCAAGCCCATGTTCAAGAAGACATTCCAGTGAGACTTTAACTGAAAAACTCCTTTTCCTCCTCAACCTCAATTGTAAATCATAGAATCACAGAATAGTTTGGGTTGGAAGGGACCTTTAAAGCTCACCTAGTGATCCAGACTACAATAGCACTGGCAGATCACCTGTATCCAGGACCCTCCTTGGGCACTGGGCTCACCAAGGAGAGGGTGAGTTCATCACTGGACTGTTTTGCTGTCTGAAACAGAATAGTTACATCCAAACTGCCTGTTGGGAACAGTCCCTGTCTTGTGCTGGTGCTTCAACTTTCTGTAGAAATTGTGCAGGAGAGAATTAGCTACTCCAGGCTGCAACAGTGCCAGGGACTGCTGCAGGAATGGTTTAGCAGAATAGATAAATATATATAAAATATATGTATATATTTTTCTTTGCTATTTTATTGTTTATTGCTAGTATAGGTCCAGCTTTGGAGCTTCTCTTCAGTACATGCTGAGCAGTCTGATCTTGGTCCAGACATCATCATGCTTTAAGCAGTGCTGAGCACACCCATGTTAAGTCAGTGTGTGGGAAGGAAATACTCAGGTTTGGTGACTTGTCACCTAATTTGATTTGCAAACCATTCGTTTTCTTTTCAGGACCGGTGACCTTTCACTGAGCTGATTTTACTGTGGAGTAAAGCAGAGGTGTTCACTACAGAGCACTGCTCCAAAAAGGAATTCTGTGATTAAAAAGGGTGTTATGTCTTGGGATAGACATAGCTGCCTCTGCCCTGTACAATGATGCAACAAAGGGTCTGAGCTGATTGCATGGCAAAGGACTATTGTCTGTTGCTGTCGTGACAGGAGACCTGGGCTCTTCAAGGATGGGGATGTCCAGGCTGTATCCCTTGTGCTGCAGCAGCAGCAGCAGCACCCAAGCACTGGCATATAGTGTGCACACTGAAACATTTCTCAGTGCTTGCTGCATTTTTATATATATTGCAGGCCTGTCCCTGTCTCCTTGCCATTCTTTGCTCCTTCTGCCAAGAAATTATGCCAGAAAGGGCTCAGCTGGTTATTAAGAATCTACTTCCCAGCTTTGCTTTCCCAGCCTTCACCTTTCCTGCTGAGAAAGCCTCTCTGCTCTTGGTGAAATGCTGCAATTAAATCTTCTCAGCCATCTCCTTACTGGCCTCTTGGTGGTACTCTTAACACAGCAAATTCTCTAGCTGCTGCTCTGGCTGCCTTTAACTAAAGGCATCCATCTCCACCGCCCTCTAGGAGAACTAACGTTTTTAAGTAGATACTAAATATACACAAAGTTTATGGACACCAAGCAAGATTTTTAAAGGCTTTGCCAGAGATAGAGGAGCTCTGCTTTCATGCTGACCTACTTCAGGGCTTCACCTGTCGTGCAAAGGCCAGTGGTAAGTTCTGTCAGGTGTCCCCAAAGCACAAATGTTTGGATCAGGTGCCTACAATGAGACAACGAAGGCAAAATGAAAACAGGGAGGTTGTCATTTGCATACTTAGCAGCTTGTTTAGTGCCAGGTTTAAAAAAAGTAAAAAAAAAAAGAAGAAAAAAAGAAGAAGAAGAAAAAAAAGGGTGTTTTGCCACAGTGCTGTCAGAAACATGCTCTAGTGAATACAGCTGGCAGGTTTAATCCAGTGTCTTCTTTCTAATGGAGACCTAAATGGCCAAGGAACAGCCTAATAGAGGGAAACACCTTGTGGAGTGTGAGGAATGCAGGGAGCACAAGATTTGTTAGAGCCTTCCTGCAAATATCACTCCTCTGTGCCAAAACAGGGTTAAGACCTATGTACATATTTAGAAAAGCCTCCAGAAGCATCTAGATCAGGGTGAAAATAAGGACGTTTTCAACTAATGGTTAGACTCGAAGTCTAAGTGTGGGATCTAATCTTGTGTTAAGAACAACTTAGAACAACTGCCCCAAGCTTTTGGTCACCAAGAAGCCATTGGCAAATAAAGCTGACCTCAAAGTTTGGGACATTTGATTGGAATAAATAGAATTCTGCATTGCAAGGTAAGTTACTTAAACTGACTTAAGCTTCTCACTGTGGACCAGCCATAACTTGCCTATAATTATTTTTTTTACTAAACCTTTGTTGATGGCTTTAAAGCCTGACTCAGGCCATGGATCTGCTCACAGGTCTCTTCAGTGCTACCTTGGCCACTCAAACTACAGACAGCTTCTCCTCTGCAATGAGTAGAATGAAGGCTTTTCTCAAGTAAAAAAATAGTTACTAAGGAGATAATACACAGCCTATTTATATATTTGCTTAAGATATACTATATACTGAAGACATTTATTGTGTCTGAATTTAGGCTGGAGAAGTTACTGCCCCTTTCAAATCAGGCTGAGCAGATACCAAGCTGGATGGCCCTCAATGATTGGCAACCCTGGTAATTGATATGTTCCTGTAGTAGCAGTTCTTTTGGCAGATCTTCATCCTCTCTCCATATTTCAACAAGTTGCCTTCTGCAAGTCACACTGGATGAGGGTCAACAGCTTTTACACTGGTGTCAGGTATCCTAAGCTCAGATTCTTGGGGACATGGCTTCATGCCAGACTGGGTAAAGTATGGGTTAATGGTTGGACTTGATGATCTTGAAGGTCTTTTCCAACCTAAGTAATTCTGTGATTCCCCAAGAATTTCCAAAGATATGTGTCAGTTTTCCCACTTTGAGGTCCTGGGGAATAATTTCTTACAAGGTGACTTTTCCCATTTTTTCTATGTCCATCAAGGACATGGAGCTCCTGGAGAGAGTCCAGAGGAGGGCCACAAAGATGCTCAGAGGGCTGGAGCACCTCTGCTATGGAGACAGGCTGAGAGAGTTAGGGCTGTTTAGCCTGGAGAGGAGAAGGCTCCAGGGAGACCTTAGAGCACCTTCCAGTATCTGAAGGGGCTACAGAAAAGCTGGGGAGGGGCTTTTTACAAGGGCTTGAGAGCACAAGACAGAATGGATTAAAACTGGAAGAGGGGAGATTTATATTAGGCATTAGAAAGAAATTCTTTAGTACACTGGCACAGGTTGCCCAGAGAAGCTGTGGCTGCCCCATCCCTGGAAGTGTTCAAGTCCACGTTAGAAGGGTCTTGGAGCAACCTTGGCTAGTGGAAGGTGTCCCTGCCCATGCAGGGGGGTTGGATCTAGATGATCTTTAAGGTCTTTTCCAGCCCAAACCATGATTCTATTCTATCATGATTCTATGATTCTATTATTCTATGGTTCTGTGATTTACCCTGTGAAGAAGAATGAAAAGAAAGACAAGGTGGAGATAAGAAAGAAAGTCAGATGCGACTATCATAAGATAAAGACTTCACAATTGCAGAATTAGAAACAAACATCATTACAAAATATTACAGAGCTTTGTCCAGCCCCTTCTCTTCTCCTAGCCCCATCAGGCAGTCATTTAAAAGAAGTATCCTCACATCCTTTGCCATTCTCTGAGACCATTACAGTAGAAAGCTTCCAACACCTGCTGCAAGCATATTCATAATCAGACGAAAAATCAGTGTCTGCAGATCTTCAGAGTTAACTCTCCCTTTCAGTCATTCTCAGTTAATGAGAAAGAGGAATGCTTCAGAAAGGAAACAGGCCCTAAATATCTGTCCTAGGAGGTCCCTTTAGAGATCATAACTGCAGGCAGAGTAATGATTGAGACCTGGCTATTTTGCTGGCTGTGTAGTGAAGCACGGCGTGCTGCGTGTGAGAGCACTACCCCTGTCACTGGTAGAGCCATGAGGTGTGCAAAGGGGCTGCAAGTCCCCTTCTTCCCTGTGCATTGCAGGATGGGCCACTTTGGTGGTCCAAGAATCACATACGGGAGCCAGGACACCTGGTTCCAGTCCTTGTTTTGTATCTGCCTGGGCCAAGCTGGCCAGTTGTCAGCCCATGTCTATGCCTCAATCTCCCTTAATGTAAAGGCCTTGAATCATTTTCTGTAAATCTCTTGAGTAGAACAGATTAAAACTGCTTTCTTTGTCTGAGGTTTCACCTCCATTGTTTATCATAATCTAAAAAAGTCATTTTTTTTTCTGCTCTCCCTTTATTCCATTAATTCCTGCACTGATTCCAGGGGTGCTCAGCCATCGTCCCCTAGGTCTGTGCTGCTGCTGCCTCCTTGGATGCAGCATAACCCCAAAGGCCAGCTCCACTCCCAGGATCCTCTTTCCTTTCTCCTCTTCTGTTGCTGGTTCCATGCACCTCCCCTTGGAGATACGAAGAGCCATGGTGAATGCAGGAACAAAGCCACCAGGTTTTGTACAGTCTCTCTCAAGGACCTTTCCTTATCTGCTGCTTTCAGGCTGCCTCTGTCACCTTGGCACACACTGGGCTGCCCAAATATGAACAATGTCAGCAAGACCCTCTTGGAGCAAAGGAATAATTTGTACTTCATTTCCCTGGGGACAAGCTCATATTACCCCATGATTGTTCCTTCTCTTCTACGTTTCTGCAGTGTGGAAACAGCTCTGAGTGGAGCTTGAAAGCAAAACCTCCATGCTGCCCCTCAACACTCTTGGCTTTTACCCTTGCTAGGAAACAGGATGACAACTCTCCAGGGCCTCACTGAGAGTGGAGAAAAGCCTTTTTCAGACCTAGATTCTGAGCAGTGTGAGGACAGGATGAAATCCAGAGACTCTGTGCATGCCCAGCTGAGCTGCTGTAGAAATCAAAAGGCAATTACACTTCTTTCCTTGCTCTCTCCCTCTTCACTTTCTTCTGCTGGAACCTTGGAACTGAAGCACACGGGTGCTATTATGTGCTCCAGGTGATTTACAGTGGCAGAAATGAAGCAAACTGGCCATTAAAGGTTACAATTGCTAGAATAACAGAATCAAAATATGATCTTGCTCAAGTACCTGCTATCCCTCACTTTGTGGCAGCAGCCATGTGAACAAGTCCCTGCAGACTCCCACATCAGCCATCCTTCTGCATGGGTTGCAGAGGCTGTGACACAGGGGAGCTGTCAGGCAGGTCCTGGGCTGTCTCATGATACTGCTGACAGTTGACATGTTGCATCTGCCTGGTATTAAGGGCAGGGAAGAGTTTCTTTCATTCAGTGGATGGTTACTTTGTCTTCACATGCTGTCTGCCTTCAGCTCTTGGCTCTCCTACAAAAATCCCCATGTGAACTTGGTAAAGGCAAGTGCCTCAGTTTTTCTTCTGTGCCACAAAAACTGTGCCTCAGTTTCTCTGATGAAAAAAAAGAGGAGGGAATAGCACCACCTAGACTTTTCTGGAGCACTTTGAAAATGCTTTCAGAGTATAAGATGTGACTGTATTATTTTCAGGACTCTGTGGTTAAGGATTTTTTGGTTGGTTGGTTGCATGCTCTGCCTTCATTTTTGGCTTCAGTAGTAGAAATTTCACATGAAACCCCATTATGAGGAAAGTATTCTCTCCCATTAAACTCATCTTGGCTGGGAAAGATAATCTTGGAAGGGTCTGTCTTTGCTGGACACTCTTTAAGTATTGGACATTTGGATGAATGAAAAGCTTGCTGAAGCTAGGTACAGCTCTGCCAGCAAGGCAGGGCACATAAACATGGCAACACTATTTTAATTTATTATTCTTGTTACCCCATGTTTCCTGTGAGCTTGGCTTTCTGTAGGCTTCTATCTTGAGGGCTAGCTCTTGTGTGGACTCTCCAGTATCTAGTAAGAGTTGAGATCACAATTTCCCTTTTCCTGCAGTGCAGGGGTTAATAAAGACTTTTTCCTCTACCTGGCTGCCTACTTTCATGAAACTTGTAAGACAGTATCTTTGAAGGCTCCCTACCTGTGCCAAACTTGGTTTAGATTCATCACCAGATTAAAAAGAAAAGAAGTAAGACACATATATATATAGAGAGATGGAGGCCTCCTATGTTCAGATCCTGATGCATACGAAGGGAAAAAGAATCCTCTTTTTTTGCCAGATTACAAAGGAGAAAGGATGAGGAAAGGTCCTTTGCAAGGGAAAAAAATCTGGTCTGCAGCACAGCTGTCTAGGAACACGGAGCCAAAGTCTTGTCCCAATTCACAAAGCTGTGCTTCCTGGAACAGCTGCTGTGCTGCCTGAGTGGCAGGAAGGTGTGCAGTTTGCTGGAGAGGCAGCCAAGTAGAACAGAACAGCTTAAAATGGAAGTTGACTTCCCTACTCCTGTGCCCACTTGGGCATCTCCTTGGTGCTACTGAGAAGTTCCTGAACATCTGCTTTTCAATTTTTTCTGTGCAAATTGATCCAGTGAGAACAGAGATGTCTCCCCAGAAATGTTCTTGGAAGGATGTTGAGATGAGTGCATTATATTTGCTATTGCAGTTGGACTTTCACATCCCCAGTTGAGTAAACAGTTCAGATAAATGTTGGCTTAATATAATGTATCTCCAAACCTTAAAGAAGAGAGAGTTAGAATAACTTGATGGGTTATGCCCAAGGCAGCTGGAGGAGAAGTGTTGAACTCAATGATCTCCAGAAGTCCCTTCTAACACCTAACATTCTGTGATTCTGTGATACAGCTACTGTGACCAAGGGTGTGGTTTTGGCTCATAACTTGGTTTTTAACTGCTTGAAAGAGTCCAGCGCAGAGCTACTAAGATGATTAAGGGAATGGAACATCTCCCTTATGAGGAAAGGCTGAGGGAGCTGGGTCTCTTTAGCTTGGAAAAAAGGAGGCTGAGGGGTGACCTCATCAATGTTTACAAATATGTAAGGGGTGAGTGTCAGGGAGATGGAGTTAGGCTCTTCTCAGTGATGACCAGTGATAGGACAAGGAGTAATGGGTGTAAATTGGAGCATAGGAGGTTCAAGGTGAATATCAGAAAAATTTTTTTTACTGTAAGAGTGACAGAGCCCTGGAACAGGCTGCCCAGAGAGGTTGTGGAGTCTCCTTCACTGGAGACATTCAAAACCCACCTGGACAAGTTCCTATGTGATGTGCTCTAGGTGACCCTGCTCTGGCAGGGGGGGTTGGACTAGATGATCTTTCGAGGTCCCTTCCAACCCCTAGGATTCTATGATTCTATGATTTACAGTGACTAACACAGTTACATGTTTTCTGAACATGTAGAACTGACCTTCCAAGAATTTATTAAACTTGTTTGGTTTGATAAGGAAACCAGTTCGTTTGTTTGTTTTTGCTTCTAGAACAGCTCCTTGGTGAATATTTCACACTACCAGGGCTGATATGATAAGCCAAATATCACCTGATCATACTCTATGGAAGGCTATGGCATACTATGGCTGGATGTTCAGGTTGTGTCCATATCTGACTGTGTAACTGATCCACCAAAACACCTGGTAATCTTATGATAGAATCCTTCTTTGGTAAAGATGAGTCCTAATTTGTTGGGCTTCTTTCTTAAATAAAATAATAGAATCATTGAATGGTTCAGGTTGGAAGGGACTTTTAAAGGTCATCTCGTCCAACCCCTCTGCAATGAGCAGGAACATCTTCAACTAGATCAGGTTGCTCAGAATCCCATCCAACCTGATCTGGAATGTTTCCAGGGATGGGTGATCTACCTCTTGGTTGGGTTGCCCACCTCTCTGGGCAACCTGGGCCAGTGTTTCACCACCCCTATAATAAAAAAATTATGCTTTATATGTAGTTTAAATTTCCCCTCTTTTTTTTTTTTTTTCTTTTTTTAAACAATGTCTATATTTCTATTCCTGTAGACCCTGCTAAAAAGTTTGTCCCCATCTTTCTCATAGGCCCCCTTTAATATTAATTAAGTAAAACACTTAATAATGATTGCTGATAAAATATAGCAATTGCAGACACAGGAGTTACTCAGATTCTGCTATGACCCTGTCATTAATTTTCTTCTACTACTTACTGTGGAGTAACTTGACAAGAAAGGTGTTATCCAGTTATGGACTTATCCTCCACTTTCACAGAATCACAGAACTACCAAGGCTGGAAAAGAACTTTTAGATCATCAAGTCCAGCCTATGACCAACACCACCACACCATCTAGACCATGGCACTAAGTGCCACATCCAGCCTTGCCTTGAACACATCCAGGGATGGTGCCTCCACCACTTCCCTGGGCAGTCCATTCCAATGTCTAATCACCCTCTCCATGAGGAAGTGCTTCCTAATATCCAACCTAAACCTCCCCTGGAGCAGCTTCAGGCTGTGCCCTCTCGTCCTGTCACTGGTTGCCTGGAAAAAAGCATCTGATGATAAAATGTCCTTTCTGTGAGCAGTTTGATAAAGTCAAAAATGGCATGAATCACAGAATCATAGAATCCTAGGGGTTGGAAGGGACCTCGAAAGATCATCTAGTCCAACCCCCCCTGCCAGAGCAGGGTCACCTAGAGTACATCACACAGGAACGCATCCAGGCGGGTTGTGGAAGTCTGTAGCTTCTGCAAAATTCGATGTTCTGAAACTTGCATAAAAGTCTTTAAGGAGCAGACCAATGTAAATGACATGCCTGGGCAAGTGTATCAGTGGGGCCAGTGAGCAACCCAGGCTCTGCTGCACTATTTTCTGTAACCACTAATTAAGGCAATTCCTGTTCCGTGGAGGGTCCATTGATGGGCAGACAAGGGAGAGTTAAGGTAAGAAATGAGGCTGATGAGGACCAGATGAATGACCCTATGTTAGACAGGAAGATTTGGGGAATGAATGTTGATCTTTGGAAGTCTTGGTTAGTCCTCAACCCTGCTTTCATAGTCCTTTTATATTTGCACAAATGGATTTCTACATGTACCACTATCCACATTTTCACAATTAAAAGTGCCTTTTCCAAACTCTACCAAATCAAACAGGGCTCCAAGAGAAAACTCTTGTAATATGGGATAGAATGGAACTGATACAAGGATATTATATGTCAAGATCTTTTTCAAGTATTCTTTAGAGAAAATAGTCATAGAATTGTTGTAGTTTTCTATTGAACCCTTCTATAAAACGATGTTTTTCTAACCTGGATTGTAAGGAAGCATCAGCAAGCTGTACTGCAATTTCTATTGAAAGTTGTTATGAATAGTATTAACCAAATCCTACCCAGATCAATGGTACACCCTTGTGTTTGGTTGTACACATTGTACACACTGTGTATGTTTGGGCACAGGCATTAAGGAAGCTCAGTAGCTTCTAAAATTTGCTTTTCATGACCTTGGTTACGAGCTGCTCATTTGAAAAGCAAAAGCGAAATGTTCTTATCCATGAAATTAGTAACATCAAATAAACAAAATGAAAGAGAACAAACCAAACAAACATTCAACCTTATCCCTGTTTAGTGATCAGCGAAGAAATCTTAGTGAGGATAAATCTTCTTTTTATGTTTGGTCTACTGCACTCATTATATATACATACATACCTATTACCATCTAATTAAAATCCATTAAATCAATTAAACTACCTTCTCTGATATTTCCCATTCAGGGAAGTAAACCACTTAATCTGCAAGTGATAACTGTTGAGAATACCAATCATCATTTGCATGGAAGATGTTCCCTGACTTGAAAGATGGAAAGATCGTCACGCCTCTGGGACTCACCAGCTTCTTTATCACATTTATCTCCCCACTGTTGTGTCTCCAGAAGAAAGAGGGTGAATCCTTCCAAACCCTTAGGAAGGGAGTTATCAGAAGGGCTGATATCAGTTATCAGAAATTACACCTATGGTTTATGATTTTTTTGGGTGAAAGGAGCCCATTCTGGTGACATGAACACCTTTTGCTTTTACAGACAGCCTCTGATGCCCAAATCTACCCAATCCAAGTGTCAGCAGTTCCTGATTCACTCAGGAGCTGCTTTCTTCCCTTCTGTGAGCACTGCAGGGCTATTCCCTGCTGCTGGCTGGGAAGCAGAGGTACAGGCCAGATGCAGCCAGCAAGTTTTTTGGCCTCCTGGTGCTATCTTTGGGTCAAAACAACCCCAGGCAACACTACAGGCTTGGGGAAGTATGGCTGGAAAATGCCCAGTGGAAAAGGACCTGGGGGTGTTGGTTGTCAGGGGCTGAACATGAGCCAGCAGTGTGCCCAGGTGGCCAAGAAGACCAATAGCATCCTGGCTTGTGTCAACAATAGTGTCGCCAGCAAGACCAGGGCAGTGATTGTCCTCCCGTGCTTGTCACTGGTGAGGCTGCATCTCAAATCCTGGGGCCAGTTTTGGTCCCCTCACTACAAGAAAGACACTGAGGTGCTGGAGTGTGTCCAGAGAAGGACAATGGAGCTGAGGAAGGGTCTGGAGCAAAAGCTGTATGAGGAATGTCTAAGGAAACTGAGATTATTCAGCCTGGAGACAAGGAGGCTGAGGGGAGACCTTGCTCTGCAACTCCCTGAAAGGAGGCTGGAGTGAGGGCCAGTTGTGCTCTTCTACGAAGTAACAAGCAATAGAACAAGAGGAAATGGCTTCAGGTTGTTTAGATTGGGTATTAACAACAATTTCTTCACTGAAAGGGTTGTCAGGCCCTGGAAAGGGCTGCCCAGGGCAGTGGTGGAGTCGCCATCCCTGAGGGATTGAAAAGCCATGTAGATGTGGTGCTGAGGGACATGGCTTAGTGATGGCCTTGGCAGTTCTGGGATAACAGTTGGACTTCATGATCTTAAAGGTCTTTTCCAGCCAAAAACATTCTCCGATTCTCTGAGTTCTGTCCATCTTGACTTTGCAACCAGGGCTTCTTCTCTTAGATGGAGGTCTCCTGGATGAGCCAGAAAACTTTTTCATTACTGCTGTTGTCACCTGCTCACAGTGCAACAAAGGGTCATTGAGTCTTATGATTTGTTCTGTCTCAGCTCCTTCTCTGTATACAGACAAAGTCCTGTGTAAGTAAACCAGGATAAGAGTTTCCCTGCAGGGATGATGACCAGTGTATTGGAGAAGAGTCATCAATGACACAGTATGTCCTGTCTGCAGAGGTAGTGGAAAATTCCAGGTAGGGAACGATTGGTGTTCAAGTGGAATGTCCTACATTCTGTATTAGACTTCTAACCCTAACAAACAGGGGTGACCTTTCTAGGCTGATGGTCTATGGTCTTTCAGTCTTTCAAGACTGAAAGCAACTTGCCCCAGAAAACTTTGCAATGCATTTAACTGTGAATTGTTTCTTAGGGTGGGTAAGGACTTCAGATAGATCCTGAGCTTTATGCTTGTCCCTTGTCCAGCTTACATGATAGACACTATTTCTTCTAAGTGATGAGGGGTGCTGGGACCTCAGTTCCAGGTATTTATCTATAAATCCATGACTTGGCTGTGAATGGATCCTTGCTTGGGCCAGGACATGGAAAAGGAAGGGGAATTCTTCACTTAAGAAGACTACATAGGCACAGGGCTGTGCTGGCACCAGCCAGCTTGGTGATGTTGGACACAGGAGGTCTGTGGTCAGTGGTGGACAATCAGACACTCTTGCTGATACTTAATATCTTCCGACAATTAATGGGAAAAATAAATAAAAAAAAGAAATTAAAAAAAAAAAGAAGAAAAGAAAAAAATAAAGGATGTCCTCACCCACAGATTGCTGGAGATTTTAGACTGGCATAAACTTCCCTCTGGAGACACCCATTTTTCTTACTGACCATAGCAGGAGATGAGGGTAACTTTTCAGAGAGTCTGATGTCAGCTGAATCCAGCCCTGAGTTGCAGGGTTAGGTATGTGTTAAAAACCAGTTTTAACAGTTTAATGGCCTCTAATTGTTGGGTGCTGGAACTTATGGTGATGTCTAGATGGTATCCCCTGAAGATAGTGTCTAGTTCCTCAGCCCCCTTCTTCAAGGTTTAGATAGTACTGTTTTATTTCCTCTGCCTATTTAGATTTTATCTTGGGTCAAGAAGAGTCTCCTACTAAGAGGAGCCAGGGCAGTGCCTCTGCAGTGCTCGTGGTCACAGAGCAGAGCCAGACATATTAGAGGGAAAGACAAAAAAAAGCAGTAAAACCCTGATTCTTGATAAAACTACAAAACCTGCAAGGACGGGATTAAATCTGTGCTAAAAAATTCAGGCCTGGGTCCAGCTGTCTCATGCATGTTGCTTTAGCAGAGTAGCTGTTCTTGGCTAGTCTGGAAATGCTGCTTTTAGGTGGCACACTGATTATGGTAAAGGTTTATACTGTTAACAATGAGTAAAACCCCTAGAAATTTTTTGGTGCTTGGGTTTGAGGCATTATCAGCCCACTCATTAGCTTGTTTTATTGTCTTCTGTGTTGTTTATTTTCTTGGAAATACTTCTTCAGTTGCTGATTAATCTCTCTTTTTGTAGTCGATACCAGAGATTTCTGTGATGCATGTGTTTCCTGTTGTCTAATTTGCAGAATACCAGATAGGCATGAAAAATGGTTACAATAAGTTGTCCACATGATACAGATAAACTGGCCTGCCT
This sequence comes from Hemiprocne comata, assembly GCA_020745705.1. Taxonomy (NCBI): domain Eukaryota; kingdom Metazoa; phylum Chordata; class Aves; order Apodiformes; family Apodidae; genus Hemiprocne; species Hemiprocne comata. Next base: position 162,083,328 of record CM036587.1, read on the forward strand.
TTTAGGACAGACAACGAAGGATTGGGTAATGGAAGTCAAGTCTGAAGTTACCTGTACACTCAAATAGATGCAATAATCATTTGCTAAAAGTTCATGTGCTGTTCAAGCCAGGGAATTGACAGTCACCAGGGGCTGGTGGGGGGGTCACATGTAAGAGTGCTTTTATGTGCTAATTTTTTTTTTTTTTATAGAGCTTAAATCAATAAGCTGATTGAGCTGAGCTGGATCGATCCTTCTGAGTTTTATTTACAATTATCCTTTAATGGTTAATACAGTCGTGCTCTATGACTGAACATACTACAACAATGCTTTTTGAGGTGATAAATCTTCACCTCAACCTGAATCCTGCTGAATTCAATGTGTTCAAAGCAGTTTAGCTGTGCTAAAGCCCTTTGCTAAGGGGGGACCTATTCAAGGGTTGGCAAGACAGTGACAAAGGCTCATGTTAACGAAAGGGTGATGGACACACGATGTGCCCACAAAAGTGGATGGAGAAAGAGCCTCCCGCAGAGGGCAACACAGTGCAAAGGGTAATTTTCTGAAGGGACTTCCATTTGGCATTGGGTGAACCTAAGAAATACCTGCTGCGCCCAAGCTTAGTCTTTTCTCAACACCTTCCATAGCTGATGGCCTCTCCTGAAGGACCAACCTCTCCTCTCTTTCCATGAACACCTCCCCTGTTTGCCCAAAGCCACCCACGCCTGCAGTCCTGTGTTGATGTGCAGGTCAGGATGAGAACTGATTGTGAGAAAAGGAGAGCAAGAAATTGCAAGCAAGTGTGAAGTAGCTGTCATTTCTAAAAGTCCTCATTGCTTTCACCACCACAGAAGAAACTGCTCAGGATGTTTCTGGGAAAGCACTGTTAATCTTCCCATCACAGATATCTCTTTTTAAAATGGTCCTAGTTCAACTTTTTAAAATTAAAATGCTAGGCTAGCAATATTCCCAAAATACAAAAGTAGATTCTAATCTCAGTTCTGTGAATATAAATCTGGGTTATGTCCACAGGTCCCAGTTCATAGAATCATAGAATCCTAAGTAGTTTGGGTTGGAAGGGATGTTAAAGATCATCTAGCTCCACTCCCCCTTCATGGGCAGGGACACCTCCCACTAGACCAGTTTGCTCAAAGCCTCATCCAACCTGGCCTTAAACACTTCCAGGGATGAGGCAATGAATGAGTTATGAGTTCCATAAATGTATAGATATGCAAGGAAGATGGTAGCCTGAAGAAGTTAACTAATATACACCTACTGTTGAGAAGCCTCAAACTTCTCTGTACGTTTAAGCCAGTCTATTCACACATAGTATGAATGCAAGAGACACAACAATGTGAAGATACCGTGTATCAGATCAGTAGGCTCCCATTTCACAAAGAGTAAAACTTCAGCCTTAAGAAAATCAGAGGCAAATCTCCTCATGCTTCCAGCTGGACTCATGTTCCTTCTTCTGGAGACTTTAAGCACCTTGCCAAGTGCAACTTGTAAACCAGAGACAGCCAAGAATAGGCACAGGAGGCCTAAACACTGCTTCTTTTCTTTTGCCATTGAATCTGATGTCTCTTGGTAAAGGTGAAACCGTTCTTTATATTCACAGAGTGTCAAGATGGGTCTGAAATGCAGTTAAATCAAAATAAATCAGACATTCACTGGACAAATCCCTGGTAAAGCCCATTCAAGTCAATGAAAGAGGTGGCCCACAGGGGCTAGTGTCTCTTGGCAAGTGTAAGGTCAGTACTAGTCACTCTTCATGCATTTGTATAGGAAAGGACTAGAACATAATCAACCTTTGTCATACTCCTGATGAATGCAATGAGAAAAACAAAATCCTACAGAGGAGCAGTTTCCCCTCCGTTTCTAGAAAACAAAGAATCCTTCATGGGATTGTGCCAACTGGATTAAATTTGACAGGATATTAGTAAAATATTACAATAACATAGATAGCTTTCATATTTACTTCATCATGCCATATCATAATTGAAACTATGAAGTCAGGGCTAGAAAACAGCAATTCCTTTTTTTTTTGGTAGTTGAAGCTTTGCAGTTTGTTTTCATTTTGCATGTGAACAGATGGCAACTTTCGCTGTTAAAAGTTTTTATCACAAAAGATTGATTGATTCTCTAGTTGTTAGGGCATTTACCTCTTAAGGGGAAAACTTAAGTTCAAATTCCTGCTCTGAATCAAATAAGGCAGGTTCTTAAAACAGTGTCTCTACTTGTGTCAACCTCTAAGCCATCATTTTTAAAAAATGCTATTGATTTTTTTTTTCCTGAGCTGGCATCCATCTCTATTTAAATTCTGCCCTGTATGCAAGAAACCTTTCTTGAGAAAAGTTTAACTGAGTGTTGCCATATACAATCTAAAATTTCAAAACTGTGGGTTTCTTTTTTTTTAATTGGAGGATTCTGTTTTGATGAATTGGGGTGGTCATGTAGACCTTTCCCTCTGTTTAATAAAAAAGAGCAAAAACCTGGCCAACTTTATCCCTCTTTTCTTTTTCCAATGCCCACAAAATTACTGCCTTCAGTAAAAATAAAGACAAACATGAGTATTATCTAGGAGGACTTCTGGACAACAAGTTTGTTCCAATATATAATTTGGTCCAGTTTCTAAATGAAGGTCTGAAACTCATTAAATCCATTAATTCAGTAGCTGAAACAGAAAAGGAAATGGAAAGAGCATAAGCAGGAAAATCTGCTTGCTACAGCAGTTTGTTAATGACATTTTGTTTTTATCAAATGAAATAGCTGATATTTAAGATTTAACATTACAAGAATTTTTATGTCAGATGTTACCACAAATATTGTCTTTCCTGCTGATGTTATTCTGACAGCCATCTACTTTTTTTCTCTTCCTTCCTCAGTAATTACAAAATTTTCAAGTATTATTGGGTAGGTGTGTGCATGTACTGACACATTCACATCTAAATGCCAGAAATTAACCTCAGCTCTTCCTTCCCAATATACCAGGGAACTATTAAAGTAACTTGCTCTTTCTATCTACAGTCTATTTAAGCAATTATTAATTAAATTTCTAGCTTTAGTTCTAATAATGAGAACTGGAAAGAATATTTTCTTCTTTTTTAAAGGAAACTGAGATTCTTATATGGTAGTTTGGTTGCTGGACACTGGGAGTTTATGAAAATAATGAAGCCAAAGCCAAATAAAATTTCACCAAGAATGGCAAGTCTCTCTATTGAGCTGGAGCAGCTGCTGAAGTGTGTGAGACTTTTCTTAACTACAAGGAACTCTGCAGTACTCCTAAGATCTTCCCTTTCGAGGAGGAACTACTTGTCTTTCTGATGCTTTTCATATAAATTCTCTAAAAATCTGACATATTGGGGAATCCCGTTAAAAAGGCCATTGCCAAAATTAATCAAGGCTTGTTTGTTTTTATTTGTTTGGTTGTTTGTTTTGTTTTTGTTCATGTGTTTGTTGGTTTGGGGTTTTTTTTGTTTGTTTGTTTGGGTTTGGTTTGTTTTGTTTAGTTTTGTTTTTTAACAAGGGCCAACGGGTGCAAACTGGAGCACAGGAGGTTCCATGTAAGTATCAGAAAAAAACTTCTTTACTGTGAGAGTGACAGAGCCCTGGAACAGGCTGCCCAGAGAGGTTGTGGAGTCTCCTTCACTGGAGACATTCAAAACCCGCCTGGACAAGTTCCTGTGTGATGTGCTCTAGGTGACCCTGCTTGGCAGGGGGGGTTGGACTAGATGATCTTTCGAGGTCCCTTCCAACCCCTAGGATTCTGTGTTTTTCTCCCTTCCCTTCCCTTCCCTTCCCTTCCCTTCCCTTCCCTTCCCTTCCCTTCCCTTCCCTTCCCTTCCCTTCCCCTTCCCCTTCCCCTTCCCCTTCCCCTTCCCCTTCCCCTTCCCCTTCCCCTTCCCCTTCCCCTTCCCCTTCCCCTTCCCCTTCCCCTTCCCCTTCCCCTTCCCCTTCCCCTTCCCCTTCCCCTTCCCCTTCCCCTTCCCCTTCCCCTTCCCCTTCCCCTTCCCCTTCCCCTTCCCCTTCCCCTTCCCCTCCTTGTATTTTTAATTTTTTTTCCCCTCCCTTTGCTTTCTGATAACACAAGCAAGATGGTCCTACCAGAACAGACCAGAACAATAACATATGGACTCTCCTTCTAATAACTTGCATTTAAATTTTGACTCATGTTTCAGAAAGACAAGGGCTTGGTCTGACACTGAAGTCAGATTTTTCTTTGACTGAGTGACTGGCAAAGCTTTGACTGGCCCCTCACTGATGTACAATTGCTTTGAATTTTAGTAAAGCAGAGTTTCTACCCCAGACCAACTCCAATAGGATGTCAATTCCCCAGCCTCTTTCAAGAGACTCTGGAGGACAGTTTGTTTCCTGATCTCCCAGCTCTCTGAGATTTTCAACACCTTGAATAAATTGCCCTTTGCTGACGAGTTTATTTTTAGAATCTGTTGATGCAGGCACATAAAATGGGTCTTATCTGTAGATGGGAACACAATTGGGTAAATAGCAATTTATTTTTGACAAGTTTAGTGAATCTGGCTTCCTAAGTGGCTTTTTGAGAGATTTTACTGCTTCTACAGTGTTAGTTCAGTGCTTTTGTGTGGTTTTACTTCAAAATAAAGAAAGAAGGAAGAGCTGTGCGCTCTGCAGGTGAGCACAGGGGGTTCTGCCCTGTTTAAAGATGACTCAAGGAACCTTTTAGCCTCTGGTTCCTGTACCTTGATGAAATCCCCTTCATTTAGTTGCAGTTTTCCTATACGAAGAAGCTGCCTCACAGCAGGGTGTAGCAGCCTCTATTTCTCCTTTCCTATTCTCGAGGAGATTAACTTTCCTGTTCTTGATGAATACAAGATACTCTTGTATTCCAGGAGGAAAGAAATTTGGAAAAGTAGGTATCTTCAACATGTAGAGACTTTGTGAAGAAGGCGGATCAGTAAGTATGGTGCCAAAAAGATGACCTCAAACAGCACCAGAGAATGAGGGAAGTTTTTTGAATGCAGCAGGTGAAGAAGACCTTTGACTGTCACCACACCATAGGTAGCAAGGTCTTTGCTTCTTCTTGTCCCTTTACTGCTTCTCAGTCTCTGCTGCCTTGCACACCTAATTCTGCCCATGCAATTATTTTTTTGGAATTTCTTTTGGCATTAAAGCAATTCACCTGCCAAAGAGGTTGGTTCAATGAAGAACTAACTCAAAACTGAAGGAACAGGGACACTGTGTGAACCCCCTTCACTCTCTTTCTTTTGCCAGAATGCCTGTTGCATGTTCTTACAACTTCCAGACTCTGCACAAATTGGCCTTGTCCAAGAAATATGACCTGGAAATCACAAAATCACAAAATGGTTTGGATTGGAAGGGACCTTAAAGATCATCTAGTTCCAGTCCCCCTGCATGGGCAGGAACACTTCCCACTAGATGAGGTTGCTCAAAGCCCCCTCCCTACTGTCAGCTTGAGATTCACCCTTTTGGGAGTCCCTCTTCTTTTGGGCATCCTGATATGCGCATGAAGCCAGACCCTGCTCACGAGGCTACACATTTCAACCACAAATCTGCTGTCCCCACTGACAGAAAAACATTTCCTTCTGAAAATAAATGTAAAGAATTGAGGAATAGGAGTCTGGGGTCATCTTTAATATGGTCAATAAATCCACCTGGATCTATTAACAGTTAGACTTGATGATCTTAAAGGCCTTTTCCAACCTGAACAATTCTATGATTTTATCCTTAATTAATTTCCTATATTCATCTTTACACATTTCTAGTGAAAGAGTTATAGTGCCTGTTATAAATGTGCTCTTGATTTTCTGTGTTTTTAGATCTTGCTCAAAGAGAAAGCAATAATGGATATAAATGAATGTACCATTGAGTAGCAATTTTTTTTTTTCCTCTGGTAATATCTCTGGAGATGGTCAAAATGGGAGAGATGTACTAATAATTCACCAGAATTTATCATGACAGTTCTTCAACACTGAAAATTGGAGATCTGAGATCTCACACCAATAGTTTTATACAGTGAAAGCTAAAATTTTTCTTGGTGTTGAAGAGTCTATTTCCTCTCCTTTTAATACATTATTTTTTCACACTGGTCTTTTCCAAAGTGAATCATAGCAGAAATTCCCTCTTTATTCCCTTTCTTCTGCATTATTTGTGTTCAGTCTTTGATTCGGGTCTTTTCAGGTCTAGTCCCACATCTGATCTGTTTCTGCAATCATGGTCCCATCATCCTTGAAGAATTCCTGACTGCATTAAAGGTGTCTTTGATCTCTTTGGGGCCAAGACTTTACACTGCATGCCCTGTTACTAATAAAGTATGTGAGCTCTTTTATCCACTCATCTCTTTTACTGTTATGTGTATGTGGCCAAGCTCTGAGTATAAATTGAAAAAGTTAACTCTTTTCCTTCCTTCCTTCCTTCCTTCCTTCCTTCCTTCCTTCCTTCCTTCCTTCCTTCCTTCCTTCCTTCCTTCCTTCCTTCCTTCCTTCCTTCCTTCCTTCCTTCCTTCCTTCCTTCCTTTCCCTCCTTCCTTCCTTCCTTCCTTCCTTCCTTCCTTCCTTCCTTCCTTCCTTCCTTCCTTCCTTCCTTCCTTCCTTCCTTCCTTCCTTCCTTCCTTCCTTCCTTCCTTCCTTCCTTCCTTCCTTCCTTCCTTCCTTCCTTCCTTCCCTCCTTCCTTCCTTCCTTCCTTCCTTCCTTCCTTCCTTCCTTCCTTCCTTCCTTCCTTCCTTCCTTCCTTCCTTCCTTCCTTCCTTCCTTCCTTCCTTCCTTCCTTCCTTCCTTCCTTCCTTCCTTCCTTCCTTCCTTCCTTCCTTCCTTCCTTCCTTCCTTCCTTCCTTCCTTCCTTCCTTCCTTCCTTCCTTCCTTCCTTCCTTCCTTCCTTCCTTCCTTCCTTCCTTCCTTCCTTCCTTCCTTCCTTCCTTCCTTCCTTCCTTCCTCTTTCTCTCTTTATTTGTCTCTTTCTCTCTCTCTCTCTCTCTCTCTCTTTCTCTCCTTTTTCTTTTTTTTTTTTTTTTTAAATTCTCTGATCCCTTAGAGATTTTTCTCTCTCCCTCTTTTACTTATTTATTTAACCTGTGTCAGATGCCCCATCTTTTCCATCTTGGCCTTTCTTCTTCCTCACGTTACCCTATGCAGACCCACAAAGTACCATGTGCCATGTGCAGAATCATCAAGTATCACATATTTAGCATAAAGTGCCATAATTCTCACATTAGTTCCTTGCTAACTTTATGAATACAGATGGCTAAGTATAAAAAAGAGGAACCCAAAGAAAACTGTAAAAATGAATCCAATATGCATAAACCAGCACAGAATCAACACAAGACACTCTCCTAACTCATACACTTGTTTTTCAGGATACAAGAAAAAAGTAGCCACAGGACAGACATTTCTTTGTGAATCCCTTCCAATGAAGCTTCTAGTTTCACTAAGTATCCAAGATTTTGGGTTTTTTGGAGTTTTTTTGGTTTTTTTCTCCCCAATATCACTTGCTCTTGAACAATTTAGCAGTATTGGTGTTGCAAAGTGCAACGTTGTTCTTTGTCTCCAGCTGCACCAGCTGTAGAAGCTAATGCCTTAAGCTGCCCCTTCCCAGATTGTGGCATCTCCTCTTTTCTGCCAGACGTGCTGTTTGAGGGTGATTTCTAATCCTTCCCTGTCAATGTGAGCCATGTTAGGAGAGATCTGTTAGCTACCTGCTTTAAACTAGTTCAGCTTCTTTTTTTTGACCAAAATTGGTGGAGGAACACTCAAGTCCACCACTCAGCACGAGGTGTTTGAGAAACAGTGTCCTATTGCCTTCATGATACCACAAAGCAAACAAGAGAAGAATGTATTAAATACATTTCAGTGTAGCTTCATATAGCTGCTGATTGAGACTGAGCTCATCAAGGGGGTATGACTAAATATTTTCTGATATTGTGCTGAATATCACTGCTGAATCCCTTCTCCTTTCCATGTGCTCCTGCAACCAGCTACAATAAAGAATGGAGGGTTTGGACAGTGATAGTCTGGGCTGGAAACAAGGACAAGGTGAGGTGCAGGAGAGACAGCTAAGGTCTGCATCTCTTATCCAAACCTGACTCCTACTCTACACTGTTCTTAGAGCATCAGTGACCAGAATATTGGGCCAGATGAAGCTTTTTTAGCTGTGACAACTGTGCATTGACCCTCTGAGATCCCTCGCTGGAAAACACCAGGTCCTGTCTTTATCCTGTTTTAAGGAAGAAATTTTCTCCAGCATTAAAATGGTGAAAAAATAAATATTTCTAATGTACTCACCTCCTTTTAAATCCCTTCAGGACATGGCCTGTTTTTCATGCCTGTGATACTACCTTAGAATTTGGACATTGAAATAAAGACTGTGTGTTGGATGCTGGCACAGTCAGCTTGAAAGACTGATCAAGCTTATCTGCCTCCTGCTTAGAAACCCATCAAAGATGCCAAGAATTAAACTCTTGGATTAGGAAGCCTGCCATTTCTAAGATTTGTGGAGCTAGCAATTGACTTAATGCCTTGGCAGGGAACAGGCTGTGCATGGATTCACTCATGTGGCTTCTCTAATTGTTGAGGAAAGGATTGCCTCAAATCCTTGTGAAAACTGGAGAGACTATCACAGTGGACCTGGGCTTTAGATTCCATCTGTGGCAAGCTCAGGAACACTTTAACACCAGTGACTGATTATTGGATGCTTCTCATACCTATGGTGTTGTATGAAAATCAGTTTACAGCATCTGTGATACGCTCGACTGCACTTTTTGGGAATACATTTCCAGAGGTAGTGGAGCAGAGAGGTGCAGGGTAAGGAAATGGTAGGCTTAGCTGTTGGATCCCTGCCATTGATACAATCCACAGCCTTGGGTCGAGTATTTAACCGACTCTGCTGGTTTTGGCTGGGGTAGAGTTAATTTTCTCCGTAGCAGCTGGTATGAGGTTATGTTTTGGGTTTGTGCTGGAAATAGTGTTGATAACACAGGGATGTTTTAGCTAGTGCTGAGCAGTGCTTGCACAGAGTCAAGGCCTTTTCTGCTCCTTACACCACCCCAACACTGAGTCTCCTTACGTAGCATCATTCTAGGCAGAGGGGGAGACTGTTGTCTTATATGCACCCTATAGCTGTAAGTGTGGTCTTAACAAGGCTGAGAGACACTTTTTACTTTCTCCAGTGAAAGGAAAAGCTGAAGAATGGGCTGAAGGGGAGGCAGGGAGAAAAACTGGATCCAAGTGAGGCAGAAGTGGACTTTAAAGAATGGAGAATGGTTTCAGTAAAAGCCAGAGAAGAAAACTTTGCTTTGTGATATATGTGGCCACTGCAGCCAGACCTCCCTGTACACAACTACAGATACACCAATCATTTTCTATTAATTTAATCTTTTGCAGAAAATTGAACAAGAGCAACAACAACAAAAAGACTCAAAATGAAACAAAGTACAAAGGAGGTAAGAACAAACGTCTCCTACACTGAGCACCACCGAGTGTTTTTCTTTCTTCTTGGCTACACTGTGTGATATTTTACTGCATGTTTTCTGCTCTGATTAAGAACACTTTCATCTTCTATGATGCTAGTAGTGCGTGGGCCTGTACAAAAGCATGCACACCGATGAAGACTTAAGCTTCATCTCTGTTTAGCAGCAGTGGCAATTTACCATCAATCTTGTTTCTGTGTAACACAGAGAGAGGGGCAAGATGGGTTGTACCTCCTCAGCAATTCAGGGCATATGCTTTCAATGCTCAAGCTAACAGAAAGACAAAAGGTGAAAAATCTGGATCCAAAAAAACCCCAAAGAAGACAAGTAGAATTTCAACCCAAAGTCTGGGCATTAAATACTCTCACTAAGATACAGCATCATTGCAGAGTTTCCTGTCATCATGTGACAATGTCTGAAACTCCATAAGCACCTGAAATATTAATGTGTGAGCAGGCACTAAAGCATTGCAGTGTTGACTCTGCAGTGTGCTTCATCCATCTGCTCATACTCATGAGAAGTGGGATCTCGAGAATGAGTGTTTTGCACTTTCATCTTGTGTGGGGTTTGCCCTGTTCTTGAGAGTCACTGAATAAACTATGAAAAAGAACCAAGATTGTCTGGAAAGCACTCCTGAACTTCTGCTTTTAGAGTGCTCACCCATGAAGTAGAAAAACAGCTTCCACTCTCTCTCCAGCCTCCCAAGGGAGTATCTTCCCAGCATTATAATTTAATTACTTGCCTCTTAGACACAGCTGTTTAGGAAGATATTAGGTTGTTTAGACTGAAATTCCGAAGTTGCCTGGAGCTTCTTGTGTGCATCCGTTTCAGAAGACCAACATTTATGTTTGTTAAAAGCACAGTTATACATAGAATGGTTTGAGATGGAACATCATCCAGTTCTAAACCCTCTGCCATGGGCAGGGACACCTCCCACTAGACCAGGTTGGTCAAAGCCTCATCCAGCCTGGCCTTGAACACCTCCAGGGAGGGGTCCTCCACAACTTCCCTGGGCAACCTGTGCCAATTTCTCACCACCCTCACAATGAAGAATTTCTTCCCAATATCTCATCTACATCTCCCCTCTTTCAGCTTAAAACTGTTCCCCCTCATCCTATCACTCCATGCTCTTGTAAAAAGTCCCTCCCCAGCTTTCCTGTAGCTCCTTCAGGTACTGGAAGGTGCTGCAAGGTCCCCCCCAGAGACTTCTCTTCTTGAGGCTGAACAACCCCACCTCTCCCAGCCTTTCTTCATAGGAGAAGTGCTTCAGCCCTCTGATCATCTTCCTGGCCTTCCTGGATTTTCTCCAGGAGCTCCATGACCTTCTTATGTTGGGGGCTCCAGAACTGGACACAGTACACAAAGTGAGCTCTCAGAAGACCTCTATATCTAGGAAGAAAGAGCACAACCAAGGCAGGGAAAAGCACTGGGAAACACCAACCTGACACAGTAGGTGAGCCACTCATTTAGCATTTCCAGGGCTACAGCGCTAATGGGAAAACAGTGCTAATTTGAACTCAAATCCACAAACAAAAGTCCTGTAACTAGAAGCTGATGTTATTTCCCAACCCACGGCCATTTCTGGCAGTGGGGATGACAGCCCTGGAAGTGACCTGCAGACAGGATTTGCAGTCTCAATAGAACTTAAAGAAATCAGTCTGCTCAGTTTATAAAAGAAAAAGGTTATATATATATATATATATATATATATATATATATATATATTTATATATATATAAAGGCTTGGAAATGCTTTGATCCCCATGTATATAAAATGCTTTTGCAAAGAGAAGACATGGGGTAGTAAAAAAGTCTTTAACCTAGCAGGGAAACATGTAGCAAGGACCAACAGGCAGTGACAACCAGGCAAACACTAGTAACTGCATGTTTTTAACAGTGGAGGCTATTAGTCACTGCAACAAACAAGCCAGGGAAGCTGCACGTTCCCTATTTTTTGGTCTTGTCAGATGAAGTCAGAACAATTTTGTGGAAAACATGCTTTTGTCACACAGAAGCACAAACCAGCTGTAGTTAGAAAAAGAAAAGGAAAAAGAAAAAAAAAAAGCAGAGCTAAAAAAAGATGCATCGAAGGACAATTCACACTGCTGAGGGGAAGAAGAAGGTGCCTTATAGAGAGAGAATATAAGCTTGGGGGCTCTTCAGTTTGGAGAGGAGAAGGCTGAGGAGGATATGCTCAAGGTTATTGAAATAACAGTGGCAGTGGGTGAGAACAATTTAATCCACTGACTAGGAAAAGTACTTGAAATAGTAGGAGACTGATTTAAAGCAGAAAAAAGAAAAAGAAACTAAATATATATGTAAGCTATATATGCTCTCTATATATGTATTAATAGAGTAGCAATGAGCTTTTTTAGTTTAGCTGCCACAGGAATTGTGAAGACTGAAAATATAAAAATGTCATGGCCAAAATCAGGTAAAGGCATATCTGGGAACAGAGTGAATAGACAGAGCTTATATTCTTTACCATCCCTAATGCAAAAACTATGGATGTTGTGAGAATGCAAGAGGGAAGGACTGCAGGTAGTGGCCAGGTTTGTGGGACCTAGACTAGTAGGATATGTTTTATGTTCACATATTCTTATGTTCTTAGCTATGGCACGAGGCAATAAGCAGGGACCTGACCTATTTCTACATGTGGTCAGATGATGTAAGGCCTCTTGAAGTGTTTGCAGTTGGCCAGTTCAACAGAGTGAGGCTGAAGCAACCTACCTGCCTTTGGGTTTTTTGCTGGGAGAAATTTTGTCAGTACTTGGGCAGACTGTGTCCATTCAGACCAGAATTGGAAGCCCTAATGTCCCACTTGCTGGCTTGATTTGAGTGTGACAGTTCTGCTCATGGTCTTTACTTCATGATGTAGATCTTCTAAAGACAGCAGTGCACCCTCTGTCAGCAGTAAAGCAGAGCACAGTACTCTCCATCCTCAGATGATTTCCTCCAGTACATCTGTCTCATCTCCAGAAGTGTTGTTGTTTGACTGAGCCAAGGGGAAGGACTCATCTGGGAGGAAGCCACTCCATTATGATGAATTCAGGGGAATATAGGAGGGATAAGGAGGGGGAGAGGCAGTCAAAAGCACTATGAGGGACCATTCTTTTCCTTTAGATGCCAAAACACCTTGCTAATACCTCATGCTGAGAAGTAACTTTTTTCCTTCATGTCAGTCAGGGCAGCCTCTTGACCCCTTGCTAGCATGTAGAAGCTGTATCCTCATGTGAATGATTAAAAGGTCCTTCTGATTTTGGTCTCCATAGAGCTGGAGAATGGAGAGCTTTGTAATATATTGCTGTCAGAAATGGTAGGGAAGAGTTAAGGCATTCCAATCATACTTTTCCTTAAAAAAAACCCAAAAACAACCAAAAAAGCACCAAGATCATTCTAGAAGCACAGTTTTGTCATTATATTAAATAGAGAAGAAGAGGGCTGTCTTCTAGATGTCCACATCCCTGTCAAAGGACTATTATTCCAACAGGTCTTTTTCTCTGTTTCCTCTGCAGAATTTCAAGCAGTTTTTCCTAACAACTGCCTCAGAAGCATCCAAACCCATTTGACTTTAACTTCTAAGTCCACTAAGTCCAAAATTCACCCATGTTGTACTAGCACTAATACATGTGATTGGGATTGTTTTCTTTTGTCTACCACAGAGCCATCTTGTCCCATTTCGTTTCACATTAAATCACTGAGAGGGGAAAAGAATGTTCAGGTGGATTAGGACTTAGCTCTAGGAAATGTTGGTTCAATTTCCATCTTGGTCACATACACAGCAACCCCTTCACAAGCCTCTTGATCTATCTGGCATCAAATTCACTGGCAGATGAGCAGTGAAACCTGCAGGTCTCATTTCTCTATTTGTGCAACAAAATGGTCACTGTATTCTAGTCGTAGAATCATAGAATGGTTTGAGTTGGAAGGAATCTTAAAGATCATCGAGTTCCAACTCCCCTGCATGAGCAGGGACACCTCCCACTAGACCAGGTTGCTCAGAGCCTCATCCAATCTGAGTTTGAACACCCCCAGGGATGGAGCCTCCACAACTTCTCTGGACAACCTGTTCCAGTGTCTCAGTACCCTCACACTAAAGAACTTCCTTCTGAGGAATTTCCCCTGGAGGACTTTGAGGATTATTCACCTGACCACCCAGAATATCCTGATACTTCCCTCCTGAGTGTTATGTGAGAAGCTGGAGGGAAAGACTAATCATACATGGGGTAAACAAGTAGCAAATGGATTATATGAGAGTAATTCCATGTGCAGCATAGTCTCATAAAATTAACATTTGAGTTATGACAAATACAGAACCTTTGGGGATAAGAGTACTGGATACAAAGAGGCAGGGAAGAGATTTCTAAGAGGTGAGAAATAAACCAAAACGAGTGCTATTTTTTCTCCCTGATCCATGCTTTTACATTCAAGATTTTGCTTTCAGGTGATGAATAATAAGTGCTGGAAATGTTGGTCACAACAGCAAATGCAAGCAGAAAAGAAGGCAGAATGGCAAACTAAACACAAAGCACCGAATAAGAGAAATGGCATTTTTTCATAGGCAGCAGGGCAAGGGATAGTTTCCTGTCCAGACTGTTAATGAGAAAACTCTCATCCTCACTTTGGATGTTTCTGAGAGTATAAAAATCCCACAAGTTGATTTGTAGATATAGGGAGAGATTTCCTGGAGTCAGGGCCCAACCACTGCAAGACTAAGAGGGACTTCATAGTGGAGGGGTCCAAACAAGGCCCTGTGGATGTCAGAAGGAAAAGCTCTCACAAGCTCCTGCTGTGAGCAGTGCAGCCCCGACTGTCTTTTCAGTACAGCCTCATGCTCAAGTTCTTGTTATTCTGCTGTTATTTCCCAAACCCTCCCTGAGATCCTTTGGTCTGGACTTTAGGACACTGCAAGTAACTCCTTTGTCACAGCCAGCCCTTTCTCAGGGTGCAGAATGAAGAGGTTAAGCTCTGACCCCACCTGGAGAAGAGCAGGACTTCTAGCATGGTCAAGGCTGGCTGTGAAGGTGGCTGTGCAAGGACACTTCACAGAAGCAACATGAACTCTCTCTCCCAATCTCTGCAAGCCCAGATGCTGCCCAGAGATGCAGAATTCTCTTCCATCAAAAGGTGGAAGAAGAAAGGTTAGGTTTTGTTCTGTGTTAAAAGCAAAAGAACACCATTTGAAATCCTGGGGGGAAAGGACAGTTTCTTCAGAAAATGCCAGTTCCTGTCACCTTTCAAGACTCAGAGATAGAGCAGGAGGGGTTTTAATTTTAGCTAGTGACCAAACAGGCAAACCACTGACTAATGTGGTTGTGTATCTAGGCTTATCTTCCAGAAAAGAAATCTATGAAACAGATGAACCTTTCCCACATCTGTGTTTCATGAAAACATAATTATCTGAAAGAAAAAATAAACAGACAAACATTAGAGAAAATGTTTCTAGAAAAGCAGAATAGATTAGTGCTGGAGGTGGAATGTAGGGAATGCAAAAGACTGAATAGCCCTGTATCCTGCACTGCTCTTGTATAGTCACCTTCATCTTGGTTAAGTCATCTTAACTTCATCTTTCTCTCACAGCAGTTATGACTATAGTTCTGTGGAAGAGAAAATGAGAACTGGGCCAGCTTTTAGAAGATGTATAGAGACAGTACTTAGGGACAGGGTTAAGTGGTGGACTTGGCAGTGCTGGCTTAATCCAGCAAAAAGTCTTTTCCAATCAAAATGATTCTATGATTTTTGGGTCACAACACTTTGCAAACCCAACTTAGGCCTTTACTCAGTAACCATAGAATCACAGAATCACAGAAAGGTTTGAGTTGGAAGGGACCTTAAAGATCATCTAGTTCCAACCCCCCTGCATGGGCAGGGACACTTCCCACTAGATCAGGTTGCTCAGAGCCCCATCCAGCCTGCCCTTGAACACTTCCAGGGCTGGAGCAGCCACAATTCCCTGGGCAACCTGTTCCAGTGTCTCACGACCCTCACACTAAGTAATTTCTTCCTAATATCTAATCTAAACCTACCCTCTTTCAGTTTAAAACTGTTGCCCCTTGTCCTGTCACTACAGGCCTTTGTAAAAAGTCCCTCCCCAACTCTCTTGTAGCCTCTTCAAGCACTGGAAGGTGCTCTAAGGTCTCCCCAGAGTCTTCCCTTCTCCAGGCTGAACAGCCCCATCTCCCTCAGCCTGTCTTCACAGGAGAAGTGCTCCAGCCATCTGACCATCTTTGTGGCTCTCCTCTGTATTTGTTTCAGGAGCTCCATGTCCTTCTTATGTTGGGGGCTCTAGAACTGGACACAGTGTTCCAGGTGGGGTCTCATGAGAGTGGAGTAAAGGGGAAGAATCACCTCCCTTGACCTGCTGGCCACACTTCTTTTAATGCAGCCCATAATGATTACCAATGCACCTTGACTTCTTCTTTATTGAGTACAGGTGGAGCCCAGGCTGCCTTGCTTCTACATAGACTCCTTTGCTGTAATGATCATGGCTGGTCAGATGTATTGCTTGTTGAGGGATAGACAACTACAAGTAATCTGTGTCTTTGAGAAGCTCCCCTGCTGACTGTGTAGCTTTAAATATCCTAAGGGGCTCAGGCAAGTCTGTGCTCCCTACTGAGACATCTCTGTTTGAGCACAGAAGGAAAAATACATTAGCTGATGAGAAGATATTAATAATGCAGGGAAAGGTAAAATTCTTTTAGCTCTACGGTAACATATTCAAACTGTTTGGAATATTTGGCTGTGATTATGTGTGTATGCCCAAGATGCATTTACTTCGATCAAGATATTATGGCAACAATTTCCACTAATAAAGTGTGCTTGGGTTAATGAGATCACCTGGGCCAGTGCTTGGAGAGATGACAACTGAGTATTCCTTTCTAGGTTGTTCAGATATTCCCTGCTTTGTGTTCTGCCTCCAGTCACAAAGTCAAAGTAAATATCCATCAACTCAGCAACACTTCTTCTCTGACTTCTCCCTTGAAATCACAGTTTATTTGCATTGCAGAACTTGACATCAAGGAAAAGATAAGACAAGCCAGGGGAAAATATGTGCATCATCCCTCAGCTTTCTCTTTGTGCCATGAAGAATAAATGAACGTGAAGTAGTGACTTTGACTTAGATGCTACTAAAACTGCTAGACATTATTTTGCCTTTCCAGGGGGTGAGGGAAGTCATGGGAAGTTCAGGGTTAAGAGAAGCTAATTCCCCATGATCTCGCTCCTGTACAGGTTACAGGCCAATTGAGAGTGAGAACAGCTTGGATTGCAATTTAGAGTTGCTCTAAATTCTGTCAACAGCCATCAGAAAATTAATGAGCCACTGGGAATGAGGCAAAAATGGAAATGCCAGTGCAACTCTGCTCCCAATGTTTGCAGCATCCAGGAGAAGGATGAAGTTTGATTCTTGAGGTTAAACCCTTGGAAAGCCACTCTGCTCTTTTAATGTTCACATTGTCACATCAGAACAACTCCCAGCAGTGTATTAAACAATATGGTTAAGCATGAACAGCATCTGTGGTGTTAGTTTCCTTCTCTCTTCTGTCCTTTTACAAGAAGAACTGCAAGGCCAGCACAGAATTTCCTTTTGGGCTAAACTGATTTTCTTCTGTATTTACGTAGAAGAAGGTCTGTATTTTGAAAAGTCAGTAAGACACATGAGAATCCCTATGTCTTGGAAGAGATCATTCTGCAGTCAATCTCTGCTGAAACTTCTCATTATGTTTACATGAGAAGGTGAAGCTAGGCTCTTTCCCTATCTCCACCACCATGCCAAGCCAGCAGTTTGGACTCCTGGTGCCTGGTTCTTGCTGAGGATCTTGGAAGGGAAGACAAATACCTTTGGTGTAATATAACAGATAATAAGGATCTAAAGTTAGTAGCTCAGCACCAGGGTAGATTAGCCAATTTCTGCCTCTGTGCTCTTCCTGTTAGGTTGAAATGCCCTTCTAGTTTCTACATGATGAAATCTTAATCATCAAGTATTTTGTTCCCTGTAATGGATTAAAACTTGAGGAGGGGACAATTAAGGCATTAAGAGGAAATTCTTCACTAGGAGGCTGGTGAGCTGGTGAGACACTGGCACGGGTTGCCCAGGAAAATTGTGAATGCCCAACCCTCATGCCATGAGCAGGGAACCCTACCACTAGACCAGGTTGCACAACACCTCGTCCAACCTGGCCCTGAACACCTCCAGGGAGGGGGCTTCCACAATCTCCCTGGGCAACCTATTCCAGTCCCTCACCACCCATATAGTGAAGAATTTCTTCCTAATATCTAACTTAAATCTCCCCTCTCTCAGTTTAAAACCATTACTCCTTGTCCTATCACTATCTTCTCTGGTGAAAAGCCCCTCCCCAGCTTTCCTGTAGGCCCCTTTCAAGTACTGGAAGGCTGCTATAAGATCTCCTTGGAGCCTTCTCTTCTCCAGGCTGAACAGCCCCAATTCTCTCAGCCTGTCTTCATAGCAGAGGTGATCCAGGCCTTTGATCATCTTGGTGGCCCTTCTCTGGACCCTCTCCAACAGCTCCATGTCTTTCTTGTGCTGAGGGCACCAGAGCTGTATGCAGCATTCCAAGTGGGGTCTCACCAGGGCAGACCAGAGGGGCAGAATCCCCTCCCTGGCCCTGCTGGCCACACTTCTTTGGATGCAGCCCAGGATGTGGTTGGCTCTCTGGGCTCCAGCTCACACTGGCGGCTCATGTTGAGCTTCTCATCTACTACCACCCCCAAGTCCTTCTCCTCAGGACTGGTCTCTAGCCATTCTGTCCCCAGCCTGTATTTGTGCTTGGGTTTGTGCCAACCCAAGTGCAGGACCTTGCACTTGTTGAACTTCTTGAAGTTGGCATTGGCCCACCTCTCCAGCCTGTCAAGGTCCCTCTGGGTGGCGTCCCTTCCCTCTAGGGTGTCAACCACACCACATGGTTTGGTATCATCAGCAAACTTGCTGAGGATACACTCAATTCCAGAAAGACCTCTTTTGAAAGAGCTTTTCTACCCCTGAAAAAACAACCTAAAGCTGAACAAAGTGTGAACCCTTGGAGATCTGACCACCACTAGCAGCAAAATTCCGAACTATGCTATCTGTTGTGAATATTTTCCAGCTAAAAGCTGAGCAAGATTTCCTTTGGCCTAATATTTCTGGGCTACAGCAAGTTGGATATTCAAGATGAAGAGTTTTAATTATGGTTCATGGGATAGGGCTGTCTGCAGGCCTAAGGAATCATGTTTTGCACTCACAAGGACTTATACAGCTTTAGAGCCTGATATGAGAAAAATATGACTCTAAGTCTCACTGTTCTCTTCCTACCATCAAATAACTATGAAGTTTCCTGGTGGAGTTTCTCAAACATAAATGTAAACATGTATTTGTATGATTAAAGACAATATGATTAATAACATAAATGCACGTGGGATCTAAATTATGATGCTAAATTGTATTAACAGTGGAGATTCATTGCAGCATTTCTAAAGCCATGAGTACTTGACTTAGTGACCATATCAATGCATTTATTCGTTATTCTTGGCATATAATTATAGTGTAGGCAGATGGGAAAACAGGAAGAAATGAGAGTTGTTGGATGACACTCGTTCCTCTTGATCTAACTCCTTTGCTCCACAGTGAGCAGATAAAAGCAAGATTTTTATTCTCCTACTTTAAAATCTTGTCTGATAAATAAATAATATTCCTCATCATAATCCATCTTCTGCAGTCCCCCGTGCTCAAGCTCCCAAAAGAGCAAACATGTTGCATTGTACCTTGATAAGGAGGGACCAAAGAGCCAGCTCTGTGTCTGGGGTATGTTCGAGTCAAATGAATAATAAGACTGCAGGCAAACAAAGATTGTTCTTCTCATTTACATTTAGAAGACACCTGACCAGGACAGGAATCTGCCATTTCAAACACATCAGGCATTAATGAAGAGCTTTCAGTTCTTGCACACATGTGTTTTGAATATAGACAAAGACACATAGAGGTGATGAGAGATACCCATAGTTGGGTTTTTTAAAGCGGTAGCAAACTAGGAGGAGAACCAAAGTGTCCTGCCTACCAGCCTTACATGTGTGTCCAATGTTACAGCACAAATGATGAGACACTGAAATTTTGTCTTCAAGGGTTTCCTTCAATCCTGAATGGTCAAGAGATGCACTGCCTTTGAGAAGAGAAAAAATTACCTTTGAGACAGGTACTATTTCCACCACAGCTCACACTTTCTCCTTAAACATCCTGCTTCCTGTGAGGCTGGCAGGATACTGCTTTGGTTTCTAGTGAATTTAGAATCACAGAATAACAGAATGGTTTGGGTTGGAAGAGACCTTAAAGATCATCTAGTTCCAACATCTATGTCATGGGCAGGGACACTTCCCACTAGACCAGGTTGCTTCAAGCCCCATCCATCCTGGTCTTGAACACATCCAGGGAGGAGGCATCCACAGCTTCTCTTGGCAACCTGTGCCAGAGTCTCACCACCCTCAGAGGAAAGAATTTCTTCCTAAAATCCAGTCTAAATATCCCCTCTTTCAGTTTGAAACCGTTCCCTCTCATCCCATCACTCCATGTAATTGTAAAAAGTCCCTCCCCAGCTCTCCTGTAGCCCCTTCAGGTACTGGAAAGGCACTATGAGGTCTCCCCAGAGCCTTCTCTTCTCCAGGCTGAACAGTCCCAACTCCCTCAGCCTGTTCTCATAGGAGAGGTGCTCCAGCCCTTTCATCATCTTCATGGCCCTCCTCTGGACTCGCACTAATAGCTTTATGTTCTTCCTGTGTTGAGGGCTCCAGAACTGGGCACAGTTATGCCAGGTGTGGTCTTACAAGAGCAAAGTAGAGGGGTAGATTCACCTCTTTTGATGTGCTGGCCATGCTGCTTTCGATGCAGTCCAGGACACGGTTGGCTTTCTGGGCTGCCATCACACACTGATGGCTCATGTTGAGTTTTTCATCACCCAACAACCCCAAATTGCAAGCCTTTACTTCCTGGTCTGAGTCACAAACAAAGCAGGTTTGGACTGTTAAAGCACCTCATCATTCTCACAGTGCTTATTATCATCAACTGTCTTTTTACCTGGGAAACTTAATAAATTAATATGATCATGGGTAATAGCTCCTTGATGGGGAGCAGGCTGGCTCCCTCGCAGACTGGTGAGGGAAGAAGACTTTTTGAATATCCTTGTGGCATCAGTGACATTGAGTGTCACAGATGTAGCAAGCATTTTACCAACCCTGAAATAACCCTGCTCAGGTACTTGCTCAATAAACCCTAAAACCAACCATGAGGCTGAGCTCCTACATTTTTTCTTCCTTGTGTCCAGGGTGGTGACTACAAACTAAGCCTTAATGATACATTCGTTTGTAATGTCAGAGGATGAGGTTGAAATTCTGTTGACTTCTGGAGATAAAAATCCTTGAGGGAGGATGAATCAGCCCTCCAAAGTTGCTGCCTGCATATCAAAATGAAACTATCCCTCCTTTAGCCAGGGGTTCTCCATCTACATTTGTGGCAGACAGGAGGCAGCTAGAAAATTGTGCAGTAAGATAAAGTTTCCTATATTACAAGAGAGCCTGGGAAATCCTTAAAATCTGCTGAGAAGCTTCAGTGAAAGCTACTCACAGCTGGAAAAGCCTTGTGTGTCAGTGAGGGAAGATGTTCAGGCAGGCTGTCAATTCTGAATAGTGACATTCAGATGGGAGAAGTGTTATTGGATCATGACATTGGATCTCAACACGGTGGTGTCCCACAGAGAAATCCAGTGTGGCAGTTAGAAAAGGAGACAATATAATCTCACTTCACCTTTTATTGGTTTTTGTGTTTCTCTGTTTGTTTCCAATTTTGCTATCATGTTCCTAAAGCTTTTTGTGGTGAAGATAAATCTCTTATCTTCCTCATGTTTGTCTGCTGTCAGAAGCAATCTCAGGTGAATCTGACAAGCTCAAGGCCCCTCATTTCCCTAGAAACTAGAAAAAAACAACTGACAAAACAAGCCCTCACAAGAGGGCTTCAATCCTCTCTGATAGGATAAGTTTGAGGATTGACAAAGCCAGGGGAGAAATGTTCACTATTGAGCATAAACCAGTGGCTTTTACAGACAGGCAGGACTCCTTCATTTCCAAAAAGCCACACTCTAACCAAAGAAAGATGTCCAGAGCCTGGAGCATTATAGTCAGGAAATAATTTTCAGCTTGGGAAAAGGAAAACCAGGAAACTATTTGTGTTTCTCAAGCAGAACCAGGACGACAGTATGGTGGCCCTCACAGCCAGAGCAGCAACTTCCAGGAATCAATACTGCCTTTTATTTGAAACCCAATTCCAGTTTTAAGCTTTAAAATGTGAGCAAAATTGGCTGTCAGGAATAACAGCAAAGATGTGACTCTCTTCTCTACATTCCCAGAGGCACTGGGACTGGACAAGAGAGGCAAAAAAAGAATTGTCCTCTGAATTCAAGTCATGCTGTTAAGAAAATGATGTTAATTACTTCTTTCAAGATGTATTTTGAATAAAACAGCATCATTCTACATCTATGGGAACAGGGGTAACTGTGCAACAGAGTTTGGGCAATTTGAGCTGAGTTTTTCAAAAACCAGTGTCATGAAACCACCTGCTACACTAATAATATTTAGCTACTCAAGAGGTGAAGTGAGAAAGGGAGTCAGTGAGATTTCAGCAATGTGGGGTAAGGGAAGGGTCTTTACTTCTGCATCCCCTTCTACACTCATTGCACAGCTTCTGTCCACCTTTATGTAGCTGGGACTTGTTCCTGGTGACTTCATATGATGACTGAGGCTCCAGAAGAGGGTGGCATTAGGCTTGCTGGTCCCAGTGGGAGGCAGGCCACCATATCCCAGCACAATCCTTTCCCTGAGCCAGGAAGCTCAATCATCTTCCAGTACCCAAGAACTCCTCATGAATCCTGTGTATGCAGCAATGCTGCTCTGGTTCACTCAGTCAAGAAAGGAGTGGAGGAAGGAGCATGAGGAGACTGTCAGAGGAGGAACCATTTTTTTGAAGAGATGAGAGCACATACTCAGTAATTCAAACAGGAGCAGGGTTGAACCTTGCAAACAGACAATGGGGTGCAAACCTGGTGTTCCTGAGGCTGAGATAGTGTTGGCACCTTGGTGGTGCCAACATTTCACCAAATGTTATTGTTGTTGTACACAATGCAGATGACTTAATCTGAGCAAACCACACCAAGCTCCCTGTATGGTCAGAGTAGAGCAAGTCAATCAACTCACTGAAGTTTAGAGAGTGATTTGCCCTCATCTAAAGTATTGGTGTGACTCATCCTGCATGTGGTCTCATCATTGCTTAGATTTCTCTCATATTCTATAACTCTGTAATTAAAAAATTACTATAAATTAAAAAAAAACTGACTCTATGACTCTATAATAATATGAATGAAAACAAAGTCACTATAGAAAATTAATGTGAAATTTATAAAAAGAAATTGTGGGCTGCAGTGTCAGTTATTTTCATTATAATGGGTTGGTAAGTCACAGAATGGCAGCTTTCAAAGTATGCAACACTGAATATGATGGGAATGTTGTAATGAGGATATATGCAAGACCAAACCAAACTAAACTACAGTGGAGAAGGTCAGGGTTCATGTCCCCTAATTTCAGCTGTCTGCAGGTGTGGTTTAACCCCAGCCAGCAACCAAGCACCACACAGCTGCTCGCTCACTCTTCCCTTCTTGAGATGTGGGGGACAATCAGAAAGGTAAAAATCTGAAAACTAGTGGGTAGAGATAAAGTCAGCTTGATAAATCAAAAAAGATCTGTGTGCACGAGAAAGCAAACTGAGGAATTCATTTGCTCCTTCCAATTGGCAGGCAGGTGTTCAGCCTTCTCCAGCAAAGCTCCATAATGTGTCATGGCTACTTGGGAAGACAAATGCTGTCACTCCAAACTTGCCCCCCATCATCATTCTTCCCCCAGTTTATTGCTGAACATGACATAATACGACTTGGAATATCACAGAATCAGAGAATGGTAGAGATTGGAAGAGACCTCTGATGATCATCTAGTCCCACCCCTCTGCTAGAGTAGGATCACCTACAGCAGATCACACAAGAACATATCCATATGGATTTGGAATGTCTCCAGGGATGGAGACTCCACAACTCCTCTGGGCAGCCTGTTCCAGTGCTCTGTTGCCCTCACAGTAAACAAGATTTTCCTCATGTTTCACTTGAATGTCCTGTGATCCACCTTGTGCCCATTGCCCTTGTCCTGTCATTGGACACTGCTGAAAGGAGTCTGGCCCCATCCTCCTGACTCCCCTTTTAGATATTTATAAGCATTTATGAGATCTCCCCTCAGTCTCCTCTTCTCCTGGCTGAACAGCCCCAGACTTCTCAGCCTTTCCCCATAGGGCAGATGCTCCATTCCTCTAATCATCTTTGTGGCCTGTGCTGGGCTCTTTCCAGTAGCTTCTTGTCCTTCATGAACTGGGGAGCCCAGAATTTGACACGGTATTCCAGATGTGGCCACACGAAGGCAGAATAGATTGAGAGGAAAAACTCCCTTGACCTACTGGCTACACTCTTCTTAATCCAGGATGGCATTGGCCTACTTGGCCACAAGGGCACATTGTTGTCTCATGGTCAGCTTGTTGTCTGCCAGGACCATGAGGTCCTTCTCTGCAGAGCTGCTCTCTATTACTATCCCATCTTCATCTCCAGATGTTTTGAAATTCTGTACTGCTTGCATTGATTCATGTAAGCACTGCAACATAAGCCTTTTAACAGATTTGCTTTTAATTTTCCCCCTCTTCAAATATTCTGTGTCAAGATTTAATATTGAATGAAGAAACAGATCCCTGGTGTGTACTAAGGACACTCTGCCCATGTGTCTGCTTCTGAAAATAACTCCAAGAGCCTTGGGCTCCTTAAAAATGTGTGGACCAGAAGAATTTCTCAGGGGTATGAGGATCCCTGATTAAACACTCCGTATTACTGGAGATTTCCAATCCAAGCCTTCTGGCAAACATAAGTTCCCAGTGCTCAGACTATCCATGAGAAAACAAATGCTGAAATCATATAAGTGAAGCAAATAAACAAACATTATTCAGAAATTAGTTTCCAGATTCTAACAGAGCATCAGATATTCCAGATAAACATTTTTTAGGGAGAGAGGGACAGAGTTTGCTAGCTCTCTTTTGTTTGTTTTTTTCTTGTGGGTTTTTGGTTTGTTTGTTGGTTTTCGTTTGTTTGTTTGTTTTGTGGTTTTTGTTTGTTTGTTTGTTGATTTTTGGTTGGTTGTTTTTTTCCCCGTTTTTCCTTTCCTGTTTTTTCAGCTGTTTTGCAGCTGGATCAAAATGTCTGCAAAAATATGAAAGTGTGTTTCAAATCTTGTTTAGCTGTTGTCCTTCAATCCAATTACTTGCCTGTGCTGGGTGTCAAAGTTCTTACATGATGTGTTACCCCTTGGTTTTTGTCCTGGATATCTTTTCTGCCACATTCTGATCCACTTCTTACCCTGTTACTTCAGATTCTTGTCAATGTTTCATTATGATGTTGATTTTTCTGTTAAATCAAAACAATATCAGCCCTAGGTTTGTTTTATGCCATCCAAGGTCTGCACAAGAAAAAAGATATTTCAGTTCACTGACTGACATACAAAGAAATAAACAATTTCAGTTCAAATTGACCAGAAATGAACAATTTTTCATCCCTGTGGGAATGGCTATCTATCCTTAAAATCAGGGCAAAGACAAGAAAGGATTAACATACAGAATATATTCCACGGATCAGACAAGGGCTTTTATTCCCTATTTCCCATCAAGAAGTTCCACAAACTCTTGTTTTAGAGGAGAACATTTTCCTTCTGCATCCATGAACTGAGCCATGCACATGATTTCTTACAATCATAGAATCATTAAGGCTGGAAAAGACCTCTGCAACCATCAAGTCTGACCAACTCTTCAGCCAATAGTTCTGAAGAGATAAACCCAGAACCACAAATAACTTTAGAGATCTACTCCATCTATTCTCAAATATGTTCATTCAGAAAACTAAAGATACCGACCTGGTATTTAAACTCAGTCAGAATTTATGAAGTTAATTTCCAAACTGCCACTTAAATTGAACAGTTGATTAACCTAATCACCTAATCAGAGTGTTGATTTGTTGTTGGTTTGTTTTGGATTTGTCAGATTGGTGTACTTATTTTTTTTTTTTTAATTAGCAAGTATGTTGTTGTAATGAAAATAAATTTCAGTTTTGGAGAAATGAAAACAGATTAATTACAATAAAATAAAAGTGCAAAGTATTTCTGTTTCCAATCCATGTGGTTAACTTCCAGAGAACTACACTGAAGATATGGCTTAAACTCACTCTCCAATTTCCATCTCCTTTTTTCCCCTGCTAAAGACATCAATTTGTTTTCAAGGGGAATATGACACAGCAATTTCCCCGTGCCAAAGAGTCCTGAAGACCAGGTTTGCCAACAAAGAAATAATTAAACTAAAAAATGTGTGCCTACAGTCTTTAAAAAATGTATCATTGGAGAAATCGTAGTTGGTAGAACACCATCCACGCCAAGAAATGCCCAGTGCAGTCTTTACCAGAGCACTTTTTCAGGAATAAGTCAGTGGACAGCTTGGGAATATGTCAAGGAGACAGTTTGTACACAGTACTATGAGGTATCCAGCTGGACATTTGCAAACTGCATCTCAGATGTTTCTTGTCTGCATGTGTCAGGTGTTCTTACATGACAATAGTCACAGCCTTTGCTCTGTTGTATTTCTGATGGTTAGGGATGCTGCTGGCACTTGAAGAGCAGCTGGTCAGGCACAAACACCAGAACTGCTGGACATTGAAGAGTTGATAAATATTCTGCTTCACTTTTTTGTCCTAATGAGTTCTGTAATCAGGAGATTCTTTATTTGACAGGGGGCAAGGCATAAGGAGAAATTCAGATGTTTCATTCGTGAGTCCTAGACATCTTCTCTGGCAACCTTCTCTTTTGACTTAGACCACAGAGCCCAATCAAACACTGCAACAACTTGTGAAAGGAGTTCTGGAATGGTTAAAAGATGCAAACTTTCTCAAACCCGCCACTGAACCTTGCTATCTTCTCCAGCCTGTGATTGCTCCAAAACTTTGTCAATGAGAATGGCTCTGCAGAATAGGAGGAAAACTTCCAGCCTTCTCATCTGTGTTCAGAATTTGGTCTTTTCCTCCTTTAGACTGGTAAAAGAGAGAGTCAATCTTCAAGCTGAATTGATCTAAGTTGTGAGTCAGCTCACGGCATAAATACAGCTGGAATATACACAAACGATTCTGCTCATTCCAGTGGTGCAATTTCCCATTATGTTAATTAAAGTTTCATCTCAAGAAATGTGAGCTCATGGTCCTGTTCCTACAAAGGGATTTGCAGTGCAGACAAGGGCTGCTCTGTTCCTGCTGAATACATTTGGTCAGGCACTTCCCTTGCACTGATCCCTTTCCAGCATCCTGCTTCCCTCTCATGAATGGGCCTTCCTCACTTGTGAGCAGTGGGATTCCCCAAGTGAATCAAGGTTTGCAGCAGTTCCTTTCCAAGATGTGATGTAGGGAAGGAATAAAGCCAGGAGTGAGAGACATTGCGACTGGATGTGCTGATACATTTTGCTACCTAGCAGGAAAAAAGGGCAAATATTTGTCTAGCAAGACATTCCTTGATTCTTGTTCTTGTACCAAGTGGAGAATCCTCCTGGAAACTGACTTTCTTCTTCTATGTTTGTTTGTCATGATACGCATGGGATCAGGTTAACTGGAAAGACATGGACCTGTTGGAAAGGGTTCAGAGAAGGGCCATGAAGATGACCAAAGGGCTGGAGCACCTCTGCTATGGAGAAAGACAGAGAGTTGGGGCTGTTTAGCCTGGAGAAGAGAAGGCTCCAAGGAGACCTCATAGCACCTTCCAGTGCCTGAAGGGGCTACAGGAAAGCTGGGGAGGGGCTTTTCACCAGAGGGGGCAGTGATAGGCCAAGGGGTAATAGTTTTAAACTGAAAGAGGGGAGATTTAGGTTAGGCATTAGGGAGAAATTCTGCACCATGAGGGTAGTAAAGCACTGGAATAGGTTGCTCAGGGAGGTTGTGGCTGCCCCCCTCCCTGGAGGTGTTCAAGGCCAGGTTGGATGAGGCTTTGTGTAGCCTGGTCTAGTGGGAGGTGTCCCTGCTCATAGCAGGGAGTTTGGAACCTGATGATCTCTAAGGTCCCTTCTACTCTTAACCATTCTATGATATTCTGTGGCCTGCTTTTACTGATCCCTCTCTCCTTTCTAACCTAGAGATATCAGGCTCATCCATGCTGTGTGAAGGCTGTATGAAGAGCAGCAGACATGGGCTTGAGATTCCTGATGGCCACTACCTAGCTTGATGTCTCCTTTGGATTATTTCTGAGGGTTGGGATCTCAACTTGGTCATCACTGACAGAAACAGACTCTGCCCCAGGTCTATTTGTCATTCTCTCTTTGGGGTAGGTACCTACTCTAGGAAAAGGCAAGTGAAAATTAAAGCCCTTTCTTCAGGCATCAAAGCAACAATATTTTCTGGATAAAAACTTGGCAAACATCCCACTGACTGAAGTGGGAACTTTCAGAGATAAAAGCACGAGGTGCCACTTCTCCTTTGCCAGGGCAATAACAGATCAAACCTCTGGAAATCAGGAACAAAGAAAGACATATTTTGCAGAGCAAACCACAGAAGGGACTGCAGGAGGGCTTAGCCTGCTGTGCATATCAAAGTTTCTCTTGTATGCCTTGTCTCCTGGCAGCTTTAAGAAATTCCTGAGGAAAGGAGCTGCCTTAACAGCAAGTTGTACCATTTTTAAAGCTGCATTTGTATTGCTCACACAGCAAGAGCTCTTGTCACATGGAAGCCATCGAATCAAAACACTGACATGGCAAGAGAATAAGGCAAGATAATGAAATGAGAAATTAAGAGCATGAAAAGTGAATGCTGTAGAAAAGCTGACACTTCATAACACTCCAAGTGAACACTTGCCTGTGTTTCAAAGTCAACCGATAAGAAATTATTTGCATGTCTTATATAACAGAAATAGATAAAGGATTCCATTTGGATAGGAGAAGATTCCACTAGGCTGCAATTTATGTAT
Source organism: Hemiprocne comata (assembly GCA_020745705.1). Lineage (NCBI taxonomy): Eukaryota > Metazoa > Chordata > Aves > Apodiformes > Apodidae > Hemiprocne > Hemiprocne comata. Next base: position 162,111,857 of record CM036587.1, read on the forward strand.
GAATGCTTAATATTTAAGGAAATTGCTTCTTTCACTTTGTCAACTGACATAAATGTATGCTAAAGAGGGATTCATTAGAAAAAAAACATGCAGTGCATGAGCTCAGCTCAAATAATCCTGATCTTGCCATGCAGGTGTTTTGCATCCTATTAGGAGATGACACATTGAGCTGCAGGAGGCTTGCCACATGGGTTGTGATGTTCTTCCGTGGAAACACAACACAAGGATCTCACCTCTCTCCCTTAAAACAAGTTGGCATTTGCTGGTCTTTGTGGAGATAGTCATCCCAGCTCACAGGCCCGCAACTGTCTGAAGATTAGTGTCTCTCAGTTTTCACTCTTGTGAACAAGAGGAGAGATATTGGGCTTTTCTTCTACTCTCTAACCTTCACAGTTGGCTCTGCAGGCTGATGCAGAGTTCCACCAGCCTTGGATCAGTGTCTGTAGAAGTTCCTTGTGCCCAGAGCAGAGCTGAGAGCCTTGTAGGACAGAGCTGTGTGTGACTGACTGCAAGAGAGAGTTACTGAGAGAGACAATTGTTCCCTCTGCCCTTATAGCTTTGTGGAGATCTGAAGAGAGATCTGTAGTAGCCCTCATGCCAACTTACACCAGATTTTTATATATATATTTAAAAGGATGTTTCAAAATAAGCTGTCTAGCCTGAATAGTTATCTGGGAGGGTGAAGGTATACATCTTGTTTTACTTCTTCTCCTGGAAGTTAAGTAAGTCCCTCAGTTTCTGCCACTTCCAATATCCAAGCATGTTGTCACCTTTGCTGAGCTGAGAAGCTTGATTTCTCCATCTTGCCTAAAACTGCTTTAACTGATCAGAGTTTAATTAAGCTCCACTGAAGTAGACATGCTCCTGCATCTCTGTGAAGAACCCTTCTGGGTTCCTAGAATTTCCTAGGAAGGCCCAGCTCACTACATATGGTGTTTTCTATTTGCCCTCACCTCAACACTTTTCATCCCAGCCACTGTGAGAGGAGGATTTGTGCCCTTTTCAACACAAGATAGTGGTGGTTAGGTTATTCACTGAGGAAAAAGGAGACCTTGGTAGTTGGCTTCCTCTAGCTGTAGAGTTTGAACCCATACTTTCACTTCCAGGGAATTCTGGCTTACAGACTAAACAGATGGAGGTATCTTGTTGATTAACCCGTGGAATCAGGACCACAGTACTTGTGGACTAGTATATTGTGTTTCTTTGGAAGGAATTGCATGAAAGTTTTCTTTTCTGTTATTCTTGGTGGTTCATCTAAGCCATTTTCAAAGAATCATTTGGACATGTCACTCTTCAGGTGACTCAATTCTTAGTTGCATCTACTGGATGATTTTTTTGATACAATATAGTTACATTATTGTACATGGAATGTAATAGAGAGAACCCACAGGACTCACCTTCTCTATAATATAATTTTAGGGTTACACTTAGTTATGTAACTTTAGTTATATTAGTGGGAAGATCTGATCTTTATCCATTATTTTTATCTATGGTGGCTCTCCTAAACTTTGAAAACATAGCTAGGTTAGTCCAACCTCTGAGATTTCTCTTGTTGCCATGCTACGTGGAAGAAGGTTGTGCCACTCGTATGACACTTTTCAGCTATACTACTTCTAAATAAGATGTGGCCATGCTGGGAATTATTTCCTTGTTTGTCCATACAGAACAACTGTCATCTGACTCCTCAGCTCCAATGAACTTCTTAAAATCAGATTTGCTCTAGTGGAAGATCACTGAAAGCAGTGGTTTGGAGATCTACAGAGGCATCAGATTATTCACACAGAGCAATCCATGAAATCTGTGAAGACAGTCACTACTTCCAAAGCTTATAGATCCACCAGCACAAAAAAGAATGGCCTAGCTATCCCATATGAGTCTGTGTGTCCTTCCCCAAGCTACATGGTGTCACTTGACCAACACTCCCTGGGTATTAGGGAAACAGCTGGAAAAGAAGTGCCTCTCTTGTGGTGGTCAGAAAACTATGGATGCCTTTAGCACATGTTCATGCTTCTGGACAGTGAGCAAAAGGGAGAGGGGCAGAAGATTGTGACCTTGGGGAAAACAAGAACATCATATGAATGTAATGAAAGCTTTTCATGCCATATGAGAATGTGCTTAGTTCCACATTGGTGACTCTTCTGCTATTTTAGATTCCCCCCCAGAAGGAGATTAATTAAAGTTGAAGCTCAGCTCAAGTCTGTCTGATTCTGGGCAGGTACATTTAGTTGATCATACCAAAGGAGAAGTACCATCTTGGGGCCATTACAAATGCTAAGGAGCATTTCACTTAATTGCACCCTGCAACAAAGAAGGTTTTCCAGCAATTCACTGAACCATTCCCTGAGAATAAGTTCTTTTGTGACATTATGTTCCAGCAAAGACTTGAAGATCCAGGGGGAGAGGAAGGTTCACAGCTCCTTACCAGTGATCTGCAGACACTTTTTTTAAGGAAAAATCTTCTCTTTTTCTAGAAGAAGGATCCTGCATTTTGGCCACAATCACCCCAGGCAGTGCTACAGGCTGGGGGAAGAGTGGCTGGAGAGCAGCCTGGCAGAGAGGGACCTGGGAGTGCTGGTGGACAGCTGGTTGAACATGAGCCAGCAGTGTGCCCAGGTGGCCCGGAAGGCCAATGGCATCCTGGCTTGGATCAGGAATAGTGTGGCCAGCAGGAGTAGGGATGTGATTCTCCCCCTGTACTCAGCACTGGTGAGGCCTCACCTCGAGCACTGGGTGCAGTTCTGGGCCCCTCACTTCAAGAAGGACATTGAGGTGCTGGAGCAGGTCCAGAGGAGAGCAACAAGGCTGGTGAAAGGACTAGAGGGAAAGTCTTATAGGGAGAGGCTGAGGGAGCTGCGGTTGTTTAGTCTGGAGAAGAGGAGACTCAGGGGGGACCTCATCACTCTCTTCAAATACCTGAAGGGAGGTCGTAGTCAGGTGGGGGCTGGGCTCTTCTCCCAGGCAACCAGTGACAGGACAAGAGGGCACGGCCTGAAGCTGCTCCAGGGGAGGTTTAGGTTGGATATTAGGAAGCACTTCCTCATGGAGAGGGTGATTAGACATTGGAATGGACTGCCCAGGGAAGTGGTGGAGGCACCATCCCTGGATGTGTTCAAGGCAAGGCTGGATGTGGCACTTAGTGCCATGGTCTAGATGGTGTGGTGGTGTTGGTCATAGGCTGGACTTGATGATCTTAAAGGTCTTTTCCAGCCTTGGTGATTCTGTGATTCTGTGATTCTGTGAAGGTGTGTTATTGCCACACCTCTTAAATAGACAGTCATAACTTGAACTAAAGTGAGCAAAGGTGAGGAGTACTTATATTCCAGCTTTTTGTCATAACCTTGCTGCTAATGAAGTATCATCCACATATGTTCTGGACAAAAGGAAACTTTGCTGTATTGGTATCACCCAGCTTTCCCTACTCCCTAAAGTGTCATTCACCACATTGAGTCCTGCCCATTAGCTCATCAGTGGGCACAGAATCATAGAATTCGAGACTGGTTTGAGGTGGAAGGGACCTTAAAGATCATCCAGTTCCAACCCCCCTGCATGGGCAGGGACACCTCCCACTAGATCAGGTGGCTCAGAGCCACATCCAACCTGTGCTTGAACACTTCCAGGGAGGGGCTTCCACAACATGGAAGATATTTTATCTGGAGTAGTAATGTTCCTTGAACAAATGTGTCCTAGTGACAAAAGAGAAAAGGAATAATCAGGCAAAAATTAACAAACCCTGAACATTTCTATAGTTAATGTGAAAGACTGGATCACTTCTGAAATCCTGCAGGGATTGAAATAGGCTGAGTGCCTGATAATGAAACTGAATCAGAAAGATAAATCTCATGTAACTTTAGCTGCCTAAAAGGAGAGCAGGTCTTTCTGAGGCTGTTGCTGAGAAGGTGATCAGAAATGGAAAGAAAATTAGGTTTTTTGCATTCTCCTTTCATAAAATATTTACTCTTAGAAAGCATGAAAGCTCTGTGGGTAACTAGTGCCAAATAATCAACACAGTAATAATTGTTGACAGTTATTTTTTTGGGTCCTGCAAAAATTGCAAAACTTTGTTTTCAAACAGATTCTTGGAGTGTTCATTGCTATGCCAATTTTTGACAGAAGAAACTGTCTATGATGAGGGTGGTGAAACACTGGCCCAGGTTGCCCAAAGAGGTGGTAGATGCCCAATTCCTGGAAACATTCAAGGTCAGGTTGGACAGGGCTATGAGCAACCTGATCAATTTGAAGATGTCCCTCCTTACTGCAGAGGGGGTGGACTAGATGACCTTCAAAGGCCCTTCCAACCCCACACATTCTATGATTCTATGATTCTATGACTCCATGATTCTATGATTCTGTGATTCTATGAGTCTATGTCTCTATGATTCTATGATTCTTAGATTCTATGATTCTATGACTCTATGACTCTAGGATTCTATGATTCTATGATTCTATAACCAAGCACAGGACATTTCAAAAATGCCCTTCTCCTGACTAAGCTGCATATCTACCTGCAAGATGTGATTGTCAAGCCAGTTTTACCCCAAAACCTTGGGAAGAGATTCACTGAGGAGGTTAAACAAAAAAGGATGATGATACACTAATTGCTAGATAGAAAATAAAGCTGTCTCCCAGATGCTTTTGGAAATAGCTGAGATTTACATGGAAATAGGCATTTTTAGCCTGACTCCTGAACTTTAAAAGTAAATTGAGCATCTGGAGTGCTTTTAACATGGGCATTTGAAGTACAAACAGAAATTATACACTTGGATGATTTTAACAAACCCTTTAATAGCCATTATTATAATCTTAAAATAGCAATTAAAAAGGAGTGGACTGGCCAAGGGGCTCGGGAACAAGTATTTGTCTTTCTCATTTGTATCTTTTAAGTTCAGTTTGTCCCTCAGTATTTCTTGTGTGAACATAAGGGCCTTCTGAGCAGAAACTTCACTGGTGAAGTGTTTGATTTTGCAAAAATGGCCACCATTTCTGTCTCCTGCCACTTGCATTGCAAGAAGTTGGTGTGTGCCCTAGGTAAAGATGGGGCTGACACTTTTAATAGAAGTGGCTGCCTTGCAAAACTAATACAATAATTTTAAAACTGCTCTTTTTTCTGCTGTTCTGGACTCCCTTCTGGGTCTGGACAACAAAGAAGGGCAATGAATCTGCACAATGGAAAAGCAGAAGTGATGCCTTTCTTCCTTATGTCTGACCTAAACCTACCCTCTGCCATCCTCCCTTTCTCCTATCACTCCATGCTCTTGTCAGAAGTCCCTCCCCAGCTTTCTTGTAGGCCCCTGTGCCTTATTTCTCTTTCTGCAATTGCCTACCTTGTCTATGTAGATGACAGTCTCTGGAGCACATTTTTATTTTCATATTATGTTTACAGTGGAATCAGTATGCAAGGGGCTCTGATCTTCCTCGAGGCCATGAGATAACACAGTTCTCTGACTCTGGTTTTCTCCCTCTCTGTTCACTACACAGGGGTTCCAGAGCAGTTCCAGAGAGTATTTTACTTTTAGTATCACATTGTTAGAGTTGAATCTGGTGAGGGATGTGAAGAGCAGGAAGAGAGACTTGTGCAGGTATATCTGCAGCAAAAGGAGGATCAGGGAAAATCCTGCTGCTGAACTGGGCAGGGCCTCTGGTGAGAGATGATATGGAAAAGGTCAAGGTATTCAATGCCTCCTTCACCCTTACTGGTAAGACAGGCCTTCAAATCAGTCTCAGGTCTCCAGACAAGTCTGGAGCCAGGAAGATACTCTCAGTGAAGGAGGGTCAGGTCAGGGAACATTGAAACAAAGTAGATGTACCATGGGATCTAGCAGGGCACATCCAAAAGTGCTGAGGGAGCTGGCTGATGTCACTACAAGGTCCCTCTCAAGTATCTTTGAAAGGTCATGGTTATCAGGGGAGGTTCCTGAGGACTTTGCAGTTAATAAAAATTGGTAGAAGTAGTGCATACACCAGATGGTTGCACCACCATCCAGAGGGACCTCAACAAGCTGGAGAAATGGACTGACAGGAATGTCAAGAAGTTCAGTACGGAAAATGCAATTTCCTACACCCAGGGAGGAATAATCCCAGGCACCAGTACACACTGGGGACCAGCCAGCTGGAAAGCAGCTCTGTAGAGAAGGACGGGGAGTTGCTGGTGGACAATAAGCTGACATGAGCAAAAAATGGCCCGTGCAGCAAAAAAGGGCACCAGTGTCTTGGGCTGCATCAGGTCAAACATTGCCAGAAGGTCAAGGGAGGTGATCCTTTCACTCTGCTTAGCACTGGATAGACTCATCTGGAGTTCTGTGTCCAGTGCCAGACTCACCAGGAAAAGAGATCCAAGGGCATACTGAAGCACATCCAGCACAAGGTCATCAATATGATAAAAGGACAGGGGCTTGTGATGTATGAGGAGAGGCTGAGAGAACTGGGACTGTTTGGCCTGGAGAAAAGAAAGCTTAGGGGGGCTTTTGTCCATGTGCATAAATACTTGATGGGGAGGAGTAAAGAAGATGGAACCATGTTCTTCTCAGTGGTTCACAGTGACAGCACATTAAACAATGGACACAAACTGAAAAATAGGGAATTCCACTTAAATATCTCCTTAAAAAACATTTTTTTACTGTGACAGTGGTTGAACACCGGAGCAGGTTGACCAGGGACATTGTGGAGTCTCCATCTTTGGAAATATTAAAACCCAACTTGACACAGCCCTAAGTAACCTGTGTTGGCTGACCCTACTCTGAGCAGCAGGTTGGAGAAGATGGACTGGGTGATCTCCAGAGCTAACTGTTGCACCTCAATGACTCTGTGGTTCTGTATTACTTCCTCAGCAGCTCCCAGGGAAAAGATGAATTCCTGGATGAGATCCAGGAGTAGCATTCAAGTTTAATTTCCAGACACCGTAATTTTTTGTTTCTCTGCCACAGAGAGTTTTATGCTTGGAGATTCACCTCTCCTGGGTCCATATGCAAAGGTGGTGGATCATAAAAACACACTTTAGCGTGGTTGAATGGCAGCTAATGTGCACCTGGGATCAACATGTCCACCTCTGAGCTTGCTATGGCACATAGACTTGCTTTCTGTTTCTATTAGCTCAGGGATTGTACTGTGCAACATCAATAAACCTCCCAGTATCCTGGGTGTAGATCAGAGATAATTCCTCCTTATCTCTCAAGGGAACTGTTCAAATAAATTGAGAGATTTCTTGTAAGCTACCTGGATCCCATGTGCTAACCTGCAAGAAATACACCTTCCCATGGTGGCTTTGATACAACAACTAACTCCTTCCAACTCTCTGGATGAACATTCCCTGAAAACATACATCCTTTGAAGAGAGGCAGAAGTGAGTGGAACTCAGAATCAAAGGACTTACCTACTTTTCATCCAGGAACAGCAATGGTAGAGGTTGCATGGTGCCTTGGTTAGTTAACTTAGGGATCCAGGAACTTTTCCCTTCATGTTTTCCTCATGTCCTTTCTTCCACAAATGAAGCTTATCATTCATGCTTGCTTGGGGATTTGACCAGCTGCATCTGTTGATAGCTAAGAGACAAGAATTTCCATCAAAACACCATTTAAAATCTCCAGCCATTCAAGGCATATGGAACTCAAGCTGTGGAATTTGAAGCACGAACATATACACATAAATATATACATATATGTTATAATTATGTTGGCTACTTTCTGCTATATTTAGCACACAACCTGGATTGCCAGGTAAAGTATAATGCCCCTCTCATTACTCAGTCTCAGCTACAAATTATCTATAAGACACAGCATTTTCTTGCCTATTTCTCCTGAGAATTGCACATAAAGAATCCTGACAACTTGGGCCTTTTCCTTTCCTCTTTCTTTTCTTTTTTTCTGGTTGTTGTTATTTTTTTATTATTCCATTCTTGCTTGCCTGCTTTGAAAGCTGAAGGAAATGACAAGAGATGAAAGCTGCCATCTACTCTGAAGCTTAATGTTCTTCTTTAATGGTTTAATATGTTCTGAATTGGTTAACAGGGAGAAGTGGTTGGAGGCTGAAAGACTGTCTTGCATGTTGCTGTGTATCTTTTATTACTGTACAGCATTGCCTGCACCAAGAGTTGTTCTCCAAGCCATCTGAAGGCTTGTTTACCATGAAGCAGCAGCTGTCCCCATTGTAAAGAAGAAACAAGAGAGAAACTACATTAAATTTATTCATCCTTAGCAGAAAGGGAACAAACAAAGCAAAGCAAGGATCTATAACCTGCTGATACCCATGCTTGGAAATAAAGAGCCACTCTTCAGAAATACCTGAAAAGCAGGTACATTGTCCTGGAAAGTCAAGTCAAAGTGTTGCAACATTACTAATATCAGGAAGAATTTGGTAGTAAAGCACACAGCAGTGGATTTTTAAAGGCAGTCTTTCCAAAAGCCACCACATGCAAAGGGTCCAAATTATGTATAATGAATATTCCCTGGTCTGTGTTAGGCATTCAGGTGGACTACAGCATAAATGAGGACTGGAAGACTAAGATGAATGTTGCTGCCAGCTTAATATATAAGTTTCCCTAGCTGTGGTGATAGGTGGAGAAGATGTAAGAGAAGAAGACCACAGCAGGTCACCTCCCAGCAGGTGGGACAGAGCATCCCTGCCCTTGCTATGGGACAAGGCTGCACAGGACATGTGTGTGGTCATGGCTACCCCAGTGCCTACTGAGGTTTGCAGAGGTCCCTGTGGCCAGAGCAGGAGCCTGAGCTGACCCTGGGGTTTCAGAAGCTGCAGATGAAATTTTTCTGCGTACTTTGGGAGGAATTATTTCTGCCAAAAATAAACCAGGGGAATAGTATTGAAGAGTGTTCTCTGGGAAATAAGTTTCAAAATTATTTAAACTTTTCTAACAACTAAATGTCATCACAAGATTCCCAGGCTCACCTGTCCCAGCATCCACTGTCCATGGCAAATGAAGACTAGAGAAGTTCTTTCCTGACTCAATCTATCTGTATATTACAGTGCAAAGAGTGCTGAGCTGTCTTCTTCTGTGTTAACCAGGAGGATTATGGCACAGAACAAACTGAAGCTGATGACAACAAACCTCATGCTTCCAACCTATACATCTATCTGGTAGTATGCTTCAGGAGAAGAGTTTATTAGCTGTGGCACAACATTATACATGGACAGATATTTTGTTGCTAGGTTTTGAATGGCAGTATCAGGATATTTTATAGTCTTGCCAGGTTAGGCCTTCATGAGTCAAGGGATGACTCAATTGTTCTTCTTCTGATGCAGAAATACCCTGCTAACCTCATTAGTTATGCCAGGAAAATTATCTCCAGTCTGGCAGCTCAAAGACTTAGGGGTACATCAGGCTTCCTCTGGTCCCAATTCACCCCTTCCTTCTGCTTCAGGGAAAGACTGAACACCATGAAAACCTGCCATGGGGAAGGGAGGGGAAATTTTCAGATTCTTGGGAGTGTCTGAACAAACTCAACAGAGCAGCTCACTCCTCCATGCTGAACTATCCCTCATCATCTTCAGAGCCCTTGATCTCACTGAGGACGCTCTGAGTTTCTGGCAGTGATATTTCAGCACCTTCACCAAAAATTCAGGGGACAAAGAAGGTTCAAATGAGACAGGGTGATAAGCTTGTCTGTGGAAATAATAATGGAAACAATGGGTAATCCTAAAAAAACCTCTTTGTTCAGCGACGTATTAGGACTAGATCAAATAGGTCTTAAAGGTCTTTTCCAACACCAATGGTTCTATGATTCTTTGATTCTATGAAATGCTACGAAAATGAACCATTCAAAGATGAATATTTACCAGTTTCCACTCCCTTGGTCACCCAGAGGAAGATATTTTTTACTTTTCTCTCAGTGATAGCATCTTGGAGATTCAGAGCAAATAAATTTGCTAGACAGGAAAGCAAATCATTACAATACTTAAATCATGTTGGATGAACCGTTTTAGATACCAAATAGGTCATGGAACAGGCTAGAAGGTAAGATGACTTGCCAAGGTTATTTTCAGCTTGATTTTTGTTTTATTTTTCTATTATTTGTAGCATTGTTCAAGTTCATAATTAGATTTTGAAATTCTCACTTGGGTTGCTTTATGGGCTTGGGAATATTGTTCTCTTTCTGTGTTGCCAGCAAGTCCTGACTAATTGGAGAAGTCTAGAAGGATTCATGTGATTTTAAATTAACACTTTTTCTGCTTTGACCAACAACAGAGAGTTTGTTTGGCCACAATCACCCCAGGCAGTGCTACAGGCTGGGGGAAGAGTGGCTGGAGAGCAGCCTGGCAGAGAGGGACCTGGGAGTGCTGGTGGACAGCTGGTTGAACATGAGCCAGCAGTGTGCCCAGGTGGCCCGGAAGGCCAATGGCATCCTGGCTTGGATCAGGAATAGTGTGGCCAGCAGGAGTAGGGATGTGATTCTCCCCCTGTACTCAGCACTGGTGAGGCCTCACCTCGAGCACTGGGTGCAGTTCTGGGCCCCTCACTTCAAGAAGGACGTTGAGGTGCTGGAGCAGGTCCAGAGGAGAGCAACGAGGCTGGTGAAGGGACTAGAGGGAAAGTCTTATAGGGAGAGGTTGAGGGTGCTGGGGTTGTTTAGCCTGGAGAAGAGGAGACTCACGAGGGACCTCATCACTCTCTTCAAATACCTGAAGGGAGGTTGTAGTCAGGAGGGGGCTGGGCTCTTCTCCCAGGCAACCAGTGACAGGACAAGAGGGCATGGCCTGAAGCTGCACCAGGGGAGGTTTAGGTTGGATATTAGGAAGCACTTCCTCATGGAGAGGGTGATTAGACATTGGAATGGACTTCCCAGGGAAGTGGTGGAGGCACCATCCCTGGATGTGTTCAAGGCAAGGCTGGATGTGGCACTTAGTGCCATGGTCTAGATGGTGTGGTGGTGTTGGTCATAGGCTGGACTTGATGATCTTAAAGGTCTTTTCCAGCCTTGGTAATTCTGTGTGATTCTGTTCTGTGTGTAGTGAGTCTTTCTCACATATGACTCAAACTCATCCTCCTTTACTGGGATTTCCTTACCAATTCCATCTTCCAGGACACTTTTTCCTTCCTTCACAAACTGCATTACACAATTCTCAGTATATATGAACCAATTTAACTCAGGAAGGAGTAAGAAGCTGCCAGGAAAGGGAGAGGGCAGTCTTATGGGTGATGCATTAGGACTAGGTGTTTCACATCTGAAGCTTTGCATATGACCTTCAACAAGTAACTAATCTCCCAGCTAACACATTTCTTTCATGTCCCCCAAGACCTACCACCCTGCCATATGGAGATGTTGGAATAGATTCAGCTCTTCCAACAAGACGGGATGCAATCAACCCCTGGAAAAAAGATATCTTGAGGTATCTTGAAAATATTTTGTTCTTTTATTGAAGGTTTATTTTTAATCCATTTCTATCTCAGTATTTCATGTCCTTTTCCCCTTTTTTTTTTTTTTTTTTCCTTAACATCTCTCTATGTTTATTATCTGGATATCATGCTTTGCTCTGAATTGGTAAATCAAAAGGCTGCATTCGCTGGTCTTTTCCAGATGTGTGTGTTTATCTGAGGCTGGTGAAGTTTTTCAGGCAAATTATTTCCTCTTGTACATGCTCTCTCACAATGAACTAAAATATCAGTTTCCAGCTCTCAATCTTTAGGAAAAGTGGCATCTCTTTGAATTTCTGACAGCTGTCAGCTTCAGGTAGATGCCAAGAAGATGAACATCAGGAAGTCAGTGAGAAAATAATTTAAGGATATTGAAAATGAGAGACGAGTGAGTGTCAGGAAGTAATTTGTTTTCTCGAGGCATAATAAGCCTGCAGGATAAACTTGTATTTACAGTGATCACAGCAAGGTGGTGGGGATATTTAGGAATAGACAAGCAGATTCCAGTGTAACAGAATATTGCTGGAAGAGCTAAATCAAAAGATTTGTTTGGCATTACCATCAGGCCAGTTAAGAGGCCGAATCTTCACCGAGCTGCAAAGGCAGCAGGAGCTTTGGCAGGTGCAAGTGGAGTTAAAACTGAATATTTATGTGAGTGATTCACTACATCTTTCTGTTTTGCTAAAGGCACTGCTGAACTCTTAAAAGAGGCCTACGTATACCACAAAGAGCTCTCTGTACATTTCCAGTGCTTCTTCTATTAAGAAGTTTCAGGGAACATACGGATTTATCAGCCCTGCAGTGTTCCCACTGAATCTGGTTGGGCTTGATGAACTTTGCTGAATTCAAGACAGGGTTTCCATGGAAACTTTGCTGTCTTTTTCACCACTGTGCTGCTGAGGGTATACAGCTCTGAGGAACATCAGCTATGTGGATTAACCAAGGACCAAGGATTCTCTCCCTAGAATCACAGAGTGGTTTGGGTTGGAAGTGACCTTCAAAGATCACTTAGTGCATTCCCCTGCCATAAGTAGGGACATCTTCAGCATCTTCCCTCTTTGAGGATGGCTCAAAGTCCCATCCATCCTGACCATCACTTCCAAGGATTGTGCATCCACAACTTCTCTCAGCATCCTGTTTCATTGTCTCACCACCCTCACTGAAGAAATTTCTTCCTTATGTCCAATTTAGACCACCCTTCTTTCAGTTTAAAACTGTTACCCCTTGTCCTGTCACTATGGGTCTTGGTAAAAAGTCTCTCTTCATCAAAAAGTCTTTTCCTTCAGGGTCTCCAGCCAAGGGAGGTGCCCTCTATCATGCCTGCTCTTGAGAGGGAGAAAATAACTTCTTTTGGGCCTTTGAGATATTGCTTTCCAAAGAATTGGCATTGTATTTTTGGTGAAGAGAGCAGGTGAAAGGCTCAGGTAACACACGTGGACTGAAAACAATTCAAGTGAAAAACAAATTATCTCAGTTCACTTTTGAATCCATAAGGTTTACTGAGATGATTAAAATGCCACATTTTGTAAAAACTATCTGTGTTTCATTCATTGATAATCAGCTTCTCATTTTTCACTTGGAGTATGCTGCAATAGGGAGGTTAGTGCTGACTGACATCTTCAGAGTGGAATTAAAGATTTATGGTTGAAAGTGGGAAGAAAAGGGGTTTTGAAGACTGTTCTACCTGAGAGATCACTTCATGGGATCAAGTGAGGGTTAGAGGAAATAAGCACATCAAAGGAAAAACAGTATTATGGTGGGACTAGAGAGATGTTTGCAGAACATTTCCAGATGCAGTTGTCACGTCGAAATGTTAAAGTCCCTCATGTCACACCACCAGGCCTGAGGGACCACCCATAATCTCCTGATAAGGCCACTGACTCTATATCTGTGTGAAATGAACTAGAGGACCATGGGCAAAGCTGTCTCTGACACTAAATCCATTGAGTGGCATCTTTGCTGGGAATTTAAACTGAAAGGATAACCTGTAAGGAAATTGGTCACAATGCACAAGCCAATGCTAGCTGAGTTCTGGGACCTTTACGTGGGGAAAAAGAATTTTCCAGTAGAAATTTATTTTAGTTCCATAAGAAAACTTTCTCTGCATATAAAGTTTTTCATTCCATCTCTCGATCTTTCATTTGGCCAAAAAACTTTTAAGTAGCTTTGCCTTCAACTCCAACAGAGGAGAAAAAAAACAAACTGGAAGGACAAAGCACACCTGAAAAATGAAGATGACAATTTTGGAATCTAAGAGAATAATCAGGTTAAGGTGTCTAATCTGAGACAATGCAAGTTAGTGAAGATTGCCCCAAATATTTTTATGCTTTATGTTCCTCATCTTCACTGTGAGATTAAAGAACTAAGAACATGTTTTGCCCATTGGTTACTAATGTTCTTTAAGATCTATTAGATTATAAAATTTATATATAGGTATATTTGATATAAATGTATTTAGCCCCCTCAACTTCCAGGCATTTCATAGCTTGAATAGGAATTGTAAGTATCTAATTTGGATGTATTTGCAATATTGTACAAAACTCTGTTGCAATTAGATTTATACAAAGATGGTGAGGATGTGGTCAGATTGAGCTCCTTGGTTCATTCAGTCTAACCTGGGTACCTATCTAAGAGTCGTGGTCATCCAAGGATACCTCAGAAGTCAATGAAAGTATTTCCAGTGAAAAATGCAGTCCATCTCCTACCCTAATCACAGACAAAGCATAAGCTGACCTTGCCTCTGTTAGGTAGGATGAATTCAGGGTGTACTTTGAAGGAGGAACATTGTTTAATGTGCCATTCCATGAGGAAAAGCTGATCAGATCATGTAAGTCTCCCCAAAAGGGGGAACTCACAGCATTGCATCTGCCCTGTCATTAATATGTTGCACTGGAAACTTCATGGCAGCATCCTCATTCTTAATTGCAAATTTTAAAATGAAAATAAGCCCATGATACTTTCCTCAACCATTTATTTTGCCTGCGAGTAGCAACACCAGCCACTGGCATGGACGTGATGAAAATTCTATTGCTGTAACAGAGTGTTGGAAGTTTTCTCTATATCTTCTGAGCACAGAAGGGGTCACAGTTTCTGATTTAAAAAGCTACACGACACTGTCTTAAAAAGTTCATTTGTTATTGGAGATAGTACCTTTGGTGTGCTGGTGGAGCACGACTGGAGCAAGTAATATTTATAAAAACAGACTTCACTTTTCCACTGAGGCTGCCATATATTCTCTCTTAATCCAGTTCACAGTTCAGACCCATGAGCAGTTGGTCTGGCAAAGCTGGCATGCTGTTGTGTGTAAGGAGGATGGAAGGAGAGGTAAAAAGTGGGGTCAAGAATAATTTAAATGAGTTTCACAGCTGAATGCTTTGCACTGTGAAGCCATGGTTCAAGCTGCAAACAAAAGTTATGTTATTAGCAGCTTGGGAGAAGCTCTTTTTGGCCTAACATGATTGTTGTAATGCATTTAAGAAATTTAGTGATGTCAATAAAAGGCACCTTTGCACGGAACATTGCATCGCTGCAGAGGCTTATATCAACTTACCCCATTGCTCATCTGCTGGCCATACCTGCACAGTGGCCACACCTTGTCTTTTTTTACTCCTTTTGAGGTACAGGTAACTACCAATTCAGATCTGAATTATGTCAGGAATATATTATAAACCTGGGAGGTAAAGACTAAAGGGAGAAAGCTGTAGCTATAATGCAATCGTAGAATCACAGAATGGTGAAGGTTGGAAGGGACCTTAAAGACCATCAGGTTCCAACCTCCCTGCTATGAGCAGGGACACCTCCCACTAGACCAGGCTGCACAAAGCCTCATCCAACCTGGCCTTGAACACCTCCAGGGAGGGGGCTTCCACAGCCTCCTTGGGCAACCTATTCCAGTGCCTTCCTGACCTCATGGTGAAGAATTTCTTCCCAATCTCTAGCCTATAAATCAAACACAAGTACTGTTCTCCATTTTTATTTATATATATAAAAGACACAATTCTAATGTAATTAGTTAAATTGGTGCAAGGAGTCCAGGTACATTAGACCTGGTTTCTCTGCAGATTTCAATTTCTTGACACACTGCCAAAAAAGTAATAGTAAAAAAAAAAAAAAAAAAGGACTTAAAACATTTACCTGACTCACATTGATTCCAGAGGCATCTTCCCAAGAGGGTAAAGCTCACTGCAGGGCCAAAAGCCAGCTGAATGCTGAGCATCACTTTAAATCCCTCCAGAAAATGACATTTCACTGATGGGTAAGTCTCAGAGCAGGCTTTTACACAGTGGGGATTTTCACCAATGTGGAGGTTTTATTCTTTTATGATTTCTCAGTGACCTTTGACTAAATGTATCTTCTGTGAAGCAATCAAGCAACATTAGGAATATAACTGGAAAGATAAAAAACACCTTGAGAACATTTGTTTTTATTGCAAGATGTCACATCCTCTGCCATCCTGGGGAAATGAAGCCTGGGAGGGATAGCAGTAGAAACAGCACTTTATTGAATTGGCTCTTTTCCCTTTGCATTTCATAACAATGAAGCGTGAAACACAAAGTTTAACACCTAGACAATTCATTTTGGCATAAATACACAGCTTTAAAAATTAATAAAAAGCTATATCAATTATAAAAGAGATTTACCAAGCACAGTAAATGTTGTCATCTGTCACTTTTATGCATGCATACCCACTTTCTCTCTATCATTGACTTTTACACTTTTTATATGCTAAATACTCTCATGAATCTATGATAGATTTCACTGGATTTGACAGCCGGCAAGTTTTGTAAAAATATTTTGTTAAATTATATTTTTTTGGGTTTTTTTGTTGTTGGTTTGTGTTGTTGTTTTTTTTTTGGGGAGGGAGGGTTGGTGTTGTGGGTTTTTTTTAGGGAAAGGATTCAACTCTCTGTTTTATTCTGCTTTCATTTACAGACACTTCCCACCAGTCACTTTAGACACTCAGCTTTTCCATTATTTATCATCAGATGTGTGGTAATGTTTAATGCCAGAAGCAGAGGTGGGTTCTCATTTGCCATTTACACACACAAAATAAGAGAAAATATGTTAATTCTTTTTCAGGGAATACTGCAAATTTGAAGCTAGACTGAATTTCTATGTACAAAATTCATGTTTATATAGCTTGAGTGTTCTGTAGTGTTGTTCAATCTCAGTACAATGTAAGTCTAAGTAGTTTTGAGCTCAAATTTTTGCAAACATCTGACATTCTTTTTTGCATTTATTTTAGTTTTATAAGAAGAGGAATTGGAGGGGCTATGGAGAGCTATATTTCCTCCCCATTAATGAAACTGGAAATTGTTATCTCAGAAAGACAGACTGTTAGGAGATGCTATATTGGACTTCACTAAGGAAATTTTCTATTTTTTAACTGAACAAGAACTTAAAAAAGCAAAAGATAAGCTTATAGAAAAGTAATTCCCCCTGCCACTGAACATTGTAACCTAGAAATACAATACAGAGACCTCTACAGTGGTCACATTTATGGATATTACCCACCCTAAGTTATTATCCTTATTGTCCAAAATGATAAATGTCCATTTTGAGCATATGTGCAGCAAGTTCTCCTTGATGAGAATTCAGAATCAAATGCAGAAAGCTGTGGAGAAATGTTAGTAAGTGACAAGCTTAGTAAGTGACCCCAAAACTCTGAAAACAGACAGAAAAAGTTTCATAATCGCTGGATGACCCAGTGACTTCTGGAAATCATTGGAGCTTATCCCTAAAATACTGAATCTTCAGACTCTTATCAGTGGTGTCCAGTGACAGAACCAGGAGTAATGGTCACAAACTAGTAAAAAGGAGGTTTTAAATATAAGAAAATAATTCTTTACTCTTAGGATCACAGGCTGCCCTGGAAGGCTGTGGAGTCTCCATCCCTGGAGACATTAAAAACCCACCTGGACATGTTCCTGTGTGATCTGCTCTAGGGGATCCTGTGGGAGCAGGGGTGTTGGACTAGATGATCTCCAGAGGTCTCTTCCAACCCTGACCATTCTGTGATTCTGTGTGATTCAATATCACAAAATACATTATTGGTGGCATTTAGTACTCCAGGATATGCTTGGCGAGAGCATCTGCTTCCATCCTTGGAGAGATCTCTTCAGGGTAGACACAAGAGATGTGACTCAGTAGCAGGACCACATTGGGTGGATTCCTCTTGTTCCTTCTGAGCCTTTCCAGCAGTCTGCTCTCCTTCCACACTGCATTGCACCCATGCATGTGAAGATGAGGTACCTCTGAATGCCAGCCACATCTTTCAATTTTGTTTAGGCAGCTGAAAGAAATTGGGAGATGATGCCAGCATCTGCTGTCCATAAGTTTGATGCCTAATGCTGTTTCCTCAAATCTGAGCTACTACTTCTGGATGTCTTGCAGAGGACACAGGCCATCACAATTTTAGATCACTCAGCCAATAAAAGCAGACTACAGGACCTTTCTCTAAAGAGGAGGGAATTTATTCACCTCATCCCATACTCTGGAACTGCTCAGTTCAACCACACTAGGTAAATCCTTTCCTCAGCTTTTGTCAGTGTAGAGGTTTTCTGCCAAAGAGATTTGCCAACAGAAAATCTCCAAATATCTTCCCATGCCACTTGTTGCAGTGCAAATTTTGTCTAGTGACAGCTGTCTACTTAACCAGAGAGATC
This sequence comes from Hemiprocne comata, assembly GCA_020745705.1. Classification (NCBI taxonomy): domain Eukaryota; kingdom Metazoa; phylum Chordata; class Aves; order Apodiformes; family Apodidae; genus Hemiprocne; species Hemiprocne comata. The sequence continues at coordinate 162,129,881 of CM036587.1, forward strand.
TCTGAGTAACAGGGGAAATGTGTGTCTCATGGTATCACTTCCCTGTAGTGACACTAATTGTACCAAACCTCAAGGGCTCCACTAGAAAAACCAAATGATCCTTGTGCTGGAAAAAGACATAGCCTGAAGGTAGGAAATCTATAGAAACCAAATATATCCCCCTCATAAAAAGCACTCAAGTCAATTAAGGGTTCTCATGACAATTAGAGCTAAACAGCTCATGTCCAACATAAATTTTTTTAAGGCATTAACTTAAAAAAGCTGGAGCAGGAAGGAATAGAGCTTTTAGTCCTCAAGGTAAAGGAAAACAGAACATTTCAGGACATGTTATCTGAAAAGAGGATGCTGGTCTTCCTTCACCACTTTCTAATAACATTTAGGCATTAAAATTGACTAAAATTCAGGAGCTGGGAACTAATGAAATCTGCAGTTGTTATTTCAAAAGTGCCCCTGAAAAAAGCAGCCTTATAGTGGAGTGGAAGAGAGCAATAGATATAAACAGGCACTTCCTTCATCTTTTTGGGCATAAATATGTATGTTTCTACCCTTTTCAAATAACCTGAGAGGATGGGATGAAATGTAGGAAGCTTTTGAAATGTAGTACTTCACCATCAAGCTTCCCTGCAACTGCTCTTTGAGGAAAGGAATGAAGGAACTTGATGTCTTACTGCACATTGTGAGGGACAGAATTAAAGAGAGGAGGGTTCTCATAGAGATAACCTGTGACCCCAACCAATTCACCTCCATGATCTGTGGTGAATCTGTCAGTTTAGAAAACTTGTGTGATCCTGCTGGCTTGGGTTAATCCCTTGGCCTACCACAACTTCTGCAAAGTTTATATTCAACATTTTCAACAGCACTTATACAGATCTTAGTTTAGAAACTATAGCTCATCTGTTGAGGCAAACAAATAGAGAACTAAGGGAGCAGAACACAATCTCTGTTTTTCCCAGTTTTATATATATCAACACGAGTGTGAACAGCTCCCTGAAAGCCAGCACCTGGATCTAGTGCACACTTCTGGAGAGGTTTTCCATCTCCATTATATTTCAGCCAAAATAAGTTTTACATGGGATGGTGATGAACATTAAAGAAGAAACAAGAAGGTGTTACAACAGCTTAGTTCTTCAAAGACCTTTATATTCTTAGTGAAATAAAAGAACCCAAATCTTTAGACTCAGGATGCTGTTACAGTCAGATTAGCCTTTTCTTAGAGTAAGGGCTTCTCTTACAGCCCCAGATATAAGTTGTTTTATTTAAGCATATTTGATGATTTCTCATGTTTCTATTGATATTAGCATCGTGTAGGCTGCAAGACTCCTTCAAATGTTGTGTTTATCCTGGTGAGAGGCTTTAGATTTTCTGTTAGCATCAGCTTTTCATGAACAACAAGCACATAGGACGTGCTTGAAGAGCACACAGGGAACAACATGAGATGCTTTTATTGGTACCTGTGAATGCCTATTAATGCAGATAAACAGCAGGGAAATCATAAGCAGTTCAAGTCTATGTTTAGGTCTGGGCCCCCCACCACAAGAAGGACATGGAGCTGTTGGAGTGAGTCCAGAGGAGGCCACAAAGATGATCAGAGGGCTAAAGCACCTCTGCTATGGAGACAGGCTGAAAGAGTTGGGGTTGTTCAGCCTGGAAAAGAGAAGGTTCTGGGGAGACCTTAGAGCACCTTCCAGTACCTGAAGGGGCTACAGGAAGCTGGGGAGGGATTGATGAGAGGCAATGGTTTCAACCTGGAAGAGAATAGATTTAGATGAGATATTAAGAATGAATTCTTTCCTGTGAGGGTGGTGAGACACTGGGAAAAGTTGCCCAGGGAAGCTGTGGCTGCCCCATCCCTGAAAGTGTTCAAGGCCAGGTTGGATGGGGCTTGGAGCAACCTGGTCTAGTGGGAGGTGTCCTTGCCCACGCAGGGGGGATGGAACTAGATGATCTTCCAATCCAAACCATTCTGTGTTTCTACAATTCCATATATTACAGGCTAACTCTTCCCCCCACCCCTCTCAGAAAACACTGGGGTTTTTTTAATTGCTCAAAAAAAGTCAGTGGGAGAGCCAAGTACTACAGACTTCACGCCAAAAATATTCTTCATATCTGTGGATATAGGCCCTGGTTTGGGGCTGTAAAACAAATCTTCAAGACTGGTCCTTCAGTAATTTTCTATGTGGCTTTGTCAGACAGATTGTGGACTGTGACTTATATCCCCATAATAAATGCCAGACATTTCTCATGCAGATAGTGTCTCACAAAAGCTCTTTAAAAGGAGAAATAAAAGTGTAAATGTATGAACACTTTCATCGAGGGCAGGAGAGTTGATCTTTAGCAGAATACAAGGTGACCCTATTTGTCTGATGGAAATGGAGACTGAAGAGAAGGAAAATGCTTCATCTCTTGAATTTTTCCTTTTCTCTCTGTCTTTTTTTTTTTTTAATCTGTGTTTTAAGGTTTCCAAGGCAGAAATGTAAAACTTGTGCATTTTTCATATAATTATGTGCTTGAATATAGCTATACTTTCCACTAAATGGAGCCATGTTCTTCAAATAGCAACAATTTGTCAACTTTTCCAAAGATACCTGTTTGGTAAGGGTGAAGCAGGGGCATTAAATATTTATTATGTAATACCCAAGATGTATTTCGTGCTGTAGAGTTTTGCTCTATTCAGAAATGAATCTGTGGAAAAAAAAAAAAAAGCCTAAGACTATTATGATGCTTTAATGATCTTTGTGGAAAGAAGAATCTACAGCTGAAGGAACAGTGAGTACAGGTGCCATGACAAGTAGATACCACCACAGAACACCAGGAAGAAAAGTGCTTTGTAAGCATATACCACATTTTATGACAGATATGACACCATTTATTCACATGTTCTATAGTTCAGAGTAATATATCTTTTTAGTGGAAGACTTTTCTTGATCAAGTTTCTAGAAGTAAGGTCCCAGGTCAGTGAAGTACTTTACACATGCCCAACTATAGGTCCTCTAGCCAGTTTAGTGGGACTGTTGGTTTGAGTAGGAACCTTTTTTTGGAGTTTGAAAAATTCTGCTGTGTAATATTGTGGAGTTTAATGGCTTCAAATTCAGTCTGATGACAGCACACAGCCACAGGAAAAAAGCAGTGTCTAAGATTGTAACAGGAGGAAGACATAAAAGAAGGACTCAAGTAGTGGGAAAAAAATTGTTTTATGGAGACACCTACAAGAATGGGTCACTACCCAGGAGTCACTCAAGTTAAATTTCAAAGCAAATGGCATTTTTCCACCTCCCTCAAAGCAGAGCCACGGAGGGGAAATAATCTACTTCAAGGAATTATTTCTTTTCAAACTATTTTGCTATTTGGAAATGGATAAAATAAATTCTATCTCAAAATTTCTCAGGAAATGAAATTTTAGAAGAAAAAAACCTAGCTTGATATATTATAACCTTTGGAATTTCTTTTTTAAAACTTTATTTCTTGTGCACAAAAAGTGCATTCTGAGCCGTTGCATTTCATATTTTTACAAATAATTTTAACTTCCTTTTACTGTTTCAAAATATTTTCAGTTAAATGAGAATGGAAGTGTATGATGAAAACAACTTATGACTAAACAGCCTGGCCAGCTTTTCCCAAGACCCTCAGTAAGGCTTTTGAAGGTTTCATTCCAGCCCTCACATCAGAGGAACTTTGTGTGAGCTCCCTCAAAAGGGTGAACTGAATAGCTTGGGTGAATAACAATAAATTAGACTTCTAAAACTGTATGTTGTCATCTTTCCCAGTAGGTTGCAGCTAGTTCTTTCAGAACCTGGTCTTTTTAGTCAGATCTCTGTCATTGCAAAATGGTATCCAGATAACTTCACCTTCCAATTAGCCAGAAAGTGAAGCTATTTGGAGATAAACAATTAAAATGCTGGTTGAAACGCAAGGCAGGATACCATATCAGGAAAATTAGAGGACTGCAAGTGCAAATATCTTTTCTGCAGTTGGAGATGTCTTGTTTGGGTTTGAGCCTCAGCCTTACAATTTCAGAGGCCTGCACGTGTGGACACTGTTCCAGAGATTGGCACAGGCTGCCCAGGGCAGGGATGGAGTCACCATCCCAGTGGGATTTAAAAGCCGTGTAGATGTGGTGCTGAGAGACATGGTTTAGTGGTGGACTTGGCAGTCCTGGGATAACAGTTGGACTTCATGATCTTAAAGGCCTTTTCCAGCCAAAACAATTCTATGGCTTAGGAAGAAATTCTTCACTTTGAGCGTGGTAAGACACTGGAACAGAGAACTTGTGGAAGCCCTAGCCCTGGAAGTGTTCAAGGCCAGGTTGGGTGCGGCTTGGAGCAACCTGGTCTAGTGGGAGGTGTCCCTGCCCATGCAGAGGTGTTGGAACTAGATGATCTTTAAGGTCCATTCCAACTCAAATCTCTCAATGATTCTATGATTCTATGAATTAAGTCTGTGTATTCTTGCATGTCTGGAAACCTGTGTGAGCAATGTGATGCTCAAGTATCATTGAGGTAAGATGGTGAGTGTAATGAGAAGTGTTTTGATACAAAGTTGGCTTGATGCAACAGAGAAAGTCTCATATTAGGCAAAACCTGAATTCAGCATTTAGTTTAAGGTGCTGACCTGCAGGGAAATCTTGCTATAATATCTTGGATCTATTGACCGTCCATTAAGTAGAGGAAGCATGACACAAGATATTCAGCTCCTGGATGGTCAGTGAAGAGAAAGACCAAATACAAGCTTATTTTGCAGTAAATTGCTGTTACTTCCATTGATGAAAACAGTATAGATCATAGTAGTCTTCAAAAGAGCACAAATACTAATGAACTTTTAAAGAATTTGAAAAATTTATTTGAAAGTAGAAATTCCTCAGAACGGAGACTCCTCATGGAGACATTTAAAAATTATCAGAAAAAAAAGAAAAATCTCTGGTCCAGGACAGAATTGTCTGCTTTAAACTAGGAGGGGAGAGAGAGAAAATTATCCCAGGAAAAAAAAAAAAAAGAAGCAAACAAACAAAAAGCAACAAAACCACCCCCACAAAACGAAATCCAAAGTGTGTCAATGTGGTATATTTGGCTCTGGGTCCTAAGCAAATTAACCTTTTTTCCCCAATGTTATTGGGGAAAATAGCATTTGGGAGACAGAGAGCAACCAGAAAAAAATCCATAACGTGGTAACTAGGCTTCTTTTCCTCTCAAACACTGTCAAAATGAGGATTTGAAATTGATCCTCCTGCAATCTAGATTATGTCACGACAAATTCTCTGCAACAAGTTGCATTTTCTTGTATCTCACGTTCCAAACAGTAGATTGACAGATACATCATCTTCAAGTCTAATTTTTGCCTTTTTTTTTTTTTTTTTTTTTAAATCTCTGCACAAGTATAGTCTGCCTTGGCTCTGGGTCTGAAATGGCACCCTCTAAAACAAAATAAAGACCTGCTTCTTTCCTCTACAAGCTGTGCCCCAGAGGAAAACTCTTCTGTTATTTAAAAGGTTTAAATACCTTTAAAAAGTACCTTTTTATGAGCTAGAGACACTGCTTTAGAGACTAACTACCTGTGAAGCCCAAATGCTGATCTACTTAGTCAAGCTAATGATACCTTCTAGTTCAAGGTGAGCTTTTTATTACCACTATTACTGATAGTGTTGTAATGATTTTATTCATCTCACTATCTCTAGAAAAATTCTGACTGGTTATTAATATCTCAAGATACAGCTAAAACTTTCATCAGCTTAATTTGAAAGGAAAAGCAAGGTTTCTGTTTGCAACTGAGCCTGCTATCCTTTTCCATTTGGGTTTTAATTTCAGTAGAAAGTGTTAGGTTGCCATGGCAAAGCTCATATTTTCACTTCCCTGTCTCAGGAGGTGCTTTGAAGAGGGGAGGTGGTCAGAATAAGAGGTAATTTGTGCTAACGAATGGCTATATTGTAATTAGGTTCCCCTATTAGGAACTTTCAAGTTCCTCCAAAAAATACCCTCACGACCAATTCAGTGTCTTCGCAGCACAAACAGCCAAGGGGATGCACAGAATTTTGCAGAAATTACAGCCAAGCATTAAAATTTGATATTCCATCTTTCAGACTGGTTATAGTAGCCATAAACATCAGGATCAACAGATCACACCCTTACATCTTCACTAGTCTCTCACTGAGGTGAGGGAAAGAGCTCGTGCAGGGCACTGAGCCACAGCAATACTCTTGAGTTAACTGATTAAGTGATGCAGCAAAGAAAATCCTTTGCATTACTGGGTTCATGATGAGTCCCTACTGGCAGAAGCTCTGCAGTGAAAACAATTTTTAGGGTGACTTGCAGGATGTAGCTGAACAGAGAAAAGCATCAAACAACCTATTTCATACTCTAGGAGGAACATCTGGCTTATGATTTAACTTGCCATGCAGTGCTGTACTACTACTAGGTTATAAGCCCTCCAAGGCATGGAATTGCAACATTGAAATTTATCTATATTTAGATTTCTTCCAATAAAAACTTGCACAGTCTTGTTTTGGTATTAGTTTTGACACCTTCATTATGACCATGGAAAAAGAGGAGAATCTGACTGTCTAAGCTGATGTCCGTCCCTCAGGTAACTTCAGGTGGTTTGTAGAGGTGAGACTAGGAACTCTAGTAAAACTTTGTACTTGGACATCTCCAGCTCCTGGGATATCTGTGTTTTACTCTCTGCTATAAGTCCTAGGATTCCAAGTAGCAAAATGTGTTCTGGGAGTTTTCAGAGAAGTGTTGCCACTGCTATGAGAGGAGAGCCAAATGCTTAGCAATGTTTGTTTGCTAAGTTACTCTGTAGGCCAGTGGGGGATCAGAGAATCATTTAGGTTGCAAAGGATTTCTGGAGTTCTCTAGTCCAACGTTCTGCTGAAAACCAGGAGGGTTTCCAAGTTAAACCTCCTTCCTCAATGCCTGGTGCAATGAAATTTGAAAACATTGAAAATGTCACAGGCTCCCCAGCCTTTGTATGTGAGTTTAACCCCTCTTGTGATGAAGAATTTTTTTTCTGATTTCCAAACAGTGCTGGTATTTTTTTACCACTGCCTCTTGTCCTTTCAAGGTGCACCTCTGAAAGGAGCCTGTGTCTGTCTCCACTGTAATGCCTCTGTAAGTTTTATGAGACTGCTATTAGTTACTCTTTAGCCTTTTCTTCTAGCTAAACAAGTCCCTGTCTTTTAGCTTATTCTCATAATTCACAATGGTCTTCTCACCATTTTACTGGACCTCTGTTGGACCTTCTCCAGCTTTTCAGTATCTCCCTTCTAGTGGGACCATAGTACAGGTCCTCATGGCTGTTGAAGGGAGGGGGAGTCATCACTGCTCTCAGCCTTCTGGCTGTGCTGTTGCTGGTGTGGTCCAATTTTGCATTGCTGCAGGGGTACACTGTTGACCCATCTGCAACTTGTTCCCCACCAGAACCCCACAGGAGAGAAGAAAACCCTGCTGCCATCCTCCCTGCCTCTCCTTACTAAGTGGTCTGTCCATCCTAGTGCTCTGGCAATGTGACTTTCCTCCAAACCTCTGTAATGCCATACCTCTGCACCTGCACATAGGTTTCTCATTCCTCCTCTTTGTTTCTCATTCTGGGTGCATTCAGGTACAGGTACTTGAGATTCATGTCATCAGGGGAGAGTCAGAGATCATCCTTTGCTGCCCTGGGCTTTGTTTGCTTCCTCTCACCCATGCTCTCCTGCTTATCCAAGGGTGTTGTTCTCCATAGCCCAGCAAACCTCGTTCAAAGCCCTCCTTGCCAGGTTAGTGAGTCTCAATTCTCTCAGTTAAAATGCTCTTGTCTGTCCTTGCTCTTTGAAACAGATCCAGTGGTCACAGACTCTCAGTTGTTTAGGGAAGACTCTTTTTCACTACATTTTTTTTTTTAAATTAAACCTCTGTAAAATGCACATGTAATTTCAGACAGTGGGGCTGAAGTACAGTCATTAATGACTAATGAGGAACTGAGGACTGACCTGCAGGAGACCTCTAAATTGAATATTTTCTCTTCAGATTTAGCATAATTAAACAAATCGGTTTTGTGTCCAATCATAAGCTTTACTAGAGAATTATTTTCCTGCTGCTCTATCCAAACCCACAGAGACTAATTTACACAGCATTAATTGGTCATTTCCCAGATCAAAGCCGTTAATCAAATCAATAAGGATAGCTGCTGTGTAGTGTTCTGATTATCATTCATAGACATAAAATATTATTTGTCATGTCTACCTTGATAATGACATCAGAGGAATACTAAGACCAAAAAGGAGAGATGTCCTGATAGCTTAATATGTTGCTAATGCAAACTCTTTCCTTAACAATTTGCTTGCCAGGCACAGGGGTTCTTCTTGCTGTGGACTTCCTTTAACTCCAAGATTTATTGGTAGCTTAAACATATAAAAATCACTGCCAATGGTGATAGTTTTTTATAAATGTTGTAATTCCTATGGAGGTATTTCAGGGGTGAGTTTATTATTTGGTTGAGGAGAAAGGGGAGGGATTGAAAAGGCTTAGTAAGAAATGGCCATTTATCTTGGGTGGTGTGAAAAGCAACCCAATTTATATGGCAGGAGCAACCACAGTTTTCCTGTGTCAACACCAAATCTTGATTTTTTGCCCTCTTCAAAGGGAAAATTTTGGTCTAAAAGCCATTGGATCACTAGCAATAACTGCTTCTTGATACCAATGCCAAAGAGTCAATGCAATGAATCCAACTCTCTAAACTTTTTAGAGGGAAGTGACAAGATCCATAGGGAAGGAGGCAAAAAGAGCTTTTGTAGAAAACAGGTGAAAGCCACTGCTGCTGGGGACCATTTTGTACTCTGGAGAGGTTATATGTGACATCTTGGATGAGGGTTCATGGCATGAGACCAGGTGTCCCCTTTTCTGCTTAACCTGCCTTTGTGATCAGTGAGAGTGCAAGATAAGGACAATATAACCCATGTAATTGTGGATCCTCTGGCATAAGGTGCTGGGAAAGATGTGGGTGGGAACACAAATTGCTTGTGCTGTTCCCCCTCTGGCTGATGAGGATGAAGGTCTGTTAGTGGGAAATATATCTACACACGTACAACTTGGATCCTTCTTACAGCTGGACGCAGACACAGTCTGCCCTGTAGCTGCCCATGGATCCTGGTCTCTCCAGCTTTGTCCCTCACAGGCACATGCACAAATGGGCCTTCCAGTAAATCCCAAGCCCCCATGGCAGATGATTTGATAGTGCTCCCACCCTGTCTTGCACACTCATGCTCATTCCAGGTGTTGACATGGTGGACACATGGACTCCTTGTCCAGCTGCTGCTCTGAAAGCCCCATACACACACATGCACACAGAATAGAGAGAGTCCTTCCCCTAGGACAATAGTTAGAAAAAGAGATTAATGAGAGGACAAAATAGACTGTGTTGATCAGATGCAGAATACTGCTTGCTGAGCAAACTGTTGGGCCCTTTCTATCTCCTCACACCTCTACTTTCTCACACTTATTTCCCCCCAAACCACTTTTTCCTGCCTTAAGGTGTTCCTCACCTGAACGTGCTGCAACCTGAAAATGCTCTTCCTTTGCATGCCATACTGTGTCCCACAGCCCTGAGCAGTGACTCCCTTGGGTCTGTAAGGTGTTCTGTAGAGCCTCTCCCATTGACCCATTGGGTGGGTGTCCCACCAGCCCATGGGACAAGTGGTTTCCTGCAGGGGGCTGGGGCAGGGCCTTCTGTCTTTGGTTGGGGTATTAGGGCTAATCCCCCTGGTTGTTCCTCTCTGTGTGTGGATGGGACTTTAAATGAAGTGCTGGCTCCTGTGATGAGCCTTGGGAGTAGCTGGATGAGGGTACTGTTTGAGTCTCCTCCTAGGCAATTATACCTCTGATCTCCTTTGTATAAGCAGAGATGAGCTTTTTATCACAGCCTCTTACTTCTTCACCAAAAGGATTCTCAGGCACTGATAAATACTGCCCAGGGCAGTGGTGGAGTCATCATCCCTGGAGGTATTGAAAAGCCGTGTAGATATGGTGTTGAGAGACATGGCATAGTGGTGGCCTTGGCAGTGCTGGGTTAAGGGTTGGACTTAATGATCTTAAAGGTCTTTTCCAACTAAAACCTTTCTATGATCCTGCTTTTTTCTAGATCCACTATCAGCCAAAATTTCTAACTCCTGTACATTGCTTTCCACCTGCAGATCCCAAAACACAGCCAGCAAATGCCTAAGCCCAAGAGCCAAAGAAGGGAAAGAGGGTAACCCATCCATGACATGACTCTTTCCTTAGATCTCAGCTCAGGAAGCCCACTCACACATTGCATCATCCAGTCATTTATTAGGTCATTATCTAGTCTCACATTTGGGAACTTCTCAGTGAAATTCTCCGTTTCTTTTGGAAACGTGCAGAGGTGGAAGAAAGTGTCTTTTCTGCTTTGTTTTGCTTTGTGGATCCTATATTGGAGAATGGGGTGGGAAGGGGGGGAAACCAACGGCCCTGTGAAGACCAACTGCTTGTGACATGCTTCTCTTGCAGCTTTCCATCAGAAATCTGACAGCTTTAGTTATTGTGACCGAGAAATAATGAGGTGAGAAAAGAGTTGTCAAAAAAAAGAGCTGCACTCCCTTCCAAGGAAGCAATTTACTTCTTGTGTGCTCTGTGGCTCCTAGAGCCAAGGAGATATCCCTAAGGATCTTCGTTATAGACAAAACTCTGTATTTGCCTAAACCAAGGCAATTACCAAAAGAAAACAGAAAAAACCCCAGTAATTTGTCTAAAAAAAGGCCCATTACTTATGTTATGATTCATTTAAATAAACGTGGGTGTTGACAGCATTTAGTCTAGGGGGCTATAGGTAAGCAAGTCACCATGGGTTGCCTTCACAATTAATGGGGAAACAGTTAACAGCATTAGTGGGTTTTAAGGTTAATTCACCTCATCCTGAAAGAAACTTCCGTATTTGGCCAGGTGAATTTCCTCTTAAATGCACTGACTGTATTAATCAGCATAAATATATGGTGCCATCTAAGTTACCCATAGGCCTTCCATGGAAAGCTAGCAGATGTAACACATGATGTCCTCTGCACTGAAAACTGAATCCAGGAGGGATACCTTAATGCACTAAAAACATATCTTCATGCAACTGAAATATGCACAGGATCACCATTGACTACTACTGAAACCTAGGAAACTGCCTTGCATATACATGCTTCTTTAGCAATCCAGCCTGGCACTACAAGGACAGAGATCTCAGGCCCTGGGATGATCCCTGTGGATGTTTTTTATACCCAAGATAGCCACAGGAGGTACTTTAGCACATATCACATAGTACCAGGTCACCTGTGCCGAGGCAACTGAATCTTGTCTAGCCAATACAGTGGTGGGATTTGGAGAACATTTCAAGTCACCTGAGGCAGACAGAAAAGGTGGGTCTCAGTGGCCAAAAACCAGTGGTCTAGAGTCAACTCAGAGACCTTAACTACCTCAGCCATTCCCTTTCGCCTGACAAATATGACCAAAGACTTTTTGGAGATCCATGCCATTTTGGAGCCTCAGCTGGAGGGTGGGGCATCTCAAGTCACACTAAAAGCATAGGTTTAGACACATTAATTATGTCCCTAGTGATTTTTCAGGTTATTAGTTGTCTAAACTCAGTGGAATATACTGGCTGATTAGTTTTCCACTGACTACGATGCAGGTTTATGCACTGATGCGTATATGAATCTCTACATGTACACACCTAAGTTTAAGTTATGTGGTACAGAGTTGGATCTAACCCCTGAAAATTAAATGAGATGAACCACAACACAGATGACTGGATCAGCACAGTTGCCTACACTTTATATAGCTAAAGAGTAATGAGACAATTTAAAGTTTCAGAACCAGGTTTTTAGACAGATTCAATTTAGCATCGCAGTCCTTTTATAAATCTGGTTATTTACACATCTTAACTCTGAGATCCCCCCTTGAGCAGATGGAAATGTAATTTCAAAGAAATAAATCGACATCTTACATGGTGCTTGGATCTTGAGTCACCCTTCATTGGATTGTTACTGCTGCATGAGATGATGTTGCTGAAGGTAGTTAGATACACGTTTTGAAAGATGATCCAACACTTTTTTAGAATTTGCAACACTGGAAGTGCAAGACAAACACGGGGGTTTTTTTGGATCCTCTCAATTTGGCATGCTACATATGGAATGAGGATACATTTTTCATTTACAAATGAAGTGCAGACAACTTTGAAGATGCACATTTTCCTACATATGTGCCTAAATTTTGCACAGACATGACTAGCAGAACCAATCCACCTTCCTTATCCTTTGCACACAGATCTGAGGCTGCCACTTCAACTCTAAATATTCCCTAAAGCAGCATTTATGCTTTTAAGAAAGGCTGAGTGTCACTATTCTACAAGCCTTATCCACAGCCAAAGGATCATGGCCAGTGGAAAGAATAAAACTGGTTCCTATGCTCCACCAGTGTGATTAATTCTGTCTGGTATCTTCAGTTTCCTCTTCTTTATGTTCCACCACCTTTGAATTGGTTTGGCTGGAAGCAAATTCCATCCCTCCTCCATTTTTTCTTCAAATATAACATTTAAAAAAACCCTACCACACAGAAAGCCAGTAGGCCACTAAGAATTCCCATATACGTTATTGCTGTTTCCATTTTAGTCTGTTAGATTTTGAAATACAAAAAATTAAAAAAAAAGAATTATTGCCTTGGGTGGTTAATAATGAATATATGATAACTGAAGCTCATATATTGTTTTATCATTAGGACTATGTTTCTCTTCTCTTTTGTCATAGTTCTTGTCCCCTGTGACAACTAAGTGCTTGACCAGTATTATAAATAAAAACATCTGTCTTGAACTAGTTGAGTATTCACACATTAAATGGATTTGTCCCAAAGGCCAGACTGGATCATGTCAACGCCTGATTCTCTCTGACCTAGAGTAACACGTCACTGTCACTAACTGGAAATGAATTCAGACCCACATACATTTGAGGAAATTAGTAGGAATGCTCTAGCTGAGATTATTGACATGAGTTATTTGGTGTCACACAAAACGTGGTCTTGGCTGTATAAGGAACTGTGCTGATCAACGATGTACATAGAACCATAGAATGGTTTGAGTTGGAAGGGACATTAAAGATCATCTAGTTCTAACCCCCCTGCCATGGGCAGGGACACCTCCCACTACACCAGTTTGTTCCAAGCCTCAACGACCTTGGCCTTGAACACTTCCAGGGATGGGGCAGCCATGGCTTCTCTCGACAACCTGTACCAGTGTCTCACCACCCTCATAGTGAAGAATTTCTTCCTAATGTCTCATCTAAATCTACCCTCTTCTGGTTTGAAACCGTCCTCACTCTCATGTCATCAGACAGTTCCTGTCAGCTTCCTCCCAGCTAGGGCTCTATGTGCACTGAAGACATGCTTGGGTCTTGCTACCTATCCCTTGGAAAGCCACTTTTATGCACAATCAGTGGGACTTCAAGTGGCATTTCTATTTCCAATTTTCTCTTTTGTTACTCCCTAGGTTTATTTAGCTGCAGTTTTGGAAAATATTGAATGAGCACAGGAATGTGATGCCATTATGTTCCAGCACCCAGCCTAATCACCCACCAGCATAGCTTTAAGTGATATTACACTGTAATTACATTAGCTGCAGTATTGAATGCTCGTTATCATGCCTTAATTGAGCCATAATTTTGATCAATGTGTAATTTCTTTGGCCCTGACTGTTGTGATTGCAAAATAAAAACACAGTTTAGGAGCTGTTGCAGGTACATCTGCTTAGTGATTCCTTCAGTGTATATGATTGTGCACACACAAATGTGTGAGGCAGGCAGAACCTGAGCAGTCAGGGCAGCTGCCTTCCCACTTGTTCCCTGTTTGCAGTGGAGACAACTGACAAAGGAGCCCTGGCTAATCTTGCTGCAGTGGTTTAAGAAGTCACCTCTGTCAATCATCAGTGATCAAAACTATCACCTCGATGGCAGTCAGTAGGAAGAATGCCTGCACTAGTGTGAAATCTGCCATTTTTGCTTTGCTGTCTGCTCTTGAGTGGCTGTAGCTCGGAGGACAGGCTTTGGACAGAAGGGCTGTGCTGCAAACCCCTGTTCCTTGGTGTAAGCCCTGCTAGGGGTGCAGAACGGCAGAGCACGGCGGTGCCAAACTGTTGCAGAAAGATCTGGCAGGGCCAATTTGCTTGAGGGGGGAATCTCATAAACACTTCTAAATGTCTAAAGGGGGGCTTCAGGAGGATGGGTCCAGTTTCTTTTCCCCAGTGTCCAATGACAGGACAAGGGGCAATGGGCACAAGCTGGAGCCCAGGAGGTTCAACTTGAACGTAGGGAAAAACTGTGAAAGTAACAGAGCACTGGAACAGGCTGCCGAGAGAGGTTGTGGAGTCGTCTTCTCTGGAGACATTCCAAACCCATCTGAACACATTCCTGTGTGATCTACTGTAGGCGATCCTGCTCTAGCAGGGGAGTTGGACTGGATGCTCTTCAGAAGTCCCTTCCAACCCTGACCACTCTATTACTTTGAGGTCTTCTCAGGCAAAACACTCTGTCCATTTGATATGCTTACATCCTGGCAAAAAAACCTGATAAACAAAGAAGTGGAGCAGTGGTAGTGAAGAATAAATGAGCGTAATTACTACAATTAGATAGACACAGGACACTGACCTGAAAGAAGGAGATAGCCAAGCATGAATCATAGCATGGTTTGGGTTGGAAGGAACCTTACATATAATCTAGTTCCAACCTTCCTGCCATGGGCAGGGACACCTTCCTGTAGACCAGGTTGCTCAAAGCTTCACGAAAACCAGTCAAGACTGGTTTACACTCCTTTATAGTTGAAGCACCAGGTGGCTGCACTAATTCTCACCTGTTGCAGCTTCTCTACAGAAAGTCAGTGTTATTTCCTCAATTATAGGATATTCAGTGGCAACTGAATGGGAATGCAACTTAGAAGATGTCCTTTCTCTTTGAACAGCATCTCACTACAGCTCAGGATGATGATTGAAAATGGAGCACGATCCCTTGATTAAAACATCCCACTTGCCACTGAAGAGCCATCAATGGTTTCTCAATCTACTTATAAGACATCAGAGAAATTCAGAATATCCTTTGTATGATAAATGCTGATCTGTTTTGAAGCAAATCTTCATTCCAGACTGGAATGAATGTTTGTAGTGAAAGTATACAAATCTAAAAGGGAAAAAGAAAGTTTTTAAAATGAATGGCATTTTTTTTCCAGTTTCAACTTTGTATCATGATAAATTATATCCTTACGTGTCATGTATTATAATGAGCAGCACACATTTCAAAATGAGAAGTAATTACAAAACAAAAACAAACAAATCCTGCAATGAGCTGTTAAAGCTGAAAATCTCCCAGCACAGCATTTTCAAACAGCTGTACTGCTAAATTGCCTGTTCCCTTGGCATCAAAGAACAGGCAGAAAACTCCTGCTAGAGAGTTCAACCAGCACAGCCTCAGGTAATGTGCAACCACCAGGGAGAAAGTGGGAGAGAGAGCTATAAAAAACAAGGCAGGCTGCTCAAACACATGGACTTGGGTCCAGGTGCATAGGGGTTACTTGGGAAGTGAAATCCAGCAAAACAAATGGATCCACAAAGGAAAACCTTTTAGAGGGGATGTTACTGATTTGCATCAAAGGAGAAAAATAGCAACCGAGATTGCCTCCTTAATCCAGGAAACAGGTCTATTCTAGGTCTGGGTTTGCAATGATTACTTCTTGGCTGGAGGGATTTAATCTGTAGACTTGAGATGTAGATGTGTAACATCATAAGCTAGGATAAGCCCCATGTGAGATTCCCTGTTGTAATGGCCCCTCTTACTACAGGGCCAGAGTCTGAATGTCTAGTGGGAGGTGTCGCTGCACATGCAGGGGCATTGGAACTAGATCACCTTTAAGGTCCCTTCCAACCCAAACCATTCTGTGATTCTATGATCTTTCCTCAATTCAGAGTCCCCAGTGGATGCTGCTTAGTCATTACACCATTGCTTATGCCACGGTGGGTTGTTTGTATGTCTGTGCTCTAGAAAATACCAAGAGCTGTGTGAACAGGTTTGGTGGAGAAGAACAGGTTTGGTGGAGAAGACTGAACCAGATAAATGAGGGAAAATTAATAATGGGAACACCTAGAGCAAAATTTCATTGTTAGCAAAGACACGAGTTGAAATCACTTACACCAAACACTGAAAGGAAGATCAAATCTCTCATCTCTACAGTTTCCCTTGGCAGGACCTTAGTTTTCAGCATGGGCTAATGTGACAGGGAATCAATGTAATGACTTCCTAGATGATAATTTTTTTTAAAACAACAACAATAACAAGAAGGAGGAATGCACAAAGAATGAAGGCTAAATTTTGTGCAAAGACTGTTTGATGCATGTGCTGCACAGATTGTATTCTTTCATCTCTTCCTTGAGATCCTGACCCCTTTCAGCTTCTGCCATTTTGTCTTCTCATGGCTCTCTTAATAATTTTCTGGTCTGCCTTTGATTCTTCCAAGACTCCAAGGAGGTTCACAAGATTCATCCTTCTCTTTTCCTGGGCATCCCCACACCCAGTCACAGGATCCCTTTTTTTTTTTAATTAGTTGATACTGATGACTCAACAGATTATCCCCACTATTCTGAATCTGTCCCAGTACTAAACTGCCCAACAATTAACCCATCCTTAACATTTCCCTTTAAGTTCCCAGCAAGGACATTAACATCCCCAAACTCAGTTATTCTTTTTTTTTTTTTTTCCCACTGAGGTGTGAAGAATTACTTCTACTACTGACAAAAAACAACACTGTAGTTACCCAAGCCAACAAATCTATTAAGTGGGTTCAGATTAATTTCACCAGAAAATAAACAACAGGAAAAGCTCATGGTTATTTCCTTTGTTATGTTTTTACAATCAGTCTTTTTTATGTGCCTATATCACTTTTTTTTTAAGCTAGCAAATTCTTGCCCATTATATACAGATCTCAGCTGAAAAAAATTTGTTATTTAGATAATAGATTTTTTGAACTTTTTGTGGGAAATTACAATTTCAGTATAAAATTGATCAAGTGAATCATTTAACTCTTTCATTTAATTTTGTTAGGTTGAAGGAATTAATCTGAGCATCAGTTATTAGTTCTCTATTATGTTTGATAAAACTGTAATGCTATTTTTATATTGTGTAATGAGATTAATGTACATTAGTATATTATGAAAATATCAAGAGGGTTCACTTCTTTCTTGTCCAGATGAAAGGAAAAATGATTTGTCATCCTGTCCTGATACATTTTCATACTTCCAAGTCACTCTCCTCCTGCTCTTATAATTTTCTCTGTATTGTCAGTACTTTGCCTGCACATTCTGATGCCCAGGCAGGACAGATGACAAGGTCCTGGAGTTCCTTATGGTATGAAAATTCAGTTTTATGACCACATTAAATTACACTCTTCTCTTTGACCTAACTTTCTGATACTTTGTCCTCTCAGCTATCCTTAGACCCTCTGCCTACAATATCTTTATGGCTCATTGCTCTGATTTCCTAACCCCTCCAGTGGGGGTTATGAAGGACCCCTATGTTGGCTCCTTCTGCAGCTCATCAAAGGTTCAATTTTCCTCATTATCTCTGAGAAGATTAGAGCTTTGGTGTTGTTTTTTTTGTGTGTGTGTGTTTTCGGTTTTGTTTTTTAAATTTGCTGTTTTATTAACACATTGTGGCAGGAGCTGCAACACGTCTCCTGATGGTCTTTCCACCATCTCTCTCTCTATTTCACCTTCACTTCTTTTTCTCCAGCCATTATGCAAAAGATCCTCACTCTAATACTGGCAAAAATCTCCCAGGCTACTTTTGAGGTCTCTTAAATCTCAAACTTTTGCTTTTAGGCATTTAGTAGAGCTAGGATAAATAATAAAAATCTCACAAACACCAGGCAAGTAAAAGCACATGACGGGGATCACATTTTGAGGTAGTCTTTAGTTATGTGATCACATTAACCTCCAGATTCATATTGTTTTTTTTGGTGCATAGAACATAGTGATAATTCAGAAATAAGACAGCCAATATGTTGTTTTTGTTTTCCTGTTCAGGGATTGGCAGCAAGTTTATCCTTGAACCTTACTCAACCCTGTTCTAAAGATAAAACTGAAAATACCAGCTCGGGCTCTTCTCTTATGCTCATTACTGAGTCTTCTGAGAGTTCTGGAAACTCTTAGGAGCTAATTTTCAAAATGTTACTATTTTGGGAATCATAATAATTTGAGAGATAGTTGATGCACAAGATTAAAGCCAAATATTTCCTCTAATTTTTGGGTGCTGATTTCAAGTTGCCCTGTTGTAACAATAACTGCAGCTGGGAACCCAAAGTAATTAGATTCCCAGCCCAGTTTTACTATGCCCTAGTGATCAAAGAGTTGGTTACCTTCTGATTTGTAGGTGTAATGTAGAAAGCTGATACCAGAACCACAGGTAAAAGACAAGGATGTGTCTCTTCCAATGAAGATGTCTTTCAAATGCTGGAAGCTTTCTGATATGCAGAACAAAAGGGGTTCTACCACTGAATCTTGCATCCAGTGGGAAGGATTTGCTAGATTGAAACCAGCACCTTGGCACTTACTGTTTACCATGTCAAACTCTGGTCAAGACATTGAAATTTAGGGAAAGGTGAACTTTACTTGTAGCATACTGTGCAACTGAATACCACTTGGAAGGAATGTTCCTTTCTGCCCTCTATGAGAGTCCTTTTGTCCTAGTTGCTTTATTGATCCCAGATGAGTGATGAATACATGTCCTTAGGCATGTTTTCTAACATCCTTGAGGCTTCAAATACAATAAGTAAAGTAATCCACATGCAATTCCCAGGAGACAAGATTTTTAACAGCTTGGAAATTACTTAGGATCCAAGTGCCATGAAGAAGCAGAGCAGAGAAGCTGTGCAGTCCCTTCGTTGTCAGAGACTGGATTGGATAAAGCTGTGAGCAACTGGATCTGACCCCATAGCTGATCCTGCTTTAAACAGGATGTTAGGCTACATTTTTTAATTCTTTATTATTTGTGGGGAAACATACACTTTTGCAGACATTCAGAACACAGAAACTTGCCTTCTACTTGGAAACACCCTTGTAGGAAGCTGTTCCTCTCCACTGACTACAGGATAACCAAGGCTAAACTAACTGTTGTAACTACTTCCCCCAGATATATTTTCATCCTCCTACCCAGTGTGGTACAGATTTGAGATTAGACTTTTTCTCACTTTAGCCACTGTGCCAGTATTTTGGTGCTGGTCTTCAGAAAGTGTTACGGAATCCTCTTTCCCCAACAGTCCCCTAACAAACAGCATCATTGCATTTTTGGAATTAGCTTCCTTCATGGAAAGCTAGAAGTAGCTGCCAGCCTTATATTCCTGGTCAAAAGAGTCAGATGATATTTGTGGGCTTGCATTCTCCTGCCTTCAATAGATCCTAATGGATTATACACAAATTTTGGACCCAGGCATATAACATTTTTAATCCATTTACAGATCTAGAGCTCCACATTTTCTTCTTTCAAATCACAATTTGAAGAACACTCTAAGGAGAAAGTCCTAGAGAAAAGTTTGGGTGTTTTTTTTTATGCCTTTCATTTGTTTTTCTGTCTGTAGGAGGCCCCAACTGGTAACTCCAGAGATCATCCTAAACTTCACTGACATTCTACAACCTTTCAAGAAAGCTGAATGTCTTTATATGGTTCCAGTCCTTTGTTACCAGAGTATAACAGTTCTGCTGTGGTTAATTGCAGCAACTGGTGAAAACAGACAATTTGCAGCTTCTTGAGAGAACAATAGAAGGAATGAAAAGACTAATGACAACAAGCAAGTTTTGTGGCCTAGGGAAAGGAGGGCAACATCATTTTCCTATATTCAAAGTTGGACAACATGAATCTAATTTTCTTCCTTTCATCATCAGCAAATAATTCGGATGTTTCCTGTCCCTTAATTGTGCCTTTGTTTCCATGATGAGGGGAAATCATCACTGTGATGATCTGTTAGCTAAATTTTCCCCTCATCTGCAGAATGTTTCACCAAATGGGCCATTTGCCCATTTTCAGGCTGACAAGCAAGAGGAGTTTTGGATTCCTGAGATGGAGGCTGTCTCCAGGAGGTTGGAAACATTCACATTTGTCAGAGAATCCTCTAGAATCTGGGTGAATGATGCCAGATAGTTTTCCTCTGTAAATCTCAGGGAAAAGTTCACCTGTTTTTAGTATTATGAGACCTATTTCTTCCAGTGTTCACAACTGGCCATTGCACCATTTTCTGTTGGACACAAAAGTCCTGAGGATCTTGCTTAGCTGTCACCTTCTTAGAGCAGAGTCACCCTCAATGACTCTAAGAGCCAGCGTAGCAACACGATGTTCTAAGGATGTCTGCACTGATAGGAATTAAAGCAACAGACCTCTCCAGACTTAATTTCCTTCACCAAGGCTTTCACACACAGTAACCTTCCATTTATCTACTCTGGGACAAAAAGAGCTGGCTCAAGGTCAAATTTCAGTGAGCTTAACCCTGCAGGCTTTTGCTTAATCATAGTATCATAGTATCATCATTCTGGTTGGAAAAGACCTTCAAGATCATTGAGTCCAACCACTACCCTAACTCTGCCATGTCCACCACCAAACCCTGTCCCCTGGCACCACATCTGTCTTCTTAGATGTATCCAGGGATGGTGGCTCAAATACCTCCTCGGACAACCTGGATCCCGAAGTCCAACTCCCTCCCCAGGACCAGACGACCCCAAGGTTCACATCATGTCCCTGAGGGCATTGTCCAAATGTTTCTTGAATATTGTCAGGCTTGGTGCCATTACTGCTTCCCTGGGGAGCCTATTCCAGTGCTCCACCACCCTCTGGGTGAAGAATCCCTTCCTAATGTCTAACCTAAACCTCCCCCTGCACATCGTCCTACCATTCTCTCGGGTCCTATCACTGGTCACCAGAGAGAAGACATCAGCACCTGCTCCTCCACCTTCCCTAGTGAGGAAGCAGGAAGCTGCAATGAGGTCTCCCCTCAGTCTCCTCTTCTCCGGGCTGAACAGACCAAGTGCTTTCAGCCACTCCTCATACAGCATCCCCTCCAAGCCCTTCACCAACATTGTGGCCCTCCTCTGGAGCTGCTGGAGAGGCTCAGGAGCCCACAGAGTGCCAAAAAATGGAACAGGACGCACGAAATTCACTGCTAGATTGGGCTTTAGGGTGTTGAAGCAAGTCACATCCACCTGACCCAGACTGCAGGAAACAGAAAATGGGGTTAAATTAAGGCACTGGCCAGCCAGAGGAGAGGCTGAGGGTTTACAGCTTGTTTGAAGCAGGTCTTCACTGTAGTAATGTGGCCAGTGTGGGAATTACACAATCAATCACAGCCTCTTTTACAATTTAGCAACAAAACAACTCCTCTGAGTATGTGATACGGTTGCTGGCCAAGCCAGAGCTTCAATGAGAAACTCCCTTTCAATCTTACTCTTTTATCTATCCTTAAGCATTTCCCTATTGCAATCCATAATGTGGGTTGCAAATAAATCACTAAGCACATGTGGGTCACTACATTAAATTGGAGGGATCAGGTCATTCTCTGGACCAGAGAGATATGGGGATATAGAAACACAAGGGCAGCTCTGGGATTGCTTGATGTGGACAGAATATGGTCTCTCTTAAATTCTTTTCAAACCTGAATCAAAGCTCATCCTGGTTGAAAAGCAAGGAAATAAACAAACCCTTTGTGCACGGTATTGTTGCATGTTCTCTTTTGGGTGGCAGGTGGTTTTGAAGTCATAATAACACGAGTTAAGGGTTCAAGTTGGCAAAAATTTAGAAGCATGGCCTCCATCTCTGCATGCTTTTCATTTGTTCCTTAGCCTTGGGATACACAGGAGTATTATCTCCAAGATGATACTCTGTCAGACTGCTGCATGTGGCTTTGCAGCTTGGGGTACACATACTGATCTTACATTCTGATATTCTCGACAGGATATTACAAATATTTCTTTCTAGGATTTTAATATACTAGGATATCGTGTATATTATTTCCCCCCCCCCCACCCCTTATAGACATTGGGTGTGTGTTCTCTCATCTCAGAGACTTGGATTGACATTTCAGCCAGGAGGGAAAACTCACGGGAAGTCATTAATTTCACAAGAGAGAAAACTCATTTCCTACTGTTCTAAATTTGTGAGACAGTTTTCAAGAAATATCCCAACTGACCTCCCATTTTTTCAGGCAGCAACGATTGTTTTCAGACATGTCTGATCTCAAGATTTGCATCTTCTTTAGGATTTGAACCCAGATGATTCTCTACTGAATCACTACCATACAACAAAAAGAGTTACTTTGCTCATGTAGCTGCTATTAGAAGTAAACATGCCGTTCACTCTGATCATCTGCACTCTAAATACATCCATCTTGTTAAATCTGTGAGTGCTTACCTTTGAATTTAGAAATGGCAACATTAAGATCCTACTTAGCGAGCTTTATAACAGAAAAGCAGAGCTAGATTTCAAGTTTTAATTCAACATCCAAAATATTATTTTCAGTATAAAAAGCCCCCAGTAAAAATTTAAAAAAAAAAAGGTTAAAAAAAAATTGCAATTTGAATGTGTCTTCCTGCATTTAGAAAAAAATGAACAACTGAGTGTCTGAAATGTCACAATACACAGAAATAAAGATTTGAACACACAGAAGTATTAACTAGGTGGTATCATTCTGTGTTTCTGGCTGGTGGCTTCTAGCAGTGATAGGAACATTAAGCATACAGACTTTTGATGCAGCAATGCCCATTTTGGAGTGTTTCACTCTAGCACCACTAGTAGCATGAAAAATGTGATCACATCTCCCATGTTGTAAAGCTTGATGAATCTCCTTACCTCTCATCAGCTCCATGTAGTGAAAGGACAAAGGGTAATGGTTTAAAGCTGAAAGAGGGGAGGTTGAGATTAGATATTAGGAGGAAATTATTTAGTGTGAGCGTGGTGAGACACTGGCACAGGTTGCCCAAGGAATTGTGGCTGCCCCATCCCGGGAAGTGTTCAAGGCCAGGTTGGATGGGGCTCTGAGCAACCTGATCTAGTGGGAGGTGTCCCAGCCCATGCAGGGGGTTGGAACTAGATGATCTTTAAGGCCCCTTCCAACCCAAACCATTCTGTGATTCTATGTGTGGCTGATGGGTACTTGAGTAGAGGTTTAACTGGGTGATGGAATCCTCCTTTTTCAGGATGCCAGGTAACACCATCACAACTCCCATTGCACATAGTGTGCATGCTGCCAGACAAAGTCAGTTCTACTCAGGATGTCTGGAGATGGTTCTGTCTCAGAAAATCTGTCCCAAATAAAGCTTCTCTGCTTACATCTTTTCCTAAGGAAAAGTCTGAATGAGTTTAGACTCTTGTTTTTCTTTCTTGAAAGGAGATGACTGGAAAGTGCATGATTAATGGGGGATGTGACAGAAGTTTATAAACTCATGAGTGATGGAAAGAGTTTGATCAGGAGAGAATTATTCACTGTCTTGCTCATTGCAAGAATTAGGGGTTGACGAGTGAAACAATCAGCTCAAGTGAAGAGAAGTCATTTCTCCAGCAGCATGCAAGTGATAGACACATCTCTTTCCCACAGAATACTGTAAAGTCCTGAAAAAACCTTGTAAGAGAATGAAGAAACTTGGAACAGATGACTGCTAAAGACTGAAATCTTTATGTGACTTGTGCATGGATCGACCTGCCAGAAGGTGGGAGGAAGAATTGCTCTGTTATTTGCCTGTTTAATATATGTTTTATCAAACAGCCATTCCTGTCTTTCTTTTTTTTTTTTTTTTTTTTTTTTACAAAAGCAGGCTGTCCAGCTAGACCATTAGTCCATTAAATACTTGTTTTTTCTAAGGTAATTAATTTGGTCCCAATGTGAGGATCCCATCCTCCATGGAGAAAGCACTCTGTTTCTGACAGAGGTCTTCAGCAGCCACTGATGGGAAGTGCAGGACATCCATGACCACTGAGCAAGAGTAACCAACTGTTATGCTGTGAGGGGTAGGGGTAAGGAAGCCAAACTTTTGTTTCCATGACTGCAAATCACATGAAAAATATTCCAAAGCATAAAAGAGTGGGAAAGAAATGAGGCTGAGGAAAACGAAGCCCCAGCTCCTCAGACACTAAAAGCTAAATCATAATCATTACCATTAATTAGCAATACTTAAGAGTCTTAGTAATGAATCATCTTGTCAGTAGCTCTAGTGGGATGAATGGCTGAATGGTAATAGATCTTAAATATGAGCATCTCCACCCGTTCTGCTGTTGTTTCCTCCAGATTAGACTGGACTGCAGCTTCTGGCAGTGCACCTTTGCTGTGGGTGGACAGCAGTATTCCCCAGTTAGGGCCATCAATCCCAGGTCTGCTTTTAAGCAGCATGATACTAATTTTAAATAAAAACAAAACAAAACAAAACAAAACAAAACAAAATTCTATAAACTAAACTATAAAAAACAACGCAGAGGAAATCGATGTTTAGGGATGAGCTGATAAAGTCAGGAGGAAGAGGCTTTGTGTATGTGTAGCCACAACTGGAAAAACACACACACACCTGCACACACACAAATAAATTTGAATTGTTTAAGGAATTAGAGTGTAAAGAAATGATATTTTATAGTTCACCAAACTGCCAAACATGCCATAACCCTGTGAAAACCACTTACCTTTTAATGGCTGAAAGGAATAAAGCTGACAAAAGAATAAATTTCTTGTGCACCCTGACATTAGAATACATTTCCTATGGAAATTGTGCTGTTTTCCTCATCGAATTCAAAAAGATGACTGAATGGGATGACTTTAAAGGCATCTGCAGTTGGTTTGGTAGGACAGTATATCTTGGACTGAAGAAGGCTGGTAAGATGTTTTTCAGTGAGAGCTTAACAGCTGAGGATAACAATTGAGCAAGCAAATGCTGTCATTATGGAATATCTGGTGTGTAGAATTCTGGTTGGCAGGTGCCTGGGGTAAAATCTGCATATTCAGGAGCTGGAATGGGAGTTTATTCACACCTTAATAGTAGAAGGGACCAGACTGCTGATTCAGTTCAATCTCCTTCATTCAATGGGAACCATGCCACAGGTGCTGGATCCTAGAAAATTCACTGAGTGCACCTCCAAATGCCACCACCAATAAAGGAACCTTCCTAATGCACTGTAAGAAGCTGAACTTGATATATTTAAATATTTTAAAATACCAAAACCTACATAATTAATAAGATGCCTAAGGAAGAAAAAGGAGAGACTGAGGACATTTCTTTTGGACTTTTCAATAACTGGAGATTGTAAGGTGGAAAATTGTCAGAAGCTCCTTAAGATGTGGCTCTCACCCTAAGGAAGAAGGTGACCTCTCCTTTCCATCTGTTCCTCAAAATTCAGTGTTCTTTAGTGTATGGTATGGATTTGAGGTCATATGAAGACAGGAATAAAGGACATCTTTAGTTAGAAAAGAACATTCTTCGAATCATGAAACACTGACATTCCCATTAACCCAAGCTCACCTGACAGTCAGTGGAGGGATAATTAATATAATTCCTAGAGCTAAGGATGAGAGTCATGTCTTCCTAAGGTTTAATATAGGTCATAGGGCACATGAGTGAAGGCCTTAAAACACCTATTTCTATCCATTTACTACAGAGGAAGTCAAGGGTGACAAGCCCAGCAGTAGATTTTATATTACAGGCATCTAAACTTAAGTGAGATGAATCACACAGTAAATGTCCTGACAGTGAGGACGTTCATTATTCTTACATGGAATAATTGACCATGGAAAGGGGACAAACCTGCCCATTGCTTGATACCTTTAAGCAAGAATGGGTACAAAATCCTACAGAAAATAAAGCTACAGGCATCTATTGTACCACCTATTAGGTTTCCTTGAGCTCTGATTTTTATTACGTTATCAAAGCAGGTGAGACAATATCTTGGCATTATAAGAGTCTTACACACATTCTTCATATTTTCATCATCCCAGTGGTAACCTCCTCGACTGACTCAATGCTGACAAGACCCAAGGAAATGACACAATACAGTGTCACTGTACACTTAGTTGAAGCAGAAGTAAAAAGGCATAAAGTCTTGCTTATACTTGCAGTGCTTCTTTTATCATCATGGTGAGTCCATGAACCTTTCCTTTCCACTCAAAAGATCTGCGTGGAGCTTCCTGTGACATCCTGCTGTACTCCAGTGCAGCCTTCCTAAGCAATCTTGAAAGAGTTATCAGTCTTTAAATATTTTAAAATCTTTTCTTCCTTTTTCTTCACACATTCCCTGAAGGGTAGCAGAGCTACAGGCTGAGAGAAGTAGGAACAAAACAGGAGGTGTACGTGCTGTCTTCACCAGAAATCCATATCCCTTTTCTGGATAAAAAGATGCAGAGCCAGCACATCTGCAGGGCTCCAAGGCTCTCCACCTGCCCTCACTTATCCTCCAGTTTCATTAAGACTAAACTGAAGGCATAAAGCAGCCTTCAATGAATTAATCAATGCTCCTTCCATCAGCCTTTTTTTCCTACTTGTCTTTTCTAGTTACAGATACTTCATTTTCATTCTTCTATCTATTCCTGCCAGAGTCAGGATGCTCACATACCATGCAAATGTATGTATTTCTATAGAATGACTGTACTGATACCAGGAGTAGGGGCATGAAGTTTGGTTTTGAGCATATGTCAGGAGACTAGCCTTCTATTTCTGCATCCAGCAGATGTCAGGTGACAGTCTAGCATACAGAAACATAGAATCATGGAATTGTTAAGGTTGGAAGGGACCTTAAATATCATCAGGTTCCAACCCCTCTACTATGAGCAGGGACACCTCACACTAGACCAGACAGCACAAAGCCTCATCCAACCTGGCCTTGAACACCTCCAGGGAGGGGGCTTCCACAACCTCCCTGGGCAACCTCTTCCAGTGCCTTACTGCCCTCATGGTGAAGAATTTCTTCCTAATATCTAACCTAATTCTGCCACCTTTCAGTTTAAAACCATTACCACTTGTCCTACCACTGACCTCTCCGGTGAAAAGCCCCTGCCCAGCTTTCCTGGAGATCCCCTTCAGATACAGGAAGGCCACTAGAAGGTCTCCCTGGAGCCTTCTCTTCTCCAGGCTGAATAGTTCCAACTGTCTCAGCCTATTTCTTAGAATCATAGAATCATAGAATCATAGAATCATAGAAACATAAAATGGTTTGGGTTGGATTCTATGATTCTGATTCAAGTGTAGTGCTGACCATAACCTTCCTCCATACATGAGCACCTGCAAACTACGTAGTGTCAAGTCCAGTGAAGGTCATGAGGTCCAGAAGCTATATGGATAAACTAAGTAGTATAATTCACTGCTAATATACCCTTTGTATTCAAACTGCACTTCTGTTTAGCTCTCCTGGTTTTTCTACATTTTTGCTGTGCTTGAGCCTCTTATTTTGTGTAGTGAAGACCCCAATGTTATCTGCAATAAATCTTGATTAGTGCAGATACGTCTCATCTGCTGTGCGTTCCATCCGGGACAATTGGCGTGGTCAGCAGGATCCCGTGACTCCCTGAAGGGTCTGATAAGGGTCCTTCAGGATGGCACACTGCATTGAAAAATGGATAATGGTCTTAACTGAGTTTCTTAAGAGGCACAATATACACCACAAGGGTTCATATCATGACTAGGTAGAACAACTGGAGGAAAGTGATAAAGCAGCCAAGCAGAACAACTGGTAAGACCCCAAGTCACAGTAAACCTCCCACTGAACCCAATCTTGTGCCAGGGGACTCTAGCTGACTTTGAAAGCCTCCAAGAATTTCTGAGAAGAGACCAAAGGTTGGCACTGGCCAGATCTGCTCCCATCAGGGAGTTTTCAATAAGGCAAATGTTTCTTAGATCTTTGGACACTAATGCACCACTGATTTTAGGACCAGAGAATAGTCATGGGACCAGAGAATGGCTTCAAGACAATTTTATTTACAAGTGTACATACAACTCATAAATCTAATAATAGCTCTGCTTATGTATGGTGTCCATAAAATAGCTTTCCTTTTGGTGGCCTACAAAAACAGAGAATGTGCAGTGTTTGTTTCATCAAGGTTCTTCTGTGTTATAGTCACAGATGTAGGGTGCACCTGACTGGCTTTGAAAGAAATGAGCATCCCAGAGGATTCCAGCCCTTCACGCCTGCCAGACACAACGCCTTTCTGAGACTCTTTTTACCTTTTATTATCTATGGACCAATATTTTTATAACATATAGAATCATAGAATGCCTCTTGTGTCCAATCAGAATCTCCCCAGGAGCAACTTGTGCCCATGACCCCTTGTCTTTTCCATGTGACTCCTTGTCAATAGGGAGTCTCCATCTTCTTGGCAGCCACCCTTTAAGTTCTGGAACATGGTAATAAGGTGTACCCAATGCTTTCTTTGTTCAAGGCTGAACAAACCCAGTTTTCTCAGCCTCTCCTCATATGGCAGGTCCTCCAGTCCTCTGATCATCCTTGTCGCCCGTCTCTGGACCTTCTCCAGCCTGTCCCACCCTTTTAGAAGTTAGATCTCAATGGTGTTTTCTACTTTCAAGACAAAAAAAAAAACAACCAATACTGCTGCTTCTGCTACATACATTTTTTTATTTTTAATTGTTTTGTTTTGTTTTATTTTGTTTTGAAAGAAGCAAATTCACACACACAAAGTAGGGCAGAGGAACAAAATATTCTAAGATAACCTGGCAGATAAATAAACAAGATTGGACAAATTAGATATTCTGGCAACAGAAGAGTGAAAGCAGGCCTGATGTAAAACAAAACCAGAATACACAGATACAGAAATCACAAAAACCAGACATGAAAAAGGGCACCAGATTTTTAGAAGGGAGAAGATCCCTGAGCAAAGCTTTATAAAAGCCAGCACTAAGGTATAGAAAGGTTTTTCCTTCTCCTTCCTTGATCTCCCAATCAAAGAATCTTAAAATCAGAAGTAAACCTCAGACAACTCTCAGCTGAGTTAGGCCATTGTGTGTTCCTACAGTAATTTGGATTTTATAAACTTTCTAAAGAAGGAACCAGCTGCCCTTTCATTTTCCTTTTCTCCTACACAGTACCTCTGCTATATGCTCCTAAACTTTTTTTTTTCCTTCCCTGCCAGACAGCACTGATATGTTCAAAGACATAAAATAGATGGCTGAGTGAAGGCTGAAGAAGTCTGAGAAATGTAAAGTTTCACTGAGTTAAGTTTCCACAGTTATTGAGATACCTTGTGGTATTTTGGTATTTGGAAGTCCCCACTGACTGGAAAAGGGGAAACATAACCCCCATTTTCAAAAAGGGAAAGAAGGATGAACCAGGGAACCATAGGCCAGTCAGTCTCACCTCCATGCCTGGTAAGATCATGAAGCAGATCCTCCTGGAGGCACTGCTGAGGCAGAAGAATATCGAAGAGGCAATTGGGTACAATTAACACGGCTTCACCAAGGGCAAATCATGCCCAACAAACCTGGTGGCCATTATGAGAAGGTCACAACATCAAGAGACAAGGGAAGAGCAACTGACAACCTTTACCTGGACCTGAGCAAGGCCTTCGACACTGTACCTCATGACATCCTGGTCTCCAAGCTGGTAAAATATGAGTTTGATGGATGGACAACAGAGTGGATAAAGAACTGGCTTGACAGCCTCACCCAAAGAGTGGCTGTCAATGGGTCCATGTCCAAGTGGAGGCCAGTGACAAGTGGAGTCCCTCAAGGATCAGTACTGGGTCTTGTTTAACATCTTTGTCAGTGACATGGACAGTGGCATCGAGAGCACCCTCAGCAAGTTTGCCAATGACACCAAGGTGTGTGGTGTGGCTGACATGCTGGAGGGAAGGGATGCCATCCAGAGGGACCTTGACAGGCTGGAGAGGTGGGCCCATGCCAACCTCATGAAGTTCAACAAGGCCAAGTGCAAGGTCCTGCATCTGGGTAGGGCAATCCCAAGCACCGATATAAGCTGGGCAGTGACTGGCTTGGGAGCAGCTCTGAAGAAAAGGACTTGGGGGTATTGGTGGACAAGAAGCTCAACATGAGCTGGTAGTGTATTTTCAGGCTGTATTTTCAGTCTTAAAAAGCTAAGACTATTAAAATGTCTGACTTCTTTTGATTCAGGGTATGTTATAAATCCAGGATGCAGTTTCTTGCTGGAGAGCTCTGCTTGCTACAAATAACATTCCATGACAATACAATCCTTGAAAAGCAGCTATTTGCATTGTGTAACTTTACTTCTGTAGGAAAATCAGTATTTCCTAGACACAGGGCTTATTCAGTACATTGGGAAGAGCAGTGAACTGATTTTTTTGCTTTTACTGAAATATTTCAAGACTTGGTATTATACAGAGAATCATTGTGATATGGAGAGATGTCCTATTTTCCTCCTTCATGAAAATGTGTATTTCTCTGAGATAACAGGATAATTCCCTTCCTGAGCCCATGCTTGTCTGGAGAGCAGAGAGCAAGGAAGGTGGTGCAGTCTGGCTTTGAGGACAGGCATGAGCATCTGCCTGTGTGACTGTATTGACATAACCAAAGAGGTTGGATAATACCATTCTGTTATCTCTAAGAATGCCAAGAGAACAACAGAAGAGTGAGGACTGATGCATCACCATCCTCTGTCTGGCAAATGAAGCCCTACTCCAGAATTCTTCAGCAATATTTGTTCTCAATGGGGATGACAGAAAGAAATATCATTTGTTTTTAAGCAGTCTGATGAATAACTGCTGTCAAGATTCCAGCAGGACGGGGGCAGATGTCTGCATGGCATATGTCCACATGCATCCTTGCTGTGCTTAGACATCCAGCAGCTAAATGAGTGTGTGCAAGTGAAGGAGGAGGGAAATCCTGCCTTGCTTACTCCATGCCAGCAGCTGTTGCCTTCTCAGAGTCGTCTCCTCCAAACTGCTCTTCCCTCTGAGGTGTCTGGGCAGTAGCAGAGATCAGCTTTTGGGCTCAAGTCTGCTGCAGACTGTGACAAATTTCTTCCCTGAATCCATACTCTTTTTAATCTAAATGTCAGGTAGGAAATTAAAGCCCTGCTGAAATGGAGTGTATTACCAGCATTTTATTAGATCACAAACAATTTAATAACCAGATAGAGGGAGAGGGTCATTCTGCTGTCAGTCCAGCTTCTCTCATAAATTAGGCATCAGGTTTTGCACAAAAGCATCTCTCAGCAAATAAAATTATCTGGTTTGATGAAGGGTCTCTGTCCATGGAAAACAGATAACACAGATGAAAGAGAGAGCCCTGTAATCAAATTATTATCCAGGAGTGTATGAAAGGGGATGGATTCTTTAAAAATACTTAGTACACCTTCACCCTATTAACAGTAAGCAAATGCCAAAGTAGTAAAGGACACACCTTCCTGATGAATTCATGTGAAATATTTTCAAGGTCAGTAAACAATAGGGTTGGAAAATGAAATATTGGTTATAAATAGCATAGGTCTTAGTGACCTCACTGTCTGAAAAGGGAAGAAACCCAGAGCATTATCTCTTCATTAGAAATATTTATGGCCCAGAAATGACAGTTTCCTGAGTAAGAGCAGGACAATGACTGATGTGTACTAACATGGCATTGATTTCAATCTTTCATGCCACAAATCTGTTTCTGAAGTGGGCAGAGGAGCAATGAGGAAAAGGTTTGACTAGAGTAAATTTCTTCCAAGAAAATGAATAAATGTCCTGCTGAAACATGAGGGCAAGTTCTGGCACTTTGTCTCCTGAGAGGTGCTGCAAGACCAATGTGGCAGTGGCAGCAGGAGAAGCTTCCTACACGACAGCTCACTTGTGCTGCCACCATGGAGCTGGAGGAACCACCATAGAATCACAGAATCATAGAATATGCTGATTTGCTGGTCGGCCTGGCAGAGAGGGACCTGGGAGTACTGGTGGACAGCGGGTTGAACATGAGCCAGAAGTGAGCCCAGAAGGCCAATGGCATCCTGGCCTGGATCAGGAATAGTGTGGCCAGCAGGAGTAGGGATGTGATTCTCCCCCTGTGCTCTAGGTTATCTAATTCAGTGTCAGAGTTGGACTAGATGATCTCTAGAGGTGCCTTCCAACCCTAACAATTCTGTGATTCTGTGATTCTATATTCCTGGTAAGAAGTTTCAATAAAACTGCAGAAAACAGATTTTGTTTGAGAGAGAGAGTTAGGGCAAAGAATATTTTCCTATTCCAGTCTTGATAAGGACATGAAGACTGCTTAGTGAAGAATTGGGAAACTTAACTGACATCTTCCTCTTTGGGCAGTGGATTTCTATTTTTTCTCCTGGCTGAGAAGCCAGATGCTGGCCCTACAACTAGAAGTGTGTTTCTAATGGGGTCTCAGTGTTACTGACCCAATGCCATCCAATTTTTGTGCAGCTGAAGAACTACAACCTTGTTTCTGGTAGTAATCTGGACACGATGCATGGATTGATGGAGTGCAAAATACTAGGTAATTTGTTCTTAGAATATGAGATCTCTTAAGGTAGATGCCATTAGACAAGGACAGTATTTTAATTGCCAAATGCAAAGGGATATACATTCCCAGGACATGAAATGGTTGGCCATTTGAACAATAAAAGAAATCCAAGAGAGATTTGTGGGCCACTCAAGGTTAAAAAGAAGAAAAGGTTACAGCATAGTATTTCAGCTGAACATTTAATCCAATGCTTGTATATTTACTGTCTTTGTATAGATTATTTTAGCACTGGTGTCAGCAAGGCTGTAGACTTCAAGATGTTCTAAACCTATTGCTGATGAAGTGTGGGGTTAAGCAAAAGACTTGTAAGAGGAAAGTAAAGATTGGGAGAGGACACTCATACTATGTAGTCTGGATCCACTGGTAGGTGGTGTACATATAAATGTGCTTTAAGGCCATCAAATGCAAAGTCCAATCTATGGGCAGAACAAATGCAACTCTTCCTGACTGGGCAGAGGACAGTACAATTTTGCCAGAAGGGCTGAAGCAGTACTTCTGGAAAAAAATAAAATAAATTAAAAAAAAAAAATATTATCTGCTATAAACAAAGTCCTGGAAGAAAACTGGGTTCTCCATTGGATGTTGTGGCTAAAAGGTAACATCTCCCATGGGTTTATTCAAAAAGGTTTGCTGGGCTGGGGTAGACAGAGGACTTTATATTCTATGAAACCACAGATTTGTGTGTGTCACAACAGTTCTAGAGTGCAAAACATGGAGAAGGTGCATGGAAGAGCCATGACATATTTATCTCAAAGTAAAGGTCTTTAAATACCAGTCAGCTTATTGCAAAGATGATGAGGACTGACTTGATGGTATGAGGGAGAAATCACCAGGCTCTACAGGGATATATAAACCAGTGGAAAAACCCACAACCATGTTCATGTCAGACAAGTTCAATGGAGAGATACATTTTTTTTTAACAAGTGAGGAGGATTTGTTCCAGTGGTTGAGCCACCACAGAAAGTAATGAAATTTCCATTTCTTGGTATCTTTTCAAAAAGCATACAGCTTTGCTGTAAGGCAATGCTGTAGCCAAAAACCCACTGCTGCTTTTCTGTAGGAGAAACTTGGTAAAAAGCTGTGCACTTTAGGATATGTGAAGTCAGATTATGTTGCCAGTGTATTCCTTCTGGCAATAAAATCTCTGCATCTCAAAATCGTTGTCTGATCCAGGACTACAGGCTCTACACCCTATGGAGAGTGGTGCAGCTGAAGGAAACATCCCCAGAAGCTAATCTTGTGTAAAGCAATACCTGTTCTCACTCCATGTTTTCACCTTGGCAGGAGATCACACAGTTTTATTAGCTCACTTTTTCCTTTACTTCTTCCTTTTTAAAAAACAAACAAAAACAAACAAACTTACTTTTTTTTTTTCCTCTTTTAAACTTTTTATTCTAAATTTATTTCTCTGTTGGATATAGTCCCAAGGATGGTAGAGGTTAATGTATGTAAGCACATGGCTAGGCTCTGGTCTGAGGTTAAGGTAACTGAGAAGGTTGCCCAGAAATTTGGACACAATGTGAGAAATTGGTGACCATACACAACAGAGTAAGAGGATGATAAATGTTACTGGTAGGACCATGAGGAATGGCTGGAATTCACAGGTGGAGTTATGTGTGAGTGGGTGAGACTTCATCACTAATTGGAATGGAGCATTGGGGAACTCTGAGGTCTGACAGGGCCAAGAGGGCCCAGATAACTATATAAGTAGAAATAAACACAGCTGAGATTATGTAGGTATCAGCAATGCTAAATTTGGGCAGAGATGTAACAAAATTTGGACAAATGGAGAAGAAGTAATTAGGAGTGAGTTATGGATCTGGAATGGCACAAGAGCAGAAAGAAGAAGGGGTGAGGATGGAGGGGAAAGAGAAAGCACGGGAGAATAGAAAGGAGATGGGGGTAAAGGGCTGGTTTCATGTCAGTGGTTTAATGCTCCTCCCTGGCCAAGTCTCCTACATGACCAGTATCATCTGTCCTGTAGTTTATCAAAATCTATTCCTGATTATTTTCCTGTGTGAATGTGCACAAGAACCAGTCAAAAGAGAGATTAGGTCTAGAAGCCAGGTACTAGAGAAACCAGGGGTCTGAGGATGTGTGTTTTGTAGGGTTGTTTCAAGGGGATTCATCTGGGACACCAGGTGCTGGGTTTTGGATTTCATCAGGGACAGGAAAAGTAAAGAACAAAATCCTGTGAAGATGGGAATTCCCATGTTCTGAACATGCATTCAAATGGACTGACAGAAATCCTCGTCAGTATTTTTCCAGCTCCTCTGAGGAAGAATTCAAATAAAACTCAGCCACTGAGTCACCTATAGCTAGTCATAACTGCAAATAAGCTTCCAATCAGATGCCAATATCCAAACACTGACAGTTTTGGTGAACTTTAATTCCCTTAAGGAATTAGGTGATTGGGTAATTGAGACGCCAAGGTCCAGTGCCTGACCTTGCATAAAGTTGGGAAAATTGCATTCTGACCAATCTCAACAGCTATATAATTAAAAGCTAATCAAAGTAATATTGATGAAAGCTTTTTATTTTGTGCTACAACTTTTAGTAGCGACTTCAACATGGTGCCAAGAGTGGAGCTGGTTAATTACAGGGGCTTATTGCTGCAGATGCTTGATGGGACTTTTGCTAGGTTTACAAAATACTTTTTCCCTGTTGCTGAAAGATAATACAGAAAACCATATAGAAATCACAGACAGATGATATTTAATAAAATAGCCTTTTCAGAGACTTGAATATCCATTACTGTGGAGGCAATGGTTAACAGGATAAACAATTCCATCCATCTCAATCTGTGCACTTAGGCAGAGCTGTATCCCTGTCATTATTTACCTGCTTAAATTTATCTTCTTATTTGCCTTCTTACTGATGGATATACTTCTCTCTATCTTGCTTCTAAAGTACTTGGCACCCTGTGACCTTAGTGTTCTGCTTCTGGTTGTGGCCTCATCCTATATGAAAAAGAGATGCAGAGGCTCTGAAAGTGATGTCTCAGAAATAAAGCTCCATTGTGGCAATGCAGACAAACCTTGCAGAGGTAGCTCTGAGATTTCTTTAAACTTAGAATCCACAGGATAAAAAGAGAGCATGAATCCTGGCTCCCTGTCCAGTCCTTTCTACAGCAAACACATACAACACAGAAAGCCATCCAAAATTGAAAACTGGGAGTTTAGAGATGGAAATTTATGGGAAGCCTTGTTTTAATAATAAAAAAGGTGTCCTCTGCAGTGTCCTCAGCCTAGCTCTCTATTTTTATCTATCTCCATTTTCATATAATCTTATTTGCCAGCTGATGGATCCATTTATTCATCTTTTAATGACACATTTACCACCTCAGCAATTGTATTCTCCTTTGTTCTCATGACAGTATTTTTCTTTTTGTTCAAACAATTCTGTTCCACTACAGAAAGCAACCATTTGCCTTCCAGAAATACAGCACAAGAAAGAGAGGAGTTTCTTGATATGCCTATTTGTTTAAACAAGTTGCTTCACTTGTCAACTCAAGAAGTTCTACTGTAGGTGAATGGAGTGAATAGATGAAGCCATCAGGTATCTCAAAGGTGTTTTGTAGTGGAAAAAAGTACTATTTACAGTGACATGAGGTCCTCATCTCACTGTGCCTCAGTATGGCAGGCTACAGTTACCGACCTTCAAAATAACAGTTTTGTGCATCTGTATCTCAAAAACTAACCAAAAGGAGGCCTAAATTCTCTATGAAAGGTTTATTGTTGTTATTATTGCCTGCTGCATCTTCCCCTTTGAGGTTCCCTTTATCACTCAGCCCAGGCAGCAGATTAATTCTGTCCTAAATGCAAAATCTGATGACATTTTTTCCATAAATCAAGACTCTGCCAGGGGATTTACTCCAGGGCAGCAGCTCTCAGCCATGACTTTACAAAAATTTCGGTTTAGAAAGGTTTCCAACAGAAGCCATCTCAGTCCCCAGAATCTTTCAGTTGCTGGAAGGCAGTGCCAGTGAAATGCTGCATATTACAGCTCCTCCACAGCTGGTTTTAGGGTAAGAAATGAGAACAGATGGAGCAGCTGTGGCAGAAACAGTCTCCGGGGTGGAAAAACCCATGTCTTCTTAGTGTGAGCTGATGAAGTGAAGCTGGTGTCTGTGTCAGATTTTTCTCTCCTATATAAGCAGAATCAAGCAGGGGACATTAAACATGCAGTTTTCCAAGGGAACTACTAAAGTGCTAAACACATAAATTAAGATAGAGAAATAGACTGAGATGGTGTGTTAAATATCAATTTTAGGTGGATTGCTAGCGTGCACAGCTGAAAGAACTGTGTGTATTTATACAAATGTCCTCAATCAACCTCAGGTCTCAGCAATATTCTTACTGTGTCCATCTCCATTTGTGGAAAGCAGAGCAATACAAATACTTTATTGAGCATGTATGTTTTACAAAACCAAATGCTTTTGCCTTCTGAAACATTAGTTTTGATAAACCAGAGATGATGGACAAGTTTTCAGTAACTCCAATCTTCAGTTATCATTGCTCTGAAGAGTAGATCTTCCTTCAGGAAATGAGGAATATGTAATTGTCTGCAACATTGCAGGCCTTATGCAGAAGGAGCAGAGTGCTCAGGACACAGAAGGAATTATCCAGCGTGCAGAAGTCAATCAACACAAGCATATTTTCAAAATTACATTGTTTACAGAAAATTGCCTTAATGACACCAGGTACTTTCATCCTATCTCATAGAAAAGATGCCACACAGCTGTATTACCCCAGGAGAGCAAAGGTGCATCTTCACCATCATATAGTCCTTTGCATGGTCTTTTTGTTTCTCCCAGTAGACACTGATTTACAACTCTTCCTTGTGTTATCACTGCTGGAAGACCTGAAAAGACACAGAGACATAGGCAAGCAGCAAAAAAAAAAATCTTCTTCTCTTTACTTGGTCTGGTGTCCCATGAGGGTGTCTTTGGGTTTGAAGGGCTGGGCTTCAATTTATTGTTATCAGTCAGCTGTGTCACTGCGAGTAGAGTTAGGCTTGTCATGAGTGATTTCTGATATATATTTCACCCAGGCTAGGTAAATTTTCTTTCACAGCCATAGTTGCTTAATATCCCAACATCACAAAAGCTGGGTTTAAACTATCAATACTACTGAAGCAAAACTTAAGCAAAACAAGAAGAGAGATTTAAGGGGAAAGAAGACTTCCGCTTGTTGTTTAACATCAGCAGCAAATAAGCATGTTGTTGATGAATGAGAATGATGAGAATCAAAAAAAGAGTACTGGAGATTGACTGTCAGAGTTCATTGCATTTGGTTGCTTCAAGTGTTGTTACTCCTACAGCAAGAAAATCTGAACTGCTGGAAAGCTGCTTGGGCACTAGTCTCATTTAGTAGCCAGGTGGATTTGTCATAAATGGTGATTGGTGATGATTTGTCTTAGTATATAAATTGTGATGTGCTTTCTGCTGTAGATAAGTGGTGGGAGAAGCCTTTGACTAGTGCTCAATAATCACCCCTTCAAGCCTTGGATGTGAGGGGATGCACAAGGGGGCAGGGGTGGGTTATGCTGCAGTGCAACTACCTCAGCTGTAAAATTCACGTTCAGATGAACCCTGACACACCTGCACACTATGCTGACACATAGCTGGTATGAAGGAACCTTAAGCCAAATTAGGGGTCAATTAAAATCACTGCCATTTCAGAACTGAGGTGTTAACTTCACCACAAACAAAACAAAAACAAAGAAAAAAAAAAAAAAAGAGGAAACATTTGCAGTTATCAAACATTTCTAATTTTTCTGGTTATTGGAGGAAAAATGTCTCCTTCTGGATAAAGTTACTGCTTTTTTTAATAGATAAAGTTATGGGAGGTGCTTAAGAAGAGGGATCTGGGGCTCCAAGTAGGAACAAAGTCAACCCCCTAAATCACATAATTTTTGCAAGCATGTTGCAAAGAGCTAGAAGAAAACATGCAGCAGAATGAACACTGCCTAGAATATCGCTGAAGGCACAAGCAAAATGTCTGGGATATGCTCTTAAGTGCAAAGCAATTATCATTGATTTTTATGTTTCAATTATCTCGGCCTCATTTGCTCCCTTATGCCTTTAAAATAAATATATTAGGTGAAAGTCCTTTGGGATTTCATACATCTTGAGATCAACCAATGTCTGTAAGAAGCCATTTCCCTTCAGAACTGCTGGCATGAGCAAAACTCAAAGACCCAACAAGGGGAAAATTAGTTTTGTTAGAGAAAAACTGGTCAAAGAACATAACCCCCTCACTTGTGAACATAAGCGGTTTGGAAATTAAATAAATTAATGGTATGTGGCAATTAAAGCAGCAATACAGGTTCCAATTTAGCTACTTTCTGCATATGCTGTTGTGAAGGACTGGCCTCCACAAAAGGTATGTCTCTCACACAAATTGATTGCAATATAGCGACGTAAAAGTCGAAAAAAAGGAAAAAAAAAAAAGAAGCAGTGACAACCCTGGGGGGGGGGGGGTGGTGCAGCTGGGACTTACACAAGGAAGGGCAGAGACCCCTGCCCCCCTTGCTATGTGTGCAGCCAGGACCCAGCCTTTGGCTGGAGCATGGCAAAATTGTTACAGGAGCCACAGGTAGGAGCTGAGGACTGAGCAGACAAAAGGCCA
This sequence comes from Hemiprocne comata, assembly GCA_020745705.1. Classification (NCBI taxonomy): domain Eukaryota; kingdom Metazoa; phylum Chordata; class Aves; order Apodiformes; family Apodidae; genus Hemiprocne; species Hemiprocne comata. Next base: position 162,169,009 of record CM036587.1, read on the forward strand.
GACCAGCCTGCATGAGCATGTAAATAGGAGGGCCATTGTGGGTTGTTATCTGTCCTTGATGTCCATTGTTCTTTGCTGCTGACAGAAAGGAGAGAGAGAAAAGAAAATAAAGGAAGGGAATAGGAGATAACACAGGGCCTTCGGTGGCTGGGGTGGGACTCCTGCTATAGTCCCTGCACCCCTGCACTCCGGGCTGCTGCTGTTCCCTGCTTCCTGCTTGCCTGCGTTCCTGCCTCTGCTCGTGGAGCCTGCTCGCCGAGGAGCTGCGTGAAAGGAGCTGAAGAAACGGAGAAGAGAGCCAGAGCACACTAAAAAAGCTAAAAGAGCTGGAATCACTGCTCGCTCCCCAAACCCTCCATCACCAGTGCTCCCAGGGCAGTGGGTGCAGCTCCAGGTGTTTGTAGCCGTTTGCCACAGCCACTGCTGCCCAGGCCGAGGCAGCCGCCACGGGTGCAGCTCCAGCGCGTGGCCGCTCGTTGCCGTGTCCCGCTGCAGCTGAAGCCGCTGCCGCCGCCGCGCTGCCAAAGCCGCCTGCTGAGGCCGCCTGACAAAGCCCTGCTCCCCGACAGCCCCACTCTTAAAGCCACAGACACCCCCAAACCTGCCAGTGCTTCTGAACCAGATACTGTAAGAGAGACCCACTGACTGAGAAATCTTTCCTTTCTTTGCATTCTTTTCCCCGGGCACAAGTAATCAGCCACATTCACACACGCACCTCATCTGCCCCATACGGGAAACTCGCCGGGCACGCTACCCTCAACTATAATAGTGTTTCTTTCTCTTTACCTATCACAAGTTACACACCCCAAGTTTTGTCTCCTGTAACTACATCTGTATATCCAGCTTTCCCCCCACACCCCCTCTGCTCCAAATCTGAAGTGGTATTTTAAGCACACAGTCTGTGTTTGTGCTGATGCACACGCACATCTGGGCAGGGTTTGTGTTCTATAGACATACCCGGTGTAGCCAGCCAGTCCCAAGCCAGGGACAGACCCACTGGGAAATTAAAACCAGCCAATTAGGGGCTATTCCTCCTCTAACTGAGGAGAAGAGAAGGGGTGATCCGATGACTTGAGTCGAGTTTTCCAGTCTGGGTCAAACTTGGACCACAACAGCTATAAATCACGGAATAATGGAATCATGGAATTGTCAGAGTTGGAAGGCACCTTTAGAGATCATTCAGTTCAACTCGTCTGCTAAAGCAGGATCCCCCAGAGCACATTACTCAGGACTGGATACAGGTGGGTTTGGAATGTGTCCAGAGAAGGGGACTCCACAACCTCCCTGGGTAGCCTGTCCCAGGGCTCTGTCACCCTCACTGTAAAGAAGGTTTTTCTTCATATTTAAATGGAACTTCCCATGTTGCAGCTTGTGCCCATTGCCCCTCGTCCTGTCACTGGGAACTACTGAAAAGAGTCTGGCTCCATCCTCCCTGCACCCACCCTTTAGATACTTGTAGGCATTAATAAGGTCTCCCCTCAGCCTTCTCTTCTCCAGGCTAAAGAGTCCCAGCTCTCTCAGCCTTTCCTCATAGGGAAGATACTCCAATCCCCCAGTCATCTTTGTTGCCCTCCACTGGACTCTCTCCAGCAGTTCCCTGTCTCTCTTGAACTGGGGAGCCCAGAACTGGATGCAGTTCTCCAGATGTGTCTTCACCAGGACAGAGAAGAGTGGGAAAATGACCTCCCTCAATCTACTGGCCATGCTCTTCCTTACTTATGATACTTCTTCAGGAGGCTGTCGATGGGCTGGTAGAACAGTACCAATACAGTGGCACTAAGAAATCAGGCAGTTTGCAGAGGTGCTAATGGTAACACCTTTTTTTAGTCCCTGTGAATTCTTTTAGTATGCCAGGTCTGCCAAACCTGTGGATGATCATGTTCTTGGCTGGTGTAATTAAACATGGGCCCATCTCTTGTGCCTCATGGCCTTGCTTGTCAAAGGGGCAACTAATTTTTGTGAACTGTGCCTAATTAGAGCTTGTGGTTCTCACTGCTAATGAAAAAACATTGTTATATAAAGTGTCACAGTATAAACTCCCATATTTTTATCAGTCAAGAATTTATGGCTTTGTGACATCCCTCAGCAAGTTGTATGTAGGCCTTTTAATCAAAGTCTGAGCAACTTCCAAGGTTTCTCTGTCACAGAATGTTTCTCTTTCATGAATTAGGTGCTTGTTGGGAAAAAGGAGACATCAACTCACTAAAATACAAGAATTTTCACAACAGCTAATCGATGACATCTTGTCCCTGAGTGGGCAAAAGCTTCTCCTGAGTTAAAAACTCATTCAAGGGCAGAAATTAAGAGCTGCTGCCTTTCTTAGGTGCCTTGAGAAGATATTACAGATGTAAGCCCTCTTTTTTTTGGCATTTAAAATCTGCCTGTATATAGCAGGACACTCACTGGTCCTAGCTTTCATAACTTGGAGTCACAAAGTGGATGGAAGCTGCAACCTAATGCAAAGAAGATACACAAAACTAAAGATTAACTAACATTGCTAGTCATTGGGGCAGAAGCTGTTTGGACTAATATGGACCACTGGGGAATCTTCTCCTGTTCAAAGTATTATTTGTGATAGATGCAAATGTTAGAAACAAAGTTCTTTCTCTGCATTTATGATTTATTCCCTGATAATGTGTTTCTCTTGCTGTCTTCAGCAGAAGAATGATTTCTTTGAAAGTCTGGAATTGAATTAATGATGCAAGAAGTGCATCCACCTGACAAAGGACAATCAATGGCTTGCTTTCCCATTAAGAGAAAGATAAGCAAAGAGGAGAAAAGCAATTATTTCCATTCCAATGGCATACTATTGTAAAATATCAGCCATTGCAAATGGGTTCATTGGGGCAGACATAATATACTTGGGATAAATTTTGCTAAAATTTTCAAGAGCCTGTAGCTCTTCTACCAAAGGAAGCATGTAGCACTCCATTGCCTACCTTAAATGAAACACATGCATTTAAGGAGGAGTTGATTCTTATAGTTAAAAACTAAAGAAAAATATGTTCTCAATCTATTTTTTTATCCCACCAAAACAGACAACTGAATAGGAAATGGATATGCAAGGTGTTGCAACAAGAGGGCTTTTGGGTTGAGGGCTTATTTGGAGTCCAGGTGAGTTGGGTTCTTCTCTGAGATCCACATCTAGGACCTACTTGGTTTCCTCTTGGGCAAAGCTGGTATTTCTTGATTTTTCTTTTTTTTTTTTTTCTTCTTTTTTTTTTTTTAATCTCTCTCTTTGCTGAAACTGAAAAACGAACTCTGCTTAAAAATGATGAACCATAGGTTAGGTGATTTAAAGACAGACTTTGATGTTTGTAACATGATTGTTATGGCTCCAGGGATGGTAATTGAATTCCAGTCTTTCCCTTCCCGCATTGTCTGTGTAAGTAGCAAAAAACCTCTCATGCTTCTATGTTCTTTGACAAAACTTCACAGAAGCAAAATAAATAACTGCAATGATGATAGTAAGTAAACAAGAAAAATTAAACCTCCCCATCTGCACCATGCCCATTGGAAAAAAAAAATAAAATATGAGAATTCAAATAGCCTGAGCCTTAGCTGCAGAATTTCTAACAAGAAAAATATTCACCTTGTTTTTCACCCTTCTTTTATTAAAAGGAAACCAAGGTGCATACACACCCAGACCAACATTTTCAAAACCCCTTTCTGTTGGTAAGTCTGCTTTTAAAATGTTTTGATACCCTGGCCCCCATGCAACAAAATACTTTGTGAGAGTTTAGGATGTTCTTAAACTTAAATGTGTCTTAAACGTAATTGTATGAAAAGGAGGTGAAATAGGCTTGTGCTTGTATGCTGTGCTGAATTGGATCTTTGACTACCCATACAGAACTGTAAAAAAATGTCATTTTTTTACAGAGTGCAAAATTATTAATAATTGGGAGAAGGGTAAGGGTAGGAGAGAGGATCTTTTATAAATTATCAGTATAAAAGAAATAACATTGCTTTAAAACATTGGACTCTAAGGCATTTCCAGCTTCTGTGTCACTAAGAATCTAAGAAGGCAAAAGCCTACTTTAGAAACAACAGAAGGAGAAAGAAACAAAAAAAGGAAAACAAAGATCTCCTTTTAGATTATTAATGTTGGTAGGATAAAAACATGCTTGGAGACATTGTTTGAAAAGCTATTTCATTACCTGCACTGCAATCCAATCCATGCACCTATTAATCTGGATTTGAAAAAAGCTGACAAATTCAAGGCAGTATTAGAATGCAGCAACACATTAGCCTCGACAGCATTAATAACAATGATGTGTCATCTGTATCTGCTGAATGTTTCACCATCTTAGATTAAGTTAATTGAAATTAATCAGCAGCACAGTGAGGAGAACAAAAGCTTAGAGAAAATTTTAAGAGATATGATGGATTGATGCACTCATAGACTTCACCTGATGTTAGGGAACGAAACATGCATCTACAAATACATGAGGTGATCCAAGACAATTATAAGCTGGGAAGATGTTTTTTCACTTGTTTTAATAGGTTTTAGAGAGAAACATGGACAAATTGTGCAAGAATTGGGTTGATTCCTTCTGTGCAATATCCCCAAGAAGTAGACTGTAGTATCTCTCCATTCACCTGCATAAAGATACATTTCCAGGAAAGAAAAATCATTTTTCTGTGTCATCATTTAATGAATGTCAACCCTGGATAGCAAAATATCTTGCCTTGTTTTCCAAACTTTTAATGGGCTTTACTTATTGAGTTGGGATTTTCTTTTCCATCTTTCTACATGGCTGAAACCTTCAATTAACAGATATATTTTACACATTTTCTGTTTAATTCAGACAGAAGACCTCTTCTGTCCTTTCACAATAGGGTAGCGGGGTTAGGAAGCTCACAGCAGCTATCTGGGAATTCATGGTGGGAAGCAGAAAAATCAACGGATCTACAATGACTCCCAATTGACTGGAAGATGGATGCATAAGTGGAATATACTTATTTTACCATTAAGTATTTCAGTGCTTGAATCTCTTCTGAAAATTTCATCTGTCTGAGCATCTTTTCTAAATCAACTCTAAAGGGAAGAGGAGCAAGGTAGACAGAAGTCATCTGTCATTGACAGAAAGCCTGTTTTCAGTGCTGGGAAAATGCCTCAGTACCACGTAGTTAAAGCTAGAGAGAAGACTACTTTCTATTTTTATCTTAAACTCCTATTGTTAAAACTAATTCCATTCTCTTGTCAAATATTTGAGGGACAAAAATTTGGAAAGTTCATTGTACCCTTCCCTTTGCTATCCAACGCAATTACATAATTCTGAGTGGGAAGTTCTATCTAAAAAATGTGAGATTTCTTTACCACCATTTTCCTTCCCTTCATATATTTATTTAAAGCCTGTGTGACTTTGTTCAGTTTCCAGGCATAATCATGAATCTGGGAAACATGCACCAGCAGACATGATAGAGGAGCCCATGACTTACGTGATGCTGCATGTCCTCTGTGGTGTTGAGATTTGGAGACTGTTTATTTCACAATTGTCTGTGGCTCTTTTGATTAGTGGGTTGGGGAGCAGAAAGAGTGACTGATGAACAGTGGAGCACAGCAACATGGACTAGATGCTGTGAGGTCTTTTCTTGGTCAACATGACAAGACACAGGCTGGACTCTACTCTTGCATTTGCAAAGTTCCTGTCTTGGCCTGAGACACATTTTCCACGTCTTTTACCAAATGAATGCAACAGAGGGATACTGTCATCACTTGTTGACATGAATAAATACAGACCTTGATCAGAGGGAAGGCAATGTTGCTGTGGTGCCTCCATGTTCCTTAGGAACTGGGCACCAGTTGCTCATTGATCTATTTATATTCTCACAGTAGGGACATAGTTGTCCTCATTTTGCACGTGGAAATTCCTAGACTCAACAGTTACAAGACTTAACTGAAGTTACCTAAAAAGCTGAAGTACAATCTGTGTAGCTGAAACTGGAGCTTTTAAATCCCCAGTAACCTGTTAAGTCAAGACACTGGTCTTAAAAATACCAGGCCAGAGAAGACTAGTGAGTGGCTGAACCAGAGACATTAGAATTGCAGTAACTTTTTTATTGGCTTTATCCTGATACTTCTCTTTCTTCTGTTCTCATTTTTGCTTCTTTTAAAAACTGCATATGAACTTTACTTCAGTCTATTTTAAGCAGCAACATGTATGCCAGCAGCATGGGTGCTAAGGTCAGCAGAGAAACCTTTCAAAGCTGACACGGTGGACTCTAATGAGACCATCAGAAGCAGCTTCGCTCCCTCCTGCTCATATGCAGCGTGCTTAGTTGAACTTGACACGTATTATCAGCCTGTAACCCATTTAGGCATTGGTCAAGGGATAACTTCCAACATTTAGATAAATTAATTTCAGAAATCTGACAAAGATATGAAATAAAAACAGCAGGAGAGGAAGGGGTATTAATGCGTGTGTGCATGGAAGTGGGTATTGTTTAATCAGGGTGGAGATGAGCAGAGATACATACCAAGCATCCTACTGTCCTGGAGGAGAAACAATACCCTTTAACTTGGAGTTATTTTAAGGGAAAGAAAGGGAAAAAAATACCTGTTTGTTTTTTTAATAAACTCTGTGAAAGATGTTCTTGGAACTTCACTCTTCAGCAGGCTTTTCCACAAATAGATTCAGATGTTGGGGTATCACTTGTTTGCGTTTGAAGAGCGATTATGTTCTTGAGCTAAAAATGAAACACTGAGCAGATGCTGGCTTGAAGAGACGTGTTCCTAAAAGCAGGCAAGTTGGATGCTGTCAACAGTCAATAAACACATGCAAACCAGAAAGGCAAAAACAAGAAGATGAAAAAAGGAAAGGCAGTAATTAAACATAACACCCTTTGACATGGGATTATTGAACAGGATTAATTAAACAGGTATTATTAACACCACACACCAAATTCTCATTTGCAATTTACAGATGGAGAAAGCAAGATGCAAGTCAGTGTCCCCATGAGCCTCCCTTGGGAAAATGAAGTGTTTGCCCTCAGCCCCCTTCTCTGTAGACATGAGCTTCTGCAGAGCTTATCTTGCTGCAGAAGGCAACTTTCCACTGAGCGATCTCCAAACTTAGGGTGCCCTGGGGGTTGCAAGCCTGTGACTGATGAATGCCAAGCAGTCAGAGATAAGACAATTGGGTCCTAAAATCCACTGAAGCCCATCACAGAGATAGACATTGCAGAGAAACAGAAAGAAATAGCAAGCAAGCAAGCAAACAAACAAGAGTAAACCAGAGAACAATTGTTTATGTTCCTTTCCTTCCTGCTGGGTTTTTTTCTCATCCCCCTCCTGATGAGATGACACTGCTTTGGAGAAAAGTCCTCTCTCCTCCTTCTACTGCACTTTCACTGAATATTTCTGCAAAATTTGCTGATGCTATGATTTCAGACCAAGATACTTTACCTGTGAGAAGGTCACCTGTCATTTCACCTCCACGTAAACTTCTAAAGGGATTTTCTTTCAGGGCACTGCCATTAGTTGTCATGATTATCTTTCCTCTTTTTTTAGAATAAGTCTTCTACTTAGAAAGTTTCTGTATTTTCTTATCTTCACATTATAGCTTTTGTCACTGCACCTTCAGGGATGTGAACAATTACATGAGCTTCAGTGTTCTTTTAAAATCTATTTTTATTATAATTCTAAATTCTTCCATTCTTTGTCTATGTCTTAGCAGGTGAGTGAACAGAGGAACAGTGATTAAACACAGATTAAACTGAAATTTGTTTATTCATTGTATCTCAATACTGCACTCCCATTCTCTCTTTCTAGAAATGAGTAAGTGCAGAGATGTTTTCTTTTCTTTATTTGTGCTTTTTGTTTAATTACTTAGCCTTATAAATGTTTTGTGTCCTTATGACATCCTGTAATAATACCAGTGAAATTTAATCCCATTTACATTTTTAAAGGAAGACATTTATATAATTTATATAATATTTTAAAAAATCGTTATTTGAAAGACCCCTCTACAATGACTAAATGATTTTTAGATCACCCATTAGCTATAAATTTAACTGCATTATGTTGGATTTTGGATTCTTCTCTAAGGAAACAAAAGGATCAGAACCAGTAAATTACATTTGAAAACAGAGATGACATTTTCTACAAGATGGTAGGAAATTATCACAAATTTCTCTTGAATTCCCAGTCAAAAACAAAGCCTCAAAAGATAAATGTCAATGTTTTAGGCAGCTTTAGTGAAAAAAAAGTGTATATATATATGAAATTAAAAAATATAAGGGGAATGCCTGAAGATCAGACATAATTTTCTGTATAATAAACTATTCACTTCTATCAGTATTTGCTCACTCAGAAACATTTTGGTCTTCAGTGAGTACAGACTAAGCAGTTTTGTACCTTTCAACAGCCCACAGCTCACTTCCAAAGATTGAACATGTTTCTGGTTGGTCTATCACGGTCAGTCATTCTCTACACTTCCATAAATAAATGTTCCTTCTCTCTACCCACAGTAACAGTCCCATCACCAGCTCAGACTCCTTGATTAAATATGACAAGCAATTATTGAAGTGCCATTACAAACAGAGAGAGCACATCCTGGTACATCCCCAGATAATGCTATTATGGCTCTGCAGCTTGAGCGCAGCTCAGCTTTCGGTAAGTGGAACATTACAACACTAAGCAAATATTTATGGATGGATTTTGGCATGCCTGGAATTTCTTATGTGTACTTGGTTATCTGAGACAACCCTGCACTCTTCCGGCAGCTTTAGAAAAGTTACAAGGAGAAAAGGAAAGGAAATTTTCTTCTTCAATTTAATAAAAAAAAAAAAACATTTAGTGAGCTTGAAAAAGAGAGCTAATCTGGCTAGAGCCAGTCTGGACTACAAGCAAGTGAGTTATCTTTGAGTATCCTGTGCAGCTCTGAGTACATTTTGCTCTCTAAGCTTTTCCAGCCCTGATCCTTTTTTCTGATGTGGTGTCATCAGTGCTATCAGATTATGTGCATCCTTCATGATGCAGGCAACCATCCACAGAGGAGTAGACTAAGGACGTGGGGTTCATCTACAGTTGTGACATGGGAGTGTAGGAAGCTGGAGGGTAGAAAGGGTATCTCTCCATCAATGGATAGAGAAGGCATGCTCTACAGTATATATAGTTTGAGTAATCTGCATGTGAGGCAAAATAGGGAGGATGTAATTTCTGGTTTTGAATTAGAAGTGATTTCAAAAAATGTAGTCTCTCTCTTTAAGCAAAACCATTGAAACAAAAAGTCAACATGCTGAAGGTTTCATTGGAATGAGAAGCTCTGACAAAATCGGTCATAGAAACATTGAATCATAGAATAGCTTGGATTGGAAGGGACCTTAAAGACCACCTGTTTCCAACTGCCCTGCATGGGCAGAGACACCTTTCCCTTTACCATGTTGCTCCAAGTCCCATCCAAGCTGGTCTTCAACACTTCCAGAGATGGGGCAGACACAGCTTCTCGGGGCAGGTGGAGAACATTTGTCCTCTGCTATAAGCTTCATAGAAGCTGTAGTCCTGGTCAGTCATTCCCCTTTCAAGCCTAATATTCTGGCCAAACCAGAACTTCAGGACTCATTCTTTTCCGTGGGCACCCAAAACATTTCTGATACATTGAGAAGATATTTCAACATTCCCAATGGAAAATCACTCTACTTCTAGAGCATTTCTATTTCAATAGAACAATGTTCTTAATTGGAATTTTCTGGCATTTTCCAACAAGCTGTAGTGACAAATACAGTAATGGTGTCCAAGACAGAATGCACGGCAGACAAGACGTATCTGCACTAATCAAGATTTATTGCAGATAACATTGGGGTCTTCACTACACAAGATAAGAGGCTCAGGCACAGCAAAAATATAGAAAAACAAGGAGATCCAAACAGAAGTGCAGGTTGAATACAAAGGGTATATTAGCAGTGAATTATACTACTTAATTCAATCAAACAACAAAGGTTAACCATTTAAATGCTGGCAACTTACTTAGTATTAAACTCTACACTAGGCCTAGAATATTAATTATCACTCTTAGCAGTCCCTACAGTCTTAAACTTCATGAGGAAGATTACTTAACATTAAGTTTACTAGTCTAGACAATGAAAGAGTTAATATTTCTCACCCTTGCCAGAGCACAGCTGGGTATCCTTGGGTGCAATTCTCAAGCATTAATCTCTCTGGCAGGTGTCCCTGCTGGAGAGGAGAAGGTCCAGCACACCCTCCTGGAAAGTGTATGGAAGTCTCCCCGATCAAAAATGGGACCAGGCTTTTATAGAATAAAGTGGATTGACTGCTGTCATTTAACCATTAGCTGTACCTCCAACATCTCTCATTGGAGAATAAAAGCAAAACAGTGGAAAAATTCATGCAGGCCCAGTTCCCACCAAGCAAACTCTCTTGTTTATCTGGTCGTTATTACTTTATCTCCATTTCAGGCCTAGTTGTGGCTGGGCTGAGCTCCATGTTCTTCAACACCAGAGAGCAGCTGGTGTTATGAACATCAACTTGGCCTCTGTTTGTACCTTTCAAGGTTGTTACCAGCTCAGAGTTTGTTAGGCCTTTTCCTTTCTCATGGGAACCCTTCCACTTCAGGCCTGGGCCTGCAGAACTGAGAGACAAGAGCAGCTGAATAATAGAGTAAAACTGAGGCAGGCATCTTGAGAGGTGGTGCGTCCTGCTACAACAGCCAGAACCAGTATGACTGATTTCTATGGAACTTCTAAAACTGCTAAAAGACTTATGGACAAAAAACTCTCAGAACCTACAGATTAAGCTACCTCACAGTGAAAACAAGGCGTTTACTTATCTTCATCTCTTTCTTTTTTTGCCTCCCTCACCTAACATCTGAAATTTTTAAGTCAAGACAACTGAGGAATATAAATAACCATGTAACTCACACAAGAGTTTTACCAAGTTTTGATTCATCTTCCAAAAGTCATTATTTTCCACTGTCTGTGAAACCTGAGGCATCACCTGTAGGCAACCTGTAAGGTGTTATGGGAGGAGATGTGGAGATTTCCATTGCACTTAGCACAGGTGGGAGTTGAGGATCAGTCAAATGAGCACAGTAGTGAAATCAAGTGGATGGAATAGGAGGTTGAAAATTGGGGCTTGAGGAGAGCTACTGTTCCTCCTGTCATTGCTCTTTTGCTTTGAACCTGACACCCAGGAGGTATGTCATGATGGCTAGAGCAGAGCTTCCCCAGACCAACCTTGTCTGGGCTGGTACCAGAATGGGAACCCATGGAGGGGCCTTGCAAGATCCTTTGAATACTACCCCAAAGCAGTTATTGAAGCTGCTTTAAGGGCCAACCATTTTTCTCCAGAAATTGCGTTGGAGTCATCAAAGAGCAACTAAAATGCCTGTATCCCTCTTTTTTTTGTTTGTTTTTTCCTATCAGGAAAGAAGTCTGAAAGCTATAGAGGAGACAATGAGTCAGCAACAGAGTCCCTGCCATGCAGGGGGGTTGGAACTAGATGATCTCAAGAACTGAAGATCCCAGTCCAAAAAAACCTGGAAGTCCTCACTTTATTCCAACAGTGAGACTCAAGTACTGTATTTAAAACCCAACAAACATTTCACTGGTGATTAGAATGGTTTAAAACTGGATTTTTAGTCTAGGAAAGTCACATCTTTGCAAAGCTGGGATTATAAAATTTTAAAAACATCATGGACAGAGTGACAGGCTGGACTTGTCCCTTGAGGACTGAGGGCCACACAGTGCCATTAAAATAATAGCTTAGTACCTAATCTTGCAGTAACCAGTCATGTATCTCTGCCTGCATCAGATGCATATTAATATTTATATTAATAACAATATTAGATATTTATAAATTATATAACTGTTTCATACATGATATAATGTAGAGGACACAAACTAAACATATATATAATGGAGTTTTGAAATTAATATTAATCACTGTCTTACTATATAAAGAATTTCCTTATTCTTGAGATGCTACACCCACAGTACATTTCACTCAAGCTTAGCTGTAGTGTGATGAATTTTTCAATCTAAAAAGCAGTTCTACTAACATTGAATCAGGGACTGTTTATCATAAAGTAGTCAGTATAGCTATAACTGTTTATTACATGTTTATTATGGCTCATTAAAAAAAAAAAAAGTTAAAACCATGTCAGGGTAATGTTTAGAAATGAGACTATTCATTAAAAATCGGTAGAACATATAAAATCCCTGAAATGTTCATTCTGAATGAATGTTCATTTGTTCATTCAGAGCTCTCATGAGGACTCAAGTTACCTCATGGTTATTGAAAAGTTAAGTGTCTCCTTGCAGCTACTTGTCCACACACTGTCTGTACAAAGACACAGAGACACAGATTTCTCCAGAGCACATTCTGCTGCATCCTTCTGTGCTGAAAATGTAAAAGTTATTTGCTTGCAGGGCTCCACTGGATGAAGTATCTCTTTTTCAGACAGCTAAATTCAGCTCAGAAAAATCCTGCACACAAATCAGGAAAAAAAACCAACCAACCCAAACAAACCCAAACCCCACATTTTTGAACTCCTATCTAAAGAAAAAAAATACTTAAAATGATCACCCCTTGCTGTTAATAAACTAGTTTAATTTAGGTATCTGTATTACAGTTTTCTTGCTCTATATTTATTAGGTATCTGCTACAGTTCACAGAACTACAAATTTCCATGGCCATTTATGGAATTATGTGGAGACTTTTCTTAAGAATAAATAAATACTTTTGTAAAAGAAAGAAAAAAGGAACCTTGATATCCATCTGACCTTATTACCTCCTGGAGTGCCTGTGAGCTGAGAAGCATTTCTGCTTTGTTTAGAAGTCTTAGCCTTGAACTATTAAAAGGTCTAGTCAAACAGATACATGAAAAAAGGACAACAGAGCAAGATGAATGCCAAAGTAGAAGAAAAATGCTTTAGTATTGAAAACACTATAAAAATATAATTATGCTGAGGAGAAAAAATGCAAACATATTTCTGAAAATTCTAAATATTTTAAATATCTATAAATATTCATTATCTATCCATCCCCCATACATATTTAAAACCCAAAGTCTCTGCTTTCATTAAGTGAGTGCTACTGGAGATAAAAGTATGCTTAAAAGAAATAGAACAATTATTGTTGGACCAGCTGTAGTGATAAATCACAGCCAAGCAGGGAGATTAGGTTCCAAAAATGGAAATAAATGTACATTCACACTGGAGTTCCAGCAGAGAAGGAAAGCAAGAGAGAGACAGAGACTTGAAAAACAGTGCTATACAGCTAAAGAATTGAAAGCAGAGTATTGCAAAATGATTGACAGATTTTACTTAAGGCTGCTTTGGACTTTGATATTTTTGAAAACAGAAAGGAAGGACACCACTTTCAATTAATTAGTCCTTTGAATTGCAACAGCAACTCAGGACTCCAGGCTATAGGCTGTGAATCCTTGTCTTGTGCCATTGTTTTTTTGCTTTCCTGCCATCTATTGTCTCTTGTGTGAAAGCAATTTGATGGCAGAGCCCTTTGTTCTGTGTCAGAAGAGGCAACTTCCTAATCCAGAAATGAGTTTCTGAGCAAGCACCACTTTGCAAACTTTGCACCACTTTTGTAATATTGATTAATAGTATTTTATTTGCATGTAGAAAGAAAAACAGATGCTGGATCCAAATGGCAACATGGCTCCCAGACATGGTTGGAAACCTTGGGGATTTGTCTTAGAATCACAGAATCACAGAATGGTTTGGGTTGGAAGGGACCTTAAAGATCATCTAGTTCCAACCCCCCTGCATGGGCAGGGACACCTCCCACTAGATCATGTTGCTCCAAGCCCCATCCAACCTGGCCTTGAAACACTTCCAGGGATGGGGCAGCCACAACTTCTCTTGTGATAAATGACTATGGAGAAATAACTCAGCTGGAAAAGTAATTATGTCAAAACTCTCTTTGTATTTGGATTGCAACATTACGTGATTTCTTGAGACACAAGGAAATATCTTCATAGAGAATTAAAAATATGTGGCACTTTCAACACTGCAGCTCTCTGATTCAAAAGTTATGAATTGGGTGGATTTGACAGTGTCCTAGGTTAATGGTTGGACTTGATGATCTTAAAGGTCTTTTTCAAACAAAATTATTCTATGATACTATATTTCTTTTCTATTTCCACCATCTAATAACTCTACTGTCATTAATGTTAACAGGGATAATTAATAAGCAACTTTCTCATATAACAGATTTTTTTCTGTGAAAAATTGTTCTAGTGTTTAAAAGCAAAGCAGGGTCTTCTGAAAATCAAAATACTGTCAAGCACATGTTTAATCAGAGTATGTAGGCTTTTTGTATTGATCAGAATCTTTAAAACACTTGATAGTCTTAATGGCTTATGATAATCACTTTAAAAGTTGTGGCAACATGGATTGGATTCTGAATATTATATTAGGTACATGATAGGTCAGTAAATAAATATTTTAAGAAATATAATCAAGAAAATGCTACTGTAAGAAAGAGAGGTAGAGAAACTTATTAAAGAAGTACAGACTACTGGTTTCTTTGTTGAAAGAACCCACAAAACCAATGTTTTTTCAAAGGAAAAAGTACATTTCCACCCTCCAAATCAAATGGAAGTAATTCCAGGGAGATTCTTGTCCTCATGTCTAAAAAGGCTTGAACTTTGCAGTTGGTAATGCTGGTGGAGTTACTTTTTTATTTTCTTGATATGACAAGATTCCTTCATTTTCTGTATTTTAATATTCTTCTCTTCAGAGATTTGTTCCTGATATATAGAGTGGAATCCCTGAGAATTGCTCTCATGGATACACGCAGTGCTGGAAAACAAGTAAGTCTGAATTTCCTTAATGGGAATGTTCATTTTGTGCAACAAAATTGGTGCCTGCTGCCAGGTTTGGCTCTGATTTCATCACCACATCGTGGGAGAAAAATTATAGTACCTGTAGCACTTTCTGGGCTACCAGGTGTCACCATGATGCTCAAGATGGTTCATGTGGTAGAGAAGAAAGGACGTGTGCTCATAAGTAGCCTTGCAACAAGGTATTGCCATTGGTAGCCTTGGGCCAAAACTTTGTACTGAGATTGCAAGGCCTGGTCTGGTTTGCTCTGCCTGAAATTTTCTTGACCTGCCTGCAGTTTTGTTTTACTTGGTTTAGCTCTAAGAGCAACACAGGGTTTAGCTATAATAGTATTATTAAAAAGTGACCAGATGTCTATGGTTCATCTGCCCTGGCTGTGTTTCTCTTTGTGGGGTGGACCCCCAGTTTGGCACAGGGAGCTGTCACAGGTGATTGGTCCATGTAGACTGAGATGTTTCTGACTCTAACACAGTGATGTAGTACAGAGAAATGCAGGCTTGTCATGGCAGCAGAGGCCTTGAGAAGTGAATACACAGGATATATGGCCCAGGGAAGCAGAAGTAAGGGATGATGAAAGGAAGGCTCTGGAGACCCAAACGGCCACTTAAGGAAATAAAGACCTGGAGTGATACAAAACTGGTACCAAAGAGTACAAAGAGTAGTACTTAACCTACTTCAGGCAGACCATAAAGAGCTAATTTTTCTGTAACATGGAGTTATAAAGCAAATGTGTAAAAATGACCCCAGGTGAATCCTAGAGTGAGTGAAAAGAAACCATCAATATCCTACTCCTCCCAGTGAAAGACCCCAGAAGTCCTACAGACTCAGCATAACAACAACCTCCCTCAGCAGCCTGATGCTACCAATTTTATCACCCAGAGAAGCAGAAGGATGAGCTTAGCACCAGAAAAAAAAGGTCTAGACACTAAGAAGCAGATATATTCAATTTTTAATGGCACTATTACTACTGTAGAGAGTTTTTCTGAAGTGTTCTTTCTATTTGTGTCTGCAATCATTAGACCTAGACAACTAATGATTCTTGAATTAAACTGTTATTATTTCAACTGCACTAATAAGAAATTCATGGCTTTATATATATAAGGTGTGTTTCCTCTGCCCACAGAGAAGATTGGTAGTGTTACTTCCTATCATATTTCCAGCACAAAGACAATGAAGGAGGTCTCTCTGTAAGGGGGATGGCCAGCATGACCTCTGACAATTTCTCATATCTATGACAGACAGATATTGTTCCTCTGTCATCTCAGACTGAGAATGAATCATGCTTTTATTGAAGTGGAACCTGTATTGGCAAACTCCTGAACTCACACTGATTAGTATCTTGCTTGCTTGATCTTATTACAAGGAGGGAGACCTTAAGAGGAAGAACCACTGTCCACATTCACATGGATGAAAAATGAAGTCTCTTTTTCACACTGCCTGGAAAATACTAGTTCAATTGGAGGGGACAGGGCTAGGAGCTTGTTCATTTCTCCAGCCACATGGTGATCATAGAATTGTAGAATGGTTTGGGTTGGGAAGGACCTTTAAAGGTCATCTAGTTCCAAGTTCCTAACATGGGCAGGGACACCTTCCACTTGACCAGGTTGCTCCAAGCCCCATCCAACTGGGCCTTGAATGTTTCCTGGGAGAAGCATCCACAACTTCCCTGAGCAACTGATTCCAGTGCCTCACTACCCTCAATATAAAAAATGTCTTGCTTGTCTCCAACCTAAATCTACCCTATTTCAGTATAAAACCATTGCTCCTTGCCCTGTCACTACATACCTTAGAAAAAAATCTCTCTTCTTAAAGCTTCCTTTAAGTACTGAAACGCTTCAATAAGGTATCCCCAGGCCTTCACTTCTCCAGGCTGAACAACCCCAACTCTCTCCCTTGACTTCATAGCAGAGGTGTTACAGTCCTCTCACCACCTTCATGGCCCTCCTGTGGACTCACTCCAACAGCTCCACCTCCTTTTTATGTTGGGGGACCCAGAAGTGGACACAGTACTCCAGGTGGGGTCTTACAAGAGCAGAGAGACAGAATCACCTCCCTTAACCTGCTGGCCACACTTCTTTTGATGCAGCCCAAGATACTATTGGTTTTCTGGGCTGCTGTGTGCACATTGCTGGTTCATGCCCAATTCTTCATCTGCCAGTATCTTGAAGTCCTTCCCCTCAGGGCTTTTCTTAATCCATTCATCTCGCAGTCTGTATTGATGTTGGTGACTGGGCCAATCCAGGTTCAGCACCTTGCACTCAGCCCTGTTGAACTTCATGAGGTTCACACAGGCCTGTTCCTCAAGCCTGTCCAGGTCCCTCTGGATTGGAATCCCTTCCCTCAAATGAATCAACAGCACCACTCAGCTTAGTGTTTACAATGCTGTAGCATGTTGGATTCAACTCACGACAAACAGAAATTTATAATCTTGTTTTGTGTGTTCCCTGGGGAAAAACATAGATGACTACAATGTCTGTATTTTCTCTGCAGGTTGTGTCATTTTGGATCTATGCTGATGTGGGTCCCCAGGGATGTGGGTCCCTGTGCTATACACTCTTTGAGACCCACTGCTGAGAAATGAGACTATCCTTTACTAACAGCAGGAAACCAAGCAGTTGGAAGAAAAGTGTGGTAGAGTTTTCACTGCAGAAGGAACAGCAAAGCTCAACCATTTAATAATGTACTGCAGCAGACAGGACCAATCCTGGACTGTTAGCAGAGATGGCAACTCAAAAATGTGCTGCTCTTACTGAATTGTCCCATCCCCAAATACAGTTCTGTCAGGTTTTGGGGTATATTTTGATTCATACACCTGCCCTCTCTCAGACAAACTTATGCAGCCCATGGAAGTTGGCTCCTTCTAATGATCTATGGTGGTAGCTTGTGAAAATATGTTTTCAATTTGGCTCCTGAAACATGGACCAAGTGATAATGCCAGCAGAAATATCCTTTGCTGTCAAACATTCTTCTCCTCTGGAGAGTGGAACACCTGCACAGCAGCTCAGAAAAAAAAAGAAACAAGAAAAAAAAAGAAAAAAGAAGGTTTATAGTGGTGTTTCCTTTGGCTTTCAAATTTTCTCTTGAATGTAATTTAGCAATTAGTCGAGGCAGCCATGAAATACTTTTATATATTGGCATTACATATGAGCCTACACATGCAGGTTCATATTCCTAGCTGGTGATTTAGACCTGCTGCATGACTGGCCTTGGGCCTTGTCTTGCCCAAAAAACTTCTTACAGCTATGTCACCTCTTTTTAGACCCTGGGACTTGGGGTGTGTTCCTCTGACACAAGCCAAGCTGGCAGGGTGACTCCTGCCTTCGTACTGAACCAAAGACCCAGGTCAGTTAGCAGAAACCAGAAACACTGAGAAACAGTGCAAGAATTATAAGTAGATTCCCAATTGTTAAAAATTAAACCTTAGGGCAACCATATGCAAATTCCTGATTCACGGGTGGTCGTTAATGCACTACTCAGTTTTTAGAGTGGGACTGTTCTTCAGTTTCTCCAGGAAAGAAACATTAAAACAAAAGAGGGACTATAAAATACTATTGATCACTGCAATGAGAAAATACTGGCAATTATCCCAGTGAATTTCATCTTTTCTTGAAGTTTTATGTATTGATCTACAAGGTTCCAAGCAGTATGGCTTATGTATGCATGTGTACATTTATGTGCACACATACACAGAGTCTTTATATAAATCTATGGTATATATAATGTAATATATATAAAGATGTATGTATTAGATATAACATTACAGTGTATATAGATATAAAATTTTTATCATCTGGGCCGCTCAGAACTTGACAAGAAAAGCAGCATCTGTTTCCTTACCATTCTACAACACCAACACTAGCAGGTTACTTCAGGAATAGCCTTAAATAACAATTCCTGTTCTGGGACTAAAGGTAAAAAACACAACTAAATTGGGCAGGGTGATGCAGGCTGGGAGGCTGGAGGTCTGTAGTAAGTCACATATCTTTGCATTACATGAAAGCAGGGTTGGATGCACATAATCAAAACATCTCTACATGAAGAAGTTGATGGGAGGAGGTAGATGTTGTCCCCTCAATTTCCTAGAAAACACTTGTTTGGAAAGTTCACTTTGTCATGAGTAAAGCCAGAATAGCCCTTTTCTATAGGTAATATCATATAAATATAATACATTAATAGTCAGGCATGCACGTTTTGTCTAGTTTTCTTCCATGCCTGCAAGTTCTCTGTGGCAAAGTGGATTAAAGTGGTTTCCATCTTTCTCTGCTCCCAGTAATTTGTTCCTATCCAGGACTATGTTTTAGTAACTCCTTATCTATGTCAATGCAGCTATAAAACAGGTCAATTAAATAAGCTGGCTCTAAAAATAAGAAATTGATACATTTTAGGGGATTTGTGGATTTTTTTGTTTGTTTTCCCTCCCTTGTAGGTGCTTAGTTGATTCAGTTTGCAACATGGCTCCATGAAGAGATAGGAATTAAACTGCTGCCTGCTGTCAGAAGGGAGGTGGGAATTTTTGATGCTGATTTTTCTGCCAAATGTGCAAATGTGGACAGTGCTCTCGGCCCTGCAGGGATTGGGTACTGGAAACATCTGCTTGGCCATGACTCAGTGGTTTGGGACACTTCCCTCCCCCTACACACACATGCAGACATTGGTTGGCTATCAGGCTGGGATGGCTAACTGGGTACCAGCTCATGACAATAACTTCTAAAACATACCTAGTAACTACCAGCTCCTGTTACAGGATGCTTTTGGCCCCACCAGCTGAATTATCTTGCTCTGCTCTATTTTATAGAGACACAGGCAGGGGTTTTTTCAGACTTTGTTCATGTCTCCTTGCTGCTCTTTGCTTTTTGTTTTGGATCAAAGTCATAGTTTAGTCCCAGCAGCAGGAAGATCTACCCCAATAACCTTGGCCATTCAGATTCAGTAGTGATGGTCTGTTCTTGTTGCCATCAGGACCTGCAGCCTTCATATCCTCACTAAATTCACTTTGCTTGATTTGATTTCGTCCATCTGATTTCCCATCTCTTGTTGCAACAGCATAAAAATATTCCTCAACTCCTATTCAAGCTGTGCTGTGGCATTACTGACTGCCCTAAAACATCCTCCTGGAAGTAGCTGCATTTCTGCAGAACTGATAGAAAAATCAACAACACACTAAAGCTGCTGGTGTTGAAAAATGACTTAAGAAAAACTAAGTGAGGTGATTGGATCTTGTCCTTCAGCATTCTGTCCCTGTTGTTGACCAGTTGCAGGTGGTTAGCCAAGAATATAAGGAGAGGGGGTCAAGTGCTACTTCCCCATAACAGTCTCCCAGTCTCCAGTGACTTGTGGTCTCAGACTGTCTGAGGATCTTGGTGGATTTCTCTTTTTCTTAATTTCCTATTTTCTGAGGCTGGCTGTTAAGGATGGTAGAAAGTACATTCAACTGTGTACACAGCAGAAGCTTTCATATGAGGGAAAGTGATTGATGTTTGACTTTTTTTTTCTTTTTGCTGACTTTTTCTCTACCTAGATGTCATTTGCTTGCTTAGGGAACAGCCTATTCCCTTTCAAAGACAGGGCTTAACTGTCACAGAGCTATCATCCTGATTGCTCCGAGCATTCAGGCTAACCTAGAGCAGAGGCACAGCTTGCCCTTCTCTCCAGAAAGTGGATTTCAGGGTAAGGTGAGGAGAAGGTCAGCCTTTTATGCTTATTAAACCTCCCCCAGACTTCTAGGTCTGACATGAAATCCCATTAAGAGGTGCCCTACACACAGCAAACCAGGAAAACAGCATCCCTGCTCCCTTCTGCAAGGACATTTCCTTGAGCGGGGTCGTGGGAGATGCTCGTTAAAATCCGTGACATTTGTGCTCCAAGCAGCAGTAGGCACAGGCTGCTCCTACAGCCAGGGAAAGCTTCACCCTTTCTGCTCTTCCCAGCAGTTCCCAGAGGTGAGGATCATTTTGTTGTCACCAGGAATAAACACCAAGGAAGTATTCCTTTTTAAACGGCAAAGACTGTCTCAAGCACAAGAGGTGAAACCCAGCTTCTTCGCCTCATGTCTGGATATAGATAAGCATGAATATTAAGGAGAAATATTCTAATTTGCAATAGATTTTTTCTTCCCTTTCCCCTGTAGCCAACAGATATATTTAAAAACAATACAACTGTTTTTTTTTCTGTTTTTAATTACACTGATTCCCGAGGCTGGTACTGGAGGATAGCCATTTTGCTGAAAAATAATCCCACTTTGACAATGGAGACTTGAGAGACCAGTGGAACAGATTGCAAACCATTTCCATGCCTGTTTTAACTGCTTGACTGCCAGCCTGGGTAATGACTTTTCAGCAGGCAATTACTTACATATACCCCTCTCTCTGGTTTCACATTGCTATTGGGCTACCACTACATCCAAGAAAAAGTCTTGCATACTGCTCTGCTCAGGCACAGATGGGATCATAGAACCATAGACTCATAGAAACAGAGAATGGTTTGAGTTGGAAGGAACCTTTAAGATTATCTAGTTCCAACCTCCCCTACATGGGCAGGGACACCTCCCACTAGACCAGGTTGTTCAGAGCCCCATCCAACCTGACCTTGAACACTTCCAGGGATGGGGCTTCCACAACTCCTCCGGGCAACCTGTTGCAGTGTCTCACCACCCTCACACTAAATAATTTCCTCCTAATGTCTAACCTAAATCTCCCCTCTTCCAGTTTTAATCCATTACCCCTTGTTCTCTAACTACAAGCCCCTGTAAAAAGTCCCTCCCCAGCTTTTCTGTAGCCCCTTCAGGTACTGGAAGGTGCTCTAAGGTCTCCCTGGCATCTTCTCTTTTCCAGGCTGAACAGCCCCAAATCTCTCAGCCTGTCTTCATAGCAGAGCTGCTCTAGCCCTCTGATCATCTTCACAGCTCTCCTTTGGACTCTCTCCAGGAGCTCTATGTCATTCTTACGTTGGGCACTCCAGAACCAAACACAGTACTCTAGGTGGGGTGTCATGAGAGTGGAGTACAGGGGGAGAATCACCTCTCTTGACCTGCTGGCCATGCTTCTTTTGATGCAGCCTAGGACACAAGGAGATGAAAGTGTCCACAGAGATGAAGGTTGATGCATGCCCCATAAGAAAAAAAAATTTTGAAAATATAGCAGTTTGAAAAAAATAGTATTTTTAAAAAAAGAAAACAAAACAATGATCAGGAGTCTGTAGACCATCATCTTAATAATTGCTCACACATCTCCATAGGGTGAGGGAGCAGGGAGAAGGGGAATGTCAGTTCTAAACTGCAAGTAATTTGAACTTCATGCTAAACTCTTGATTTTAGGTTCCGTGCACTGAACTTTGTCCAGGTAGAAGACAGGCAGCTTGTCTAACCTAGACATTAATTTAGTCCTCAGCAGCAGCTCACTGAATGTTGAGAAGGTTGCTCAGAAGGCATATCATGTGCTTACTGCTGACACTCTGCTCCAGAAGTGACTGTCTCTTTCTGCTGACACCTGTGGGGGTTTAGTTGCACAAACACATTTTTATAAATTATTTTTGAACTGCTAAAGTGAAGGGAGATGAAACGTCCCGTAAGTACCAATATCAGGCTTGTGTACCTGTGTAGGAAGAGTAAATTTGACAGTAATAATCTAGTCTACACCTGGAGGAATGCCAAGGTTCATCCTCACTGTTGGGCTGTAGAAATTGTGTCTGCTCACTGAGTTCAGAGTGGGACAAGGGCAAAGTATCTAGATGGTGGTGAAACAGCAGTTCTGGCTGTGGTGGATATGTCAGGAAGGTGTATTCAGGGTGTTGCCATGGGACATATGCTACACTCCAGGAAACCCTACACATTATTACAGCAACCTGAGCAAGAGAGCAGTGAAATGGATTCTATTGAAATATTGCTTTTGAGAAGGAAAATAAACAACCTCATGGGCTTGTGATCTCTCAGGTCATCCCCTCTCACATAGTCCTCTTCATCCTTCTCTCCTCCCAGTATGGGCAGCAAAGGTGAGGTCATAGAATCATAGAATTATAGGATGGGTTGGGTTGGAAGGGACCTTAAAGATTATCTAGTTTTAACCTCCCTGCCACAGGCTGGGACACATCCCACTAGACCAGGTTGCTCAAAGCCCCATCCATCCTGGCCTTCAACACTTCCAGGGAGGGACAGCCACAACTTCTTTTTGCCAGTGTCTCACAACCCTCACAGGAAAGAAGTTCTTTCTAATATCTAATCTAAATCTACCCTCTTTCAGTTTGAAACCATTCCCCTTCATCCTGTCACTCCGTGCCTTTGTAAAAAGTCCCTCTCCAGCTTTTCTGTAGCCCATTCAGATACTGGAAGCTGCTCCAAGGTCTCCCTGGAGCCTTCTCTTCCCTCACCCTTTCTTCATTGCAGAGGTGCTCCAGCCCTCTGACCATCTCCTTAGCCCTCCTCTGGACTCACTCTAACCGCTCCATGTCCAACTTGTGTTGGGGGCTTCAGAACTGGACACAGCATTGCAGGGGGCTCTCACAAGACCAGAGCAGAGGGGGAGAACCACCTTCCTTGACCTGCTGGCCACTCTTCTTTTTATGCAGCCCAGGACATGGTTGGCTTTCTGGGCTGCCCGTGCATATTGCCAGCTCATGGTGAGCTTCTCATCAACCAGCACCCCCAAGACCTTCTCCCCAGGGCTGTTTTCAATTCATTCTCCACTCAGTCTGTAATAGCTGGGATTGCCCTGACCCATGTGCATTACCTTGCACTTGGCCTTGTTGAACTACATGAGGTTGACATGGGTCCACCTCTCAAGTCTGTCAAGCCTCCCTTCCCTTCAGCATGTCGACCGCACCACACAACTTGGTGTCATACTGTGTGAGTTACATGTTCTTAAAGCTGATTGACTTTGTTTTCAAATAAAATAAACTATTCTCACTCAATTCCACTTTCCTCATCAGCACAACACCTCTTTGGACCTTTACCAAGTTGATATGCACCTTCAGCAGAACGCTGGTCTCTGAGCAGATACCACTGAAGCACGAGATAGGGGTTTTCCTACTAGGAACAAAAGTGAAATTTGCACCCCACAGGCTCTTGAGTGCTTTGTCAATTTGCTTCCAACTTTCCAGTATCCAAAGTGTGAGCACATGGAGAAGGAAGATCAATTACTTCTAGTGTGAAATTGCTCAGAGAAATAGGGTGAAAATTAACAAAGCAATGTATAATATGTGACAGGTGTGCAGAGCAAAGGACATGTCTAGGGAAATTTCTGCCTTCTGATGCAGTCCCCCAAACACCTCTTTCATTAGTTGTTAACACTCTCCAGCTTCAACAATTCTCAATCTGTATTTATTTTTTTCACCCTGCCTTGTAAAGCAGAACTAGGTTACAAATACAAATGTAGCATGTCCCTTTGCTTGGGTATTCCTCAGCACAAAGGCACGTTCTGGGTTATTTTCTTTTTTGTTTTCTTCACCTAGCCATTTCTTTTTTCCAGTAGATGCCTTAGTATTCACAGCTTTTTTTTTTTTCAGAATTGTTACTGGCTTTTAAAACACCTGTATCTTGAGAACATGCCACTCTACATGTCACATGAAACTATTTTTAAGTTATAAGCAGTTTCCAGAAAACCATAAAAGCAGGACTGATGCCAGGGCTGGTTTAACTGTCTGGAAAACTTTCTCTTAACTCTCTTATGTTCTGTTTATCATAGTACTTTTATTTTTAGAGAGACTATATCTGCACATGGGCATATTTTAGGTATGAACTTGTTTGATCTGGAAATTAAAAGGTGGTTCTTAAGTGCTAAAGACATGAGCTCTTAGAGGAACAAGACTCAGCTTCTTTGCAAAGCAAAACACTTAAATACAGTAAGATGGAAATAAAGTGATTTCAAAAAGGCACAGAATTAGGTCTTTGTGACTTAGGATGTTCCTTCAAGTTGTGGGTCTGTCTAAAGAGGAAATGTCAGAAGACTTTGTCTGGATCCTTTGGGAATGAGTTGAGCAGTGAATTTACATATATTCTTGGGAAAATCCAGACCTCCCTGACCAATGGAAAAGATCTTAAATTTCTGTATTTTATTACAAGCCTGACTGCAGGATTGAACTGCTTCAGTTCTCTTAGTTTGCACACACAAAGCTTCAGAAAGATACTCCCTCAACTTCTTACTTTTGAAACTTGCAATAAATTATAAATGAAGATGACAAAATCTCTTCCTTGAAGGATTATATATTTCTCGTTAAACTTTAACTTCATTTAAAATCCATCCTTGATCCTCTTAAAGTATTTGTGTAAGTGAATGAGGGCTGTAAAGCATGACTGAAGCTTTCCTCCTTGGGGAAGCAGCTTGACCAATTTACATATTTATTAAATATTTTATATTTTACCAGATTGTATGCACTTCAAAATGTCACGTCTTATTTTCGGTCTGGGCACTGCATAACAGTAATGGCTATTTCAAGTCTCAGGAGAAAAAAAAAGATAATCTGCATCTCTGGATTTGGCCACGTCTGAAGAATCTGGGGCATTTGTTTCTATGTTTTACTCTATTCTGCAAAATTTTAAGTTTTAGTGTTATGAAGTTGTGCTAGTTCTGTGCAAATGACTCGCTGGTGGGGCTGCACAACCAGCCTCTTATTTTTCCTCTGGAAGGAGATGTATCTTTTGAAGCATCCAAACTGAACTCCTGTACCCGTTTGATGATAAATTTGGCTTTAAATAAAATAAATTTAAAGCTGTTGCAAGTCAGAAATGGATATGAAGATGTGCTTTCCCTAGAAGCTCAAGGAGCTACCAAAAGCAGTGTTGATATTCCTGGTGTAATTACCCCCCTCCTCCCTCTTACAGTTCAGCTGTCAGCTTCTGGAGCAGCAACTTCTTCCTTTGTTAATAGTGTGCAAGACTAGGATGTGCATGAGATATAATTACTAGGGCTTTTTATAAGCAGCCTGAATTCTGGAGGAAGAATGGAGTAAAGATCCATATGGGATGCATGAGTTGAAGACACGTGCCCAGTTTTGCTGCTGGACTCCTGAGTGTTGTGAAACAAACTCCTTTCCCTTGTATGTCCCCATTTCTAGTGTGACCAGCTTCCTTCACACAGTGCTTTGAGGTGCAGCTGCTGAGAAGAGAACAAGAAAACAACTTTATGTAGAAGTCAGGAGTAATTTCTGTGACTATATTTTCTGACCACCTCCATAACGCAGAACTTCCCCGGCCTTAACCCTGAATTCAAGTATATTAATTTTGCCTGTAGCAGGAGAAAAACAAATTATTTAGGAAAAAAACAAAAACAAAACCAAAGCAACCCACAACACACCAGGAAACAGATTTGGAGATGAAAATAACTAATAATGAGAGCAGCTGGTACATTGTCCCAGTAGCCAATTATTTTAAGGTCATATTGGGGCTGTCTACATTTTCACGCACTGGGTTCTGTTGTATTATCCTTTCTGTAGAAAACAGTATCACTGTTAGAATTTTTGTCCCAATTTTAATTTTTGCACACCCTGTTATGCCATCCCTTGACCTTGTCTTCACAAAATAACGACACAAAGCTCCTCAGTGAAATCTTTTTTTTTGTTGTTTTTGCAAATGTGGAATCATAGAACATTTTAGGTTACTCCAACTGGGCAACATCCTTGAAGCCTAAATATTAGTAAATTGGAAAGATTTTACAGTTGCAGCCACAGTAGGTAAAATTCATAGGTTATAGACCTTTTATAACCCTAAAAAACCACTTTGAGCACTCAAGGAACCCTCTGCCCTTTTAGCCATCATGCCTGTGTTTGCAGGGTGGGTAGGCACTCTGTGCATGGCTTAGCTGTTTGATGAAACAAACTGTGGTCTGAATTATTCCTCTTGCAAGGAAGAGCCAGGCAAGGGTTAGACCCCATTGCTATTTCCTCAGCCTGGCTGAGGTAAGGACAAATCTTTTTCCAAGTCACATCTTCCCTCTGGAGAGTCCACATTATTCATCCTTTCCTCTTCACGGGTTCTCTGACAGCCTTATCAGTAAGGATTTCTTCCAGGTCACTGCACAATGAGCACAAAAGACAGTCTTTAAGACTCCACTAGAAGCATACAATGCTAGAAATAGTTCTGCATAATAATTGCAATACACCAGCTATCTGCTGACCAACGATCGCTCCATCTGATCTGTGCCAGGTTGCTTTCTGAATTTTCCACTATCTCATTCAAATGTTACAATGAAATATCTTATAGGAATTAGGTATGAGATGTGAAAAAAGATTCCACGGGGTGATACCAGGGATCCATTTAGCCCAGGAGTTTGTCTTGTAGAGGTGGTGGCAGATGCTATTTAAACACACATTTAAGCACATATTGTACATTAAATGCTATTCGTCTTCTTGCATTATAAACTCACATTAAATTGATAGCATTTCCTTTCCATAGATTTATAATCTTGTTATTATCTGTCTTTAACTACAGATGCTGCATGACTTTGGAGCTGATGAAGTTCTTTTAATATGAGAGTCAGTCGGGTGTGGATCTACACTCACAGCTTCTTTCAGCAATAAAGGTAAATCATATGCTAACTGAGCAGAACCAGACACTCTCTCACAACAGGTCAGAGCAAGTAAAAGGAAAAGGGTATTTCAGATGTTCCTTTATTTCTTCAGCCTTAATTTCCTTCAAGCTGATATGGTATGTTGCTCTCAGGAGATGGCAGAGGACAGGATAAAAATTTGGACCCCCTTGGAGGGCATGGAAGACCATGAGAAATTTTTTTTGTAAAAGGGAGCCATGCATGTACCCTAAGGACCTTTTGAGTGGTTAGGAATATTCTGTTTGCTAAATGCTATCTGGGGTTCCAAGTCAATACATTGAGGAGCATGGGCAAAAAGGGAAATTGTCAAAAATCACCTCCTAGGCAGCATCACTGTAGAAAGGCTTAGGGGAAGGCTTCTGCCTTCCAGTTTGGAGGAGAGACTGTTGCACTTCCAAGGTTAAATTGCCATGTAAATGTGCCCTGCACCCTCCAAATACAGCAAGAGCTTATTTATTTTTTGCTTGATTTTGTTTTGTGGTGTGTGTGGTTAATTATTTGTTTGGTTTTTGGTGTGGGTTTTTTATGTTTGTTTATGTTTTGTGGTGGCGTCTGGGTTTTCTGTTGTTGTTTGGGGATTTTTTATTTGTTTCAGGTTTTTGTGGGTTTTTTTGGTCTGTGACAGTTCCAAAAGTGTCTCTTCTTTGCCAACAAATCTGCTTTTTGCTGACACATTCCCAGTAATCCTTCCCTGCTTCAGTGCTGGTAAAAACATGGGCAGTAAGTGGATAAATGGAAGCCATGGGTTTATGACAGGCCTCAGTCTGTGAGCCTGGGCACCAGTGTCAGAAGCACTGCTGAGATGAATGTAGTTCCTCCTAGTGTCATGTAAAAGGAGTTTTTCCTTTGCATTTAACATCCCACTGCTAATGAAGGAGGTGGAAAGATCAAATTCCTTTTATTGCTGAGCATGAAAAGAGCACAGTGCCTCTAAGTGACCTGGGGTAGTAGATGTAGTCGAACATCTACCTTTACATCCTAACTGAGTTGTGATCCTTCCAGGTGTTGCTATTGGCACATGGCCCTGAGAAAGAGGTGGGGATTTGCCTCTGATGGATGTTTTTATGGTTCTCCATATAGGAATCTCAGTGCCTCCTGCTCACAAGACTCTCATAAAGTCAGGACATACCAACCCTTCCTTGGGGAGCTTCAATCATCCGTCTGAAAATCAGCATTTAGTTTGAGTCACTTTAGGGTGTCTGAGACATCTCTGAAGGTCTGGCAGTAGAACAGAGGATGTAAAGGAGAAAAATCTTTGTGGAGCACCATTGCAAGGAGGGTCAGGAGAGAAAAACTTGAGCACTTCCAATGGCTCTAGATAGCCCTGTCCAGGTATGTGAATCATACCCAGAAGAGACTAAAATCAACACAGAAGTGATTTTGTGCCATCTTGTACATCTAGCATGGGATTCATTTTAAAATGAGGGTGCTAGAAGTTTGTTCTTCCCAACATCTTATTTAAAATAACTAAAAGATTTTGTGCACTTGACCTGGAGCTTGCTGGTGACATCCAAAACCCAGTGCTATCAGGTGGCTGATGGAACCAATGTGCTGTCTTTACTGGAAATAGCATAAAATGATAAAATGATCTTGTTCAGCCCTTTAGCCCCTATGCAGAGGAAGCAGCTAAGGTTGTGGTTGTGATTCATGACTCCTTCATTTACAACAGCAGAAACCCAACTCAGGTTTTAGACTTTCCGTGGCTGGCATTGAAACTATTCTGCCCAGCAGTGATCACAGGCTTAAAAAAAAAAAGAAAAAGCAAAAAAGCAAAAAAGCACAGGAGTACAATACATCAATACTAAATTAAATTATACTTCTGATTTAGGAAAGACTATACACACTTCTGTGACAACAACCATGCCAAAATGCCTGAAGGTGTGCAGCTACTGAAGGACAGATCTGAATGAAGGCCTTTTAAATTAATATAAAATTGGAAAAAATGAGATCAGTTATGTAAATGATCTTCTCTACTGACAGCAGCTTTTTTCAGCTCAGGTTTCTCCTGCAGACAGCAGATTGGTCAGATTATTTTCCTGACTGAGATGTGTAATTAAACCTTGCCATGTCCCCCAGCAGAGCAATGCCACTTTTCTCAGCCTGTTCATTCCCTGATGGTGGAAGATACACACCTCCCTTAGGTTCCCTAGGTATTTCTATATAAATAATACAAAGAAAGGTTGTATCTCCTCCGGCCCTGGAGAACACTGAATTAAACCTCAGCATATGACTTGATTTTTCTTCTCACCTGACTGAAAGGCAGGTGAGGGTTTGATAAAGGGATCATTGTCTTCTGTTTAAGAAACCTCTTCCAACACTACCACCATAAAGTCAAAGGATATAAAAAGCATGAACTATTTATCCCATTTCATCATTGCCTTGATGAGCAAAAGAAACCTGTGAATATTAGAGGGAAAAATCCTCTTGCTTTAATAGCATCTATCATGTTTTAGGGGGTTGAATTGAGGTGCCCTCAGGCTAGCTCAACCTGCCTTCATAAACAAAACTCACCAGATAAACCTTTTGCTTCACTTTCACTTTCTTCCAGACAACAGTAAAGAGCTCAAAAAAATGAGACTGGGAAGTTGATCCTGTTACAGCTAAATTTGGGGCAATTGTTTTTTAGGGCTCCCTTTAAAATAATCATATTATTCTTGAGAAATAGGGTGCTCCTCATAGCTGTACTTGCCTATAATTTTTTTTTTTCAGGCACCTGTGTGTCAATTATTCTTGTGTATCTGTATCTTTGTATCTTGGCTAAATCCAAGATTTGCATCCCAGTTGCATTACAGGTGATGGGTTTTGTGCCTGGGAATGATATGATGTGAAGGTGTTAATGCTCAGAAAGTGCACATGCAGGGCTTTTAAGTGTTAAAATATGTTTTGAAAACTGGACCCAAATATCACCAGAGTGATTCATCTGTCTGTTCTTCTCAATTTCTTTTGTAAATGCTCTATGACACACTCGATTAAATCTGGTAATAAAGTATCCTCGACTGGGATGTCTGACATGCTTGAAGTTAACCCCCTGTTGGAGAGTTTCTTTAGCTCATGGACCTCCTACAAATTCATGGTGCTCGCTTCCTCTGAAAGGTGCAGGAGCTCAGTACTTTTCTTGATGTAGCTCCTAGCATTTAAAGACACAAAAAAGACACTCCCCCCAGCAAAACAAAAACACCCCGAAGCAAAACATCCCCCCACCAACATCACTAAACCATCATCTACTTTATTCCTTAGTCAAGTGTGGGTTTGTTTCTGCCAGAATACTCCCTGGTGCTGTGTCCAGATCAGTTTTAAATGCTTTAAGTGATGCTGTGTTCACTGCTTCCATGGGACCATCATCACTCAGGCTGATGGATCAGTCTAATAGTGCCTAATGCCTGTCAGCATAAGCTGTGTTCTCCGTTTCTCAACCTTATCTCTGGTGGGAAAAAAAAAATGTACTTATCCTTTTGCCTTGCTAGTGGTTGACAGAAAGTTAATTAGAGCCAGTAAAAATCTTTTTTCCCCAGAAAGTTCACCAGAAGCGGTTTTGACTGAGGAGTGAGTCCAACAAGAACTTTCAACACTCTCCACATAGGAAAAAAGTGCTGAAGTTTCTGATACACACATTTTTTAAGGAAAGCTGCCCTTTCAATATGAAAATGTGCATGAAATAACATGTAGCATCTCGAGTCCCCCAGGAAAGCAGCTGTCTGCAGAATTAGTCTTTACAGTGCAGCATGGCTGAGGTTCAAATTAATTCATCTGCCTCTTTCACTTGCTGAATTGCACTTCTAAACTGTAGTTTCAACTCGAACCTGCCCAGTTGAAAGCATGATGCTGACACTGCATATGTGCATCTGCCAAGAGAGTAAGAGGGAGCTGGCCTAACCCCATGGTCTAATACTCTCAGGACTGGTGATTCAGGCCAGCAGTGGCATCTTGTCCTCATTTTCCCAACACTGGACATGGCTGTCTGTTCTCTTGGACTTACCACCCCTACTCACATGTCTTGCTGTTATAAAATCATAGAATGGTTTGGGTTGGAAGCGACCTTAAAGATTATCTATTTCCACCCCCCTGACATGGGTAGGGACACCTTCCACTAGAACAGGTTGCTCTAAGCTCCTTCCAAACTGGCCTTGAAGACCTTGGGGAAAGATACCATGTAGAAAGTGTCTTTGTAGCCTGTAGTGAAGGGGTGGCTGAGCTAATTACTGCACTGTCCCTCAATCACCTTAAGACAATGCTAGTAAACCTTAGGTCAGCCTCTCATTAGTTGGACATGCAATGAAAATGGATCCATTTTCATCTTTATTAAATGATTAGAACTTTTCAAAGACTTTACAGGTCACCTTGCAAGGCAGGTGATGGAGGTGGAAAGCAGTGGTCTGGTGATTGAATGCTTCTGTTGGAAACCAAGGAGATCTGAGAGTGATTTGTTCTGCCATAGAGGCCTGTGGAACCTTGTTCAAGTCACTTCATACCTTGAGTTATATCTCACTTTGAATGATACCAACAAGGCTATTTGCTTCTTGTCCTTTGTAAAAGTCTTAAATTGCTGAGTCCCAAATAGTGTTACTTTTTCACACTAGGTACTTTGACAGTACATAAGAGAGAGTGCCTCCTTCTGAGGCACTGCAATGACCCCATGCAACAACAGCTTCACACTCACTTTTGGGAACTATGTCCACAGTATAGGTGGAAATAGTTCTGGAGAGTGAAACAGCATAATGCAATGGATGGAAAAAAAAGTACCATAAATCATGAGTAATTCTTCTAAATTCTTCTTTCTGGAGGGAAATGAGCTGCATCCCCTCTGCTTGCTGCTGAGGAAGTTGGAACCACCGGTACAAACAGGATGTTTCTGTAAGAGAGAAGAAAAGAGCTTGTATAAAAAGAAAAAACCAAAACACACCATGACAAAGGCATCAATGTGACAGCTGAAGCCCTTTCCTTGAAGGAGGAAGGTGGTGAAAGCTGCCTAATGAAGTCCCCGTGCTTAATGGCACCTGAGGAAATGCCACTGGTATCTGCACAGCTTTTGGAGGCAGCAATCATTACCTTGAAGCATCACTGTCACTCTATCACAATCTGGCCTCTGCTGAGAGTTAGAGGGACTGAGTTTTATAGGGTTCTTTATATTTTTTTTTTCTTCTGGGATTTAATCACTACTTTTTAGCTCTTAGTCATTTTTCCATATATAAGGGATATTAAAGTAATTATAATGTAAAGCTCTAGGCAAAATATCTAGGTCAGCTCCTGATAAGTACTTGACAGTAGGCTTGTTCCCTAATGGGTGATGTTCAGACCAGTTTTTCAGTAGATTTTGTGAATTTCAAACAAGATTCTGGATACATTCAGTGCCAAGACTCATTTTCTGTGCTGTTAGTTTATGAGGGGAGGAGATTCACCAGAACACAGATTGGTGTGGGTGAAAAATCCAGATGCAACTGATGGCTTTTATTGGTGGCCCAAAGAGAGTATGGTTAACAACCCAAATCTTAGAAGTACAGAATGAGAAAGAGACAGAAAAAAAGTGCCCTTTTCCAAGGTGGCATCCTCTGTGCCAGCCCAGGGAACAGCCACACAGGATGAGAGAGCACTGCCAAAAACCAGGTTATCTCCTAAAATGACAGGAGCAAAGATGAAAGAAGGTATTTTAGAAAGAGCTATTGTGGGACTGGCTCAAAGTCAGCCAGTTGTCACCAGTAGAATCAGGAACTATCAGAATCTGAAATCAAATGAGGGGAAGATAAGAAGGTTATGGGGAAGAACACTGGCCTGGCTGAACAGAGAGCTTTGTCTGGAACTCAGGAAAAAAAAGAGAGTTGATGGCCTTTGAAAAAAGAGACAGGAAGCTCAGGGGGACTACAAAGATGTTATGAGGCTACACGGGGAGAAAATTAGAAGGGTCAGAGCCCAGCTAGAACTTTATCTGGCTAGTGCCATAAAAGACAATAAAAATGTTTCTATAAATCCATTAGCAACAAAAGGAGAGCTAAGGAGAATGTCCATCCTTTATTTGATCTGTGGGGGTGGGAAATAGTCAGAAAGGATTAGGAAAAAGCTGAGTTACTTAATATCTTCTTTGCCTCAGTCTTCAGTAGTAGGACCAATTGTTTCATTGGTACCCATCCCTCTGAGCTGGAAGACAAGGATGGGGAGCAGTCTGAAGGCCCCATAATCCAAGGGGAGATGGTTAGTGACCTGCTGCACTGCTTAGGTACACACAAGTTTCTGGTCCAGATGGTATCCAGCCAAGGGTCCTGAGACAGCTGGCACAAGTGCTCACCAAGCCACTTTCCACCATTTGTCAGCATTCCTGGGTAACCAGGGAGGTCCCAGTTGACTGGAGATTGGCAAATGTGATCCCCATTTACAAGAAGGACCAGAAGGAGGATGCAAGGAACTACAGGGCTGTCAGACTGACATCAGTGCCAGGGAAGGTTACAGAGCAGATCATCCTGAGTGCCATTATGCAGCACGTGCAGGACAACCAGGTGATCAGGCCCAGTCAGTTTATGGAAGCCAGGTCCTGACTGATGAACCTGATCTCCTTCTACGACAAGGTGACTCACCTCTTAGTGGATGAGGAAAGGACTGTGGATGTTTTCTACAATAAAGCCTTTGACACCATTTCCCACAGCATTCTCCTGGAGAAACTGACTTCTCATGGCTTGAATGGGTGTGCCCATCACTGGGTAAAACACTGGCTGGACAACTGGGCCCAAAGAGTTGTGGTGAATGGACTTAAATCCAGCTGGTGGCCGGTCACATGTGGTGTTCCCCAGGGCTCAGTACTGGGGCCAGTTCTCTTTAATATCTCCATCAATTATCTGGACAAGGGGATTGAGTGCACCCTCAGTAAGTTTGCAGATGACACCAAACTGGGGGGAGGGGGGGGGTGTTGATGTGCTTGAGGGTAGGAAGGCTCTGCAGAGGGACCTGGACAGGCTGGATTGATGGGCCAAGGTCAATTGTAGGAGATGCAACAAGACTCAGTGCTGGGTCTTGCATGTGCGTCTCAAGAGCCCCATGCAACACCACAGGCTTGGGCAAGAGTGACTAGAAAGATGTCCAGCAGAGAAAGACCTGGGGTTGTTGGCTGACAGCGGCTGAACATGGGCCAGGTGGCCAACAAGGCCAAAAGCATCCTGGCTTGCATCAGCAATAGTGTGGCCAGCAGGACTATGGCAGGGATCATGCCCCTGCACTCGGCACTGGTGAGGCAGCACCTTGAATCCTGTGTTCAGTTCTGGGCCCCTAACTACAAGAAAGACATTGAGGGGCTGGAGTGTGTCCAGAGAAGGGCAATGAAGCTGGGGAAGGGTTTGGAGCACAAGTCTCATGAGAAGCGTCTGAGGGAACCAAGGGTGTATAGTCTGAAGCAGAGGAGGCTGAGGGGAGATCATCTTGCTCTCTACAATACTTGAAAAGCAGTTGCATCAAGGTGGATCTTGGTTTCTTCTCCCAAGTAACAAGTGAGAGAACACGAGGAAGTGGCCTCAAATTGAACCAGAAGAGGTTTAGATTGGATATTAGGAAAAAATTCTTTACTGGAAGGGTTGTCAAGCACTGGAACAGGCTGCCAAGAGCAGTGGTGGAGTCACCATCCCTGGAGGTATTTCAAAGACATGTAGATGTGGTGCTGAGGGACATGGTTTAGAGGTAGACTTGGCAGTGTTAGGTTAGCAGCTGGAGTCAATGATCTTAAAATCCTCTTAAACCAAAATGAGTCTATAATTCTAAGACGTGCATTGAGGCCTGGAGTCATTGCTCTGAGAGAACTGTTGGGTGTAGCCATGAGAGGACACACTGGTGAAAGATGGGCTTGGAGGAGATGAGCAGCAGACCAGTAAAGCAAGACATGGGCATATTCAAAGACCTTGAGGAAGTCCTGCCACATGCTTGAGTGCAAGTTTTCTGCAGACTTTGGCAAAAGGATTTGGGTTTGATTTAGAGATCAGATTTAATATCACAGTGCTAACGTCTTTCTTAAATATCTGCTGGTTTTATTAGGGTAGATTTCATTATTTATGATGGGACTTTACAGATATATGTCAGGGATGTGTTAATTTGTGAGAAGGTTGTGTGCTTACCTCTCTTCCATCAGCATCTGCCAATGCTGGAGGACTAGTGCAATATTCTGTTATTCTGCCATTCAGCAATATTACTCCTCAGGTTGGCCTTCAGCAGCCCAGCCTCTATTTAAGTAGCAGACCATGGAGAAAGGTGAACTTCTCAAAAGTTGTTGTTTTTTTTTTTTTAAAAAAAAAAGCATTCAGGGCTAACTATTGTCTCACAGGAATTTGCTGGATTCAAGTGCAAATAAATGTGGTGTAGGCTTTGTGAAAAAAAAAAATAAAGGCAGAAAAAAGGTTGCCAGGTTTATTTGGGAAGGATTCCTCACATGCTGATTTATTACACGATGGTACAGCTGAAAGACAAGACACATCTGCCTGAGGATGCTACCTGGGTGAGCCTGATGGAGGCTGAGTAAAGGTCTGTAGGGATGCAGGCAACATCTAGGGCTTTTGCCAGGAAGAGGATGATGTAGGATGATGTAGGAGACAGTCAGATACTGGCACCCAGCACTGGAACCAGTTCATGTCATACTGTCTGGCACAGGCTTTCAGTTTCATGCTAGAAATGTGACTGTGTTGTGCTATAAGACAACTCTTAAATTATTTGACACACTTTAAAGTGAAAATAAAACCACATCAAATATGCTAGTAGGTCCTAAGGCCAAAGAGGAAGGGGACTCAGAGGAAGACCTGAAGTTCAGTATCATTTAGCATGGAGTAGCCAGTGTGCCCTGCAAAAAGCTGGTCCTGTGTGATGAGGACATGAGCATGCTCCTCTGCCAGACTTGAGGGACATCAACCATCCCTAGTGTGAAAAAATTAAACTGTAGATGAGGACCCAGCCAAGGCCAACAATATTTTGCACATCTCTGTAAATGACCACCCCTAGTGCTATTCCATTTTGGGTTATGTATACTTGTTTTTTAGATCCCATAGGCAGGGATTGCTGAAAAGTTGTTGATCAAATATTTTTTCTTACACACAAAAAAGCTTTTTTGTCAAAATACTGCAATTTTGAACTGTAAAACCAGATCAAAACCTAATTCTATGTATTTTAATAAAGGCCGTCTCATTTTGGTAAATTATTTTAATCATTCTAATTTTGTCTCAAAATTATGTTTATTTTTCTTTCTTTTTTCTGGATTAGCTCTAATATTTTACTTGATGAACTAAAAAGGTTCGATGCTTGAATCAGTTTTGATGGGCAATTTTGGAAAATTTTGAAATTTTCTTTGGCAAATGAAACTGTTTTCTGAGAGGCTGAAATTTCCCAGAGGACAGAAATTCTATTTCCTAGCCACCACTGGAGGAAAACTTCTGTAAAAATGACAACTTTCCCAGCACTGTAATAAAACATTGTCTCAACTGAGGGCTATTTATGACCAAACCTATAAACTACAGTACTTTTGGGAAGCATAAATAACATCCCACAAAAAAGTCTCCTCTTTCCATAAAACTGGACAACTTCCTTTCAACTGATTTTTTATTAGTACTTCACAGAATCATAGAATGGTTTGGAAGGGACCTTAAAGATCATCTAGTTCCAACTCCCCTGCATGGGCAGGGACACCTCCTGCTAGACCAAGTTGCTTAGAGCCCCATCCAACCTGGCCTTGAACACTTCCAGGGATGGGGCTCCCACAACTTTAAATCTATTTTAAAACTTCTTTTTAAAAGCAAAACCAAACCCCACCCTTCTCTGCTGTGAATTTAATTATAATTTCCCTGTTTAGTTTAACTGTGTGAGCTGATACAAATGAATAACATAATAATGTCCATACTTAGGTCAGGTTGAAGTTTCATCTAGCCTGGTATCTTTTTCTGACACAGGTCAGTAGTAGCTGCATCAGAAGACAGGATAAAGGACAGAAGATCTCAAGCTATTTACCCTTCCAGGGATCAGTGACTCACACCACAGTTAAACTAAGGGAAAGTGGAAACAAAGAGCAGCAAGAAGTTCAGTATCTCCTTTCTTTCCCCAGGCTCCAATTGCTTTATTTAACTTTCCTCCCCCCTTTCAGGGTGAAACAGTTACTGGAGAACATTTCTTACCTTTATTGGAACAATCCCACCATTTAAAGCTCCAATTCAAAAAGTGCCTAAACACCTACTGACGTCCCAGTTGCATGCTCCAAGTGGAGCTCCTGCTCAGAGAAGGTTCCCATAATTGATGCACATATCAGAGGGAGCATTCATTACAAGGTCTGAACTACATACAAAGTCAAGCAGGGGTAATAGTAAGCAAATAAGTGCAGAGACAATGTTTGTAGAAGAGCAAATGAGGAATAAACTGCCCATGAATAAATTTAGGCTGGCAATTAGAAGAATGTTCCTAATCATTAACACACTCATGCTCTGGAAACAGATTTTCAGTAGGAACAATGGGGCAAAAAGAAGCCACAATGGGGCTTCATAGAGCTTGATAAATGTCTGCAAGGAATCAGGTGATATAGGCTTGCAATAACAGAACTACAGTCTGTTACCCCGAGGGTCTCAGGAAATTGCCATAAACTTTACACAGAAGCATCTCTTGAAGCAAATCAAGATGGTACAATATGGTACCTCCATCCTGAATGTGCATCAGCTGAACTAAATCTCAGTGAAGCTGTAAGTGGTAACAATCCTTGTAAGCCAGTTTACAACAGCTGAGGATCTGACTCTATAACTTAAGAGTTTACAGACCCAGTAACAACTACATTGAAGAAGAAAAATATGGAATGTATTTCCTTGAAGATTTATTGATCTGCAGCCTGGTCTTGATTCAGTATCCAGTACAAATGGCATCTTACTGACAGGCACAAAAGAAACCAAACGTGGCTTGGTACAGAAAAGAAATTAACTTTCTCAACTCTGTGTGTGAAACCTTTGAATCCAATAATTTACCTACCCAGGCTAGTTGCATCTGAAGTGAATGTTGTTGTGTTTTTTTTACCAATGACTTCTTTTCTCAAGCAAAAGGCAGTAGGAGAGAAGTGAGCATCATTTGCCTTCATTTGTTGCGTGCCTTGAAGATTTGAACATGGTTTTTCAAAGCATAAAAATAAAACATTGAGGTTGGGGATATGTCTAATGACTCGCCAAAAATCAGTTGACCTCCATTTTTTCCATATAGGGAAAATAATGTCAGGTTGGTTGCCTCATGTCTGTTAGTAGTAGAGTTGGGACAGGTACACAGGAATGGGCTGTGTAAAACCAAAGCTCAGTTCAGCTCATTCTTTTGCCTCTGACAGCATCAGAAGACTACAAGCTCATGTGCTATTTCTTCTGAGGGAATAGTCATTCGTGTCTCATGGACTTTCTGGATTGAGTGTGATTTCTGTTATGTATTTACTACTTCAAAATAGTTTTGTTTTTTTTTCATATGTATAGTCTGCCTCCCTTTAAGCCCATAGATCTTTTGCAATGACATCAGATACTATGCTGTTCCTTGGATGAAGGATGCACATATGTGGAGGGGGCAGTGTGTGGGTAAGCTAACACAGTACCCCAACACCAACTCAGTCTCTGCCCTGAGTATCTCAGCATGACTCTCAACAAATTTTTTCCAGCCGTTCCCCATCAAACAGTCTAGAAAGATTTACTTTTATCATCTTTGAAGCGTTACGTGTGAAATTCACATTTCTGGAGTCAAGAGGTTTTAATGGCATTGTTTTCCATACTATAATTATTCTGAAACCATGTAGTGCAATGTCTGGTGACTGAAAGTACAGAGACTTTAGGAGCATCTGATCACACTGAGATCAAAGTGACTTGAGATCCATTATAAAATATACCATGGAGGGTCATGCCCCAAGGCACTTAATGAGCTTGAGGAAAAATCCTGCTGCAGGCTGGCCCTTTGTCCTCATTGCTGCAGCCTCTTTCTCTCCCATGAGAAATCCTTTAGCTCAGGATTAGAAATAAATCCCAAGGTTGGGTGGAATAAAGCTATCAGGATCACAAAATGAACACAACCTATGCTTAAAATCAAAACCACAGCAGGTTTCCCCAGAATGGGATTATTTTACAGGCAAAGACAGCACCAGATAAAACTTTGAATTCCCTGTAGCCTCCCTAGCTTAGTTTATGTATAATTCCTCTGCTGATTAGTCGAGTTAATAAAAAATAAAAATGTTTCCCTTTAAAGCAGGAAGAGACTCACATACCTGCACATATATATATATCTCCAGGATAAAGATTTAATTACCTTGAGAAAAAGCTGGAAGAAAGATGAAACTCAGGCACCTGTTACAGCTGGGAAGACTATAAGGAGGGCCAGCATGCAATAATTAAATCTTTATCACCCAGAAAGGAGTCTGCAGCCTGCAGTGTCTTCCTGGTGAATATCACCATGTTTATTTTTAAACCTGCTCCTTGACAGGATGTCCCAAAGTCATTTCATCTACACAGCTGGCTGGGAAGAAGCTGGCTGGAGCTTTAAAAAGTAAAAGCTCAAAGGCCTGAGCATCTGAATCTCTGCAAACTAATTACTCTCAAATTTGTTTTCTTCTGACACTTCCCCACTCTGTGCTCCTTGAGCACATCCCTCCTTCCTTCAATAATGCCTTCTACAGAGACTGAGAGGAAGGTCCTAAGGCTGTATTTATATTCCAGCTGCAAATGGTACTGTGAGTGTCTGAGAAATGTCTACAGTGAGGTCTCTTTCCCCACTCTAGCTTGAACTGGTCTTTTAGCTCATCCCCTGCACCCCCTCCACAAGATGCCTGTGTTGTTATTTGGTGGGGCTTAGATGTTCATTTATGTGTTTTCCTAACAGAATGGAAAAATACATTCTTTAAAAATTTGCTTAAAAAAGGATGGGCAACTTACAAGCTGGAGGGGGTAGTTGCAATCCTGAGTATATGTGCCAAGAGCTGAATGTGTTTTTAAGTATAGCACTATTGTTTCAGTCTTTACCTTTCCCTGTGTATGTGTGTGTGTTCTGCAGGGATTAGTCACAGATTCACAAAATGGATTTTCTCAGAAGAGGTAATTTCTGCATCTTATTATTTTAATAAAACTTCATCCTTTCTTTTCAGAGCAAATTTTTCTCCTCCTCCTCTCTGTACATTTGCGTGTCTGCACTTGTGGGTGTGTATAAATATGTATATATATTGAGGTTGGCTGCAAGTAGGAAAATCCATTTTCTTTAACAGTCATATCTCTGAGAAGCAGACTCAGAAAAAAGCTTTTAAGCACT
The DNA here is from genome assembly GCA_020745705.1 of Hemiprocne comata. NCBI lineage: Eukaryota > Metazoa > Chordata > Aves > Apodiformes > Apodidae > Hemiprocne > Hemiprocne comata. The sequence goes on from CM036587.1 coordinate 162,209,616, forward strand.
AAATTAAAAGACTTGAACTGTTTGGCTTTTCCAGTCAGCTTCGCCTTAATTCTTTTCTCTCGCACTCTTGCTCTCTGTCTCATTCTTACTCCTGGGCTTAGATTTCTGTTTAATTAGGGGGAAAGAAAATAGTGACATCAAGTCAAGGACATAATCTCTTTTCAAGCTGGCAAAACTGGACTTTAATCCTCCTGGTATAGTCCTATCCAGGAAAAAGGGAAATTCCCTCTTAAGATAGGAAACTAAGAGTTGGATCCTGACGTAGCACCTGTTGAAGACTCTGAAAATCTTTCTTTCTGTTTATATATTGTTTTGAATGCTGAATCCCTTTGGCTGGGAGCACATAAGTCCCCTATCAAAACCTCTGAAAGCTGAGGATTGACATAGCCAGGGGTATTCTGCTAAGATGTTTGTAGGACCTTGGCATCAGAGGGCACAAGCTTTGTTGCTGAATCAGCAGACCATTTCCCTTAAGTAGACTCATAAAAATATTCTATGATCCAGGCACCTGGAGAGGACCAGACTGTACCCCTGCCTAGTTTTCTGTCTTCAGGTTGGGAGGCAGCTTTGACCCTTTTTACTCATGCTGTGCCACAACAGGCTCTTTTCTCATTTTAACACCCTATCTTTGGAAACCTCTTCAACATCTCTCAATTCTGTGTACAATTCATCTGACCCAACATCAGCAAAGAGGAGTCCAGCCCCTTGAATAATTTATTTATAGTCACTTCAAGGATTGGACAGTATATTCATATTCTTAGACACCCCTTTAAGAAGGGATGGTTTACCTATGGGAGTCTTGCTCTCCATTGATGGCAGAGAGTATCTTGAAATTGGCTTTCATAGAATCATGGAATTGTACAAATGGTTTGCGTTTGAGGGGACCTTAAAGTTCATCTATCTATCCAATCCCCCTGCATGGGCACCTTCCACCAGATCAGATTGCTCAAAGCCACATCAGTTGTGGTTACATGCAGATATTTTAGTTGTCTATGACTAGACAAGATGTTGCCACTCCATGAGAGAATAAATTATGGAGACAATCTGAAAAGACACTGAGATGACTTCCCTCATCATGATCAGTGTGAAGAAGAATCTGATCTTGTCGTAGGAACCAATGATAGTGTCATGATGCACCTTGTGTTTACAGGAAAATATTTCCCTATGAAGTCTGCTGTGGCCATCTTGCATTTCTAGATTGTTCATCACAATGCTGAATACAGCTGGATGGTCTTTTCCAACCTAAATGATTGTGTGCTCCTATGATTCAATGATTCTATGTTTCATCAGAAGGGAAATTAGTGATATAATCTGTCAACTATATTTGGCTCTAACTTTCTCCCTACAAAGGGTGGCAACCATAAAGTGCCCTTATACAGCAAATGACTGCAGTTGCTGTCAATTATAGCACAATATTCTATATACTTCCTATAGAAGCCTTCCTTTTGAAGGCTGTGCTGCCATCCAGCATGACCTGGACAGGCTGGAGAGCTGGGCAGGTAGAAACCCAATGAAGTTCAACAAGGGCAAGTGTAGAGTCCAGCACAGGGCCACTAAGATGATTAAGGAACTGGAGCACCTACCATATGAAGAAAGGCTGAGAGAGCTGGGTCTGTTTAGCTTAGAGAAAAGGAGGCTGAGGGGGGATCTCATCAATGCTTATAAAAAGCTAAAGGGGGTATCAGGAGGATGGGGCATGACTGTTCTCAGGGGTGTCCAGTGACACCACAAGGGGCAATAGTCACAAACTGGTACACAGGAGATTTAACCTGAATATGAGAAGATTTCTTTACTCTGAGGGTAGCAGAGCACTGGAACAAGCTTTCCAGGAGGTTGTGGAGTCTCCATCCCTGGAGACATTCAAAACCCACCTGAACGTGTTCCTGTGTGATCTGCTCTAGGGGGTCCAGCTCTGGCAGGGGGTTGGATTAGATGATCTCCAGAGGCCCCTTCCAACCCCAACCATTCTCTGATTCTGTGGTTCTGTGGAGTCAGCTGTAAGCAGCACACTGAGGGCTTCACTCTTGTGTAGTGTGCAGTGGACTCGGGTTCACAGTGTGGAGTTCTGAATGACAGAGTCTATGGAAAGCACTTAGATGAACTAAAAAGCAGCTATTTCCTCCCTGCAATGTGGCAGCTGAGATCACGGAGCAATCGTTTTGAGGCAGAGGAGTGCAGAACAATGTCTCCAAATGAAATTATAGCTTGAGGAAAGGATTTCTTTGAGGCGGGATGGAATGTAATTACCCAAGTTGGACTTTTGCCAGGACACTGACGTTGAAAACACTTTTGGTTCTTGTGTGAAGTGCCACAGGATCTTTTAATAACTGCAAAGGAATGGGCTTTAGAATTTTTTTTAATTTGTGTGTGTGTGTGTGTGTGTGTGTTTGAGTATCTCATCCAAACGGCAGAACAATAAAATGAGAAAGAAAAAACTATCAAAGAAAAAGCTAATCTTTGCAAAGTGATGGAATATGTAAATCCCACTTTGAAATGGTAATTTATTAACTTCTTTTTAAGATAAAAATGCAATTAGTTCATTCTTTCATTTCCCCCCATGCCAAAAAACACACATATATTTTTATCACGTCTTTAGCTCCTGTGTCAAATCTGTATCATTTAATTTTGTTGCAGTGAAACTTGTGGGTTTTATAAAGGACTGGGGGGGTGTTTTTCTGCCTTGTTTCAGTCCTGACCATAAATAAACGAAAATATTACTAAATTCAGAAACGATTGCTGTCAAAAATCTGCACTTTGTTGAATTTTATCAAGGCTATGGGCTATTTTTATATTAGATGCAGTGTCAGTGAAGAGTAATCAGAGAGTGAAAGGGACTTTTTATCATTCCCAGTTTATTCACAGAAATACTCTCTTGAGCTCTGAAGGAAAAAGAGAAAATATTATCTGTGATAGAAGAGTCAGTGTGCCTTATTTTCCACTTGATGATTTTTGGTAAGGGAATAAATGTGGCTGTATCTATAGTTATGCATCTCTATACATAGCCCACTGACTGTTCCTAGCTAGTCTACCCAGCATAACTTCTCTAAATCCAATCTATTTTTATCACCTTGTGTTTACATTTCATCAAGATGATGTAAAGCTGGGTTTAACAGCCTGGTCATCTGCATTTGGGTAAATATTTGTAAATGTTAAATAAAAGGCATAAATAACTAACTACATGTTAAAGAAATAAATGTTAAATGTATTATTTATTGCAACTTTGGCAGGCTTTATTTGATAACAGTAAAATCTGAAGATTTCTGCATGTCAAAGTTTGACACAGGATGGGCAATTAAACCAATAACAGCAATGCTCTTGATCCCCTCCCCCTCCCACCCAGGTAGGGAAAGGAGAGAGAGAATTAGGAGAGAGACTTTCTGGATTGAAAACTAAACTAGACAGCTTTAATGAAATACTAATGATAAAAGAAAATATATAGAAATATGTCAGGAGTGTGCAAAACCCCCATCACTTCCCCCCACCCCCAGCAGCTCCCCCGGCATCTCCTGAGCTGTGAGAAGGTCTGAAATGTCCTGGAGCTGCTGGAGAGAGTGGCAGAGCAGACAGGAGCTGAGGGGAGAGTGATGAGGGGCAGGAACACACAAACCTAGTGTTTAATGGTGATGGATAGACAGAGTCCTCCCCAGATGCTGGCCATGGATGGAAGAGAAGGAAAGAAGAAGGGGCTTGACGTCCATGATCTCTGACTTTACACCAAGTCCTACATAACTATATGGATGCCACGCTTTGGTTGGTCAGTTTTGCCATCTGTTTAGTCCACTCCTCCCTATAGAAGGGTTGCAGATATGGATCTGCTGCTTTAGAAGTGTCCAAAGTAGCAAATCTGACAAGAAGAGCAAAGTGTCCTTGGTCTCTTAGCAGTACCTATAAACATTCTAGTGTTATCAGTCCACTAGTTGGACAATTTGCTGCTTAAAAGAGAGTTCACTGAAGAAAAAAAAAAAAAAAAAAATCAGTAAAAAGAAAATTGGCTTCATCCTGGCTCAAACCAGGACATTCCACCCCTTAATCCAGACCAAATATTATATGTAAGCTCTATGTTTTACCAACTGTCAAATTAAGGATTTTCCCCCGAACCACATTGCCTTGAGGTTCATAATGTACTTCACCATCCCCCATCACCACACACCAAGTATGTCCAGATTCCTGAGCAAAAGCAACTTCCCAGACAGGTTTGCCTTTACCCAAAAAACCCAAACACTTTTACCCAACAGGTTTCTTTCACATACCACAGAGACTTTCTTCCATCTACTGTAGGTAGAAGATCTGACTGAGCAGGACCAGCCCAATTGATGCATCCCCTGGTGTTAACTAACCAGGTGGCCTTTGGTAGATGTTTTTCCCAGTTTTTAAAAGTCAGAGACTTTCTTCCATCTACTGTAGGTAGAAGATCTGACTGAGCAGGACCAGCCCAATTGATGCATCCCCTGGTGTTAACTAACCAGGTGGCCTTTGGTAGATGTTTTTCCCAGTTTTTAAAAGTCAGAGACTTTCTTCCATCTACTGTAGGTAGAAGATCTGACTGAGCAGGACCAGCCCAATTGATGCATCCCCTGGTGTTAACTAACCAGGTGGCCTTTGGTAGATGTTTTTCCCAGTTTTTAAAAGTCAGAGACTTTCTTCCATCTACTGTAGGTAGAAGATCTGACTGAGCAGGACCAGCCCAATTGATGCATCCCCTGGTGTTAACTAACCAGGTGGCCTTTGGTAGATGTTTTTCCCAGTTTTTAAAAGTTCCACCACCCATTGCCTTCAGGGTAGCTTTCAACAGACCATTGTACCTCAGTTTTCCCTAAGGCTGGTGCATGGTACTGGATGTGGTATAGAATCATGGTATCCTAGAATGGTTAGAGTTGGAAGGGACCTTAAAGATCATTGAGTTCCAACTACCCTGCATGGGCAGGGACACTTCCCACTAGATCAGTCTGCTCAGAGCCCCATCCAACATAGCCTTGAATACTTCCAGGGATGGAGCTTCCACAAATTCTGGGCAGCCTGTGCCCAGAATCCTCACACTAAAGAATTTCCTCCTGATCTCTAACCTAAATCTCTCTTCTTTCAGTTTAAAACCATTACCCCTTACCCTTTCACTACAAGGCCTTGTAACAAGTCCCTCCTCAGCTTTCCTGTAGGCCCCCTTCAGGTACTTCAGGCTGCTATGAGGTCCCCCCTGAGCCTTCTCTTCTCCAAGCTGAACAACCCCAACTCCCTCAGCCTGTCCTCTTAAGAGAGGTGCTCCAGCCCTCGGGTCATTTTCGTGGCCCTACTCTGGACACTTTCCAACAGGTCCACATCTTCCTTGTGTTGTGTATATCCATTGGATACCATGTTCTTTGGCCCAGTCACAAGACTGTTTTTGAAATGATTCTCATTATCTGACTCAATTAGTGTCTGCTAACTTACTAATTTGCCTGTTCATTGGGGGGGTGCAGCAGGTGTCAGTTCAGACCATTTTCTGCCCGTGGGAACATGAGTTCACATCTGGCTCTGAAGAGAGACCTGCCTTCACAAATCTGTTGGATAGTCTATGCTACTGCTCTCATAGTCCTTCCTGGCAGAGCTGCTTCACATTGTTTAGGATATTTAAGTAGGTACAAAGTCTAAAAGAAGAAGAGTGAGAGGGAGTCACTTGTGAAGAATTAATACATTTCTCTGGCAGTGAAGACACAGGGGGTGGGATTCACCTCCCCTGGTTTTACGTGTCTATAAAGTAAATGCCTCCATCTGGATTAAGTTGTCTAGACTCCCATTCTAACCAATAGAAATCTAGTCCATAGACTTGAGGGACTGCAATTCATCTTATGCTAAAATAGGCTCTCACATTTAGAGCAGAGACACAATCTCTTCCATTCTCCGTGTCTCATTTTGGGCTCCTGCTCCTCACTGATGCTTTTAATCCTCAAACACATTTCAAAGAGATGCTTATATGTGGTGATTGAAATGAAAAATTATTAAAACTGGGGATGTGTCCTGGGCTTGGGTGCTGGGCTATTCTAGAACTCAGTAAGAGATTGCTTCTCACAGAGTTCTGAGGTGAGATCCCAAATTTGGTGAGAAGTACCCTATAAGCCCATGGAGATCTGAGTTCAGCAAATACTTGTCTATGCTGCCAGTTGTGGCAGTAAGATGTTGTCTTTGGGGTTATCAAGGCTGGCTGGTTAGCAGAAGTCTCCTACTCAGAGTTCACAAGGATCTGTTGACTTTCAGCTGTGAGTCCTGGCAGCATCCAGCTACTACTGACCAGTTGGCTTCTTTGAGTGGTCAGAAGGAAACAACAGCTCATAGAGGTATAAGTTAAAGATTTCTTCCCCCTCCTCTGGACATCCTATGTCATTTCATGAACCAAAGAAAGTCTTGGGTGGATGGTGTAAGATGCATGCTACTCTCAGAAATAAACCACCCACAGGAGTCTACAGAGCTTCCATTGCCTCAGTTTTCCTCCATGAAATGCTCAGTGGAAAACTTGTGTCTTCCAATTCACCCTGCTCCTGGAAAGTCAGGATCCTCCTGAACTAATACATGGTAACTGCCATTTCACAGGCAGGATTTTTAACTTCCAGCAAGATTTAAACATCCTTTCTCCTTTCAGTGGTGTGACTAAGGCAGCAGAGGAGGAGTCGGGAGATGGCATGTGTAATGATGAGTCCCTAAATTAGGAATGAACCGGCTTCATTTCTGAGCACTGTGGTGGTATTTTAGTAATTGCCTCACCAAGGAGATGGAACCATACTTCTGGAGCAAGGATACAGATCATTGATTATCCCACGAGCTCTGCTGGTGATGAAAACTCAGGGTTTGTGCTCACAGCATTGCTGGTAACCATGGTGTCCAAAAGTGTGTGAGCCTGGCTCCTTGCATAACGCTTGTAGCACAGCAGCACCAGCAGACTTGGCAATTAAAGATTTGTCTTGGCAAGCAGGGATTAAATACTTTTCATTAGCAAATTTAGAGATTCTAAAGCCCTATTAGAGAGATCTGCCACCCGCATTCTGAGCAAAACAGCTGTACAATGGGCGATTATAAAGAAAGAAGATGAAGTGACATTTTGGCTAGGAACTTTATTATCTCTATACTCTCAGCCCTGCAATCCCATGGAAACAATTATGTTTAATAAGAAGTATTGTTATTTCCTTCTGAGCGGGTAGGCTATTTGCTCCATCTCCCCATAAAGGTTAAAAATAACAATGCATGACTGTACTTTGTTAAGATAACTTCATATTTCTATCACCTTAAAAAAAAATCACATAGACGATTCATAATATTGTGCTATATAAAGCTCAAGACACAGGAGGGAGCAGAATTATTATTATATATTTTCATTACTTAACAATTATCACTGTGAGAGTTTCTAGAAAAAAAGTTTGTGGGAAAAAAAGGCAAATGAAATAAATAGTCTCATTCTTTCAAAGTTTGCCTCTGTAGAGCTTTAATTCCAATCAGCTACAGCAAAGCTGAAGACAGAAAGGGCTTTCAGCATGTTAATAGCACAGCTACATGCAGGATGCAATTGCAAATCCATTTGCTTTCAGATGCCTTGATCACTTAATATTCTACATGGAAAAGAGAATGTTTTATGAAGGCAACACCCAGTATATGAAAGATCTGTGAAAGAAGATTATCTCCCTCACTCCTCAGAAATTCTCCATCTGCACAACAGAGTTTACAGTCACCAGGCATTCCTAAAGCCCAGAGGTTTGTAGGATTCCCAGGCAGGCACCAGCCCTTGGGCATACCAGTTCAGTTTGCTGTTGCAACTACTGTAATATCTCTTTTCAAACAAATGTCCAGTGGTACAGGTCACCTGCTACTAGGGTGTCCAGAACCCAGGCCCTCATACAGCGAGGCTATACGTGAACTACTGCTCTACTAGGAAATAAAAGTGCCCAGAAACATTGCTGGGCACCAGAATTTGCTGATAAACATTTTTTATTATGATCCCTGGTATCGTTTTAGCTGGGGCACTGGCCTTACAATTCCTGGATGCTGGCTGATAGCTGGCACAGCCCCAAAGCCATTCCCAAAAGGCAGTCTGGATGCAGCAACTTTGCTTTACAGACTAGAAGAGTTTAATTGTATAAACACAGGTCATTGCTGGCCTCACTGCTGGAAAACACTCTCAGGCTTCTTTAAGCTGCTTGTGGAGATGTTGCTCCACCAGAAAAAAAAAAAAAAAAAAAAAAAAAAAAAGTGTTTACTAATTTAGATGCATGCAGGACACAGTTTTAGCTCCAGCCTTTGGCACTAGGGCATGCAGAGTCGTTACAGCTGGAACTGGCACAAAGCAGAGACACAAAACACTGCCCCAGTGACCAGGAGGGGCTGTAAAGTGCCTGCTTTGTGGCAAAAGTCAATTTCAAGTGATGGATGACAGAGAGGGCTCTTCCTTAAGGGGCTGCTGTCCTGCAGCTGCCTGCTGGGAGGTAAAAGCCAAGTGTGTGGGTGTATTTGCAGCACTGACACTGACTGAGAGAAAAAGAGGTGAAACCCGAAACTCAGCATTCAAATAGAGAAGGACAAAGCCTTTTCCAGCCCATGTTGCCTCCGGGGATGAGATGGCCAGTGATGCAGTGTAGACATCATTTGGAGCTTCCAGCCCTTAAGTGTTACCCAAGAGAAATTAATCTCTCAGCCAGACTTACTAACTTGGGCTTAGTGATGGCAGGGAACTCAGAAAAGAGCTGACTGGTGCTTGACTGGCTTGCAGTGAAGTCACAATAGATGCTCTTTTCCCAAGAAGTGGAGTACTAAAAGCCCAAAGCAAGACTTCTAAAAAAAGAAAAAAAAAGGCTTAAGCCTTTCATTTCAGATGTGACACAGAAGGTTCAATATGTAGGGAAAGAGCTCCACGGTACATCCTATTACCCCCAAAAAATCAGGTTTTAAAGGGTACTTCAGTTCTTAACCTCCTATGTTTTCCACTTCTATATTGATGTTTCTGGCCAGAAGACTCATAATGTTCTTTGTTTTCAACAAAGAGAATTAAATTATAATTAAAAAGAATATAATTAATCATTAAAAAATGCATCTAGATTTGTAAGATGCTAAAGAAATATGTCATCTACATTCTATCCTTCATGAGGCATCAAAGGTGGGATGTCTGGATCTCTGGAAATATCTCCTTCAATTTATTGCTTATATCAGATTGAGGGTAACACGTCACCTGATTTTAAGTGTCTAAATCTAAGCTCCCTTTATAAGATATTTAGTCACAGTCAGTGTATTTTGTATTTGATTTAAACATGTAAAACTACTTAGGGGAATCAGGAATCTCTCCCTAGTCTCTGCTGACACAGGGACTCATCTTCAGCTGGCTGTGGGAAGATCCTAAAGTGGCCTCTGGATGTTGATGCCTATGCTGTGGAGACCACATGGTCCTAAAAGTCTGGTAAGATGGCCACAAGAAACTGAGATGAATTTTTCAGAGTAAAATACCACTCAATTCAGCACCACCTTGACTTGGTGTAATGTCAGAATACAACACACCAGGATGGCTCTCTGGGATGCAATACTCAGTTGTCTTATCCCTGAACTGTGGGTGGTAATAGATACTTTAAGAAAAATGCATAGGCAGAAAGGCAAGTTAAAAGTTAAAAATTAACCCTGGTTACAGCAGATGAGAATATTACTTGCCTCTCAGTGGGTCCCAAGAAGTGGAAGAGAAAATTGAATAAAGGAGGGGAAACATGCAAGGGAGACAGCTACGTTTGTTTGGAAGCTTAAGTGAGCTTTATTTGCTGATGTTTTTGGAAAGTATAAAATACAGCAACAAATAAATCCATAGAGAAGAGTAAGCTTATAATTTCAGTTAAAGACTACTCAGTGTCAGTTTAAAGTGATAAAAATCTACAGTGTAATAAGAAAGAATAAGTAGAATGAATTTGGGGTGATTCAGCATGTTAGTGATTTCCTTCAGACCATGGTGTTTAGTAGAGTCTAATGAGCTTGTCCTTCACAATGCTTGTTCTTTTTCATCCAGACATGGATGTAAATGATAATTGTCACCCCAAGGATGTACAGTAACATATATTGTGTCTTCATTCAGGAGAATAGTAACACTAAATATTGGCAAAAGAAGTAGGTCTAAGGAGAAGTTCATGTGAATGAGGGAAGCTGGGATGGATTTGAAGCAATAGGAGGGTTGGTGGCTGAGAAAGATGAGTGGGATTTTGGACAGATAAACATTTTTTATTTGATCTCTCCCCTGTCTTTGTTTTTGCTCCCCAGAAATGACCTTTCCCCAAAATGACCCTTCAACATTTGACTTCTCTTCCATTGCCATTCATCAGCTGCTCCGTTATTTATAAAGTAAAAAACAAATACATGATAAAGAATAGAAAAAAAAATCCAAGTGTTGAGTCATTTTATATGGACAGTGTGATGTTATGGTCTTCATTGAGCTAACTGCTGAAATTAGAAATGTATGGCCACAAGTGCCAGTATTATTGACTGCGTATACGGGGTTGGAGACAAATGTATGGTTACACACACAGGAGGGTTTGTTCTTGCTGTCAGTTTAAGTCAGGTGTCTACGAGCAAAATGTGCCTAATGCCTTCATTGTATTTGCTTCTTACCTTGTGCAGCAGCATTAAAGAAAACAGTCAATAGCTCAGCAAATAGTGGAGAGGGTTTCCTGTATGTGTAACGCATCCCATGGCAAGAACAAATGGGTTACATCCTTCACGTGGAGAGTTTAAACAGATTACCCTCTGCACTTGGGTGTATTTCAGTTAGAAATTACTATTTGAATTTTGCTAACACTAAAGGCATGGTCACAGCTAGGCTGCTCTTGCGTTGGGTGATAGACAGACAAAGGAGAAAAAAATAGTCTCTGCCAGAAAGATTATTTCCAAATGCATTTTCGCTATTGGAAATCATGTTCTCAGTTACTTTCATCCAATTACAGGACACATGCAATGCCATGTAAACTGCAGTGCTAATCAAAATAAATCTCTGATTTTATCCCAGCTGGTCACATGACTATGAGAGATGTCACTATCAGCAAAATGCTACAGATAGTCACACCACTGCAGCACACAGAGCATGAAAAGGCTCTGAATTATTTATAACAACTGGGTCAACTTCTCAACAGGAGAAAACCAGCAGGGCTAATTAACTGATATACCCCAACTGATGTTCCACTCCACAGTTGAGAAATAACTCCAAATAACAGAAAAACAAGGAAATTATAAGCTGTTTTGCTTGCTATGGACTGCTAGCTCAGTTTTGCTGTCACACTTGCAGGAGGAGCACGTGGCAGGCTATAAAGAGGAAGTCATCTGGGTGGTTTGCTACCAATATATACACATGCAGCTCTGTGCTGGAGGAAAATGGGAGGCATTACATTTGCCTTTCTTACCTCACAACAGAATAAACCTCAAGTGCTGAAAGAAAGGCTGTATTTTATAGCAAGTATATCACCAGGGTCATTAGCTTTCCCATTCAGCTTCATCAGATGGCTACACAGCAGGATGCATTCCAAATTTATTTGATAGCTTGTCAATAAGCAGCTGCCTTGTAATAGCTCTTAACTTCATGGACTTGAAAAACAAAATGCCTCACACTCACATTAAACCAAGTGGTCCATCACAGGGATCTCAAGCTTTTTCTGGCAGACAGAGCAGAGTGGAATGTACCCTCTGACTCCACCTTTCACCGCAAGTTCTGCACGCGCAAGCAGCCCCAGGCTGGGTGGCTGGATTATCACAAGCACCTTGTCAGCTGGAAACTCACAACCAAGGGTCAATTCTCACGAGATCAAAACACAAGAACTTGACAGGTTGTTCTAAAAGGACCAAATGGCTGCAAATCAACAACAGTACAAGGCAACTTTGTCAGATGTACTGCTTGCGGGCACTTCTGAGTAGTAACTTGTTTCCCTTTATTGTCCCTCCAGTCTCTGAAATCTTCGAAGACATGAGCTTCTACCCTTATGCAATAAAAAGTCCCTAGATTGAATTTTTCTCCTCATTTTATTCACAGAAGAACCGGACAGATTTGACAAGCTCTGTGACTAGTACCTACCCCTGTTATCTAAGTACTATTTGAACATCAACCAGGAGATTTGAAAGCGAATTCCATTTTCCTTCTGTCAAAAGAACTTACATTGCTTTTATCAAAAAGACCTATGAACACCAACATTAGATGTAGGAACATTATATTTTTAAATTAAAATTTTGAAGCCAGACATCCCAGAGGACATAAATGGCATTTTTTGTTTGTTTTCAATGCTACTAGCTAGATAAGAGTGGGGGTGTCAGGGAACACCACAAAAGCTGTTGGGAGACAGGGTGATGACTCCTGTTGCTGCTGCACTTGGGAAGAAGAGGGTAGGGAGGGATGAAAACTTTATTGCTGCCCTGTACATTGTCCAAGCCTACAGCATGAAATCATAGGGTGGTTTTCAATGCCATACCCACGACTACATCCACTGGTTTGGGAATAAACGACAAGCTTCTTCCCCAAAAGATGCCTTCTGCTAAAAGGGTAAACTCCTATCATCCTCCTCTTCACACTGCAGTCTGACTGGGCACAAGTCATGTGTAGCAACCACGTGGTCATGGTAAATGGTGAATCTATCAAAGGAGGAACATGCTGCCTCTGTTGGACCCTATTGCTGTGGGATTAGAGCTGCTGTGCAGCTGGCTGGTATGAAATACAGGCAGGAGAGCTGGGGCTTGTCCCAGAATACTCAGGTGCCTCTAAAGCAGCTGTGTGGATTTATCATAGAATCATGGAATGGTTTCAGTTGGAAGGGACCTTAAAGATCATCTAGTTCCAACCCCCTGCATGGGCAGGGACACCTCCCACAAGACCAGGTTGCTCAGAGCCCCATCCAACCTGCCCTTGAACACTTCCAGGGATGGGGCAGCCTCAGCTTCCCTGGGCAACCTGTTCCAGTGTCTCACCACCCTCACACTAAAGAATTTCTTCCTAATGTCTAACCTAAATCTCCCCTCTTCCAGTTTTAATCCATTGCCCCTCATCCTCTCACTACAAGCCCTTGTCTGAAGTCCCTCCTCAGTTTTCCTATAGCCCCTTCAGATACTGGAAGAATTTGAATTTCTTCCTAGTGAAGAGTTTTTGCTTTCCTTATGTCCAACACCAGCCTTCCAGGCCACTCAGAAAGCTTTCCAACATGCCCTGGGCAACCTGTGCCAGTGTCTCACCACCCTCACACTAAAGAATTTCTTCTCAATGTCTAACCTAAATCTCCCCTCTTCCAGTTTTAATCCATTCCTTCTTGTCCTTTGACTACAAGCCCTTGTAAAAAGTACCTTCCTAGCTTTTGTGTAGCCCCGTCAGATACTGTAAGGCTGCCATGAGTTCTCCCCAGAGACCTCTTCTCCAGACTGAACAACCCCAACTGTCTCAGCCTGTCTCCATAGCAGAGGTGCTCCAGCCCTCTGATCATCTTCAAGGCCCTCTTCTGGACTTTCTCCTGGAGCAACACATCTGTCTTATGTTGGGGGCTCCAGAATTGGACACAGTACTGCAGGTAGGGTCTCACGAGAGCTGAGTAGAGGTGGAGGATCACCTCCCATGACCTGCTGGCCATGGTTTCTTCTGGGTTGAGTTAGTCTTGCCCAGTTGAAGAGCAAATTCACATTCTCAAGAAGGAGGGGCCAATCTCTTTTCAGTTGTGCCCTGTGATAGGACAAGGGGCAATGGATGCCGACTAGAGAGCAGGAATTTCCACCTCAACATGGAACACTGGAACAGGCTGCCCAGAGAGTTTGTGGGTTTTCCTTCTCTGGAGACTTTCGAGACCTGTCTGGCTCTCTTTCTGTGTGATCTGCCCTAGATTCTGTAGTGGTCCTGTTCTGGCTGGGGGGGTTGGACTCGATGATCTGCAGAGGTCCCTTCTAACCCTCTGACATTTTATGATTCTGTGATTGTCATACTCACAACGTGCTGAGTGCCTTGGGGATGTGTCATAAACACAGAGGGACAGGACAAAAAAGCAAGAGCAATGAAAAGATGAAAAATAAATATTAGCTTCATCTAAACCACTCTCCTGCTATTGTTTGTTTACTTTCCATACTATTTGCTTCAGTCCCTTAAGTGATTTCATTATGACTTCAGCAGCTGGCCTCATACAGTTGATATGGTCTGTGTCTTCTAAAATGTAGAATGGAATGGAATGGAATGGAATGGAATGGAATGGAATGGAATGGAATGGAATGGAAGAAGAGAAGAGAAGAGAAGAGAAGAGAAGAGAAGAGAAGAGAAGAGAAGAGAAGAGAAGAGAAGAGAAGAGAAGAGAAGAGAAGAGAAGAGAAGAGAAGAGAAGAGAAGAGAAGAGAAGAGAAGAGAAGAGAAGAGAAGAGAAGAGAAGAGAAGAGAAGAGAAGAGAAGAGAAGAGAAGAGAAGAGAAGAGAAGAGAAGAGAAGAGAAGAGAAGAGAAGAGAAGAGAAGAGAAGAGAAGAGAAGAGAAGAAAGAGGTAGGGTAGAGTAGAATAATTCCAGTTGGAAGAGACCTATAGAATCACACACAGTTTAGGTTGGAATGGGCCTTTGAAGCTCATCTAGTCCAACCCCCCCCCCTGCAGTCAGCAGGGACATCTTCAACTAGATCTGGTTGCTCATAGCCCTGTCCAACCTGACCTTGAATGTTTCCAGGGATGGGGCTTCTACCACCTCTCTGGGCAACCTGGGCCAGTGTTTCACCACTCTCATAGTAAAAATTTTCTTCCTAATACCCAGTCTAAACCTATTCTCTTTTAGTTTAAACTTGTAATGATCATCAAGGTAAACTGACTACATCAGAGCTGACCAAAAGTTAAAGCACATTATTAAGGGCATTGTCCAAATGCCTCTTAAACACTGACATAATAGAAGTCTATTTATTTTTATTTTGTTTATATAATAGAAATAATTTTAATATAAGTGCTTTTATATATATAGAAATCTTTTATATATCATTTTATTTATTGTGATTTCTATCTCTAGCTTGTTATAGGCACTTGTACCCAAGCTAAAGCAGGCTCACTGAAACCAACTACTTGTCAAGGCAGCAAAGTGCCACTGATGTGCCCTGGAGCAGCTATTTCTCCATAGAACAAGTCACTGTGGAACAACACCATGGCTGCATCAGCAGCAAAGCACTGTCTGACTCAGGTTGTGTGTGTGCCCTGTGCCCTGTCTTCTTGGGTAACTCCAGCCCTCCTCAGAAAGGCTCTGTGCTAAGCTGCAAGCAGCATAGCTGCAGAAGCCTAGAGAGAAATATTTATTTAAGGGGGTTGGAACATCCCTTCCAACCAGAACCATTTTATGATTTTGTGATTTAAATATGACTTTTCTCCATTGCTGATTTGCTGCCTCTAAAGAGCTTCATGCTGCTCTGCCCACATTGTGAGCAAGGCTCACATGGGAACTGGGCTGCTCTTTTTGGGATGGGGGGAGGATTGATATGGGGAAGAGTTTTATGTCTGTTCTCCAGGCCATCAGAGTTTGTACCATCTTCACACAGGATGGAGAAGAAGCATGCCATGGGCTCACATTTCACCTAAAAACTGTGGAAGTTCAGCAGCATCACTTCATTCAGTGTTGCTTGGTCCTACTCTGGTAGGTGGAAATTTAGCCATATGCTCCTGCCTTCATGTTGCCTGGCTGAGCTCTTTGGCAGATGAGACAACAGGGAAGTTACCTCACAACTACAGACTTAGTCTTGAGGCTTTTCTGCCACAGATGTGAACCAGCCATCCTCCCTTCCACTAATTCAGTTCCCCCACATCTGTGAACTAAATAGAAACTAATAGAAACACTAACTTCTCCAAAAGCTATTTGTAGTCAGCTGAAAGGCAAGACATGAGGACAAAAAAGTTATTTTAAAAATACACACCACATCCCCATCCTCTTCCAGCCATATCCAAGGAATCAGTCACATTTTTGCCCCACACCTGCAACCCCAAAGACATGGCCCAGTGGCACAGGGCTGGGTGAGACCTTGGCAGATACAGAGGTGAAGAAACAGGTGACATGACAGTGCAGCTCAGGATACATATGAAAGCAGAAGACAGGAATTACTAAGACCTTGTAAAATGGTATATGGGGTTTTTTTGTCCTCCCTAAATCATCACCTAAGATTATACATCATTTGCTTTTCTTCCAAGCTGTCTCTCACCCCAAATTCGTTCTACTTATTCTATCTTATTATACTGTGGATTTTTATCACCCCTTTAAGCTGACACTGCATAGTCTTTAACTGAAAGTATAAACTTACTCTTCTCTATGGATTTATTTGTTGCTGTATTTTATACCTTCCAAAACATCAGTAAAAAAAAATCTATTAAGCTTCAAAGCAAACTCTGCTGTGTTCCTCCCTTGTCTCCCCTCCTTTGCTCAGTTCTCTCTTTCCACTTCTTGTGACCCACCCAGAGGCAAGTAATATTCTCCTCTGCTGTAACCAGGGTTAATTTCACCTGTAATTCTGATGGATTCGGATGAAATAGGAAGCATACTGAGTAAGGAGGCACAGACAGAAGTGAAACCATTGCAATTCAGAACTGTAATTTACCCCATGTCCTCCCCCTTTGGGAGGGTGAAACCCAAGCAGTTAACCAGATGCCCACTGTGAAATGGGGCTTGAATCTCTCTTTGCTTGAGAGAGAGTTCATGACTGTCCCAGCTGAAAAGCTTGGAGAAAACTGTGAAACACACATGAAATTTCCATGCAGAAGTGTGTACTGACCATGGTTTTTTTCCTCTTCTGTACATTGTGACACAGGCAACACAGGGAGGCATCGTTGAGCTGCAAAGTGGAGTTCTTACAGTGCCCTGCCAAAGGGAAAAAGATCATGTCAATATTTATTAGACCTTCCAGCAGCTTGGTAAGTCAGTAGGAGAGCTGAATCCCAAACAAACTCCAATTAGATTTAGTTTCAAAATGAAGGCCTCTTCCTGAACTATCAAACAAGTAAATGCCACGTGCACTACTATCAGCTTCTTTCTTAGGGAGCTTTTTAACCCTTTACTATCTATGGTTATTCTATTGGTCAAGATTTTGATGGTGCTACTACAGGGAGCATTGCCATCCAGAAATCTGTTGCACAGACACATATAAAGTGTTGGTGAAAAAAAAAACACCTAAATTTGAGGGACTTTTGTACAGTACTCACTTTGGAAATCTATTCTCCCAAAGAGGATGGTCAGTTGCTGCATAGATGGGCACAAGTGTCTTCGTTGCAAAAGTCTGTGCAGCAGCACCTTCAGCTGAACTGAATGAGACTTGAAGTAACCAAAATGCCTCTGGTCATGCATGACTTAAGTGCAATCCAGAAAATCCCAACAAGATTTCCTTTTCTGGTCTTGTAAGGGGTGAAGCACCTACCCTGGGGCTGTGTTGTTGCTGCATGAAGCTTGATGGAAGAAACTAGCATGAGACAGTGTTGTGGTTTAAACCCAGCAGGCAGCTAAGCACAGCTGCTCATTCACACCCCCAGCAGAATGAGGAAAGAGAATTGGAAGAGTGAAAGTAGAGAAAACTTTTGGGTTGAGATAAAACCAGTTTAATAATGGCAATATTATAATAATACTAGTAGAAGCAACAACAGCAAGGAGAAGGAGAAGAGAAGGAGAAGGAGAAGGAGAAGGAGAAGGAGAAGGAGAAGGAGAAGGAGAAGGAGAAGGAGAAGGAGAAGGAGAAGGAGAAGGAGAAGGAGAAGGAGAAGGAGAAGGAGAAGGAGAAGGAGAACGAGGAGAAGGAAGAGAAGGAGGAGAAGGAGAAGAAGGAGAAGAAGGAGGAGAAGGAGGAGGAGAAGGAGGAGAAGGAGGAGGAGAAGAAGGAGAAGGAGAACGAGGAGACGGAAGAGAAGGAAGAGAAGGAGGAGAAGGAGAAGAAAGAAGAAAAAAGAAGAAAGAAGAAAGAAGAACAAAAAAGAAGAAAGAAGAAAGAAGAAAGAAGAAAGAAGAAAGAAGAAAGAAGAAAGAAGAAAGAAGAAAGAAGAACTGAGGCCTTTCAGTATCTGAAGGGGGCCTAGGAGAAAGCTGGGGAGGGACTTTTTAAGATGTTGGGTAGTGATAGGACTAGGGGGAATGGGTCCAAGCAAGAGGAGGGTAGATTTAGATTGGACATTAGGAAGTTCTTCACCATGAGGGTGGTGAGAAACTGGAACAGGTTGCCCAGAGAGGTGGTGGAAGCCCCATCCCTAGAGGTATTTAAGGCCAGGCTGGATGGGGCTCTGAGCAACCTGGTCAAGTGGGAGGTGTCCCTGCCCATGGCAGGGGGGTTGGAACTAGATGATCTTAAAGCTCCCTTCCAACCCTGACAATTCTATGATTCTATGATTCTAGACAAAGGAGAAATGAAAAAGAAAATAACAAAGAGAGTGAAATAAAACCCAAGAAATACAAATGATGGAAATGAAAACAATTGCTCACCACCAACTAAATCACGTCCAGCCAGTCCCTAGGCAGCAGACCATCCCACCTTCCCAAGACCCAGCCCAACTTGCCCCCTCCAATTTTATTGCTGAGCTTGACATCATATGATAGGGAATATCCCTTTTGTCACTTGAGGTCAGCTGTCCCAGCTGTGTCACCTCCCAACCCCTTGAGCACCCCCAGCCTACTCACTGGTGGGATGATGTGAGGAGAAGAAAATAAGCACTGCTCAGCAATAAGGAAAACATCCCTGTGTTGTCAACGCTGTTTTCAGCACAAATCCAAAACCTCATATTAGCTTCAATAAAGACTATTAACTCTACCCAGCCAAAACCAGCCCTGAGGTCTGCTTTCTGGAGCATTTTTGGATCTTTCATGGCAGATGTAACAAATACTAAGCTCCTTTTCTCAGCTTACAGCTGTGGTGGGACAGGGATCAGAACACAAATGTATATTCTTTGAAGACCACTGTGAATTAATTGCAAAGGAAATAGCTGGAGAAAAGAGAAGAGGGAGAGCAAAGTAGCAAGGCCCTGCTCCTTGAAAAGTTACCCCCAGGGAGAAATTCAAGGGTAAAAGGCTGTCACATTGCTAAAGCAGCTGGCAGAAGCAAAACTCTTCCTTTGTATATTAGGAAGACAACCTGGGCATCCCCTGGGAAAACATTTTTTTAAACAAGCCATTCAGATCAGCAGCTGTTTCTTCTAGTCCCATCTGTCTTGTCACTGAATCCTTATTATGTCCATGCCACTAGTAAAAAATATTCCAATGAGGATTTCACACCTTGCTGCCTAAAAAATAGTATTTTCATCAAAACTGCCTAGATTCCCTTCCAAAACCTATTCTGTTCACTTGGAGTTTTTATCCTAAGTCACTTTTGACAGTAAAATGTAGCCATTTCAGCCACAGGGAGACTGAAGCTGGAATGAATAGCCCTCATGTTTACACAATGGGCACTTCAGACTCTTACACTAAATGCAAACCAGGAATCTATATTCAAATCTCTCTTTCTTGGCTTTTCATTGACATTATTATATCAAAACCACTACTACAGGAACAAGTAAAACCTATATTTCTTTTAGAATGTCCCCAATTTGTGATTTAAGACAGTTTTACTTTACCCCAGGAGCAAGTATTTAAAACCAGACTGAAAAGCATTTATTTGCAGTGTGCTTGTTGAGATTGGTTTGTTCTGTTCCCTTTCTGGAAGCCTAAATAGAGAATATAATCGACCTGGAACAAAAATATTCTATTGATAGCTTAATTTAGCAGTCTTTTTGCAGAGCTCTACTTCCTTTACAAATCAGATTATGCTCTTCAATGAAGGGTCCAGTTTGTAGGTTCAGAATTTTAGATGTCTAAATAAACAAATCAGGAATCTTCACCTCCTCATGCCCTTCATGTTTTCCTTTTCCACCTCTGACCTTTGCTTCGGTACAAATGTGATTGCTGGAAGAGCTTTATTAAAGTGCATTATTTTCTATACAATGGTAAGGTTATTTCTTAAGAGGAAATTTCCTCATAATGTCATGTTTGAAGTTACTGCATTTTCTTCCCTTTTGGACAGTGATTTGTGAGGAGGAACAAACAGAGAAAAGTAAAAAGATAGAAGTCTTTGTGGAGGGGAAAAAAAAAAAGAGGCCTGTGATCTTGGCACCAATCTAGTAAATCTGAATTCAATTTAGCAGTTCTAGCTATTGCCTGTGGGAAGCATCAGTTTGAATTTTAGGTGCTTGATGGTATTAAAACCCAGGTTACCTGCTCTCTATGGTTATTTTAGCCTAAGTTAAGATTTTTTTCCTCCTGATAGCACTTCATGGCTTATGAAAATTCATCTCTGGCATGACAAAACAGATGAGAGCAAATAACAGAGCTTTTTCAGCTCCTCTCCAGGGTCTAATAATTTTTCCTACAATCATCTTCTACTTTTGGCACATTTATTTTCTCCCCAGGATTTTTGTCCCATCTTTCACTGCTGATTTCCCTGAAATATTTCAGAGCCTGGTAACCTGTCTCTTGTCCTCAGACTGCATCCCCTGCATCCCCAAGGACTTGAGATGGACTGTCTCCAGCCCTCAGAGTACTGACAAAATGTGACATGAGCCATCTGAAAGCTGGCTAAGATCTAGGACTCGGTGAGTCAATATATTATTACAAGATGGACTCAAGGTACCAAGTTAGAGCCCTGAGGTAAAACCTGGGACAGAATAACAGCAGAACAGATAATGACTAAAGCAGCTGAGCTGCAAAACTCATGAAGGTTCCAGGACCAAAGCAGTAGTGAAACTGTGCAGAGAAATTTAGCTCCCTACTTTACCCAACTACAAATTTTCAAAAAATAAATATTGATGTCCACTCACAAAAGTTTATCTTTTTTTCCCCCAGTTGATGCTTAGTTGTTTAGTCAGATTAAGTTGCTGCTTATTACCTTGAATGCTGTAAAGATTATTACTCCCATTTAGAAGGTGACAGGAACCTGTTGCCTCTAGGTAGCATGATTCTGCAAAGCCAGGCTGGAGTCTCCTACCCATGGAGACTGGAAGTTAGCAAAAATATTTGGTTTGTTTTTCTAATTAGCCATTGTCATGCTAAGTTCTCAGCTTGGTGACTGACCACTCCTTCAGGCTACAGCACAGTGATACAAGAGGAGGCCACCTGGAGAGGAAAAGACTTGTAGTAGATTATTATTATTTACTATTTACTCAGCACCATACATAAAATGAAGGTTTTTAGCAAGTAGCAGGTCAATAAGTATCTCCCTGCTCTGAGCTATTGTGGCTTAGGCTGAAATAATGCAAAACTATGCTCATATATTTATTTTTGTTTTGTTTTGGCTATTGTGTGTCAGGGCATCACACACCAAAGCATCCTCTGGTATCTGATTCATCAAGATGGTAATAGTCTACTAGTGTTGTTGGCCAGTGGGATTTCTTTTTCAGTTTGCATGAATGGGGCTGACAGCTCTGGGCCAGGGACCTGCTTTGCACATGTAGTCAATGATTGCAATAGCTCCCCAGAGCCCTCTGGATCTGGGAGCAGAGAAAGACACAGAGGCAAGAATCTGAGGGGAAAGGAATGGCAACAACAGCATGGCTTCCTCAGGGCAACGTCTCAGGCTCTCAAATGACACGTGCAGGTGTGGTCTGCAAAGTCAAGAGTGAGTCCAATGGATTTAGTAATGTTTTTTACATGTTTTACTGTGTGTTAGAAGAGTAAACTTGTAAGATATGTAGATGTGGATGCATAGGTGTGCTGCATATGTACATGCATCACCTATGCACATAAACAATTACTGACTGTGTTTCTGCCTGGGCATCATTTGGGGAGGATTGTGTAATGGAAAGGATCAAGCCTTGACCCTGTAGTTTCATTTTCAGGGCAGCTGACTGTCCCATGAGCCACCATCTAATGGCAAATTAGTGGTGTTCAAGGAAGAACACCAGGACCTTACAGAAAGATACCTGAAGTGTTCCCAAAGACCAGAACTTGATCCACAAGTCAAGATCCCAGCAATGCATTGTCCAGCTGGATGACACACAATTAGTCTGAGCCACAGCCACGTCAAAATTCAACAATGCCATGCAGATGTTACTTTCCATCTCAGATTTGTGCCTCCTACTGTTTTGGCCCTCATTTTGGTCTGCACTTGGAAAGGAGTTTTCATATCCTTCAAAATTCTCCCTGATTCTGAAACTCAAAAAACTTGACAAAAGGTAGCTTGTCAACACATTACATATCTTTCATCTCCAGATTAACATTAACTTCTCATCCTTGCTTGGTCTCCACCTCAATCTGTTAATTTTTCTCAACTACTCAGTCCATTAGTTTTCTAGGACTGCAACTTCCTTTTTATTTAATGTTTGTAGAGCATCTTGCACAAAGACTTTACCCCAGCGTTGGGATTCTGAGTTGCTGCAGATAAGTTCTCTTGTTTATTTTACCTGTAACACAAGGGATACAATAGGATTTGGCTCAAGGCATTTATTGGTATTCAAATTTTCTCATGACACAGGTTTTCACTGTTTCTCCACAGCAGACATGTATTGGTAAACTCCAAATGTTCCAGATAAATGAATTAGAATTACAACAGAATTGCTATTTCCAGTTCTGGTCTTGCCAGCAGATAATGAATCTGTTTGCATTTCCTCATGTGTTGATTTGTTGTTGGAGATAGTGGGGAAATAAG
Source organism: Hemiprocne comata (assembly GCA_020745705.1). Taxonomy (NCBI): domain Eukaryota; kingdom Metazoa; phylum Chordata; class Aves; order Apodiformes; family Apodidae; genus Hemiprocne; species Hemiprocne comata. Next base: position 162,232,205 of record CM036587.1, read on the forward strand.
CTTTTTCCCCCTTTAGCAAGTATCAGTGAAATAGTTCTCCAATTTCACCAGTTTTGTTGTATAGAAAAAAAAATCTGTGTATGTGGCATCAGCTAATAACGTTTGGGGTATAACTAAATATTGGTTTCAAAGCATGTTATGCTTTTTCAGGCACCTGAAGGCACACACTTTCTCTTCTCATGCACATTTAGGTATGGGACATTTTTCCCTACTTATCTCCTGTGCTGGAGTGTGTTCAGAGAAGGGCAATTAAACTGGTGAAGGGTCTAGAGAACAGGTCTTATGAGGAGCAGCTGAGGGAACTGGTGTTGTTTAGCCTGAAGAAAAGGAGGTTGAGGGGAGACTTTCTCGTTCTCTATAACTGTCCAAAAGGTGGTTGGAGTGAGGAGGGTTGGTCATTTCTCCTAAGTAAAAAGGGGACAGAACAAGGGGAAATGGCTTCAAGTTGTGCCAGGGGACATTTAGGTTGTAAACTAGGAACAATTTCTTCCCAATAGGGGTTGTCAGGCACTGGAACAGGTTGCCCTGGGCAGTGGTGGAGTCGTCATCACTGGAGGGATTTCAAAGCTGTGTAGATGTGGTGCTGAGGGACAGGGTTTAGTGGTGGCCTTGGCAGTGCTGGGTTAACGGTTGGACTTGATGATCTTAAAGGTCTTTTCCAACAAAAATAGTTCTGTGATTCTAGGATATACCTCCCCAAAAGTGCTTTTATCAGCCTTGCATGAGAAAGAGGTCTCTCCAAATAGGACTGCAGTACCTCTGGGTAGTTGCAGCTCAGTGGAGAGTTCCCCCACTGCCCTTCCACCACCATCAGAAAACTCTTGCAAGACATCAGCTTTGCTCAATTTTCTACCCAAAACTCATTTTTTATAAAGATATTTTCAGCCAGGCTCATATGTTTTAAAAGCTTTCTGCTGAGCTATCCAATGTGGATATTTGAGTCTGTATAAAATATGTCATGGGATATCCTGTCTTCAGACTGTAAGTCTGGAGAGGGAGAGAGCATGGGAGAAGGATTTGGCCCTGAAAACTTTGGCAGATCTTCAGTCAATCTTTTTCTTTTATTTCAATTTTGCTGCTTTTACTTGCTGAATAAATTGAGCTGAAGATTGTCTAATCAGAGCAGAGTTAAAAGCACTAAACCCACCTTGCTCATGTCAGAAAGATTCAAATTTCCACAAACAACCTCCTAACACAAGTGTCCAGACCCTAAGTAATTCGGGCTCCGGCAATGAAATAATTAGATTTTTGAAGGCATTTTTAACAATAAAGATGGTAATTTTTTCTGTCTACTTCTTGTTTTTCTCATCTTTTTTTTTTTTTTTTTTTTCTCAAACAAAGCAGAGGAATCTTAAAGATGAAAGTCTTGTGCAGTCCTGAAATTCTAGTCTTTTTTTCTGAGCAACATGAGAACGTCACAAAAAGGGTTATTCAGATTATGAGGTTTCAATTTTGTTTTACTTTGGAGATACAGAACATCAGAGCAGACTCTTTGGCTCTATTTCCTTTCCTTTACCAGGGGTTTCTCGTAGGTGAGAGACTGCTTGGCTCCTAGATTAGATTTCAGGTATCAGCCTATTTCTGAATGATGTTTAAGGAAAAAAACATGCAGCTTTCCAGCCCTTTGCATCAGACTTAAAATCAGACTCAGCAGTAAAACAGAGATGCTGAGAAAGCTGGGGAAAGATGCTGCACACCTAATTGCAACATTAACCAGTGAAATATTAGCAAATTTATTGGGCTCTCTCTGTTTAAAAAAAAAAAGAAAAATTAAAGGAATTTTATTAGGCTCTGTAATCCTGCTTAAATATTCATCATGTTGTTAATGAACCACATTCATTTTTAAAATGTTCAACCTGAGACGCCGTCTAACATGATTTGATAATAATATAATTTCTGTGTAACCGTAAAAGGGACAAGAACAGTAAAAATAATTGTATCTCTAAACATCCTTCCCAGTTTTCTCTTGACTAATGAGCAGCTGTTTTTCATTAGCAGCACCCTTTTATCTCTAGCCTATCAACCTGCACAGCTGGGCATATTAGGAATAGCTCAGTGCACTGTGGAACGTATGTTTCCTAAATTGCAGAAACAAATGAGAATGAGGTATTGCAGCTTTAAAAAAAAAAATCAAAAATTGTTTGCTGCTGATTTCTCCCACACTGTTATTCACTGTGGTGTAATCATAGAATGCCTTGGGTTGGAATGGACCTCTAAAGGTCATCTAGTCCAGCCCCCCTACAATAAGCAGGGACATCTCACCCTAGAACAGGTTGCTCAGAGCCCAATCAAGCCTGCCCTTGAATGTCTCCAGGGATGGGGCCTCCACCACCTCTCTAGGCAACCTGTTCCAGAGATCCACCACCCTCATATTAAAGAACTTTTTCCCAATGTCCAACTTAAATCTACTCTTCTGTAGCTTGAAATCATTACCCCTTGTCCTATCATTACATGCCCCAGTGACCAGCTCTTCCCCAGCCTTCTTATAGGCTCCTTTCATATATTGGAAGGTCACTATGAAGTCCCACCAGAGTCTTTTCTTCAGGCTGAACAACCCCAACTCCATCAGCCTGTGTTCACAAGAGAGGTGCTCCAACCCTTGGATCATTTTCGTGGCCCTCCTCTGGACATGCTCCAACAGGTTCACATCCCTCTTGTGATGGGGGCTCCAGAGCTGGACACAGCACTCCAGGTGAGGTCTCACCAGGGCAGAGTAGAGGGGCAGAATCACCTCTCTCAATCTGCAGGCCACACTTCTCTTGATGAAGTCCAGGATGTGCTTGGCCTTCTGGGCTGCAGTTGCACATTGGTGGTTCATGTCCAGCTTTGGATCCACTAGTACCCCCAGGTCTTTTTCCACAGGGCTGCTCTCTAGCATGTCCTCCCCCAGCCTGTATTCATATCTCTGGTTGTCCCAGCCCAGGTGCAGGACCTTGCACTCAGCCTTGTTGAACTTCATAATATCTGGAGGCTTGATGTGGGAAGGGGATATTACTGCTTGATCTGCTGTAGAAATTTAAAAAATGATGGTTCCTACCTTGCCAAGCTTGCACTACAAAGAACAGAAACTGAAACACTGGGAGCTGAAACCCTCTGCTCAAGGTTATGCAGCAAGTAAAGAGCAGCAGCTAAAGCAGAAATTGTTGCATCTGCCTTTCCCAGGGCTCTAACTTATCCATCACTCTGTATTAACCAACAATGCAGTTAAAAGAAAACCAGTGGGTGAGTTTGGATTTTGAACAGTGTAAAAGAAAACAGAGCCTGGTCCTAAATATTTCCTTGCCATTTTGCAGCTTTCCAGGGAGTTACAGCTGAAGTCTGATAGATATCAATTAAGGCAGATTTTTGATAGCTCTCATAGTTTAATTTGGCTCCTGTCTTGCAAAATACAGAAACAAAGTCTAAGTTCAACTGGAGATGAGAAAAAATAATTTTGAAAAATAGAAGCTAGGAGAACTCTCGCTCTTTTTTATTTTATTTATATTTTATTGTTTTCTCTTTTGCCTCCCTCAGGACCTGTAACTGTGCAGAATATTCCAGTGAAGGAAATCAGAGCTAATGTGCCCATTGGTAAAGTGATCTGAAAAGCAGGATGTCCTGTTGAAAGGTCTTCTTGTCTTGCTGGCTTCCTTCAGACCAAATCAACTGTCCACAGAATGAAAATGCCAGGTGAAATACTCTCTGGAAAATATAACAACAACAACAACAATTATAATAATAATAATAATGCACTCCCACAAACAAGGCCTGTCTGGTATTTCTGCAGTGAATATTATGTTTGCAGGAAAGCAAAAACTGGTAAGAACACAACTTTTCATAGAGCAATTACCTTCAAATTTTGCAGCAATGCAAGAAGGAAGGTTTCAGAGGTGGATTTTATTATATATACTTTATTAGCAAAGATCATAGAAACCCTGTTTTATGGTAAAAACAGTATGAAATCCTGTTGTTCAGATGGTTTTAGTTTGCTGTAGTTGATTTTAGTAGTAACAAAGTGGAGAGGTTAGCTGTAATAACACTAAAACCATGGTAATATGATGCTAAGTGCTGATGTATGTTTGATTTTTGTAACCAATAGGAACTACAACCAGGTGTATTAATAAGTGGTTAAGTGATGTTTAGAAAATACATTCAGTAGAGCAAATAAGGTAGAAAAAGAATGTTCTCTGGTGTTTTCCTCAGATGTTGTCTCTGGATATCGTGATATCTGCTTTACAAGACTGTTAGAAGAAATAATGTGTAAAAATGTTTAAAATTTTAACTACAAAATATAACTTTTTGACATTTAAACTGATGATTTTCTCTAAGGAGTGCTGCATGACTGGCAGCAGTATATGTTGCAATGGTAACTTGCTTTCACTGGGGTCTTTTTCATGTCAGCACAATCTGACATGAACCCCCAAAATTGTTCACTTTAGAGAAGAAAAACCTTTTCAGATCCCTTAAAATGTAACAATTTGACCCCAGCCATCATGTAGGACAGTGTTCACGAGGGGAACTTCTAGCTGTCCCTTCACCTACATGTGCCTCAGTTTCCCTCTTTGTCAATTAGCAAACATATCTTCATTTGATACCTAGAACTGTTGTGAGTCATTAGTGTTTGGAAAGGCTCTGCACCCTCAACTCTTTTACAAAATAAAATTGTTGCCACCATAGAAAAAAGAAACTATAAACCATCAAGCTCTTCAGTGGGGAAGATTAAGTCTCTAGTTGGTCTCAAATGTGCCCTACGTGGGAATCTGGCTGCTTATTTGGCAGTTCATAAAGTATTGGCTCAGCAGGACAAAGTTTGCTGTGTGGAAGGATCTTGCCTTTGTTGAATTATATGACTTGTCTGAAAATGCTGATTCAGGTAGACTCCCACCTCAGCCCAAGGAATGTCTGACACCACATACTATGTGCAGAGAAACTGGCCTGGAAATGGAGGGGTAGCAATAAATATCTTTCCACTCCTGAGACTTCCATGTTGCAGATACAGGAGCAGAAAAATCCCCAACAGTAATGATGGAGCACCTATCAAAATGGTCTCACTAAAACCTAAGAAAATGCTGCATGAGGTTTAGATTGGATTTTCGTTTTTCTTTTCACAAAAATTTCTTCCCTGAAAGAGTTGTCAGGCCCTGGAACAGGCTGCTCAGGGCAGTGGTGGAATCACCATCTCTGGAGGGATTTAAAAGACTTGTAGATGTGGTGCTGAGGGACATGGTTTATGGTGGACTTGGCAGTGTTGGGTTAATGGTTGGACTTGATGGTCTTAAAGGTCTTTTCCAACTAAAACTATTCCATAGTTCTCCTTGCAACATGTAGTTAATTCATATTAACTGCTTCCAAACAGTTTCATTGTATCCTGTCCTTCAAAGGAAGAATTTGCTCTATTCTGGGAACTAAACTGGGCTCCAAACAATCCTTACAAAGACAGTGGTTTAATATCAGACATTTTGTGCTGAATGAAATGAAATAGTGGGATGTGATCTTGCTGTGGGTCATGGCACTGGAGGGAGTCGCTGGGGCTCAGAAATTGAGATTAGAGAATTAAATATTTTGCTTAAAAGGAACCTCTGGATATCCCTAGTCATGTTTAACAGATGATTGTAGCAAATGTAGTCAACAGTGGCCTGTTTCAGGTAAGTCATAGAAAACTCCAAAGGTGCAGATTCTACTGTCCCTCTGGCAACCTGTTTCATCATTGCCTATCATAGAATCATAGAATGGTTTGAGTTGGAAGGGACTTTAAAGATCATCTAGCTCCAACCCCCTGCATTGGCAGGGACACCTCCCACTAGACCAGGTTGCTCAGAGATCCATCTTACATACCCTTGAACAGTTCCAGGGATGGGGCATCCACAACTTCCCTGGGCAACTTGTGCCAGTGTCTCACCACCCTCACAGCGAAAAATTTCTTCCTAATGTCTAACCTAAATCTCCCCTTTTCCAGCTTAAAGCCATTGCCCCTCATCCTCTCACTACAAGCCCTTGTCTGAAGTTCCTCCTCAGTTTTCCTATAGCCCCTTTAGATACTGGAAGAATCTGAATTTATTCCTAGTGAAGAGTTTTTGCTTTCCTTATGTCCAACACCAGCCTTCCAGGTCACTCAGAAAGCTTCCCAACATGCCCCAGTATGTGTTTCCATGTGATGACAACCAGTTGGCTTGCTGTCAACCTCACATGAGCCGTAACCACCAGGTACTTGTCTGCAGGGCTGTGACTCTAGCCACTGATTCCCAGCCTGCTCAGGTGCATGGATGTGCTGGTTTTTGCTGGGTAGAGTCAATATTCTTTATAGTAGCCTGAAAGGGGTTATGCTTTGGAATTGTGATGAAAACAGTGTTGATGACACAGGGATGTTCTAGTTACCGCTGAGCAGTGTTTACAAAGCATCAAGGTCCTTTCTGCTTCTCACTCCAGCCCACCAGCAAGTAGGCTGGGGATGCTCAAGAAGGTGGGAGGAGACACAGCAGGGACAGTTGACCCCAGCTGACCAAAGGCATATTTCAGACTGTATGACATCATGCTGAGCAATAAAACTGGTGTGGGGGTGGTTGGTGAAGAGAGCTGCTGCTTGGGGACTGGCTGGGCATAGTTTAGCTAGTTGGTGGTAAGCAATTGTCTTCATTTGCATCACTTGTCTTTCTTGGGTTTACTTGTCTCTGTTATTTTCTTTTTCATTACATGTCATTGTTGTTGTTGTTATTAACTTGAATTGAAAGTATAAACTTATTCTTATCTATTAATTTATTTGTTGCTGTATTTTATACCCTCCAAAAGGTCAGCAAATGAAGCTTTTTTGAAGCAAATCAAGCTTTGAAGCTCGATTAAGCTTCAAAACAATCTCTGGTGTCTCCCTTGCCTGTCTACCCTCCTTTGCTCAGTTCTCTCTTTCCACTTCCTGTAACCCACCCAGAAGTAAATAATATTCTCCTCTGCTGTAACCAGGGTGAATTTAAATTGTAATTCTGATGGGTCCTGATGAAATGGGAAGCATACTGAGTAAGGAGGCACAGGTTGAAGTGCAAACATTGCAATTCAGAACTGTAATTTACACCATGTCACCCAGGTGTAGAGCTGTGCTTTTCTCCTTTCTGAACCTCAAGAAGTTTCTGCTGGCACAAATCTCAAATTTTTCAAGGTTCTTCATGGTTGAAAACCTATTTAGAGAGGCATTTGTCTCCCCTGATTTAACATCATCTACAAGGATCTTGAGGACACATCCGGTGCTTTCATCATGATCAGTGATAAAGACACTGAACAATATTTCCTCCACTAACAACTCTTGGGATATGATGATTGTTACAAGGTAAGACCTTGCATGGAGTCAGACAGAGGTAAGGTCCATGCCCTCCCTGTCCCTCCTGCAGAATAATGTACCTTTACTTCTAATTACAGGGACAAAGCCAGTCATTATTGTGCAATATCTTGTTCCAGAATGAATATATGAGGTCTCCACTTCTCAGTAACCCCTCTTGCTGGCTGCTTGTTTATTAAAGCCCAGCGTATGAAGTTAAGGTCTCATTATTTACTTAATCATTGCTGGGTATTCCTATCTTTAAGATAAATATGTTTAAAGAAGCCCTTGAAATAGGTCTTGTGCTTTCACTCGAAAGTATAACGTGATTGTCTCCCTGTCTACTCCTGCTCCAGGAAAGCAATAAAAATCTTATTATACTGAGTTAACTACCAGCTGCCAGGTCCTTGACCTTGTTTGTTTAGAAATTAAAAAGCAGGCCATGGCAGAGCTGAACTGAGTAACCTGGTAGCACAGAGAGACAGACAGAATAAGGGTGCTCTGCTTATTTGTAGGGTTTCAGGTAGATTACACCTCACCTAGGCACCCACGTTGGGTGGGAGCAGAGCTTGAAATTGGGAGAGAAATGCAGACATTTTATATTTGTGCTTTGAAACAACAGCACAGTTTTGTTTTCCTTTTTTTTTTTTTTTCCAAAGGACTCTAGAAACTGGTCTTTGCTAGCACTCACTAGCATAATGTTAATGTATATATATATATAAAATATAAATATATATAAACTATACAGAAATATATATATCTTCTGCTGCTAGGTGGCAATAGTTAAAGCAACTACCACACTGATATTGTCAGTTGTGCCACAGAATATTGCACAGCTCTGTTAAATGCTTGCACACAGAAAGGTACAAAACCGTATTTTGAGAAGGGGCAACTGATGATGAAAAAAGAAGACAAGATTTAAGGAGGCAGTTTAAGGAAGCAGAATGGTAAAGAGCTCCAATAAATTAAACATGAACTAATTGTGCGGGAAGAAAGGAGGAAAATACAATGATTTACATGAGAAAATCCACAGCTTCTCTTGAATGGAAATAGAAATGCTGTGGTGGTGTGGGCAGTAGTTTTAGGCAGAAATGACTCCTTTCTGCCCAGTGTTAGCCAGCTCCTCGTTCACCTTGTCTCCTGCCATGTCCCTTTGGGTTTGGCACATGGACCTATATGAAAGACAGTCACCATCTCTCAGGGTTTGTTCCAACTCCAGATACTGATGCACCCACAGTTTAATCACTTACTCCCTGTGATAGATCAGGGTTCTGATTCTTCTCTCACTATTCATCCAATGGTTTGTAGAGTTAGGTTGGACTCTATAATTTTCAAGGTCTTTTCCAATCAGAATGATTTTATAATTCTATGTTTCTACGATTCTATGATTCTACGATTCTAAGATTCTATGATTCTAAGATTCTAATTCAGGGCTATTTCCATGGAACTGGTATGAGGGAAAGAGCATTAAGGATCATCTTTTGGTGTAGGGCAATACTACTCTTCTGGAGTACTGCAGAGACCTTCCTGGTCCATCCCTATCCCAGAAACTGGCTGAAATCACCAGTCCCACCAGGGAATTCATGTAACTGAAGTGACGTGGGTTAAAGCAGTGAGGTAAACCAACTCACACACTTTCACTCTTTCTCCTCCCAAGTCTCCCATTTCATTTACTGTATAATAACAGGAGTCCTTTATGGAGCAGACCTATACAGGCCATAATTCCAACCCACACAGCTGCAAATTGCTTTCTGTGCACTCCTCTGTCCATTCCTCTCTCCCGTCACATTCATCCTATTAAATGTGGAATTTAACACGTGAGCTGGAATCTGGTTCCCTTTATGGTCAGAGAGGTCTAGTTGTTACAGCTAAGGTGCAATGAGATGCAGTGCATCCTGCTTTAAATTTGATGTGCAGAACAGTTCAGCTGAATTGCTCTCTGAAAGGGTATATTTCTCTCTGTTGCTTTGCACAATGGACCTGGGGTGGCTAGGCCAAGTGTAAATATCTGTATTATATACCTGTGAGGTTACAATACACTTTAACTTGTAATGTCAGCTTTTCCCACCCAAGGTTTCCTCTCCTTATATTTATTTCTCTCCAGATTACTTGGACCAGTGGCAGCTGGGGACATTCTTCATCTCAGAAGACTTATCAGTTGGCAAGGTCAAGAGGTCAGTGAACATACTTCAAGGTGACAGGCACCACTTAGAGAAGGCAAAACTGTCCTGTTTTCCTAAAGTGAGATGGAGGAGAGGAAGATGGCTCATACCTAAAGACAGAGAGAGGGAAGTGAAGCAATGCATCACGGAGTAAAATCTTTCTAGAATAACAGTTCAGAATACTGGCTAAATCCTCTTTATAACTACCACGCTCTCTATTTTTTTTCAGATGAGTAAAAGCTTCAGTACAGGGAAAAACTCAGTGACTAAAAATCACAAATGTATTGAATATGCAGTACTTTGATGCAAACATTTTTTCACTCAAAGGCCAGGTGTTATATTAAACTGCATTGTAATCTGATCCCCATGGAAATACTACCTCTGGAAATGTGGGAAATCTTTTTCTTTGCAGAAACCTGTGAATTCTGGGGAATTATATGTTTGTACCAGCTGCATTCAAATGCTAATACAGCCTGGGTTGAAGCCGTGGAATTGCCTCCTGCCTGACAAGTTTATATGGACACCAATTTTCTTTTGACCTTTCAGAGTTCCTTACAATAGCTGAGTAGAAGACTCCAAACTTCATCACCATTAAGGCTTGACCAATGATATTTAATTGGAGGTGGTGTCTGCTCAGTCCTGGCTGGAAGCATTGATTTTATACATAGATGAGGGCTGAAATTGCAAATTAATCTGCTCATTATTAGAGATAATTCTGTCCTTTTGCATTCACTGTGTATGTATTTTATAGCTATACCCACCAGAAGAACGATTGCCTTAAGCAGCTATATGAATGCTTCACAAAAAATCTTTCTAAATGGATTATATTAAAAAGCAGACTTGTTTATGATAATTTCTTATGCCATGTTGCCTGCATGGCTTGCTTAGCTTCACAGAAATTCAGTTTTCTTAGGGGAAAGATTGTATTTCAAAAATATTTTTAAAAGAATTAAAAAAAAAGGAATTTAAAAGAATTCGGAATTGGAGCATATTTTCCTTTAATAGTTTTTGAGAAAGTTCTTCCAAAGGGTGTGTAAAATACCCAGTCACCACCAGGCAGTTCTCTGCTGCAGCAGGACATGAACAGGGCAGTGTGTGCACGTGTGATGAGACTCCAAGGACTAACCCCACTCCAAAATTCACACTCTGCCATAAGAAGAAAATGGTCAAAAAATGATAAGAGAACAACTGCAGTTTTCAGGGAGCCTGACACGTGAAGTCCTAGGTATGAACTGCCAGTTGCAGTAACACAAATGCTGGCATTTTCCACCAGTGTTGACTAGTGCCTGAGGTGTTCCCTAAGAAAGCAGGTGTGCTGGCAGCCCAGAAAGCCAACCACGTCTTGGGCTGCTTCAAAAGAAGCATGGCCAGCAGGTCAAGGGAGGGGATTCTCCCCCTCTACTCCACTCTGGTGAGACCCCACCTGGAGTACTGTGTACAGTTCTGGAGCCCCCAACACAAGAAGGACATGGAGCTGTTAGACCAAGTCCAGAGGAGGGCCATGAAAATGATCCAAGGGCTGGAGCAGCTCTCCTACAAGAACAGGCTTAGAGAGTTGGGGCTGTTCAGCCTGGAGAGGAGAAGGCTCCAGGGAGACCTTAGAGCACATTCCAGTACTTGAAAGGCCTACAGGAAAGCTGAGGAGGGACTTTTTACAAGGGATGGAGTGACAGGACAAGGAATAATAGTTTCAAACTTAAAAAGGAAACAATTCTTTCCTGTGAGGGTGGTGAGACACTGGCACAGGTTGTCCAAGGAAGTTGTGGCTGCCCCATCCCTGGAAGTGTTCAAGGCCAGGTTGGATGGGGCTTGGAATAACCTGGTCAGGGGAAGGTGTCCCTGCCCATGGCAGAGGGAGTGGAACTAAATGATCTTTAAGGTCCCCTCCAACCCAAACCACTCTGTGATTCTAGGATTCTATGTGAAATTAGCTGGGTGGTGGCAGAATTCATAATCAATACTTTTAATGGTGTGTTAACTTCTTACACCTCCGCTGAGCTCAGTAACTGGCTGTGCAGGCAATCACAATGCCAGGCAAAGGCAGGAAGATGCATCTTCACTTAAAGTCCTTTCAACATGGGCTAAACAAGTTCACAGTAGCTCACAGCTACTTTAGAGTCTATCTACTGAACAATGTCAGTTTGGTGGTGGATTGAATTGCCATATTTTCTTTTTTCTCTTTCCCTTTCTCTGCATTGTTGGTGATTTAAAGCTGAGACTGGCAGAGAAGGGGGAAGGAGACTAAGGAAAGCCAAGTACCAAGATGCTATCTCTTGAAAGGCCTGGAAATCCTCTCATATGTAGGGACTTGTTTCAATGACTTCTTGTTTGCTCTCTTTGGTTTTTGGTCCCGAATCACTTGTCGGTAAAATTGATCAAAATTCAGCAGGCACCAGGGATCTGATTGTAGCATCAACTGTAAAGTTGGACCTGATTGCAGGATCATCATGAATGCCTGATGGAACCTGAGGATGGAGCCTGAGCTGCCACCATCATGAAGGCTCTGACCTGCAGGCTGTGGAAATCATTTGGAGGGCGTTCACATTTTTTTTTAAGGGTTATTCAGAATTAGTCACCATTGAAACCCCTCTTGGTCAGTCCTGCTTTGCACTTGTCTGTATGATTGCCCATCGCAGCTGATCAGAATGTAAAATAAATGAGAGGGAGCCCACAGCAGCCAAAACCAGCCAATCAATAACTAAACAATTTCAAGCACCTCCCCACGTGTGCAAATAAAGGGGAGAAATGCCTGCTAAGTAAGAGCAAGAAGTTAATTTTTTGGTTGAAAGTACTTTTTTATTTTTGAAAATAACAAGGTTATCTTCATGCTTTATTTTTTGAAAAAATAGCTTTTTTTTGTTTGGTTGGGGTTTTTTTTGGTTGGTGGTTGGGAGGTTTTGTGCTGTTTGGGTGTTTGGTTTTTTTTGTTTGGAGGTTGTTTTTTGTTGTTGTTGTTGTTTGTAGTTTTTGGGGGGGTTTATTGATTGGAAGTGTCTGACAAACACTGGTCTTGCTAGCTTCTGAACCCAGTCACTTGGAGGGAGATGCAGGCTTCTGAAAGAGCTGGTTTTCCTCAGCAGTTCTTATCTCCATTTCACAAACTGATGCACAGACTCTGCAGTCATCCAGATTGCGTGGGAAGGTGAAGCACTTACTGAACCAGTGCAGGAATTTCTCTTCCTCCTGCAGATGTGCACATATTTTCTACCTTATTCTTAGATATGCTCATAAAAGCTTGCACATGCTTTTTAACTAAAAGCTCAGATGAGTGGAACTTGTCTGCTTTTAGCAGTATTTTAGCAGGCTTAAAAAAAAAAATAATTCAGCTTTACTGTTGCAACTGAAGTGACAGATGGTGAAAAAGCAGGAAGGTTAGCAGGAAGAATATTGTAGGAGTCTGTGCAGATACAAATACATAGCTAATAAATAAAGTGGAGGTAATAACGCTTCTGAATATATATATATAAAAATCTGGAAGTAAGCTTGTTAATATCTCTGTTTAATAATGATGCCTAAATCTAACGGAGCACTTTTTGTAAGTGTATTTGATAAAGGAATCACCACGTGTTGCCATGGTGTTAGGTTTTCTTTTTCAGGGCAGAACCATACATTTAAAAAAGAATCCTTTACCTTGTTGCTATGCAAACGTTACATGGTGTTATTACATGCCCAGAAAACAGCACGACAATATTGCAAGAAAGTCAATATTCTAATGAGATAAATGCTCCCTTTTGTGGACCTTTCACTCAAGTGTGATGCTGCTGTCACACTTCAATCAGGTGAATCCTCTGGAGGCCAGGCTGAAAAATTTCCAGTGTGCATGTCTATTACGTTAAAAAAATTACCCACTAATATCCTATCCACAGCTGTATTCAGACCTTAACTCCAGCCTCGTGACATAAGGGTTCACTTCCAATCACCAAACATCAGTTCATATTTGATGGGATTTTGTTCAAAGTGGTTGGGAAGCATCTCTTGCTAAAAAAGGCTCAAAGGTCCTTCTCTAAGCGTTGTGTTTACACTGAGCTATGCAACAGTTAACTATTACTTCTGTGTACAGCAGCCAGTATATACCAGCAGCTATTTCTGGCTAAATCCTTATACTCTTTGTCCATAGCCCTGTTCAATGGAAAGATAAAATTATTATACCAGCTTATATAGCTTTTCCAGCAGCTTATAGAATCATAGAACCATAGAAAAGTTTGAGTTGGAAGGGACCTTAAAGATAATCTAGTTCCAACCCCCCTGAATTGACAGGCACACCTCCCACTAGATCAAGTTTCACACTCCCAGGGATGGGGCAGCCACAACTTCTCTGGGCAACCTGGGCAAGTGTCTCACCACCTTCACACTAAAGAATTTCTTGATAATGTTTAAGCTAAATCTCCCCTCTTCCAGTTTAAATCCATTAGCCCTTGTCCTGTCACTCCATGCCCTTGTAAAAAGATCCTCCCCAGCTTCCCTGGAGCCCCTTCAAGTACTGGAAGGCTGCTAAGAAGTCTCCCTGGAGCCTTCTCTTCTCCAGGCTGAACAACCCAACTCTCTCAGCCTGTCTCCATAGCAGAGGTGCTGCAGCCCTCTGATCATCTTTATATGAAATCTTATATAGGAGAGATTTATAATAGTATATGTGTGATTCGTGCTTGGGAGGTCAGTGGTTTGCTAAAGTTCCTGGGATGGAAGATGACTGGCTGAATAGGGACTGATTAAGCAGATGAAGTTGAACCCTATACTCATTTGGATTCAGTGGAATTATGGTATCTTTAAGCCTGCTCAGATGAGAAGAACATTTAACCTGCAGATTGGTTCACACTCTTAATTATCAGAAATGTAGAGCAGCAGTCAATGTACAGTAATAAGAAGTCGATTTAGCAGGTACAGAAAAAAAGATTAAAACATAATCATAGCATGGTGCTTCCAGCAACCTTTTATAACTGGAATCCAATGAAAACTGGAGCACTTCCCCCTTTCTCCCTTTGTAATGATATAATGACACAGCATTATGCTATATCATGATATGTCTGCCAGGGCAGGATGTCACAAAATGTGTCACCAATTAGTGCAGACACTGTATTTTTCCTCTTGCTTTGCACAGGGACAATAACCAGGCCATGAAGAGAAACATCCCACCCTGTTTTAGAAGGTACTGAAAGCAACGAATGAGATTGGTTCCATTGCCAGTCTCCTCTGATTTACTTCATTCACCAATGAACCAGTTTGATTCCTTCCTTCTAAAAACACTCTGAAAGTCTTATTTTGCCAGTTACCAAGTCCGTCAAGAACTGTCTCTTTAACCCATTTAGTAATGGATTAACACTGATATGATTAAAAATAATAACCAGTGCTTAAACAGTAAATATAGAGAAAAAACTCATCAGCCCTAAAATGTTAAAGCTTATGTTTCATCCAACTCTTATTTCTTTTCCTGACGGGCAAATTTTTTCACTAGGAGGTAATAATTTCTTTTTCACATTCCCCTGAACTGTTTATTTAGACACATCATCAGAGTTGTTGGGCTGCTTATCTGACTTAAAGTGGCAGCTGTTTTCCTGGGGAAAAAAAAAAAGAAGTAAAAATTGGAAATAGAACTTAAGTTTCTAAACCTCTGTGTTTAGATCAAGCCTCTTCATCAGTCCTGAAAGAAGCTACTCTTGAAAATGATACTTCCAGGGATGGCATCCCAAAGGTCATCCTTTCTGCTGAGTTAATGCTAGGAAATTGTTCTTGGATCTCGTTGCTTTTAGGATCTCAGCAATTCTGAAGGCAAGACAAGAGCATCAGTTTCTCTCAGCTGAAAGTTAGGCCAAGACACAGCTTTGGTATGGGCTGGGTAGGTCTGTTCAGCCCTGAAGCCAAAACTAACAGTCTGAGAGCTTTGTGCTTCCAGGAATTCAGGAGAGAGACCTCAAAGTCCCGTTGGACTGTGAACTCACTGTAGGATATACAGTGGCATTTAACCCCAGAAGACAGTCCCCACTGTCTTGCTTTCCTCCACCATGATATTTACAGTGATCAACATAATCATTCATATGTATTTA
This sequence comes from Hemiprocne comata, assembly GCA_020745705.1. Lineage (NCBI taxonomy): Eukaryota > Metazoa > Chordata > Aves > Apodiformes > Apodidae > Hemiprocne > Hemiprocne comata. The sequence continues at coordinate 162,247,687 of CM036587.1, forward strand.
GGCACATCCCATCTAGACAATTGGTAAATATGTTTCCAAAGACACTTCCTTCTAATCCAGCCCTGACATGATCATTAGGCAAAGAGGCATTTAGTCATGTTGCTGTCTGCTCAGTGAGACAGCTGTGAAGGAAGATGACAGAACATAAAACAACCCTAATAAAGACATGGGGCAATGTCTCTTACTGGAGGTGGGTATTTTTTTAGGGGACTTTGGGAGTAAGTTACTTTTACTTACTGCCTTTGAGCTAAATTAACTGCCTGAAGACAATGAACACCAGAGTATTGCTGACTTGGTGTATGGTACCCATGGCAATCCAAAGAAGGAAAATAACATTTCTATGCATTTTTACAGCCTTCCATATATTAATCTCTCTGATAATTTCTGCATACTATTCCTGTAACTGAGTACAGCAGCCATTTTATTGCTTTGCTTCATATCCTGCAAGCAGTCTGTCTTGAGCAAATTTCTTTTCACAAAGACTGCAAGATGCATAAAGTCTTGGATACCTTCCCAAACATAAATCATGAGCTCAGAGGGACTGTGAAATAAAATTTCTCTCTCTTTCTGTGTTTTTAATAAACAATTTAGGTCTTCCATCTGAGCTCCCTATAAATTCAAGAGTGAATGGCATAGTCTTGATTTCCAAAAGCTACTGGAAAATGAACAGTTATCACTGCTTTCTAAGTTATTTCTTTCTTCAGGACAAGGTTTTTTGGCTGCTGCTTGTTTTGTAACATTCTCTCAGCTTCTGCTATACAACTGAGCAGATACTGGCTTAATGAAATAGTAGGACATCAATAAGAGAACAAAAACAAGTGCTCTCAACCCCATTCCTACATCTAGTTTCATGCTGTGTTGTTGAAAACAAACCTTTCTGGACAAGCTCCAGCATAATTTCTATGTAAAGAAGAAACACCCCAATACATAGGAAATTTCTAAGCATGGTGAACACACAGAGTTTGGAGTCAGCAATTTTCTTTTCCCAAGTGCTTGGGTGACTGCATCATGAGCTTTTCTTGAATTCAGAACACTGACAGGAACTTCTAAAGAGTGTCTGGCTTGCCTGAACCTCAATTTGGCTACTCTACAAAAAAGGACATGGTGATCCTGGAGAGAGTCCAGAGGAGGCCACGATGATGATCACAGGGCTGGAGCCCCTCTGCTATGGAGACAGGCTGAGACAGTTGTGGTTGTTCAGCCTGGAGAAGAGAAGGCTCTGAGATGACCTTAGAGCACCTTCCAGTACCTGAAGGGGACCTACAGGAAAGCTGGGGAGGGACTTCTTTCAAGGGCATGGAGCAATAGGAAGCTGTGGATATATGCCAAACCACAAAGAAATGGTCAGAAACTTGGCATACGGCATAAAATACCTCATGAAGAAATTGCAATGGAAATCATATCTCAACAATGTGGTTTCAAGGTGCTAACTGCAGTGTTGTAGGATCCACCTGACAGTTAAGTCAGTGGTTATCATGAAGCATCCACTGGAGTGTTTCAGCTGCCTTAGCCAGAGAATTTTAATTGGTGCCCTTAGTTCTTTTTAAAAACAATAGATACATAAATGTCATCATGATACAAGATTACAGTAAGAAATTTACCTTTGAATTTCTCTTAGGAATTCTCTAAAGGCCAGTTTGGTCTTATTTTACTGTTCAGATGAATTTTGTGGAACATCAGCACCTCTAACGCTTCTGGCTCAGGAAAAGTCAAGAGGAAGTTTCACAACATTTTCTCTAAGGTTGTCAGAAGGATCATGCACAAACTACAGCCTGCAGACAGCTACACTCTTCCCAGAGGAAAAGCTTGCTGTTTCCTGAAGAGAAAAGCATTCCTTTTACCATGCACAATGTGTCATAAGTGATACATCATCCATGCAAACCTAACAATGATCCAACTCTGCTAATGAATGCCATGACAGTAAAATGATCTGTGTCTCAGCATGTGCTTACTGATTTTAGTGGATTCCTCACCATTTAAACTGATTCCATAAAGTGATGCTTTTTTTTTTTTTCCTTTTTTATCTTTTTGTCTTTAATCAGTCTACTCACAAAACTGAAGCCTGTTTAGCAGAGTAAAACAAAAAGGTTACCCAGCAATCAACAGGCTTACCTTTTCTGAGGGAAGACTGGAGCAAGGGGCTTCTGATACCCTTGCATCATGTATTTCAGCACAGTGGGTAGCAAATATCCTTCAAAACCTGTTGTAAAGAGGTCCTCAGCCAACAGTGGACACCAAGAAATTTTACACCACTTGCATCTGATGGCCTAAAGTGAAGATCACTGCAGCTCTAATTTTAAAAGCCCTCAAAATCTGAAGCATGAGATTAATCCCTTGCCTGAAGCAAAAGGACCCGGGGCTCTCTAAAGCCTTGTTTTGCTCCTTATTATGCTAAGGAGAATTTTTGTCCTGGGCTTTTGAAGGACATGGCTGAATACAAACTGACTTATGCTTTGGGAAAGAGACTTTGGTACCATGACTCTCTTAACGTGGCCCTGTGATCATCAGAATGATGGGAGAGGCACAGTGATCCATGGTCCTGCCTGAGAATTGTCAGGTCACAGTATCAGTATTACAAATAAAGAGAATTTCCTTCATCAGTCTATACAATCAGATATAGTGAAGTTTAATGCCCCACTGCTTAGTTACACAAAACCTTCCTTATCCTAATTGCTAAGAGATCACACTGATCCTGCTTCTAGTGTTACCATGTGTGTCACCATCTGGCATCTGGACAAGTGCCAAAACATGACTTGCATATTCCCTGGATTGGGGGATGGACTTGTTTTTACTGTGAGTTCAGTCAAATTGTTGTGATATATATAAATATTGCTTCTCCCCACAGCTTGGAGAACACAAGTTTTCGTGGAGCTTGTCAACTTGGTCCTCATGAGCAGCAAAAACTCTAAATGTTTGGCAGGTCAGTAAAAACCAGAGCATCATCCTGTTTATTTTATAGCTAACTTCATTAGCAAGAAACAGCAAGGACTGAAATACAGGGCTGTAAAAACCCAGCTTAGGTTTGTAATGTAATGTAATTCAAGTAATTAGTCCACTTAAACTTTTTAATGCAGTCTCTTGGTTTCCAAAGTGCTAAAATGCTTTTTAGTGGTTGTTCCACAGTTTTTCATTGGGTTGGCATCCTGGCTTTTGTGATGAACGAAGAGGCTGCATCTTCATATCTCTGCTATGCCAGAATTTCAGCTGGTACCTGTTGACTTGACAGCTCCAGAGCCAGTTGAAATATGTCACTTTTCACCAGCTGAACCTCGTCGCACTTTCCTCATTAAAAAGTCTAAAATAACTCAGCTATAGTGCTGGTACACACTGGCTTCATTTTTGTCTAACACTAGAAAAAAACAGACTCAAGAAACAGGCTCATAACTTTACAGTGAATTGCCTTGCACTTGTGTTGTGCAGCTCCACTGGAGGTACTTAACAGATCTGAAACGTTGATCTGAAACTTTGTGCTCTCATGCATGTGCTGGGATCTCAGAATTCATTCAAATCTAATCTTTTCAACTGTTAACAGAAAGGGTGTGTTGTGATAGGACAAGGGGCAATGCTCTTAAACTAGAGCAAGGTAGGTTTAGATTAGACATTAGGAAGAAGTTCTTTACAATGAGGGGGATGGATGACACTGGATGTGGCACTTAGTGCCATGGTCTAGATGGTGTGGTGGTGTTGGTCATAGGCTGGACTTGATGATCTTAAAGGTCTTTTCCAGCCTTGGTGATTCTGTGATTCTGTGATTCTGGGTGAAGCACTGGAACAGGTTGTCCAGAGAGGTGGTGGAGGCCCCATCCCTGGAGACATTCAAGGTCAGGCTTGATGGGGCTCTGAGCAACCTGATCTAGTGAAAAAGGTCCCTGTGCACTGCAGGGGGGGCTGGACCAGTTGACCTTTAAAGGTCCCTTCCAACCCCACACATTCTGTGATTCTATGATTCCCTAACCATAGGTAAATGAATAAAAAGGTCAATTTGCACTGGCAAATATTGTCCCACAAGAAAAAGCAGATATGTATGGTAGTTTCTCTTGTGGCCTTGTCTGTAAACATTATTTAGGGACAACTTCAATAAACTAAAAACAATTTGAAAAATCAATCCACAGCCTGAAATTTTGTATCATTTCTCTCTGATGGGCTAAATTAGATGTTTCCCTAAAATTCTGCTTACATTCCCATTTTGGCAAATTAAGGAAATGATGACATGTTTTCCTAATGAAGCCCTATTTATGTGTCAAGGCCTATAGGATTTAGAGTCTCAGGCTAGAAATCTCATGAGACCATTTCACTATTCATGTCTTTTATGGCCAGGAACAACAGTCATCTGATTTGAGCTCCAGTGTAGAACAGATTTTAGAAATATTCACATATTTCTGGAACAGAAAAAAAATAAAAATCTTGAGAACATTTGACTCAATTAGACAAGTTAAAAATGCTGAGCACAACTTTCATATTAATTCAAATAGAAAATACCCTTTGGGTTTTCTCCTAAGTTTGTTTGAGAGAGTTGAATTGGGGCTATTCAGCCTGGAGAAGACAAGGCTCCAGGGAGACCTTAGAGCACCTTCCAGTACCTGAAGGGGCTACAGGAAAGCTGGGGAGGGACTTTTCACCAGAGAGGACAGTGATAGGACAAGGGGTCATGGTTTTAAACTGAAAGAGGGGAGATTTAGGTCAGACATCAGGAAGAAGGTCTTCACCATGAGGGTAGTAAGGCACTGGAATAGGTTGCCCAGGGAGGTTGTTGAACCCCCTCCCTGGAGGTGTTCAAGGCCAGGTTGGATGAGGCTTTGTGCAGCCTGGTCTGGTGGGAGGTGTCCCTGCTCATAGCAGGGAGGTTGGAACCTGATGATCATTAAGGTCCCTTCCAACCTTAACAATCCCATGATTCTATGATATGTCTGGACATAATACTGGTTCTTTGAGACATTCTTTTGCTACATAATGTTTCAGTAAAGCTGAATTTCTAACACTGATTACCAGAATTGTCCAGAAAACAATTTCCATTCTGTGGGGGAAGGAACAAACAACAAAGCAATGGCATTTCAAAAAGTTTTTAATCAGACTGAATCTCATGGCATTGTATGCAAAGCTTGATAAGATGTGTTAATGTACCCTAGACAACTTTCAAAGAAAGAGGACTACATATCTCCTAATCAGATAAGCTTTTGATGTAGTTGAAAAACACTTAAAAGTGTTCAAAGTATCCTTCATAGCCTTTAAAAAAGTATGTGTAACTTTCAGACAAAAGTTTGTGCAGAGTTTGCATGGGATTCATGTCACCTAACTTCATCCACCAGGAAGATAAGTCTCAGGGCTAAACTGAACTCTTTCTACAGAGACAAACATTATTGTCACTGTCATGGTTTGGAGATATAAGCAAGACAGTTTGTAAGGAGAGGCAGTATTTTCATTATGGCATTTTATGCAGTTGGAAAAACCTGAACACATCTTTCAGTTGCTCACACTTCTCTTCAGATCTGAAACCAAAGATGAAGAAAGAAATGCACTTCTAGTGGATGATTCATCTCTCTCTAAGATAGACGGGATGATTCACTCTCTGTAGGTGCTTATTCATCTCTATTGACCATAGAAGGATTCTGGTTGACAAGCTAACAGTAAACACCTAACTTTAAGACAGAAAAATATAGATAGATGACATGGATTCTACCTTGAGTTATAAGGGTTTCTCATATCAACTTTCTTCCCTCTATTTTTTTGCATCAACTCAAGTGAAAGTTCTGAGTGCAGTATTTACACTTCATTTCTTTAGATACTGACAATCCATACATTCCCCTCTGAACTTCAGTCAGAGATACTGTGTTGTTCAGAGTGACTGAATTATCTATTCCCAGAGTGGAATAGCACACTTCTGGTTGTCTAAACAATTCAGATCTAGGGAGCTCCAGAGATTTCATCATCTCCAGGTAATATCTGGTTGGTTTTAGTTGATGGTAAAATGACCATGTAGCTGTTGATACATAATGATACAGTAAAACCACTCAGCATATGCTGAGTATGTTCTGCTGATCTCTCTGAGGCTCTCAATGTATTATTCCATATTTTCCAGATGACATAGGAATACATTTACCTTTTCTTTTTCATCTGCAGCTGCAAAAGCCAGTACTTGCTGGAGAATAATCTGAAATCATTTTGGCAGAGAAAGAGGAGTGTCCATACAGGGTAAATAAATACTTTCTGTGGATTAAACACCACCCTAACTGAAGACTTCTCCAGTATGTGAAGTTGGAAGTATGGTCACCCAAGACCAAGTGATAAGGACTGAGGTATTGTCAGAAATAGTATCAGTTGTTCATTTAGCTGGGTTAGAGGCAGAGATTGATCCTTTTTCTCCCTCTGTGGTGGTGCTGAGCCTTCTGCAAATAAGAAAGGTAAGAGACCCCACTAGCAAGGCTAAGTAAGAACAACACAACTCTCAAGAGACCAGAAACATTAGACAAACAAGTTTCTCAGAAGTATTTTTAATAGCTGGCTTAGAAACAAACCAGATGTGGATTTTAGAGGTCGACCAGGCCGAACTGACTCAGTAGAGATTGGATATTGAAATCCAGCCCTTGAAGCACAGACATCTCTGTCCTCTCTTAATCGGGTTGTTTTAATTTTCTAATACTTAAGACCATTTTTCCCTCTAGTTGGTTCAATCCCCAAACTGGGCACTGACAACATCTCCTAAAACTTCACCAGTTCTTTCAGAAAATGCTTGGTAACTGCCTTACTCTATTTCAGGCTCTTTCTAAGTGTCTTTGCCTACTGTGGACATCCATGATAGAGACAAAGGTAGAAGCCTAGGGAGATGACATCACTCTGCATGAGACTGAAGACAGGATCACATTTTGCATAGATGCTGCTGGAGGAGAGAGAGGACAAAGTAGAGCAGTCAGAGTATCTCTTTCTCCTCATCTCTCATGAAAGTCAAATGTCTCCACTCTTCCAAGCAGTGAACTGGTGTGCATTCACTCCAACAGATTAGGTTCATACACCCTAACTAATGTACCTGCTGAGAGAAGCCAAATGCTGCAGAGCATTACGTGGTTCACTGGAGAGCCAAGCCTGGCATGTGCTGCCCATAGTGGGCCCATTTGTAATTTGCTTAATTTTGTGAATGTTGTGGATAATTGCCAGGTAATTGCTAGGGGTGTGTGTATATTAGAGGCTGGCAGGGTTAAGGATGAGAAATCTGTGAACAATTGGTTAAATTTGGTCTTGACTCCTTTATAATTAGATAATGTGCTATTAGTGAACAGGCATCCTGACCGTTGTTTCTCTTTTTCACTTTTTTCCACCCCTTCCAGCTAGCTACTAAGGACTGAAATGGCTGTTTTGCTTCTTCTGCAAATTTCCCTGAAATTCAGAACATTTGCTTTGCCAAGTCTTGCAGGGGCAAGTAAATCTATAGGGACAGTATGTAAATTGTGAGATGCAGAACACAGCTGTGAGCAGAATGGCTTTGTGGTTACAGCTCTGGCCGTGGACTCAGCAGGGTATTACTCCTAACCTTGCTTCCTATCTGCTTTGTGATTATTGGCACATGAATTAATCACTTCAGGCTTTCTTCTTTACCCAAAGCAGCAGATCGTAAAGTATATATTTTTCTAGGCTGTCCTCACTGCCTTCATCTTATTTTCATCCTCTTCTTTTATTCAGTAGATGCTTGTCTTTTCCTTTTTCTAGCATCTAGAATATAAGTCCTGTCCTCCTACCACCACCCAAATCACAGCATCAACTTTCCTACACACCCTACAGGCACCCAATGCATCCTCTTTCTCCCAGCATCACCATGAGCTCCCTTGAAGGCCACCAGAGCAGCCAAGGCCTTCTTCTGCCTACTCTCTTGGGCTCCAATCTTTAAAAAAGGGACAGAACTAATTGTTTTTTTTCCCAGTCATGACCTTCTTTTCCATAAACTGCAACTTTCTCAGTTTGGGAGATCTCTTTACTATGTATAATGACAAAGCTTTGCACAGATATATTTTTTTTTCTTTTATGTAAGTGAAAATATCTCATAAAATATCTCATCTCACGCTCCCTTTAGATAAAAGCAAAGAGTTTGGGAGGTTGATCCTGTGCTGAAGAAACTTACCCTTCTCTTAGTACACTTACTTAAGACAATAAACAAACACTTTCTGTGAAGATCACGATGATAGAAGGTAAGTGATGCAGAAAGCAATAGATAAATGAAAAAAATAAACAAAGTAAAAGCCTTCTGGGTTTCTTGCCCTCCACATTGACTTTCACATTTGAACAAACACATGAAAAATTGGTATCTCCAATCACGTTACAAATGATCAGTCTTACAATCTCTCTGGCACCCTTTCAGAGTGTCCCTAAAACTGTCCATTTTAATTCATATCTGGACAGAAAGTCCAGATGTAGTCACAGGCAGCTATAGAGTCCTAACTTAGATATGTGCTTCTTACAGTGCATTAAAGTTCAGGGTAGAGCCTCCACCTGCAGAGAAAGTTCTATTACCAGAATTCATTGACCTGTCCTTCATCCCTTCATCAAGAAGATGAAGGCACAGCTCAAATGTAGTTTTGGACCTCACTGAAATGCCAACCTCATTCATGTCTTTGATGCTGAACATCAAAGTTCTCTAGAGAATTAGCCCATGCCAGCTGAGGACTTGTTTCCCTGCAGCCCATATGTTTTCTGAAGACTTAAGAGACACATAATTTAAGTGGTAGGGAGAGGAATGTGGACAGGGTCCTCAGGTGCTTTTCAATTTTGTGAAATTTCTTGCTATGAAACTTTTTGCTAGTTCCCTAATCTCACCAGTACCTAGTGGATCAGTAACACGATAAAAAAATTATCCATGGAGGGAAAAAAGCCCATGAAGATCCCATCCCACTATTTTACAAGCTGTTCAGCACCAGCTTGAAGAACACAGGCATAATGCAATACATTGGTTCAATCCATGTTCCACTTTGCTAATTAGAGTTCTCCCTGCTTTTCTTGGTATTTTTCTCACTCAATCAGACCATCCCTTAATACATGGACTTTCCACCATACAGGTCTGCAAGCAGTAGGTAAACTTTGAAATCAGTAAATGTGCAGGGCTAAAATAGCTGATTAAAAACCAGAGATACAAGGGAGTCCTAAGCTGGGAAATACTCACACTGACTTGGAGAGACACATGTTGTTACAGATTTCTCAGTGTCCCAGGGTCCAACTCTGACAGGGGTTCGGTGATCCCAGTGTCATGATTTGAATCTACTGCATGCTATCAAGTAGGTGTTCTGTTCCTCAGATTTGTCCCTCAGGCAGACAAGCAAGAGGAGAAAAAAATATTTTATTTAGAGACATCTGTTTTGAGATATTACCTAGTAAATAATGCATAAGTTGGGATGATGTTTTGGCACCACAGCACTGCACAGCTGAATAAAACAAATAAGAGAACCATGAAGTAAAACTGAATTTTATACTCAGCCCATTTCCTGCCAGCCAATGCTAAATAAGTCTGGGAGACTATCAGCAAGGGAGAAACAGGTTTTTGTTTGTTTATTCATTTGTTTGTTTCCCCAAACCTAGCATTTCACTAAAGCACTGCATGGTCATTCCCACAAAGCAATGGGAAGGTGCTGTCCTATTTGATGAGGAGGGAGGCATATCATCATGTGCAACCCTCCAGTCATCCACCCTTCCCTCCCTTTGTGTGTAAGGCAGCTCAGTTCTTTCTAGGAGGCTTCAGATGCCATCAGGAATTCCAGGAAAACCTCCTCTGAGTCTGGATTACGTTGAAATACTGTGCTATAGCTGGTGGTGGTTCAGACTCACCAATAACTCAGTTATCCATCCACTGGGATGGAGGAAAACGTGGGGAGACAGCTGGAAGCCATAACATCCTCACTTTCCTCTAGTAAAGATGCGAGTCAAAACTTCTTTATTGCATTTGTTTTGTGCAGGAATAAACTCTCACTGCCTTTGCAAGAACTGAGTTTTCGTCTCCAATTGTGTTGAAGTCACAAATTGGCCCAAATGGGCCTAGAATTTAATAACAAAGTCAGGAGAACTGAAAGCTCTGCCATGTTTTCTAATGAATTTGGAACTGGCTCAAAATCTGTGAGAATTGTGTTGCAGGCTTGGGTAAAGCCCAGATTTGGTCAGTTTTATGCATTTGAAGGCCAGTTTGCAAAGTTGCTCAAGTGAGCACCTCCTAGTATTTGGGTTTCATCAGAAAGATTTCATCTGTCTCTCTGAAGAACAGGCTGTGAACATCTCTGTCCCATCCTAGAGCCAGGGATTGCCTTTGTGCTTGGCATAGCATTTGCTTCAATCATAAGCCCACCTACAGGTTCCTTTTCTCCTCACTGTCATTGGGTCTCTCTAATTAAAGCACAGCTTGTTTATCATCTGCAGTGCAGTGGCACCCACAGACCTACTCAGCCTCAGAGCTATTGACCTACCCGTGACCATGTTTCTTATTACCAGTTTCTGTCTCTGACTGCTCCTTTGGATGCTACAGCAACACAAATGATAACATAGTAGGAGCAGATGAGCTTTCCTTCCTGGACAACTGGGAACTCGATCAGAGAGCAAAGGGAGGTCAGCAAAGTAAGACCAGAGATTGAGTGTGCATTTCTGCAGCCAAATGAAAAAAAAAAAATGACTTCCCAAGGGTATGTCAGAGGCACAGAGAGGACAGAGCATGATTCAAGCACTGTGATCCACAGGCCACCCTTGGTAGGTGAGGCCATGATGTGTGTTCTGTGGGTGCTTCACTTGATACGATAGAGCAGAAACATTAGTAAGCTCATTAACTGAACCTATTTTATGTCAAAAGTTCACATTGATGCCACATGAATTTTGCAAATTGCTCTCGTTCTGATGCTGATTTATAGGAAACCATGTAAAATGCATAAGTAATTTCTAGTCTTACATGAGTGTTCTCTCCTACTTAAATATGAGGGGATAGATGGAGGTTCAGGATATTTTCTTACACCTGTTTTAGTCATGTATTGAACATTATATTTAAGTGAAATAAAAACAAATTAAAGGATGGAGATAAGAGTGTCATTGCCAAAGGAGAAAATTGGGCAAATCTGTAAAAACATTTGGTCAATCTCAAGGTACCTGGATTAAAAAAAAGCCTGATAAATGCCTTCCCATTGCAGTTTTTTCTAAATTACTAAAATTGGAACAGTTGGAACACAATCTAAAAAACTTAAGTGTTAATTGGAGTACCTCCTAACTCTGAGTTAAGACTGACAAGCTAGTAATTTTCTGGCAAGAGTTACATTTAAATTATCATAGAATCATAGAATCATAGAATACCAGATTGGAAGGGACCTCAAGGACCACCTGCTCCAACCTTTCTAGGTACTACTCTAGTTTATATGAGATGGCTCAGCACCCTGTCAAGCTGAGACTTAAAACTGTCCAACGTGGGGGAATCCACCACTTCCCTTGGGAGACTGTTCCAATGTTTGACTGTCCTCATGGGGAAAAATATACCTCTTGTGTCCAATCAGAATCTCCCCAGGATCAACTTGTGCCCATGACCCCTTGTCTTTTCCATGTGACTCCTTGTCAATAGGGAGTCTCCATCTTCTTGGCAGCCACCCTTGAAGTACTGGAACATGGTAATAAGGTCTCCAGAAGCCTTCTTTTCTCAAGGCTGAACAAACCCAGTGTTCTCAGCCTCTCCTCATATGGCAGGTCCTCCAGTTCTCTGATCATCCTTGTGGCCCTTCTCTGGACCCTCTCCAGCCTGTCCACATCCTTCTTGTAGAGCGGGGACCAAAACTGAAAGTTATTTAAAGATTGTTCTTTTAAAACGTTATTTTTATTTAAAATTAATGGCATTGTTTTTAGAATTTTTCTAGGACCAACTGCTTCTTGTGTTGGTGGTGATTCACGGCACTTATTTGAGTCATTTACTGCAATCTTATTGATCCTGGGGGCAACATTTATCAAAGCCTAGTTGAGAGGTAGGAAAATTCAGTAGCAAATATCTGATTCAAGCCCAGCCTACACCTGCACAGATTCAAGAGTTTTTATCAAACATCAACTCTTTAACCGAAACAAAACTGGGAGCCCCAGGAGAAACGTATTCATGGCATAAAAGCTGAGACTGTAACTGGCACCAAATCATCCTCTTCTGGTAGTCTCAGCAAATAGGTGAAATCCTAATTCTAACTGTGGAAATTATACTGAGTTTTTGTCAGCTTTGTCCAGAACAGGATCAAGCACTTCAGTAGATCAAGGACCTCTCTGTTCAGTTTTAGGCTCCCCACTACAAGAAGGACATTGAGGAGCTGGAGCAAGTCCAACGAAAGGGAATGAAGCTGGAGAACAGATGAGCAGCTGAGGGAACTGGGGGTGTTTATTCTGGAGAAGAGGAGGCTGGAGGGAGACCTTCTTGCTCTCTACAACTACCTGAAAGGTGGTTGTAGGTGGGGCTCGGCCTCTTTTCCCAAGTAACAAGTGACAGAACAAGAGGAAATGGGCTCAAGTTGTCCAGGGGAGGTTTAGATTAGATATTAGAAGAAACTTCTTCACTGAAAGGGTTATTGAACACTTAAACAGGCTGCCTGGGGAGGTGGTTGAGTCACCATTCTTGGAGGTGTTTAAAAGACATGTAGATGTGGTGCTGGGGTACATGGTTTATCACTCAGTAGAGTTAGGTTAATTGTTGGACTTGATGATCTTAGAGGTTTTTTCCAACCAAAATGGTTTCATGATTCTGTTCTATGATTCTGTAAATGGGAGATTTGATTACTGCTGCACAAAGGGAATTAATGTGAGACTTTTTGTCTCCAAGATTTCCAATCACAATTTTCTTACAAGAGGCCAGATGGGGAAAATTATTTGGTGTTAACTGAAAGATCTGGTAGATCCTGCTTTACTTAAGGTATCTGGCAAACAAGGTTTGCTGATTTCCTTTCTGGTGAAGTGTCAGCTGGTTACCACACAGGGTCCATAGTTTATTTCTAAGGATAGGATGCAAGAAAATATGGGAAAGATCTTTGCAGTTGCCATAATCCATATTAACTGAGAAGGATTGCTGCCAATAGTAGGATAACACACACGCAGCTGCGGTCCATAAAAGTTCCCCTTTAAGTAGACAGCAGTTCTTAACTAGTTATTTAAACTTCCTCAGCAATCACACAGGAAGGATTGGTAGATCCAGAGGGTGATTCATCCCAATCTAAGATAGATGTCTGACAAAAGTGGAATGAATCACCCAGCAGACACACTATGTCTCTGCAGTGCTACAAAGGGATCAAAATAAGCAGACAGTTTAGACACCAAACTCAGACCATGGAAGTTACTTGAACCAAATATACTTCCTAAGAGGTACTTATGAGCTCAGAAGTAACAGTTTATTGAAGTGACTGAATGAGGAAGTTTGATAGATGAACTGTAGGTTTGCCTGGTCTTTCTCATTACCATCCAGTCCCTATCTTTGCTAACAGGTAGAGAGCACACGCTATTTCAGGTTTTCACTTTGAAGGTAAAACATATGTAAGGGAACAAGAGGCATCTTACTACATTAAACCTCACTCTATTACTCAGCAGCCATAACTTAATTACCCACAAAAAGGTGTGCAAAGCTTGCACAAGCACATGCAATGTCAGAAAACAGGTTTCTCCAGCTGAAGAGCCAAGCTACACATTTCCAATGAACCCCAAAGGTAGTGATACTCCTGTATCCTTCCATTCTGTTCAGGAAACATCAATAAATGCACAGCTATATAGAACCACAGAATCATAGAATTATGGAATGTTAAGGGTTGGAAGGGACCTCTGGAGATCATTGAGTCCTGCAGCAGGAACACCTAGGGCAGGCCACAGAGAAAAACATCCAGATGGGTCTTGAAAGTCTCCAGAGAAAAAGATTCCACAACCTCTCTGGGTCAGCCTGTCCCAGGGCTCCGTCACCCTCACAGTCAAGTTTTTCCTAATGTTGAGGTGGAACTTGCTGTGTTCCAGTTTGCACCCACTGCCTCTTGTCCTATCACAGGGCACCACTGAAAACACATTGGCCCTTCCTTCTTGACACTCACCCTTCAGATATCTGTAAATGTTCATAAGATCCCCTCTCAGTCTTCTCTTCTGTAGACTAAACAGCCCCAGGTCTCTCAGCCTTTCCTTTTCCAGCCATCTTTTCTCTTATACACCCTAACAGAGCTGTTTGGTTTTTTTTTTATAGGACAACTTCCATCTATTTTCCTAGAGGCCATTAGAGTTCACAATTAATTTGGTAAAAAAAAAAAAAAAAAAAAAAAAAAAAAGGCTTCATCATTTAATTTGACCCCAGAGGTCTGGATACCAGGAAAACTTGTTCACCTCTCTAAGAGCTATTTGTGAAATCAGAGGTTTGAGATCTAATCAATTTTTCTGTCACTTCCAGTTACTTAAGTGTTTCTTTGTATTCTGTCCTAATTTCAAATTAAAAAATGAGCCTTTTTGCTGCAAAGACTTTCCTGGCAACTAATGAAACAAGCCACTGGAAAGTTAGCTTGGTGTTGGTCATAAAATTCCCATTTATTTATTTTCATTCTTCATTATTGACTACAGAGTAAAGGATTATCCCGAGCCAGCAATTAATTCAAGAGCATTAGTCCCTATTCTGTTCTTCTATTATTCACATACACTCCCTCATTGTGATTTATGTTCACAAAGAACATGAGCTTGCACTGATTTTGACAGTCACTATCTGGATGAAGTGATTGTTCTGCTTCATCACGTTATCAGTCATCCAAACAGATGACAGCCCAGCTCCTCAGGTATTCTATTTGAGTGTGAAAATAATTAGTGCAAATAAAGTTATATGGGGTGAATTTCACCCTCAGGCTTTATCCTGCTTTCTTTTAAAGTTATGAGCAATATATTTTTGTTTAACTATGTAAAATATAATCTAGTGGATACATTTTGTTAATGGCAATATCATAGGTATTTTTTACTATTTAAATTCTTGATCTTTTGAGACTTGATGACCTGTTCCAGTGACCATGAAAATGTTTCTCAGATGACATGGTTTCTGATTTATCTCCAAAATCTCTCCACTTTTAGCAGTCAGGATCACTGAATTTTCACATGAATAATCAGAGTTTTCTGCTCTGCTGAAGCTCTGCTTTCCCTGCTTATCTTTGCTGCTGAATGGCCTTATCTTAGAAACCTATGCACTTTGCTGGCCAAGATACTACTGCCCATAAGATGCTAATCTGACCCTTGAGTTAGTCTTCTTGCATACTCCAAGCTCCAGGTTTACACTCAATGCATGATGCTTGATCTCACAAGATCCAGCATTTGGAATTTGAAGACCAACAGGAAACAGAAATTAATCATGAGCTTCAGAGGATACAGAAAACTACTAAGGAAATGCTGAAGTCTTTATTGCTATGTTCCTTTATGGTTTATCTTACCTAGCCTTAGAATTCCTTCCTTTTTGTTTCCTTTCCAGTCAGTGGAGACAGACTTGGGTTATTTTAATGGGCAACTGAATTACCCAAGATATGAATCACTCTGAAGTGTAGATTCTTCTCCTTTGAATTTACATGTAGAATAGATAACAATCTGCTCACCAAGTGATTTATCTACATACTGAAAGCTAAAGGGGATTAATCTATGTATGAATAATATTCTGTGTGCTGTTTTCCAAGCACAGGTTGTAGGATAGAGACCCACATTACATAAGTAATCTGTGATCTCTGTCTGCTGGATCTATTTTGAGTTTAAAAACATTCTGATACATCTTGACACTCAGAGAAACCAGTGTCTAACTCGTTGTGTAACTTTGTTGTACAATGTCAGTGGTCTACATCACTGAGTTGTGCTTGGACTAAAGAATCAGCTCCACGGAATGCACAAGTTGTACTTGTCCAAATTGTCCTATGTCTAATATTTAAGAGTTACAATTAATACAAAAATCTGCACTTCTATTATTAATTTTAACTTTATGCCACCTTTTCAACTGGTGTAATCTGATAGTTATCAATTTACCCAACCTGCAAACTTATAAAAATAATGCCCACTAAAAAAATATCTCAGCAGCCACTGAGGTTCCAGTGACTCCAGTTAACTGGGAAGCCCATCACTGGTTCTAGAGCTTGCAAATGTTGGTGTAGACATAATGCAGCCACCTTTTCTCCAAGCTCTTCAAGAGAGAAGCTGAAAGCTTTATGTTCCCCCTTCCAGTTTTTTTACTCAACAGTTTTCATTGTGAAGATTTTTTGATATTTGAAATACCATTGTCGTATCTTGTGATCCTTCTCCCTCTCCTTCCAGTGTTATCTCTTCCAGAAAGACTGTACCCACCTATAGACTGGCATTCTGTTTATACAAATGATTAAAGCAGATTAAATCAGTGACCCCTAGATCAAGATCTCTATCATTTAGTAACACTTCTAGCTCTTTTTGCTTTATTTTTTGGTCCTTATCCATTAGCATATAAGTGCTAATACTTCACTGCTTACCTTGTTCTGAAAGCAAAGGAGAAAGGATAAGTGCCTTTTGTACACTGGCATTTAAAATACAAGTCATTTTATCTAAGCTGAGAAAGCTTTCTCCCTTTTCTCTCTTTAGTTTAAAGCTTGTTGAATCTATTAGTCTTTACAATTTTGCATGAAAGAGTTTGGTAGTGCCGCTGCTTAAATAGAAACCACTTCATCACAGACTCTGTTTGGAGACTAACTGGAACTCACTATTCTTTAATTTATTTGAAGAGTTTAGAGGGGATGACGTATGAGGAGTGGCTGAAAGCACTTGGTCTGTTCAGCCTGGAGAAGAGGAGACTGAGGGGAGACCTCATTGCAGCTTCCTGCTTCCTCACTAGGGAAGGTGGAGGAGCAGGTGCTGATGTCTTCTCTCTGGTGACCAGTGATAGGACCCGAGGGAATGGTAGGAAGATGTGCAGGGGGAGGTTTAGGTTGGACATTAGGAAGGGATTCTTCACCCAGAGGGTGGTGGAGCACTGGAATAGGCTCCCCAGGGAAGCAGTAATGGCACCAAGCCTGACAGTATTCAAGAAACATTTGGACAATGCCCTCAGGGACACGGTGTGAACTTTGGTGTTGTCCTGTTCTGGGGCAGGAGTTGGACTTGGTGATCCAGGCTGTCTGAGGAGGTGTTTGAGCCACCATCCCTGGATACATCTAAAAAGACAGATGTGGTGCCAGGGGACAGGGTTTGGTGGTGGACGTGGCAGAGTTAGGGTAGTGGTTGGACTCAATGCTCTTGAAGGTCTTTTCCAACCAGAATGATACTGTGATAGTTTTTGCTCTTGCTAAGTGTTTTTGGTTTAATGTTCAGGCACTAAATCATTAACAAAGGTGCTCAGTAAGGCCTGGGGGAACAAATTACCCGTTAAGGTAATTTGAATGCTATTTTTTAATACTCTTTAATTGTATGGAGAAGGGGGGACTAAGCTGGAGGATTCAGAGATCTACCCACTCCTGAAAGTTTCCCTGTTTGACTATATGGTCTTACTTGCATTATTTGAATCAGTATTTTTTTAATTTGCACAACTAAATCAAGGCATCTAATTTTATTTTTTTTTTCAGGGGCTCAAAAGCTGTTGCTTTATTTAAAAAATAAATAAACCCGAAAAAAGGCCATTTTCATTAGAAGTGGCCAATGGTGTAATTCATGTGTCTCTGTGTGTGCCTATAGTGTACAAAGGCTGTGGGCTATAAGCAGAATTCCTTCCTAAAGCCCTAAAATCTATGTGATCTGCTACTCCTTGCTTATCAATATGTCCACTGTTTAAAATATTTCTATCACTTACAAATCAGTCCAGAATTCATCCAAAATTTTTCAGTTTTGGAAACTGATGTAAAGGTGCTTTTCCCTGTTATTTTTCCTTCTTAGAAGCAATTGAGTTTATGATTCTTGAAGATGTTCCTACAAACCAAACAGGAGTGTGTTTTGCCATTAATTTCTGACACACTGGTACCAGAAAGATAATTCTGTTGTGGTTTCATTGGCCAAGGGGTTTAACCTAGATTAAACAAACAACTTAGTATTGGAAGGTATGTGCACTAAACATAAAATGTGTTGCAGATTCAGCTTGCAAATTTAAAAGTAACCCAAACTGTTTCCCTCCTTGTCTTTCTGATGCCTGCAGCCTTCTTTGCTTGTTTTCCCAGACAACAGTGATTCCATCATGTTATGGGTTTTACAGGGCTGAGCCCTAGTAAATCATAATCTGCAGCAGCAAAAATAGGCTGCATCTCTATATGAAGTGTGAAATACACTTCAGGTACTGAAACTCATTAAAGAGAGATTTGTAGTTAGATTTAGAGAGGGAAATCAACCTGGTAGGTATACGAACGGGGCAATGAGGTTCTCAGACTTGCAACGAGAATATCTTTGTATTCTAGCTCCTAAAATAGTTTCAAGGTTGTTAAACTGTTCAACTGTTAGGCTCATCTGAGTGAAAAACAGAAGAACAGAAACAATAGGAGCTGTCTCTAAGTTTCAGGAAATAGCATGAGTAGAGGCCTCTAGGGTGCTAGACCAGTGTATTTACTGTACAGCCATAAGCCCACTCATTAAAAGGCCATTAAGCAAATTAGAAAGTGGGTAACCACTCCTCACAGCCTGTTGTTTATTTGCAGGTCAATGTAGGCTAATAGAGCTTTTGGTTCTTCACAAACACTTCTCATGACACTAACAGATTCCAGTAAAAATCTAGTTCATTTATTACCATTTCAGGCTCACTGGAAGAGATAAATAGGACACTAAACATGTAGAGAAGTTTAAATTGGCAAAAACCCATCTGTTCTCATCCTTCCCCTAGAAATGCAGGAACCAAAATCCATCAGTCTTGTGGCACCAGCCAAGTAATTAAGGCTGCTGACACAGTCCTTTCAGAGTGACATGTTTGTGCTGGATGCAAAGTGAATTTTTATATGCAGTGCAACTGGTATGGAAGGGGGGCAAAATAACACAGGCTTTTTTCAGACTTTTTCCACCTTAGTAGGGCATTGAAAGAGCAGTTGTGAAACTAGGATGATAGTTTGGCTTGCCTCAAAATTACTCACACTCTATTGCAACAATAAACATTTCTTTATGGAGACATAACTGTGGGGCAAAGCAGTTAATATTCCTGACATTACAAACCACACACCAAAAATTGTCATATGACTGAAAACCACATGGCAAGTATCACATATGAAGGAGGAGTCAGAGCTGAAACAACTATAGGAATGGTTTTAAGATGGCCTATGACAGTGATATACTGTAAACCTGTGGGATTATGCAAGATCTGAACAGCTAAATCTCAAGAAAATCAACCATGTCCACAGTAGAAGACTTTTGATGGCTTAGTTTTTCTGACAGCTGGGAACTGGGATTAACAATCCTTGCCAGCACATGAGACAGCCTCAGGAGCTCAACTTGAATAGCTCAAGTGCTAATATATTTAATTCCAGTCTGGGCACAAGTGATGTCACATAGAATTATAATTTCTCAATTTGGGAGCCTCTGTTTAGCTTCCTGTAAAAAAATTGCCATATTCAATTAAATAATCTTTTCCTAAGAAAAAGCATTATGGAATACTGCTCCTAATGTATCTCTGTTAAGAAATAAATGTTATCAAGATGATCTGATTTGCATAGATCTGATTTAATTTAGACATTTTAGTTTCTCCACTCTTTTGAGGGAGGCCTTGAAATCTAGTGGGTCACATTTGTCAGAGATTTGCCTGTAGTTGTCAGATGATGAATTGATAAACAGTTAAATTATAAGTCTTTAGACAGAAACTTACAGAATTAGAAGTTATACTTCAGCAGAGGGAGATGAAGGAATCAAGGATAAGAACGAGGTATCAGGATGAAAGGAGACAGACTGGAGGCAGGGACAAACTTAAAGCTAGAAGAAGACTGATGAAGGTAAAGAATCTGGAAGTTTAAGACGGATTTGATGTGTTTTATAGCAAGATGGCTTCACAGATGCCATCCGTGAAGATGGAAAGTAACTGTTCAACTGGCTCCAGGGAAAGATGAATTTCTGGGGAGTGAAGTACCTCAAGATTGCTGTGGACTCCTGCTTGGAATGCTTGGAATAGCTGTAAAATATTAAACCCTTACCATATTCACTTATTTTGTTGGTTGGTTTTTACTTATGAAAACAGATAGTAGCCCTGTTGTAAAGGAATGTCAAGGACAGTAGTCAAGGACTCAGTAGTTATGAAGTACCTGAAATTGCTTCTGTAGTAAGAATTTGTTTCCCTTCTGCATTTGTATTATGACTTCTTCAGTGATAAAGTCATGGTCCTGGTTCAGTCCCCTTTGTTTTCTAGTACAAAAGAAATGTGAGGAACAGAAGGACCTCTGACTTTTTCCAGATCTTTTATCCTTACTCACAAGCAAGAATGATAATTCTGCTCTCAGGATCTTTTCTCCTTCAGATGAACCAACTATTTTAAAGTCTGACAAAGAGGGAAACAGTTCCTGTTTATAATTTACCACGGGAAAAGTAAAAAATCACATTGGTCAGAACTACTTTGGCTCACATTTCTGTTGCCATCAAATGTAATGATGGAGACAACAATGAAAAAAATAGGAAAGTGGTGAGTAAACCATGAATGGGAGAGAATGGTAGACATTTTATTAAAAAATATTTAAGAAGAACTCAAATTTTGTCAACTTGGACCCACAGGTAATTAAAAAATAACTGTCATCCTTATGTTATGGTTATAGATTAAGTGACCCACTTAACTTAGATGTATCAAGTGTTCTTCCTTTGTTCATAGCTTGAAGTGAAATTGCACTGACTGTCAGAAGTGGGAGATAGGAACCTTTCAGTCATGCCCTGACATTAGATGTGGTAATGCCTCTGATGAGTAAGAGGGTGGAATCTATCTGAAGAGTTATTGAAAGCTGTTTACATTTGAACAAAGTACCCGAAGCTACCTTTATTACCAGTAAAGAGCCAGGACTTAAATCATTTGGGTAAGCCTTGGCATTTAGCAATATCCTAAATGCTTTCATGTACTTGAGAGATCAGACAGATAGAACACCAGACCTTTGGAAGACTGAAGCTCTTCTGGACTAATAAATTAATTCCAAAAAGTGATATGCTAGGGCATCTCCAATAGCACTGGGTGCTTTTGTTTAGCTATCTTAATTGAATATGTAGTCAATAGAATCAACAGATTTTAGTGTTTAATTAAAGTCTTACTAATTTAGGTACCTACATACTGAATCTGAAGAATTTAACCCTAAGCCCCAGCCATTCTGTTGACTCAGTGCCCTCCAGCTACAGCAGAATATCAGACAACTTGCTTTACACTGTGGGCATCTGAATTTAGTGCAGATGAATCCTGCTTGGACTGAATTCCAGCAGTTTGAATATGTCCTTCTGAACAATGGTCAAATGGAAAGTTCAGCTCTAACACGATCACCCTGGCTCTGACTTGCTTATATTGGACTCCTTTGTTTTTGTTATTGCCTGCCATCCTTGGTGGATAACCTATGATTAATATGGAAAAATGTAGCCATTGCTGTGATTAACTTGTTCAGTTCTAAGGCTTGGCTCAACAGTATTGGTGTTTCTGCCAACCCCAAGCAAATATTATAAAAGACCTGCTGGAAATGATGCCAGACCCCATAAAATACTGAGCTTCTGTTTCATACAAAGCACATCTGAATTGAAAATATTGCTTGTCTTAGATAGACACTGTATTTCTTTCCTCTACTTTGCCACGAGCAGGCTCGGAGAGATAATGACCCTGGCCTTAGAAGGCCACATTACTCACCTTGAACAGTAGCAAATAATGCTGTTTCAGTGTGGTAACTCTACTGCTTTTGAGGCCCAAATTACCCAGCAAACAGAGATGGATGAGCAAATTGTCTTCAGTGTGAATTGATTCTCCCTCCTGGAGCTTTGCATGGTTGTGTCTCTGTTTATTCCAGTCTTCCTCCTTGTTACGGATTACTGAAAAAAACCCACCTTTTTCTCCTCATAATAGCACAGTTCACCAATAAGCTGAAAGATGGATACCTAATATAAGATGAATGCAATGCTAAAGGGAAAAGCCTTCTGATTAGTTTGTGGAAGAAGACGGAAATGATTGTGAGTGTCAGAGTCCCTCTTCTGTTCCCCCAAGAGGAACTATACAAAATGCATACTACCTTACATCATTTGAATGCATTTTTCAAGTAATTTTGTGGTGCTTCCCAATGCTTCCAAAACCCAGAGGAAGCACTAACACAGAGTTATGTTAAACAGTGTTGAAGAGCAAGTCTATAAGGGGATGCAAACTATAGCAGCTCTATAGGTTACATTTACAATCCTCCATTCCTTGGGTGCACCTATGGTCAAGCATTTGGACTACTGTTTGGAAGAGCTGAAGTCAGAGAAAGGGCTGGAGCACTGATAGTCATCCACAGAGGACACTACCAAGGCACTGAATGCTCAGAGATCTGAGGTGCTCATTTACCACATGGTATAAATGGCACTCATCTCAGAAATAAACTTGGCTCCATGCACAGATGACTTGTTCCCTAGTCAGGTTCTGGTATTTTCTTTCTTCCTGATAATACCTTATCTACTTGCAAATCATAGGTATTCTGCCAGTACATGCCTCTCCTTTCCTTAAAATGCTTACTACTTCTGACTGAGATTTTAGTACAAGTTTTATTTTTTGAGTGCTTCCTACAGATAGTAAAATACTTTCAAGAGCTAATTTGATCTTACAGAAGAAATTGCTACATGCTGAACATCTTTTTTCAGCTTTTCCACTCATAAGCAGGATGTGACAATATAGACATAATATCACAGAACCATCATAGGGCAATTTCAGCTGAAAGGGACCTCTGGAGGTCTCTCACCTAGCCTCCTGCTCAAAGCAGGACTCTCTTGACCTCTGCATCAGGTTCCTTATCCAATGAGGCTTTGAAATCATAGAATCATAGAATCACAGAATCTTAGGGGTTGGAAGGGGCCTCGAAAGATCATCTAGTCCACCCCCCCCTGCCAGAGCAGGGTCACCTAGAGTACATCACACAGTAACTTGTCCAGGTGGGTTTTGAATGTCTCCAGCAAAGGAGACTCCACAACCTCTCTGGGCAGCCTGTTCCAGGGCTCTGTCACTCTCACAGTAAAAAAAAAAAATTCTGATATTCACGTTGAACCTCCTATGCTCCAATTTGCACCCATTACCCCTTGTCCTATCACTGGTCACCACTGAGAAAAGCTTAACTCCATCTTTCTGACACTCACTCCTTACATATTTGTAAACATTGATGAGGTTTCCCCTCAGTCTCCTCTTCTCCAAGCTAAAGAGACCCAGCTCCTTCAGCCTTTCCACATAAGGGAGATGTTCCACTCCCTTAATCTTCAAGGATGTCTCAGCTGTCACCAAGCTTTGGCTTCCCCTAATCCAGCCCAGCCTTAGGTGATGTTTCTGTGTTCCTCCCAAGTGACAGGTCTCCTCTTCCACCTCTCACCCACTTCCTTTCTGTGTTCATGTTCTGTAAAGAGTTACTTGCCCCACTTTCTGCTATGCCAGTCTGTCCTCTCTCACAGAATCACAGAATCACAGAATCAGTTACGTTGGAAAAGACCTTCAAGATCATGAAGTCCAACCATTAACCCTACTCTACCAAGTAAAGACTCACTTGAAGTAATAAAATGCTTTGCTCAAATGTAATTTTAAGTTTGAACATTGCAAGACCCACCCTCAAGCAGCACTGAGCAAGGAGAGCCTTTTGAAAAGGCTCTTAGAATTCCCCTAAAACCATGACATCCAAACAGTGTCCATACAGGCAGCAGATATATGTCCAGCTCCACATCTGGCCTGAGATTGTTCTGAGTGGATATGTAAAGCCACATTGGTTTGGACTGCATCTACATTTTGAAAAGATTGTCCTAAGAGATAAGTGAGCTCACCTGGCCTCCTTTGTTTTTTGGGGCAGCTTCTCATAATTTAATGTAGACAGGCCTTCAGTCTCCCTGCTTGGGACTTTCCTCTTGCTCTGTCCCATGCACTCTGCCCATCCCAGGTTCCTACTTACCCAGGACTAAGTGCCTCTCAACATGCATTTATGCATATTCCTGCCTCTTTATTAGGGTGTGCTGCCCTGGTAAACTTCCTCTTCCATACTACTCCAACTTGAATGAAAAGGCAGGCTGTGTGTTAGTCAAAACAATGCCATAAAGGATCTCCTGTACTGGAGTACATGGGGTGTGTGATCCTGGCCCACTCAGTGTTTTAATCACAGAAGACTACTTAAAGACTTCTTTGGCTTTGATTCCACATTACAATGTTTCTACTTCCAGTGATGTGATCAATATGCTATTTTCTCATCTGATTTTCTCTTCCAAAAGGTATCTTTTTGCAGTCCATAAACAAAGTTCCTCAGAAAAGAACCTTGCAGTGCTTATCTTCTCCCTGACACAACTGTTTGTTGCCTTCAGACAGCTTGACCTGAAAAATAAAGTGTAGAAATGTCCTCACAACTTTGGAAGGCAGTGGGAGCAGCTAAGAAACACAATGACAGCCAATTCTATCTGTGGCTACTGCAGTGTATTCACCTTCCACCCAACTGCCTTAGTCACAAGACCTTTAGATACTGTAGTAGAAGGCTTCATAGCTGTCTCTGCCATCCTGACAGACCCATCTCCAAAGCAGTCATCAATCCTGTGAGCTCAGCCTTGCAACCCCGCTTCCAATACGCATTTCTTTCTAATATGTACTTTTAGGTTTTAAACAGCAGAGTCAGCTATTGACTTTTTTTTTTTTTTTTTTTTCTGAAGTGAAAACATGTAAAAACGTATCTGCCACAAGAACATTCTTCTTTTGGCAGCTGGCCAGGAAGCTCGGAGACTGCAAGGCAAGGTCTGCATCCTGAGAACACAGAGCCAGGCACCCCAGCACTGTCAGTTCTCTTAAAATACTCATAATTCCCAGCAATTATGCACAACTTCTCACCCAGCTGACTCTTGGCAATTATTTCCTGCAGCATCAGTTAACTGCCCAGCCTACTCAGCGGCTGGTTTCGCTGTTACATCTCAATGGACTTTTCATCACATTTATTGCAGTTGTCTCTTTTGGTTTTTTTTCCTCTTAAAATAATGAGGGTAAAATGGAAAATACAGTGAGAGCCCTAGTTATCAGAACATCCCTCTTATCTAAGAGCTCTGGGATCAGTTATATGACTTCAAAATCTGACATGTGTTGAAAACATTTATTTATAACTTTGGGCACCCATACAAATCCCCTGGCTCCAATCATGTTCAGATAAACAGCCTGAGGCTGCATTATTTTATTTTTAAAGATGCAGCTTGCAGTTCAAACACAGCCAGCAAAATAAGTCTTTGCTGCTTAATTTTCCTCCATAAACTGCTGGGAAAATTTTATTAGGGGTCATATTTTGATTACATTGACTATTATTTTGGATTAACAGGGGCAGAAGGAAAGGAGAAGACTCGAGAGCAGTTTGGGTACACATTGAAAAGACTTGCATTAAATGTCTTTGCTCTCACTTTCTGTAGAGAAGCAAAGGAGCCCAATCCATGTCTCATTAACTTGTGTCATGTTGATAATTTGTAGCCTAACACCCTCCAGGGAGATGTTTCATGGGTGTCTGTTATTACAGGCTTTTTTTTCTACAAGAGGAAAGACTTTCTCAAGGACCACATGTGAGATGTGATAGAACCAGAGCCACTGGAACCAGAAATTCATGAAGGCTCTCAAAGGACAGCCAAATGGTACCAGGGTGCATTGGATGGTCATTATGTTGAGTTCTGCTTCTGCTGCTTCATATTACAGAATCACAGAATGGTCAGGGTTGGAAGGGACCTCTGGAAATCATCTAGGCCAACCCCCCTGCTAGAGCAAGATCCCATAGAGCAGCTTACACAGGAACATGTCCAGGTGGGTTTGGAATGTCTCCAGGGATGGAGACTCCACAGCCTCCCTGGGCAGCTTGTTCCAGTGCTCTATTACCCTCAGTGTAAATAAGTTCTTTCTTTTATTTCAGTTATTTCTCCTGTGTACCAGTTTGTGGCCACTACCCTTTGTTCTGTCACTGGCTTTCTATATTCTCTAGGAGCATGCTGGTTCACATCTGTCTAGCACCAAGAGCAGATCAAAAGATCTGTCCTTTACTCCAGAATTTCAACATGGCAAAGTCTTATTTCTTAAAAAATGAAAACAATGTGTATATTTTTCCCCACGAGATGCAAAATGTTTACTATCATCAGCTGTGTTTCATTAGTGTAGAAATATTATTGTACAGTATATTATATGCAATAGTTTCTGCACAATAGAAAGGACTGTGTGCAATGGTAATGTTAAGATATTAATTTAAAGGGAAATTGAATGGAATGTTTCTGCTCTATTGAAAAGAAAACATTTTGAATGTGTCAAAACTAAAAGATGAAGTGATGATGGTTCATTTTATCATTTTCGTGTTAAAAATGCCACCGAAACAGGGCACATTACTTTGAAATGTTGATTAAATTGCACTTTCTGCTGAAAAACTGTCCTGTCAATTTTATTCGTGGCTGATTTTCCTCTTCCTTTTCATCTTTTTGACCTATGTGTGTAAGGTTCCCAAACCATCCTTTCCACATAAAGCTATACAGCTTTGGGGTATGGATTTCAGTGGGGAAGAATCACAGAATCATAGAATCATAGAATGGTTTGGTTTGGAAGGGACCTAGAAGATAATTTAGTTCCAACCCCCCTGTAAGGGCAGGGACACAATCCACTAGACCAGGCTGCACAAAGCCCCATCCAACCTGGCCTTGAACACTTCCAGGGATGGGGCAGCCACAGCTTCTCTGGGCAACCTGTTCCAGTGTCTCACCACCCTCATGGTGAAGAATTTCTTTCTGATGTCTAACCTAAATCTCCCCTCTTTCAGTTTAAAACCATTACCCCTTGTCCTGTCACTGCCCTCTCTGGTGAAAAGTCCCTCCCCAGCTTTCCTGTAGCTCCTTCAGGTACTGGAAGGTGCTCTAAGGTCTCCAGGCTGAACAGCCACAACTCTCTCAGCCTGAAGAACAGTTTTTAGTGCTGTTACTCATACAGTAACTCAGGTTCAATTACATAATGTGAGAAAAGACATGTACAGGTCTCATTCCCATTAAATTTTCACCCAGGCCAGATATACCAACTCATATTCCTAATTTATACTGTCCAGACATGGACTGGGAGCTCAATTTCTAAGTAACCTTTAAGCAACACTGTTACTCGTACCCAGTTCAGGCATATTTGGAACATGGGCCAATTTCAGACAAATTTAACACAGAGACAGAAGTCAGAAACATTATGTTCTTAAATACTCTGTGAAAATAGACAGCCTAATGGAAGTGAGGCATGTGTTAATATCTCTGCTTAGAGAGAAATTGCTCCATAAATGGAACTCTTAACAGACATCAAGTGATCCCTTCAGAATCTCTAAGTCCAGGAGAAACCTTTGGCACTTTGTTGGTTTATAAACAATTTACCAAACAGCATAAAACAAAACAGTTCTCCAGTTGCTTCTATTTATACAGCAGACAGACTGGCTAATCCTAAGAGTTAGGAATATCCTTTGCTTTTCCACAGTTGCATAAGGATGTAATTAAAATTGAACTATAAAGGTAAAAAAATAATGTATGCCTAAACTTGCCTGCAAAGTTTTGATAGTGCAAGCAACATCCAATAGCAATGTTCAACAGGGATGGCTAGGCAAGCCTCAGGGGTGTCAAATAATGTCCAGGACATTTCTGATATTTACAACTCTTCCAGACTCACCAGGATGTGAGTTCAACTAATGAAATCTCCCTGTGAGCAGCACTGCTCCATCTGCATGGTAAGCCTGATGCATCCTCCACACAGTGACTGAGAGGTGTGTAAGCAGATCAATGACACTTTGTCTGCCCAGGCAAACAGGGCAAAATATGCTGACAAAAAATCACACCATGAGCAGCTTGAAGGGTGGAGAAGGTTAGTGAACATTGGGAACATTTACATACCAAAATGAGACGAAGACATTGCAAGAAAAACATAGAACCAAAGAATGGTTTGGGTAGGAATAGACCTTTAAAAATCATCTTGTCCAGCCCCATGCAATTTCCTGAACCACAAGAAAATGAAGGCTGATGGGAAAAAGACTGCTGAAAGTGGGGAATATTTGGTTATGTGAATTAATATCTTTTGTCCCCAAAAGGTCAGTTATAAAGCTTAACAGATAATTTCTAGGCTTTCTTGAATACTCCGAGAATAATGAGGAATGACAGAAAAGCACAAGAGTGGGAGAAAAAGCATGACCTAAAAGATTTTAAACTCATTTTGTGCACAAGTGCTGTACACATACTCAGAGGAAAACCCACTGCAGAATTTACAATGCCAAAAGTCAACAGGCTTTTCTGCATGTAGCTGAACATAGTTCCCTTTCTTCTCTGTGCAAGTTTGTACCTAACTCTGGCATAAATTCCTAGGTGAACAGACAGTAGACCTGAAGCAAATACAATAACTTCACACAGGTTTAAATAAAGTGAATAATTTACATAGTTTTACACAAAATTCAGTCATGGAAGTCATCATCAGAGGCTCTTATGGAAGGCAAATGTCCCCAGCCTCAAAAAGGGTTAGAAAAAAATCACAGAGGAAAGCTGTATCAGAAGTTGTGAAATATAATTCAGATGCAATCGACTTCTTGGGCAGGTCTAAATCTCTGATTTATACGTAAGGTAATGCTAATCTGTATTTGCCTTGTTTCTGATACTATTTCCATCAACATCTGTTACATTCTACTTTCAGGGACTGAATATTGGGCAAAAGGGATTGCTGACTGATCCAGCTGAGCAGCTCTCACACAGTTTTATTTGCAAATGCAATCCTTGGAATTAGGAGGAAGAAACAATTTGATGAACAGAGGCAGCATGACAGCACTGCAACTAATTGTGGAATGGTTTCCACTAAAAGGCTGAAAATTAAGACCTCTGTTGTTTGTTTTCTAGCAACTAAATGTCCACATTTCTATTAGGAGCTAATCAAAGGCAAAAAAAAATTCAATCAAATAAACTGGTAAAACAGTTGTTTTCCAAAGAACACACATTGTCACACAACAGATATTTTCCTTGGACCTTATAAGAAGTATGGAAAGAGACTTTACTAGTGTCTCTAGTGACAGGACAAGAGGTAACAATTTTAAATGAAAAGAAAGTACTTTTATATTAGATATAAGGAAGAATTTTTTTTTTATTATGAGAGGGGTAAGACACTCGCCCAGGCTGCTCAGAGAAGTTGTGGAAGCCCCATCCCTGGAAGTATTCCAGGCCAGGTTGGATGGAGCTTTGATCAAGCTGGTCTAGTGGGAGGTGACTCTGCTCATGGCAGGGGGGTTGGGTCTAGATGATCATTGCTCTCTACAAGTACCTGAAAGGAGGTTGTAGTGAGGTGGGTGTTGGCCTCTTCTCCCTCGTGACCAGTGATAGGACAAGAGGAAATGGGGTCAAGTTGTGCCAGGGGAGGTTCAGATTGGATATTAGGAAAAAATTATTCACAGAAGAGTGGGGAGGCCTTTGAACAGGCTGCCCAGGGAGGTGGGGGAGGCACTACCCTTGGAGGTGTTCAAAAAACAGGTAGATGTGGTGTTTCAAGAGATGGTTTAGTAGTTAGGGACTGCAGAGTAGACTTGATGATCTTGAAGGTCTTTTCCAACCTTGATGATTCTCTGATTCTATGATTAAAGGTTCCTTTCAACCCAAACCATTCCATGATTCTAGCAAATATGTTGCAAGTTGGTTTTGGTTTCTGGTTTTGGTTTTTGCAGAGGAGATGATTTCATGGGTTGAATTAAGAGTCTTCATAGATTAAATCATGTCTACAGGCAATATTTTGTAGCCATACATCAATAATTATTGCTGAAATCTCATAAAATACGACAGACATCATTTAGAAAGTACGTCTCAAAGCAAAAGCTATTCAAACACATAATGAAGTCCTCTATATTTCTTATTTCCTAGCTAATGTTTCTATATTATATAACTCTACAATATTTTAAAACATTGCTTTCAGGCCTCACTTGACCCTTGCATTTAAAAATTCAGTGAAGAAATTATAGAAGCAGTAATAAGTAAGCTGTAGTGATTATGGAAATGAATAAATCTTTTTAAAAAGTCCACTGTATTGCGCATAGAGACGTGTGTATTATCAGTGATTAAACAGATCCAATTTCTACTTTTGGCAAGCAGAGGAGAGAGTGATGATGATGATGATGATGATGATGATGATGATGATGATGATGATGATGATGATGATCAGCTCTACTTGGGAAGAACCCCTTTCAAATCTTCTAAGTTAGGGAAACTCCATTCCAAGGCATAAGATTCAGGCCAATGAGATATGGCCACTGGAGAGTGACTGCAGCAGTACAGCTTGTTGTTTGTGTCTTTGCTTGTGAGACCTCCAAGGGCTGCCATCAGTCTTTTGCATTGCCTCCATTGCCAGTCTTCCCTCCATCTCTACAAGATGTGGGGTTGCATCAGGGCTGGTTTTGGTCTCTCAGGGGAAGGAGGACATCAGGAACACCTAAAATCCATCCATCAGTTATGTGTCCTGTGCAATTCCCACACTGGCTGCTGCTCTGTATTACCTGTACCTTGTGCATTATACGTTTTATGTGCATGCTCTTGCTGTTCCATGGACCATTTGAAGCTGTTGGCCAGCAGTATAGCTTTTAAAGGGTGTCTCTTCCTTCCACTGACAGCTCAGCATGCTCCTATGGCAACACTCAACAGTCCACTGCCTTATCTGCATGTAACCAGGAGGGGGATCTTCAAGCCTTGATTTTTGCATAATTCTCTTCCAACATACCCGTGCTTCTGTGTGACTCTGGAATACTTATCCATGTTTTCTTTACAAATCAGCTGTGGATCAGTTCTCTTCTACTCGGCTCTCATGAGACCCCACCTGCAAAACTCTGTCCAGTTCTGGAGTCCTCAGTGTAAGAAGGACAGGGCGCTGTTGGAGTGAGTTCAGAGAAAGGCCACAAAGATGATCCAAGAGCTGGAGCACCTCTCCTGTGAAGACAGGCTGAAAGAGTTGGGGTTGTTCAGGCTGGAGAAGAGAAGGCTCCAGGCAAAACTCTTAGAGGCCTTCCAATATCTGAAGGGGCTACAGGAAGGCTGGGGAGGGACTTTTGACAAGGGCTTGTAGTGAGAGGACAAGGGGTAATGGATTAAAACTAGAAGAGGGGAGATTTAGGTTAGAAATTAGGATGAAATTCTTCAGTGTGAGGGTCGTGAGACACTGGAACAGGTTGCCCAGGGAAGTTGTGGAAGCCCCATCCCTGGAAGTGTTCAAGGCCAGATTGGATGGGGTTCTGAGCAATCTGATCCAGTGCGATGTGTCCCTGTCAATGCCGGGGGGTTGGAGCTAGATGATCTTTAAAGTCCCTTCCAACCCAAACCATTCTATGATTCTATGCTCCTATGACTTCAGACCAAACTTCCACTGACTCTGAAAAAGAGCCACTAATCACATCAGCAACTTTTTGTTTTTCATGTATTTACTTCAAGTACTAGAATTTCCCCAGAAAGGAGGAATTTATGTTATTTGGGGTGCAAGGCAGGGAACAGCTGTTTTAATTGCAAACAACAGTGACCTTAAAAGAAAGACTGCAAAGTATTTATGTTCCAGCTGGCTAGAAGAAAAAAAGTGTCCCCTCTGTCAAATATGTCTGACCAAAGCTGATGATTGTGGACTAAAATCAGTCAGGAAGACTGAAACAGCAAGAATTAAGGGTTTTTTTCTATCTTTACTGTTGGAATTTCCTGATGGAGATTCAGCTTTGAAAAATTATTGTTTCTTCATGGAGTAGATACATGAGCTGATGCATGAGATCCAGCAAGAGGAAGATGTGGAAGAAGGAGGCTAATAGATCCAGATTCCTTAGGTGATAAATTCACAGGGTTCTATTAAAATCAATGGTCTGGGAGCAGCTGGCTGTGAAACCTTAATATAACCACTAACTCCCACATGCCTAAGCATCTGACAAAGCTAGGAAACAATCTTTCTTTAAGATTTGGATGCATTCCCACCACACTTTAGGACATAAAGTAAGATGTCTAAGATGGTTGTGACCTCTGTCAGGCATCTCCAGAGGATAATTCAGATCAGCTGGGCTCCAACACCTTCTGGGAGTGCTTGTCTTTCTCCTTGTATTCGGGAAATCTAGCTAACTAATTTAGTCTAGGCACACCAAAATTAGTTCACAGAATCATAGAATTATAGAATATGCTGAGTTGGAAGGGATCCATCAGTCAGATCCAACAAGTCAGTTGTCCAAAGTTAGGTGAGATAACTCTCTCCTAAAGTAGTCTATATTTTATAACTAGCCACCTTGTATTATGCACAGGAATGTGTATCCTTCAGGGCAAAAAATTCAAAACAAGTGCTAAGAACAACAATTTATCAGCCTGTTATCTGTGACTTAGAAGAAGTGCACATTACTATTTGTGTCTCAGTTCCCCTGAAGAAAAATTTTATAAGCAATTTATTTTGTACAGGGAGAAAGAGTGTCCTGACACAGCTTGAGGGGATGACAGGGCTTGTAATATATAAATAATACAATCTATAAAGATGAAATATTTAGAGGGATTAAAAATGCAATAAAGGTCCAGAAATAGCCATTTTTTTGTCATGAGAAGGGAATTTTACATTCACCCTTTTTATACATACACATCAAACGTGAAGCCTGATTCACAACTCAATTACTGCAGTCTCTTATTGAACAAAGTCCTTAAGCATGTGGCAGACCTAAAGAACCTGTTTGATGCCACTGATTTAAACAGACTCTTCTGCTTTTTCACTGATTGTGACCTTGCAGTAAGGCAGGTCTAAAAGGCACTCTGAGAGCTCATGTAATCCAGCCTTGTTAAGCCTGTGGACTGAACTTTGTTAACTTGAAGATGATCTGCAAAACAATCTCATTTAGATATAACACTAGTGCACACATTCTGTACATAAGGAAAGAAACAAGCAGAATGAATCATAGAATCATAGAATGGTTTGGGTTGCAAGGGACCTTAAAGATTATCAGATTCCAACCCCCTGCATGGGCAGGGACACCTCCCACTAGACCAGGTTGCTCCAAGCCCCATCCAACCTGGTCTTCAACACTCCCAGGGATGGGGCAGCCACAACTTATCTGGGCAACATGTGCCAGTGTCTCACCACCCTCACACTAAAGAATTTCTTCCTAATGTCTAATCTCAGTCTCTCCCTTTTCAGTTTAAAGCCATTCCCCCTCATCCTATCGCTCCATGCCCTTTTAAAAAGTCCCTCTTCAGCTTTCCTGTGGCCCCTTCAGGTATTGGAAGGTGCTCTAAGGTCTCCCTGGAGCCTTCTCTTCTCCAGGCTGAACAGCCCCAACTCTCTCAGCCTGTCTCCATAGCAGAGGTGCTTCAGCCCTCTGATCATCTTTGTGGCCTCCTCTGGACTTGCTCCAACAGCTCCACGTCCTTCTTGTGTTGGGGGCTCCAGAACTGGACACAGCAATACAGGTGGGGTCTCACAAAAGCAGAGCAGAGAGGAGATTCACCTCTTTTGACCTTTACCTTGAAGGTAAAAGGTTTAAAACTGAAGGAACTTTCAGTTATAAACACGTCTTTATTTGATTGAATTAATAGACCACTTTGGCAACAGCTCATAAAGCATCTTTTTCATCACTGAACTGTTTCACCTCTTGAAATCATATCAACCATAGCTAAACAATATGTAGATGCTTAATTTCTCAAAATCACCAGTGATCAAAATTCAACTACCTTACAGGCAATCTTACCTCACACTTAACCATCCTCACCATCTGAAACATTTTATTTAGGTCTAATTATATTTTTATTATTACGTCTTGTCTTTTGTTTTTCCCCATTTGCAGCCAAACCAATTCCAGATCTTTGTTCCCTTAAAGCCCATGTGTTGTAGACCTCTGATCACTCCTAGTCCTGTCTTCTGGCCCCTTTCCATTTGACTTATATTTTTATTGAAATTCAGAGGCAAGAAATGAATGCAGATGTTCAACTGACAACTTTCCAGTGCTAAGTGAAATGGAAGGACAAGCTCCAATGTCCTCCCTTCCTTGTGACAGCACAAAACTCTGACTTCTGTTAAGCTCTTGATCAACTCTAATCCCCAAATCCTTCACGGAGAAACTGCTGCCCAGAGTGTCACTTCCTTACTTATATCTTCTAAGTTACAATACAATGGAAAAGACTCACTTCATCTAGAATCCAGAGTCCAGTCCATTGTAACATGTTTGTTGGTCTAGTGGTCATCCTGGAAAGACTTAACTATCTCAAAGGGTAATACTATTTCTTCTTACCACAGGTATCTTAAACGGCATGGTTGATTCCCTTTCTTAAAGAGTTAATATGCATTAATTTTAAGGGATCCAGATGACCAAATTGAGCTAGAGACTTAATACTTTGGTGGTTCAGATAAGGTTAGATTAAGTCCAAACTCAATTGTATTGTTTTGCTCTTGACCTTACTGAATCACTTTCTGTCACACACTAGTTCACCAAGGTGATATGAATTCTAATGCTGGTCTCCAAAGGATTTCTAGTTTGGCATTGTCCATGAGATTAGTAAGTATGTTCCATTTTTAACTAGCCAAGAGAAAAAACACTCAGTGTTAACTGGCAGTCTCAGCAGAGGACGCCAGCACACACCTTCCATTGTGACAAAGACTCATGGATAGATCTTTCCACCCGGGAGCACTTTCCCAGGAGTTCTGAAGGGAGGATGTTTCTTTTGGCTGATCACACAAGAAACAACGGTTGACTGCCTAGGTTCTACCCTAGAACTGCCTATACTCTCTCTTCTCTGTGTCTCATTGCAGCTGACTCTTGTTGTGGAGGGGAGGGTGAATATCATAAACATAATTCCCTGGATTTAAGCACTCCATAAACATTGTTATTCCTTCAATGAGGAAAATCATGGAATCATAGAATATCAGGTTGGAACAGTCCTCATCGTTCATATGATCAAATGTTTCTTGGCAAAAGCATTGTCTAGTCAAGATGGCCCTGAATTCTTTACATCTCATTCTTAAAAATGACCATCATTGGAGAATCCACCACTTCCCTGGGGAGGTTATTCCAGTGGCTGATTGTCCTCATTGTGAAAAATTTTCCCCTTGTGTCCAATCAGAATCTTCCCAGGAGTAACTTGTACCCATCACCCCTCATCTTTTCCATGTGGCTCCTTGTAAAAAGGGAGTCTTCTTTGTACCCACTCTTTAAGTACTGGAACATGATGATCACAGAATCACAGAATTGTCATGGTTGGAAAGGACAACTGAGATCACTGAGTCGAACCATCAACATAAAAAAAAGCCCCAAACAAACACAAACAAACACACACACCCCACCAGAAAACACCCACAAAAACCAAAACACCTTGGCCACTAGAGCATGTCGTGAAGTGTCACATCTACACATTTCTTGAACACCTCCAAGAAAGGTGACTCAGCCACCTCCCTGGGCAGGCTGTTCCAGTGCCTGACCACTCTTCCAGTATAGAAATTCTTCCTAACATCCAATCTGAATCTCCCCTGCTGCAACTTCAGGCCATTTCCTCTGGTCCCCTCATTATTTATGTGGGAGAAGAGGCCAACACCCACCTCCCTACAACCTCTTTTCAGGTAGTTGTAGAGGGTAATGAGGTGTCCCCTCAGCCTCCTCTTCTCCAAACTAAACATCTCCAGTTCCCTCAGCCACTCCTCAAATGACTTGTTCTCTAGACCCTTCACCAGCTTTGTGGCTCTCCTCTGGACCCACTCCAGGCCCTCAGTGTCCTTCCAATAGTGAGGGGCCCAGAACTGCACACATTACTCGAGGTGAGGCCTCACCAGTGCCCAGTACAGGGGGCACAATCATTTCCCTGCTCCTGCTGGACACACTATTCCTGATGCAGGCCAGAATGCTATTGGCCTTCTTGGCCAACTGGGTGTCATGATCCAGTAACTGGATAGGTGGAGATTCTTTGTGATGCCGTCAGGGCAGAACAAAGATAATACTGGGCACACTGTATTTTAAACCATACAATGTATTTTAAACCAGCTGTATAGATAAATATTTTAGCAGTGCTGGGGTCTTCTCCTGTAATACTTAATCATGGGCTTTCCATGGCAACCCCTGCATCAGAAGGGCTGCAGAACTGGGCCCACAGACGGCAGTCACAGGCTGGTGTTGTTCTATTATTCATTTTCAGATAGTCAGTAAATTACACAGAAGAGATGAATGTCCCATTTTATGAGGCAATAAAAGCTTGGATTGTAGCAGAACAAGTAACTTTGTCTGGGTTTCAGGCAATATATCAAGGCCCAGTTGTTGGGCTATTCTTTATAATATTTTATGTATATTGCCAGATAATTCAAAACTGTGATTAATGCAGCCCACTTCAGAACATCTCCATTGTGCCAAAGCAAATTATAAGGGTGCATTTGAGTAGGGAAAGTTGCTATATGAGAGGTGTCCATCCCCCATTTCTTCTTCCTAAGGTCGTAGAACAATGAGATATTCAAGTTTCCTCGCATGTTTCTTTTTATAAGGGTGCACAATCCAACAGCCCTAAAAGAGATGGAAGTTCTCATGAAAGGACTGCTCAGGTACTTACTGGGAAATGTGGCTTGAGAACTTAATTTTATTTGACTCTGCTGCAAGCTGTCTCTTCTCTGAAGGGGCAAGACGTTGGATTGTCTTCAGTGGTACATAAGAGATCTGCACCTTTTCTTCAGATTTCCTCCAGTCTCTGTGCAAGTGGCATGATTCCAGCTATTCTTTCCTAGTTAAACTTTCTATTGTGAAGAGAAATACAAAATTTGTCCTGAAGTCCCAACACGCACATACACGGAGTGATAACAAACTTGCAGAAAGTGTGGGCAACCAATTTTGCTCCAGGTGACAGCAGGACCTGGCCACGAAAGACCACAGATGAGGGAAGAACAACCCCTACTTTACTCCTTGAAACTTGCAGCTCTAGGATAAATATTAACAAGCTGGTACCTCATACTTCTTCTGTCAAAATGTTCAGTGATTTTTGCTTGAATATATTTTATACTCAGATACTCACTTGACCAATGAATTAAACCTTCTTTTCAGTTCCCAGGTCACCTCAGAATGTCTTAGATGCTTCGATATGTACAGATTTTATATTAGCAGGAAATGCTGCTTTAAAGACAGTTTCCAAAGGCTTCATATTTACTTTTTTTTTTTTTTTTTTAAATGAATACTTCTTGTGGGGAACACTATAAGGATTAAGACTCTTGCATTGTCTATTGTAAAAATGCAATACTTACAGTCAGTAATTCCTTAACCCTTCCTTCTTTTTTTCCTCCATCCCAAATCGTAAAACAGAGTAAGGAGTTGCTGGAATCAGAAATTAATTTTTCCCATCTAAATGCAAAATTGCCCTTAATTTACTGTTTTTATGATCCCTCCATGATGCTGGAAATGTAGAATGGAACACAAATAGGAAAAAAGAATGGGTTCAAGTTCAATGCCAGCCTCATGAAGTTCAACAAGGTCAAGTGCAAGGTCCTGCACCTGGGTCTGCACAACCCCAGGCACAAATACAGGCTGGGGGAAGAATGGCTAGAGAAGAATCCTGAGGAGAAGGACTTAGGGGTGGTAGCAGCTGAGAAGATCAACATGAGCTGCCAGTGTGCACTGGAGCCCAGAGGGCCAACTGTGTCCTGGGCTGCACCAAAAGAAGTGTGGCCAGCAGGGCCAGGGAGGGGCTTCTACCCCTCTACTCTGCTCTGGTGAGACCCCACCTGAAGTGCTGTGCACAGCTCTGGAGCCCTCAGCACAGGAGAGACATGGAGCTGCTGGAGAGGGTCCAGAGAAGGGCCACAGAGATGATCAAAGGGCTGGAGCACCTCTGCTATTGAGACAGGCTGAGAGAGTTGGGGCTATTCAGCTTGGAGAAAAGAAGACTCCAGGGAGACCTTAGAGCACCTTCCAGTGCCTGAAGGGGCTACAGGAAAGCTGGGGAGGGGCTTTTCACCAGAGAGGGCAGTGACAAGACAAGGGGAAATGGTTTTAAACTGAAAGGGGGGGAGATTTATCTTAGACATCAGGAAGAAATTCTTCACCAGGAGGGTAGGAAGGCACTGGAATAGGTTGCCCAGGGAGGTTGTGGAAGCCCCTTCCCTGGAGGTGTTCAAGGCCAGGTTGGATGAGGCTTTGTGCAGCCTGGTCTAGTGGGAGGTGTCCCTGCTCATAGCAGGGAGGTTGGAATCTCATGATCTTTAAGGTCCCTTCCAACTTAGTCGTTCTATGACTCTATGATTCAAGTGCATCCTGATTCGTAAATCTTCCTCATATCCCCAGTGCAAGTATCAGGTCAAATATGCAACTTGAACAATTTCAAAAGTTTCCCATTATTTTTGTTGTGTTCAATAACTGAACAAAGCAATCCCAATGCACTCTTCTGCAGTAGAGAGTATAATTCCTCCTTGGCCAAAGCAGTAAAAATTCTTAGACAGCTGGATAGCAAGTGATCATTTTCTTCTTGTACTTTGGAACATCCCGGGTAATAAAATGTTACGATACAGGTTGCCAAGACAAGCTCTGGAAAATCCAATCTGGTTTCTGAAGTATTGCAGTCACATCACCATTTAAACTGAACAGAGAAGATGCTTCTGCTTCAAGTATATTAAGCAGCTTGTTCAGAACATTTGCCACAATTAATCAGGCCTAGATCAGGTGCCAGTCTGATGTTACATCCTCAACACAGGATGCATTTAAATTTCTGAAATATTACAGCAGAGGGTTAACAGAAATGCAGGAAGTTTTTGTGAGTTGTATATGTGTACATTTTAACATATTATATAATTATATATAAATACATTTGCATTGTATATAGCATATGTACTTATTTTGTATATTTTTATAGTATACATTTATATGTTATATAATTGTATCTCACATATTGCTGTTGATGAAAAGCTCAACATAAGCCAGCAATATGCACTTGCAGCTCAGAAAGCCAACCTTATCCTGGGCTTCAGCAAAAGAAGCATGGCCAGCAGGTCAAGGGAGGGGATTGTCCCCTTCTAGTCGGTTCTTGTGAGACCCCACCCGCAGTGCTGTGTCCAGTTCTGGAGCTCCCAAGATAAGAAGGGCATGGAGCTCATGGAGACAGTCCAGAGGAAGCCACAAAGATGATCCGAGGGCTGGAGCAGGTCTGCTATGGAGACAGGCTGAGAGAGGTGGGGCTGTTCAGCCTGGAGAAGAGGAGGCTCTGGGGAAACCTTAGAGCACCTTCCAGTACCTGAAGAGGCTACAGGAAAGATAGGGAGGATCTTTTTATAAGGGCACTGAGTGAAGGGGGAACCGCTTCAAGCTGAAGGAGGGTAGATTTAGATTAGGTATTAGGAAGAAATTCTTTCCTGTGAGGGTGGTGAGACACTGGCACAGGTTGCCCAGAGGAATTGTGGCTGCTCTGGAAATGTTGAAGGCCAGATTGAATGGGGCTTGGAGCAACCTGGTCTAGTGGAAAGTGTCCCTGCCCATGCACTGGGATTGGAACTAGATCATGCTTCATGTCCTTTTGAACCCAAACCATTCTATAACTCTATGATTCTATTATATATGAGCATATTTTAATATGTTTATTTATATTTTATCTATATGTTATTTTAAAGAATCATTTATATTGGCTTCTTGCATACTAGATTCTAAATAATTTTCACTGGGGCATTTGTTGATTATTTTTTTTTAGGCATATATGAAAAGCATGTTTATTTTTATTTTAAACTCCAGCATACATTTTTCCTCTAAGTAGGCTAAATACAGTCATCAGTGCAGAGAAGCCCATGGCACTGAATTCTGCAAACAGATTCTCAGCCTTTAGCAAGGGTAATTACAGTTAGTTGTTCCACATATGCTGGCTAATAGCTTATTTGAGTGCTTGGAACATGGGATACAGAAAGAATTCATCATTCTTATCATTGACTTTTCCATCTGATTCCTTCAGTGTGTTACCCTTTTCTTTTTTACAGAAATGCCATGTTTAGGCAACAATTATGAATTTTATTTCTACTGCAACTGTGTATGTGTCAGCAGCATTGCATCATTTGGAGAACTACAGATATGAAATAAGATCACAAGTTGCACAGAAGAGCACTGCTGTGAGAAGGGCTGGTAACCTGGCCTTTACTCTTTCTAATGTCCTATTTAACATATTTTGGGGGGGCAAGTTTGAGCTATAGTAGTAGGAGTTTGCCTTCACCTGAACAGCTAAGCTGTGTATATATAACCAGATAACCACCCCAGAAGAGACAAATTGTCTGCATAGATACTTTCATTGACTCCCAAGAAATTGGAGGCATTCAAGCAATTCCTTTCCTCAAAGTTGTTTTTTTCCTTCCGTTTTCTTCATTTTCTGTCTCCTTTACTGTTCTCATAATTTATTCAGTCAAAAAAGAGAAAGTGAATAAAAGGGGTTAAAAATTTCCTGATAGAATCATAGAATCATAGAATGGTTTGGGTTGGAAGGGACCTTAAAGATCATCTAGTTCCAACCCACCCACATGGGCAGGGACACCTCCCACTAGATCAGGTTGCTCTGAGCCCCATCCAGCCTGGCCTTGAACACTTCCAGGGATGGGGCAGCCACAGCTTCTCTGGGCAACCTGGGCCAGTGTTTCACCACCCTCCCACCAAAGAATTTCTTCCTAATGTCTAACCTAAATCTTCCCTCTTCCAGCTTAAAACCATTGCCCCTCATCCCATCACTACATGCCCTTCTAAAAAGTCCCTCTTCAGCTTTCCTGTAGCCCCTTCAAGTACTGGAAGGCCTCTGTGAGGTCTCCCCAGAGCCTTCTCTTCTTCAGGCTGAACAGCCCCAACCCTCTCAGCCTGTCTCCAGCCCTTGAATCATCTTCATGGCCCTCCTTTGGACTCTCTCCAGGAGCTCCATGTCCTTCTTGTGTTGAGGGCTCCAGAACAATCTGTCACTTGAAAATGCTGATACAAAAAAAAAAGAAAATGTACACATTTTAGCTATTTGTGAACAGATGACCTTATGAGGTCTCCTGTAACCTAAGTTAGTATATGTGTTTAAGATTTATGCTGCTACAAGAATAAAGCAGATAAAATATTGCTAGAATAGTTTGCTTTGGAGTCATAGGATGTTGATTTTTCAACAGATTACTTGCACGAAATCTGAAAACCTTGCGGAACTCAAAATCCTTACTGAATAGGTTTAATAAACAAACTTGGTATTCTTTTATTCTTTCCAAGTATTATTCCTGGCATAAATAGACAGATGCCATTTAGCTCAAAAGGATTTAGGATATGGTTTAATCGTGTTCTTTGAGTATATTCACAAAGAGAAAATACATGTTAGCTCACACTTTAATCTAATAGAATGCAGCCACAGCCGGGGCACTGAACAGACATCAACAACAAGAAAATTGAAGCAATGCAGGGTAAATGGAAGTTAAAATGGATGTTGCTGGTTTTCAAGAGTGTTTTAAGTATAATTTCAAAAGACTGAGGATTTCAGTATCATTCTGTGCCCTTAAACACAGATTGTATGTCTTTCTGTTCAAAAATATATCTTCCATCTTAAACCCATATTGGGAGGTTGTATTCAAGAGCCATAGTATAAGGTTCTGTGCTGTCTGATATTACCAGAGTGTGGCTATTTATGATAATGGCCTCTGTTACCCTCAAAAAACTGCCCTCTCTTTGGGACATAAATGTCTACTCGTTCAAATGCATGGCATCTATTTATCTACCTGAAAAAAGTTCATGAAAAAAAAAATAAACTTAGGTTTTTAAGCCATTTCTCCTACAACTTCCTTCTTTTTATAGCCTTTCTTTTGCTCTAAGTTATTATTATTCACACTCCATACCGTATTTCACACCACAACGTGTTTATTAGAAGCAATGTGTGATGTCCCAGGCAGCACAGGAATCCA
The DNA here is from genome assembly GCA_020745705.1 of Hemiprocne comata. Lineage (NCBI taxonomy): Eukaryota > Metazoa > Chordata > Aves > Apodiformes > Apodidae > Hemiprocne > Hemiprocne comata. The sequence continues at coordinate 162,289,595 of CM036587.1, forward strand.
TAATTTACTGACTCCCTTCTCCTCCAGTGAGCATTAAAATGATGTACCCATTGATCTCACAAAGCTCCTTGGTGACCTTCGGCCCAACCTGATTAGCTGCTCGTCCTGTTGGTGCCTGGGGTTTGGGCTGAAGTGCTGAATTGAACTTGTCTAAAACTCATAATTCTCTGTGTTCATCTGATACTTCTAATTTATGTATGCTCTGCACAGATTGTGTTTACACTTAGGAAGACCTATGACTTTTATGCTGAGTACTGTCCTCGAGCTAACAAGCCAGCTGCCTATTTATATAAATTCTCGGGCAGTCCCTGCCGTCAAAATTACTGAGGGACCTTGATGGATCTTCCAACCTGCTGATTTTGCAAATTATTCTCCCCAGGGTCGTTTGGTAGAAATGGGTTGGAGTAACTGCAGGGAGGCTGGCATGTCTTGGATAAACTAGAGAGTGTTTCTCAACTGGTTAGTCCTGCCTTAGTGGTAAGAGGGAAATGCAGTAACATCTCAGAGCATCACTCCATCTCCTTAATAGCTGTGTCAGTGCATCAAGCAAGCCCAGAAGGAAGTCCAGGTGACTGGACAGTGACTGTCTACTTGAGGAGAGCTAAACTGCTCTCTGCACTCTATTGGCTATGTCCTCATTTATTACAGCAGGACCTCAAGCACACAGTACACTAGCAGACCCTTAAATGTATGTGCCTCAAACTCCATCTGAAATCCTACTGGAAGAGATCAGCTTCATCAAACACATGGATATCTAGTGCCACTGGAAATGCTACACTCTGCCCAAGGCACCTGCACAGGGGCAAGTAGATATGAACAGAAACTCTGGGAATCCACATCCTTGTGGACAACAAAATGGGAAGCTAGGCAGGGTGGCACAGGACATCACTGTAGTCTACAGATTGAGATTGTGATTGCTCTGATCAAATGCAGGCATCTCCTGTGAGATAAGGGACATTGCACCTACACTTTTATCACTTTATGACTATCTCTCCTCAACTATAAAAAGGAACACAGAGTAACTTGTTTAAAGGTGATGCCCACACAGAAAACACCCCCATTAAATCCTACCTTCAAGTTTTCTTTGGAGTCAGTGAGATGGACACCTTGTTTGAGACTAGAATGAGCTGCCATCTGGAAATGTCCATCTCCATCTGCATTGACTGCAGATAGAGCCTAGAAACTTTCTGAGACTGAACATATAATTTTAAATAGAGAGAATCCAGATTTACTCAGAAAAAATACATTTGCTAGCATCAGATTTTTATTTTCTAGCCTACTAGAAGGGTCCATGTCCTTAGGTTAGGTCAAATCATAGTAAAAACACTAATGCAATTCAGCAGAAAAGTGACTTTTAACATCATAGACATAAACATAGTTTAAGAAGATACTCAATCTTTCTCTGCCTTAAATAAATACTCTTAAAACTTAGTTATGTTTCCTTGCATCACTTAAATTGAGAATTACAAAGCATCCAGAGATACTAAGTAATAAAAGCACCAAAACACAGTTCTGATTTAAGGGGTATCACTTGAGACAGAGGGGTTTTCCTAACAATTAAAAAAATCTTGGAAAATTGGTGGCAAATTATGAATATTGTTATAGTTGTTACATAGTTGATAGGTCTCTCAGTGATTTTAGAGGTCTTTGTATCTTGTCCAGAGATAAGGAAAATCTACAGAAAACTGGTAATAATTTAGGAACATGTTGAATGGTTTAAACTGGACACCTCTGATACGTTGCACTGACAAGTATTTATCCTTCAGCACAGAGCTATGCAGCAGAAATGAAAACCAAACCAAAACGAAATGATGACATCTGTCTTGGAGGAAACTCACATTTCTCCTTTCTTGAAGTTATTTTGTGCTGTCTTGATGACTAAACTGAGTGCCTTACCTTGCAAAGATATAGTAACATTATTCTTACTGGGTTAGTGGTAATATCTAGTCTACATTTGATCTTATTTTGGTATTTCTCAAAGCTGAAAAAGACAAGCTAGAATATGGATTTGTTCAGTCTCACAAGGAAAGTCTTTGGAATTTTCAGAGTCACTATCACATTATGCAAAGCAGGAAAATGTACTTGAGGTACACAGAGCTATGAGAAACATTGGAATTATTGACCAGGATTAGATGAATGTAGCTGTTCAAATATCTTGCCTCAAATTTTGGTCCAAACCAGGTGAATGACAGAAGCTTTTGCTGCATATTTGTTTGTGGCCAACACATTAGCTATAATTCAACTTCACCCTTTGTAGCTCTGACAAAAAAAAAATTTAAAAAATTGCATTATTAACATGCAATGTTATATTAAAAAAAAAATACACATGGGGACCAAGAGTATCCCAATGCTTCTTGAGTCTTGATTAGCAAACTATATTGACAGAATCTCACACAGTGAAATTCACAACTCAGTTGTGCATTGGGTAAAAAATGCATTTGATCAATACAACATTTTCCAGTTTTTAATTTCCTGGAAATTTTCCTGTGACATGTGCTGAAGAAAGAACAATGAACTACCATTGTCTGCCTTGTATGTAACATTCACAAGCATAGTCTGTCACTCTGCCCTCTCTTATTTCTCATTTTTTTCTGAGTAAAATCAGGTAGATAACACACTTTTCAGTTGTTTGCCACCTAAATTCAGATCTGTCCTTGCACTTCTCTGTCCATTGACTTGTGCATTGTAAACAACAGACTTTTCCAGAGTGCAGATATCAACTGCACTGCTCTTGTACTTGAATAACTGGGAATTACAACTATTCCCCTCACTTGAATGGAAAGAAGGGGAATATCCAGAGAAGTCCCACCTCCTTGATGAACAGTATATCAGGATTGCTTTGTATCACTTCATTATCCACCTGCTCTCTTTCGTAAGTACTTTTCTTTATTTTCCCAAAATTTGGCACTGTTTTTTAGGCTGCATGTTATTGGGCAAATAGTTATTTTTTGAGTTGTAGTGATCTGCATTCATCCAATTAAAGAACATTAATGATAAAAGACAAAGGGCAAAAAGAAGGCAGAGTCACAATCCACCTTAGCCAACACGATTCAGAGCAGCTAAACCTGTAATCTAAAATCTGGAAATACAATGTTGTACCATAAGATGCTTGTAGGATATTGACATTTACTCTGCATTGACAGGAGAGAAGGGTTGAATTATTTGTCAGATCTAAATTTGTGAAACATTTCTCTGTGGAGAAGATGACAGAGATCATAGATAGGTTCCCTTGTGATTTCACAGAGATCTGAGCACAAGTCCTTTCAGTAACAGGTAGATTGAATCCATATCTTTTTTTCTGCAACCTAATTTGCAGGCACTGCACTGTCACATACCAACTTCTCCTCCTTTCTGGTTTGGTTTGGTTGGAGAAAAAAGTCTAGTCCAACCCAGCTTTCTAAAGATGAAGAGCACTGAAAGATCTTCAATCTAGATTAACAGAGAAGAATAAATTACCAGATTTTTTGCAATCTTTATATTTTATAGCCTCTGAATACTAAAGGGAGGAGTTTTTGTTGCTTGTGAGCTACTGCTTGTGTTGACAGATGTTCAAACCTTGTGTTTATGAAATAAGAGATTGTGCAATGTTTCTCTTTTTTTCTCTACCTAGCAGAGCTCCTTTGTTGGTTAAGAAACAATATTAGCTCATCAGGCACAGAGGCCAAATATTAGCTTACAGCTTCTTAATTTTCTTCTTGCTAAATGGAAGACTTATAAATATTAATTTACTCCTTTTATGTCTGTCCTGTTCCCATCGTACAGGAAAAAAAAGGAACAGTTTGACGTGCCTGATACAGTGCAAATCTGTATGAGGTATGGAACCCACCTGTATCTTGTTATACAACATATTCTCAGAAAGAGGAAGAGTCCAATATCCACATGAATTGCACCAGCTCTTGCCTGCAGCTTCACTATTTCATTCCCTTAAGTAAAGTATTCGAGGTGCAGCCAAAGCACATACAAGACATACCAAGATTTCAAGGAGACGTGAAATAATTCATACTTGGGTAAATTTCACAATTGCAGAGCAAAACAAAATTCTGCATAGGTTTTGAAGTGACTGTGATTGATGTTCTCCATTGTAGTACTTCACCAGTCAATATCGAGATCAAAAAATCCCCAGAGGTAAAAAAAAAAAAAAAGCCTGAGTAGAGTGGAGCACTAACTTCTGCCAAGGATGTTTTTAACTCGCACAGGTACTTTGACTGCACTGCACAGACTCACCTTTCCAAATTACTGTCCTTCTAAACACTGATTTTAAGCAGTAGCCACTCCACATCCTCCATTTAACATGCTTTTCCATTCTTGATTCAAATTTATCAGGCCTAGAATTTCCTTCTGTGTGACAGGACGCTGAGTCCATGAATAAACATTTTTCAGGGACACTGAATTTGAGATTAATAATTGCTTCACTGGCTTTTTACCTCATCAGCTTCTATAAATCACTGAGGCTTTTTGTAGATTTTCATGTGTCTACATAGTCCAATGTCCTTTTTCATTTCCCCCCAAAAGTAATTATTTCCTCTCTTCAGTGCTTTAGGACTACTTAGTAACAAGTTAAATGTCGATTTTAATAAGATCATGATTATTAAAACAATGTAATAATGCTAATGCAATAAGTTTATGTAATGTTGATCCTCAGTGTGCTGTATCTTTTGATTTTTTCTCAGTTCAGACTAAAATGGTTAGAAATTTAGAATATTAGAAATTCACCTTTAAAGAGTTAACCAGCTATGTCTATTGAAAGGATAGCCACGTCTGTATATTTGATTGATTTCTAGCAGTTGTCCCAGAATAACTTCTAAATTAATTTTCTAGTAATTACCTTGAAATCTATAAATTTATAAGGTCTAATTTGTAAAAGTTCTGGAGCTGATATGATATTATTTGCCAAAAAAAAAAAAAAAAAATCAAGCTGACTGGCTGAGTTCTAATAACATATGAACTTGTTAGTGATTTTTCACTTATCAGAAAAAAATAATAATAAAAAAGAGCCCTGATATTTTTTGTAATGTGATCTAAACATTTCTTGAGGAGTACAGTCCTTACTCAACACTGAAAAAAACACACCTGAAAACAAATTGTTTAGGGCTGAATAGGAGGACTTTATCAGAAGTGAAAACTGCTAGACTATTATTATTTTATGCCTAAAGTAATTTCCATTGCTTAGAGCATTTCAGACTTTGTGGGAAATGCTTTGGGAATACACTTCTCAGCTCTGCTCCAGTAATTGTTGCTATATCTACTCACCCCTGTAAGAGCTAGGTAGGTGACAAAATCAGTGAGAGCTGCTCTTCACAAAGAAGCTGTACACTTTGCTCTACAGCTGCTGAGATACATGGCAGTTTTCTGAACACATGCTGTAGACTCCTGGACCAGCTTGACAAAAAAAAGTTGCCCTTCAAGTGATAAAATCTGTGACCTGTTGCCCACCATCTGAGCACACACACGGGCACGTCATCATAAAATTTAAGCTTCATCTTTAACCAAACAGCAAACCATCCTTGAGGCCTCTAAGAACAGGTCCACGTGGTGAGGTGGAGAGCTTTGAGGATGGGTTTGGCAGTGCTGTGCTGTTCATCCCCTCGCTTGCTGCCTTGATGTCCTTATTGCTGTTTTTCAGGCTGCTTCTACTGCAGGATAAAAGCATCCAAAGTGCGTTGGGGAAGAAATTAACTTGGCATATCTCACAGTTTATCTTTGAGGTGATGCTGAAACCTCATGCTGTTCTTTTTAAGCACATGCATGAAAGTTAGATCTGAGTTAAAAAGATCAGGTCCATCTCCTACAACCAGTTCTTGAAGCTGGATTGAAGGAATTGCTGGGTGTAAACTTACAGTGTGGAAAAGGGAGAAAGTACTAGTCTTAAAAGAGGCCTGAGATTTGCCTTCCCTGATCACTGTAAAAATAATTAAATGATGAAACAGAATATTGACATGCATGTCTGAATTCCCACATCTATAAACTAGTTGTTTGACTAAAAGGTGGTATTTGCTATCTCTGGTTTGACAAAGATGGGGATTTGAAGTCTATTAGCAGAAGCTTCTGTCTTAACATTTAAACTAGCCCACTCATTGGGACTAGAATATTACTGCGTAGTCTCCAAGTCCTGGAAGTAGAACAAGACAGTACATTGAGTATATAAATAAATAGCAAAACATGTCCTATAATCCATTTCATATGAAAGTTTTGTGTTGGGTTGTTTTGGTTTTGTTGTTTTTCTAAGATAGCCACTGATGCTGTCTCTTTTAAACAAAGAATATATAAAGAAGGGGAAAGAATGCTATCAAATTACTTTCTGAACCCAAACCAAATATGGCACTTTTAGAGACCTACAATGTAGTGGTTTTTTTAGTGCCTTCTCTTGACAACCTTTAGCAAGTAATACATCATCTGGGGTCTTGTGCTTTCAGCAGCTCATCTACTACAGCAGATTGCTTTGAAGTTGCAGGGTAGAAGAAGGGAGTCACACTGCTAGAAATATGTCAGCAGGTTCACATCTGGGATTCCTCTCCAGCCTTGGAAAGTAGGAGTCGAAAAGCTCTACCAGCTGCAAATTCAGTGCCTTTTATATACGAGGAAAATTTAGAATTTGCCCAAACTTTCTTGCTAAAGGCCAGCATTAATTATGCAATGAAATGCATGTAATATTTTTAATATACCTAAACATAAATTTAAGATGTTATTTTTTAATGATACAATAAAAATTGAGTCTTGCTTTCCCTAGAAACCTTCCCTAAGGCTCAGTGAAATTAGTATTGTAATTTATGTTGTGGGGCCTCAAGCAAGACATTTCACTAGACATGGTACACAACACTGGATGACAATGGGCTTCTCTGGGGAGATGTGAGTATGTGAAGGAGAATTTGATCCAAAACCAATTGAAGGCAGTGGAATGATAACCTTCCCCTCTAAGATTTAGATCATCTCTGTGACAACTTCAGACCCTTTTGTGCCTCCCAGACCAAGGACTGCCAAATGTCTGTGACAGTGGCAACACAATGACACTCAAGTTCTTGCTGAGACAAAAATATTCTTTTCTGAAGTTGGATCTTCCTCAGACTCTTCTAACGGCAATCAAACTCCTGGTACTTACCACTAGAAACATGATGTGAAGCTCTTTGTAATGAATGCAACCTTAGTGATTCTAGAATGTTTACTTCTCAAAACTAGTTGGGGTGAGTTTACCTTGGTGGGCTGCCAGACCCCTGCTGAGTTGCTCTATCAGACCCCCTCCTCAACAGGAGAGTTGGATGGTGAAAAAAAAAAAAAAAAAGACAACTGCTAGAACACTTGCCCCGCACAGCTGTTCTTTCCAGTCCTACCTTCCCCCCTTCCCTGCCGGCTCCTCTCCCCCCAGGGGCGCAGGGCTGGGACGGGGGCTGCGGTCAGTCCATCCCAGCCCCTCTCGGGCGCTCCTCCCTCCTCACACCTCTCCCTGCTCCAGCGCGGGCCCTTCCCCGGGCTGCAGTCCTTCAGGGACAACCTGCTCCCGCCTGGGCTCTCCAGGGCCGCAGCTCCTGCAGGAAAGATCCCCCTGCTGCGGCCTGGGGCCCTCCCCGGGCTGCAGGGTGGGTCTCTGCTCCAGCGGGGTCTCTGCAGGGCTGCAGGGGATCCCTGCTCCGGGCCTGCAGCACCTCCTGCCCTCCTGCTCCTGCGCCCTCCCTCGGGCTCCCTCTGCTGCTGCTCCCTCCTTGGCTTCCTCCTCCTCTGCCTCTGCCGCCTTTGGCCCTTTGGGAAACCTGTTTCCCCCCTTCCCCCGGCGCCCCCAGCTTGGCTGAGGGGCTCAGCTGTGTCCTGCGCTGGGGCCGTTGGAGCCGGCTGGGACCGGCTGGAACCGGCTGTGTCCGGCACGGGGCAGCCCCGGCCTCTCCTCACAGAGGGCCTGCAGCCCCTGCTGACAGACCCTGGGCAGGGACCTTCTGTACGTGAGTGTTTGGATCTACAGACATGAGTAAAAGCTAGTAAGACAATTTCCTTGGCCAGGTGACAGGCAAACCAGCCCTGGAGTCTGGCAGCTGCTAAGGGAGGTGATCATACGCTCTTTTCAGGTGTATCAAAATGGTCCTTTAGTGGCTTCTCTCATGAAGCTGCTATGCAGGGTATCCAATTGCAAAGGTGCTGCTGAAAGTGATTTAGTTTATCTCCTTGTAGTCACAAGTAGGAGGGAATTTCCCAAGTAGCCTGTTTGCTGCAGATAGAAGGCATTAAAGTGCATTTAATGAGGAGCAGTCAGACTCACGTCCCTCCAAAGTTTAATTTTTTTCCGTTTCATACTTGGGCTGAGAAACTGCACCTTTCATGGGCACAGCACCAGAATTGGGTGCCAGACATGGTGAAATCCTCTAGTAAGTCACTCAGTTTTTGCACATTCAGTGAGGCATTCCGGTGCCTCTGAAAGCATTCCAGCTCTGCCTTTCAGACCTGAACCTCTGGGTGACTGGAGATGTGGTAAGATGAAGATTCTTAGCATATACACGATTGGGATCTGTGACTGATAGAAAGGACCACTCAGAAGATCTTTATAGCAAGATGTGTGATGAGTAAACAGACTTTGCAGTCTTACATGTTCTTCCATCATAAATACAAGCCTTTTCCCCAACTGGAGCACCACTGAGACAGATCAGTGTCTGAAATAAAAGCCATGTTCTGCAATTGTTTTAAATGATACCAACTCAGAGGATCACAAGTCAGGAATTTTCACTTTTTTTTAAGCAGCAGGACTTTCTGAAATGAGTTTTTAAGCTTAGCTAGAAAAGATTTTCATTTTATTCTGAATAGCTAAGGCACCTGTGCTTCACTATCCCCTTCCTGGTGCATGGTAAAGCAGTTTTCAGTCCTTGACTTATTGAAAAGATCACTGCTTCCCATACGCACTGGAATGCAGATTGAGATGACCTTACATATCTGCAGCCCATCGGCCTTTTCTCCTTTCTCCTGGGAAGGAGACTTGTTTATGAAATTATGTTTTCAATAGCAGTAGTGGCTAGAATTCTGATTAGACTAGCAGTTGGCCCCTTGGAAAAGGAACAAGAATTACACAGGAGCCAAAGTTTTAATTACATTGGCAATCTTCCCCATTTGTAAAAAAGTTCGTGAGAAAGAAAGATTCAGGACAGGTTCATATGCCGTGCATATGCAGAGCTGTTGTGTGTTCTGTTGTTTGACAGACTCTATTGCAATGTACAATTATTATTTTTTCATGTGCACTGGGTGTATTAAACCAGAAAGCATCCCTCTTGAGTCAGTCACAGACTAACCATTCCCCTTCCAAAGTTTAGCTCATGAAGGTGACCATTGCTGTTCTTCAGTGCATTGCAGAAAAGCTGCAGTGAAAACCCAACTGGTACATTGGGCTGTGCAATTATGTCCTATTTCAGGATGCTGTGCCTATCAAGGGATCTCTGCCAAAAGCATTATAAAAAAATGTGGTGGAGTCAGACAATTAAAGTGTTAGCTATCCTTTCTGTGATTCTGAAGGGAACTAAAAAAACGTATTCCTTCACTCTGGGACAAAGAGAAGCCAGTTTCTTCTGTGAGAGCTGGATGGCAGACCACCATTGTGATGACCCATCCAGACTGTGTCAATGAGTGGCTGAAATGGGTTGTGAGGAGGCTTTGAATCTCTCTACACTCTGTCCTCGGTGCCTGGGCACTAGCAACACAAGAGAGTGTGTGGATCAAGATACTAGAATGGGCATATGTTAACTGACAATGTTGGCATAATCCAGGAGATCACAGAGTCACAGAATTATTGAGGCTGGAAAAGACCTCTGAGATCATCAAGTCCAGCCTATGACCAACACCACCACACCATCTAGACCATGGCACTAAGTGCCACATCCAGCCTTGCCTTGAACACATCCAGGGATGGTGCCTCCACCACTTCCCTGGGCAGTCCATTCCAATGTCTAATCACCCTCTCCATGAGGAAGTGCTTCCTAATATCCAACCTAAACCTCCCCTGGAGCAGCTTCAGGCTGTGCCCTCTTGTCCTGTCACTGGTTGCCTGGGAGAAGAGCCCAGCCCCCACCTGACTACAACCTCCCTTCAGGTATTTGAAGAGAGTGATGAGGTCCCCCCTGAGTCTCCTCTTCTCCAGGCTAAACAACCCCAGCTCCCTCAGCCTCTCCCTATAAGACTTTCCCTCTAGTCCTTTCACCAGCCTCGTTGCTCTCCTCTGGACCTGCTCCAGCACCTCAATGTCCTTCTTGAAGTGAGGGGCCCAGAACTGCACCCAGTGCTCGAGGTGAGGCCTCACCAGTGCTGAGTACAGGGGGAGAATCACATCCCTACTCCTGCTGGCCACACTATTCCTGATCCAAGCCAGGATGCCATTGGCCTTCCGGGCCACCTGGGCACACTGCTGGCTCATGTTCAACCAGCTGTCCACCAGCACTTCCAGGTCCCTCTCTGCTGGGCAGCTCTCCAATGATGATAAGATAGATGAAGACAGATATCTCAGATAGAATAGATCAGGTATCTTCCTTGGAATCATTATGAATTAATGAATTACTGCTGCAGCTTCTGTAATTAATAAAACATCAATAACCATGTGTCATTAGATAAGGTCTGGAAACAGCAGTGTGTTATACCCTTACATGGAAACACCAGCTATTTACAATATATTTAAGACTCCAACGTGGGGCCTAATGCAATTAGTCAACATCATTCTGAAATTTGCTAAGAATCCCTAGGATGTCTCACTAGGCTAAAAGAAATCTAAGATTTTTAAAGTTGCTATTAATGACCCTGCTGTGATGGAATAAAAAAGAAGCTGCTGCTCCTTGCTAAGCAAATGAGACCAAAGACACATTACCTGTCCTTGCTATTAATTCCATGGTCTTAATTCTTGATGGAAATTTTCTGATTTCCTTTCCCATAAATACATTTTCCTCCAGTAATTTGGCTTCTGTCTTGCACAAAATGAAAGCTTGCTTCAAATAGCTCTGTGCTGTTGCCAGGTTGCTCAAGAATTTAGTCAGAGCTGTTATTTATTACACTCAGGCTGGGTTTTTTTTAATGCTTTTGAAAACAAGGACTTGCTTTTTGCTTTATAAATTTGGGTAACTGAAATTTTCCTACATTTGAAGTATTGATTTGGAGGTGCTAACTAGAGAAATCAAGGGCTATAGTATGCTAGAGAGAAGTCCAATGGATCAATTTATAGGAAAAACATGCTTAAAGTCAACTCATTACAACAGGTACTGCATTTGAGTTTTTTAGTATCTTTCTAAAGTGTCTGTATTTAGTGTGAAGTTTTTTGGTTGTGGTTTGCTTGGGGTTTTTCCCCAGGTCTCTGCCTCAAGCTGATACAGTTTGATTGACTGTGGTTAGTTTTTTTAGATTTTAACCCAGGAATATGGTAACACATTTCAGAAAGGCTAGAGAAATGCATTATTTTTTCAACATCAAGGAAAAAAAAAAAAGAAAAAAAGGAAAAAAAAAAGTTTTGCTTCACTGTTAACAGGTTTTCTCAAACTTTGTAGGGGCTTGGAAGTTGGCAGGAGACTTGCTGCTCTTTCAGATGTGTAACTTTTACCTGAAAATCCACTAAAAATTAGTTCCAGAGAATTTCTTAGCTCCCCGGGAGCAGCAGAGAGCTGCCAGGTACTTCATTTCCACCAAGTAATTAGTAAATCCCCAAAATCCCTCCATGGACACCAATGAGGTTGTAGGTGCTTTTCCATATAACTCCTACAAGAAAACCAGAAAGGACTATGTTTCCAGTGGCTTGTCCAATAGTTCCTCCTAGAAGAAAAAGGAAGGTGCATGAATGTATTGGAAAAAAAAAAGAATCACAGAGGAATTGGTTAAAAAAGGTGAGGCAAGGCAGAGCAAAGGGTGAGAGAAAGGAATGAATAGGTTAGATGGGTTTAGAAATAATGTAGGTACTTAGGCAGGAGAGTCACATGAGAAGGCTTTTGTACAGCACTCACACAGCACTGGATTGAGGTGTCCTCAGTTTGTGTTCCTTTGCCATCAGCAGAAATGGGTGTCAGCTCCAAACCATGGACATGGAGATCATAGAATCACAGAACGGTTTGGGTTAGAAGGGACCTTAAAGATCATCTAGCTCCAACGTCCCTGCCATGGGAAGGGACACACACACTTCACTCCAAGACCCATCCAACCTGGCCTTGGGCACTTCCAGGGAGGGGGCAGACACAACTTCTCTGGACAACCTGGGCCAGTGTCTCACCACCCTCACAGTCAATAATTTCTTCCTAAATCTACCCTCTTTCAGCTTAAAACCATTACCTCTTGTCCTATCACTCCATGTCCTTGTAAAAAGTCCTTCCCCAGCTTCTCTGTAGCCTCTTCAGGTACTGGAAGGTACCTTAAGGTCTCCTTGGAGGCTTCTTTTCTCCAAGCTGAGCAACTCCCAACCCTCTCAGCCTGTCATCATAGGAGAGGTGCTCCAGCTCTCTGATCTTGTCCCCTCTCTGGACTCACTTCAGCAGATCCATGTCTTTCTTGTGTTTGGGGCCCCAGAACTGGACATGGTTCTCTGGGTGGAATCTCATGAGTGTGGAGTAGAGGGGAGCAATCACCTCCCTCGACCTGCTGGTCACCTAGAGGTAGGTCTCTACCTATGCTGGGATCCTAGTTATGCTTTCTGATATTCTCTATAATCAGATGACTTCACAATTTCTTCCACAAAATCCCTTTAATGAGGAACAGGTGGATCAGTTTTGGAGATACATCAGGGACAGCTGTTAGGTCTGTTGTCTGTGGGATCCTCACAGTATAATTCACAGAATGTGAAATTTAAGTGAGGTGGTGAGACAGAAAAGTGTACAGGAGGAGAGGAGCTGACTTCCATGTATGGGAACCTGAAAGCTATCCTAAGGGATGGGGTTGTGTTCCTGACTCTGCCACTGAGCACATCACTTGAACTACATAGTCACTAGTGACTGCATCTTCATTTTCTGAATAGAGAGGGTAAGACATTCAAGGACATGTTTGGTTTTGATTGAGCTCTGCCAGGTACAACAGAAATTCATTGGAATTTGCCTTTGAGTATACCAGATTGCTAAATACTCTGGAAAACCAATGTGTCAGCCTCTGAGGTTGATTATGACAGAAGTGTTGTGTATTTCTAAGTATGACATTAATTGTACCCTCCCCAGTGATCTCCCAGCCCATGACCATGAGTGATCTGGGAAGGTTAAGTCAGAAATAGCTCTGAGAAGCTGCTGAGTGCACCACAGAAAAGGCTTTGGGGAAATGAAAGGGGATTTAATGAACACAGAGTCATTTTCCTGTGGAGAAACCAGGTAGGGTGAGTCTCTGCCTATCCCTTGCTCACAAGAGCAACTCTTCAGAGTGTGTGACAAGTCACCATTTCTTTACAGAAGCATTTCTGTCTGCAAGCACAGAAGAGAATGTAAAAAAGCTCCCAAATATCCCCCAAATCTGCATCCCATACCCCACCCTTTCTTTCGCTTTCTGCACTGTTTGACTTGTCCTAAAACTCCCAATCCAGAGGCCCGTTCATTCCTGAAGAAAATGTCCACATCATCCCATATGACTCAGGATAAAGCTTCTCTTTGTTTTCAGTCTGCCAGGAAACACCCTTAGGCCACAGATTCATGTGTGTTGCCATCTTTTCTCAGTAACTACCTTCTCTGGAGCACTGTATGTCTTCCAGCAAAATGAACTATGTTTCCTGGGGGTCTGTACATTTTCCAACAGAGTCAACTACCTTTCAGGGGGGCTTTCTGTCTTCTAGCAGGGTGTGTGGGACAGGTTTGGTGCAGAGGCTGCAGTGCTGGGAATGGTGAGCATGCTGCTGAAAGGGAAAAGTGGATGCAGTGGCAAGCCACAGCACTGTGTTTTCATATTAAACACCACCCACTGCTTCTGGGTGTTGGGTTTTGGTTTTGGGGTTTTTTTGTTGGTGTTTTGTTGTTGTTGCTGTTGTTTTGGTTTTTTCTGTCATTGGTTTTTGTTTGTGTGTGTTGGGTTTTTTCCCCCCAATGTTTTTGTTCAGAAAGTCAGCAGGGAGGCACGAAAACTCAAAATACAATCAGCTCACTAATTTCTGAGAATTTTCAGCTTCTTCTTCATTTCATGGTGTCTCTGTGGAGTTGGCTGGTTTGGGAGCCCCTGTCTCACCCGGAGTAATGAACTGAACTTATGATTTCAGCTGTCAATGGGAACTTGGCTCTGACTTCCATTGAACCCTAGATGCAAAGGAGGCAGGAGAGGCCTCACTCCCCCTGCACCCTTTTTGCCTTTTCCCATAAGGAACTTGTCTCTGAGGTACATGCTGATCCTATCTTCAATCACTACAAGCCTCCCAGGTTTCACTGGTTCTCCACGTATAAACATCAGGTGTTTAGATCATAGAATCATAGAATGCCAGGTTGGAAGGGACCTCAAGAATCATCTGGTCCAACCTTGCTAGGTACTACTATAGTTTATATGAGGTGGCTCAGCACCCTGTCAAGCTGGGGCTTAAAACTGTCCACTTCTCTTAGGGGATTATTCCAATGTTTGATTGTCCTCATGGGGAAAAATTTACCTCTTGTGTCCACTTGGAATCTCCCCAGGAGCCACTTGTGCCCATGACCCCTTGTCTTTTCCATGTGACTCCTTGTCAATAGGGAGTCTCCATCTTCTTGGCAGCCACCCTTTAAGTACTGGAACATGGTAATAAGGTCTCCTGAAGCCTTCTTTTCTCAAGGCTGAACAAACCCAGTTTTCTCAGCCTCTCCTCATATGACAGGTCCTCCAGTCCTCTGACCATCCTTGTGGCCCTTCTCTGGACCCTCTCCAGCCTGTCCCATCCTTCTTGTAGAGCAGGGACCAAAACTGAACACAATACTCCAGGTATGATCTGGAGTCTTCCCTGATGAGCTTGTTCCCCGATTCTTATCCCTCAGCTTGCTCTTTTTTGTTCTCATGCAGACAGTTTGAAGCCTGTCATCCCAGAACCTGGTGCCTGGTGAAGTGGTTTAAAAGCTTCATGCTCTGGATCTATTTTTGGGAAATATCCCCCTTTAAAGCTCTCATTATTGTAGCAAAAACCTCCATTCCAAAGCCATTAACCTGATGATCTAGAAGGAAATATTCAGGGACAAATAAAGACACAAAAACTTGTTGTGCCTGAAATGGCTCTCCAATTTATCATTCCAGGGCTTTGACTGGGAGCATGTAATCAACTGTATATATTTTGGAAAGGTAACAATGCTACAAAAATAATGCAAGTGCAGTTGCATGGACCCATCTATTATGCTTTCCTAACCACATTTCTGTTTGTGTGACAACACCCATGGTGTAAATTGGCTTTTTTTGCCATTTTCTACTCCCTGTAAAAGTGCCTCATAGGTTATGTGCAAGGAGACATTTCAAAAGAGTCTCCAAAACAACAGGCTAAAGGAAGGTAGGGAAAACAGGCAAATTATTTTAGAAAGAACTGTGTGTAATTCCATTTGTATTAAAACTAGGAAAGGTTCAGAGTAGAGCAACAAGGTGATAAAATCTCAGGAACAATTTGGATCTGAGGAACAACTGAGCAGACTATGAGTCTTCAACCTGAAAAAGAAATAACTGAAAGGCAGTATAAATCTGCAGACATGAGAATGGCAAACAGAATTTGTGTAAAGGATGTGAGTGCAGACTGAAGATTGCTCTGTGTCTTTAGTTCAGAGGAAAAGAGAGTCTTCTGGACTGCTTATTACCCTTAGTTTGCCTAATCCATGTTTGTGATACAGGCAGAATTAAAAAGAGGTCATAATACCCCTGAGAGATGTTTCATTAGGTACTGACTACTTCTTATTGGTTTTATAACCAGATGAAGGAGTCATTTACTGAAATGTAGATTTTTACAGTGTAAGTGACTACATGTGAACTGTGTCCTCCCCCCAAAGCTTTTTTTAGAGTGAATGGAGAGTCAGTCAATCAACTTAGAGAAACCGAAGACATGATTAATCTCATCCTAAAATAGATATAGGAAATATATCAGACTGACTGCACCCTCAACAAGAGGAAGGTTCAGGTGTAGAAATCTAATAATTAAAAAATAATTAAAAGCAGTGAGGTCAACCTTTCTGCATTGTCTGAGAGCCCTAGAGACTGATTTTCTATGCCTTTCACTGTCTGCTGGAGTTCAGCTGTCCTAGCAGTTATGAACACAGAATAGTGGTGAAGACACCAAAACTTGAAATGCCCCCTTCACTTTGAGATGACCAGCTCCAAATCAAGGGAAGGATAGTGAGTCCTGCTAGCTGGGTGGTGTGTCTCAGCCAGAAAGTAAACTATGATCAGTCGCATTGTCCTGGCTGAGCCTGGTTAAGAGGTTGTATCCCTCCTTCCATACCATGTTCTTCTCACCTTATCTTAATATCCTACTCCTCTGCTAGAAATTATTGCACCTTCAGGTCTGCCTGTGCAACTTCCCACACTGTCAGTATCTGACCAGCTCTGTCAAAAAGGCCCAGGTCAGAAAACCAAGCAATTAAAAATCGTCGAGGCACAGTTTGCTGGAGTGAAGTTGATAATCACCCAACTTCAGCTGGAGCATGGCAGCATCTCTGATCTTCAAGTAACTTGTTTTTATTGTGGGCTTTTTTAATGTGTGTGTGAGCATAGCTGAAAAACGTAGTTGAAAACAGTATCAGCACCAGAGGGAAGTGACCATCTGCTTTCTTTAGAGAGAAATCTGTCTTAACAAATATTATAGAAACTGCTTTCCCTTTTTCATATATGTGCTGGACAACCTAAAAACCACAGAAACCAAATGTTCTTCAGTACATACTCCTGGCAGGTGAGAAATGTACTGTATTACTTGGATGATAAATGAATGTTTAATTGCACATACAGACAAAACAATTGGCTGCATATTAGTTCCAAGTGACGTTGCAGACAGTCAGACCTGAAAAGCTACAGCAGGATATGTTCCTGGATTTTCTCATGCACAGTGACACCTTTATAACTTTGCTCTTCCAAGTAATGTAAACACTTTAAAGGTGCAGCTGCCATCCACTGCAAGACTGTTTAAATTGGTCCTCCCCTCCAAATCAAGCAGCAACTTCACAGCCTGAACTATACTTACCAGGATGGGAAATATTAAGTTAGGTACCAAAAGATCATATCTTGGAAGAAAACAGTGCTACAAGTTGCACCATGGAAAAATTTCTGAACTTCTCTTGGGCCATGAGACTGCTCCAGAACAGGAATTTCAGGCAGCAGCTAAATCATGGTTCATCCCTACCTCCAAAGACCTTTTCTGTTAGAACCTGCTCATTCCCCTTTTAAAATCAAGATTGGTTGCACGCAGATGACATGATGTATAGTTTGCCTTGCCTTCTGGAGTGTTTTGCTACCCAAGAACCAAAGTCCAAAGTTGCAGGAGAAAAAAAAATATATTAGTCAAAGTAATAGGATGGAAATGTGAGTCTCATTTTCTAATTAACATAGTCAGAGCAGGATCCACAAAAGCCTCAAAAATGAGTATAAGAACTTAGGGAAAAAACAGTGTTAAGATTTCCAGATTTCACTACCAGAGGGCTTCTCTGAACCACTCTTATTTCCAGGAAGACCTTATTACAGCCTTTCAGTGCATAAAGGCAGCTTGTAAGAAAGACAGAGAGTGAGTATTTACCTGTGCCTGTAGTGTCAGGACAAAGGTCAATGGCTTTAAACTGAAAGAGGGTAGATTTACATTGGAGATAAATAAGATTTTTTTATTTTTTTATTTTTTTTTTACTATGAGAGTAGTGAGACACTGGAACTGGTTGCCTAGAGGAGTTGTGGATGCCCCATCATTGGAAGTGTTCCAAGTCAAGTTGGAAAGGGCTTTGTGCAACCTGATCTAAATGAAAGATGTCCCTGCATATGGCAGGGGGGTTGGACTAGGCTATCCTTGGAAGTTCTTCCTCACCCAAACCATTCCATGATGCCATGATTCTCCCAAAGAGACAGCAAATTTGCCCTCAGGACAGCTTAGCTTTACAAACAGGACCCGGTTCTGAGAAACTATTTCTGTTTTCAGGGTTTGCCAAATAGGGTTGAACTGACTCAGTTCCTGACCATGTCACAACCTTAATGCATAGGAGCTACCAAAACCTCAACCTTTCTGTTCCAGACAAGGAATTATCTATTTTTAGTGAATTTACCTGCTTATATTTTCTTACCTTTTCATGTTGTCTGTTATGCTATGACCAGAGAAAAATAATACACAGTAAGTATTGAACTGGTGACAGAGGATATAAAGAAGGCAGAGGTGCTGAATGCCTTCTTTGCCTCTGTCTTTAATCCTGCAGACTCTCCCCAGGAGCCCCAGATCCCTAAAGCCCCAGAAGGAGTCAGGGTAAAGGAGGAGTTTGCTTTGGTAGATGGGGATTGGGTTAGGGATCAGTTAAGCAATCTGGACATCCATAAATCGATGGGTCCAGATGGAATGCATCCGTGGGTGCTGAGGGACCTGGCGGAGGTCATTGCTAGGCCACTCTCCATCATCTTTGGTAAGTCATGGGCAACAGGAGAGGTGCCTGAGGACTGGAGGATAGCAAATGTCACCTCAATCTACAAGAAGGGCAAGAAGGAGGACCTGGGTAACTAGACTGGTCAGCCTTACCTCCATCCCTGGAAAGGTGATGGAACAACTTATTCTTGGCACTGTCTCTAGGCATATCAAGGATGAGGGGGTCATTAAGAGTAGTCAACATGGTTTTACCAAGGGGAAATCATGTTTGACCAACCTTATAGCCTTCTATGAGGAAGTAACTAGGTGGATAGATGATGGTAGAGCAGTAGATGTGGTTTATCTTGATTTCAGTAAAGCATTTGACACTGTCTCCCACAGCATCCTCATAGATAAGCTAAGGAAGTGTGGTCTTGGTGATCAGGTAGTGAGATGGATCATGAATTGGCTGAAAGGAAGAAGTCAGAGAGTTGTGGTCAATGGGACAGAATCTAGTCTGTGACTAGTGGAGTCCCTCAAGGGTCGATACTAGGACCAGTACTGTTCAATATTTTCATCAACGACCTGACTGAGGGAACAGAGTGTACCCTCAGCAAGTTCACTGATGACACTAAACTGGGAGGAGTGGCTGACACACCAGAAGGCTGTGCTGCCATTCAGCAGCACCTAGACAGGCTGGAGAGTTGGGCAGGGAGAAATTTGATGAAATTCAACAAGGGCAAGTGTAGAGTCTTGCATCTGGGGAAGAACAACCCCATGTACCAGTACAGGTTGGGAGCTGACCTGCTGGAGAGCAGTGTAGGAAAAAGGGACCTGGGGTGCTGGTGGACAGGAGGATGACCATGAGCCAGCAATGTGCCCTTGTGGCCAAGAAGGCCAATGGCATCCTGGGGTGCATTAGAAAGGGTGTGGTTAGTAGGTCAAGAGAGGTTCTCCTCCCCCTCTATTCTGCCTTGGTGAGGCTGCATCTGGAGTATTGTGTCCAGTTCTGGGCCCCTCAGTTCAAGAAGGACAGGGAACTGCTTGAAAGAGTCCAGCACAGAGCCACAAAGATGATGAAGGGAGTGGAACATCTCCCTTATGAGGAAAGGCTGAGGGAGCTGGGTCTCTTTAGCTTGGAGGAGACTGAGGGGCGACCTCATCAATGTTTACAAATATGTGAAGGGGGAGTGTCAGGATGATGGAGCCAGGCTTTTTTCAGTGACATCCAGTGATAGGACAAGGGGTAATGGGTGCAAACTGGAGCATAGGAGGTTCCTTGTAAATACCAGAAAAAACTTCTTTACTGTGAGAGTGACAGAGCCCTGGAACAGGCTGCCCAGAGAGGTTGTGGAGTCTCCTTCACTGGAGACATTCAAAACCTGCCTGGACAAGTTCCTGTGTGATGTGCTCTAGGTGACCCTGCCTGGCAGGGGGGGTTGGACTAGATGATCTTTCGAGGTCCCTTCCAACCCCTAAGACTCTGTGATTCTGTGATTCTATGAACTTTCCATTAATTTAATGGACATCACTATTTCTTAATTTCAATTAATGAAGTATTCAGGCTCCCCCACCCATATTATAGTATTTTGAGGATCAAATATTGCAGCATTAGGAGTCTCCCTATAAGAGATTCTACTGATTGATCCCCAACAGGTTCTTCATTTAATTCAGTCTGTTCTGAGGAGGAATCATATACTCTGAGGCACTTGTAAAATAAACTTCGAATCTGCTAAAGCCTTAGTGCCTTTTCAAACTTCAAGATTAGTAAAATTGTGTGAAAAATAGTGGCTCTCGTATCCACTCTAAAAGCCTTTTCTCACCTACAATTAGTCAATAATTACAGAGCATCAAATAAAATCACTACTTGTTCTTAGTGACACAGCTTCAAAACAAAGCCTTCAAACTTGCCAATTTGTGTTACTGAATCACAAGGAGAATCACTGGGCCAGATCTGGAGCTGGTGGAGGTTTCAGTCGTGCTTAGCTGATTTACACCTACTGCAGTTATTGTCCCTACACCACAGATGGGTTACAGACTTTTCTGAACACATCTGGTCTCTCTTCATTACTGTCAACACTTCCCCACATTGCAAAGTGGGAGTCTGAACCCCACAGTGGATCGTTGTGCTTTATAGCCACTAATAGATGGCAGTAAATGACTGTGGAATTTGTTCCTTCCTGACAGTCCCCAGAATGTCCATAGGGATCCCACCATAGAATCATAGAATCATAGAATCACAGAATCCTAGGGGTTGGAAGGGACCTCGAAAGATCATCTAGTCCAACCCCCCCTGCCAGAGCAGGGTCACCTAGAGCACATCACACAGGAACTTGTCCAGGCAGGTTTTGAATGTCTCCAGTGAAGGAGACTCCACAACCTCTCTGGGCAGCCTGTTCCAGGGCTCTGTCACTCTCACAGTAAAAAAGTTTTTCCTGATATTCACCTTGAACCTCCTATGCTCCAATTTGCACCCATTACCCCTTGTCCTATCACTGGTCACCACTGAGAAAAGCTTAACTCCATCTTCCTGACACTCACCCCTTACATATTTGTAAACGTTGATGAGGTCACCCTTCAGTCTCCTCTTCTCCAAGCTAAAGAGACCCAGCTCCTTCCTGGGTTCTTCATTCTCAAAAACTGACATGCCAGTGTGTTAGCATCATGGAACTGGCTCCTTTTATTTTCTTCTTCTTCATTTTCCTTTTTGTTTTCCTGTCTCTCTCGTTTTCTTTCCTCTGAGCCACCTTCCTCCACTGCAGGGACTTTCCTCATCCAGAGACAAGAATTCAATCTCTTCTCACAAGATGTGATCTGGATTGTGTTTGGTTTCAGCATATATTTTAATATATTTTCAGCTGGGTTTAGACTCTGCAAAGATTCCTAGAAGAAGGCGATAACAGTCGATGAGAATAGTTTAAGACCATATGTTGCTATAAAATAGAAGAATTAGACACAACCTGGCATACAACTGTGCTACATGGTGTGCAGACTTAAAATAAAAACTGAGGTATAGCCCAATCTGATACAAAATTTGCATATGAAGGACAAATTAACAAAACTATGAACATGGTTGCAAAGAGTCTTAATTTATGACTGTGATCACCTTTATATCTCAAAGACTCAAGCTCCAACTAGTAATTAGCATTCCCCAGGAAATACAGCCATTTAATTATTGAATGTTAACCATAACTGGCCTACTGGTTACTACACAGGGAGCTGTACTCCTGAGGAATGGGGAATAATGGAAAATTCAGGCTTGTGAATCTTTTCCCAGGTAGCCAAGAAGGCCAATAGCATCCTGGCCTGCAACAGGAGTAGCGTGGCCAGCAGGAGTAGGGAAGTTGGATATCAGAAAAAACTTCTTTACAGGAAGGGTTGTTGGGCACTGGAACAGGATCCCCAGGGAGGTGGTTCAGTCACCATCCCTGAATGTGTTTAAAAGTCGTCTGGATGTGGTGCTTGGGGACATGGTTTAGCAGTGGGTCATCAGAAATAGGGTGATAGGGTTGGGATAAGGTTGGACTCGATCTTAAAGGTCTTTTCCAACCTGAACAATTCTATGATTCTATGATTCTAAGTGATTGTGTCCCTGTATTCAGCACTCGTGAGGCTGCACCTTGAGTACTGGGTTCAGTTCTGGGCCCCTCACTATAAGAAGGACATTGAGGTGTTGGAGCATGTCCAGAGAAGAGCTACCAAGCTGGTGAAGGGTCTAGAGAACAAGTCATACAAAGAGCGGCGGAGGGAACTGGGGATGTTTAGTTTGGAGAAGAGGAGGCTGAGGGGAGACCTCATTGCCCTCTACAACTACCTGAAAGGAGGCTGTAGGGATGTGAGTGTTGGCCTCTTCTCCCAAGTAAATAATGACAGGACCAGAGGAAATGGCCTGGAGTTGCAGCAGGGGAGGTTCAGAGTGGGTATTAGGGAGAATTTCTATACTGGAAGAATGGTCAGGCACTGGAACAGCCTGCCCAGGATGATGGAGTCACCATCCTTGGATGTATTGAACAAACATGTAGATGTGTCACTTCAGGGCAGGCTCTAGTGGCTGAGGTTGCAGGGGCTTGGTTTTTTTGTGGGTGTTTTCTGGTGGGGTGTGTGTGGTTGTTTGTGTTTGTTTGGGGCTTTTTTGGTGCTGATGGTTGGACTTGGTGATCTCAGTTGTCCTTTCCAACCATGACGATTCTGTGATTCTGTGATAACCATATGTATTAGAACAACGTGTCCAAAAGCTCTTGTGTTCACTAAGAGCTTCAACTTCCTGAAGTACAGTGGTACCATTTTTGTCCTGGAAGCTGTGGGGTGCACTGCTAAAGAGAACACTAAGTTTTCTGGTGTCTGCTGTGTGAAGGGCATGAGAGACACTTTTCAGACATTAAGATACCATTTCAGTGTCATTCCTCCAGACTTCACCTCTGGCCTAGCTCAGCTGCTGCACTCTATTCTGGTTGTGCAATCTATTTTTAATTAAACAGGTGCCTGACCAAAAACTCTGAGAAATAATTATGAATCACTCTGCAGGTCTTGGTGGTCTTTGGAGCACTCCAATTTAACAATAAATAAATGGGTATGCAAATTGTTATTCTTAACATTTAAAATAAACCTAGTATGTTCTAATAAGAACTTGTGTCCAGTGATAGGACGAGGGGCAATGGATTCAAACTCGAGTACAGGAAATTCCACCTCAACATGAGGAAGAACTTATTTACTGTGAGGGTTACAGAGCACAGGAACAGGCTCCCCAGAGAGGTTGTGGAGTCTCCTTCTCTGGAAACTTTCAAGACCCATCTGGATGCCTTTCTGAGTGATCTCCCCTAGTTTTTGGTTCTGCTCCGGCAGGGGGGTTGGACTTGATGATCTTCAGAGGTCCCTTCCAACCCATAATATTCTGTCTCTGTGAAGTATTAAGAATCACAGAACCATTTCTGGGAAGCCCTTCTGCTATTTTTCTCCTGTTTGATTTAAAAATCTGTGATTCAATCAGGCATGAATCTTTTCTTGTATTTCTGGTTCTTCCGCTCTTATGAATTCTGTGTTCTTCCTCTGCTGCTCTTGCCCCCATTCAACAAGCCTGGAAATTGTTAGGTTGCCTAGAAAATTCTGTGTTGTTTCACACATTACCCTCTGTAGAGCTGAATCTATTTTCTTTGCTGTGGCTGTATCATTAACAGTAAAATATTTCATATTTGTCTCTGTGTATATACAATATAGATGTGCTCACCAGCTCTCTGCAGAGTTATAAAAAGCCTCCACTTGCCCCTTGTGACCTTGTCACCACAAATTGCTTTTAGATTCTGTGCCATTTGAACAAACACAGCAATTCACTTTCATGTTCCTGCAAATGCTAAGGGAAAAAATAATAAAAAAAAAATTAAAAAAAAAAAAAAAGGAAGAAAGGGCTCTACAGTATGCAGGATATGTCTGGGATCACTCTCATTTTGACACACACTTTACTTGCCTCCCTTTGAGGCTGAAGTTCAGGGAATTCATGCTACTGACTTGCAACGGTTTCTGTTCAATCCCACTCACTTGGAAATATCTGTTCTGCTTGGACTCAGAGGATGAGCTGAGCTATGTGGTGCTTGGACGAGGAGAAGGTAGATGGATCTGTTCTTAAGTGAAGTTATTTCTGTGAACCAGTAAAGAAAGGGACACTGGACTGAGCAGTTACAACACCAGACTGCAAACAAGCTCACTAATGTTTGAGCTTTACATCCAGCCATCCCTTTGGTTGTATTTGTCTGTGCCAAAGTACCAAATGATCCAGAGGATCATTGTACTCAGGCTAAAGTAACCTTTTAACGAAGACCTAGGGATTTTCAGGGTTGACAGAAGAAAGGTCTTGATGGCAAGCTTGGATTGATGCTTACCTGGTTGAGCTAGACTTTTCATAGAAACGTATTTTAGAATCAGAGAATGGTTTGAGTTGGAAGGGGCCTTAAAGATTATCTAGTTCTGGCCCCCCTGCATAGGCAGAGACACCTCCCACTAGATCAGGTTGCTCCACGTGCCATCCAGCCTGGCCTTGAACACTTCCAGTGATGGGGCTTCCACAACTTCTCTGGGCAACCTGTACCAGTTTCTCATGACCTTCACACTAAGGAATTTCCTCCTAATGTCTAACCTAAATCTCCTCTCTTCCAGTTTTAATCCATTACCCCTTGTCCTCTCCCTGCAAGCCCTTGTAAATAGTCCCTCCCCAGCTTTCCTGTTGCCCCTTCAGGTACTGGAAGGCCACTATGAGGTCTCCCCTGGAAGATTCTAGCAGAGCCTGTGACCCCATGGGGAACCTGTGCTGGAGCAGCCTGTTCCTGCAGGACTGTACTCCATGAAAAAGCAACTTCTCAAATAACTGCAGCCCATGGGGAGGACCCAAGTTGAAGAAGTTCTTGAAGGCCTATATCCAACGGGAGGGACCCCACGCTGAGCAGGGGAAGAGCATGAGGAGGAAAGAATGGCAGAGGTGAACTGATCACAATCCCTCATCCCTCATCACATTGGGGGATCCCTCATCACTCAGGGGGAGAGGAAGTAGAAGAGTTAGGAATGAAGAAGTGAAGTTGACCCTGGGAGAAAAGTTTATTTACTTTTGTCCAGGTTTCTCACTGTCCTACTTTATTTTTAATTGTCAGTAAATTAAATTAATCATCTCCAGTTTGATTAGATTTTGGCCTTAAAAGTAATTAGTGAGCAATCTCCCAGTCTGTATCTTGACCAACAAGCTTTTTAATCTCATTTCGTAACTCTGTCCTGTAGAGGACAGGGGATAAGAAAGTGACTTGGTGGATGCCTGGCAGCTCACTAAGGTTAATGCTCCATTCTTCAACAATTATATACCAGATCTCATTTGAACCCACAGAAATTATCTTTTTTTTGGTGTATCTAATCTTGAAGGAGTTCACAGAGCAGAGAGGTTAGATCAGGCTTTGCCCCAGGCACAGGACATCATAATCATAATGAGGTCATATGTGCTTAAAAAAAAGCATCACAAAGGCACAGTGCTTTGTGAGTTTATCCTACACACAACTAAGTGTATCACAAAGACCAAAATGTTATGAAAATCAGGATTATTTGGGTTTTCAGTCATGGCTTTAATTCCAGTACCATGCAAATGCAGGATTGTGTTCTGAGCACTTGAAACAGCTAATGATTGATACTTCCAAGAAATAATAATAATAAGGGAAAATCAGACTTTAATGGCAGACAAGCAATGGACAATGGAATGCATGCACCATGCAAGTTGAGAGAGAAGCAAGGTAAATCCCATCTTTTTTCTTTTTTCTTTTTTTTTGTCCTGTTTTTTCCTTCCCATCTTCTCTCCGTTGCTCTCACTTCTTTCTCCCTAGGCTCACCACTAGCTCTAAGTCCATTTTTGTATTGTAGGACTGAAATATATTTTATTACAACCTGAGCTCATTAAATAGGTCAGAGAACATAACT
Source organism: Hemiprocne comata (assembly GCA_020745705.1). Taxonomy (NCBI): domain Eukaryota; kingdom Metazoa; phylum Chordata; class Aves; order Apodiformes; family Apodidae; genus Hemiprocne; species Hemiprocne comata. Next base: position 162,315,450 of record CM036587.1, read on the forward strand.
GATGATAAAAATGCTAACACCCCAACCCGCAAAAAGCACACAGTTAATTTGCCTCTTATGCAAAAGTACTTAACACCTGTGAATTGTTCTAGCTTAAATTCTGATACTGAAGAGAGAAACGAATATGGGAACCCTTGATACTAGCCTAATTCATGTTAACTAAAACCTATTAACCATTATTAGCATTAACCTTTGACTTTATTAACATAATTAATTGAAATATGAATGCGTGGATGAATCTCCACAGAAGAATACTTTTTCAAAAATAATTGGAAAGGGAGATATTTAACCTTCTCTGATGCACCAAGGAAGTATCTAGATTATGTTGCCCCTAAGTGATCTCTGAATTGCCTAGGAGCAAGGAAGCAATTCATGGCTTCCTTGCCAAGTTGTGATGGCAAGAGGAAAAATGCCCACACTGTGCTGGACCAGATGTCACACATTAAACCTCCTTTCCCATGGATGTCTTCGTAAAATGATATAACCTGTAGATTCTCTGGCCTCTCCATTTTGAGCTGCGCTTGTGCATGAAGGGAAAAAAGCAACAAAAATCAGTAAGTCTTTATTAAAATAACTGCTTGGATTAAAAAAACAGCAAAAAAAAAAAATCATCGTGAAAGTTGTACAAATGATTGCAAAGAACGGGGAAAGTCTGCTAGAGAAGGATGTCTCTACAGATGCCCTAAGCTTGTACTCATTTTCTAAATATCAGCAGCTGACTGTGCCTGGAGATTGGATTGGGTGCATCCTCAGCCTTCCCCAGGATTCTTGGTATTGCTGTAGCATTGTGTCCCTTGACTGTCCTAGGAGCAGGTCAGGCATAGAGGTTTGAGCAGAGACCAGACTCTCCGGACTGCCTTACCCATGTTTCCAAGGGGATTACTCTTTAATCTTGTCTCAGATGTGCATATGGAAAGTGTTAAGACCTGTCGAGTGCAAGAGAAAGTCTGAGGCAGTGTTTATGAGATGATTCCCCAGTTATTTAAGATTGGGGATTTGCTGTGGCACTATGATGGCTCCTTTTTAGCCTGTATCTTTTGGCTTTTCTTTTAATGGGAAACCAAGAATACTGTGTGTGGGACGAGGGGAACTGAAAAGCTCCCTGGGGTTTACAATCCAGCCTTGAGGTGAACAGCCTCCTCACTCCTCTGTGAAGGGGGAAGAGGTGGCATAAAGTCACATTGCAAAGTTTCTGTCTGTAGCTGCACTTTAGGTTCTTGCCTTGCTGTTTGAAACCAGTTACAGAGAGTTTATGGAGTGTTATTATGACTATTTTTCTTGTATCTCTGCCTGTAATATCAGTTCCCCTTGCAGCCTTGAAAACTGTACACAGTTCCAGGAGAGAAAAATGTTAACCAATAACTTTTAGAAAACACTAAAAAGTATGTGTCCTTATTCTCCTTGCTGCATCTCTAAACAACATTAAAACATTAAAACAAACCATGTAGCTATAGAAATGGGGGATGCTGGATCTGCTTTTCTGCAATTCCTTTCAGATTCTTTTCATGAGCACTTGTCTTCTTTCTTTTCTTTTTAATAACTTTCTTTCCTTTTATTTTTTTTATTTTTAATTTTTTTTTTAAATCTTGGAATTGCATTCATTAACCTTGTGAGGAATTTTGGGATAATATTTGTCCAGAAATCATTGTGTAGAATATGACACCCTTTTTGTATGCTCTTGGTGTGCACAGAATTTCATTACATACATTACCAAACATTACATATAATTTTAAATCCAAGACCCAACCCAAACCTTTTTGTCATTTATGATCTTTCAGAAAGCAGTGCAAAGTTTGATTGAAAATTATGAGACACAAAACTTTTACCAAAGTGTTTTCTTTTTTATTCTTTTAGCCATCAGAAAATAAAGGTTGAAATAGATTACATATCCCAGCAAAAAGCTGATTTAAGCAATGGGCTTTTTTCCTTTATGTGATGGCTATTTTCTTGTATTTTCTTTGACTGTTTGTTTGTCCAAGCCTTCAAACTAGTTCTTGGCAGGAGCACAAACCCCAGATGCATCTTTGTTAAAGGTGTTTCACAAATAATCAGTGACTCAAAACCAGAGCTTGTATCTGAGTAAGGGAAAGGCAAGCTGAATAAAAGACAGGAGTGTCAAATGGATCTGTGCTTCCACGGGAAGCAAGGAAAATGAGGATATTCAGGAAATCAGAAGAGTAGGAAATGTTCAACCTGGAGATATCAGTTGATGGGAAAGTGGTCCTGGCTATTAAGATACAAGAAATGTCCTCTAGGGAGGGATTGTCTCTAGCCCGTTAGAGGAAAGTGTGAACGACTTCAGAGCACTGCCTTTGTTGTGCAATCCAATTTCCTGAATGCAAAGTTGAGTAATTTTATTTTGTTGTTTCACCTGGCTGTGTTCATTTGGGTGTCTTTAATTACTAAATGTTCAATAGCGTGGAGCCCAACTGGACTTCACTTTCTCTGGAAAGGAGTGGTGGAGTTCTTCTGTGTTGCCACTACACAGAAGAACAGCCCAGGTTGGACAGGACTTTTAAGCAACCTGATCTCATGGGAGATGTCCCTGGCCATGGCAGCAGGACTGGACTAGGGGATCTTCATGTCCAAAGAAGATCAACAAAGCTGGTGACAGGTCTGGAGAACATGTCCTATAAGGAGCAGGTGAGGGAAATTGAGTTGTTTAGTCTGGAGAACAGAAGGCTGAGGGGAGACCTTATTGCTCTCTGCAACTGCCTGAAGGGAGGTCTCTTTGCCCATGTAACAAGTGATAGGATGAGAGGAAATGGCTTCAAGTTCTGCCAGGGGAGGTTTAGATTGGATCTTAGGAAAAAATTCTTCCTGGAAAGGGTTATCAAGCACTGCAGCAGGGTCCCCAGGGAAGTGGTGGAGTCACCTTCCCTGGAGGTATTCAAAAGATGTGTAGATGTAGCACTAAGGATGTGGTGTAGTGGTGGAGATGGCAGTGTCAGTTTTACAGTTAGACTTAATGATCTTATGGGTCTTTTCCAACATAAGTAATTCTGTGATTCTATGACTTCTATTTAATTTTTATTTTCTAAAGAAGTGAAACAAAGTCTGGAACAATGTTTTACTTTCCTTGCTGGCCTAAATCTGTGGCTGGCGTTGAGGCAGGATTTCCACTCCTGACTTTTGAGTTCTTTCTGTCTTTTTAACCTTCAGAACTTACACCTCAGAGAGCACTTCCTAGATTGTTGCAGTTGTGGAAGAGGATTTCAGGGACATAGAAGTGGCCATGAAGCTGTGGAAGACTGTGCTGTGACCAAGTCCTCCCTCTTTCAAAGTCTCATTAATGCCTGGCAAGGAAATAAGGATTCTATTTATTTTTTTTTTTCTATGTAGAGGTAAGCTAATGGGGACTACTACTTCCCATTTCCATCAGTCCCAAACAAACACACAACACAGAGACAGGAGATATTAAAAATTAAGCAAATGGATACCCAAGCTGAAATGTCTTTTGTGATGGTGTTTTGAGACAGCAATCTGTAGACAGAGGAATATACCCCTATTTATTATCCCCAAATGCTAGTGTTCAACCCATGCAAAGCTCCAGGAGCAAGTTACTAGTGGTAGTACCCATGCTGAGCCAGGTTATACGTGGAAAAGACATTTCCAAAGGGGTAGTTTTCAAGCTGATTGAAATGTGCATAACTCCAGTGAAAACTAGATTCAGGGACTCCAAAGTGTGACTGTATCCTTAACCTTCTCTAAGGAAAAAATGACAGCTACGTAATGCTAAGGGAAGCTGCTTTTGCTTTCTGCAGAAACTCCAAGTGCTTGGAGGTATCAGCAGGTGATTAGGTACCCACTGGACCCAGTTTGGTATTCAGAGACAGCATATCCTGCAGGAGCAGAGAAAACAGAATTAACCAGGGAGCAGACACAGAGCTCTCTGTCTATCAGGCAGTTTGGGGTCACACTTGTTGGGGTTGGAGAGAAGAAGAGAAAGGGAAAAGTAAGTTTAAGTCTACGTCTGTGTCCCTGCCTTACAAACAGGCTTTTAGAGAGGGAGAGGAGGGTAGAAATGCTGACTTCTTCCCCTACAGTAAACAAGTTATCTGCACCTGAGCACAGAGAGGATGTAGGACCTCTGTCAGCTCTTCTAACCTGTCAGAGCTGTGAGGACAAAATTCCACTTTTAAAGATGTTGATTAACTTGTTAAGATTTCCCACTGCCTTAATTCTCTTTCAATATCTTTCAGCTTCCGATGCGGCTCCACATTCCTGAGCTTCAAGGAAGATATATTGTAGTTTCAACTGTAATGTTCAAAGGTCTGGAACATAGGATTTTCCATAGCAGATCAGGCCATGAAGTCACATTAATTCATAGCCTGCCTGATGGAATAGCCATTAGATCATAGTTCAGAGGAGGCAGTAACCAGGCAGTCAGTCAAAATGCTGAACACTCTTCTTGCCTGAAAATAGCATGAACTTGCCTGCAGGTTCTAAAAGTTGAAAAATTTGATTGGTATTTTGCTTGCCAGTGCTTTTGGACTTTTATTAGAATCAGTGTTCTTGGGAAAAAGTTTTACACTTCAGAGTGCAAAATTAAAAACATATTATACTGCATAGTGTGTATGTATCTCAGACAACAGTCATATTGATGGTGCAGTAACTTCGTATTTGTTTAAATAGTTTCTATGTTGGCCCCTGCACTCTAAATATTTTAAATTGCCAAAAATAGATAAGAATGCATAGTAAGATAATAATGTGTACATGTGTATAGGTGTGTAGATTCTCACCAGGAAAACTTATGTTGTGTTTCCCAGTTTTATAGCCAGTATGGAGTATCCTAGATAAAAATACATCTCTTTGCATAGAAGTAACAGAAGAGCCTTTGCTCTTCAGGCCTGGTCTTTGAAGGATGTAAGTATCTGCTTACAAGTTTTAGGGCTTGAAGAAAAAGATAAGCATGCATTTAAGTGCTTTGTCAAGTAAGTTGACAAAGTAATTTGGCTGATTTGATATCTTGAGACTTAGCAAGAAGAATAATGAACTCATATGAGATTAAGGCAGTACAGTGTTTATCAGTTGCTAGTTACTAGCCACAATCCTTTTCTCTATTTCAAAAGACTTCATCAGCAAGGAAAATGCTCCACATTCCTTTGGTAACCCTTCACACAGCATGGAGAACAGATACTGGGAGCAGACAGCATGAACTAAGTAGGAGTTCCATTGCAAAGATGATTCAGGAAACTTTCTTATGGCCACAAACCCTCAGTGTTGGAGTTGTTCATACTTCTATTCGACCCAAATACAATGTAGTTATGGAGGTTTGTCAGCAGTTGTCAGCTTAGCTTATGTCACGATCTGGTATTCGGATACGTGGCAATTTTTTTTTATAAAGGTGATCCCAAATGGTGAAATTAAGATGCAAATGAGGTCAGATGTCACGCACACAACAAACTTCTATTAGAGCAACACAGCAAAGGTCCCTAGAGTGGATAGGACAGGCAGGAAAACAGAGACAGAAAAGAAAAGAGAAAGCAGAGAGATAAGAGGACAGCAAGTGAGAGAATAGTCACCACCCACGGTCCAGCGATGTCAGTGGGGAAGTGGTTCCTGGTGGGGAAGTGCTTCAAATGCACCCACAGAGTCCCAGATTTTTATACAGTTCTTGCCCACTGCACCCCCACTTTTCTCCCTGCGTCAGGGAAAAAAAACTCCTATCTTCTCAGTCCTCTGAGATGGGGGGGGGGGTAGGTATGGGCTAAGTCCTGCAGATAGTCTTTGTTTGGAGATCTCTGCATTACAAAGAGGAGGTCGAGACAACTGGCACCACAGGCCTAGTTTATTGCAGTGGTTTTGGTCCTAGGAAGTGGCACTCTTTATCTTGTCCTGCTAAGTTGGTGGCTTTCATGAGATATCAAGGTCTGGTTATCACTGGATATCCTGCTCCCAGAGCCAGCTGTAGATCTCCTTTTTCTCCAAGCTCAGCATGTCCCACACTAAACTCCCCAGTTACTTGCTGCAGGAGGGGTTGGGTGGGTTGCTGAGACATCTCTTTAGTTCATCAACAGATGTTGTTTGACTCTCAGATGCCACAAGACAGACAACAGATATCCTGAGTGCCAGAGTCCATCACTTATCTCTTGGATTGTTCAAGACAAGCACTATACATTCTGAATGCCACAGCTTAACTGCAGGGACTGACCACATGCACATTCTTAGCATTCAGCAGATATGAAATAAAGCACATTAATTTGGATCTCAGGGAGAGAGAAACAGGGTGCAGTGAGTCATCACACTTTTTACAAGGAACATGACGTGTGCTCAATCAGGTATCTACGCTCAATTAACATGCAGAAACTTGTTAAGCTGTGGTTCCTTATTTGAAACATTATTATAGTTCAAGTCCAGGTGTTTCAAGATTTAAAAAAAAAAAAAGTGTGAGTATAAGACACCTTTTTTCACAGTAAGAACAATTAAGCAGAGGAACAAGTTGCTCAAGAGGTTGTGCAGTTTCTGTTGGAAGTTTGCAAGGTGTTACTGCTGAAAGCCATGAGAAACTTGGTCTGATCTCATAGCTCACCATGGTTTGGCAGGCCCTTGGACTGGAGATCCTCTATGATCCTGTTCAACCATTATCCTGTTGATCCTAGGGAATTAAAGAATGCAGGTCACCTTCATCATCTCACTCTGACTTTGGGAAATGCACAGACAATAAGTCTAATACTATTGAAAATTCTTTGACACTTCATTTAAGCAGGTGAGTGAAAGAAGTAGCAGATTGTGATCTTCTTCCAACGAGTCACTACAATGGGCTGAGGTGCTCTGTAAAAGCTTGAAAAGGTATTTCCTGACTGTTTAATGTCTAAAAAAGTAGGGTACATTTACAGATAGATAATACAATAGAATGATAATATTATAGGGCAATTCTCTGAAATGAAGTCTGTCACATTTATTGACAGATTTCAGACCTTGGCTCCAATGCATAGGATGCTCAGAGCTTCCTGAAGAAGACATCACTGGTATTGCACCTTTGTAGGAATAATACATTTCCATGGTCTTACACTGTGATGAGTCCAAACCATTTTTATCCCAAGTTCTCAGAATCATCCAGTGTAAAACAGTTGTCTGATACAGAACACCTTGGTGCCAGGATAGAATCAGTCCCACTTGGTAAAATTTCAGTAGATAGTTGAAATTAATAGGAAAAATTTATTCACTCAGATGGTGGTCAAGCAGGGGAACAAGCTCGTCAGGGAAGTGAGCATGGTCCCAGACCTATTGGTGTTCAAGAGATATTTAAGCAATGCTCTTAGAAATATGGTTTAGCTTCTGGGTTGCCCTTCATGGTGTCAGGAGTTGGGCTCCGTGATCCATATTGATCCATTTCAATTCAAGATATTATATGACTCTATGATTCTATAGTTTTGGCTTAAAAACTTTATGTCACCTTTAATTTAAAGCAGCACTGCATTATTTTACAGACACACAGTAAAGAACAATGGAGGGATTTCCCTTCACCTCATTTTTTTTTTGTTCTTGTTGACTTCCACATGTTCTCTTTGCAGTTACTGTTCTTGCTGTTATTCTCACATGAAAACCTCTCAGGGCTCTAATCTTTCTAGTTACATCTCCTCTATTTATGGCAGATCTTATGCTGAGACTGGATGTATAGAGCTGAACTTCATGTTCCAGGTAGGAATATAACCCTGATTCAAAAAATTATATTATCAAGTTCTTGGAATACTTTCCCTCTTGTTTTCTTACAGAGGTTTTTTTGTTTGCTCTTATTGTTGGATTTAATCTCTGTGATGCAGTGAGAAAGGTGCTAATAGAAATTGTATGAATCTGCAAAGTTGAACTAAAGTCAGCAGAAGTAAATAAATTTCCATGAACTGAAACTCTTGCCCTTTGATTTTCTTTTCATATGTAATTGTGAGTTTTTCTGCACTCATATTGTGTTGCTATATTTTTAATTATCTTTTGGGTAATGAAATGACCTGATGTGTTTACATTAAAATGCAATATTCAGTTTCTGTCAATATCAGTCTTTGAAAAGCTTATTGATATTGGAAGCTGCTGTCTTTCTCCTCTCTTTCTCTTTAATTGACCCAATTTAGAAAAGAGAATTAAAAAATGGAATTTTTAAACTCTCTTTCTAAAGAAGAAAATTGTAATACACAAGACATTTACTCTGTCAAATATTGCTGTTAGCTAATGCTGCAACTGAGAAGAACTGGCTAGAACTTGTTGAAAGTTTCTTCCCTGATGTATCTGAACTTTGTTACGATTTTTTTTTTAAACCACATGACATAATTCTTGATTGTTTAGAACACCAATAGCCAGAGATTGGCATTAATGATACATGATGGTGCATCACTGTAAAGCATCTTGCTGTAAAAATGTGATAGAATCACTGATTTGCCTGTATTTTTTAAGATTCTACTCCAATTCCCACCCCCCGACTCCCCCCCCCTCAAATCACCTGGTAGGTTTGAATCTAGTCCTCATCTCTACTTCTAAGACAGGCTTACAAAATTCTTCTTTCATTAAAATCAGTGCTGATTTTGAATTAACAGTTAAAAAGTCCCCTGTGCTCAAAAGCTGAATGGTGCTTTCCACTGTTCTGCTTTCTCTAGACCCATGTTGACTTTAGAATTAAATTCTTATTACATTCTTTTCAGATGCATATTGTTACCCTTGGCTTAGTCTGATCGACTGTCAGCTTCCAAGCAAAGCTCTGCAATAGCCTCCTCTCTTTCTCTCTCTCTCTCTCTCTCTCATTTATTGCTTTACTATCCTTTCTTTTTTTTCTCTGAGACAACTGATTTCTTTCTTATGAATATTGCAATACGGCACACTAAAAATTTCCACACGTTTATTATTTCACTGATCCACAACTCCTTAAAATTTTTTGTTCCTATTGTTGCATCTCCCAACTGCTTGGAGAAGCAACACCTGTTCTCCAAACTCTGTTTCTGCAGGTCGTGTCAAGCACGATGCCTGAATTTGATCCATTCCCTGAATCCTCTTCATCTTTCATTTTTCCAAGCCCATCAGGCCTCGTGCACTGAAGATGAAATTTTCTCCCCTGTGCATGTCTTCCAAATAGACTCTGGCCTTTCTCCTACTCCATGATCCTGTGGAAAGTGTTATGCCATAGGTGGGGTCATGCATAATTAATCAGGCCTCACTTTCCAAGGAGAATCTCGTTCACATCTTTCAGTGATATGAAGGTCCTTGAGCACTCTGTCTTCCCAAGATCTCCAAAAGAAATGAATCCTTATTCTGGTAGATTGGGTTTTGAGAATGCCAGTCTGGTTGTTTCAGAAAGCCCAGCAGTTCCTCAAAAAGCAGTACTAATGGAGTCACTCGTTTGCATTCTCCCATCTGTGCCAAAAATGCTGGTGTCTGGGTAGGAGATGGGATATGCTATTATGCGAAGCTCATGGGACTCCTTTAGTATGAAATTTGCAATACAAATATATTATTATCTCAAAATACACTGAAATAATCAGTCCCACACTCATCACCATGGTATCTGAACACCTCTGGGATAATATAATAATGTAATTGATCTAAAAAAGGTAGTGTAATTATACCTCTGCTGCAATATTTCACACATAGAGACGGCTTATAATGAATACTCTTTTACTTACTTTTTGAAAGGATCTATTTTCTTCAATGAGAGCCAGTGGGATAATTTATAGACAGGAAAGCTCTTCAATTGCAGAAGGTATTAGACCTTAAATGAGAAGTTCACTGTTTGCATTTGAGCAATTGATTGACTCCTTGCACCTCAGGGGCCTCAATAAGAAAAAATAACAAGGTTTTCTTTTACTCTGATGTGTCTTAGATGCTCAAAACTCAGAGAACTGTTCATTCTGGGAACCCTTCTTACCCAAATTTAGCATCTAAAATATAAGTTCCTAGTCCTAGATAGTCTTCCTGGCTCCTTCTGTAGTCAGAGAGAAGCTGAAACCACCAGAAAGAATGGCCTTGTATCAAGAAAGATGTCTGATGGGTGGGATAACTAACCGAGGTGACAATTCCTTGACAGCGGATGGAACTGAATTAACCAATGTAAACTGGTTCCTGAATGAACACAAGCACTTCATGACCTTTGTGAAGCTGAACTGTAGTGCATCATGGCATGGAATTTCTCTTCTCCACTGCTTTTTTCTCCTGCCATATGTGAAGCCCAAAAAAGATAAAAATTCCACAGGCCCTGAAGGCACAGTTTTAGATAGTGTATTTATACACCCATTTATATATAGACATATATAAATAGACACACTATAGTCATTAATTATAACAATACAGTGAAACAGAATCACAGAATCACCAAGGCTGGAAAAGACCTTTAAGATCATCAAGTCCAGCCTATGACCAACACCACCACACCATCTAGACCATGGCACTAAGTGCCACATCCAGCCTTGCCTTGAACACATCCAGGGATGGTGCCTCCACCACTTCCCTGGACAGTCCATTCCAATGTCTGATCACCCTCTCCATGAGGAAGTGCTTCCTAATATCCAACCTAAACCTCCCTTGAAGCAACTTCTATACACACTTGTTATATATACTTGTTAGATAACTATAGCATATATATAGTGTAGTATTGCAATGTTGAAAGGAGCACAAGAAGAACTGTAAATAAATTAGCAGAAGCAAAATAACGTATTAATTCCTTAATACTTCAATATGTGCCTGTTTCTGCTGCTTGCCTGAGAAATGTTTTCCAAAATAAGGGAAAAAGTCTTGAGTACAAGCTTAAATCCTTGTTCAGGGAAGTGTTTACCAGGGGATTATTTTATGCATATATTTTAGTCTTGTTGCCTTCAGGAGGACTGAGAAACATGCAAAAGTTAAGTAAATGTCAACGTGGTAAAATAATGCATCTATCTAAATCAGGAAAAATGAAACTATGTCTATAATTTATTGGACTCCTCTGTAAGGTGAAATGCTGCCAAGCACTGGTATTTGTGTGTTTTTCTTTGTTTCTTCAATTGACTTTCCTTTTTGTAACACAACTGTCAAAAATGTCTTTGCAACATTTTGATTCACAAATTTAATTACAGTTCAAACACCTGTATGCCGTTATTAATATTTCCCTTTAACCAGATTCTCTGATATTTTATCATCTTCACACACACGCAAAAACCCCTAATTAAATTCTGTTTGTTTTTACGCCCAATTTGCAATTTTAAGTTTTCACTTTCTTCATTAATTAGATAAGGAAAAAGCCATAGGATTTTAATTAATCAAGATATGTGTGAACATGCCTTCATTTTCAATTAAAGGTGAGATAAGAAGTTTGAAGATAAATGAACTAACACAGTCATTTTTCTTTTATTATCCTGACAGAAAATATATATATCATGAGATGCTATCAGCAGGTCTGCTTGCACTTGTTACAGATCTCTGGGGTATGTCTTACATTGAAAGAAATTCAATTATAGGAGGAAGAAATGAAGGCCTAAATCTTCAACAAGACCTGTGAATGATTGCAGTGTTTTTTATTTCCTTCAGCAGGATCATTCTAATTTCACAAGTGGATTTTACTGGGGTAATCTGTTACTTGCTATACATACCTACCCTCCAGTGAAGAAAATACTGATTTCAGTGAGTTCAAAGTCAGGTTTAACACATTCTGGTAGTCCATCTTCCTAATTTTATGATCAAAATATGTAGATGAATACGTATGAACTGCTCATAAAAGATCTTTCTAAAGGGAAGGAAAAGTCAATGAGATGATAAATACCAATGAATGGAGGATAAATATACTGGGAAAGACCACAGGCAAAGTCCATAATAACTCACTGCTCATGCCCAGGACTAAAAAACTGAATGAGCTGGGTAGGCAGCTCATACACCTTTGTTAGGACACAGCTCCCTAAATTGCCAAGACAACAGCTTTACAGGTGCACTTCTCACCATTGGACTATGAAGAGCTGGTGAGCACCACATCATGGCAGTCTGACAAGTCTTACAGTGACTTCTCTGAATCATTTCTTTCTCAGGAGCAACAATACCTCTGCCTTCTTCTCCTTCTTTTATACTGCCTGCCACACAAAGCCCATCATTTGTTCTCTGCTCTGAATACATAGAAATGAATGTCTATGCTGAAGCTGTCAGAATCATTTAGAGATAAATAAACTACAGCATAAAGGAAACATCTGTCTAAGCTCTGGATTAATTTAGCCTGGTTTTAGGGAATTGCAGATATACCCATGACATCAAATATGTTTTCTTCCTTATAAATTATGTAAAGAAGATAATACCAACTTTAATGAAGCTATCTTTCCAAAATGAAGTCATCTCAAATCAACTCTGAGCACGTCCCACAGACAGATTTCCCTGGTTTTGGTTTGGGGGTTTTTTGTTCTATTGTTGTTAGGCCAGAGATCTTTTGGGACTATGAAATTCAGCCTGGCTTTAGATTTGCAAGCTCACAGATGTAAATGAAAATCATACATACTGTCATTTCAGCATACTGCAGCATTGGACTGGTAATCTGCTTAAAAATTGAATAGGCTAAAATAGATGCAATAAACATAGTCATTAAACTTGTCAGAGCTTTAAGAATTGATCTTGATTCTACTTTTTAACTAAAGGCAGTACAGTTACATAGGCAGTGCTTGCAGTAACATGGCTCTTAGTTTTCTATTGTCACCATAGTCTGAAAAGATTTAGGATTTAGAATTAAGGGATACCACTGGTCTGGATACAAGGGCTGTGTAAATTTAACAGTGTTTAGGCACATACCCAAGCAGGTGAAGTATACTGTTGACATTGTTAAACTATCTAAATGGTCCTTGGCAACCTTTTGGTCTCCTCTACCTTAGAGTCTTCTTAATAACAGGAAGGCAGAGCTCAAGAATTAGCCCAGTCGAGGTCTAACAGGTAGTTTGGATGTGTCCCCCATGTTGAAGGCTTGGAGAGTTTAACAGTGTGCATACAGTAAGACTGTCTGAGTGGATATCAGGCCTTGGAAAGTCTGTAGTTTAGATGCAGCTAAGGGGTGACAAACATCTAATTCTGTTTACCCTGGACACTTGCCTTAGATGGGGAATCTCTCCCCTGAGGGGTGCTTGGCACTGTCAGCTGATAACAAAGGGTGCTTAGGTGGTTTGCTCAGACTTGCCACTGATCTTCATGGCTAAGGAGAAAGGAGGCAAGTAATACTTTGATTAGGATTCCTTGGGTCATCTTGAATAAATCCTTTAGCCTTTGTGTTGTTCATTTTCCCCAGGTAAAGAAAAGATATAATATCTGGCAGACTTTGCAAATGTCTGGGTTAAAAGGGTTGTAAAAGGAGGCATTGATAGACTCTCATTGCTGCTGTTTTTAATAGTTTGGTTTTTTTAAAACCCAAAGTCCTGGTAGAGACAATTAAAACCTTCCCAGATCTAGTTCATTAGCACTGCTTTTTGAACAGGGAGAGTATTTTACCCAAATTTCCTCCAATGGTTCTGAAACTGATATGTAGTCACCTAAAATACGTGGCCTGATTTTCAAAGGGCTAGACATTCCCCACTGCTGCTTAAATGGATCCTCACTGCCATGGGAAATGAGCATTAGTTAGGAAGGATTTACATTAGCTTCTCAGTGTCAATGAAGCTAGGATTTCTGAAAGACATTAATGAATTTGTGTGCCTCCATTTGTAAAGCTGGGAATTCAGACAGATGTGACAATGGATTTTGGTTTCGGAAAGGTACCACGCAGTAGCCCTAGGAAAATGAGACCTTTTTAAGGTGTTCCAAGTTAGACTTGCAAAATGAAAGGTCACATTTGAAAATCAACAAAGTTATCCACAGGCAATTATAGCATACAGAATTCTCCAGTTTTAATTAACAGAGAATGAATAATTCCACAGAGAGTGAGTTAAAAAAAGATATGCAGGGTGAGAGCGAGGGGGGAAATCAAACTACATTTCAGTAATAAACAAATACTAGTTCAGGTTCAGGAAATATAATTATTTGAAACCAGACCCAAAGTGAATGACAAGAACACCATGGAACTTGGTTTTCTGAAATCCATTTCAAGCTTAAGGTAATCATAATACTTGGGTTTTGTTTTGTTTTGTTTTGTTACCAGAGTAAATGCATGAACTGCATACTTAACTATCATTGAATGCTGTAAGAAATATTTATGGACTTATTTGGCAGCTAACAGTATGGCCTATAGCAATTAATATTTTTTATTTACAGAACTCAGTGCTCATAATGGGCAACTAATAGGCTTGCTTAATTGGCTTTTAACTACTAGGATCTTGTTTTAGTATTTTCCTCTTTGCCCAATGGCGCAACATTCTTGAGGATTTCAATGTGAGTTTAATCTGTTGCTGATTTATTTCATCTTTATTGCTTATGCAAATACATGCTTATTTGTGTGGCAAGGCAGGGGACAGTAACAGGGGCAGTTCTGGCATGTGTCTCTATTCAGTGCCTACACTCAAAAATGTTGCAGCTTCTTCCTGTTCATTTTTCCTCAATGTGGAAGAATTGGCCCCTTCTCCAGCTCCCTGCAGAAAGTACCCAAATAGCAGAAAAGTTCATGTCAGGAATGCAGACACCCTGACTGGTGGATGGTGATGCAAGCTTTGATTGAATTATCACAGTGAAAATTGTTCTCTTCACAGGCAGCATCCATAAAGTATGGCTGGCATCACCTTGAGTTACCAGCTTGTGTTTATGAACTGACCTCACTATTGCTGTCAAATGAAAAAATGTTGGCCAGGCAGAGGCAGAAATTGCCATTGAGACTGTATACTTCTGTCCTCAAAGCTGAAGGAGCTGGCACTATTAGCTTATGGTCTGTTTCTCTCTCCTCTTTCCCTGCTTTTTTGCAAATAAAAATCTCACTAGCAAGGACAAAACCAAAGTGAACAGCTCTACAGAGTACCGGTTTGGCCATAATTGCAAAAGCAATCCCCCATTTTTAAGTCTGCAGCCAGTAGAGGCTGAGATTTGTCTCTAGAAACTTTTGAAACAAATCAAAAGCTTGGACATAGAGTCAGAATGGAGTGAGAATGAAAGTTTAACAAGAAGCACAGAAGTTTGGGAAGCTGAGTCACGGCCAAGAGAAGATTCAGATGGAATAGTTATCTTGTCCCAACAGACTCCCACTCTCTCAACCATGTAGTCTGTTCCTGAGAATTGGATATTCAAACAGTCCTCGGAGGGGCCCACCAGTGATGGCTTTATTGGTCCCAAGTAATTGAAGGAAAAGATGCCTTGTTCTTACGTCAGTAGATGGCACTGTTTCTATGAACTGCTGATCCACACCCCCAGAAATTCAGCTCTGTCTCCTTTCATATATTCTGTACAGGGAGAAAACAAAATCAAAAAAACTCAAGCCCAAAAAACCAAACCATACCGCCCAAACAGAACAAAAAAAAATCAATAGTAAAATAACATTCTAAAAGTTATAAAATTAGTGCTTCAACATTTGAAAATTCCTGAATTAATCTAAGGTTGCTCATTACTCTTTATCTTACCTTTACAGTCTGTATGCAGTATGATATACTCTTCACTCATGTGCTCATGATTTCAATTTCCACAGGACCTCTGCCTCAGTTAATGCAATTAATACATTGATTGGAGGATAAAACAATTGTATGGGATAAAGAACAGTCTTTATGGAATTCTGATGCTTCATTGGTGTTGTGTATTGAGAAACAGATGGATTCACTGCTTTCTAAGAAGGGAATCTGTGGATGGTCACTGAAGAGTGAACTTGTTACATCTAGGTTGAGCTGGATGTAGAAGGTTCATGCAGTGGCCATACACCTGCTTATCTGGCCACACTAATGAACATTTGGAAATGTCCAAATTACCAGACTCCTGAGATGCATACTGAACAAAATTTCTTCACAGCTCAAAAGATATATTCAAGTAATCTATCTTGGTTGCATGGGTATCCCTGACAGCATCACCCAACAAGAGCCACCTAAGAGGTCTATGCTATGGCTGTTAGGGTTACCTTCTTTCTAATAATGTAGTGTGTTTTAAAACATAATTTCCTACTTTGTTTTTTAAGTAAACTCAGAAATACAATAAGCCAAACACATGGAACACCTGTTATGCACCTCCGTGGCCCATTATCCCTTGACTGGAGGGATAATACACTTGTGCTAGCAGGTGGATGGAGCTAATTACCAGCCGTGGGGAATCAACAGAAGTGTGGTGAGATACTGTCACAGATCTGGCCAGAAAGTGTGGCGCTGGACTCTTTGGGGTCCCCTATCATCCATGAAGGGGAACAGGTCTCATTATTGCAAATTCTCCCACTTAAACCCATGAGCCTCGTTTTATTCTAGCCTCACCTAGTTTTTTATTCCCAAACTTTCTGCTCTTCAGTTTCAGTTTTGCTTAGGCAGGTTTCTCAGCTGAATCATTGTCTTTATTCTTAACTAGTCCTGACTCCTACTTCCTGGCTCAGTACCTTGTGTCTCTTACATTTCCCTGCTAAATCCAATCTTCCATTTCCATATTAATACTTACTGCATCTCTGCTGATTCTGTTTTTTTGTCCTTCCATTCAGTTTTCTCAGTTTGTCATTCCCCTCCTTCCCTGGCATCCCTCACACTTACCTACTGGTCTTAGTCCCTTCTGTCCTACCAAACGCTATTTCACCCTGATGCTGTAGCTCCTGTTGGACCTGTTTTCTGTGACTCATCCTTTCCAAAACTAGCTCCTCTTCCACTCTGCCCCACCTTCATCTGTCTACCCAGCTGACCATCACCTTCATCATCAACCCCAGTCTGATCTTCAGTCCTCTTCTTTGTGTATCAGCAAATTCTCTGTTTTAACCTATTGTTGGGTGTTTTCCATTTTATTCTGCTCGATCTCCTCTTTGTTTCCTTAACACTTTCTGGTGGTTTGGTTCTGGCATGGTTTCGGTAGCGGGGGAGGGGCCTCAGGAGTGTCTTCTGTAAGAAGCTGCTAAAAGCTCCCCCAGCTCAGGTGGCCAAGGCCGAGTCATTAGAAAGACAATGGATGCGCCTCCGCGATTAACATATGAAAGAACTGATATAAGACCTGAGCAGAGAGCAAGCAAAGGAGAAAGAGCTTTGCTGGAGAGGTGGCAGGCAGTGCCGGGGTGAAGATTCTGAGGCTGCTGAAGAAGATGCCCGAGTAGAAGTTTCCCTGCAGCCCACGGCGAGATGGCAGGCTGTCCCCCTGCACAGTGGAACATTCCCTGAAGGCACCAGGTGAAGCGAATGTGGATTTGCAGACCGTGAACTAGGAACTGCAGCCTTGGAGGACCTCGCGGCAGAGGAGGTGGCTGTTCCCGAAGCAGCCCCTGACTCTGTGGGCAGCCCGCGCTGGAGCAGCTGCTCCGGACCTCGTGGGAAGGACTCATGGAGGAGAGGTTCGTGGAGGACTCTCTGCCATGGGAGGGACCCCGTGGGGAAGCAGGGGAGGACTGTGAGGAATCCTTCTCCCTGAGGAGGAAGGAGTGACAGGAACCACCAGACTGTGAAGTGACTCTAAACCCCATCCCCCTGTGCCGCTGGGGGGAAGGAGGGAGAGAAATGGGGAACAAAGTAATTTGGGCCGGGAAGAAGGGAGGGGTGGGGTAACGTATGTGAGCCCTGCTATGTGTGGTGTCTGTGTCCTGTGGGCATTGGATTTGTGTGACATTAAAGTATTATTTTTTTCCCTAAGTTGAGTCTGTTTTGCCCGGGACCTTAATCAGTGAAGAACCCTCCTTGTCCAGACGACCCATGAGCTTCTTTCTAGTTGGCCTTTGTCCTCCCCACCCCAGTGTGTGTGTGTGGAGAGTGACTGAGTTTTTGTTGTGTTTAGGCCCAAACCACGACACACCAGCATCGCAGGGTTTCCTCCTTTCTGTGTTTTCTTCCCTGTTATTTCGTGGGAGTGCGGAAGGATGAATGTCAAGTGAACACGAGACTCATGGTCATTGGTGTCCCTAGATACCAGGCAGCCTGCAATGGGTGGGAAGGTGGGAAGGTGTAAAGAAACCTTGCAGTGTCATGTTCAGGTGAATCCAGCTGCTCTGTAATGATCCTGGAGGAACGTTGAAATCAAAACCAGGACAAAATATGTAAAGACAGTAGAGCTAAACTGACTGAGAAAAGGTTCTTCTAAATTAGGACATTTTCAAATAAAGGCGTATTTTTTTTGTTCACATGGGCCAAATAGCATGGTGTGATGGTGATCTACTTTTTCAGAGAAACAGAGGCTTTTTGTGACATTAAAAACTGTCTCAGACATGCCTGAATAATCATATAAAGTTTTTTCTAGAAATATTGAATATAGATACATTGTAAGAGAAATGTTTGCCAAAGAAGAAAGTTACTAGCAATCTAAAATACAACATTACAATGGAACGAGACAGATGTCTTATAATAGGTAGAAATATAATTTCCTATGGAAAATTGTCATTTCGTGTACTTTAATAATTTTTACAATTTCTTATGAGAATTTGATGTGGAAATGGAAGTAGGAAAATCAGGGATGCTGTGAGGACAGATAGAAGGATATTTTACTCCTGCCATTCCCAGAAACAGTTCTCATTCTGCTTACTTTAAGGAACAAAGTCACTTCAAACTCAACTTTCTAACCTCTGAGGTGTCCCACTGGAAACACCTCTTTGCTTTAACCTGCACGGTGAAAAGAAACGGGGAAGAAATGAGTGTTTCCCTGCTGGTTTCCAACAGTGTGGCATTCAGTGCTTCTCAGGGATAGCATTTTTCTAAAGAATATATCTATCATTGGCATCCACTTTCAGTTTTTCAGACTTGCTTTCAGGTGCTGGCAGTCCCCCCAGGAGGTATTTTTCTCTGTGGAGCCTCTGATACTACTCTGGAGAGATCCCAACTGTTCTTTGCATTTCAGCAGCTGGGAGATCACCTTTGTAGCAGTCTGTCTGAAAGCTGTCACAGGGCTCTGCTGATGGTCTTTGTTTGGCTGATTTAATGGAATCATTATCAGAAAAAAGAAAGAAAAGACAAGAAAAAAAGTACTTAGGTGATAACTTTGAATGTGAATTCCTTTATTTGTCGACAAAACAGGAGCAGAACCATAGTGACACTGCACGGGTTTGTCTTAGCTGTGCTAGATGATGCCTTCAGGCTCAGCATACTCCTGGGAACCCTGAATCCCGTTTGGATGACATGTTCAGAAGCCACCACAGGAAACAGCACACTGGAATTATTGTCCTGGTGAAGTTTCCTAGAAACAGAGTAGTTTGGACTGTAGCAGAGATTGAGCACAATCTGAGGAAACTGTGTTTGCCTACTTTCTGATCAGCTGCCGGCCCTGCTGGAGTGTCAGGAAGATGGTCAAACTGGACTAACTAGAGGAAGTAAAAGTTGCAACGAGGTTTCCATCATTATTTAGGCATAGCCAGAAGGTCAAGTGAGGTGATTCTCCCCCTCTACGCTACTCCTACGCTACTCTAGTGAGACTGTACCTGAAATACTGTGTGCAGCTCTGGAGCCCTCAGCACAGGAAAGACATGGGCCTCTTGGAGAGGGTCCAGAGAAGGGCCACAAAGATGATCAAAGGGTTGGAGCACCTCTGCTATGGAGACAGGCTGAGACAGTTGGGGCTGTTCAGCCTGGAGAAGAGAAGGCTCCAGGGAGACCTTAGAGCTCCTTCCAGTACTTCAAAAGGCCCTACAGGAAAGCTGGGGAGGGGCTTTTCACCAGAGAAGATAGTGATAGGACAGGAGTAATGGTTTTAAACTGAAAGAGGGGAGATTTAGATTTAGATTCACCATAAGGGTAGTAAGGTGCTGGAACAGGTTGCCCAGGGAGGCTGTGGAAGCCCCCTCCCTGGAGGTGTTCAAGGCCAGGTTGGATGAGGCTTTGTGCAGCCTGGTCTAGTGGGAGGTGTCCCTGCTCATAGCAGGGAGGTTGGAACCTGATGATCTTTAAGGTCCCTTCCAACTTTCACCATTCTACTTTCACATGAGGCTGCAGCTCTGGCATGTTTCCTCCACTAAACTAGAAGAGAAGTTGTTGGTGATACCTAGCTAAACAGGATGCAATTAATCTGTGGTCCAAGGGGTTACTTAAAGCCAGTGCTGATCGTTATTTTTCTGAGGCCAGATACTGCATGCAAAAGAAAACAGAAATGGATCTTTGTATTTTGTACATGTAATGCACAAAATAATTGGGAAAATGTAACTCCAGAACATTTCACTCTTCAAACACTGCCTTGGAAGTATTCTAAGGTTTAAAGAAGTCCTGAAATAGTAGCGTGTTAAAAAAATAGTTGGGATCATTGTAGCTTAATAGTGCAGTGGCATTTTTAATATATTTTAATGACAGGCTGAATGAAGGAAACGCTCTGTGCTTTCCTCCTTGGAAAGCACTTTGAAATCTATGGATTTACAGAGCTATTGCAGAGCTAAGTATTAGTGTTACCACTATGGATTGCTACTAGGAAAGATACTCTGGAATTGATCTTTCTTTTATTATGTTGGACTCAATTACTACCTGTTCTAGTCTTTCTCCTGGCTGTGTTTCTATTTCTGTATGTTTTTTAAAAGAAGGTGGGGGTCTGGGGAAAGGGAAAGGCATTTTCCCTGGTAAATCAATTAACTTCTGCAGTCCAGCAAACTGTGAAAAAACACAATAACTCTCTTTAAATGTTCCATTAGGGCCCAGTAACAGCTCATTAGATTATACAAGGTATGTGTAATTGCCCAGAAAAGATGCACTACTTTCCTGCAATGCTTAATTTAATCTCCAGTCTTTACATACAACTATAACCACCCACTAAAGAAGATTCATGGCCTCGTGCCCAGTGGTATGTGTGTATCAGTGTGTGTTTTAAACATAAGAATGTATTTAACAGGCAAAACTAGTATGGCTTTATTTCCAGTTCCTTGGTATAAACTTACTAAAACAAGGCTGTGGAGGACAGGCATTCTCCATGCAGAATATTTTCAAGTTGATGGGAAATCCCTCACTATCTTTTGTCTTGGCTGCATAAAGGGGTTTTCTAGCCAGCTCCCCCGCCCCAGGTCTGATCATGTGAGGTCCTGAAGAGACTGAGTTCTACTGGTGAAGAATATATGGAGGATACATCTGTGAAAATGAGATACCTGTTGTGCGCATAATTGCACTGCTGGGTTTCTATGTACTAGAGGGTTTTGTTTTGTGGGTTTGTTTGTGTTTTTTTTCTAAACACCCTTCACCTCACCTCCAGCACAGAAATTCAACCCCACTATGACCAGGTCTCTCTGCACTCACCTCTGCAGCCTTTGCAGCTGAGTGCTTAAGCACCCTGGAGTCCTTCTCACCAGGGCAGGTCACACTTCCATGCTTCATAGTTACAACACTTCCTAAACCTTTATTTCATCCAAGGGATCGTTGGGAAAAATTCCTGGTTTCCCCATTTTAAGAATGCTTTCTTGATCTTTAGGTGACTCAGGATAACTGGTTCTATTTTCTTTTTTTTTTTTATTTGCACTTTCCTGCAAATATTTCTGACAGACACAGTATGGCAAAAAAAGAAGCGAAATATCAAAGACTAGCTCTTCCACTGATACCTCAAGAATTGATGAAACATGGGATATAAGGGAAAATCTCATGGAAACCTGTTGCTTCTGGAGCTCCAACCTTACTGTGAGAATCCAGAACAACCCAATGTTGCAGGTGTGTATGGGAGGGATTTTCTGCCCTAGATTTCAACCTGGACTGCTGACACAAGCCCTCATTGCATTGTTAAAACCTTGTCTCTTTTTAAAGGAGAACTGATACCTAAAAGACCTTGTTCATCAACACAACACAGTACTTTTATGGAGAGGTAGGGAACTTTGGGATGCTAATCCAAACATCACAAAGCCTACCTAGTCTATTGTGAAGTGAGAGTTCTGCTCCTAGAAATATCACAGGAAAGCCTGTATTCCTATAATAAGATAAGAAAAAGAATTAAAGTATAGGAACCTCTTCCTTCAAAAGCTAGATGTTGAACTAATGTTTCTTTTTAAAAAATAAACTTAATTTACTAAAATGGAGATTTTTCCTCGTGTCTCTTTCATACTTGCTGATAAATAGGAAAAAAATCATATCAGAAAAAAATTTAAATTGGTTCCAAGCCAATGCAAAAAAATGGTAGGGATGCAACGTTATGTTTTCTGAAAAGTATCTCCTCAGCTGCTCTGTTTCATTCCATGTTTCCACCTTACTGATCGAGGGCCATTTTTCTTTTTCTGCCAGGCTACACAGCACATCAATCCTTATTTGTAGCTCTCATGATTTCCAGCCTATTGGTTTAAAACAAACAAATAGAGGTTTCAAGTTCTCCCTGATGTAGAGTCTGTTGGACAGTCATTGATTTTGCTGGGTTTAAGAATGTTAAAATGGCACTGGGGCAGAAAATACAGTACTTTCTAAAGTGACATGGCAGGCATGTATCAGCCATACAAATGGGGAAGGGAAATTAAAACAGGCCAGAGAGTATTGTTTTACTCTCTACAAAACCAGTCCTATAGAAGCTTAAAGCCTTCCTATAATTTATCATATACTGATGGGGGTACCATGAAATGCTTCTAGATGGCTGAGATTTACTGAAGCAAAACCAGGCACCTGGACAGTGATACACACTCCAGCTGTATTAAGACAAAATGGAGCCTTTTTGGACCTGGAGTAAAAATGAGCTCTTTCCCAGGCCCCAGCTGGGCATATTGTTATATACCTCTGACATTGTAACTTACAAACTCTATAATGAGAAGTAAGACATGAGAAGAAAGCTGACTTGTAGACCCTTGTTATTCTGTTCGGGCACCTCAACAATTTCATATAGTTCAGTGAGTGCAGGTGTTTTGAATTCCCCAGTCAAGATGAAAATATAGGAGAAGGAGGAACTATATTGAAATAGACCCATGAAATGAAAAGGCTTTCCTGCCAAACAGTCTCACAAAATGAGCTTTCTGCTTTTACAAAAACTTTTTTGCATGACTCCAATAGAAGCATCTGGGTTTAGTTTTGTTTCAGAGTTAATAAGTCTTTAAGTAAATTCTGGAAGGAAAAATCTTTTCCAAAGTAAATTACTGAAGAACTTCATTATAAAGTTCTTTCCTTCCTGCCTTCCTGTCGTCTTCTCTTCCTTCTCCTCCCCCTCCTCCCCTTTCTTTTATTCTTCCTCTTAATTTCTCTTTTGCTTTCTTTGTCTTTCCTTTGCTCTTTCTCTTAGTTGGTAAGATCAGCACAGAACTTTATGTCCAAACTGATGCACAACAAAAATGCTCTGTGGTATTATGCAGTGTCCTGGTTTGAGCCAGACAGAACCCATTTTTCTTTTTAGTCATTTTACTTTTCAGTTAGGTCTCTTCTAAGTAGCTCCACTTGATGAAATTAACAGCATGTTTTTCAGTCAGTGTCTGCCTGAAGAAGTGTCTAACTTCTAGGTCTAATAATGCTAAAAGTTAGTTACTGCTGGAGAATGGGATGCAGAACCAAGGTCACTGCTTGGTTCTGCTTAACTTCTTGTGCACTGGAAATGAAAGGGAGGAAATGGGATCGTACCTGTGACCCTCCTGTGGGGAGGAGAGGACCAGACAGGTGACCAAAGTTGACCAAATTAGGTTTTCTGTGTCATACGTGTCATGCGCAATAAAAAGCTGAAGGATCACGTGGGTTAAATTCTCTTTGTTCTTGGCCAGAGTCCTGGGAGGACTTTGTTGGTTCTTCTGCCTTTTAACCCAATCCATGCATTCCTGAATCTGTATGTTTCTGAATCCAACTCCCATCTGCTGCTGACTCCAAGTGTCCAGTCCAGGGTTTTCCCAGGACCTGTTCTGCCTCCTCAGTGGTGCCTAGGTGTTACTGGGGGGGAGCTCGATATTATTTTTGTATATCCTTTGTATTTGTACAAATATGTATTTGTACATATTCCATTACTTTCTTTTCCATCATTATTGCTTTCATTAAAGCTGTGTAGTTTAGTTTCCAACCTGTAAGTCTCTCTCCTCTATTCTCTTTCCCTGTCTGAGAAGGGAGAGGGTTTAATAGAGAGCATCTGTCATTCAATTTAATGGCCAGTCCAGAGTTACACCTTCACACGTGGAAGATAATGTCCAAACTCACATGCAAAAACAACACTAAAAAAAAAGGGTTGGTCAAATTAACACAGGAGGTTCAGTTCTTCCCTGTTCCAGATGCATATTTTCCAGATTTCATACTTTTTTCCTGCTTTTCTTTTCACCCTTCACACATAACACAATAGCAGCACCAAGACCCATGAACTGTGGTGTAATTTTGGAAATCTGTTCTTTCCATGTCTGTTGAGCTAAACTCCCTAAGGCTGCACAAGAATAGACAGACATTGGACACTTCTACATGGAAAGTGCTCCTGTAATTCTTTAGCTCAACACCCTTTGGGTGTCATTTGTGCCACCCCACAAGGCTATCAGAGCATCTCCACAAGTAGTCTTGTAGTGATCTACTAGATCATCACTGCTCTCCTGGGATGAAGCATCCATGAATACCTGTACTGCAAAATGCAGCCTTGTATTGAGACCTTACCTTGTAGGGGGTTGAAAATTCAAGTAACACAGGCATTGAGATGTGGGAGGAGGTTGTACTATTTTTTCTTCCTTGGATGTGATGACATTACAGCACTGAATAACAGAAATACATGTGGATCTGAGTGAGCATGTTTCTGTCCCTTGCATTCTTGACCTGGGGTTAGTGAAGTAGAACCAACTCTGATTTCTTTGAACAGTGGAGACACAGATTGAGTCAGGAAGTCAACCCTCTTCCTGTCCACGTTTAAGCACATGCTTTAAAGACAGCAGAATCAGGCAAATGCCTAAGGGATGTTTCTGTTGTTGCTGAGCAGTGCTTACACACAGTCAAGGGCTTTTCTGATCCTCACAGGACCCTACCAACGAGTAGGCTGGGGGTGCACAAGAAGCTGAGAGGGGGCACAGCTGGGACAGCTGACCCCAAGTGACCAAAGGGATATTCCAGACCATATGAGGTCATGTTCAGCATATAAACTGGGAGAAGAAGGAGGAAGGGGCAGACATTTGGAGTGATGGCATTTGTCTTCCCAAGCAACTGTGACATGTGATAGATCCCTGCTTTCCTGGAGATGGCTGAAGATCTGCCTGCTGATGGCAAGCAGTGAGTGAATTCCTTGTTTTGCTTTGCTTGTGCACCTGGCTTTTGCTTTACTTGTTAAACTGTCTTTATCTTAATGCACGAGTTGTCTCATTTTTACTCTTTGGATCCTCTCCCCCACCACACTGGGGAGAAGTGAGTGAGTGGCAATGTGGAGCTTGGTTGCTGGCTGGGGTTAAACCACAACAATGCCATGAGTTATAGGATTGGTTTCTTTTTCTTATAATTCAGTTATTAATTAATATAGTAATGCAAGTCTCTTCACTAAGGCACATTTGACAAGAAACATCTCCACTAGGATAAACTGATCTAGCTCCCACAAAACCTCTTTGAAAGGCCAAGTGGCTCTTGACAGTTTGATATTTGTTACCTAAAAACACTCTTAAGTTAACTCATGATCCTGAACAAACACAAATCTAGCATCCTGCAATGGATGTTAGTGCTGTTGCTTCACTACAGTCCAAGACCCATCAGAAGTAATCAAGCACAGCAATGGGGAGATCGTTCTCTGAAAGACAAGTGGCAAGAAATCTCTGAACCAAACTTGTATTTTCATGCTTGGTATGGCCAAGGAGCACAGTGGTGGCAAATTGAACAGCATTAGGAATTATTAAATGGTGGTGAGAAATGGGACCGGGTACAATTGAAATGAAAGTTTAAATAAGGGTTTATTCACTGCAAGAGGTTTTTGGACCTAAATAGCTTATTTCTTCTTACATGACCTTCCCCTCCCTCTGAAAATATTTGAGAGTGCTGTTTTCCAACGCTATGGCAACATAAAAATTCAAAGTTGTGTGTATGCAGAAGGAAGCCTAACATCTGTGGTTGGCTAAAGTTTTCAACAACCCCTCAGTATCTTTAATATTCACCAAACTGTGAATAAGCACTTTCTTTTTTTTCTTCTTTTTTGTTTCCTTGGCAGAAAACAAAGCCCCAAACATGCTGATGAGTTGGAACATTATGTGACCTAGAGTGAATAGAGAGATGAACAAAGTATCTTATGGGAGCAGTTTTAACAATTACTAAGACTTGTAACAATTTTTTCATAATAAGCCCTGTAATCTACTACCACTAATACTAATACAAGCACTTATGGTAATAATAACCCAAATTTAATAACAAGGCAGCAATAGTATTTGCTCTGTGTATGTGTTCAAACCACTTTACATGCATTATAAAGTTATGGATCATTTGAGAGGGCCTCAGGGAAAATAATGTGGTAAATGTATAAGTATTATCTCAAAGTGTTGAACCTGTTTGCTATGAGCTGATGCCACTTCCATCTCATATTCCAGCTTAACTGGGAAAAAAGACAAGAACAAGGAATTTTAAGTGGGACTTGGCAGTACTTTGACTGGGTGTGCATTTGCAAATTCGCACACATAAGCAGGGAGAAGAAATGCCACAAGTGACCCTTCTCTCATCAGAAATTCAGATATCACAATGTTGAATGTGAAACCCTTGCAGTATTACTCCCCAATGAGCCAAGTATTATATTACAAATCTTACTAAAGCACATTGTTCCAAATCTACAATACCTTTGAGACAATTAAATCACCATTTGTGATAAGAAGAAAAAAAAAAAAAATCTCAGCATCAAATAAACCATTTGAACTGGGACTTCTTGATCTGTTTGGTGTAGGTAACCTGTTGCACAGGTGGGGGAGCTCAGGTACAACAGAGAGGACAGCAGCATTTCCAAGTTGGTGCTTATCTGACAACTCTACAGGGACATCTACTAAGGGCTCCTTGAGAAATAAAAATTTCTCCTTTTAGCATCAGTGGAGAGCAGGGAGTTAAATATCTAAGTAATTTTAAGAATGCAGCCCAGGTCTCCCAGCCCTTTGCTCAGTACATCAATCACAACAACTGGATACTTAAGTCAGTCCAATAATTTCCATTGATGTCCTTGGGCTTGATTAGGATCTGAGTTATGACTTTACATATTATCTGCTGGGTGGGGGAGCATTTAAACAATCAAGGCTAGGTGAGGAGCACAAATGGATGATATTGTGAGAGTGGAGAGCAGTTTACAGGGCCTGGGGAGTGGTCTTACCACTAGACTACAACACTGAGCCTCCAGTAATGCTGACTACCAAGTACTGTGCACACTTCTCCAAAGAGACAGGGATCCAAAGGGAAGAAAAGGCTGCATCAAAAGAAGTGTGGCCAGCAGATCAAGGGAACTGATTCTTCCCCTTTACCCAGCTCTTGTGACTAAACAGCCCCAGTTCCCTCAGCCTCTCCTCATCCTCCAGGCCTTTCACCAGCCTGCTAGCTCTTCTCTGGACAAGCTCCAGCAACTCGACATCCTTCTTGTAGTGAGGGGCCCAGAACTGAACACATATTCAAGGTGTGGCCTCACCAAGGCCCAGTACAGAGGCACAATCACCTCTCTACTCCTGCTGGCCACACTATTCTTGATGCAGCCCAGGATGCCCTTGGCCTTCTTGGCCACCTGGGCCCACTGCTGGCTCATGTTAAGTCAGCTGTCAACCAGCACCCCCAGGTCCTTCTCCACCATGCAGCTTTCCAACCACTCATCCCCAAGCCTGGAGCTTTGCATGGGGTTGTTGTGACCCAAGTGCAGGACCCAGCACTTGGCCTTGTTAAACCTCATACCATTGGCCTTGGCCCATCGATCCAGCCTGTCCAGGTCTCTGTGCAGAGCCTTCCTACCCTCAAGGAAATTGACACTTCCACCCAGCTTAGTGTCATCTGCAAACTTACTTAGGAAGGACTCAATTCCCTCATCTAGATCATTAATAAAGATATTGAACAGGACTGGACCCAAAACTGAGCCCTGGGGGACACCACTGGTGACCAGCCACCAACTGGATCCAACCCCGTTCACTACAAGTCTCCGGGCTCAGCCAGCCAGGCAGTTTGTTACCCAGCAGAGAGTGCACCTGTCTGCTCCATGTGCCTCCAGCTTCTCCAGGAGAATGCTGTGGGAGACGGTGTCAAAGGCTTTACCAAAGTCTAGATAGACAACAATGTCAACAGCTCTTCCGTTATGCACCAGGAGGGTCACCTGATCATAGAAGGAGATCAGGTTAGTGAAGCAGGACCTGCCTTTCCTGAACCCATGCTGGCTGGGCCTGATCCCTTGGCTGTTCTGCACTTGACACATGAGTTCACTCAAGATGAGCTTCTCCATGGTTTTCCCTGGTACTGAGGTCAGGCTGACAGGCCTTGAATTGCCTCTGAGGATGATATTTTGTAAAGAATGCAACATCTAATGAGATGTATGAGAAAAAAAGAGAGTGATGTTTCTAAATTAGGTTCTTATAAGAATAAGTGGCAAAGTCCAACAGCAGCAGTGAAGTTCCTGTATGCTGAAGACAATGGCATTAATTTGATTTATTACCATTTAGGGTGAAGATTCAGGACAAACACATAGAAAATTTTAGTGAGTCCTGGACAGGATAAGTGGGAATGAAGGATGGAGTGCAAATTATGGAACAGAGCCTCATTTATTGTAGAAGAATCTTGTGGCTTGCAGCAATTTTACAGATCTTCATAGCTAAACTAAGTAACTCTACACAAATTAAAGGATGTGAAAGGAATCTAATAAGACTCTTTTGAACTGGAGAGAAGGCCTGTATCTTCCGTGTGCTCTAATGAAAGTGACATTTGATAAGAAAGGAATAGGGTTGTACTGCCTTTAAACCTGGTTTTAAGCTGGGTTTAAACAGTTTGTCTCATTTATTCAAGGAATCATATATAACCTGAAGGATGGTTTTGTTATAAAAGGTAACCCTTGGTTTAGCCAGAGCTTTTGTGATTTAAGGCACTACTGCTATTCTGCCCCATATTCTTCCCTACCATTGAGTATATGATGTTACAGTTAAAGTATTTATATATAGTAACAAGCACTGGGAAGAAGATAAAAAGGAGTATGAAAAAGAAAAGCTTCCAGGTCACTTCCTACAGCCCCAATAGCCAGATTGACTAAGAACTCAGCTTCAAGCAGAGATAAAAATCTTCCTATTTAAGCAGTTTCTATTTCTTTTAATGGAGATGTAACATATTAGTAGAGATGGAATGGATTTTCCATTTCCTTTAATAGAGTGGAACGGATTTTTCTGGTCTGGAGGCCAGACTGGGCTCCAAAGCACAACAAAGTAGAGATTGACATTTTCCTGTAATTTAGGGAAAGTTGGAAGTGCAATTGGGGTCTTGGCTAGCCAAGCTGCCTTGCTGATATGTTAGCAGCTCATAAGGACAGAGCTTAGCATCCAAGGTAATCTCACTGATCCACACAACCCGGCCTTTGGCATTTCACAAAGTTCTCTCCAACTTGCCAGTTTCATTAGTGTGTGTTCTCAGCTACACGAGTTACTCTTGTGGGAAATACTTCCATTGCATAATTCCTTTGGTTCCAAGTCACAGCCAAGTGGTCTTTGGTGTTAAAAGTGTTCAACAAAAACATCGCTCTGTTCTTTTAAAGATTCTGAGAGTAGATAATATTATTTCAATATAACATTTATTCCTTGATGTGTCTGAGTCATAAAGCTCCAAATCCTTTAAACTAGATTTTGATCTGAATCTCCTCAAATGTCCAGCTTCCAATACATCAACCAAACAACTAGACTACAAGGCAATTTATTTCCACAGTAGAGAGTAAAAAGCACTATGAGTTGATATAATAATGTGAATATAAAACCTATATAGAAATAAAGGGAGGGAAAGAAAAAACTAAGTGCTGCAAACTTGAAAAAACCTGTTTAAGTAATTGGCTAAAAAAGCAGAAAATGATAAAAATAGTTTGATATCGTTTCTCTGCTGAAATGTGGATAGCTCTGTGGAACAATTATGAAGGAATAATACTGTATCTGAGTGAATGCATTGGTGCACATGTGTAAGGTTTATACACTTGAATAATCATATATTCAATTTGGGACTATGAAGGGGGACTCACTTCAAATGTAGAACAGGACAAGTTGTTCACCTCAGGTCTGCGGGAACACTCCAGGTAAATAAATTTCTGCACCAAATATTACATTTTGAATAAGTCTGTGTTGTTTTGAATAGTCATTTCTGACATTGCTCATGAGCTGACCAAACAAGAACCAAGTGACTTGCTGTATGTGTGGGTTAATGGTGTTACTTCATGGGCTGGAGACACAATGACCCATGGCACAGGGGGAAAGTTCCCTGTAGGGCCTAACCAGTGTGGAAACTTTCTCCCTGTTGCAAAACCTGCTGACATTTGGTTCTTATTTAGCAGACAAGGCAGGGAATGGAGGACAACACAAAGGGCAGGTGAAAAGAAAAGAAAAAAGTACAGAAAAAGATCTGAAAGAAATGTCATGTTCTCTTTGCTGAGTTATGTGATTAAAGTCTAATCTCTCTGAACACAAAGACCCAGGGAGGCCAAAGAATCCTTGTAACTTAATCAATGAATCTGCTCCCGGTGGGTGAGTCAGACTTCTCAGGAATGCCCTGCAAACCAGCAGGGTTAGGACTTATTATGGGATGCAGAGGGGGCAAAAAATGTGCAGATTGTTTAAAGGTTATTACAGGATGTTTTAAGGAGATCGAGGGAATGTGCAAGACTACTGATGGGATGGTAAGCAGAAGGACCAAAAGCAGAAGAAGGATGGGACCAGGGTGGATCAGGAAGGAAAAATAGTGGGAAAACAGGGGGGAAAGGGTTTATAGAATCATATAATGGTTTGAGTTGGAAGGACATTAAAGACCACCCAAAAGGAACACCTTCCACTAGATCAGGTTGCTCCAACCCCCATCCAACCTGGCCTTGAACACTTCCAGGGATGGGGCATCCATAACTTCTCGGGGCAACCTGTGCCAGTGTCTCATCATCCTCACAGGAAAGAATTGCTTCTTAATATCTAATCTAAATCTACTCCTCTTCAGTTTAAAGCCATTCCCCTTCCTCCTCTCACTACAAGCCCTTTTAAAAAGTCCCTCCCCAGCTTTCCTGTAGCCCCTTCAGGTACTGGCAGGCTGCTATAAGGCCTCCCTGGAGTCTTCTCTTCTTCAGGCTAAACAACAGGTTATGGGTAAGCAGTCTGCTGGTCAGTATGCTTGTCAGCCTGAGCCTTTTACTTGAACACCATAATTGATCCTATCTTCTTAAATCCTATTGCTATCTCTGGTGCTAATGAGCTTCCTATTCTGAGCAGTATATAAATGTGATGAGCTGCAAGGCAGGCTGCCTGCGAGCAGGACAGGAGGTCTGGTGACAGACACTAGACTGGGGCCACCAGCCTCAGGTGTTAAAAGGTCGCTCTAGGAGGGACTGGAATCTAGAGCCCAGCTGCTGGTTAGACTGTTTAAGTCCAGCTGATGGAGAGTCTGATACTGTGTGTATATCCCTGCAGCAACTTCAATCCAGATGGACTAGGGTGGAAGAAGACAATGGAGTTGTCTGTGCTGTTCATGTTCATGTGAGTGCTGTGTGTTTACAGGTGAAGGTACTGCTCTCCATCTGTCCTCAGCCCTCTGGCTGGCTGTGTGTGTATGTTTATGTGGGTCTGCCTATTGGAAATCACAGAATCATAGAAGGGTTTGGGTTGGAAGATCATCTAGTTCCAATCCCCCTTCACTGGCAGGGACACCTCCCACTAGATCAGGTTGCTCAGAGCCCCATCCAACCTACCCTTGAACACTTTCTTCTCCAGGCTAGAGTCCCAGCTCTCTGAGCCTTTCCTCATAAGAGAGATGCTCCAATCCCCCAATTATCTTTGTTGCCCTATGAAAGGCTGCTGTGAGGTCTGCCCCGAGCCTTCTGAATAATGAACACATGTTCAGCTTTGCTTCTGGCTGGACCTGGGGACACAGAGCCATGACAGCCCCATAGCTATCATGCTGGGAAAGGAGGAACCTCCTGGGTCCTGAAATCACATACAGCTTCACAAAGTACAGGAGACAAATTGGATGCCCAGATGATCAACCCAAGCTACACAATTGTTGCATGTGTATCACAACCTCATGATGACTGCTGTGACATGGCCTCATGTGGTCACAAGTTGAAGATGCTCACTGCTTTTTGTTGGAGAGCAGAAGTCAGCACGATCAAAGGCCAAATCTTCCACAGGAAGACTATACTGCAGGAGTTGTACCACATTCCCTACGGATACAAGGCACTACTGCAATAACTTGGCCCTGCATTCATGGTCACAATGGAGCAGTACCAAATGGCCCCATCTTCCCAAGTAGAAAAGTAGCCTGCTTCTTTTAGATGAGCATTTTTAGGTGGTGTACACCATCCTTTGTCTATTATCCACTTTTTGCTTTACTGTCCCCCCTGTTTTATGACTGTATCTTTAATGTACAAAATCAATTTTGCAAGGCTTTAAAAGGCAGTTAAAAGGTGAAACATTTTTTTTTTTTTCCCCTCCCTCTATAAATGCAAGTAACTGAACTATACACTTCCTTAGTAATGATCATCACATTCCAGGACTGTTAATGCCATTCCTTTGCCTGCATCTAATATGATTATCTAATTTGGTTTCATTTACTTTTGGCAATAAAAGCCAGTCTAAATATTTTCAATAAAACTTCCAACCAGCTGGTGCCCTTTCTGCTGACTTTCAGAAACTCTTGCCCCACAATAAACTAAGCAACCTGGCAGGAATATATATGGTTTGTTTTGCCCTTGGCACTGTTTTTTGTTTGGCCATGGAAAAAGAGCTCTCACATATTGTTTTGCCCCCTTTACCTTCCCCTGTAAAGGACTATGCCTTGTAGGGTGTTTTTTTTTTTCTGCAGGAACATTTCCAGAATAAAGTCTCTTTTGCTAAAGCTGCATGTTTTGACTTTAACACACCTAAACTTGGTTGTCAGCAATTTTGCAGGCTCATTTTGAGGCTGAATTTGCTTTCAACTAACGTTACTATCTAAGAGCTGAATACTTAATCTAAGCCAGTTGTCTAAACTTCCTGTATATTTGTTAGGAATATCTCAACTTTGTCACAGAATAGGATTAAGCACCTTCTGGTGCTGAGTTTGTCAGTCCAGCAGCTACAGAGGGAGCCTAGCTCACTCACTGAGACTAGGCACATTACTCTTAGGCAGATACAATAAATGAAAAACAATTTCCTGACACAGAGCCCTAACAGTAATGGCTGCAGCTTACCCAAGTCCATTCAAAGCAATTTCAGAGCCCTGCAAGGAGGTAGGGGTGAAGACATTTCCATTTTGGGAACCCATAATATGCACAGAAGCATTAGAGCACATGAAAACCAGGGTCTATGTGTTGTGGTGCCTACAGGGAGAGAGAGACACTGGGCTTGCCTGGTCCCTTCCAATTCTAAAGCCCCAAGAAATAATTATGATATGTAAGCATTTGATGGGGCATAGAAATGGAATTTGTCAGATCTGAGTGTCTGACTGGCCAACCAAAAGCTAAGATCCTAAGCAGGGAGCCAATAGACACAGTGAAAGCTGACTTAGAATCATAGAATCATAGAATCTCAGAATGGTTAAGGTTGGAAGGGACCTTAAAGATCACCAGGTTCCAACCTCCCTGCTATGAGCAGGGACACCTCCCACTAGACCAGGCTGCACAAAGCCTCATCCAACCTGGCCCTGAACACCTCCAGGGATGGGGCTTCCACAACCTCCCTGGGCAACCTATTCCAGTGCCTTCCTGCCCTCATGGTGAAGAATTTCTTCCTGATATCTAAGCTAAATCTCCCCTCTTTCAGTTTAAAACCATTACCCCTTGTCCTATCACTTCCCTCTCTGGTGAAAAGCCCTTCCCAACTTTCCTGAAGGCCCCCTTCAGGTACTGGAAGGCATCTATTGCTTTCCTGTGCCTAAAATACATTTCAGAGGAATAATTATAGCAATCTGACATTGTTCTTTCTCTTATGCAGATAAAGGGAACACTTAATCACTGAGAGTCTAACACAAACCCACATCCCAGTCCCCATTGAAAATGTTTTTACAATCTCTCCGTGTTTTAAAGTAATAACACTTTTAAAGTTCACCTGACTAAATAATGTGCTGGGTAGCTATTCAGTGTCTGTTTAGAGCTGATTGTGACAGCAAGATGTGCACCAGATTCTAAGAAATCCGTTTTCCAGTAGTCCTAGTTGCTGTCATTTTAACAAGGACATCAGGTTCTGGATGGTGTTTGCATAAATAAGAATGATCTAGCTGACATTTTCAAGTCACCACTGGGCACTTGTTAGATTCACAGAGAGTGTGGCATTCAGAAAAAGTTTTTATGCTAACATAAAATTGTTCTCTCTTTCTTGGGGGGCAGCGCTCCCAGAGCTACAGTTGTGCAAGGTGATGATTTCCTTTTCTCCTGGGTAGAATATCCAAAAGTTTCAATTAATCTCTAATGGAAGGGACCTTTTCCCTTCAGGAAGTTGAAGAGGCAGAATATGTAACTGCAGTGCAATATCTCTGTTTGGAGGGCATATGTAGGTCACTCAGTTGGCTGAAGCCTTTGAAGCCACATAAATTTCAGCAGTGACAGGGCACTGCAGTTTGTAGACTCTAAATATAACCCAGGGTCTCAACATCCTTTTAAGACAATAGAGATGAAAAGGCCAGTGAGAATGTGATTCCTTTGACCCATTTAGACATCTGCATGAAGACAAAATGGTTGTGCCCTCAAAGCACCAAGTTCTTGCCACTGACTGTAACAGATACAGAAACAAAATTTAGCTTCTTTATACTACCAGATGAACCACAAATAACAGCTAGAGAAATGCATCTTCTCATTGTGTCTTCACATCCACGGGCTTCTGCTGGGCCTTTCAGAGAATACACAGTGACAGATGGACTGAGCTACAAGCCTTGGATGCAAATTCCACATATCAAGGATGTACTAGGGCTTTAGGGATAGATTAACCCCTGCTCACTTCATATTATTCAGGAAGAAAATGGTTGAGTTTCAGGCTCTAAACAGCCACAGCCACACTGTAGGATGGGGTATACAAAAGCTGAAGGCCTGGATGACTGCTCATTCTCACAGCTTATTTGCCTTAACTAAATGCCAAGCAGATTTGCTTTCAGATTTTGAAATCTTGCATCTTTGTCTTGAGTGGGATGCTTTCTAGAAATGTACACTCTGGGGCCAGGCAATTCACACTGTTATTGCTGTTTGCTGAAAACATGCATGTTTACTCAGATCTCATAATTGAAATTCAAGCTGCACATGATGCAATTTGACATTAATTTCAGTTATTTGTGTCTGAGGTTTGTCCCATCCAACAAGAGCCGACGGTAAAGAAGAGCGCTGGAAATGGAAATACACAGTGCCATTAGATGCAAGGCTTGATTTGTAAATCACTTAGATAGCAATAAAACTGGAGATGGAAATAAAAGTGGCAAAGCTCAGCTTTCTAAATGCTAAATAATTCAAGGGGGAAAGGGCGAGGGGAAAAAAAAAACAACGTACAGAGCAAGAGCTTTGTGTATGAAAACAATGGCATCCGGGCAAATCAGAAATTTCAAGCTCTGTCTAAAATATAATTTCAGTTCAATTAAAGCATAACATCAAGATTGTGGGCTGCTAAAATCTGGGATGAAGCATGTCATTACTGTGTGAAGTTTCAAAAGATTTACAGCAAAACCTGAATCTAGGAAAGATATTCTCTGAAAGAGTGCCACAGGGCTCTTTACTGAGCAGGCAGCTATTTTACAAAACTGGGCTGGATGGTGTCAGAACAACAACAATCAAGATGAAAAGGATTTGTTTTTTAATTTATTTGTTTGTGTTTGGGAAGTTATCTGGGAAAGTAACTTACCCAGAGGGACAGATTCCTGATGAAAAAGGGAATCTTTTGTGTCACTTGAACCTTGCAAATTTGGAGTTTAGGGGTTTGGTTGGTGGTACTTCCTTTTTGTTCTAAAGACAGACAGTAGTCCAATCACAGGCTCCTGATTTGAGCGAAAGAACTGTGGAATGAAACTTTGTGGGTTTTGTCCAGCAGGATGCTATTTCAGTACAGGGTGGGGAGGAGAAGAGAGGGTGGGCAACAAGCAAAATGTAGTCCAGATGCAACCAAGTAGATGTTATTCAGCTGCTCCCCTGCCCTTTCGCCAGGAGAGACTGGAACAAGTGTTTCAGCATCAAATGGTGGCCTAATAGCAAAATATTTCCTCCAGTGCTCACAAATAGTCTGATACAAAGCTGAGGATTATGATTGTCACAATAACTTAATGAAATAAAGGCTTGGGAACAGAGGTAAAGATTTACAAGTTGCCCAACAATGATCGTCTTCCTTCTATTGTGGCCTATCCTGGGGTCTCTGAGTCTTGGCCTGATTTTTCACCACAGTTGCAGTCATGACATTTTCTTTTGAACTGCAAATATAATTATCTGTACTGCATGGGAGCCCATCTAACCTAGGAATGGCATGGAATTAAGGTGTGTCATACAAGGGACAAGTGAGGCACCAGTCATGGAGAAACACCTGTGATATGAGGACAGAGAAAGGAAGTACATCTGGATGACTTCTTGATAACTTCTTCAGACACATCATGGTTCCTGTTGCCAGTAGCCTCTGGATGATCCATACAACATTGCTGAGGAAAGTAGCTTCAGAGACTACTAGTCCCACAGATGGAGCAGAACACACATTATGGCATTTTTTTAATGGGGTCTGTGTTGTACCTGCCATTTGCAGACCTTCTGGGCACTTCTTTCATTTTAAGTAGACAGTGAGATAATATTTATCATTTGTTCTACAGTAACAAATAAAATCTCCAAAAGAAAAAAAAAAATAAAATCAATGTTATTATTCCCCCAACTTCTGAAAGTGAAGCATGTGCACAGTGGCTTCTTGAGTCCTCTAGAGTGATCACTGAACAAATACAGCACACACAGATGTGAAGGGATGGGTAGTCTCCTAAGTAGCCCAGTCATTATTTTTTCCATCTCAACACCTACCTCTGATGTGAACCTCTGAACTCCCTCTACAGTAAATGGAGAAAAATAAGACCCATCAAGTGTGACTCATCTGATCCCAAAACAGACATATAAGTCAGAAGACTTTTATCCTAAAGTCCCATTCTTTCTGCTTTGTCTGGGAGATGATTTGGCTGTGATGGAAACATCAGTGCACTAGAAATAGAAAGATGTGTTTTCAGGATTGCAGTAAACAGAGGAAACTAAAGATAGGACCAAGTAAAAGACCCAAGCACTGAAGCATCAGGCCATTTCCTCTGGGTCTCAAATGAGAAGTATATCTTCACACCAAAGTATTTACAGTGCCCCTCTACTCTGCTCTGGTGAGACCCCACCTGGAGTACTGTGTACAGTTCTGGTGCCCTCAGCACAAGAAAGGTATGGACCTGTTGGACAGGGTCCAGACAAGGACCACCAAGATGATCAAAGGCCTGGATCACCTCTGCTATGAAGACAGGCTGAGAGAATTGGGGCTGTTCAGCCTGGAGAAGAGAAGGCTCCAAGGAGATCTTATAGCAGCCTTCCAGTACTTGAAAGGGGCCTACAGGAAAGCTGGGAAGGGGCTTTTCATCAGAGAAGATAGTGATAGGACAAGGGGTAATGGTTTTAAACTGAGAGAGGGGAGATTTAAGTTAGATATTAGGAAGAAATTCTTCACTATAAGGGTGGTGAGGAACTGGAATGGGTTGCCCAGGGAGGTTGTTGATGCCCCATCCCTGGAGGTTTTTAAGGCCAGGTTGGATGAGGTTTTGTGCAACCTGGTCTAGTGGTAGGCTTCCCTGCTCATGGCAGGGGTTTGGAACTTGATGATCTTTAAGGTCCCTTCCAACCTTAATGATTCTATGATTCTATGAAATACTATTAATTCCCTCTCCAGATAAGTTGTACAATTATACAGGAAAGCCTCAGAAACACTGAGAAATGAAAGACCAAATGAAATTCAAAACTACTGTTTTCAAGCTGGATTTTATCTTGGAAGGCTGCTGCTTCTATCTGAGATCTGAAGAAAGGGGCTTAAAAGAACCCCATGGTTTTTTTTCAAGGGTATCATAAAAGATACTTCCTATTTCTCCCAACCTTCCCTCACCTCTATTCACAACTACAGAAAGACCAGTATTGCACCTGAGGTAGGAAGTGTTAGAACACTCTTTTTTTCCTTGCAATATCTTTGCCACCTTTCCCCTTCAGAAATAACAATAGCTGAAGGTGAATATTCTGATAAAAAATTTGGGAAAGGTAACAATTCTGCTATGACCATTGCTACCTGTTGTGAAACCACAGATATAAAACCATTTTGAATAAGCTCATTATAATTAACAACACATCCAAACTTGAAATCGTGCTTGTGCTGGAGAAATTATGCTCTACATGCTTGTGTTTCTTTTGGTCATTTAATGGCTCACATCAGAGCAACCCAAAAAGTTATCTGGGAAAAACCCTGAAGAAACAAGTGGAAATGCTCTGTTCCTCCCTATGCTTTTCCCATTTGTTTTCTTTGTCCATTTCAGAGTCTGTAAACAGTTTGAGAGTTTATAATTTCCAGACAGCTCTTGGGAAATTAGCCACATAAGCCTTTCTTCATTCAGAAAGGTTCATTCAGTCACATTCCTGTTCCAAACAAAATGTTGCCCAAACTCATTACAGATCTGTTGTGTTCAGGGCTTGGTTGAACACTGATCTGACACCTAAGAACACACCAAATTTTGTGGAAATATATCCAAGATCTGTGGATAGCAGTCATGGTTTTCTCAGACTAGGAAATTTCTTTCCAGAGATTCTAATCAGTTGTTTGGACTAATTGTCATGTATTTACTTAGGTAATTTTTAATGCACACTCATTTCTGTTTATGTACAGATTCATAAAGTTACTGTATTGCTACAGACTGCTGCCAGACAGTGCTTATGGGCT
Source organism: Hemiprocne comata (assembly GCA_020745705.1). NCBI lineage: Eukaryota > Metazoa > Chordata > Aves > Apodiformes > Apodidae > Hemiprocne > Hemiprocne comata. The sequence continues at coordinate 162,354,322 of CM036587.1, forward strand.
GAACCTTGCAGGAATTTTCTTGGAGGCAGATGCATTATTTACCAAATTGCTTCTGGCACTCAGTAGTTTGTCATTGCAGGAATGATCTTCCATACAAGATTACTGACAAGCACTTCTTTTCCTGTATTTATTTTTTTTTGTTGTACCTAATCCATGACAAAAGAAAGGAGGATTAGATTGGATATTAGAAGAAACTTCTTCACTGAAAGGGTTATTAAACACTGGAACAGGCTGTCCAGGGAGGGGTTGAACCACTATCCCTGGAGGTGCTTAAAAGGTGTGTAGATGTGGTGCCTAAAAATATGGTTTAGCACTGGACTCGGTGGAGTTATGTTAATGGTTGGACTTGATGATCTTAAAGGTCTTTTCCAACCAGAATGAACCTGTGATTGTGTATTTATGGGTGAGGTATTTAGCTTTGTAAACCTCTGCTGCTTAAAATAAATTCCAGTATATTCACCCTAAGAATCAGGCTCTATTTGTGCATTGAGCAAATAGGATGTTACCTGGGTACAAAGCAGGGCTTTCAAAGCATCAACAAGATTATAAAGTACTTGTTATTTAAAAAAAAATAAATGTTGAAATAATATGCATCTCCAATTTCTCTTAGCAACACAGATCTGCAAAATAGTGCAACCAGCATATAATATTTTAACTATAAAATGTAGTAGCCTTCAGAGCAAGGGAGGATATTTCTCACTGACTGATAGAATCAGAATGCCTGAAGTCATTTATTGTCTGAAACACACACACATCTTCCAAGCCAGTTAAAATATGTAAACTTCAGTGAAGAAAACAGTATCACTAAATAAAATTCTCAGCTCTGCCAAGGTCAATAGCACCACAAAAAGGCCCCTGGAGCTCAGGATACAGAGCAGACAGAGCTGTATTATATCATATTCTTCCACACTGACAGCTACCTTATACTGTGAATGATAGATATAAATTGGAGCTGTTTGTTGAGCAAGTCTGTTTCTCAGTCTGAATAAAGGAAGGGACAAGTTGATTTCTGGAAGTAGTAGTTTGGTCTGTCTACTTTTGAGAGAACAAATAAAACAAAGTGAATTCATTTCTTACATTAGTTGAGAAAACCTTCAGATTACCTTGGAAAGAATGGATAAAATGAACAAATGACTGAAAGGAAGAAATGACAACTAAAGAAGCAATACATGATGAAAAAGAAAAAAATCCAACTGGCTCTGCAAGGAATTTACTATCTTAAGACAGTATGAATAACATAAATTCTGGATCATCCAGCAGACTCTTTCAGATATTCAAGAATGAGGAATGATAGTTTTGTCCTTCAGTTTTGATCTTCCAAAACCTCTTTAAGATAGAGGAGCAATGTCTTTCCAGGCAACTGGGAGGACCCAGAATATCCCAAATTACTTTGTCCAAATTGTGCCACAGAATTATAAGTGTCCATTAACACCATTTATATCTTAATACCAAGGTAACTAGGAAGTGATTTGCTTTGGCTCTCAATGTGCATTGGTTTTCATTCACTAGTGAGCACTATATCTGGAATAAGTTCTTAAAATGGTGACATGAAATGAATAATGGAATCGTAGACTTGTTTTAGTTGGAAAAACCTTAAGACCTATTCCACCTGTTTTATTTTGTGGTTTTTTGTTTGTTTGTTGTTGTTTGTTTGTTTTTGTTGTTTTGTTTGTTTGTTTATTTGTTAGGCTGGGTTTGAGAGAGAAAGGTAAATAGAAGGCTTCAAAGTTCCTGGAACAGGTTAAAAAAAAAACCAGAGCCAGTGAATTGTTTATCAACCAAAAGGAAAATAAATTAATGCCAGCATCAAATACCTGGAAGTGCTAGAATAAGACAAAATGAAATCACTCACACCAGGACTGATTAGACATAATTTCTCTGTTTCTCTAAATACTGCATAGGCATTAAGTTTCTCCTTCTCAATGTTAATGGCTTGACAAGGGAGAAAAATTGCTTAAAATGAGTAAAAGCCACTGATGGTTATTACTTTACTGCAATATGACTCGAAAACATTAATCTAATGGAAAATAAGCATAGGTGCTTCATGAGTAAATGGGATATGTGTTCATCACCTGCTGCTGTAGTCTGCAGAGTTGAGGGAGTAGCAAACAGCTAAGAAGGTGAACAAGAGAAAGGAAATTAACACAGTGCTAATGACCAAAAGAAACTGATGAAACAGAACATGACCTATCTCACACATTCTCTGCTTTACCATTGAAAAGCCTTTTAAGTAACGAAAGGTGCCTGTGTCCTAGGCTGCATCAAAAGAAATGTGGCCAGCAGATCAAGGGAGGTGATTCTGCCCCTCTACTCAGCTCTCATGAGACCCCACCTGAAGTACTGTGTCCACGTCTGGAGCACCCAACACAAGAAGGACATGGAGCTCCTGGAGCAAGTCTGGAGGACGGCCACGATGATGATCAGAGGACTGGAGCAGCTCTGCTATGGAGACAGGCTGAGAGAGTTGGGGCTGTTCAGCCTGGAGAAGGCTTTGGGAAGACATTATAGCAGCCTTCCAGTACCTGAAGGGGCTACAGGAAAGCTGGGGAGGGACTTTTTACAAAGGTTTGTAGTGATAAGACAAGGGGTAATGGATTAAAACTGGAAAAGGGGAGATTCAAGTTAGACATTAGGAAGAAATTCTTTAGTGTGAGGGTGGTGAGACACTGGAACAAGTTTCCCAGGAAAGTTATGGAAGCCCCATCCCTGGAAGTGTTCAAGGCCAGGTTGGATGGGGCTCTGAGCAACCTGGTCTAGTGGGAGGTGTCCTTGCCCATGCAGGGGGGGTAAAACTAGATGATCTTTAAGGTCCCTTCCAACGTAAACCATTCTAGGATTCTAGGATTCTATGAAATGTCTTTTTTATTTGCATCATTGCCAAATCAACCAGATGCAATATGAGTGTTTTCTTTTTCTCTCCTTTCTTTTCCCCTACATTTCCCCCCAAATTTCTCTCTTTCCTTCCTGGGAGATATAGTACATTCAAAGAAGAAGACATGACTAGGTGGCCTGATTCAGTATAGTATTTCCACTGAGCAAAAAGAGCTGGGATGAGAAACAAACTGGCACCATGGTGGAACTGGCAGACTGGAATTAATTAGTTCACTGATCAGCAGTGGAAAAGCAGAGCACAGGTGGTCATTAAAAAAGATGCAGCCAAAGGGAAAAGAGAAATGTCAAATTTTAAATGTCTTTAAAAATTTTCCAGGACATCGTATAAATATTTTCATGAAGAGTTTATTTACTGATAATGTAAAGCATGTCAGACATGATTCTATTTAAATAGCATTGTATCATCTTGCAATTTTTAATGTAATTTTCTTCACAGCATCTTTCTGGACCTGTATAGTACTAGTATTTTCATTATGTGAATGAAAATTAAAACCCTGAAGGACTAATAGCTATGTACATAAAAAGACCTGGGAGATTACCTGCTGCCAAACTGCCATTTTACATACCTGAAAGTGGAATTAAGACTCAAATGAGTTGAGATTTGCCACTGAGTAACCCTGAAAGCTTGAAAGCTTTCAAAACCGTGAGGATCAGGACACATCTTTTCTCAGTTCAGAGGTCTACTGAGCAGGAAGTCTGCATCTGAGCTGGATGCTGAAACAGTTTTTACAACGAAGGGAGAAGCATATTTGGACTGATTTATCTGACTTCAAAGCTTTGCCTAGAAGAGCCTAATGGCAATAGGCCTTTTGTTACCCAGAGACTGCCCATGGCTCATCTGAGATTTCTGAATTTAGGCAAAAGGAGCATGTTTCATCCAGGCTTGAGGTACCTCCAGAGACACTTTGTGGGTCTGCAATGTCTATGTAGGTCCGGTATTATCTGAATGCTGTCAACATTTAATTTCCATTAGTCCTCTCATTAGGAATCTTTCCATCTGTAGATTTATGGCCCAACCTCTGGATACTCTTCAGGTAAAGCACCTTAAGGCACATCATGCAAAACAATGCTGAAAAAGGAGCTGATATTGTTTCTCTGCCTTTATTTAATATTTGAGCATTTATTCTCTCAGCTCAGGATTGTAGAGAGATGCAACTCATTGTCATCAGGCAAGTTAACAGTTTCAAGGGCTTTGTTCCAGCACTGCTGAAAGTAGACACAATCACACAATCACAGAATCACAGAATGTTAGGGGTTGGAAGGGATGTCTAGACATCACCTAGTCCAACACCCCTGCCAGAGCAGGATCCTCTAGGCTACATGACACAGGAACTTGGCCAGGAGGGTTTTGAATGTCTCCAGAGAAGGTAGTCTCCACAACCTCTCTGGGCAACCTGTTCCAGTGTTCTGTCACCCTCACAGTGAAAAAGGTTTTCCTCCTGTTTTTTGGAACCTCCTATGCTCCAGCAATGCTCCCTTGCTCCTTGTCCTATCATTGGACATCACTGAGAAGAGTTTCTCCTGATGCTCGCCCTTAACGTATTTGTAAACATTGATGAGGTCACCCCTCAGTCTCCTCTTCTCCAAGCTAAAGAGACCCAGCTCCCTCAGCCTTTCCTCATAAGGGAGATGTTCCATTCCCTTAATCATCTTGGTGGCTCTGTGCTGGACTCTTTCAAGCAGTTCACGGTCCTTCTTGAACTAAGGGGCACAGAACTGGACATAATATTCCAGATGTGGCCTCACCAGGGAACCTAGACCTAGTGCTTTAATAAGCTGGTCATGGTAGCTCCACCACAGTGGACTTTCTGCCTAGGAAATGGACAAATGGCAGTTGGATGTCAGGTTGGAAGACAGGCTATCACTGGAAATCACTAATTTTGAAAAAGGAAATTTTTCCTGGTAATGGAAATTGATCCTGGTGATTTGTCTCTGAAGCAGACTCTTCCTGATTTTCCCTCTCCTCTCTACTTGCATATTTGCCCTCTTTGGAGGCAGAAGGAATCTTTTCTTTTTTATATTAACAGAAGTCACATAATGAACTCTTTGCAGGAACTCACTGGGTGTAAAAAAACCCCCACAAACATAGCAAATATAAAAGACACAAGGGAACATTCTGAATCATTTGAGTGCATTCTGCTGTGGTGAAAACATGTTTTAGAACTAATCAATAATGATTTTCAGCTACAATTTATAATATTTGCATTAATTATATTTTACGACCCAGAAACAGGGGATACAGAAGCAGTTGCCAATTTGCAATTAGGAAAGTGTGTACAGTGGAGGTGTACTGTATAGTGGGAAGGCCCCAGTTCCCAAAAAATCACTCAGAAATCCAGACTAATTGGGAACAAATTGGAAGAATATCAGCTACTTGAACTCAGAGGACACATAAGAAAATTACTAGAAAGCATTTAGTGGTCCTATGTTCTTACTTAACCCAAGGAAGGTTGTTTCCTTTGGAGACCCATGTTGTTTCTGGTGAATCTCCATTGGAAAGCAGAAAAGAGCAACAGGAATTGCATTATAGACTTTCTACTTTCACAGTGCTTGAGCTGCAATATTCCAGATAATGTCTCACATCAAGAGCAGTGGAGGTTTTGCCAACAACTTCCCATGAAACTAGACACTGGCTCTATCACAAGATGAAATCCTGCTTTGGCACTAAGTTTATGTACTTCTTGAATGCAACTCCCAATAAGGAAATAAATGGATTGGAAGACTATCTTATAATTATGTGGGCAATGTGAAACCCAGGCAAATGTGTTCTTGGACAACTTGTACATTGCTTAAAGAAGATGTAAAGATCTGACATGCTGTTAGACACATGCTATGAATCATACAGAAAAGCTGTCTGCTCTACAGAAGTGGGTGGATTTGCCAGTATGTTCCCACCCATTCATACCCAAATGTTTCTTCCCCATCCAAAGCTGTAGAACATCACAGGAGATCCTGTAGTTTAAAACCTCTCCTGTGTCATCTCTGTGATGCTGCATGACTCCCACAGCTGCACTTAGGATCCATATTGCCAACGCTCTACAGCTAATTCCCAGTTGGTGGGTGGTTCTCAGCAGAAATGTCAGTCTTATGAAACACATTTCATTTTCCAAGAAGGCTTTCATCTCCTTATTTTCAAAATAATATGAATTCTTAACTGGAAGAAAGTCTCCTAATTATCTTGCATTACCTTGTAGGAGCAAAAAACCAAACCCAAAAGAAAACCAACCGCAAAATTTCTCATGCCATGCTCAATGCTTCCATGAAAAATAATGGAACAAAAGACTTGTCTCCCTAAATGAGATAGGTAGTATCTTACATTTGAAGGACACCCAGGAAATCTCCTAGAATTCTGAAACCGAAGAATGTCCAAACTCAGTGCTTAGGACCAAGAAGAATCCTCTGTAAGACCTGAGAGCTCAATCTAAAGCTGGTGTTTCTTGAATTTCTTGTTTCAAAATTCCCTAGTGGGACACATGGGTGCTCCAAGGCATTCTGAAAATTAAGTCCTCCCCAATTCTTTCATCTTATTCTGGTAGAATTGATTGAAACAGATCTGTTTACACAAAACTTTGTTTGGTTTTGTTGGATATGAATTTTTGTGGGGAAAAAAAACCCAAAGTTAGCTAGTTGTGTGGAACTGTTCCCAGAAAATCTCAGATGTGTGGAAAGATGTTTCTTCTCTCTAAAATGTGCAAAACCTGACACAAATGCACAAACACTGCAACTCCTGCGTTCAACTGTATTAGCAGACACCAAAATACAAGCTGGGCATTCCACTTATTCTGGCAGCTTTGGTTCTGCCTCTGTCTTTAATTCATTTTGGAAAGAAATTCTGCTTTCTTTGGCCTGATTGCAGCCTTTCTTGGAAAAGGGATAATCATCCAGGTGAGCTTGCTCTTTCCAGAGTGCATTTTGCTTCACATTCAGACTAACTGCCCAGTTTCTGCAGAAAGTTTTTTATTTGCATTAAGAGAAAGCAGAATGATAGGGGCTGGAAGGGACCTCTGGAGATCACCTAGTCCAATCCCCCTGCTAGAGCAGAATCCCCTAGATCAGATCCCACAGGAACATATCCAGGCAGGTTTTTAATGTCCCCAGGGATGGAGACACCACAACCTCCCTGGGCAACCTGTTCCAGTGCTGTTACCCTCAGACTAAAGAAGTATTTTCTCACATTCAGGTGAGAAAGGTGGTGCACATCCTGTGCACCAGTTTGTGACCATTGCCACTCGTTCTGTCACTGGCCACCACTGAGAAGGGTCTGGCCCCATCCTCTTGACACCCCCTGTAGATATTTATAAGCACTGATGAGATCCCCCCTCAGCCTCCTTTTCTCTCAGTTGATCAGTTGAACAGCCCCAGCCCTCTCAGCCTTTCTTCAAAGGGCAGATGCCCCAGTCCCTTCAGCATTTTAATGGCCTGTGCTGGACTCTCTCCAGTAGTTCCTTGTCCTTCTTGAAGTGAGGAGCCCAGAACTGCACACAGTGCTCCAAGTGAGGGGCAAGATGACCTCCCTTGACCTGCTGGCCACACTATTCTTAATGCACCCCAGGAAGCCACTGGGCCACTTGGCTGTGAGGGCACATTGTTGACTCATGGTCAGCCTGTTGCTTGCCATGACTTCCAGGTCTTTTTCCCCAGAGCTGCCCTCCAGCAGCTCAACCCCTAACCTGTACTGGTTCTTCCCCAGATGGAGCACTCTACATATTGAACTTCATTAGGTTTCTCCCTGCCCAGCTCTCCAGCCTGTCCAGGTCATGCTGGATGGCAGCACAGCCTTCTGGAGTGTCAGCCACCCCTTCCAGTTGGGTATCATCAGTGAACTTGCTAATGCTACAGTCTATTTCTTAGTCCAGGTCATTGATTAATATATTGAAAAGGACTGGACCCAGTACTGACCCCTGGGGGACACCACTAGTCACAGGCCTCCAGCTGGACTCAGCCATGCTGACCACAACTCTCCGGGCTCTGTCCTTCAGCCAGTTCCCAATCCATCTCACTACCCAATCGTCCAATCCACACACATTGTACACATGTACACAGCACTGGTGAGGCCTCACCTCGAGCACTGTGTACAGTTCTGGGCCCCTCACTTCAAGAAGGACGTTGAGGTGCTGGAGCAGGTCCAGAGGAGAGCAACAAGGCTGGTGAAAGGACTGGAGGGAAAGTCTTATAGGGAGAGGTTGAGGATGTTGGGGTTGTTTAGCCTGGAGAAGAGGAGACTCAGGGGGGACCTCATCACTCTCTTCAACTACCTGAAGGGAGGTTGTAGTCGGGTGGGGGCTGGGCTTTTCTCCCAGGCAACCAGTGACAAGACAAGAGGGCACAGCCTGAAGCTGCTCCAAGGGAGGTTTAGGTTGGATATTAGGAAGCACTTCCTCATGGAGAGGGTGATTAGACATTGGAATGGACTTCCCAGGGAAGTGGTGGAGGCACCATCCCTGGATGTGTTCAAGACAAGGCTGGATGTGGCACTTAGTGCCATGGTCTAGATGGTGTGGTGGTGTTGGTCATAGGCTGGACTTGATGATCTTAAAGGTCTTTTCCAGCCTTGGTGATTCTGTGATGCTGTGATTGTCAGGGGTTAACTGACTAGCAAGAAAGAGTGGAGCCTGTTGTCACTCCTACCTGTAAAATCCAGATGTTGCGGCATTGAGTTTGTGTTCTGGAGTTTTTGGGAATGGGAAGGCTTTCATTAAGAGTAGAAGGGAAGAGGTGAGGCAGTTATGTGCTTCCATTTTAAAGGGAAATAATCCTGTATGCAACATTAACAAGTACACAAATGAGAATAATTAATCGTACATGGAGAGAGACAAGCCTGATTTTACAGCTTGATGCAGACCGATTTTTCTCTTTTTCTGAACAAATTTATATGATCTTTTCCTTATTATGTGCCTTGCAGCAGCATTTTGTAGTTCTCAGCACTATGCTGATCAGGCTAGAGCTAGCAAGGAAAACAGAGATGCAGAGCTCAGTTCAATTGCCTAAATAGATGCATTCAGTGGGATTTGAGCTGCCCCAAAGTATCTGAAACATTCACGTGGGTTTAGCAGATATGACAAAGGTCCTATAAGAAGTGCACATATTTTTTGAACTGGAAGCCACTATGCCAAAGTAGAATCATAGAATCATAGAATCATAGAATCATAGAATCATAGAATCATAGAATCATTGTTTGAATTAGAGGAGACCTTAAAGATCATCTAGTTTTACCCCCCCTGCCATGGGCAGGGACACCTCCCACTAGACCAGGTTGCTCAGAGCCCCATCCAACCTGGCCTTGAACACTTCCAGGGATGGGGCTTCCAGAACTTCTCTGGCAGACTGTGCCAATGTCTCACCACCCTCACACTAAAGAATTTCTTCCTAATGTCTAACCTAAATCTCCCCTCTTCCAGTTTTAATCCATTACCCCTTGTCGTCTCACTACAAGCCCTTCTCAGAAGTCCCTCCCCAGCTTTCCTGTAGCCCCTTCAGGAACTGGAAGGCTGCTATGAGGTCTCTCCAGAGCCTTCTCTTCTCCAGACTGAACAACCCCAACTCTCTCAGCCTGTCTCCATAGCAGAGGTGCTCCAGCCTCTGATCATCTTCATGGCCGTCCTCCAGACTTGCTCCAGGAGATCCATGTCCTTCTTATGTTGAGGGCTTCAGAACTGGACATAGCTTTCCAGGTGGGGTCTCACAAGAGCTAAGCAAAGGGGGAGAATCCCCTCTCTTGACCTGCTGGCCACATGGCCAACAGTACTCCACATAGCTCCAGATACCTGTGCTTAGGTACTAGTATGAAATAGTCTAGTAGAATATAAATTTTTTTAGAGTTAAATATTAATTTATAAATTAACTGTAATGTGAAATGGAGTACGTTATATAAAATGTATTGGGTTGTTTTTTTTACTGTGACCAAATAGTTTTGCTCACAATTATCCCAGAGACCAGTGAAAGAGCCAAAGGCAGTTCCTTCTGAGTGCAGAATGGGAAGGGCTCCATCCCCACCTCTTCTTATGTTCCTCCACAGATGTCCAGGGACAGGGAACAGCAGTGTAAAGTGCTGCTGCCTCTGTCCAAAACAAGTCAAGCAGAGGTGGCTACTGAATTGAGTTTGATATTTTTCAGTGTTGCCATGGAAATTTCTAGGGCATTTGATAAAAAAGCATGTGTGAAGGAACTAGGCCTGGGAAGTGGTAGGTAAGGCTTATAAAATATGTCATTCTTCAATGAAGTCGATGTGGCCAAAGTTGCAGGGGATGGCTCCTCTGCTTTCCTGCTGTGCTCAGCTCTGTGTTTCCAAACACTTCCATCTAGACATGGGTCTGAACAAAAGCTAACTGAGGGTTTGAGCAGTGAAAGGTTTTATGGTAACTTCCAGTCAAAACTTCTAAATCTTGAAATTACAGAGGTGGGGAGGAGGGAGTGTGAAGGGAAGCATGAGCTGGTGCCATGTGTGTGGTGGGGGGGAGGATGGAGAGGAATCCAGGTCTAGAACTGCAGAGCTGTCTCCTCTAAGTGAAAGCAGCACATCTTATTATCATCTCTTTCAGATGGAAAATTCTAAGGGTGAATTCACAGTTCTGTAATTGTGATATCCCATCCATTATGATGGTCTTGGCAGGGGAGGGAAATAAGTAAAAAATGAAACCTACCCCATCTGCAATGTTATTTCAAGGTTCACTTGACATCAGTTGTTCAGTGTTCTCTACAACCACCTGAAAGGAGGTTGTGGAGAGGTGGCTGTTGGCCTTTTCTCCCAAGTGAATAATAATATGTAAGATAAAGCTTACACTTTCATAGAACACAATTGCATATTTGTTATTTTCAGTTCATAACAGACAGACGACTCCATGAAAGACCTTAATCTCCTCCTTGTAGAGCACAGACATAGAAATCTTGCTGTTCTGTGGGGGGAAAGAAGAAAAAACAGTGAAGACATAAAGTGTCCATAGTCCCATTTTAAGCTGTGGCAGTAAGACCTGCAGAGTACAGAGTGACTTGCCCAAGGCCCCATGGATTGCCTGTGGCAGGGCCAGGAGCTGCAGCCACAGCTCAAAGTCCCAAGCAATGTTTTCTCAGATAATTCCAAGCATTGATTCAATGCCTGGTGGCTTTTCTGTCCTCCTGCACACAGTGCATAGTGTAGGATGAAAAACCAAGGCATATCCTTCCAGATGCTCTAAAAAACTTAATCTTAGGTCATTTTCTTGCTGTCCTGCAAATGCTAGACTTGCACATGTGTTTGTGTGCTGGTTTAGGCTTAAGCTAGAGGGGAAACATCAGGCTGTGTCCACTGTGTTGTGGCCACCTCACCCAGCTTTCCTGCACTGCCCATCCCCTTCCCCAAGCCAGCCAGTCTAGCAGAAGTATATCCCAATACTTCTTGATCATTATCTTCATGAGCACAGGGGTTTCTTCCAAATATGAGAATGAAGCTGGACACTTCTCTCCTAAGACCACCCCAATAGCTTTTTCAAGAGCCGTGTGGCTAATTAGAATTTTGCAACAGATATTTCAGAAATAATTGCATGCCAGATTACATATGGGGTGAGCCAGCTAGTTTGTTCAATGAGGGACATGTTACCAAAGTCCTTCTGCCAGGGCATGAAACATTTAGTGTATTCTCCTGCTTTGCTCCACTGTATCAACAATTTAATCTCCCATTCCCTATTCATACAACAGTTTAGCTGGATTAAGAGAATTTGAAGGTCTTTTGCAAGCAAAATTATACAAAATAATCACACGTCCTAATGCTGTTTAGCATTCAAAAAGTATAAGCACTGCCAGGCCTTAGCTCAGGAAATGAAGATGTTCTGTGCAAGTGCATCTTCAGGGTAGGTATCTTCTATGTACTACTTTCTGGGGACCACATCTGTGGCACCTGATTATTAGCACTGAATTTCATGGACTTAACATAACTTTTTGTCCATTGTTTTGTTTTGTTTTGTTTTTCTTTACAATATTGAAAATTAAATTAAGCCTTGTGTTATTTTCATTTCTCTTTCTTTTCATTTCAAAGAAATTTCTTTGGGTTTTTTTAAGCATTTGGTGAAAATGATTCAATATTGTTGGCAAAGCAACCAGGTTTGTACCCTACTCCCATTGCCTCGTTAGAAACAGTTGCTCTTTATGCCCACGGTGTAACAGTAATTTAGATCATTGAAGTTCCACAAAGGATATTTTCCGCTTCCAAAAAACTCCAGCTTAAAAACACTTCCAGATAAGACTGTCAAAGAAAGAGTATTTGGTAGAATATTTTCATGAAAAGGTTTTCATGGGGAATCATAGAATCATAGAATCCTAGAATCCTAGGGGTTGGAAGGGACCTCGAAAGATCATCTAGTCCAACCCCCCTGCCAGAGCAGGGTCACCTAGAGCACATCACACAGGAACTTGTCCAGGTGGGTTTTGAATGTCTCCAGTGAAGGAGACTCCACCACCTCTCTGGGCAGCCTGTTCCAGGGCTCTGTCACTCTCACAGTAAAGAAGTTTTTTCTGATATTCACCTTGAACCTCCTATGCTCCAATTTGCACCCATTACCCCTTGTCCTATCACTGGTCATCACTGAGAAGAGCCTAACTCCATCTCCCTGACACTCCCCCCTTACATATTTGTAAACATTGATGAGGTCACCCCTCAGTCTCCTCTTCTCCAAGCTAAAGAGACCCAGCTCCCTCAGCCTTTCCTCATAAGGGAGATGTTCCACTCCCTTAATCATCTTGGTGGCTCTATGCTGGACTCTTTCAAGCAGTTCCCTGTCCTTCTTGAACTGAGGGGCCCAGAACTGGACACAATACTCCAGATGCGGCCTCACCAATATATGCTACTCAACTTCAAAGTGCCACAGTGCAGATATTGTTTTGGAAACTCTTAAAACATTCTCAGAAACCTGGTTGTTTTGTGTTTTCAAGCTCAAGTTGCATGACTACTACACTGTGTTTCTCTGGGAACCACAAGAGGCTTATATGAACCCCTGGCATGGCTGAAGTTTTGAAAGATGTACCACTTCCTCCAGTGGTTCCAGTATCAGCACAACCACAAATTGATGGTGGAAGATGGTCCATATGTCACTTTGCAGCTTGGCTTATTGGGAAATCTTCCTTGTCCCTACTCAGAGAACTAACTCCTAAATCCCAGCTCACCAGTTTTCCTCAGAAATGCAGGCTTTATGAAATAATTCATACCAGCAGCTGTGGATCTACACTGAAGTTGTTTTTAAAGACCTTGTATTCATACCATACACATCTCAGGGTTTGTTTTGGTTTTTGGTTTAGGTTTTGTTTTGTTTTGTTTTGTTTTCTTAATCCTAGATCTAACTCAGTGGCTTGATCTGCTTCATCTTTTACAGCTTGATTGCCTAGGGGGAACCCCAAACTTCTTCAATTTTTTTCCAGATGGTGTTTAGTTTATGGTCTCCCAAGCTCTGAAATAGAAACCAAAGTATGACACATGGAAATTATTGCAAGATCCTTCCCAAAAAACTTCTCTCCTCATTCAGACTAAAACACTGATGTAAGGACACAGACTACTGTGATGACATCCAACTTCTCCTCCACTTTGAACACAAATATTTTCCTAATACCAATTGAAGAAATAAGTCTATGGCATTGTCTCCAACATGTTTTCTAGCCCAGATCAAAGCTGGTTACCTATCTCTATGTGGCACCTACAAGTCATGATGTGATATGCAAGTCATATAATTAGGCAAATGTTCAAAATATTGTTTACATGCAGAGAAGCAGCAGACCTTCCATATATATTAAGTAGCACCAATAATTTATTATTAGCATAATTTAAAGAGATTTTTAAGAGTCTAAAGGATCACCACTAGTCTAGAAGAACAAAGATAACAATGTTGGTAAAGTACTGATGTTGGACCAGGTTGGACCAGATGATCCCTGAGGAGCCTTCCAACCTGGCATTCTATGGTTCTATGATTCTTTGATATACAGAGAAGGTCATAATAATGGAATCATAGAATCCTAAAATATCTCAAGGTGGAAGTGAACCCTAAGGATCATTGAGTCCAACTCCCTGATTCTCATAGGACTACCTAAAACTAAACCATATAGCTAAGAGCAACATCCAGCTGCTCCTTGAACTCTGACAGGTTTGGTGCCATGACCACTTCCTTGGGGTCCCTGTTCCAGTGACCAACCACCCTCTCACTGAAGAACCTTTTCCTAATGTACTGAAGTTTCCCTCACATTGCTTCATACCAATCTATCTCTGGTGTCCTATCTTTGGTCACCAGAGAGACAAAATCAGCACCTTCCCCTTGAGGAAGTTGTAAACTGTGAGGAGTTCACACCTCAGCCTTCTAATTTCCAAGCTGAACAAACCAAGTGTCAAGGTTTGACCTCCTAAGCCTCCTCACCTCAGCCACTCCTCCTAAGTCTTGCCTTTGAGGCCTTTCACCATCCTGGTCACCCTCCTCTGGACACACTCTCATAGTCTGAAGTCCTTTCCTGAAGCACCCAGAACTTCACACAGCACCAGTGCAGCACGGTGGGTCAATCCTCTCCCTCAATCAGCTTAGCTACACAGGTTTTGATGCATCCCAGGACACAGTTGGCCCTTTTGGCTGCCAGAACACAGTGCTGACTTCAGCTTGCCATCAACCCCCAAACCTCCGGATCTCTTCCTGTGGGGCTGCTCTCCACTCTCTCATCCATCAATTTTTATGCATAATCAGGATTACCCTGTCCCAGGTGCTGAGAAAACTGCACTTGCTCTTGTGAAATCTCATATTGTTGGGGATTGCCCAGCTCTCTGGTGTACCCAGATCTCTCTGTAAGGCTTTTCAATCCCAAGGGAGTCCACAGCTCCTCCTAGTTTAGTATCATCAGCAAACTTAATGCACATTTGATTTCTGCATCCAGGTAATTTATAAAAAATTTGAAGAGCACTGGCTCTAAAATCAAGCCCTGGAGAACCCCACTGGTCACTGGCCACCAGTGTGATGTAACCCTCTTTACTCTTTGAGCCAAATTTGTCAGCCAATTGCTCATCCAGTGTATGATGGCCTTGTCTAGCTGTATGCTTGATGTTTTGTTCAGAAGGGTACTGTGAGAGACAGTATCAAAAGCTTTGCTAAAAGAATAAAAACCCCTCACATCTACTGGCTTCCCTTGGTCACCTAGATGTGTAATCTTATAAAAGGAAATTAATTTAAACTAGCAGTAATGTAACTAAGATTTTCAATCCCCACACTTCTTAGCTTTTACTTCTTTTATTGGCACTGTGTGAAACCTTCCACTGCTCCTCTGGAGCAGTGTCAGTAACTCTGGAGTCAATAACTCTCAAACTGTAAGAGCAGACATCTCTATTTCAAGAGTAAATCTTGTAAGAGAAGGGGCAGCCCTTTCCAGAGAAACCAGTGAGACACAGCAATTACATTTCCCAGGAACTGAAGTGCATTACAGCTCCTCACCATGCTCTGCAATGAGTTGGACAGATTTACAAGAGCACAGTAATGGTAGAAAAACAGGATCAGTCACCCCCAAAGTTGTAACATACCTTCTCTTCAGCCCGCCTGTTTGAAACGAGCTCAGAGTAGTGCAGGCAGATAAAACAAGGATAAAATATTAATATACTGAAAGACTGCAATGGATGGTTGTTTTCTTGAGGAGACCTTCAGAAAGAGGCCAACTGTCACATCACAAATGTGAATGGTAGCATGTGATGCATGGCTGGATGACTAAATGTCTATTTGAGATAGTTCTGGATTATTAAAAGAAATGGGATTGCCTGGGCATATGTTCATGCATGAGAGATGCATGATAAGCAGTCATATTTCATGCTTATTTCACTATCACCTTAATATTAAAAAATTAATCCTCACTGGCAAATATCCAGTGTATCAGATCATGAAGAGGCATCTGTTGAACAGTGCAAAAATTCCTCTTATTTCTTTTATATTTGTTTTCTGTCTTGCATTGTGAGGAAGAGATAGAAGAGCAAATGGTACAAAGATCAATGGATGTACAGGGGGTGAACACAGAGTTTTTATCAGGACAGATGTGCCATCAAGGGATTCAAAAGGTTAAGAAGGGAAAGCAAAGAGCACGTGGGAATTTATAGGCCCCTGAGGCAGCAACAAAAATGAGTAATTCGACAGTCAGATAGTGTTAGTAGATCCTACTTCCATCATTAGGAGGAGTTCAAATGGTATTTTAATTTTATTATTTAGATTGTAATTTTGATCTAACCCAGGAAAGAGTGGCTTTCTGAACTTTTGAACAGAGTGCAAAAAAGGGAAACAGTTTCTTGGTTAGAGATAGGGATTTCCACGTAAAAAAGAAATACACCCAAAAAAAAGGGACTTCAAAGAAAAGAGAGAAAAAGTGAACAGAAAAAAAAACAGAGGTTGTCTTTTTGAGAAAAGATGAAATGAATAATCCTTGCCTTGGAATATATTTTAACAGAGGCTTGAGAGAAACTGTATCCACAGTTCCAGATCTGGAAACTCTTCATGTTCTCACATGTAAGCAATATCTTAAACTGTTTAGCAAGATCATGACCTGAATACATGCAATGGTTTAATCATTCAAAGGAACTCAATTGAAAGGGGAATATACCAGAGACAGACACAAATTATTTTGGTTCTATTAGAAAAAAAATAAAATAATGCATTAAAAATAGGAATCTGGAACAACTGAATGAATTTATAACAGAGAAAATATCATCTAAATTTTGGGAATTGTTCCCAGCTGGCAAGAACTGAGAGGCTATAAAGCACCTTTCCAAATGGGAAACATAAATAGCAGAGGACCTGCCCTGGAGAACAACAGGGAGGTGAGAGGAAAGCAGCAGCCTGACCTCAAGGGTCTTTTCTATCTAGTGCAACCATGGCTGTACGTAATAGACTTGCCAGCTTCTCAAAAGCAAAGCATGAACCGAATGAATCTCAAAATGCACTAGGAACAGGGATGGAAAAATGCTGAAACTGCACTTCAAGGTGATTCGAGTGGGAATGACAAAGCAGGATGAGTGCTGGGAGCTGGCCTTGTGAACTGAAATGCAGACCATAAAACGAGTGGTTGTTCTGCAGAGCAGTGTCACAGCCACCTCCCTCTGTGCTGCCATGGGTGCAGGCAGCACCGTTAGCAACACGGGTGTGACAGGATGCTTAGCACCTTCCTCCCTGATAGTAAGAGTCACCAAAATAATAACTGTAAAGCTTGACAGGATGTTTCACCCTGTTATGCCACTGCTGGTCCTCAAGGCAGCCTGAGGTGTCTTCACACTGAGTGGGACAGGGCAGGATGTAGGGACAGTCCACAGAGCGTTTTTTGGGGGGCATACCGACCTTTCTGCTTTACAGACAAATTTAATATTGAATTTTTCCCCTCAGAAACTGAGTTCAAGCTGCCAGAAGCTAACACTGGCAGCAACTGCTGCATGAAGAGTGGAGTGCAAGGCTTTCCAGGTACCTGGGAAGATTCTGAGTGGGGTTTGGGGTGCTTCAATGTTGTTGGTGGCATGGTGGTAGAGAGCAGGCAAGGGCTGTGCTCTGAAGCAGACAGGAACTGGCTGCTTTGCCAGGATTACTTGGGATGGGTGGAAGGAGGCACCCAGATCTTGCTCTCAGGGCAGCTGCTGGGCAGGTGGAAGGCTGCAAAGACTGCACCCCTGCCTCCTGGGTGGAGGACAGTAGAAGCTCCTCTTGTGCAAGGTGTGCTCTGGTGAAGCCATTCAGGCAGCATCTAGAACTAGAGCCCAGTGCCACTGACTGCCAAGGACTATCAGACTAAAAGCTTCAACAATGATCAGACAGCACTTGGAAGAAGGAGGGATCCTGGTCTCTGGTGATTTGTGGGAATGAGACATCAGCTCACTCCTCTTCCTCATATGTACCAACCAGCAACAGACATGAAGTGTGGCAGTGGACAAAGCCAATGAGCAGGATGCACAGGGAAAAGCTGACCCCACACATACTAAAACCTGCAAAAGGAAGCAGTGAGTGTTGTTAGTGGGCGACTCTCTGCTGAGAGGCATCAAGGCAACCATTTTCTGCCCTGGTATACAGTCACTGAAAGTTTTCTGCTTGCCAGGAGCCAACATCTGGGCTGTCACAGAGGCAGGGACACAAGAGGTGTAAAGCACAGACTACTACATCCTAATTCTTTTCAGTGTAGACATGAATGACACAGGAGAGCAAAACCTGGGAAGGATCAAGCAGGACTTCAGAGCCCTGGGAGTGCAAGTGAAGAGTGTTGGTCTCCATGTGATCTTCTCCCCTGTCTTGCCAGTCAAAGATATGGGTGCAGGCAGAAGCTGATGCACAATACAGACCAGTATTGGCTGTATCTGGTGAAAGCTGTAGTGATGACTCCAGTAAAGAACCACAGAATCATAGAATCACAGAATAGTTAGAGTTGGAAAGGACATTAAAGATCACCTAGTTCCAACTCCCCTGCCATGGGCAGGGACTCCTTCCACTAGACCAGGTTGCTCCAAGCCCCATCCAACCTGGCCTTGAACACTTCCAGGGAGAG
The DNA here is from genome assembly GCA_020745705.1 of Hemiprocne comata. Lineage (NCBI taxonomy): Eukaryota > Metazoa > Chordata > Aves > Apodiformes > Apodidae > Hemiprocne > Hemiprocne comata. The sequence continues at coordinate 162,372,703 of CM036587.1, forward strand.
GACATCCACAACTTCTCTGGGCAACCTGTGCCTGTGTCCTATGAGGACAGAATAAAATCTAATCTAAATCTAATCTAATCTAAACTCTTCCAGTTTGAAATCACTCCCCCTCATCCTATTGCTCCATGGCCTTGTAAAAAGTCCTTCCCCAGATTTCCTCTAGGCCCCCTTCAGATACAGGAAGGCCGCTATTTGGTCTTTCTGGAACCTCCTCCAGGCTGAACAACCCCAACCCTCTCAACCTGTCTCCATAGCAGAAGTGCTTCAGCCCTCTGATCATATTCATGGCCCTCTTCTGGACTTGCTTCAATGTCTCCATGTCCTTCCTGTGTAGGGGGGCTCCAAAACTGGACACAGCACTGCAGGTGGGGTCTCACCAGAGCAAAGCAGAGGGGCAGAATCTTCTCCCTTGACCTGCTGGCCCCACTTCTTTTGATACAGCCCAGGACATGGTTGGTTTTCTGGGCTGTAAGTGCACGTTGCTAGCTCATGTTGAGCCTCTCAGGAACCAACATCCCCAAGTCCTTTTTCTCAAGACTGCTTTCAATCCATTCTCATGCCAAGCTCTATCTGTGCTTGGTTTTGTCCCGACCCAGGTGCAGGACCTTGCACTTGGCCTCACTGAACTTCATGAGGTAGGCATGGGCCCACCTCTCAGCCCTGTCAAAGTCATTCTGAATGACCTCTCTTGCCTCTAGCATGTTGACCACACCACACAGCCTTGTGCTGTCAGCAAACTTGCTGAAGATGCACTCAATCCCACTGTCCATGCCTCTGATAAAGGTGTTAAACAGTGTTACCCACCCTTAAGGAACACCACTCCTCACTGCTCTCCACTTGGACATTGAGCTGTGGACCACTACTCTTTGAATGTGACCATTCAGAGCTTATGTTTACACTGAATGGAAAAAAAAAAAATAATTTAAAAAAAAATATTGCTAGCTCCTAATTTTGTTTGCTTCTATTATGCTCTAGAGAGAACATATTTTGCAATTGCCTTCTTCATGTTGCTAGTATCTATAAAGACTCCTTTCACCTCCTCCTCCTTCAGGTCATCTCATCCTGATTGAGGAGCACCAGTCTACTCAATTCCTCCTCTGAGAGCTTTTGCTAACTTTCACTCATTCCTGCTCACCCTACCCTATACCTTTGGAAGTTCAACGGAGCTTTCACTGACCTTGAGGGAAATCAGGATGGATGCTGGAGTGTAAAAGCCATTGGACTTTGGGTGGGTTGGTGGAAGTTACTGTAGGCCTCATTCCCCATGTTCATACAGACTAAATCACTCACTAAATCAACAGTGATGTAAAATCAGAGTAAGTGGGAAGTGTAGAAAGACTCAATGAGGAAGTGAAACACAGGTATTTTACTTCCTTCTTGCCACTGTCTCATCAGTGTTGCAAAGCAGGTTGGGTCTTCCTGCACCACTGCAATGAATCTGTTTTCACTTTCCAGAGGTCTTTCTAGAATTAAAAACCCAATAACTTTATTACTGAGGCAAGTTGGAGACCTGCCCCTTGCTGTTTCTCCAAGACTCCATGGCCCCCTTCTAGTTGTGCAGTGTACCACCTCCTGGACCAGGGTTATGCCAATTTCTCTCTCAGGTCATATGATGATTAGTATATTCTTGGCAAACTTCTGATGGAGTTACTCTTTTTATCCAATAGCAGAGTTTTTCCCAGTTTCCTGAGCTTTTCTGGAAAGAGCTGGTCCATCACTTTACAATCTTTGGACAGAGTTAAGTCTCACGAGCAACACAGGAGAATTCAATCTTGTGCACGCTGTAGGAATTCAGAAGAGACATATTTGATCATGTTCAATATAAAAAAGAAATGCATTGCTCAGTGGTTTTTAAAAACTACCATTTATATTTGTTCAGATATGGAGGCAGGCTAAAGAGGAGAAAAAACCCAGCTCTAAAATTTGTGTTGCCTTTGCTGACAAAAGGGAAGAAATATGGCTTCTGTTCTTTCCCTGATTCCTGTTGCTATCTGAATAGACACCAAGAGCAAAATCCTGGTCCTGTTAAATGCTCCTACCTCTTTCAGTATAAATTCAACTTGTCTCTCTAAATATTTTACAAGACATCGCTCTTTCCTTAAATTCTCTTTCTCTTTACTTCATTATTTTTCTACTGGGAACAAATGCCAGATTTGGTAGAATGATTACTTTCCCCAGGGGTCACCTCTAAGCTTTTTTATCATGTACTTTTTCCTTATTCTGACAGGATATGAGGCATTATCAGATGTGCCCTCTGCTTATTGAGTTCTGTCTGATACTGTAATTGTAATATACATGAGCTAGTACTTCATGCTTACACTGTGCCTTATATTCAAATATCTAATAGTAATTCAGAAAGAGACATAAAGAAGTAATGACCTGCATTAAAAAAAAAAAGGGGTGGAAAATAAAATGAAGAGAGGAAAAGGAAGTACATTTTCAACCTTATTTTATTTTGCTTCCTCAGAAAGAAGAGAATATTTCAATTCAGAGGAAAACAAAACAAAAATATAATTTCATTTTTAATGAAAAAAACAATTTTAAATTTGAAGGACTTACATGAAAATTCTGTTTTTTAAACACTGCCTCATTGAAAGCCTGCAACCCACTGTATTTACACATAGCATTTAATTCACTCACAAGGCAACACTGCCAGTCAGAAAGTGTTAATTTTTAGGTTTTGGAGATTTTGAAAACTGAGTATGAGAGTGCACTGTCACATATTAAATCTGGGAGAAAAAGCTGAACAAAGAATGCAGGACTTCTGAATACAAAAATCAATCTTCAATCCATGTTACATGCAAGCTGACACATACATTGTTTGCTGCAGCCCCAAGAGATAATTCCAGCTATAAAACAAAACCAGGAAGCTGGCGCTTGGATTTTGCTACTTACAATCCATTACTTGGTAAATCCTTTGAAAAAAAAAGGCACTTAAACATTTGTTTGGGGTGAAAAATCAGGGAAAAAAAAACAACCCTGAGATATTAGTATCTACTCTTAAAGTCTCTCTGGAGGTCCTTAGATAAACAGAAGGCTACATTTACAAAGTATTGCAATTGTTTCATTACAGACTGCACATATTATTCTGGAGGGCAAAAAATAAAATATCGATGAGAGTCCATCAATCTGTTTGTCATCATGTAGGATTTTTCCTTGATTTGGACTCAAAAGCTAAGGCATGGTTGACAATGCAAATATCTCACTGTAAAAACGTGTTGGTTTCCAAAACCATCAATAGATAAGCTGTGGCTTTGTCTAGACTTGCCACAGTGATGAAAATGTTTCGTATCACACAAGGTATTACTCAGGTGCTTTTGACAGCATTTCACACCTCATTTGATGCCAAAGTTATTAGATTTTAGTCAGTGGTCAGAGAGTAAATTGACTCTAAAGGGCTCCTTCAAAGCACTGAGGCATGAGATTAGAACAATTTAGAAATTATTTTGATCTTTACTTCATCTTGTGCTTAAGGGAGAGGGGCCCACTTGTTCTAGCTGCCGTCCTCCTTATTTGAAAGGAAACACTTAAGGTTAATATAAGCATTGAAATGGTGCCATTTGTATGTGGCCTCTGGCAGTTGAATTATTTGGAAGGGTACTTTGGATAAAGCAACTTTTTGAGTGTAGATTGGCTGTAACTACCTCCAATGACAAAAAAACTTGGCCAATCTGGAATGAAGTTTGATGAGTGATGCCAAGTGCCTTTTCCAAATGTTCCTGCTGGTCTCTTCTCAGATTTGTTTTCCAAGGCATTGCTGAAATGGAGCATTCACTGTCCCTCAAAGCACATGTATGCTTCTTCCCTTCAATAGTAAACATGTACAAATCTCCCAGGTCACTTCATCTCAGAAGCTCAGTAACAGGTGGTTTTAACTAATACTATAAGTATTCAAAATTGCTGCTTCTAGCTGAAGTAGTTTCAGATCATTTACATTAGCTACTGTCAGGTCTAGTGTAAAAATAAAAGTTACTTCAACAGGTTGCTTATGGTTCTGAAGTTTGAATGCAAGATTGCAAAGATTCATAGAATCACTAAGGTTGGAAAAGACCTCTAAGATCAAGTCCAACTATCAACCCAACGTCACCACGGCAACTAAACCATGTCTTGAAGTGCTATGTCCACATGTTGTTTGAACACCTCCAGGGATGGTGACTCCACCACTTCCCTAGGCAGCCTGTTCCAGAGCCTGACCACTCTTTCAGTAAATAATTTTTTCCTAATATCCTATTTGAACCTTCTCTGGAGAAACTTGAGGCCATTTCCTCTTGTCCTGTCACCAGTTATGTGGGAGAAGAGGCCAACACCCACATCACTGAAACCTCCTTTCAGGCAGTTGTACAGAGCAATAAGGTCTCCCCTCAGCCTTCTCATCTCTAGACTACACAATCCCAATTTCCTCAACCACTCATAAGACTTGTGCTCCAGACCCTTGCAAAAAGCATGATTTATCTCTAGGCATTCACAATACTTACGCTGTGCATTTAGATGCTATGGGATGGAGGTGAAACTCTCACATCTCTCTGCTACCTGATCCCTTTCTGAAAGGCTCACTGTTATCCTCTCAGTGAGAACATGCAGCAGCATCAGCCTGGCTCCCATAAATTGAGGAAGGTATGTTAGTTTAAACTATATACACAGGGAACAATTAGGCCTCCAGTCTTATTGCCTGTCTCCCTGCAGATATTTTATATTTTCTGGAAGAATTCCAACAACTCAGGGCACTTTGTGTCAGCAATGACAAACTCCCCACTCAAATCACTTGCCTTTGGGAAGTTGTCACAACACCTAAACCTGGTTTCATGAATCTGTGCTACATAAAAAAAAATAAAAGAGCTAAAAACAGGCCGGGTACCCTATTTATCTTCTTTGTAGCATTGATTTGGCACTTGAGGACACAATGGCTCACACAACCACTTTCTAGGAAACACATTTCTGTGTCTGATGGTTTACTGATGGCAAAATGTCTTTGATTTGTTCCTTAAAAGCTTCCCAGTTGAACTATTAGTTCTCTTCCCTGGCACTAAGAAACCACTGGAAAAGCATGAAAAAAAAAATAAAATCCCTTTTTTTCACTCTGTAACAGAGTTACAGGAAACTCTTTAGTTAAATCAATTGCCAGTAATTAGAGTACTACTTCTAACTGTGCCTAAATCATATTTGATTTGGGCTATTGTGTTAGTTCTTGCCATGAACTGTATTTTGTTGCATCTGAATTATTCTAAGTGATCCTCTAATCCTTTCACTTTGCTTCAATTCAGAGGCAAATGTCGTAGCTTTACACTACTGTGTTATCAAAACCTCCTCTCTAGACTAATGTGTTAGCAAGAGTCATTTTTCATTGAATGTTGGGTCTGACAAAGAATTATTATTCTAATGTGTTGGGGAGATTAGCTCATTTTCACTCAAATTCTGCCTTCCCATTCATCACTTTCCTGCTGTTGGGACTTCCAAAATGATTTATTCACACATAGAGCTTAAGTAAGGTGGAAGAGAGCTGAAAATAGCATGGGAATGACATTCCTTTCCACTCCACTCCACTAAATGTGACTCATGAGCTGAATGTGTCCCTTCCTTTGAGTTGTTATGAACTGTAGCCTTAGGGAAGTCTCTTAGTCCTTCTGATCTTTACTGGTAGCATTTCCCTAATACATATGAAACAGATCCACTCTTCTCTATCAGGTCAATCAAAACCATCTTTTTTCTTGCCTTATGTTGCTAGCATCAGCCCATATTGCTGATAATTCACTGTCTTCTAATCAGATTTTAGTTTCATTAGAGCTATTACAGAGCTCAAAATATGGTCCTGTTTATCCCATGAATCATTTGGACAACAATGTCATCAAGATGTTAACATTATGAATGAAACTAATGATGGTGGCATGGAATAGCTAACAGAAATCCCTGAGTTGTATTTATTGCCCTGGTCAATGGTATTACATGCAAATTGATCCAGTGAAAATCTAGCAGATGGGACTCTTCAGTGACAAGGAGCTCAGGGCGACAAAAATTTGTCATGAAAAAGAAGTGATTCAGGATCATGATCAGAGAACTGGAGCACCTCTGCTATGGAGACAGGCTGAGAGAGTTGGGGTTGTTCAGCCTGGAGAAGAGAAGGCTCCAGGAAGACCTTAGAGCACCTTCCAGTGCCTGAAGGGGCTACAGGAAAGCTGGGGAGGGGCTTTTTACAAGGGCTTGTAGTGAGAAGACAAGGGGTAATGGATTAAAACTGGAAGAGGGGAGATTCAGGTTAGATATTAGAAAGAAATTCTTTAGTTTGAGGGTGGTGAGACACTGGAACAGGGTGCTAAGGGAAGTTGTGGCTGCCCCCTCCCTGGAAGTGTTCAAAGCCAGGTTTGATGGGCCTGGAGCAACCTGGTCCAGTGGGAGGTTTCCCTGCCCATGCAGCAGGGTTGGAACTGAATGATCTTTAAGGTCCATTCCAACCCAAACCATTCTATGATCCCATGATTCTGTGATAGAGGAGTATAAGAAAAAAAGGGAAAGGTTGACATAGCATCATCTGAACTTGCAAAACAGACACTAGGAAGAGGACATGAGTCAAAATGAGAGAAGAATGAGGTAGGCTCAACTGAAAAAGTTTGGGAGGTTAAGATGAAACCAGTGAGGGAGTCCAAAAATACCATAAGATTCAGTGAAATTTAGTAAATGAAGAAAGTGAAAGTTTTCAGCAGTTGTTCTAAAAGGATTTATATAAGGAATGAAAACTGGCAAAAGATGAGCAAATCTTTGTTACAATGCATGGACCTTGACATTTTGTCATGTGCAGAAAGAGAGAAAAGTTTATATATGGATCAAAAAATTTCTTGAAACTCTATCCATTGATAGTCTAAATGAATTATTATTAATCTCATCAAAATATTTTATGACTTCACAGGATTGGTGCCTCTCTCTGAGGTGTCAGGCTGTCCAGTACTGAGCTCAGTGGCAGAATCTGTGTTATGCATGCTTCATTTCAACTGACCAAGTGTAGATGTCTCTATATGGTGATACAAATCATGTCCTAAACTCCATTTACTCTATTAGACTCTTACTGACTATAGAGGGAGCCCAAGGTGACCTGTTGAAGTTTGTGCTTCAGACAAATCTCACCCCTGAAGTAAGAGATTAATCCCACTCCAGCTTGTCCTAGAGTTCTTTCATCATTGTCTTGGCACTTTCTGATATTCTGTACCTCACACAGTAGCTGAGCCACCTTTCCCTCCCCCAAACTTTCTCACGTTCTCACTTTGGAATAAGCTGTAAAGCTCACCTTTCTGCAGCTGAATTTTTTCTTACTCGCTTCCAAACCTGCCATCTGCCTTGCCTCTTGCTCCAGTGGTTTAGGTGCAATGTTGTCACCTTTGATTAAGGTGTTGGTCTGTGAGAGGACAAGGTATTCATAAATTAATTGTGAGAAGAAACTCCTTTAGAATAACCCTCTGTTGCTATTTTGCAACTTTTCTCTCCATGACTGACTCGGGTGACCTCCTCATCACAACCTGCTGGTTTCCCTGGTTTAGGTGGAAAACCCTGACAAGAACCCATAATCAGGATGTTAGTATCTGCATGTATTTTCTCTTGAGGCACAGATTCACTTTGGAAAACAGTGCAACCCCACTTCAGCTGGATGTATAATGGAAAATACATCAATTCCACTGCACATCATTGGGACAAAAATTTTTATGAAATGGACCTTAAAGCAATATGAATCTAGGCTACTTCTAATGGCTATGCCTGAGACTCTACTTTACAGGGGTGAAAACAGAAGCAAGATCTGTTTCACCATGACCTGAACAGAAACCTCACTACCTTCTGATTCTCAGTAAATAAATTGTAGTCAGGCACTGAGAGTTCCCATAGTGTGTTCCTTTTCTGCAACATATCTCCATTCATTCTACCCCATTCTTCTCTTCCTCCCCTGACACTGGGCCAAAGAAAACTAAGGTCTCACAATGACAACATCTATCCTGGCATCTGGAAGTGTCCCTATCAGTTCAGGTAGCATTCCCAGTCAGCTGAGAGAAAATGGAGGAGTTTACAGATGGAGTGTTTGTGGCAGGGATGTTTTCCTTCACCTTGCCTAGATTCAGCTGATTAGATCAGAGCACAAACAGAAGAAAGGGAGCACACACAGCTTGACCTTGTCATCCTAAGTGGTTGTGGCATTTCTGAGAATGCTCAGCCCCCTCCCACTCTTCCTTTCTAGCTGCTTTCTCTTTGTCTCACAAAAGGTTTCTGCAACAGTAAACTGACAAACACAAAAAGAAATCCTATGGGAGAACCCCCTCCAGTAATCACACTGGTCCCCAACAACCCTGTTTTCATTGCTTGCTCCTTTTAACAAAATATATAAGAATTTCATTGCCTAGTAGGCATGTTCCTACTTGATGAAAAAAAAAAAAAAGGCAATGATAATATAGTGGCTACAGCTTATGACCCTGGACCCAAACCCAAAGCAAGTTAAAGAGCTGGCATGACAGATCACAAGCAGGAGTCATGCCAGGCTCTGAAGGCAGTATCTGTGTTAAAATACATTTAATGACATAAAAAACCTGCATATTTAATTGCACCAAGATGGGAAGACTTGATTATGTAGAAAAAGAAAAACAGAGCAAGAAGCTCTGGTCACCCTTCCAGTTGTTACTTGGTTTTCAGGGAATTTAGACTTTTCCTAGAGTCTTACTTGAGCCACCTTTCAAATGAGTTCCTTAAACAGCAAAGCTGTGGGATTCATTAAATGTGTCCTCTGTGACTCTCAGATGACACAGAGCAATACACTGCCACAGTAATAATTCCCATGTTTTACTGGAAATGCTAGTTTAATTTCTATTTTTGCCTTGGTAGCTAGAAATTTATATTCTGTGGCTGTGTTCCTCCAGGGAAGAAACTTGAGTGCTTCAACATTAGTTTCTAGTGCCATTTGAAATGTCTCAGTGTATCCTGCCTGAAATGCACTTGCTAACTCAACACATCACAGGTCTGCTATGGTTTCCATACTGTATCTTCTAGCAGACACCAAGAGCTTTTAAATTACCTCTAGATATTTTTGTATAGGTACCTGAATCACAGAATCACAGAATCACCAAGGCTGGAAAAGACCTTTAAGATCATCAAGTCCAGCCTATGACCAACACCACCACACCATCTAGACCATGGCACTAAGTGCCACATCCAGCCTTGCCTTGAACACATCCAGGGATGGTGCCTCCACCACTTCCCTGGGAAGTCTATTCCAATGTCTAATCACCCTCTCCGTGAGGAAGTGCTTCCTAATATCCAACCTAAACCTCCCCTGGAGCAGCTTCAGGCTGTGCCCTCTTGTCCTGTCACCAGTTGCCTGGGAGAAAAGCCCAGCCCCCACCTGACTACAACCTCCCTTCAGGTAGTTGAAGAGAGTGATGAGGTCCCCCCTGAGTCTCCTCTTCTCCAGGCTAAACAACCCCAGCTCCCTCAACCTCTCCCTATAAGACTTTCCCTCTCGTCCCTTCACCAGCCTCGTTGCTCTCCTCTGGATCTGCTCCAGCACCTCAAGATCCTTCTTGAAGTGAGGGGCCCAGAACTGCACCCAGTGCTCGAGGTGAGGCCTCACCAGTGCTGAGTACAGGGGGAGAATCACATCCCTACTCCTGCTGGCCACACTATTCCTGATCCAAGCCAGGATGCCATTGGCCTTCTGGGCCACCTGGGCACACTGCTGGCTCATGTTCAACCGGCTAGATATGGATGAAGCTTCTTAGAACCCTAAGCTAACCCCAAGGTTAAGTCTTCAGGTTAATATAGAACAAACAGTACATAGAATCCTAGAATGGTTTGGGTTGGAAGGGACCTTAAAGATCATATACCCCCAACTCCCCTGCCATAGGAAGGGACACCTCCCATTAGACCAAGTTGTTCAAAGCCCCATCCAACCTAGCCTTGAACACTTCCTGGGATGGGGCATCCACAGCTTCTCTGGGCAATCTGTGCCAGTGTCTCACCACCCTCACAGTTATGAATTTCTTCTTAATATCTAATCTAAAATTACCCTTCGTCAGCTTAAAATTATTGCCCCCATCCTATCACCACTTGCCTTTGTATGAAGTCCCTCCCCAGCTTTCCTGTAGCCCCTTCAGGTACTACATTTAACTTTTCTGGGACATGATGTGGATAGACTGGAGAGAGACCATCTTTGCAGTCATTCAGAAAAATGCAAGTTTAGTTAATGAGAACACAAAGAGTGTGTGAAAACCATCAGCAAGTCTCAGCTCCATTCACAAGTTTTGATTTTTCCCCTGTGTCCTCATCTACATGCAAGAAGAAACTAAGATGAAGACTTGGTCCAAACTGCAGAGAGACAGCAAATACACTCAGCACTTTAGTCCAGAAATAACTTCTTGTTCAAATAGTTTGGCTATAAAGGGAACTAGCTGAACACAGTGCCCTTTTCATAGCCTTATTTTGGTTCTTTCTAAACACAGAGTTCATTCATGTTGAGTTACAGCCAGCAGCATGGACCAGAGCTGTGTGGTGCAGCAGAAGCTGTATGTGCAATCCCATGTTTGGTCCCACTCTCTACCTTATACTGCAGATTGCTTGGATTCATTTGTGTAAAATCCCTCACAGTAGTTGTTTGACCATCTGGTTATTGGACTCAGGTGCCTTGTGGTGGCAACAACCAGTGCACAGTGTTGTTCTTTACTCCAAAAAGTGTTCCATTTTGTCCTTCTAATTTTATAGTTAAAGAATAGTCACAGAGTGTGTCCTAAACTAGTCAACTCAATTTTGTCCATTTTGTTGACAGGTGTTCCGGAGAAAAAAAATTCTCATTGAACCACAATTGATAGGCATTTGGTTTCTTGATGTCAACATTATGACAGAGCCACTGCCTCATTGTCTCATCTATACTACAAGACAAGATGGTCCTCTGTGTCTGATGGTCATTAAGACAAAGTGCCTTTGTCTAAATCAGATGAGGCTGTGGATCAATGTCTTGGGTGACATGGGAAGGTCAATTTCAGTATGGTCTTCCTCAGGGTGGAAAGATGGAAACAAAAACAAAGGGGATAGAAAGTGGAATAGGATTGTCCTTCTTAGTTTAGGAGAGAGAGGGAATGATTACTCATGAAGATGAGTTGGAAGGGAAAGGATAAGATTGAAAGTAGGACTTGTGCACCTCAGAAATTTCTCAGAGCACAGCCATGACACAGTAAAGACCAGTAAAGTTGGACAGTGGGACAGGCTGCCCAGGGAGGTGGTGGAGTCACCATCCCTGGAAGTGTTTAAAAGAAATCTAGATGTGGTGCTGAGGGACATGATTTAAGCACTGAATGGGTAGCTAAAGGTTATGGTGAGTGGATTTAGGTTATGGTTGGACTTGGTGATCTTCAAGGTCTTTTCCAACCAGGTTGATTCTGTGATTCTGTAAAATACAAATGTTGAGCATTTCCATGCATCCCCTTTTTTGTTGCTGGAGACAGTAAAACACAGCAACAGCCCAAAGGCTGAAGAGAATTCATTACTGTGCATGTTGTTATTCTCCAATGTCATCATAAATTATTTGGAAGTCTTTTGTCCCAAGCTAAAGTTTAAAAATATCTTTTGAGGTTAAAGTTTTTATTACAGCAAGAAGGTGTCCTCAAACCATCTTCATTTTGGAACGTCTGCAGGCTTGGAAAAACCTCATACTTTGAAGGTCCCCATTTTGTACATTTCCCTAGGCAGTGGTGAAAATTAGTAATATTGAAGATTTCCTTTCTCACCTTCTTTCTAAGTCTGTTCTTACTGATCAGAATTTGGAGAGCTCACCTTCTTACTTCTGTGTCAATTGCTAACCTACTATATTTTTTATCATAATTTAATAATTATATTAACATTATAAAATATATATTTAATACAAATTGACTAAGGATCTCAGTCACTTTCTGTTTAGATCCCTCGCATTGTCTCATTCACTCAATATTATTTCAAATTTCTCTTACATTAAGACACTCGGATCCAGCCAAGAAACCAAGTTTCATTTTGTTAGATGCTGTGATCTAACCCATAATAAGAGAAAATCCTTTCTCATGAAGGCAAATAATCTAAAAAGATAGAGGTTGGAAAAGGACAGGATGAAAATTTCCAAGAGCCAGGGACCATGGAAGGCTCACAGCTAAACTGGTGGTATTTGGAGGTGTCCTACCTGACCTCCAGTCACTGCTCCAGAAAAGAGTGGCTCTCTTGTGGGTCCACTGTCGTGTTTATTAGCCCCATGAAGACATCATGAACAGCCTGATGTCTAGAAAAGCACGAGGCACCTGCAATTAGGAAGAGGAATTGAGGCCCTATGGTGGGATGGAGTTCCACTTTTGGACAACTAAAAGCAGGTGTGTATTTGAAATTACCTCCCTCTACGAGTCCAGCCAGCCATTACAGCAGATGGAGACCTTGTCAGGACAGTCAATGTAACCTAGAGACTAATTCAGCTGACAGAACTGTAGGTATTTATTGAATAGTAAGTGCAATTTTCTTTAGTCTTCAGTGACTCTGGTGACTGAGGTACTCTGTAGTGGTTTTAAACATGTACAGGTGAGCTATTGCATTGGAGCTTAAATCATAGTGGTCTTAGATACCACAGCTGTGCACAGACAACCTGAATCTCACACAGAGTCTCTAGTAGACAAAGGTACTCAATTTCTGTCTGCTGATCACTGTGCCTAAACCATGAGACTTCATTCTTGAACTTAGCAACATCTCCAGTAAGATAGAGCAGAGATCTGTCTAGATGTTTTTTCTCTGACTGACAGTTGTCAATACTAAAAATCCATAAAAACTGTGAGGACAGCAGAAATGTATGGTGATGCTTCCCTGAACAACCCCCCAATGGCCTACAACTTAGGGCACTCTGTTGATGATTCAGAACTGGTGTTTTTGTATTTAATGAGTTTATCAGAAGTGCTTTGGTTCTATGCAATTTTTTGACATCAATGATTTTTTGGGGCAATTTCTGGAACACTTCTATGGGTTGCTTACATTATCTTAATCTAAATGGCTTGTTTTCTTGTTTATTTTTCCAAATTAATTACTGCACTCATTCAAGTCTGTGTCTCAAATCTCACTTTGGAAATGGGCAAGTTTAAACTGATCATTTCAGTTGCACTGTCTAGTATACTCCTGGGGTAATTATGACACCCAAAAAATATACTGAGTAATTTTGGGGCACTTAAACAAAGCTCATTGTAGTGACAGAATGCCTCTTTGCTAAAAATACTAATCTGTCAGCTGAGCGTGTGAAGGTCATAGTGAGGATTTTCAAAGGACTGCTGATTTCATAGAATCATCAAATCATATCATAGAATCATAGAAGGGTTAAGGTTGGAAGGGACCTTAAAGATCATCAGGTTCCAACCTCCCTGCCATGAGCAGGGACACCTCCCACCAGACCAGGCTGCACAAAGCCACATCCAACCTGGCCTTGAACACCTCCAGGGAGGGGGCTTCCACAACCTCCCTGGGCAACCTATTCCAGTGCCTTCCTACCCTCATGGTGAAGAATTTTTTCCTGATGTCTAACCTAAATCTCCCCTCTTTCAGTTTAAAACCATGACCCCTTGTCCTATCACTGCCCTCTCTGGTGAAAAGCCCCTCCCCAGCTTTCCTGTAGCCCCTTCAGATACTGGGAGGTGCTCTAAGGTCCCCCCGGAGCCTTCTCTTCTCCAGGCTGAACAGCCCCAACTCTCTCAGCCTGTCTTCATAGCAGAGGTGCTCCAGCCCTCAGATCATCTCTGTGGCCCTTCTCTGGACCCTCTCCAACAGCTCCATGTCTCTCCTGTGCTGAGGGCTCCAGAGCTGTACACAGCTCTCCAGGTGGGGTCTCACCAGAGCAGAGTAGAGGGGCAGAATCACCTCCCTCACCCTGCTGGCCACACTTCTTTTGATTTGTTGTGCCAGATTCTTTTTTTAAATGTGTAAGGTAAAGCAATTTAGAGAGGTCTGACTTTCACAAAGAGTGTGAAATCCATCCATCTATTTGGGTACCACCACTATTATCTTGCCGGTGGCTTCGATGGGACTGGCATAGCAAAAAGGCACTGAAAGGGTTTCTTATGTTTCCCACTGAGAGAGCACAGCATTCAGTCATTCTGAAGAGTGTTTCTGTACTGATTTAACATCTTTTGTCTAGAATTTCAGATAATATCTCCATCTGAAGATAATTTCTTATCCAAGAAAATGCCTCCAGGATTACAGTTTCAGAACAAGCAATTGTAATGAGAATAACTTACTGAAAAAACACGGATGAGTTTTCTACAGTTATATCCATCATACAGACAGGTAACTTATTCTAGACTCTGATATTTAGGAACCAGTTATGTTTGTTTAGTTATATAAGGTTATATTAAATACCCTGTTTCTTTCTGTGCTTCTAGTTGCAGATCAGCAAGTGGGTAGTATGCCTTCAACCTGGAAAAATTGTTTCTGTAATGGTAAATTGTCAAGGCTTTTTTAGTGCTGCTGCTGGGTTTTTTATCTAAAGTTCTGAGAAATGCAATGTATCAGGATCAGCTTCTAGAGCAGTAATTTATTCCTTTCTTTTCCTTTTGCAGACTGAGGTGCTGATAGGGTAGGTGGCATGTACAATTAGGTGCTTCTAGAAATAATTGTCAGTGCTCCATGACATCACACATCTTACCTGACATGTACAAAAATCAAGAGGGAAAAATACTTTTCATTCTAAATGCAGAAAACAAGCAAACCTCTGTCATGCTTATTCTGCCTTTCACTATATTGTGCTTAAATTGGGTGTTTTTCTCATAATGAGATTATTCCCAGTTTACATTTTGAACATATCTTCTAGTTACTGAAGTGATTTAAGAAAATTAATCTATCAACATTTTCTGATAACTGAATCCCCAAAGCAATTAGTTTCATTTTACTTTCAATGATTTGCACTGATCTTTGTTGTTGCAATAAAACAAGTTTTCTTCCATTTGTTGTTGTTATTACTATTATTATTAAAGCTCTCATTGCAATAATTTTCTTTAGTGTCATGTATTTAAATACTTTGGTCCCCCAAAATCCACCTTCAAGCACCAGAAACATTGCTTTCAGGGTGTCTGGCTACTGATGACCTTGCTTTTAGTGCCCAAAGCTCAGATGTTTCCATGATACAAGAAAGAAATTATCAGAAGCCTTTCCACCTGCTTTTTCTACACCAGCCCTTTCACCCTGATACTGTATTTGATGCAACACCAGTATTTGTGAGGGGTGGGGAACAAGGGATCCAAGATGGTTCACATAGAATCACAGAACTACCAAGGCTAGAAAACACCTTTAAGATCATCAAGTCCAGCCTATGACCAACACCACCACACCATCTAGACCATGGCACTAAGTGCCACATCCAGCCTTGCCTTGAACACATCCAGGGATGGTGCCTCCACCACTTCCCTGGGCAGTCCATTCCAATGTCTAATCACCCTCTCCATGAGGAAGTGCTTCCTAATATCCAACCTAAACCTCCCTTGGAGCAACTTCAGGCTGTGCCCTCTTGTCCTGTCACTGGTTGCCTGGGAGAAGAGCCCAGCCCCCACCTGACTACAACCTCCCTTCAGGTAGTTGAAGAGAGTGGTAAGGTCCCCTTCAGAAGCCATTATTGCCATTTATGGAAAATAAATCAACAGATTAAGTTGTCAATAAGGCAGAACTACTTGTAAAGTCATTAGGAATGGGCTTTTTATCTGCTTAAATACAATGTGTACTTCTGAGCTGCAAAACTAGATTTTTTTCCCCCTAGAATTAAACAATTCAACAGAAAGAAACAGGCATTTCTGGGAAGTGATATACCTGACTAAAGAAGACATTTAAAACAGATCAGATGTGCTGTGCCTGTTCCTGTCCACTGGTTCCATAAAAGGAAAAGAATTTGACTGGTTCAAATGTAGGCTTCTGCACTGCAGAATTTATTTCAACTAATTTTAGCAGGTAATCCATTTTGAGATGAATATATCTATATGTCTGTGAGTGTGTTAGGGGTCTACAGCATCACATCACAATAAAATTGAATGTCTAGGGTAAGAGGAAATACTTTAGTAGAACATCAGATAGGGAAAAGACAAGACTTTCTGCATGTTCCCTTTTTTAGACTTGAAGCAGTGCAACAAACTTCTGGCTAAAGAATAAATCGTCGTGACAACTTAATTCTGTTAATCAATTAGACAATTCAAGAGAAAAGGTGATTATTGAAAGCTGACAGCATGCTCCCTGAAGAGGAAGACATAAAAGCAAACAATCATGCCTGCCAATTTAGCCTGGAGGGAACACTCACATTCTGTTCTGACCCCAAATCTAAGTAGCAGTTGAACTTTGAGCGAGGCAGCAAGTCACATCAACCAGCTGTTTTTCATTCCACTCAGGATTTCACTGTCCAGCCTACTGTCTTGTCTCTAGTGTGAAAGATGTGAGGATGTGCTTGCAGAAGCCATTCATCTTTTTTTTTTTTTTTTTTTTTTTTGTTTTTTACTCTATTGCAAGGATGCACAAAATGCTGGATCTGCGCAATTTTTTATTTTCTTTCTTTCTTTCCTTTCTTTCTTTCTTTCTTTCTTTCTTTCTTTCTTTCTTTCTTTCTTTCTTTCTCTCTCTTTCTTTCTTTCTTTCTTTCTTTCTTTCTTTCTTTCTTTCTTTCTTTCTTTCTTTCTTTCTTTCTTTCTTTCTTTCTTTCTTTCTCTTTCTTTCTTTCTTTCTTTCTTTCTTTCTTTCTTTCTTTCTTTCTTTCTTTCTTTCTTTCTTTCTTTCTTTCTTTCTTTCTTTCTTTCTTTCTTTCTCTCTTTCTTTCTTTCTTTCTTTCTTTCTTTCTTTCTTTCTTTCTTTCTTTCTTTCTTTCTTTCTTTCTTTCTTTCTTTCTTTCTTTCTTTCTTTCTTTCTTTCTTTCTTTCTTTCTTTCTTTCTTTCTTTCTTTCTTTCTTTCTTTCTTTCTTTCTTTCTTTCTTTCTTTCTTTCTTTCTTTCTTTCTTTCTTTCTTTCTTTCTTTCTTTCTTTCTTTCTTTCTTATTTTATTCCATACCTACCCAAAACAGAGTGAGCAAGTAAGGCACGTTCAGCACCCAGCCTGCCAACCCACTAACCTGGAACATCATTTGGAGGGTGAGAACGGGTTAAAGAATAAGACAATTTGGCTGCTGTTTACCAGATAATAGAAGCCATCACAGAAAGAGGAAATTCCGAGTGGCACTTTCCTGACAGCGAATCTCTGCCAAAGCTGTCAGGTGCAAACTGTGTGGAGTGCTTCCCCAGCATGGGAGCAGACCCAACTGACAGTTCAACCAGCCTTTCAGAGCACATTGCTCTGCAAAAGCCTGACCTGCAGGGTAGTCTCCTATCAACTAGTCTGGTGTGTGCTAATTGTGCACCAAAAGTATTAAATGAGCAAGGCAATCGTCTTCCATTTGCTTTTCCTCCTTCCCTCTCTGTTTTCTAATTTGCTTGAATCATGCACTCAAGAGGAATTTTTAGACAACGAAGCTTGTTAGCTAAAATATACTTCTCCATTCACTTGATTTCATCTGCCAAAGGCCTCAAGCAAAAGTGCAAGTAAGGACAGATAAGAGGGTAGTAATTAGAGCATATTTTTATTATTTTTTAAAAAATCATTTATGTGATAATGAATGAGTTTTTACTGCTACTTATCTTTCATTTTGGAAATCAGAAAGGCATGATCCCATAACTTCTGGCTCCAGATTTATGAAGACTGAAGATTCTTCTCCTTGGTGGATGCTTCCTTGAGATGTTAATGAAATAATTTCACCATCAACTATTCTTCAGATTGTTGTACCTCCAGTGGTGAGACAAGAGTTCCGTTGGACTTAATGCAGTAGCCAAAGATTTGGAGCCTCTTCCATCTTTTCTAGAATAAATCAGAAGTGAAGTCAATAGAGACACACCAGTATACCACATCATGGTATATAAGCAGTGCAATTTGCATAAATACAAGTTTGAAAATATATGTGACGTTTCCAATGACTTTCCTCTTTTTGTTGTCTTGCTTAGTTTACATACCAGATGGATATAGATTCTTCCAGAAATAAATAAAATACAGTGAATCCAGGGCATTAGATACAGGGAAAGCAAATTCGTAGTCTTGAAAAGAAAAAAAAAAAGAAAGGGAGAGGAGGAAAAATGGAATTGTGTGTGTGAATAGGCTTCCTCACAGCCATTGATTCACAGCCTCTATACCTGTGGGCAAAGAGGAATGCTGAAATGCTAATTTTTTTCCTTTAAGAAAAGTGTAAGAAGATGAATGATGTAAAGTCAGAAGGAAAGAATAATTCCAGCGATATTCTAGTTATTTTGTCTATCTCAAATTTGATGAGACACTTGAAGTAAGCAAAGACTGCAATACTTCAAGCACAAAGACTTGCATTTCTATAGAGGACAGCTGTGAAACACAGGCAGCTGCCTGAACTGGAAGAGCCTTGTTTCAAAAACTGGCATGCTGCTCCCTGCCTTCAAGGTGGGGTTTGTCACCCATCCAGCCACCTGACGGAAAGGCAGCGTAGAATTGGGGGAAGAGTGCAGGGGGTTTCTAGATGGTGTCAGTCAGAGTTTATTACTACAAATGCCAGAGGGGAAAATCATGGGTAATGCTGTCTGTGAGCTGCTGTTCACAAGCAGGAAAGAATTGGTGGCAAATGTGGCCACAAAAGTGAACATGAGATAATTGAGTTGACGGAAGGCTGGGAAGGGAAGCAGAGGAGACAGTGGTGGATTTAGGAGAGTAGATTATTATTTGCTTAGGGGATTCCTGGCAGAATTTCCAAAGAAACTTCAACAGGGGAAAAGGCAAGAGAGTTAGCTGATTTGCAAAGAAAACTGAGGAACGAATGTCCCATTAGGCCAAAAGTTTGGGAATTTCAGCAGAAGACACTTGTGGCTGCACAAGACACTTCTCAAAGAGCTTAAACACAGAGAGATAGTATGGAAGTGGAAACAAGGACAGGTGGTAAAGAAGAAATATCAGAGCAGAGTTTAGGAATTTAAGTACAATAGAGAAGATCAAAGGCTAAA
The DNA here is from genome assembly GCA_020745705.1 of Hemiprocne comata. NCBI lineage: Eukaryota > Metazoa > Chordata > Aves > Apodiformes > Apodidae > Hemiprocne > Hemiprocne comata. The sequence goes on from CM036587.1 coordinate 162,391,726, forward strand.
TGAAGCTGGGGAAGGAGCCACCACCAGTGAGCAATAGTTTAGAAACTACACAGAGAAACTGGATGCATCCAGATCTATGGGGCTGGATGGGATTGACCCAAGAATGCTAGAAGTGTTGGCAATGTGTTTGTCAATAACCTGTGGGAAACTGCTATAACTGGAAGAAGTTCTTGATCACTGGAAGAAAGTGAACATTGTACCCATCTTTAAAGAAGTGAAAAGTGGAACTGGAAGCTGGTCTGTCTTACCTCCATCTCTGGAAATATGATAAAGCAAATACTCTTTGAATCCATGTCCAACCACATGAAGGGGGAACTGGTAACCAGGAGCAGTGAAAAACTGATGTATCAAAGACAGATCATTCTTGAAGATCCCAGTTTCCTTCTGCAAATGTGCAAATGGTGGTTATACACACCTTGATTTCCTAAGGCTACTAATGCCACCTCCCACAGTATTTTTATTTGGAAACAGGACATGGAAAGGAAGACTGTAAGATAGGTTGCAAGTTGTCTGGACCAATAGGCATGCGAGGAAATAACTAATAGTCTAAATATTCCAGTGCTGGCAAGTGACAAGCAGAGTAACCAAGGGATGATCATAGACTCATATCATAGAATCATAGAATGGTTTGGGTTGGAAGGGAGCTTAAAGATCATCCAGTTCCAACACCCCTGCATGGGCAGGGACACCTCCCACTAGACCAGGTTGCTTAAGGCCTCATTATGATGATTATGATTATTGTTCAATATCTGCATCAATTAAATAAGGGTAATTATGCAGAATGCAACCCCAGCAAATTCACACATCATGCTAAATAGATCAGGTTGAAGTGCCTGAGTTGCTGTGGTGCAGAGCTTTAATCCAGAGATACCTTGTGAGAAGCCCAACAGAAACCTCATGGAGTTCAGGAAAGAGTGAAAAGTTGTATAATAAACCAGACACCAGTACAGACTGGGACCTGACTGGCTGAGTAGCAGCTATGATGCAAAGGACCTGGTAAGCATGAGGCTGACTATAAGCAAATGTTCTGTTTTCATTCTAAGTAACACAAATTGCATGTTTGGCTACAGGAATGGGACCAGCAGATTGAAGCAAAACATATTCTCCTCATCTTGGACCTGGAGAAGTCATACATGGAATAAATCTCTGAGTTTTTACCTGTCAAGAGGATGTTAAAAGACTGAAGAGGGCTAAAAAAAAAGGCTATGAGGATGTTCAAGAGCCTGGGGCTTAAGTCTCATGAACAGAAATGGAAGGAAGACCACAAAGGGGGAATGTAATTGCAGCCTTCAGCTACCAGAGGAAGAGTTAAAGAGGCAATAGAGCCAAACTCTCTTTTAGTGACAGAGGGTAAAACAAGGGACAATAACTCCAAGTTACAAGTTGAGAGGTTCAGAATAGACATTAGAAAGAAACCCTTTTCCCATGAAGGATGGTAGTTCTGGAGCCGGGCATCTGAAAAGGCCATGGAAAATCCCACCTTGAAGGTTTTCAAAGCTTAGCTAGACAAAATCACTTCTGTCTTTACCTAGTGCTGGCAATGTTCCTACTCCAAGGGAGCTGTTAGTGACCTCCACAGGTCCACAGCTGGAAACTTATAAGAAACAGAATCCTGGAATCATTGAGGTCTGAAAAGACCCTTCATGTTATTGAGTCCAACTGTTAACCCAGCACTGCCAAGTCCACCACTAAACTAGGTCCCTCAGCACCACATTTACACATCTTTTAAATACCTCCAGGGATGTTGACTCCACCACTTCCCTGGGCACCTGTTCCAGTCCCTGACAACCCTTCTGGTGAAAAAGTTTTTCCTAATATCCAATGTCCCCTGGCACAACCTGAGGCCATTTCCTCTTGTCGTATCACCTGTTAGTTGGGAGAAGACACCAACCTCCCCCTTGCTCCAACCTCCTTTCAGGTAGCTATAGAGAGTGAGAAGGTCTCCCCTTAGCCTCCTTTTCTCCAGACAGAACACCCCCCATTCCTTCAGCTGCTCCTCATAAGACTTGTTCTCCAAACCCTTCACCAGCTTTGTTGCCCTTCTTTGGACAGACTCCAGCTCCTCAATGTCCTTCTTGTTGTGAGGGGCCCAGAACTAAACAGGATTCAAGGTGTGGCCTCACCAGTACCAAGTACAAATGAGAGATACTTTTTGCATTTTAAGTGTTGCTGCTGTTTAGTGACATCGATTCAACAGGGAAAAGCAGGAAGACATCCAGATAATGTAGTCTTCATTGCTATGCTTCAAGATTGATAGTTGTGTAGCTTGAGAACTAAGAAAAATAGATATGTAAACATTTCAGACAGGTAAACAGAATCACAGAATCATCCTTGTTGGAAAAGACCTTGGAGATCATCAAGTGCAACCATAACCTAAATCCAACCACCATAACCTTTAGCTACCCATTCAGTGCTTAAATCATGTCCCTAAGCACCACATCTAGATTTCTTTTAAACACTTCCAGGGATGGTGACTCCACCACCTCCCTGGGCAGCCATATCCATCTTTGTCCTTGGTGAGTTGTCCCTGTAGAAGTACAGCATAAACCTGAAAAACCAGGGCACATGTCAGGACACAGAGGGTTCAGTCAAGTTTCTCTTCTACCTGCATAACACAGATTGTCATTGTACCTGGGATTCTAACTGCCATTTCAGCAGACAATTATTTGCTTCAATGAATGCTTGTTAGGTTAGACATCAGGAAAAAAACCTTCAACCAGCAAGGGTAGTTACCCACTGCACTATGCATGCTTTTGTGAGCATGAAATCTCCTTCTGCCCTTGCTGCAGGTTTTAAGAATGGGATAGTCAATCATATGTCAAGAATGATTTAGATAAAGTTTGACCCTGCCATAGGTCAGAAATATGGAAGAGATGGTCTTTTGAGTTCTCCTCCAGAGAGCTGCATCTATGAATCTAAATTTCTACTATTGGATTTCTATGATTTTCTATGAATATTAAAGTGCTGTCTAGGTCCGAGGCATATTGAGATAAAAAATGACATTCCTGGAGGGTGATTCAGTCCATCCTAAACAGAGGTGAGCATTTTACTAAAGGAAGTGGGTGAGGGTGAATAGATCTGAAAAGATGCCCCAGAAAACTAATTTCTCAGTTCATCTTCCTAGCAAGAAGCCATGAAGATGGATTGAATCATTGGGATAAGTTATTTGTTTTCCCGTCACAAGTATTTTGACATACTGGAAATAAAAATGCTGCCTTGTAACTAAGAAAGTTTTCCCAAAACAATGAATTCTCAGACAACAGGGAAAGTGGAAACATTGCAAAGAAAAATCAGTGTTTGGCATTTTCAAATTTATCAAATTGTAGGTTTATGAAATTAAAATTACATATCATCTTGGGTTTCTCAGAAACTAATATTCTATACCACGAATCTAAACACTTTTCCTACAAGCTGATTGTAGATGTCCATAGGAATTCTACATTTGAGATAGTTGTACACCCATGTGCTCTTCTTTGTACTCTTTTTTTAGTCTCTTAAAGAATTTAAGTCATGTAATAATGATTTAAAGGGGGCAGCAGGGTGGGGGGATTGGGGAAAGGTGCGTGACACACACACATCCAGTCACGTGTCACAGTGTTTTTTGGTTTTGATTTTTTTCTTTTTTTTTTTTACAATGAAAAGGCCTTTAGCTAATAGTGAGATAACTGAAAACAGTTGCAGAGCAAGGTGGACCTCTGATGGCCAAGCACAATGAAGGCGTGAGATTAATCAGCTGGCACATGTTACAAATTGTGTGACTCAGAAACTTCAGCTCCCCCATATACATATACACAGTTTCCTGGCTAAAATCAGAGCACCATGAGCAGAGCTGCCTGTTCCCTGAGGTTCTCTTTACCATGCTGGATGAGCTCCATCTGTGTACAGTTGTCCTGGCAGAGGCCTGGTGGTGTAAAAGTGGTCACCAGACAGTTGGCAATATTCAGTTGGTGGTGTTCAGTTGGCAGTGTTCAGCTGGAAGCATTCAGTCAGTGCCACACAATTGTCCCTTTCCATTCACAACTTCTCTGGGCAACATGTTCCAGTGTCTCACCACCCTCCCAGTAAAGAATTCTTCCTAGTATCTAATCTAAATCTACCCTCTTTGAGTTTAAAATGGCTAACCCTTGTCCTACCACTACACTCCTGGATTAAGACTCCCTCCCAGCTTTCCTGTAGCCCCTTCAGGTACTGGAAGGTGCTCTAAGGTCTCCCCAGAGCCTTCTCTTCTCCAGGCTGAACAACCCCAACTCTCTCAGCCTGTCCTAACAGGGGAGGTGCTCCAACCCCAGTGTTACACATTTTGAAAAGTAATACTTTTTCTGTAATGGAGGAAGTTAAACTACATGGTTACAATTATCTGTTGCATCTCAAAAATCTATGATTAAGTTTTTAATGCATGCTGACTTCAAAAGGGAAATATTTATCACCAGCTGCAGCTGTCTGTATTTCACTGTTTAGTCTATGAGAAATTATATCAGACTCTCCCTGTAGTTGGAGAAGACATACAGGTTCATTGAGAACCTGAATATTTAATTCTCAAAAAAACTCCTAACAAAGGGGTGGTGAGGAGCTGGACTATAAAACAAGGCAAAGGTAATTTAGAGGAACCCCATCTTCATCTTCAGTTGTGCTGCTGAGGACCAGGTGAAACTGGGAGAAGCTGGATGTATCTGCAGATAGAAATGTCCCATCTGTGCCTTAACTTCAGGCTTTTCATGCTCTGGGATTTGTAAACACATCGGAAATAAATTCCCATCTTAGACACTAATCCCTGGCATTCTTTTCCTTGTATTATCTTGTCTGTAGTGTAAAACTCATTCCTCGTTTGTTCTTTTTTTTCCTCCCCATTTTCAGAATACCATTAATGCTAATTGTGAACTTGGCTGTGATTGCATATTGCTTAGTTTGATGCTAATGAATTTGAATAGAAATTTGTTCTATATTGAATTAGCATCGTATCTCAAAAAGACCATGGAGAATTGAACCCTAAAGCTTTTATCATCCCTTTCTTCCCTTTCTACCAGCTAGGTCTGGTAGCTTTTCTTCTATTCATAAATCATTTAACAGCCTGCTTACTGCCCAGCTAAGATGAGATCATCACCACTGACAAGGGCAATGTAATATCTTATTGTCAATTAAAAATAGACTCGTTTTTTAAAAATCAGAATGAGTTGAGTACTTTTCTTTGCAATATGTTCATGTAGGAAATATTAGGAAAATTTGTAATCATTATGTTATATTAATTTATGTTGCAGTTACCCAGAGAAGTCTAACTGTTGCAGAGTATCAAAGAGGCAGTTCAGAAGAAGATTAGCCTCTTGGTTTTTAGACCATAAATGGAATTTAAATGTATCTCATGTCCTCTGAGATGACTAAAGCAAAAGCAAAATTAAATGCATATGACATAAGAACAAAAAATCTTTGTAAAGAGACATTATCCAGTGAGGGAATGTTGCTTTTATGCAGCATCAGTATCAACAGAAATTACATGCTTGGGCTGAAAGTTTTAGAATCAAATGGGAGGGATTTTGACAAGGGCAGGAAGTGATAGGATGAGAGGTAATGGTTTTAAACTGGAAGAGGGGAGATTTAAGTTAGACATTAGGAAGGAGTTCTTTAGTGGTAGGGTGGTGAGACACTGGCACAGGCTGCCCAGGGAGGTGGTGGATGCCAAACCATTATATTTAGATTAGATATTAGAAAGAATTTCTTTACTGCAAGAGTGGTTGGACAGTGGGACAGGCTGCCCAGGAAGGTGGTGGAGTCACCATCCCTGGAAGTGTTTAAAAGAAATCTAGATGTGGTGCTTAGGGACATGATTTAAGCACTGAACGTGTAGATTAGCTTATGGGAGGTGGATTTAGGTTATGGTTGGACTTGATGATTTTCAAGGTTCTTTCCAACCAGGATGATTTTGTGATCCTATGATTCCATATGATTCTATTGTTGGATCATGAATATGTCTCTCTGTGTGTGTATGCGTAGGTTTGTATGCAATTTTTCTCTACTGATTAGAAAATAAGAAAACCTTTAGGCACTGGGTAAATCCATACTTATTTCTTCCCAAAAGACAGATTTATTCAGTCTATTTTAACAGATGGGGATGTTAAAGTTTTAACCTTTTCTCTTTGGATGCAATTTGTCAGCTTAATTTGCATAACATGATATTCACCCTGATACTAATTCTGCTTTCCCCCACTATGACTGCCCCACCTGGCTCTTTGTTTTGTGACCTTGAACTAGTCTACACAACCCACTGACAAACTCATCAGTGATTCATGTTTGTTCCAATCAAAACAATAGCTGAATGAAAACATTGGATTAAATAAGTAATATAATTCTTTTAAGCGTGAATCATAGTTTCAGGCTTAAAAAATCCATACATTGTTTTGAGAAAGTTTTGGGTTTGTTTGTTGTTTTTTTTTTAAATCTGCCAATGAATTTCTGAATTAAGCAGTAGAGTCCTGTATGACCAAAGCATCTGGGATGTCACTGTACCTATTTTAAATTACTTCTGTCTAGAATGAATATAACTCGCTGAATTAAACCTTCAAAAGATGAATCCTGAATTGTACCATCTAAGAATCTTAGCAACATACCTCATATCAGTTCAAATTTCCTCATCAAAAACTGAAATTGCATTTTGGCTGTTTTAATCACACAGTTATAAATATTTGATCCTGCTACTGTAATCCTGCAAACTGAGTGGGACCACTTCAGGGAAGGGAACGGGGTTCAGAGAAGAGAATATCAGGACACTATATCCAAAAGCAATGGAGGAATGGATTCCTCAGAGGTGTGATATGAAGAAGATGTCCCCAGGCCATTCTGTTGGAGGGAATTAAGTGTTAGGTAGGGGCTCAATGACCAAAACATTACAGTTTTATTTGATATGGGTCACTTGGAGACTGGAGACACCTACAGGAAAAATGAATTTGCAATGCAGCTACTTCCTGGTAAGAGATGGGAGGTGGGAAATTGTGTGATTCCTTCAAACTCTTCTGCTTCTTCCCATGGGGTTTCAGACCACCTCTTTGTGGAGGATTTAGCTAAGTCTAAACTGTTGTATGGGGAAATCCCAAGTTTCCTGTTCTTATTTACCCCAACTATACCATTACTCCTTTCTGCTCCACAGTGCAATGTTTGTTTCCCAGGGACTGGAGGCACCCAAGACAACAAAGGGGGTGCAGAAAAGAAGGGTCCTGAACCCCACAGCTCTGGAAAGTTTTGGTGTGATGGACAATACCATTCATCTCTGCTCTGACCACCAATGCTCCTTCTCTATCATGATGATGTAGCACTGTGGGTTGAGTCTGAGAGACAGATTCCTATTCTCCACTACAAACTTGTCTGAGTTTTTTTATATTACATTTTCCAATATTGTGTCTGTTACTTAAACACATTTCAGGGATTAGAGCCCATTTTTAGTTTGCTTATATCTCTGTCTGTCTTAGTAAAAATGGGTAACAGTATTTTCCTACCTCACAAGACTGTAATGAAGATTACCAAGTTGAAGTGTGTGTGAAGACATATTTAATGTATCATAAATGTGTTCAGAACATGATTGGGGAAATTATCCTGAAGTGCAGAGCACATCTGCTTTGTCCTGATCTGCAGGAGGCTATTTACCACAGTTCCTCAAGTCAGACTGTAATATGGTGATAAATATAATCACTGAAGATGTCAGACAGCAAGCAGCTACTAGTAATAAAAAGGTGATGTGTGGCATCAATGAAAACACTTCTAAAATCCACCCTGAAAAAATGTAGATTACTGGGAAGGGCTTAGAAAACAGTAATTCAGCTTTCTTAGTGTGAAAGTTATTAAACACGTTGAAGAGGAGATTAGCAAGTAACTTTTGATTAAGGTCTATGTGTTAAGATTTCTTTGCTGGTAGGGGAAAAGATTGCTGGTAGATGATGACTTGGTATCCTGCAGAACACGAGATCCAATGAAACAGTCAAACGCAGGAGCTGTTCTTTGAAACCAGACAAATTCAGGTTATAAATAAAAAGCAAATATTCAACAGAGAAAATAATTAACCACATGCAGAGATGCAATCGACTCACTCACCTTTACATAAGACAATAGATCAGCAATGCACACTCTTGGGAACAGAAATTACTGAATGTAATTATTATGAGTTATGTTAGACATGAAAACAACTTAGATGAAGATAGTCCTGTCTGACCTGAAAATATATATCAATATTAATTTGAAGTATTCTCACACTATCTTTAGCAACATCATAAACCAGCTGTGTTTTAATTTCATCAACATGACCATTTTTTATCACCTGTAACACAGAACCAGGTCAAAACCCTATTCAGCATTGAGGTCCCTTTCTGCTAGGCAAGCACCAAACCCTCAGCAACTTCCCTGCCTCCAAATAACATACCTTTGGAGTAACATCTCTAATCCTAAATGACATCTTTCTCCTGCAGATCTCCTGCATGTGATAGCACGAAGTTCTCCTCTGATATATTTCAGGCTGAAACATAAAATTAATCTTAGCTGAGTCTATGTCTGCAGGCATATTTCAGCAATTTCACTGTATATGCCTTTTGTCAAATACATTTGTCATGAAATGGTATTTTTCACAAACCTTCCAGAATAAACACAATCTTTTGTTTACAGAAACAGCCTTGGGTTTAAAGTGGAAGAAAATACCCAGATACTTTGTTTTCAATATTTTTAATACTAATAATCATAAAAATGGTGTAATTTTCCATAAAAACAGTATTCATAAAAGCAAAAAGTGCTCAAGAAACCTTGTTAACTGCCCTTTGAAGCTATAGCATGTAACAAATATTTAGAAATCCAAGGCATGAATTGTTTCTTCTTCATTCACATCTCAGTGACCACTGCAATAAATCTGGACAAGAACAGACAAAAGCCACAAGTTCTTCTATATCGTGAAAATAATAATAAGCATTATTAAAAGGCATAAAATATTTTTAAAGGTACTTAAAGAAATGCAAAATAAGGTAATGGAATATGTCTGTGGAAATAGGTCTTTTTCAGGATCAAGATGAAAATTTCATCAGGGTCCACATGGCCTAAAAAAATAAGTGTGTTATTTTCAGCACCAAGGAAGGGGTGTGGCCATCTGCTTCAGATTCCTAGGGTGACACTTAGAGAAGCAAACACCATGGCTGGTCTTTGATACACAGCTTCAACTCCTGTTTCTGTATTTTGGCTGAGATACTGACATATTTTAAAACCTCTTCACACATATCCTCTATTTTCAACATAGATGTAATATGTTAATATCACAGAGAAGAATCCTGTCTTTGCATTCACTTATCACACGCCCATACTCAGTGATCCACTTGTCATCGTGCAGAGGGACCTGGACAGGCTGGGTTGATGGGCCGAGGCCAATGGCATGAAATTCAACCAGACCAAGTGCAGGGTCCTGCACTTTGGCCACAATAACCCCAGGCAGTGCTACAGGCTGGGGGAAGAGTGGCTGGAGAGCAGCCTGGCAGAGAGGGACCTGGGAGTGCTGGTGGACAGCTGGTTGAACATGAGCCAGCAGTGTGCCCAGGTGGCCCAGAAGGCCAATGGCATCCTGGCTTGGATCAGGAATAGTGTGGCCAGCAGGAGTAGGGATGTGATTCTCCCCCTGTACTCAGCACTGGTGAGGCCTCACCTCGAGCACTGGGTGCAGTTCTGGGCCCCTCACTTCAAGAAGGACATTGAGGTGCTGGAGCAGGTCCAGAGGAGAGCAACAAGGCTGGTGAAAGGACTGGAGGGAAAGTCTTCTAGGGAGAGGTTGAGGGTGCTGGGGTTGTTTAGCCTGGAGAAGAGGAGACTCAGGGGGGACCTCATCACTCTCTACAACTACCTGAAGGGAGGTTGTAGTCAGGTGGGGGTCGGGCTCTTTTTCCAGGCAACCAGTGACAGGACAAGAGGGCACAGCCTGAAGCTGCTCCAAGGGAGGTTTAGGTTGGATATTAGGAAGCACTTCCTCACGGAGAGGGTGATTAGACATTGGAATGGACTTCCCAAGGAAGTGGTGGAGTCACCGTCCCTGGAGGTGTTTAAGGAAAGGTTGGATGTGGCACTTAGTGCCATGGTCTAGCTGATGTGGTGGTGTTAGGTCATAGGCTGGACTTGATCTCCCAGGTCTTTTTCAGCCTCAATAATTCTTTTATTCTGTGATTCTGTGACTCCTTCAAATGAAAATTAAAATTAAAATTAAATGTATTCTCTATTTATTTTACCCCTGGGTGATGTAGTCAGACATGAAAGCACTATGTGCTCTCAATTAAAAACTATAGCTAACAGCAGGTTTCCATAAGTGTATGACAATATTAAAATTGTTCCCTAGGAACATACAGTTCACATACATCAGTATGTGGCTAAGTCATATATCATCACTGATATGGATGTGGAGTGATGTCTCTGTTCAGTAGATAGCCAAGATTTCAGATGTTCACTCATGTTCTGTGGACTTTATTATGACAATAAATCTTTTATCAACAATGCAAAAAAAAAAAAAAAATCATCACTTTCAAGTGGACTTTGAGGATAAACATTCACTAGCAAAACGCAGCAGAATGTTGCTATTCCTCCATGAAATAATTTCTTTTTCCAATGTATCCAGGGATCTTGTTGACTTCCTTAAGTCGAGTTGCAAAAGAAGTATCACACACTCTTGCCAAATCAAAAGTCTTTATTGGAACACGTTTCATTGAGGAGACTTTGAGACTTCTCAGCATGTATCAGAGCCTTTAAAATTCTTTGAATGTGCAAAAAAAAAGTCAAAAGAAGTTCTGTAGTATCAGGAATTTTTGGTTTGCAAAGGATTTTTGCAAGGTCATATAAAAAGGACTGTTACAAAAATCTGTTATGCATTTTTTATCACAGAAATATTGAGGTTGGCAAGTTGATCTGGTGATCATCAAGTCCAATCCCTCTCCTCAAAGCAGGATTAGCTAGGGAAGATTACCCAGGAGAGTGTTCAGTTGGGTTTTGAACATCTCTAAGGATGGAGACTCCACAGTGTCTTTCTAAAATTCAGCACCTCCCAAAGTTGGTCAGCAGAAGTAGCTGAGGGTTCTATTGACCTGATCTCTCCTGCTAGTAAGAGAAGCTATGAGAATTAGCCTAGATGGAGCTTACTACAAGTGATCTAAAGGCAATGCTGAACCCCATTTTGGAAGTCAAGAAGTCAACCAGGACATTAACAGGCACAAGGAGCAGAATACTGTGTGGTACCCTAAAGTAAATCAGTTGTGAAGCTTCCTTGAGGCAAACCCTTCCATGGGTAAAATCAAGTTGAAGAAGGAACCTGTGTAAAGAGATGGGTTGGACTGAACCAGTGAGAATGATTAAAGGACTGCAAAAACACTTCCATACTGCAAACAAGTGAAAAAGTACAATGCCACAATAGAAAAAAGACTGAATGCAGGAGAAACACAGGAGAAGAATTAATGGCTTGGAGAAGGCAGATGTAAAGTTCTGTTCTCTTCATTTCATGCTGAAAAATGGCACTGGAGTGAAATAAGACAAACAGTTTTTTACTTTTTTTTCTCAGATGCTCCTAAAAGTTAAGTCCATTCAACCTCTGCTGCTACTGTGGTGCTCTTTGCTAGAGTAACCCCTTAGGGACAAAAAGTTATCAGGATTAGACATGCAATTGTAATTTGTAAAATAAATAGCTTGAGCTAATTAATGGTACTAATTCTCAATTGCTGTAACCATAAAGCTCAGGAAGTAATATTTTTCCTAATGGGTTGGTATTTTACTACAGTAGATTCATTCTCTTTGGCACAGTTGTGTTGCTGAGGAGACAGGATCTGTTTTTTTGTTAATGAAATTCCCTTACTAATAAATTTAATATTAACTAATAAGAAATATTCCAGCTTTTTTTCACTATGCTTTGAATAGTGTGCTTTCTGCACCAGCATGAATGGTTTTCTTCTTCTCAGCTATGTCACTGTAGCAGTGTGGGCCACTTTTGTCCCAAACCATGCAGAACAAAATAAAATAACAGAATTATGAGTTCAGTGGTTTATTATTTTCTCTTTTCAACACTAGCTGGAGCAGCCTGGTGAAACTACTCAATATTGTTTAAAGTATCTCTTCCTTACCTCCACTTCATCCTGCCATTTTTTCCCCTCTTTAGCTGTCTCTCCTCTCATTTTACTGCAGGTTGGCCATTTGATTTTTCTAGTTCTGTGTGTCAGTGCCATATGCAATTCCTGCAGTGCAATAAGAATTAACTCTTCTTGCAGTTTAAAAGAACCACTACTTGCTCTGAGTCGAATGGAAAAGTATCCCAGCTGTCCTAGGGGAGGGGCATGAAGGGAGAGGGAAATGGAATTCCTGGCTCTTTTTTCCCTTTGTTAGGGTGCAAACAGGTCCTGACTGGCAGAACATACAGTAGAATGGAGCTGAGTTCAGCCAGTACATTTCCTCATCCAAAATCAATGAGGATAATTAGCAGATGAAAGATCTGCTGGAAGCAGGTAATTTTCCATGTCAGCAGGTAGATGAGGAATCAATGAGGTAGTCTCATTCCTCTTATTTCAACATTTTTTTTTTTGCCATTAAAGGTTGTGACTCAGCTTGCCTAATGCAAAAAACTATGTTTGTTTGGGATGTTTGTGTCTGTCTCCTAGGAAAAAAAACAAAGTATAAAAAATATGGAACCAAAAGGAAAGATTCCTGGGTATAAATGTCCATTTTTACATTTGTACCAGGCCAAGGATCTGATCCAGGATGCATTACTCCCAGGCACAGGCAGCTGTCCTGAAACTGGATACAGTACAAACTGTACAAACTGAGCAATGTCCTTATTTATTCAGCAGGATCTCAATCCAGATTGGATTTACAGAAGATCCATTCTGAATCCATGACATGGTATCTTAGAGAGGAGTCCCCTTGTTTATATTCAAAAAAGGTGAATATTCATTATTCCTCTGCTCTGGAAAAATGAAGTGGGATAAATAAACTGAAGTGGAAACTGGTTGGATGACCGGGCCCAGAGAGTGATGGTGAATGGAGCTGCATCCAGCTGGCATCTGGTGACCAGTGGTGTCCCCCAGGGATCAGTACTGGGCCCAGTCCTGTTCAATATCTTTATTGATGACCTGGATGTGGGGATTGAGTCCACCCTCAGTAAATTCACAGATGACACCAAGCTGGGGGGGAGTGTTGATCTGCCAGAGGGTAGGAAGAGGCTGCAGGAGGACCTGGACAGGCTGGATCATTGGGCCGAGGCCCACGGCATGAAATTCAACCAGACCAAGTGCAGGGTCCTGGTGAATATCCACAGAATGGAGAAACAAATGGTTTGGCTGAGCTGTGGAGGAAGCTTTGAAACTGCAGGTCTGAGAGACTTTAACTCAATGAAATTATGTGGCCAGCTGATGTTCTGCATCAGTGACAGGGAGAGGCAGGAGTAAAGGAGCTGGAGATCTCAGTGTGGGATGAACAGGGATTCAGTGCCTACTAGTGGGAAACTCGAGAGTGTGGCTTTTACTGGATGAACAGGGACACTCTCCTCTACTCTGCTCAGTCTGGCCTGGCCATGGCCTGCAGGAGAACTTCTACCATATGACTAGTTTGTCCTGTCCTCTCTTACTTCCCTTTCCCTTCCCAATCCTCTTCTTTCCCTGACACACACGATTCCATAGGTACTTTAAGGAATATGAATCCAAGCATTCTGTGTTTCCAGGCATAAAACTATGTTTGGAAACATACCTACTTAACTAAATTTGGGTTGGTTTTACTCCCTTTTGTGCATGCAACTCCATTTGAAGAATGAATGTTGCTAGCTAAAAGTAAGAGCAAAGATATCTCCTCCTATATCACTTCTTTAAATGACGAAGTTTGCTTTCACCGACCCTAGAAGACTCAACTTTTTGTGGTTATTATAATTAAAACAACGGAAGAAGTTTTGTTTTCACAGTTAATCTTTTGCTTAATAAATGGTTTATTGGATGTTTCACCCATTTCTTTGCCCCAAGGCAACACATAAACACTTTAATAAATGTAAGTGTTTATTAAAATGTTTCCAAAATCAGATTTTTAAAAGATCAATTTTCCAGTTCACCCACAAGTTTGTAAAAAGGTCACAGGAAGCATAAATTATTGTTATTTATTATTTTTGTCCTGTCTTATTGCTGCTGCCAAAAGAACATGGAGCTTAATTGCAATTGTCATCATTATGAGCAGCAAGATTAAACATGTATATGTAATGTATTTAAATTTACATAAATTTATTATTAAAATAAATGGAAAGTCTGATTGAGCACATCTCCTTTGTTCAAACTAATCCCTGCCCTTCTTCTCTTCAGCAAGGACTTTTCAAATAGTTATTAACCACTGTCTATAAAGAGTCTGGGTTCACAATACAATCATAGAATCATAGAATCACAGAATCCTAGGGGTTGGAAGGGACCTCGAAAGATCATCTAGTCCAACCCCCCCTGCCAGAGCAGGGTCACCTAGAGCACATCACACAGGAACTTGTCCAGGCGGGTTTTGAATGTCTCCAGTGAAGGAGACTCCACAACCTCCCTGGGCAGCCTGTTCCAGTGCTCTGTCACCCTCTTTTGCCTGTGACTTGAAAGCAGAGGATGTTTCCTGGTCAATACAATACCTTGCCACATTTAAAAGAGGGGTCAACTGGCTATGGCTCTCTTTCTTTCCAGGCTGATAGTGACCAATGTGAAAAAAACCCTCCCATCCCCTTCCCTCCCCTTTCTCCTTTTGCCATCTCTGAGTAATTTGTCTTGAATCCCAGAACAGGTGAGAAGGGACAGGTACAGTGGTTGAGAAGAGGCTTCAATGCTGATTAAGCTTGTGGAGACCCTTCAAATTGAGTCCTTTCAATCAGGGCTATGGCAGTCAACGTGCCCCCTGATCACTCTTTCATTAAACTAATTTTAAGAATTCTGAAGATCACTGGTCCAAGAGATCAGGAGAACAACAGATGTCTCACCTGTACTCTTTTTCAGCCCTTCAAAACAAGCATTATTGTATGTAATAGATACTCCCACGAATTTTAGCACAAAGGTAAATGTCATCCAGGAAAAGTGAGTGACCTAAGACTGCTTGCTTAACACAGGAAAATCCTTGATCATCTTGCTAACGTCGTTTTTGGTTTTTCCATGCTGGGTCTTACCCTTGGCCTGGGGAAATGATCTAAGCTTTGTGCTTAAATGTTGGTAGATTTTGGTTAACTGGGAGAGAGTGTGTTCTTCTGATGAATGTTGTAAGTCCCCAGGTGGCTCTGACAAGATGTCCTTGATGCAGGGAGCTAAGCTAGCCTAAAACATTAACTCTGATGGAGGCCAGTGGCTAGAAAAGTGGGTTCTGTAAAATTAGATTTTAATTGGAAAATTCAGCGATTAGATCAGTCTGAGTATTTCTACTCAAACTGGATCAAGGAATAAGGGTTATATAGAAAGTATTCTCAGCCTTGACAACTCAATACTGCAGTGTCTAGGTTTGAAGGCCAGAAAGCAGAAGTGGCCACGAAGCAAAAAACAGAACAACCAAATTATGTCACACTCCAAGCTGAGGGAAATGCAATATGGGAAGGAGAAACTCGGATGGAAGAACAATAATCAGAATTATCAAATTTTCTAACAACCCCAGAATTTAGTGTACTACCTTGTTGGCAAAGAAAACATACAGGTCTACAAGTAGATGAGAAGCAGAAAGGAAATCCTGTTCTAATCACTGAATGAAGACTGCCTAGGTGGAGCAGCTATTACAAATACAGACAGGTTTGTCTCCATTTTCCTACCATCAGTTCAGGTTGTCAAAACTTCCTTTCATGCTGTGGTGTTTGGACCTTTCTTTGCAAATATACCCACTCAGCTGCATTCTTTTCCCCTCCTTTTATTCCTTCCCCTTCCACATTTATGTCAAGAACTCAAAAATCTGGTGCTGGAGATGTCAGTCATTTTTCTGACCAAAAAACCCCAACAACTTGTTTTCATACTTTTAATGAGTTGCTGAATAGAAAGGACAAAATGTTGTCAGAGAAGCCCTCACAGTAACAGCAGCATTTCACAAGAAAAAATCTGGGCACCATCTGAGTTCTGCAAAGTGAGTCCAGGCTGTGTTGAGCACTGTGTCCCTGTGAGAGACATATCTGGAGACCCAGCAGACGCCTGTATGTGACTCTGAGAAACGACTCTCCTCTAAGATAATATTGTTGCTGCCCAAGAGGTCTGAAAAGCTTCAGTGACAGGTCTGTGCAGGTTGTCAGATAACATTTCTGTGGCTTGCTTGCCTTTTACAAGGAATATGCTTATTCTTATAACACAGATGCTCCCCCAGAATCCTCTTTGAGCCTCTGGGCTTTCTACTGGTAAGTGCAGCATAAAGGAGAAAAGAAAAAAAGAAAACAAGACAGCTCTGTCCCCAAAGAGTGTTCAATGCAAACAGACAGGCACAGATGGCGGACGAGGCAACAGTGACTCCGTGACTCACCCCAGCTCCACACAGCTCATCAGCAGCAGAGCTGAAAACAGAGCCATGGCTTCCAAAGCACCATTTCACTGGCCCTCCCTGGGCACACCAGGGCTTCTCCTGCACCTCCAGCCAGCCCTTTCCACTGATCTCTCAGCTAACCCTTCTGCTGCTGGTGGCCTCGGCCCAACTTCTAACACCCCGGTGCCCGTCCTGCAACCGGTTAGCAGGGATTGCCACGTTATTTGTGTGAGTCAGTGGTGACCATGCTGCTCTGCTGCATCTCAACCACCAGTGCCAGCAGAGGTCCCATGGCATCAAGACACAGCTGCTGCTGCTGTGCCATGTTTGTTCTGTGGGTAAATAAAGACTCCTTTCTCTGGGGATGACAGTACAGTGCTTTTCTGTAGCTCTAAATGAAAAAGCAAGCAGTACACGTAGCAAATTCCTGAGGGACTTGTGGCATTTCCAACATCAGATCTGGTATTTGGAGAGGTTTGCTTTAGCAGCCCTTGTCTCTATCCCCAGGCACAAATCAACGTTATTTTTTTAAAAGAAACAATTGCATTGGCAACTGGCAGAATTTGTTTCAGTCATTTAGGGTTTGGAAAGGAACAGTGATAAGAATCACATAAGGAACTGAGGGGAGACTGATGTGGAAGGGAAGGGAAGGGAAGGGAAGGGAAGGGAAGGGAAGGGAAGGGAAGGGAAGGGAAGGGAAGGGAAGGGAAGGGAAGGGAAGGGAAGGGAAGGGAAGGGAAGGGAAGGGAAGGGAAGGGAAGGGAAGGGAAGGGAAGGGAAGGGAAGGGAAGGGAAGGGAAGGGAAGGGAAGGGAAGGGAAGGGAAGGGAAGGGAAGGGAAGGGAAGGGAAGGGAAGGGAAGGGAAGGGAAGGGAAGGGAAGGGAAGGGAAGGGAAGGGAAGGGAAGGGGATTTCATTTTTAATAATACCCTTCCAGGCTGTGATTACCATCTAACTTTGGATAGGACTCTTTTTGAATTATTCAGGACAATTTGTACTGTAATCATATGCTTGTTAATACAGCTGCTTGTGACTTTAATTCAAAAGAGTTTTGCTTCTGTGCCCTGGAGCTGCTACCATCAAAGTTAGAGATAGTCTTTATGAAACAATCTGTTTCTCAGCACTGTGCACAAAACAGCAAGATGCTCTGTAACTTGCTGTTCAGAAAAAGATCAATGGAGACCATGTAAAAAGAAATGGGCAAATGTAAAAAGTCTCCTCTCCACTGTTCAATAATGTTGGGGCATTTGACATATCGGATTATTATGAATTTTCACTTGAATGAAAGAGTCTTGATTTATAAACAAACTGACTGGAGGACAGCTTAGCTTAGTATCTACCACACTAGCAAGGATAAAGGCTGTCATCTTGGCTCTATCATTCACTCAAAATGTTACCCCTCCATTGTACCCTCCCAAAGTAGACTTTCCCCTTCTGTAGAGTCAAGCAGAAGTGGTGTCAAGGCTGGAGTCCAGGTTCTACTCTGTCTTTGTCCTTATTACTTGCTTTTACTTCAGGACAGGAACTGAGGTGAAATGGTTTTCTAACCAACAAACCTAATCGAAAGTATCCCTTTATTTACGGTGCATTTATCAGTTATATGAGAAGCCCTTTCTGTGTCAGTAGGCCCACATCATCATCCTCACAAAATCTACTGGACATGTAAAGGAACCTTCATAAAGATTGCCAATCCTGAAAAAAGGGCAAAATTCAGAGGTACGTATTATAATTTATATTTTGGAAGCACCCTCCCTGGAAGTGTTCAAGGGCAGGTTGGATGGGGTTCTGAGAAACCTGGTCTAGTGGGAGGTGTCCCTGCCCATGCAGGGGGGTTGGAACTAGATGGTCTTTAAGGTCTCTTCCAACCCAAACCATTCTACGATTCTATGATTTAATGCTATTCCCTTAAAGACTGATAAAATGCAGGGCCTTACAGCAACCTCTTAGCTATTCAGTTTACCCCATATTTTCTCCTGCTGCAATCCACCACCAGCCAGCACAGCCAAGGTTATAAAGCCCTGCATGATATTTTGCAAATCTAAATTGTTGAGCTACACAGGGAGCAAGCCTCCCATTGAAATGTCACCACATTGAAATTACAGTTTAAACAGGGAGCTTTCCAACAGCAGCTTTCACATATCAGTTGTGCCTCACAGCAATAAGAGAGAGTGAGAAAAAAAAAATAATAAAAAAAAAAACCAACTCTGTGTCTGAGATGAAGGTCAACTGGTAGGTGACACTGAGTGATGTCTCCTAATCAAGTTTGATTCCCAGGCACTGTGGTTGTTATTGTTACTCTTACTATTTTACTATTTTTGTTACAGAAGTTAAAGGTTCTGCTTGAGATTAGAGACCTATTTTTTTCCAGTACAAATTCTTAACAAATCGATTTTGATCCCAAGAATTTATAATCTAAGGAGATTAAGAAAGAAGCAGAAGAGAAGGTGAAGAGATATCTCCCAAGCCACTGCATGAATCCAGGATAAGAACTATACAGCTAGTGGAATTTCTGGTTTGGTGGACAAAATGGGAAAAAACCCCACCCAAACTAATTGTTCATATTCAACTCACATATTTCACAGTGAAACCAACTAACAGACTGAAAAATAATAGAAGTGTTAGTAGAAAAACAAAGTGTAGCATCATATCGGTTAGGCTTTTTTTGTTTTTTAAACTAAGTTTGTCTTCAAAGCAGCTGCATCCTTTGATAATGAAACATTTTGATTTTTCTGAAAAACTCTATTCATTTTTCCCTGTTTTTTCAAACACTCTGTCTAATGTCACTCCCAAAATTTCCCCATGTTACAAACCATGTCTCACACGCTTCCAAATATTTTTTAGTAACTTATGACAACTTTGGAACTCTGACAGCCTTTGATGAAAACTGCCATGGAAAATCTTTTTAATGCTTGACATATTTATCTCATACCTAAGAGGTCCCATACAGAGCCTTGCCTTTCTAAAACTTCCACGGAAGAAAATAACAAAGAAAGAAATTTGCCATTTCTTCAGGACAGCAAAATCAGGCTGCATGTTTGAGTTTTATAATGATTATTGTCACGGTTTGACTCAGGATGGGCAATTACACCAGCAACAACAAAGCTCTTGATCCCCTCCCCCTCACATTCAGGTAGGGAAAGGAGAAAGAGAATTAGGAGAGAGACTCTCTGGATTGAAAACTAAACTTGACAGCTTTAATTAAATACTAATGATAAAAGGAAATCCATACAATTATATACAAGTATGTTCTGGACTGTGCAAAAGCCTCTTGCCTCCCCCCACCCCCAGCAGCTCCCCTGGCATCTCCTGAGCTGTGAGCAGGTCTGAAATGTCCTGGAGCTGCTGGAGAGAGCAGCAGAGCAGCCAGGAGCTGAGGGGAGAGTGATGAGGGGCAGGAGTGCATGAGCCTGGGGATCAACAGGGATGGACAGACAGAGTCCTCCCTGCATGCCAGCCATGGATGAAAGAGAAGGGAGAAGAAACAGGAAGGGGCTTGACTTCTGTGATCTCTGACCTTACACCGACCTTACGTAGATATACGGAATGAAATACTCTGGTCAATTTTGCTGTCTGTCTGTCTGTCCACTCCTCCCTATGGGGGGGGCTGCAGATATGACTCTTCTGCTCCTGTGGCATCTAAGGCCACAGAGCAAAGTGTCCTTGATGTCTTGGCAGTAACATACAAATCCCAGCATTATCAGTCCACTAGCTGGAAAACTTGCTGCTAGTTAAAAGAGAGCTCACTGAATAAAAAAAATCAGTAAAAAGAAATTTGGCTTCATCCTGGCTCAAACCAGGACAATTATAAATGTAAAAATAGATAGAAGAGGGTTGAGCTGACTCAGACTTGTAGCCTCTAAATACATTGGCAGCATTGTAAACCACTGCTCTTCATTTGAAAACACTCTGAGCTGTTACTATAATATTATTAGGTTAGACGTTAGAAACAAATTCTTTACTGTTAGGATGGTCAGGCATTGGAATAGGTTGCCCAGGGAGGTTGTGGATGCCCCATCCCTAGAGGTTTTTAAGGCCAGGTTGGATGAGGTTTTGTGCAACCTCATCTAGTGGGAGGTGTCCCTGCCCATGCAGGGGGGTTGGTCTTTAAGGTCCCTTCCAACCCCAAACATTCTATGATTCTATGATTAAATTAACTGGTTTGTTTGTTGTCCCTATATCAACAGATGTTCTTGGGTTATATTAAATACTGAGTACATTCTCATAGGTGCTTATACTGTATCTGATTTTTGAGGTGGATTACCACCCACAAAGGAAGCAGTGGAGGCAGGGAGGGTCTAACAGGCTTTTTTTTTTTTTTTCTGTCTTTTGAAAATCTGTTGGTATAATTTTTTTCTCTCCCTCAGTCTTTCTCACGCTGTAGATTTGATGACTCTTTTTGTCCATGGCAGTACAAAAGGCCACAATAAATAAATGAATGCATAAACAAACTTGCTACCTTCCTGCTATACAATTTATGGAGCCTGTACAAGACTGGGTCAAACCTTAAACTAGTGTAATAATGCATAGAAATGCATTTATTCTCCCTGAGAAACTGAGGCTTCCTTTTTTATTATTATTTTCCTTGAAAAAAATAAAAAGAGAAATAAACAAAACCAAAACCACTCCCTAAAAAAAAACAACCCACCTTTGGAAGAGGAAGAAGGAACAAGGAGCTGCTGTGTTGTATTTGGCAAAGGAAAAAGCAGGGAAAGTTCATCTCTGAGAGCAGCAGGTTAAGACACTGGAAGAAGTAGTGACATTCTGTTTAAAATGTCTGGTATGTCAGAGCTCCCCACATCTGCAGGTGCCTTTTAAATTTATTAGATGAGTTTGCTGAGAAAGAGGTAGCCAGGGCTTGTGTAGCTAGGTAGTAAAACCTGCACAGAGGCAGTCATGGAGCACAGACTGCCTGTGGGACTTTCAGGGAGCTTCAGCTCTCCGTTCTGTATCTCATCAACTATCCAGAACAAATGCCAATTCAGTCTGGTGAGGATGAACCAGGTCTGAGGATGTTACAGCTTCCTCCACAGCCATAGTGTGAACCATCCACCATTTTCTGATTCTTAGGCTATGACAGAGGAGCCTGGGTGTTGCTTTAAACTGGCTGTTTGCTACCAGTCTCTAAGTAGCTGTGTGCCAAGTAGGGTAAGAAACACAAGATATGGGGCTAGGGAAATTAATTCTCTTCCTGAGCATTTTCCTTGCCTTTTTTTTCTGTCCTATGAGTAGCTACAACAAATGTTTGAAGAGAGTTCTAAGTCTTACAGCATCTCAAGAAAAAAAATAAAAACAAAAACAAAAACAAAACCAGGACTTAAAAGAGACTGGGAATTAATACTAAAGAAATAAATGATATTGAAAGTGAGAGGCTGAATTGTTTAGCACATTGCCCAGTGAAAAATGGTACCGAATCATAGAAATGTTTTGGTTGGAAAAGACCAAAGATCATCAAATCCAACCGTTGACCCAGCACTGCCAAATCAACCACAAAACCATGCCCCTCAGCACCACATCTATGTGGCTTTTAAATACCTCCAGGGATGGTGACTCCACCACTGGCCTGGGCAGCCTGTTCTGGTGCCTGACAACCCTTTCAGTAATGTCCCATGGTTGCTTTTCTCAGTCTTCCCTCAAGGGCTGGTTTTCAAGGTTTTACCAAAGCCTCTGAAGAAACTCCCCAATTTGAAGAGGAGACCTCATTTGTTGTGCTTGTCCTTTTAGTCATCAGGAAGACCTGGCTATGCTTTATCTAGACTTGAAACTTCCTGGTTCATCCCTGTGCTTTATTCTCTCTGTTAGCAGTAGAGCTGTCAGTAATTAATGTTTTAGTTCACTGACAAAACCACTTCTTTTCATTGTTTCAAGGCCAAACTGAAACATTTTTTTCCCTATAGCATAACCCTCAAAGAATCTTTTCAATAAAATGAAATACTACATTTTCAAGATCGTGTTTATTATTCTTTCTCTTCTTTTTATTGCATTCAGGCAAGCTTTGGGAAGAAAATTCACAGTGAATTAGAAGTTAGAAATTTTTTTCCTCTAGCAAAAACGAAACAAATTGTTCATCTTCAAATTTCCAATGTTGTTTTTTTGTGTTAGTATTTTTGTTGTTGTTGTGGTTTTTGTTTTTTTTCGCAGTGAAATAATGTGATCAGGAATTAAATGAACATGCCTTCAGATGTGGGGGACACAGAAATAATATCTTCAAAGCAAGGTACAACTCCATAGAAGTATTCAGTAACTATAAAGCTGATTGTTATTAACTCCCATTATTTTAATGACTTATGTATTCAGATGGGAATTTTCAGCTTAGATGTATTTTAAAGTCTCTGCCTTTGAACTTTGGTCCATGAGTGAAGAATAGTCTTCGTTTGAGGAAGGATTATATACTGCTGTCCCCAGCAGAGCAAGGCCCTTTTTATGCTTCCCAAATAGTGATGTGCAACAGGGACCTTTCTCTGAAGGGCAGCTAGGAGAAACGCATGCAGACAGCAGAACATGTTTTATTCATGTCACTCCCCAACAGATAAGTTCCATTATCTTGTGTTTTAACTGCCTTTTAAGCCATTCCTACAGGCAGCAGAGTGAACTGCATTTTCCCCAGCTCAGCCTGTTAGTTACCTCAAAAGCAAAAGGGGAGGGTGAGTGCATAGGAGTTCTCAGTAGGACTTTTTGGCTCAGGTATTTCTCCCGATGAGGCTTGTCTGTGCAGGAAGGACATAAAGTACCATCCATGATAGGAGAACCTGATGTGACTGCAGTGGCAGGGTTTGATGTCTGTTCTTGTACATTTTACACAGGTTTAATATCTGTTTTGTAGTTCAAGGCTCTTGGTGTTCAGGAGCTTCTTGTCCTCTTGTTAACAAATCACAAGCCATCTTGCCCTGTGCTGCCACATTATTCTTGTCATCCAGAGTTCTCTGAAGGCTGAAGAACACCTCTTGCTACTTGAAACTGATTGAGTCTGCAATTAGCATGGGAGCTTCAGAGTGTTTCATCACCAGTATGCTGGCTAATCTGTGAACTCAGGTAGCAGGTTGTGCTGGGTGACTACTACAGTAAATGATGCTGGAAGGACCATACAGCAGCCAAAGCTTTCATTCCCCAGGTGAGTTATGGCTTGCCAAATTTCACAGCTCTGATGCTGGAACTTGCCACCACAGTCTGTGATTGACAGTACATTTTCTCTAAAGTAATTGAAGATACTGATTGCAAGTGAAGTTGTAACTTGGAGTGAGATGTCCTGTTCCATTAGGGACACCTCAGGTCAGCTTACTGGAAGTTTACTAGACAAAGTCCAAAACCTTAAATTCAAGGTCTCACTTGACTTTCTGAGATCGAGTGATTTCTTCTGCAAGAACTTTTCTCCCAGGTTCAAATGTGATTTTGTTTTTCACAGAAAAGAAACAGGAAGAGATTTAACATCTACAAATGATGATGTAAAGTGTGACCACTGTCCTCAGACCAGCTCTCTACCCTTTCTTTGAAGGCAATCCAAATCTCACAGTTTGGAGTAGTAGATGCTAAAAAAACCCCTCCCTGGATTCTCTGCATCATGCCTATGTTGGTTTTGTGTCCTTTGCAACAATTGGATGCAAGCTACAACTACTTTTGGAAAACCTGCCATTAGCAATTAGATATAAAGATGTCTGATTTATGAGATGTTCACAGTTTATTGTTCTTTCTCTCCCTCAGCCAGAAAGACAGCACAAGAAATTTTGGAATCCCAGATGACTATTCAGTTATATTGTCAAGTCTTTTGTTTTGATCAGTAGCAGAACCTCTGTATACATAAAAGCTTCATAACTCAAAATCAAGGTTGACCTTCATGTATCCAAAGAGCTCAACATTTCAGTCAGGCTTACTGATGGATAGTTTTGTCACATGCACATCTTTACTTATATCTCATACTCAAATAGGTGATTTTTTTCTTCCACAAATAGATATAATAAGCTGGAATCCCATCTGCAGCACTCTGGAGAGAGCAAAAATGTTCTTCTTGGGACACAATGCTGCACGATCTTACCTGAACTTGAGAAACATTTCTCTGGATCCTTGCATTAAAATACATCATATTCTTTCCTTCTCGTACATTTTCTTTTCCCATGTCATGGTTTAACCCCACAGCTGAGCCCCCCACAGCTGCTGCTCACTTCCCTCTAGTGGGATGGGTGAGAGAACCAGAAGGGTAAAAGTGAGAGAACCAGAAGGGTAAAAGTGAGAAAACTTGTGGGTTGAGATAAAAAGAGTTAAGAGACAAAACAAAAGCTGCACACACAGGCAAAACAAAACAAGGAATTCATTCACTGCTTCCCATCAGCAGGCAGGTGTCCAGCCATTTCCAGGAAATCAGGGCTTCTTCACACATAACGGTAACTTGGGAAGACAAAATGTCATCACCCCAAACGTCCCTTCTTCCCCCAGATTTACCTGCTGAGCATAGCATCATATATTATGGAATATCCCTTTGGTCACTTGGGGTCAGCTGTCCTGGCTGTGTCACCTCCCAACTTCTTGTGCACCAGCCTACTTGCTGGCAGGGTGGTGTGACTGATGTAGAAAAAGGCAGGTCAGCATGATGGATGGAAGAGGGTGTTTACTAAGCTTATCTTGGTGTGAAGAAGAGTTGAATGGAAGATGCTAACCACTAATGTCTTTAGCCTTGAGCACTCAGTAAAACAGATAATAGAAAACAATAACTAAACTTACTGTTAACTTAGCTCATTAACATACTAAACCACCCTCCCTTCAGCTGGAAGGACCCTCTGTTCACAAAAGCCCCTGACCCTCTAAGTATGCCTAGTGAAAAGCAGAAGCACTGTCACTTCAAGTGGGAGCGAAGAGCTAGTTAACCAATCATGTAGACAAATTATATTGGTACACTTAGGGATAAGGTAATTGTGCATTTTTTGGTGTATAAAAGAAACCCTGTGTTATGGGGAAGGTGCATTAGCTTTGTGGATGTACATCTTAGCACGCCTCTCTGGGCAGAACTGAAATAAATAAATACCTCCACCCCGTGTGTGGGTTGGATCATTGCACACTGGGTAAACAGACCCCGTTTTGGGACCAAATGATAAGCAGAAGAGGCCTTGACTCTGTGTGCCCCCTGCACAGCAGTAAGGAAAACATCCCTGTGTTATCAACACTTGCTTTCATCACAAATCCAGAACACAGCCCCATCCAAGCTATTATGAAGAAATTTAACTGCATCCTGGCCAAATCCAATACATACCATCATCATGCTTGATTGATGCCCAGATTTATCCAATAATTACTTGCTAATAAACACATTAGAGAAGGTTATTTGTCTGTATGAAACATCACCGGGATGGTGATTTCCAGGCAAAACTCAGTTACGTTTTAGGAATTGGGTGTAATTAGTACAACTAAATATTAATGTGGTTGGAGCAGAAAGGGTGTTTGGGGACTTCAGTATCCCACAAATAAGATTTTGACTACTTTGAGGTAGTTTTGTACATATCACAAGCTTGCCACACAACATAGACCAAGGGATTGCAGAGACTAAGGGGAAGAAAAGAATGAAGCATTGGTACTTTCATTGGCAGTAATTATGTGATTCTTTTCCACTTCATGGCACTTGAACTCCTGCAGGCTGAACCTTGTTCTTATGGAATCAAGGCAAGACAGAAGAAAACACAACCTAAAGTCCAATGGCACGATGGCAAATCGAAACCGGAAGAACTGAGGGTCAGGGAACAGGTTCTCTGTAAATAACTCAAGCCAAGGAGATGCCAAATGTAACTTAGGTGGATTTTATTGCTCTTTCCAGCACACTTCCTACTGCTGCATTTTGTTTCCAAGGGCCTTGTGTTTCTGGCTTCACTCTCTATGCTTTAGGTTTTACTTTTCAAAGGTTCAGAAGGAACCATTTCCCTTACCATTTCTCTCCACATGCTTACACACATTTCTTAACAGAAGTACAATGACAAGCCACTTCTCTATGCTGAGCAACTAGCTGGTTTTAAGTCAAAGCAGTTTGAGAGGATGCTCAGTGGGACAATCGGGTGCAGGAATTTCTCCTGACTTGGCATCTTTGCTGCTAAAGGACACTGAGTCCCTTTGTGAGGGTTGAGTCTGTTGTGACTGCACTGTCAGCTCCTGGTAAATTTGTATGTATTTAAGTGCATTAAATATCTGCTGAATTAGTTCTGGGAGGACTGTTTTGTTAGGCAAACCCTCCTGCCCTTGAGAAGCAAATCACAAGATAGCTTATACTGTGCTCTGACATTGCTTGCAACCAGAGGCAACATTGCCCTCCTGAGAAAGGATGGAGGAGACCAGACACTATGATATAAATTGCTGACTTTATATGTCCTAGGCAATACAGTGAAGGTCTAACCTTGCAACAGTTCTTCCCTCTTGACCAGAAATCTATCCAATTAGACCCAGCTATGCAATCCCAAGCTAAGCACTTCTGCTTGCCCTAAACTCTAGGTGGAAAGGAACTACAGAGGATACTATTTGCAAGGTGTTTCACTGCCTGGGAGAACTAAATGGCACTGGGTATGTACTCAATGCTCCAAGTTTTTTAAACCTACAATACTACTATGTGTACTGCCAGGACTCTGCTCTTAACTACTGATTTGATGCTCCTAGAAGGCTAAAAAGTGATGCTGGGAGGACTTTTTCAGGTTTTTACATGCTTATTCTTGTGTTTCATGAGACATGCAAGTTGTCTTGGAAATACTGTCCACAGAAGTGCTACAGTTACAGCTGGCAGAGAAGTGACACTGGGGAGAGACAGTCCAGGAAGGACAGAGGGTGGTTGCACTGTGAGTATTTAGAGGAACATGGCAGAGACAGTTATCTTGCATCTTTTTTTGCAAGATGCAAAATTAACATTGAGTTTCCTGTATGCACTAGGGTAGTAACTTGCCAGCTGTTTCTAACATCTGTACATCCTTTAACAGCTGGCAATTCAAAAACTTTTTTTTTTTAATCTTTTTTTCACAAATAAATGGAAAAGCAATGTGTTTTGTTTTGGTTTGGGTTGTTTTGGTTTTTTCCTGCAAAAGAGCTAATTTGGGCTCCATTCAGGACAGCTTGTAAGTGCATGTGAATATTCACTTGGTACTGGTAGTTAATGCACTTGAAATGTTACTGCACAATTCATACTCTCTATCTGTGTGTTTTTGTTGTGTGCACAGGATTCTGTATCAGCAACTGGTGTGACACTCTGTCCTCAAGGACTCATCTGTCCAGGTCCCAACAACTGGAGAGACCGAGATCCAGGGGAGCTGAATCCACACTCTGTATGTGCATATGTGTTTAAATATAGATATAGGTGCATATACTTTGTCCTGGTTTGAGCCAGGATGAAGCTAATTTTCCTTTCACTGATTTTTTTTTTTTTTTCCTTCAGTAAGCGCTCTTTTAACTAGCAACAAGTGTTCCAGCTAGTGGACTGATAACACTGGGATGTTTATGTTACTGCTGAAACACAAAGGTCAGTTTGTTCTACCCAGTGAATCTGCAGCTAGAGATGCTACTGAGAGCAGGGGAGCCCCCCTATGGGGGGGTGGGAGACAGAATTGACCAAAGGGATTCCATTCCATATATCTACATAAGCTCCAAGGAAGGTCAGAGATCACAGAAGACAACTTCCTTCCTGCTGCTTCTTCCTTTCTCTTCCATCCATGGCCGGCATCTGGGAAGGACTCCATCCATCCATCACCATCGACCCCAGGCTCTGACCCCATAACCCTCATACCCCAGCCCCTGTCTGCTCTGCCTTATCTGCTGCCTGCGGGATGAGACATTTCAGGACTGCTCACAGCTCAGGAGATGCCAGGGGAGCTGCTGGGGGTGGGGGGAGGCAAGAGGCTTTTGCACATTCCTGAACATACTTGTATATAATTGTACATATAATTAAAGCTGTCTAGTTTAGTTTTCAATCCAGCAAAGTCTCTCTCCTAATTCTCTCTCTCCTTCCCGACTTGGGTGGGAGGGGGAGGGGATCGAGAGCATTGTTGTCTCTGGTTTATTTGCCCATCCTGAGTCAAATGGTGACATACTTTTAAATAAATAAATGAATAGATGAATAAATATACCTCCTAGTAACAAACGTTCGTCCTGAGCTGCCAAAAGAGGGCAACAGTGAGTGAGAATGTGTCTGTCTGCCTGGATCTACAGAACCAGCCCTGTACATATGGATATACGAGTTTTGTACTTACACTCTGTGTATGTGCCTGCATTTATGGGCTCATCTTTACTACTGGCTGGACTTGAGGGCACACTTAACCTCTTTTGGGCTACTGGATTTTGTTTGCAACCCCCTAAAAATTTCTTAGGGAGCCTCCCAAATCTCTGTTTAAAGGAGGGCATACTCCACACTAATCATCTGTCTCTAATGATCCTGTGCATTTTGCCTGTTATATCTTCATTCTGTTATTATCTGTCTTAAAAGAGAAAGCCCAAACTGCCTCAGTATTTAAGATAAGTCTTAACAGTGCTCAACAAACCAGGAAGTCATTCTTTTGCAAGTTCTCATTCTTTTCCTGTATGCCAGTAAAATGCTTGCAATTTTTTGTCAGAATATAATTTTATTTGCTTCTATTTGGCACTAGATCTACTTTTATCCCCAGATCCTTTGCATAAAAACTTTGACTTTACCAAGTGTATTTCCTCAGCTTTTATGTTGGTAATTAATTTTACAAAAATTTCAGATATATGCTGATCTAGAACTTTATGATTCACAATTTTTGAGACCATTTCTCATATTTGTCAAGACTTTACACCATGTCCCACAACATAGAATCCTAGAATCATAGAATGTCTTGGGTTGGAAGGGACCTCTAAAGGTCACCTAGTCCAACCCCCCTACAATAAGCAGGGACATCTCACACTAGAACAGATTGCTCAGAGCCCCATCAAGCCTGACCTTGAATGTCTCCAGGGATGGGGCTCCCACCACCTCTTTAGGCAACCTGTTCCAGGGATTCACCACCACCCTCATATTAAATAACTTTTTCCCAATGTCCAACCTAAATCTGCCCTTCTCCAGCTTAAAACCATTCCCCCTTGTCCTATCGTTCCATGTGAACAGGTCTTCTCCAGCCTTCTCATAGGCTCCTTTCAGGTATTGGAAGGTGCTGAGCCCTACCCAGTACAGATGTCTCAAGAACCTTATTTGATACAACCCTCCACTGGTCAGAAGGACTTTGTCATGTACCCTGGACAGAGGTTTTAGTCAGGTTTGCCTTCCCTTAGAGCAATTTTGCATAGCTCAAGTTTCTGTATCATACTGATGGGGTTGTCATGTCACACAGTTCTAAAGCTCCATTGAAGACAGATTTTGAAGGCTTTTCCCCCTTCACAGTGCTCCACAATGTTGCTTATCTTGCCATAAAAGGAAACTATATTGGTTTGTTCTTGACAACCCCATCTCTTTGTCATCCTGTGTACTTAAGACATTGTCTGCTCAGTGTTATTATTTGGCATTTTTGCTAGGGACTGAATCTTCCTTTTTTCTTTTTCTTTTTTTCCTCCTCTATAGACATGCTTTGTGCTTTTTTCTTTTCCAGGCCCCTGTTTTTCGACAAGGTCTTGGAGATCTGAGATAACATCAGCCAGTGAAATAAATTACCTAGGATGAAGTTTAACACATTTAGTTGATCTGAAAAATGTTTAACCTCTTTGACTAGTCTTTCATGTTCTTTTCCTCTTATAATCTGAGTTGAGCTTATCGCATTGGTATTTATTAGACTAGTCACTGCTCACAGTTGACTTTTCTTATGAAGACTGATAACAGAGAAAAAAGCAACACTCTAACTTTTCTGACATTATCTGCTGACAATTTTTCCATGACACAGAGTGATTTGATTACACTGAGCACTTCTTTCATTCTTGTTCTTACTAATGGTGCACTCACAGAAGCTTTCCTTTTTCCCCATGATGTCTTATGGTAAATGAGCTCATTTTATCTCTGGGCCTTTCACATTTTACTCACTCTATATTCAAGTTACAAGGACTCAGATTGCCAGAGTGGTCTCACAATACTTTTTCTCTAATAGTTCTGTTTCGTGATCCTTCTCACAAAGCTAGATTGTGTCTTTGTTGTTCTTTCTGCTGTGCCTTGTAATTTTTGTCCCCTCTCTGGAAGTGTTCAAGGCCAGGTTGGGTGGGGCTTGGAGCAACCTGGTCTAGTGGGAGGTGTCCCTGCCCATGCAGGGGGTTGGAACTAGGTGATATTTAAGGTCACTTCTAACCCAAACCATTCTATGATTCTATGAGGCTCTTGGCTGTGCCTCCCTTAGTGGCATCATAAGTCTTATAATTACTAGGTTATTCATCCAGGAATGGAACAGAAGAATTAGTTGTGGGAATCTTTTTTTACTGGCACTTTCTATTCCTATACTAGAAATTGAATATCAAGATACACAGTGTGAGAATATTTTTTTTGGTTACAATACTTTGCCTGAAAAATGATTAGAGCTCTTTGCAAAGAGTGACACATTTCAAAAGTATTAGATTTGCTCAGCAATATTGTTGTCCTCGTGGACCATAGAAGAGGTTTGAGCCCATCACAAGACAGGAACATGGAATTATCTCTTTTGCCTGTGTTTGTGTTGGAATTAATTAAATTCGCGGAGTGGCTTGATGGAAAGTAACTTCAGGGCTGAGCTGATAGGAAGATGGGATGTGATTTGTCTAATCACCTCCTTGAAGAATGAATTTCACTGAGGAGTGAATTCATTATCAAGCATCATTAGCAGAATATAGATGCTTTTATTATTGGAGAGACTTGAACTCAAAACTCAGATCTTGAATCATGATATGACTCTACTTTTCCTTCACAGAATCACAGAATCACCAAGGCTGGAAAAGACCTTTCAGATCATCAAGTCCAGACCAAGGTCAGTTACAGGGAAGGAAAACTGATATCCAGGGCTTATATTTTGGAGAGGTCTTTCCATACTACAATACTTGGGATTCTGTTACTTTTAGTATTCATAATTTGTACAGCAAATAGCACTGTAAAATTCTAGGCCATGGCCAGAGATTTGAGGTGTTATAATGATAAAATAAAAACAGTCAAGCCAGCTGTCAGACAATCTGTAAGCTAGGCTTGATAAAATACAACTAGCAATGAGATTTTAAAGTGTGCAGAACATAAAACCAGGCAGATCGGGCCAGACCAAATAATAATCTAATGTGGATGCTTAGAGGATGGCTGTGATATTTCTCAGAAAACCTCTCCCAAACTCTAGCAATTTGCAGCTCATAGACTTTCTGAACCAGAGGTCATATATTTGCATTTATTAGTCCTCGGTGAATTATGATTATTGCAATTATTTGAGATATGTTTATTGTTCTACATTGTTGTATTAATAATACATGTTCAGTCTTCCTGACTGTTGCAGTCCGAGTTCAATCTGGGCTGGAAAACTCGATTCGAGACACGGATTGCACCTTCTCTCCTCCTCAATTAGAGGAGGAATAGCCCTTAATTGGCTGGTTTTAATTTCCCAGTGGGTCCGTCCCTGGCTTGGGACTGGCTGGCTACACCGGGTATGTCTATAGAACACAAACCCTGCCCAGATGTGCGTGTGCACCAGCACAAACACAGAGGCTGTGTGCTTAAAATACACTTCACTGTAACAGCTTTGGAGCAGAGGGAGTGTGGGGGGAAAGCTGGATATGCAGATGTGGTTACAGGAGACAAAACTTGGGGTGTGTAACTTGTGATAGGTAAAGAGAAAGAAACACTATTATAGTTGGGGGTAGGGTGCCCGGCGAGTTTCCCGTATAGGGCAGACGAGGTGTGTGTGTGAATGTGGCCAATTACTTGTGCCCGGGGAAAAGAACGCAAAGAAAGGGAAGATTTCTCAGTTAGTGGGTCTCTCTTACAGTATCTGGTTCAGAAGCACTGGCAGGTTTGGGGGTGTCTGTGGCTTTAAGAGTGGGGCTGTTGGGGAGCAGGGCTTTGTCAGGCGGCCTCAGCAGGCGGCTTTGGCAGCGCGGCGGCGGCAGCGGCTTCAGCTGCAGCGGGACACGGCAACGAGCGGCCACGCGCTGGAGCTGCACCCGTGGCGGCTGCCTCGGCCTGGGCAGCAGTGGCTGTGGCAAACGGCTACAAACACCTGGAGCTGCACCCACTGCCCTGGGAGCACTGGTGATGGAGGGTTTGGGGAGCGAGCAGTGATTCCAGCTCTTTTAGCTTTTTTAGTGTGCTCTGGCTCTCTTCTCCATTTCTTCAGCTCCTTTCACGCAGCTCCTCGGCGAGCAGGCTCCACGAGCAGAGGCAGGAATGCAGGCAAGCAGGAAGCAGGGAACAGCAGCAGCCCGGAGTGCAGGGGTGCAGGGACTATAGCAGGAGTCCCACCCCAGCCACCGAAGGCCCTGTGTTATCTCCTATTCCCTTCCTTTATTTTCTTTTCTCTCTCCTTTCTGTCAGCAGCAAAGAACAATGGACATCAAGGACAGATAACAACCCACAATGGCCGTCCTATCTACATGCTCATGCAGGCTGGTCTGGCCTTTTGTCTGCTCAGTCCTCAGCTCCTACCTGTGGCTCCTGTAACAATTTTGCCATGCTCCAGCCAAAGGCTGGGTCCTGGCTGCACACATAGAAAGGGGGGCAGGGGGGCAGGGGTCTCTGCCCTTCCTTGTGTAAGTCCCAGTCCCACCACCTCTCTCCCTCCTCCACAGGGTGGTCACTGTTTCGGGTTTGGGGTGGTTTTTTTTTTTCTTTTTTCGACTTTTACGTCTCTCCAATGCAATCAATTTGTGTGAGAGACATACCTTTTGTGGAGGCCAGTCCTCCACACTGACCCACCAAAAGAGGTTCTGTAAAACTGTACAAATCACTATGTATTATGAAAAAAAAATGTCCCTATATTCACGTCCATCTTACTTCATTTCTTAGCAGGACTTGGATTAAGTCCATCCTTTTATATAGAATGGTTTTTCAGATAGAAAAAGTGAAATGCTTCTGACTGATTTTTTTTAGTATTTTCCTGTGGCATTCAGCACAATAACATCCAATTCAGATTCTGTGATACTATTGTACTAATAAATCATGACCCAGATTCCTTTCACTCTATCAGGGACTCTTGCAAAAACCAATCACAAAAGTAGATCAGAAAGCCATCTTTATTTTTTTCCCCCCCTGTAATCATTTGACAAAAGAGAACATTCGGACTGATTCAAAATTGTTCTTAGCAACCATATTTTGTCTGAGGAGAATTTAATGAATTTTCACATAAAATTGATTCTCTCCCTAAGAAAAAGGAAAAGTCAATTGTTGTTCATGCCAAAAAGTGTTGCCTATTTTCAGCTCTGCCATGAAAGCCTCAGCTTCTCTGGGAAGGGAATGGATTTTCACTTTCTGTCTTGTGTCATGGGGTCTGGTCCTTCTCCAGAACACATTGCCAGATTGGAAGTGGTGAAATGTACCCAAACACAGAATAAATCACACAGGTACAGTGTGAACAGTATGTGCAATGAGCACAGCAAAAGAATTTTTATTTTAACAGAACTACCCACTATCAAATAAGTCTAAGGGCCCACGTAAAGCTGTCCTGAACCCCACTAGGAATTGTGAATGTAGAAAATCCCATAGTTGATTTCTTTCCAATGCTGTCACACAATTCCAGCTCATCCTGTCTTATTCACTGTCCTGGCTTACCCGTTTTTCATTTCATATTTACTAGTTTATAGGACAGAAAGCCTGGGTTTAATTCTGATGGTTTGCTCCAATTCTATCTCTGGATGTTTTCTGTTTTCAAAATGTTTTGGAGACACTGTGCTCCAGCAGTTGATCCCAAAGGAATGCATTCCTGATGCAGCTTTGAACAGCTGTAGAACTTCACAGCAAGTCAGGCAGAGAGCATGGCATTCATGCTTTATCATCTTGCATATTTTTATTTCTTCTGCTTAATTTTCCCCCTTTCCTTCAGCTCATGGCAAAATGATTTGTTGTCATTTTCAGCAGTGAGCAGACAAGCAAGAGTAAGAGGGCTGCATGCAGAAGACTGAAGAACAGCAGAAAGGGAAGGAATTAAATGGGACTTGGTGACAAGCAGTAAGTGAGCATCAGACAGGAGTCAATGAATTGTGAGCACTCATTTCCTGAAGTTGCATCTTGTGTCCTCCTTAGATAAGAAGATGTCATTCCTCACTCATAGAAAGGGTTGGAGCAACATGCTTTTGAGCCTTAAAATCAGTATAAGAAGGAGCTAGAAGTTGGAAGGAGAGCCCATTTAATTTCATAATTACACCACTTTAGCACTAATAATTTTGTTCCTAATTTCCTCTTTCCTGTATGGTGTTTCTGCTTCGCTCTGACATTGTTAGGCTGGGGAGGTAAGGATTTCTTACCATAGAGACAAAAGTGTCTGATCTAGTCAAAAAGGTCCTTATGCATTACAGGGGGGAGCTGGACTAGATGACCTTTAAAGGTCCCTTCCAACCCCACACATTCTATGACTTTATGATTCTGATTCTACATCCTGTAATTCTAGATTCGGGCTTGGATTAGGTGCTTCCATGACAGCACTGCTCATCCATTACCCAGCCCACTGGTCAGAATTCTTCTGAGATCTGCTCAGTCAGGCAAGGCTGAAGGCTTTGCTCATTGTCCCACAGTCATCAGCTCATGTGGCCTGGGAGACAGCTCATTGCCAAAGTGGAGGCATGTGGTGGGTAAGAGCTTTGTGCTGTCCATGTCCCTGCTATGGGAAGAAGCCAGGGGCTTTCCGTGCCAGACACAGCTGGTTCCAGCTACTCCCAGCCAGCTCCAACAAGACACTGCAGAGCCCCTCAACAAAGCTGGTGGTGCCTCTGCAAAAACTTATTTTAAAAAGGGCAAAACCACTGCAGGGTAGTATGAGGAGTGAGGAAAAAAACAATGCGAGAAAGAATTCTGTGAACACCGAGGCCAGAGGATGAGCTGCTGGAGTGGAGGGGCTGGTTGAAGACACCTTAGCCACGGCCAGCTCCACAGCTAGCTGTTCACTCACTCCCTATCCTCAACAGGATGGGGGGAAATAAGATCAGAAAGCTTTTGGGTTGAGTTAAAGGCATGGAGATCACTTACCAATTTTCATCACAGGCAAAACAGACTAGGAAAATTAATTTAATCTACTGCTGGTTTGAACAGATTTGTTTAGTAAGAAAGACCCCAAAAAATGCTGCCAACACGTGGGCAGGGACACCCAGTGCAAGTCATCAAAACACACATTTCACAGGTCTTGCAATGAGAGTAGCCACGGTGGTCTCTGACTGACATTTCACTTGGAGCTAGGAAATGTCAGAATTTGAATTTCACTCCTTACACCTGAATTGTTTCCAGTTGCTACCCATTATTAACTGCATTAACTGGCAAGGCAAGACAAAGTCAAAAGAAAGGATTTATTAAGCATAACACATTGACCACTCAGTTGCAGAGTCATCTATCCTCTGACTACTGAAAACAAAACATATTCTAGTCTAGATATATTTTATATTGATTTGTATTGCAAATTTTACTTTGTATTTCTAAAACTTATTTCATTACATTGTTTCTATGGGGATAAGCCATGACTGACAGAGTTAAACCCTCATAGCTTTTGTAGGCAAGCAGACTCTGTGCTACCCACCTTCCTACCTCTAAGCCAGCAAACACAAACTGTGACATGCTGTGAAGTCAAAAATAGAAAATGTCAAGAAAAAGGATGTGAAGATACACCTAATTTCTGTACTGTAACAAATGTGATAGTGTTAGCCAGTGAAAGAGGAATAAATAACAGAGGCTGAACTCCATCCTGTGGATGGCCATTGACTGTAATATATCTCTTAAGAATTAAGCTGGATTTCCATTGTGAAAGAGTTCTCCAGGTGTTAAGAGGCACATTCCATGACCAACAGAATTGTGTAGTGGCAACAGGTTCCAAAAAAAAAATGCTTACCTCTATTTGTGTCTTTGTGCAATTACCAGAGCATGGTACATTCACTCCACTGGTTCAAAGCATAGTTGGTTTCTTAGTTATGTCCTGTTCTCAGAGGTCTTTAGCAGTCCATCACTCTCTTAAATATTCCCTTAAGTGTTGACATTATCATAGGTATGGGCTTTTGAAGAAGGGAGAATTTATTCTTAGCTGGAGCTGCAGTTTGGGCTGACCTGCTCTCCTCCCTCCTCAGGCAATTCATACACTTTTGACTACCTCCACTTCATGAGAACACCCAGTTAATTATTCATGGAGAGTTGAGGCCTTTAAACTCCATTGATTTCTTGTGTCTGGCTCTCAGTTGCATCTAGTAAATTCATTCCTGTTTGATGACATTAAGTATTTTGAATAATTAATATGGTAATTTATCCCAGGCTGAGGAGTAAATGTTACCTTCTGCTGGGAGGTGTGTTGGGAGGGGAATACTCTTTAGGGCACTTTTCCCAATTCCTTTAATGTCAACATGGTACTTAACATAAGTGCCTGTTCTGACAGCTATTGCTTCTATGAGACTCCAGCACAAGCACAATTGGGAGAACAAGCACTACATGCACAAGCATTTATTCTTAAAGCATGCTCTTAATTGCCTGAAAAACAATCAAAATGTCTAAGGGAGATCAAATATGTGGGAAAAAAAATCTCTGATCAGTCATGATCTTCTCAAATCAATGGAAATTTTTGTTATGAGTTCTTCAGGAAAATGGAACCCCAGGATCCAGACTCTGCAGTAACACTATTTTACAGTACACTCTTGGAAACTTAACCAATTTTGGATTTAATAGACCTAATAATGACTTCTGGACCTTCCTGTACAACTGAGAGGAAAGCAATCCCTTCCCTAATGGATATCAGTATTGAGACATATTTGTCTTTTCTGCATATTTCCCATATAATGCATCTAATAATCAGAAATATTCATTATTTACAGTTTACTTTCCTTCTATCCCATTAACTTCTCCTGTAGGTTGATATTTATATCCTCCAGATACTAATATCATAATCCCCAGATCCTGAAGTCATCAACAAACCAAACTGTTCCACAAACAAATCAAACACCTTAAATCAAAATAACTCTTCCTTTGATTTGTCTCTGATGTGAAGACTCTTTAGCCTTGTGAGGTCATGACAATACTAAACATTCAGACATCGGAATAAAAATGTTAAGGACAGAGAGGAACTGCTAAATCCCCTTTTAATTATAAAGATACATTAAAGAATCAGGATACCTTGTAAACAACAGACAGAAATAACTGGTGGGGGTTATACAAGACAAAGCTTTATTCTTCAAAGTGTTTCCCACTTTTTAATAACTTATCTTTGTGGGTTTGGCTTCTTCTAGAGGTTTGGGTTTTTTTAAATCTAAGCTGATGTCATTTTGTCTTCACTTATTTTTACTGGTGCCTGGGTCTATTTCTGACCTGTTTTCTTCAGGACTATGTATAGTTTTTCAAGGCAGAAATAAGAACAGAGACAATTTATTCTTACAAAGCTATAGAGATGGAGGTGATTTAATCTTCCTTACTCATTGAATATGTTCTTCCAGATAAAGTTTGGCCCATAGTGTTTCTGAAGTCAGACAGCAATACTTCATGAGCAACTATAATGTCTGCTAGTGCCTATAGAGTAGTTTCACTATAGAGCAGCTTCAAAACGAGATCTAGAATGTAAGTTTCAGCTAAATGGTCATCTTGTTGACCTGGAGCTAGCCACCTAGGGCTCAAAACCAGTGCAATAGTTCTAATCAATGAATCTTTGGTCCTGGCTGGATTGTTGAAGCCTTGCTATCTTCCAGCTCATGGAAACATCCATTTATGTCACTATTCTTACTGTCTCCAGGAGCGGAGGGATTCAATCAGTGACAAAAACACCTACCAGGCTTGAGCAGATCTGAAGGCATCTGTTTCTCCTGATACCTTCCAGCACTGTTTCTTTGCTACAGGATCACCATTTCTTTCCTGGGATTCCCGTTTTTAGCTTCAGAGAGAGATTCTATCATACAAACAGTTGAGTTGTGAGGACAGAGTGTCATTTATTTGCTAAAATGTCCTGTGGCTTCTGTTAGAAGATGATAATTCTGAAAGACATTTATTTGGCTGTTTGCCCACAATTCAAAGCATTTAATATCTAGTGCTATCTTAAATAATTCATTAGTGCTCAATATGCTTAATACCTCTGTTGAGAGTGCCAATAAATGAGGTTAAATGGGATTCCTGCTGATTTCTTGTATGTTTGTTGGTTTAAACTCAGATAAATGTGTGTTTTAGCAGTTATGAAGATAACATCAGGGAACAAATGCCCTTTAGTCAGAGAAATGAGTGAAGAGCATTTTCCTCTCTCTAACAACGATAGTCTCTCTGCTTTAGCTGTATGTGTTTCTTTGAATTACAGCTGGTGAATTGGGATGAGGAACTGGTCCTTAAGGACCAAGATGTGAGGATCAGCTCAATGGCTTCAAAATTCAGCTTGAAAGACAGCTTTCAGTTGCATATGACTTTGTGTGTGCATATTTGTTTCTGTGATGTTAAGCATCTAAATAATATAGATGTCTTAATAAGAAAAAAATACTAAAAAAAAAAATATTTCAAATAAACAAATATAAATACCTACCTACCTTCAATTTAAGAGCATCTGTTCCACTGGGTACTTGCTATATGTGTAAATGAATATCCAGACATTGACCATCTATCTTGCAAATATTTCAGCCTGTAGTTTATAGCTGTCCAGGGGCAAAATAACTTTGCAGATGACGAGATTGTGAAATGTTTTCTGTCTGTTAATCTGTGCCCCCTCTTCAGAGTCCTTAGATCTTTCCTAATATGCAACATGATTCCTGCACAGGAAATTTATTAGCCCAGCACCTTGTTTCTGATTTCCTGCATATTGGTTGTAACTAAATCTGACTCTGAAGGAAATACAAGGTGTCTTTGGCCAGGTTCACTAGGAAGACCAAGAAGCACAGTGTATGGAATAATAAAGAATAATATATACTGGAAAGGAGCTCTGTAGGTTTTCTGATTCAACCTCCTACTGAAAGAAGGGCTCAATTACACCATCTGTCCACCTCCTCCTGTAGCTCCTTCACCTGGCAACTCAACATGTAAACCAGGGTGCACCTGTCACATGTGAAGCCATCACTATCTCCAACCTCAGACTGAGGCACTAGGTACTCACTGCCTGTGGTATGAGACTTGGGACACGGCATTGTCCATCCAGAGCTTTGCCTGATGCTAGAGAGGAGCTTTCCAGGAGGAGGAAGTTGGAGCAGTTTTTCCATCTAGTGCCAGAGACAGTGTCTGTGTGCACTCCTCCCATCCCACAGTGTCTTAATCATAGAATCACAAAATCATAGAATGGTTTGGGTTGGAAGACACCTCAAAGATCATCTAGTTCCAACCCCCCTGCATGGGCAGGGACACCTCCCACTAGACCAGGTTGCCCCAAGCCCCATCCAACCTGCCCTTGAACACTTCCAGGGATGGGGCAGCCACAACCTCCCTGGGCAACCTGTGCCAGTGTCTCACCACCCTCACAGAAAACAATTTCTTCCTAATATCTCCCCTAAATCTGCCCTCTTTCATTTTAAAACCATTACCACTTGCCCTATCGTTACACTCTCTGGTGAAGAGTCTCCCCATCTTTCCTGTAGCCCCTTCAGGTACTGGAAGGCTGCCATAAGGTCTCCTTGGAGCCTTCTCTTCTCCAGGCTGAACAGAAATAAGCAATTCCAGTCCAGTGCAATACTGACTGCTGAAATTCCTGTTAACCAATCCTGAGAACTGTACTTTTGCTTAGCAGTAATATACAAGTGCTTCCAGTAACACCTGAATATGAGACCTGACACTATTTAATTAGGAATTATCTCAAGTTAAAAAGGCTGGGCACTCCTTAATCAGAAAACAGCCAAGCAGGAAACAGCTAGCATATCTGTTAGGAGCATTGACCTTTATAAACAACTCTATCAAGTTGTAATTTCACTTTATCTGCTAGAAATAAACAATTGCTGTGTTACCTGCTGAAGATCTTCTTAGCTGGCCTTGTTCACCATATTCTGTCTTGTAAGATGCAGAACATAATCTGTAAGAACAGCTCCTGTGCCATAAGCTGTTGAAAGACAACCTCCAAGTTGAATCATAAATGTCAGGGAGGTATGCACTTGATGTGTTTTTATCTTATATATTTTGATAACTCTGTTGATGCCAAACATGCACAACAC
Organism: Hemiprocne comata; assembly: GCA_020745705.1. NCBI lineage: Eukaryota > Metazoa > Chordata > Aves > Apodiformes > Apodidae > Hemiprocne > Hemiprocne comata. The sequence continues at coordinate 162,432,351 of CM036587.1, forward strand.
CTAAATTAATCTCCTCTCTCCTCTCAAAGGGTACTCCATGTATTTGCCCATAGAGATGTACCTCATGCTGTCTGAGATGCATTAAGGTATAAGAAACTTCAGCACCAGACTAACATTCAGAAAAAAATGACTTAAAGATACCTGGACACTTGTGAAACAAGAATGAGGAACCATGCAGAAAACTTAAAATATGGTGTCTTATTATGGCATTGAATATCATTCCACCTAAAATTGCAGTATTGCTCCTTATAGCTTCCCTTGTTGGCAAATCCAGTACAGAACGTTGCCTATTGGGAATCCTGTTACAGGTTCTTGTGGGAAAGAAAACTTAAGTTACATTACAAAAGCACTGCTTTTACAGACAAGCTGTTTCACTACATATTTCCATCTTACTTTAGTTCCTAACTGTATTATAAATATTTGTGTAATTTGTGTATTTGTGGCAATTTCGGGGATCTACCTAAAAAAAGATTCAAGGATTGTAATATATGCAAGAAAGCTCTGTATCATAGAAATATGAGTATCTCCATAACACATTTCTGAGTATTATATCCATTATATAGATATAAATATAGAAAATATAATATTTTTATTTATATATATATAAAATTATCTTTATGTTACTTGTCCATAATCTTAGAATCATAGAATCATGGAATAGAATCATTGAATGTGTGGAGTTGGAAGGGACCTTTAAAGGGCATCTAATCCAGCCCCCCTGCAGTGCACAGGGACCTTTTTAGCTCGATCAGATTGCTCAGAGCCTTGTCAAGCCTGACCTTGATTGTCTCCAGAAGTGGGGCCTCCACCACCTCTGTGGGTAACATGTTCCAGTGCTTTACCAACCCCCATTGTAAAGAGCTTCTTCCTAATGTCTAATTCAAATCTACGATGCTCTTTGTCGTATCACTACATGCCCTTGTAAACAGTCCCTCCCCAGCTTTCCTCTAGAATCCTAGAACCCTAGAATCCTAGAATCACAGAATCATAGAATCATAGGGGTTGGAAGGGACCTCTGAAGATCATGTAGTCCAAACCCCCTGCTGCAGCAGGAACACGTGGGGCAGATCACACAGGAACACATCCGGATGGGTCTTGAAAGTCTCCAGAGAAGGAGACTCCACAACCTCTCTGGGCAGCCTGTCCCAGGGCTCTGTCACCCTCACAGTAAAGAAGTTTCTCCTCATGTTGAGGTGGATCTTCCTGTGTTGTAACTTGGTGCCATTTCCTCTCATCCTATCACAGGGCACCACTGAACAGAGACTGTCCCACTATTGACAACCACCCTTCAGATAATTATAGACATTAATAAGGTCCCCTCTTAGTCTTCTCTTCTCAAGACTAAACAGCCCCAGGTCTCTCAGCCTTTCCTTGCATGACAGATGTTCCTTCATGTAGCCCCTTCATGTTCTGGAAGGCTGCTATGAGGTCTCCCCAAAGCCTTCTCCTCCTCAGCCTGTCTTCATAGGAGAGGTGTTCCAGCCCTCTGATCATTTTTGTGGCCCTTCTCTGGGCTTGTTTCAACAGCTCCATGTCCTTCCTGTGCTGAGGGCTCCAGAGCTGTACACAGTATCATAGAATCATAGAATCATAGAATCCTAGGGGTTGGAAGGGACCTCGAAAGATCATCTAGTCCAACCCCCCCTGCCAGAGCAGGGTCACCTAGAGCACATCACATAGGAACTTGTCCAGGTGGGTTTTGAATGTCTCCAGTGAAGGAGACTCCACAACCTCCCTGGGCAGCCTGTTCCAGTGCTCTGTCACTCTCACAGTAAAGAAGTTTTTTCTGATATTCACCTTGAACCTCCTATGCTCCAATTTACACCCATTACCCCTTGTCCTATCACTGGTCATCACTGAGAAGAGCCTAACTCCATCTCCCTGACACTCACCCCTTACATATTTGTAAACATTGATGAGGTCACCCCTCAGCCTCCTTTTTTCCAAGCTAAAGAGACCCAGCTCCCTCAGCCTTTCCTCATAAGGGAGATGTTCCATTCCCTTAATCATCTTGGTGGCTCTGTGCTGGACTCTTTCAAGCAGATCCCTGTCCTTCTTGAACTGAGGGGCAACTGAGTACTCCCAGTGGGGTCTTACGAGAGCAGAGAAGAGGGGCAGAATCCCCTCCCTTGACCTGCTGGCCACACTTCTTTTGATGCAGCCCAGGATATGATCAGTCCTCTGGGCTGTGAGTGCACATTGTTTGCTCACGTCCACCTTTTAATCCACCAGTACCCCCAAGTCCCTCTCGCAGGGCTGCTCTCTGTCACATCATCCCCCAGCCTGTATTGACAGTGATGATTGCCCCTACCCAGGTGCAGCTCCCTGCACTAATCTGTGAGTTAGTATAATGAGTTGTTGAGTTTTGTTAATTCCACAATCAAGCAGGAACACGCTCTGCTTCTGAGACAGCTGAAGCATAAGAAAAAAAACAGCCCGGGGAAAGTTTTGAATGGGTATATTTAAAGTAGAACTATTTTTGAGAGGATAACCAAAATACTTGGATGTTAAGATGTGTCGTCATGTAAAAAAAACAGAAATACCTTTTTTCCTAATGTGATTGTAGCCTAAATGGAGAAGTTAATAAGTGAGACCTGCTGTGACTACATGGCATTCATAGCCTCACAGCATTCTTGAATTAATCATGCAATATGTCATACCAGTTTTATAATAAAACAGGGAAAATACTTACAGTCCTCTGACACCTAAATGGATTCTACATCCAAGAACCAGTACATGCAGAAGAGACAAGCATTCATTTATTGCTACAGTTCAAAATTGAAAAAAGATTAATTTTATTCTTAATTTTGCTGCAATCGTAACATTGGCTTGGCACTTGTAATGCAAAAATTCAACGAGGTAAGTGATTCTTTTTTTGCCATTAACGGATTTTCTTCCTATCTGAACAAAAGTCCCATTTGCTGGAGTCTGAGTGCAGCACTTCTGGATGAAAGAAATAATTTCATTCTAATTTTACAGATAATAAAAATGAGGATATGAGAGAGTGAGTCATTTATACCTAACAACATAGAAAATCTAAGATGGGACTGAACTAAGATCTCCTGAATTCCCATTCACTGCTTCAGTGGTTAAAAGAGAAACAAATAAATACAGAAATAGTCTTTCAGGAAGTCATTTTGTTGAAACTTGTTTAGCACTGCGACTAACAAAATTATTTTATTTTTAAATGCTATTGAGAATATGATTGAAATCTCAGTAGTATTCATCTAAGTCTTTTAAAAATCCCTTTATAAGAATATTTTTATAAGATATAATTTGACTAGTATTTTACCACGCAGCATTTTCATGTCTTGTAAAGAATAATTTTACTCCAAAATATGTTTGCCAGTAGCATTTAAATTACATGTAAAACCAGTGTTTATAATCCCTTCCAAATAAAGTGAAATCTTCAGTTCCTTTGCTACTGTGCTGGAATAAACGGGCTAATTTATACCCCTTGAAGAAACAATTTTTTTGCAAAATGCTGATTCTAACACTGCATTTGCAGCTCGACTGTTCATCTGCTTCACCCATGGACACCATACGGGGCATCTGTAGGACACATTGAGTGGCTGGAATTAGCAGAGCCATTTGTGAACTGCATATAAATGTATCATTTGCACATAATTTTCTGTGATAATAGCCAAATAAGAGAAGGTGATAGCACAATCTTTTTTTTTTTTTTCTTCAAATTGGTGTTTATGAAAAGTATTCTTTTGTCCAGTTCTTGTACTTCTCAGAGCAGAAATGGAATCAGAACTGAGACATCTTAAGACATCTTAGAAGTAAATGGTCAACACTCTGAAATTCAGTGTGTATTAGAGTTATGGGAAGTTTCTTTTTTTGAGAATGAGAAAGGATAACTTGCTCACACCCACACTCCTTTAAGACCCTGATGAAGCACTTCCATAACCTTATGGATTTTGGTGGATCTAAGTGCTTTTTGAACTGTTACCACATAAGCTCAGATGTGGCTTGGTGCATGCTAAATTGTGATCATCTCTTTCCTTTACAACATTGGAGTCTAAATGTGATGAGAACCTGGCCCAATGAGACCAGACAGGTTCAGTGCAGGGAAATGAGTAGAATAAAAGCTTGACATGCCAGCTCAAAGAACATCTGTTACTGCATTTCAAAGAGAATTGAGCAATTTTCAAGGCAGCGAAACCTTTTGTCAGCTTCTCACTTAGTTCATAATTGATCTGTAAAGGTTTTTTCAAAGTGCCATCAGAGGGAAGAGACAAATGGGTTCAGAATTTTTATGGTTCTCTGGATCCTCTTGTGGAAATTCAGCAGAACCTTTTTTAGAAATAGAAATAACAGCACTCCAGGATTGGCATTTTTCAGATCAAGATGGAAACATGGCAGCAACATTGCCTGTTCCTCTTCATCCCACATCTTAGGTCATGACCAAAGAGATCAAAGGGAGTTGAAGGCAGCAGATACAGTAGTCAACAGCTCCTCAGTTTCTCCAGGGACCAGGTGTAAGAGAGGAGGCTGTGATTATTGTGGGCCAAATTTTATGCCTCTGACTTTCTGGCAGCAGCTCAGTTCCTTGTGGGAGTGAATGAGTGTCAATACTTGCAGAAATCTATTATAATTGCTTCTCTTCCTGAGTCTTGAAGAAACCAAGCTGCTGCTGAGAATAATGCTGCACACAGATGAACCAAAAAGAGGTTTGTACTTCCAAAATGTTGAGAAGCACTGGCATAGCGTTAATCACTGTCATTTGCAAGCAGAAACAATCATCTGAGTGCAATCACTTCTTGATTGCTAAAGACATTTTCCTTTGCCTAGAGTACTAAGGTTTGAATTTCTTTCAGCAGAAGTATCTGCTGCAGCTGCCACTGAGAACCACCACTGACAGCAGAAGCAGACAGATATTAGTGATATTTTGGTGTTTCTGTTTACAAACAGGAGCCCAGAAGAGTCAGCAAAAAATGTTTTTATTACAGAATAGTCATATATATATATATATTCCATATCTGCTGATAGTCATATATATGAATATTTCTTCTTTTCTTGGACCTATAATACCATGAGAAGACTACCACTCACAAAAGACCTGTCGTCATCTTACCCAAAGAATACACCATTATAATTCCCACCTTTTCACCAGATGTCTGGAGCAGAGGTAGGGCTGCAAATGAGAACAATGTCCTCTGAAATGAGACTTCCTCATTCTGCTCTATTTCACTCAGTCATGACTGCTAAAGCACTTCTGCACTGTGGACAAGTAATGTCTTTATGGAATGTTTTATCATGAATCTTCACTAGGCAACTATTAATCTTAAGTCATACTTCTATCAAGTGTTCATTCTTTTACTCCCCTCTGGCTTTGTGATATCAATATCATGCCTGTCACAAACAATGACAAACAGCATCTTCTCCCTTGCTGAAAATAAAGATGCCTGAGAGGAAGTGACTTAGTGGGAATTCTAAAAGATAACACTTGATCTAGGAATAAGAGTGAAAATGTCTGGCAAAAAAGCATTATATTGCCAAGCCCATGTAGATATCTCTGCAGCAGAGGAGAGCAGAGCATTATGTTATATTGCCCTGAGAGGCTGTAGATGTCCCATTCCTGGAAACATTCAAGGTCAGGTTGGGCAGGGCTCTGAGCATCCTGATCTAGTTGAAGATGTCCCTGTTCGTTGCAGAGGGTTTGGACTAGATAACCTTCAAAGGTCCCTTCCAACCCAAACTAATCTACAGTTCTACTATTCTATGATTCTGTGTTTCCATGATTCTATGAACATGGTCAAACAGTTGCATAAGGCTGAACTATTTGAAAAATTACTACTTCACAGCCAGAGAATGCCCATCAGCTGCACATGATATCTCAGTAAGTGTGTGCTTTAGTGTATGTCAGCCTGAAAAAATGTTTACATTCCTGAACACTCCAGTGGTTTATTTTAGACTTTGAAGGACTAGAGAAACACATATCAAATTATTGCATCTCATAGACACTTGCATCTTAGCTGCAGGAAGCCATCACTAGCACCTGAGAGTCAATAAATTATGACCGAGGGATTACTTCCAGCCCTTATCAGTATTTTCATTTTCATTATAAGGAATTAACTTCCTACAGAGACAGTAAACACAATAACATGAAGCTGGAGCTGGCTGCTAATGAGTCCCCCAATTAAGCTACAAAATTAGGTGGCCTCCTGCCCCCTTTACTTGAGATGCAAAGCGAGTGAGTGGGGTAATAGATGGAATGAATTTATTCCTCACATGAGATTTCTGTCATATTAGTCAAACAAACTGTGATTCAGGAAGGTTTATTTTCCTTACCACAATTTTAACCTGGTATGTATCCTGGATGGCCTATATTTTATTGTTAAATAAATTATATTAAGCCATCACTCTATTGGTTAAAAAAGCCCAAAACACCATAATGATTAATGCAGCTCTCAAATTTAAAAAAGTGAAAGGGACCATAGCATAGAATCAGATAAATTATGAAACTGAGTATCAGTAAATTAATGGTGATGGATACTAACCTCTGTGGGAACTTGTGATCTTGTAAAAACAGATAAAAAAGCAGGATTTGAAGCTGGATGGGTGATAATGAGACATATATACAAATGCTCTCAGTGCCACGGGTACAAATAAGAGTTATGAAGAGTATTAAGAATATTACAAATATCTTTACCTTTTTTTTTTTTTCTCTTTCATTTATCCTTTTGAAAGAAGATTTGGAATATCATAAATATCTGTTTGCATGTCTCTCCCCAATAACTGTTTAATCATGAACCAATTTAAAAAAAAAAAAAAACAACCCAAACAACAACCAAATTGGGAGACACTCAGAATAACTTATATTTTGTCATTAAAATTATAAAAAAAATAGATAGCTAAGAGAACTGAGAACTTGGAAGTGCCCCTCAGAGGGAAAAATCAGAATGTGATCACATACACACTTGTAAGAAAGGTGAGGACAAACTTTTTAGCAGGGCCTGTTGCAGCAGGATAAGGTGGAATGTTTTTAAACGAAAAGAGGGGAGATTTAGACTAGATATTAAGAAGGAATTTTTTACAGTGAGGCTGCTGAAACACTAGCCCAGCTTGCCCATCCCTGGAAACATTCCAGGTCAGGCTGGACAGGGTTCTGAGCTACCTGATCTAGTTGCAGATGTCCCTGCTCACTGCAGGGAGGGTAGACTAGAAGACTTTCAAAGGTCCCTTCCCACTCAAACTATTCTATGATTCTATGATACTTTCTAAAACCTCAGAGAACTCATAGAAGGATTTATATGTGGGTTTTTTTTTAAATATTTTGAATATACTTGGTTTTTGTCTATAAATGTAGAAGAGAAAGGAAGCTAAAGATGGATTTGCACACACTTGATATTCATGTTTGCTAAAAGCTTGTCTTACAACTCAGTTTTTCTCTGACACCAAAATGAGCCAGTCTTGATACACAAACCTGTAGGAAAACAAACTTCATGACCTCCAGTGTTCACAGAAAAATTTGGGCACCTGATTTTTTCTTATCAGCAAGACTTTAAAAGGAATGTTTCTTTCTGCCCCTTCAAAGATCAAAGATTACCTCACACTTCCTGGACCTCCTTTCTCTTCTGAATTTTCTTGATTAATGAAAGACAACCTCACTACCTAACACTTTGATTCTGCTCTTATTTTTCTCAGGGATGAGTCCTAATTCCTTGTCTCAAAGACTTTTTCTGCACCTTCCCTTCCATTCTAATTCTAACTAAGGAAATCACTTCTGAAAAATGAATGAGAGCAAAAATAAAAAATAAAAAAAATAAATTCACAGAAACCTTTGCTTTAAATTCAGCAATGCACCAAATTGAAGATGGATGGCTTTCCAGATCACATCCATTATATTTTCATTATGATGACAACATATGAAGCTCTTACAGCTCTGGACTGAATTTCATGCATTAATCAAATGCTGGCTTCATTGTTTCTCTGTCACTTCTAATTAAAATAGTTGCAGTGGAGCCACAGTCCAGTAAGTTATTCCTAAACTGACTCCTTTTCAAGTACAAATGCTATCTAGCCCTGAAATACCTGCATATTTCCAAGCATCTGTAGATTTCAAAGCACAGCAGGGGGAATACAAGTAAGTATATCTATATTTTATGAGAAAAACTGTGACAGAGGATGATGATGACGGACCACAAAAATGATCTGAGGGCTGCAGCACCTCTCCTAGAAGGGCAGGCTGAGAGAGTTGGAGTTGTTCAGACTGGAGAGGAGAATGCTCCAGGAGGACCTTATAGCACCTTTCAGTGCCTTGAAGGGTCTACAGGAAAGCTGGGGAGGGACTGTTTACAAGGGCTTGTAGCAATAGGATGAGGGGCAATGGCCTTAAACTAGAGCAGGGGAGATTCAGATTGGATATCAGGAAGAAGTGTTTTACTGTGAGGGGGGTGAAGCTCTGGAACAGGTTGCCCAGGGAGGTGATGGAGGCCCCATCCCTGGAGACATTCAAGGTCAGGCTTGACGAGGCTCTGAGCAACCTGATCGAGCTAAAAAGGTCCCTGTGCACTGCAGGGGGGCTGGACTAGATGACCTTTAAAGGTGCCTTCCAACCCCACACATTCTATGATTGTATAATTCTATGATTCTATGATATCTAGTGTATCTGACAGTGATTGCATGTTGCTTACTGTAATTTCTCTAATGTATGTATAAACAGTCTCTTATTATCTCACACTTTTTAAAATTCATCCACACAAAAGAACAGGTTTTACAGAAGAACTAGTAAACACTTTTTCTAGAGGCAAACCAAGGCACAGAAGAAACAGCTTGAACGAGAGAACAAGACAAGAAATACATCTGGAATTGAATCTAACTCTTCTCATGTATCAAACTATTCCTTGAAAGAACAGGGCAAATTTTCCCAAAAGTCTAACAAAGCATTCAACAATCAATCAATATTGATCAAATAGATCAAATAATATTATCATATTCATTTACATTACTGAACAACTCTCAAGTTTTAGAACAATTATCAATTGAAGATTGCTATACCTAAAGATATCTCCACTGGCTTAGGCCAGCACTCCATCTCCTACAGTGATCTGTCTTCAGGTTTGGAAATAGGTGGACAAGCAAGCCAGAGAAAGAACAAGGCAAGTATATCATAGAGTATTAGAATAATTCAGTTTGGAGGAGACCTCTGGAAGTCTCTGGTCCCAAACCCTACACAAAGGAGGCCCTACTTCCAAGCTAGATCAGATTATCCATCTGAGAATGGAGGTGCACAGCATCTTTGGGAAACCTCTTCTAGTGCTTTATTCTAAATTATTTATCCTTATACCCATCAGGAATATATCTTGCTGTGCAGTATGAGTGTTGCCACTTGTCTTTTCACTGTGGACCTCTGAGTTCTGTCACTGGGTGGGAGGCTGAGTGAGTGACTTTGTGGTGCTCAGGGTTAAACCACAGCAGCACTGACCTTTTATTAAAGCACATGGGGATACAAGTACTAAACATCCTCTCAGCTCCCACAGTCTGTTTTCAGTAACAATACTGGTCAGCAAGTTTCCTCAGATTTTGTTGAAAATAGTAACTTTTCAGATGCCTCTCCCAAAATTCTCTACTGAAAGGTTTTAGGACCTGTCAGTGTTTGTAGTAGCCTCTGAACATCCACTCCAGCCACCACTGGAGTAGAATGAGGTGTTCTTTGTCATCCTTAGATGCTATCAACATTATTTAGTTATTTTCCAAATTTTTACAATCAATTCTACCATTTTCATTAATAAAGAACTCATGAACACTGCCTAAATTTATTTTGGTTTCTAGTAAATGTAAGAAGAATGGCCCATATCCAACCTACAGTTCTAATCAAATGTTTCCCCGTGCATTTCATTTCCCTTCTCAATTTTTCATTTTCTAGCTTCTGAATTCTATTAATTGCTACAACTCTTTCTTCATCCCATTTGTTTACAGATATATATTTCTATGTCTATCCACAAATTTTCATCCTTGTATAGCTTAGGTTAATTCTCCTGTCAGCACAGGATGACTAATAAGCACTGTGGCCTTTCCTGAACTGTCATTTCCTGAGCATCTAGAAAAATGCACTTACAGTTTTTAATTTTATTTTTATCTGTCTATTGCTTTTTATATTTCCAAAGCAATTTGAAGCCAAGTAGACAGTGATTGCCTCCTTCTGCCCAACAGGTCATACCAGGTCTACAATAGCTGCAGACACATTGACCCCCAAGAACACTTTCTTCCTCTCCTATTTATTAAAACAGTTATGTGACAACCAGCTGTCTCTCTTTGTCTGCTGTTGAAATTTTTCTGAAATATTTCTATATATGGAGCTGTTCCTGGGACACAAAATAAAATCAAACACTGCTCTGACTTCCAAGAGAGTAATGACTCGCTCATTAGCAAACTCAATATCCTAATGACTTTGTAGGCAGAATTCTGTTTAGAGCTCCCAATATTAGCTATTGCAGATGTTCAGTGGAACAAGTCATATTTTCAGTTCAGTTTTATCTACAGCTGGAGCACCTCTGCTGCAAAGATAGCCTGAGAGCATTGGGGTTCTTCAGCCTAGAGAAGGATTCTGGGAGACCTTACAGAGGCCTTCCAAAACCTAAAGAGGGCCTATAGGAAAGGGGGTGAGAGACTTTTCACCAGAGAGGGCAGTGATAGGACAAGGGGTAATGGTTTTAAACTGAAAGAGGGGAGATTTAGGTTAGACATTAGGAAGAAATGCTTCACCATGAGGGTAGGAAGGCACTGGAATAGGTTGCCCAGGGAGGCTGTGGAAGCCCCTTCCCTGGAGGTGTTCAAGGCCAGGTTGGATGAGGCTTTGTGCAGCCTGGTCTAGTGGGAGGTGTCCCTGCTCATAGCAGGGAGGTTGGAACATGATGATCTTTAAGGTCCCTTCCAACCTTAACCATTCTATGATTCTGTGATTCTATGATTCTATGATTGTGCCTGTGATGGAAGAGCTCAGAAATACAGGGAACAGACAAAACTTCCTCCTTCAAGATTTGACCAGTTTCTACCCCTTCATCTGGCAGCATCAGTTTAAACTACAAAAAATAACAAAAAGTTAGATTTATTTTATTTATTGTTTCAAAAGGAGATACACCACTGCCACCTCCACCAGTCCCATGAGTGAGCTCTCTTTGCAAAAAAACTATGAAAGAAATTTTGTTAGGCTTGCCATTTAACAACATTTAACCATTGCCCATCACAACAACCAGTGGCTACTTCCATCTGGGGACACTGGAATTAAAGGAATGGCAGAAAATGCTTCTCAAATCCACTGGAAAGTATCAAAAAAGCATAACCTTGTCTGTATATCTATCGTTGTGGCTTTAGTAGGAAAACAATAAGTTTGGATGCTTGTTTAAGACCCAATCCTGTTGCTCCCAAATTTTGTTACAGGCAAATGTTTTACTCTAGAGAGCTCTTCAGCTTTTGGTGAAGCTTCCATCTGATGGGGATGGGACACAGAGCCCATCAGTGTGTGGCAAGTTCCCTATTGAATGCACAGAGGCAGTAAGTCAATAAAGTTCAAACATATCCACATCTTTCATTGTTAAATTAAAATGTTCTTAACTACTAAGAGGAGAATAAAAAAAAAAAAATTAAAATTATAATCCTCCAAATCTTAGGAATGAAAATGCAGTTTTCCAGAATTTCTATCAGCAGGACCATAGTATTTTGACTATTTCAACCTTTGTCTCCCATGACTCTAAAAGCACCACCTGCTGTATATGCCTTAGTTCCTAATCACTGGGGTATTTTGGCCTGTGATTGCAACAACTGTCGTTGCTTCTAAAATTGAAGTGTTGCCCCTCTAGGCTCCTAAATGGAACAAAATATTTAGGATGAACTCAGAAATGGATGGAGAGTTACAGGCAGAGAGCTCAAACGTAAACCTCTGCTTTGAACCCCCTTCTATCATGAAGCTTACGTACTGGCTTTTTCCCTGAATGTTTTTTAAGCCACCAGCATTGCATCTGTTTCCAGCATCCTACTGCTCTCCTTGGTCTCTCTGGGCAGCTGCTGAGACCATTCCCTGTATCTAAAGTGCTTCAGCATCTGAATAAATGCTCAGTTCCATTTTCCCCAAGTAGGCAGATATTATAAAGAATTGCAGGCAGATATGCTAGTTCTTTCCTCCCACAAGTCTAGATTTAGCACAATACAAGCCTAGTTCAAACTCTGAGAGATGAGAGACTCCTCAGAAATTACTGTGAAATTGTATTCTCCTCACTTCACCCATCAGGACATTTTCTGCTTTCTCCTGAAAAACTTCTCAAGTCTTCCTGTCGCCATCCTCAGCAGCTTTGGGAGCTCCTTGCCTTTTTTTTTAGCAGTTTGACAGAAAACTGCAAATAGCTAACAATTTTCCATATAAAAGAAGCTGACTTCCTTAAACTTTTCCTTGACTTAATGACTTCCCTCCCACCCCCACACCTGTGCAGGTGTATATCTGCAAGGAAATACTATACTTTTCCACCTTCTTTCTAAATAATATATATGTATATGGCTATGTTGTCTGACAGTTCATGCTAATGATGTTTTACTCTGCAATTTAAACTAAATTCAGCTGAAAGGTACAGCTCATGAAGGTAACAAATAAAAAAAAAAATAAAGAAAATTTATTATCAAACTCAATGAGAGATCCAAATTAAGGTCCTCGATGTACTGTGAGTTCAATTATCCCATCAGACACTGGAGAATCCATGTGACTGAGCTGGAAGAAATCAGACCTCATAGTGCCTCTAAAGATATAACCATATTTTAAATTTCATTAGAGTGCACCCCTTTAAGATGAAAGACTAGTTAGGCATGAGTTAGTTTGGGGAACCATTTTATTTATTTGTGTTTTATTAAAGTGCTTTATTCCCTGAGGTGTTCAAGTTATTCTACAATGAGCAGAGAGACGTAACAATTATTTTTATTTGAATACTAATTGGGGAGTTGTTTGCACTGATAACTCTTTTAATCTTCTCAGTCACCACCATGCTGTTGGAATCATGTTCTCGGAGAGAAAAGAATTGCACCTAATATTCCATTTTGGGATGGTGGGTGCTTAAGTATCTTAAGAAATGTCTCCCTTGATTTCCACAATAATTCTGCATAGGAAGGGTTATCAATCCTATGACTTTCCTTAAGAAATATTTACAAAATATTTACCTGCATGTAGGTATATTTGTCTTGCCAGACTCTTTGTTTCTATCTGTGTGTATGCACTATGGTGAATTCACTGCATTTTTCTCCTGTGGGTGATGGCCAAGTGATGGTCCAGAAATCAAACCTGGCCATATATATCTGACCTTGGAGGATGCAGGCTGGTCAGAAAGCTGAGCATCTTGTACGTGCTGTTTTATGCTACACAGGAGGCTGCACGTGGGTGTAAATCTGCAGAAGTCTGTTAGGTCAGCTACAGAACCAGCCAATGATGGTGTCACTGGGCTCTGCAAAAATCTGGCCACCAAATACCTATCAAAGCAACTCTGCAATAGCATAAAGATATGGTCATCTCTGGTGCACATTATTTAAATGATGCCCATGGATACAAGTGCTTAACAGGACAAAACCAGAGCTACAACCTTATACAGAGCTGCATCCATGAAAGGGATTAAAGAGGTTCAGAACCAGGAGGCCTTAAATGCTTTTAAAAAGTAAAATTATTTGAGGAACAGAAATTTCATATCAGACATATGAAATTTGCAATGTCACAATACAAGTCTGTGAAGAGAAAGAAGATATTTAATTTAATTTTCATAATAGTAAAAACAGTGATTTAAAGGCTGCTGTGTCTTCTTTTAAACATTTAATTCCTCATCTCAGTTCCTCCAGAGATCACGGAGAAATGTAATTGGGAAGGAAAACAGATATATTGGAGAAGTAACAGTATCCCATGAAGTACCAATAAACCAAAAAGGAATTATTGATCAAAATATTTTTCTTCCCAGCATTAATTTGAGAGGATCTGTGAGTTGGATTTTGACATATACATTATATAGGAAAAAATAATGTTGTTCAGTAACACAACAAATGAGGTACTGAAGCAGAACTTCCCCTCCTTTACCTCCATAAACTGGCTTGCAGCTCATATCTAGAGGGCTAAAAAAAGCCTCCATTACAATATTGATTGCACTTTGTTATTCTACTTTAGTGATTAAATACATCAGCTACATCATCAAAGTATTAAGTCCTGATTAATCATTCCCAGAACCCCGGGAATAATATACAGAACATTTATTTAATGTGTAGGTAGAAAGACCAGTTCAGGATTTATTCTTAGATCAACTAGAAGTTGTCCTTTGACTTTCCTTGGGCTTCAATGTCTTTTTTAAAAATTTCTTCCAGTTCCTTACAGTTCTTATAACTGACAACAAATAAACTACCTTGAGGCCATAGTCTACAATTTGGGAGTTATGAATGTATTTAAGGCTGAGGTGCTGGACTTGGTGTTGTGCATTAACCTTGGCCAGCTGTCAGCTGCCCACCCAACTGCTCACTCATTCCTGCTCCTCAAGGGGTCAGGAAAGAAAATAAGGTAAGAAAGCTCATGGGCAAAGGAGCTCAATTATACGTACATTAATAGGCAAAACAGACTGTATTTCTTGCTAGATCAAATACTTTAGAATAGTGAGAAACAAAGACAACCATTAAAACAAAACCTCTGACAACCCCCACTCAACCCCTTTTTATCCCATTGCCACCCTCACCCCTTTCCTCCTGACTCCTCTCCCTCCAGGGGCACAGGGCTGGGCTGGAGGTTGCAGTGAGTCCATCCAAGCTCCTCTTTGCCTCTCCTCCCTCCTCACACATCCCCCTGCTCACCTCCTGCCCTCCTCCTCCTCTGACCTCAGGGTCCCTTTTCTGCTGCTCCCTCCTTGGATTCCTCCTCCTCTGCCTCTGCCACCTTTGGCCCTTTCTGTGTTTTCCCACTAACTTGGGTACTCTGTTTATATGGAGAAAACCTATATGGAAATCAGTGGGCTGGAGCCCACTCCTCATGTGTTTTTAAGTCTTTGGGAAGAGTTCAGCTCTCCCCAGATCTTCTCCCTCCTTGGGTATCAGTCACAGAGATTTGCTGAAACCTGCTCTGGTCTCCTTTACAGCAGCTTGCTGCTTCTTTCTTCTCCTGATTTCTACCCTATCAGTCCCAGCTTCTATGTGTTCATTTACTCCCAAGTCATGCAGATTTTTATCAAAGGGGTAACCTCCCATTTGCTAAAGAAATCACAGAATCACAGAATGGTTTGGATTGGAAGGTACCTTAAAGTTCATCTAGTTCCAGCCCCCCTGCATGGGCAGGGACACCTCCCACTAGATCAGGTTGCTCCAAGCCCCATCCAACCTGGCCTTGAACACTTCCAGGGATGGGGAAATGAAGGAGGAAATCTGTTTCGATTGAGAGTTGAGCAATCTTTTTTTCTTGAAGATTTTTTTTTTTAAACTTGAATTTTTTTGGACTGGAAAAAAAAAAAAAAAGACAGAATAGAACATTCAGTTATCATCTAAAATGGCAATATTGAAAAATGTCCGTCAAAAAGAAAAGCAGATGATCCAAGAACAATCCATACAGACATTTGCAAAAAGGTCTGAGCTGGCTTTTTTTATCCTCCAGGTCACTAAGACAAAATTAAACTTGAAGCTGTTAAAACTATATTATCAGGGGGCAGAACTAAAACTGGTAAACCAAGACTCGTGATAGGATTTGTAGCCTCTAGTCCATTGTTTCATTAATGTGAGTACAGTGTCAGTACCCAGTTGAGGTCCATTTTAGTTACTATCACAGGAAGCTTGAAGTTCAGGCTTCTCTGAAAGAAATGTTCAAAAGATCCTGTAACACAGAGGGAAAAAATTCATGCTGACTAATGTAAAAAGGGTGCAGGAAAAAAAAAAGTAGCATTAGGAAATTTTTGCTGGTCCCACCATCCTTAAACTTCACTTTTTAACCCTCACTTGCAAAAGAATTAATGATTAAAATAGAAAACTGAAATGCTATTCCTTGCAGCCCAGAAAGCCAATCGTGTCCTGGGCTGCATCAAAAGAAGCATGGCCAGCAGGTCAAGAGAGGTGATTGTCCCCCTCTACTCTGCTCTTGTGAGACCCCCACCTGGAGTATTGTGTCCATTTCTGGAGCCCACAACATAAGAAGGACATGGAGCTCCTGGAGTGAATCCAGAGGAGGGCCATAAATATGATCAGAGGGCTGGAACAGATCTGCTCTGGAGACAGACTGAGATAGTTGGGGCTGTTCAGGCTGGAGAAGAGAAGGCTCCAGGGAGACCTCATAGCACCCTTCCAGTACCTGAAGGGGCTACAGGAAAACTGGGGAGGGACTCTTTATAAGGTCTTGTAGTGAGAGGACAGGGAGTAATAGATTAAAACGTGAAGAGGGGAGATTTAGGTTAGACATTAGGAAGAAATTCTTCACTATGAGAGTGGTGAGAAACTGCAACAGGTTGCCCAGAGAAGTTGTGGATGTCACATCCCTGGAAGTGATCACGTATTCAAGTTGGATGGGGCATTGAGTTACCTGTTTGCCTCTAAGGCAGGTGCAGAAGGACAAACAGCCACAGTTCACATTCCTGTCTCTGAGGAAACTCTTTGCCTGGGTGGATAGTCTTTGTTTTGGATGAAAAAGAGCACAATCCAAGATGTAAAAGACAAAGTAAGCCAGGAGGAAATTTCAAGCAGATTCTCCAGATGTGTGAGATTGTAGCAAATCTAGAGCCACTAAGGACCTTTGGGTTGTCATTATTCTACACAGTTTAGCATTCTCACAATGATTCATGAAATGCTCTGTCTGGTAGAGTTCACATTTTCTTCTCCCTTTCTCTTTTGCTGTGCGTTAAAAAAAATAAAAACAAAAAACAAACAAAAACCAAACAACCTTCCCTCCCAAAAAATAAACCAAGCCAAACAACAACAAAAAAAAAACCTCCAAACGAAACAAATAAACAACCTGTGAATTATTCTAGGTATGCTATTTGAGAGGTGATAGTTGCAAGTGACTTAATTTTATAGAGCCATGGAAGCATAGAATGGTTTGGGCTGGAAGGGAAATAGAAGATCATCTAGTTCCTGCAAGGGCAGGGACACCTTTCACTAGACCAGGTTGTACAAAGACCCATCCAACCTGGCCTCGAACACCTCCAGGGAGGGGGCATCCACAACCTCCCTGGGCAACTTGTTCCAGTGCCTCACTACTCTAACAGTAAAGAATTTCCTCCTAATGTCAACCTAAGCCTCCACTCTTCCAGTTTATTCCATTACCCTGTCCTATCACTACACACCCTTGTAAAAGGTCCCTCCTCAGCTTTCCTGTAGACACTTTAGATACCAGAAGGCCGCTATAAGGTCTTCCCGAAGCCTTCTCTTCTCCAGGCTGAACAGCCCCAACTCTGGAAGATCATAGAACTGGAAGGACTTGAAGATCATAGAATCATAGAATTCCTGGTTAGAAGGGACCTCAAGGATCATCTGGTCCAACCTTTCTAGGTACTACTATAGTTTATATGAGGTGGCTCAGCACCCTGTCAAGCTGAGACTTAAAACTGTCCAATGTGGGGGAATCCACCACTTCCCTTGGGAGACTGTTTCAATGTTTGATTGTCCTCATGGGGAAAAATTTACCTCTTGTGTCCACTTGGAATATCCCCAGGAGCAACTTGTGCCCATGACCCCTTGTCTTTTCCATGTGACTCCTTGTCAATAGGGAGTCTCCATCTTCTTGGCAGCCACCCTTTAAGTATTGGAACATGGCAATAAGGTCTCCCCAAAGCCTTCTTTTCTCAAGGCTGAGCAAACCCAGTTTTCTCAGCCTCTCCTCCTATGGCAGGTCCTTCAGTTCTCTGATCATCCTTGTGGCCCTTCTCTGGACCCTCTCCAGCCTGTCCCATCCTTTTTGTAGAGCAGGGACCAAAATTGAAGGCAATACTCCAGGTGTGGTCTGACAAGTGCCAAGTGGAGCGGGATGATTAATTCTTGTTCTCTGCTGGTGATGCCCTTGTTGATGCAGCCCAGCATCCTGGTGGCTTCTTTGCCACTGCAGCACACTGTTCACTCATGTTGAGCCTGTTATCCCCCAAGACTCCCAGGTCCCTTTCCACAGGGCTGCTCTCTAGCCAGGTGGATCCCAGTCTGAACTGCACTCCTAGGTTATGTGTTCCCAGATGCAAGACCTTACACTTTTCTCTGTTGAACTTCATAAGGTTTCTGCTAGCCTACTCCTCCAGCCTGTCCAGGTCACCCTGGAGGGTGGCTCTCCCTTCGGGAGTCTCAACCTCTCCAGTCATCTTGTTGGCATCAGGAAAATCCATCAGGGTGCTGTTGATCCCAACATCCAGGTCACTTATGAAGATGTTAAACAGCATTGGGCCCTACACCCATCCCTGGGATACCCCACTTGTGACCCATTGCCAGTTTGAGGAGGAAATATTTACTGTCACCCTCTGGGTAGGGTCTGTCAGCCAGTTCCCCACCCACCACACAGACCACTTGTCAAGGCTGTAATGAGTCAGTTTCTCCAGGAGGAGGCTGTGGGGAACCATATCAAAAGCCTTGGAGAAGTCCTGGTAGACGATGTCCACCACTCGCTCTGCATCCACTGAGTGGGTTACTTTGTCATAGGAGGCAATCAGGTAAATCCACGTTGGCTTTTGTTTTGATTTGTTTTGTGTCTTTCAGATTTCCAAGGCTATTTTTGTACAATGCAAGGAAGTCTTCCAATATCACAAAACAGCTGTGCCTCTCCAGTTTATTCAGAGGAAAGGGCTAGTGTGCCCACGCAAAGACAGACACAGCTGTATAGGCAGCTGCATATGTTTAACAGTCCATTCTAATATCTGCACTCGAGCAGCTATACACCCTGTATCATGCAAGAGTCTGTTTCAGTGAAAATTGAATAAAAAAATTACGACATCAGGAGTAGAAATGAGATCTTGGATATTGTTTCTTTTTCCTCATAGTACAAGTGAGTTTCTTGTCATACGCTCTCTGCTGTTAATGCTCACCTTGAATTTGTATTGCTTTGATGCTGAGCCAAGTCTCATGCTGCACAGGCAGGCCAAATAGATCCTGTGGTTAGAAATGCTTCCTGTGGCACATTTTATTCCATAAATCTTTGATATCATCACCATAGAAATGTCTACATAGTTGCATTATTTACCCAGTAGAAGAAAATTATGTGTCGTAAGCTTGAAAACATGTGCAAGGGGTATATGAGACCGAGCTATTCAATTCCTGTAGTTCTGACATGTATTTTTAAAGTGTAGCTTAGTTAGCTTCCCATTCTACATACTGCCTTCTTCTGATATGACTTTAGGGCTCTAAATACACCTCTGTGGCATACAGGAGCCTCAGTAGCCAGTCCAAAAGGATGAACATTTCTAGACAGGAAGGTGTGGAGAGATTTTTGCAGGAATTCGAAATTCCTATTGCAATTGGACCTGTATTGATGGAGGAATTATCTGTATATTAGGTAGGATAAATGGAAATAATTGATTTCTTTGCCTTTTAGCCTTAAATAAGGTGTATTTGTAGTCTCAAACAGGTAGAGATTATCAGACCTTGAGCAGGTTTCATTTCAAATTAATAAGGAGGAAAGAAAATATTTTAAACATCCGATAACAAATTATTTTATAATTCTACATTTAAATGGAATCACAATAGAAATAAAAATAATGCCTCTGTGAATAGTACCATTTTACCATGATGGATGTCAGTAAAATAAATTATAGGAACACTTCTGCAAACAAACAGAAACTAATTAAATCTTTATTACAATGAGGGTTTGGAGAAAAACATATTACACGTCTGATGTGTTAAAAAATGTTTTTCCTCTCAATTAATACTGTATTAAATACTAATCCTTTTTTTTTTTAGAGTGCAGCTAACTTAGAAAAATAATCTCCTGAATGTGGATCATTTCTTCATTAGCCTCTGGAGAAAATTATTCTCTCCCTGGGGATGAGTAATCTATATTCCTTCTGTTCTTCTGTAACTAGATTGCGTTTGCAAATACAATTGCATTAATAAGATTCCCACTTTCTCAGAGTCTTAGATAAGTTTAAATATAGCATTTTGGTGATGCTCTTATGATGAATGCATCTATTGCCACAGGCAGTCCAAGATCAATTTTTCAGAGCTATCTACATATAGTTATTGAGGAAAAATGTGTTCACTCTGTTGTGGGAGAGTTTCATGCATAATGACTGCCATTTTCTTTTCAAATTAGGTAATTACCTGGGCAAAACAAGTTAGAACTGCAGCTAGCCATTTCTGTAAGCAATGTTTTCCTTTGCTTACACAATAATAATAGCATGTGTAAATCAGTGGAGTTGTTACACTTAGGTTGTATGTGCAACTGAATGAGCCCTCGTGATACTATATGGAACAAAACCCTATTATTCTGGAGTATTTTGATCCATCAGGCTAAACATGGATCACCACATGGATGCTTCTTCTACTTGTAGATCATGTAATCACAGAATCACAGAATCACAGAATGTTAGCAGTTGGAAGGGACCTCTAGAGATCATCTAGTCCAACCCCCTGCCAGAGCTGGATCCCCTAATTAGGTCACACAGGAACATGTCCAGGCAGGTTTTGAATGTCTCCAGAGAAGGAGACTCCACAACCTCTCTGGGCAGCCTGTTCCAGTGCTCTGTCACCCTCATAATGAAACTTTTTTGTTATGTTTATGTTGGACCTCCTATGCTCCAGCTTGCACCCATTGCCCCTTGTCCTATCACTGGACATCACTGAGAAGAGCCTGGCTCCATCCTCCTCACACTCACCCTTTACATATTTGTAAACATTAATGAGGGCACCCCTCAGTCTGTAATCTGGATGGTTTTGTCCAAAAGGACCGTGGGATATATCAAATCATTGAAAACAACTGTAAAATATCCTGAGAAATGGATGTCAATCTATCAAAAGAGTTTTTTTGAGGTTGCAATGGTGTCCCAGGGAATGTTTGGTGGGACGAGAGCCAACAGAAAAAATAAAATTTAAAAAGTGGGAAAAGAAAGGCTTAGAGCCCTGGGCTTTCATTGTGAGCTTGTGGCCTGTGTATTAAGAGGTGGAATTTTCTTTTTCTTTTGTATGATGGAGCTACAAGGTGAACAGAGGAGAGCAAAGGGAAACAGAATATATAAAATTGTGTATGACCTATTTAGGGACCGACTCCAATAGAGTCAGTCTGTATTTCTTTCTTTGTGACCTTTGTCAAACGAATGAAAAGGAAGTCAAGACAAACTGAGGCCTTTATTGGCTCA
Source organism: Hemiprocne comata (assembly GCA_020745705.1). Lineage (NCBI taxonomy): Eukaryota > Metazoa > Chordata > Aves > Apodiformes > Apodidae > Hemiprocne > Hemiprocne comata. The sequence goes on from CM036587.1 coordinate 162,453,605, forward strand.
TTTCTCCTACAGTAACTACCTTTGTACCAGTTCCCACACTAAGCTCATAAGCAAAGACATGTAATCTCTGTATCTTATGGCAAAGTACTGCATCATGAATCTGCAGAGGCTCTTGATTTACCCAGATTCTTCTTCAACGTTGAATGAAAGAGGCATATTTATAGGTCCAACATAGACAACTGCAACTTTAGTCAAGAACTTGCTATCATTGAGCTCTCAATGTGCTGCACTGTTAAGCATCTTCAGCACAACACGTTGATCCTTTCTTTCTCCCTGTCATCTTTAGCAAAAGTTGCCTAACTAACTAGATAGGGAGCCAGGAACACACCCCTTCAATCCCAGAATCCTAATGAAGTTTAAAAATGAGCAATATGCACTTTCTTTGTAACTACTACAAAATGGATGTGCAGCTGGCTATAATGATCTTGAGGAATTTAGTGGAAAAATTAAGTAGCAACTGTTGCTCGATCTTACATATTCAGTATTTTCACTAGGAATCCAGAATATAGCACAGGAAAAGCACTTTGGGCATTAGAAAGAGGTAATTAAAAGATTTGAAATGATAGGATTAAAATTCAAAGTGATCTTGAGAAATTAACACGTGAGGCTGAGATGATACAGTGAGTCTCTTAAAGCAAAATGAAAAGCCTTTCTTCTACAGAAAATGCAACCCAACCAAGAGCTCAGGCATTGAAGACATCTGGAAAAGCAGTGCAACAGGAGGGAAAGACCTGGCATATGATGGAGCAGGAGGTATTTGTGTTAATACATAGAAAATGTTGGTTACGTTAGTGAAACACCACATGTGGAACACAACACAGAAATAACTGGCAGTGTGAAGCTGAATGGGAGATGAGGCCTCTTTACCAGAAAGGGATTATGGAGGTGCAGATTTTCCCAGTTTGTCCCATGTATTCCCACTAGTGCCAGAAGGATGAAGGAGTTGGCTTTTGGTCGTGTGTCTTTTTTTCCCTCTTAAAATTCTTTCCCCAGCCCATGCAAAATGTCCTTCCAGTTATTTTTCCATTTTTACCTATTTTTCCCCTGACCTGAGGAATAGCAAATTCGAAGGGATCTATCTCAGAAGATGTGCATATTCTACTATATGGTTTGTTCTTCAACACTGACATGTCCCCAAGTCCTCTGATGAGGATTCTGACACAGTTCTTATACTCTCCCTAATCTACAGCATCTGAGAGCTTTCATCCAGCATTTAAACAATGTAAGTAGAGATCAGGGGGAGAATGTGGGTATACCCATATTCTTGATCACAGGACCAAGTAGCTAAGACAATGCCTGTGCTGATCCACCAGTAGTAGGGCTGGTCTGTGGCTTCTTGCAAGGGCTCAACCGACATGAATCTATGGGTCTGGTTCTGTTGACCACAATTCAAGAAATACGTCAGCAGACTGGAAAGGAGGACCACAAAGATGACCAAAGGGCTGGAGAACCTGCCCTATGAGGAAAGACTGAAGGAGTTAGGTCTCTTCCCCCTGGAGAAGACAAGTGTCAGGGAGGCCTCATCACAATATTCCATTACTTAAAGGGTGGCTACAAAGAGAACTTAGACTCTCACGTCCCAAGGAGTCACATGGAGAAGACAAGAGGTAATGGGTACAAGTTGCATTGGGAGAGGTTTCATCTTGATGTAAGAGAGAATTTTTTTATAGTAACAACAATCAATCAATGAAACAACCTCCCCAGGGATGTGATAGAGTCCACATCACTGGAGGCTTTCAAGATGCGACTGGACAAGATGCTATATGTTGTCATCTATGCCCCATTTCCCATGAAAAGTTGAACTGGTCTTTCAAGGCCTCTTCCAATCTAAGCTATTCTATGAGTATATGAATTAATATCTATCCTGGGCTGTTTTTTCTTTCACCCACTCCATATTCAGAGTGAGATCTGGGAGCAGGATGGCCCGTAAGCTTTTGTGAGCTTTTGTTGCTTGTTTGTTTTCTCCTTGGTGTGCACGTTTCTGTATCTTTCTGTTAGAAAAGACAGGTTGTGTGTGTTTGTGTCACATATAAATTAAATTTGCTATGACCCTTTATAGATCAAGCTATCTGTCTTAAAACTAAGTTCCCATCCTGCTGTTGTTAGTTTTTCTCCTGATATCCACAGAAATATCACTGTCTTGTTGATCAAATGTTTCACAAGTTTTTCCAAGCTGAAAAGACTATTAAAACATCTTCTCCTCCTTTGTGAAGAATACACAAGAAATTTGTCCTGTTTCCGGTGATGAATCCAAAGTCATATCATCATAGAATAGTTAAGGTTGGAAGGGACCTTAAAGATCACCCAGTTCCAACCTCACTGCCATGAGCAGGGACACCTCCCACTAGACCAGGCTGCACAAAGCCTCATCCAACCTGGCCTTGAACACCTCCAGGGAGGGGGCTTCCACAGCCTCCCTGGGCAACCTATTCCAGTGCCTTCCTACCCTCATGGTGAAGAATTTCTTCCTGATGTCTAACCTAAATCTCCCCTCTTTCAGTTTAAAACCACCACCCCTTGTCCTATCGCTATCTTCTCTGAAGAAAAGCCCCTGCCCAGCTTTCCTGTAGGCTCCCTTGAGATACTGGAAGGCCACTATAAGGTCTCCCCAAAGCCTTCTCTTCTCCAGGCTGAATAGTCCCAACTCCCTCAGCCTGTGTTCATAGCAGATGTGCATCTGTGAAACATGCCTTCCAGAAAAAAATCTGTATAACAAAAAAAACAAGTTTGCTGATGATACGAGGCTTGGAAGGATTGGCTGATACACCTGAAGGCTCTGAAGCCACTCAGTGAGTTCTAGACAGACTGGAGAGCTGGGCAAAGGTGAACCTCATGAGGTTCAACAAGAATAAGTGTAGAGTCCTGCACCTGGGGAGAAAAAACACCATGCACCAATATAGATTAAGGGTTGACCAGCTAGAAGGCAGCCCAATGGAGAAGGACCTTGGGGTCCTGGTGGAAAATGAGTTATCCATGGGACAACAACGTGCCCTTGTGGCCAAGAAAGCCAATAGTATCCTGGGGTGCATTAAGAACAGAGTGGCCAGCAGGTCAAGGGAGAGTCTCCTCTCCCTCTGCTCTGCCCTTGTGAGACCACATCTGGAATATTGTGTCCAATTTTGGGTTTCCCAATCCAAGAGGGACAGGGATATGCTTGAAAGAGTCCAACAGAGGCTAAAAGGATGATTAAAGGACTGGAACACCTGTTTTATGAGGAAAGGCTGAGAGACCTGGGGCTGTTTAGTCTTGAGAAGACTAAGAGAGGACCTTATTAATGTCTATAAATATCTGAAGGATGGATGTCAAGAATGGGACAGTCTCTGTTCAGTGGTGCCCTGTGATAGGATGAGGGTAAACAGCACCAAGTTAAAACACAGGAAGATCCACCTCAACATGAGGAGAAACTTCTTTACTGTGAGGGTGACAGAGCCCTGGGACAGGCTGCCCAGAGAGGCTGTGGAGTCTCCTTCTCTGGAGACTTTCAAGACCCGTCCGGATGTGTTCCTGTGTGATCTGCCCCAGGCGTTCCTTCTGCAGCAGGGGGGTTGGACTCAATGATCTTCAGAGGTCCCTTCCAACCCCTATGATTCTATGATTCCATGATTCTATAATTCTATGGTTCTGTGATATGTTCCTGTAAAGCTTAGGAGGATGGAGCATTCACCAAGACCACTCATAGTTTTAGTCTATATTAATTGGTTTTGTATCTTTAAGAAGTTTTGTCTTGTTTCTAATTGGAATTTATAGGTTTTTTTTTTTTGCTTCTGGGCTCTGTTTCTTGTTAGGTCTTTCTCCACTGAATTAAAGATCCCTTTACTACCTGATATTTCTCCCTGTGGAGTTATTTGGAATGTAATAGAGTCACATCTTGATTGTCTTTTTTTAAGATAAAGAGCTCGAGTTCTTTATGCCTGATTAAATAAGTCTTTCAACACACAAAATCCCTAACAACTGAAAAGGAATAAAGAAATCTTCCAGAAACATAAAAAAAATTACATAGCTACTCAAAAGGGAGTACTTTTAGGAAAATATAGTAATCTCTACAATGCTAACTAGTTAGACTCCAAACACAGAACATATCTCAATATGGGTGGTTCTTTAGAAGATAACTGAGAGGAGAGATATGAAATAAAGATGAAAATTTTGGATATAGATTTCTGATAATTAAAGAGAGGTTGAACAGTCTTGGTTCAGAGAAAAGGATCTAGTCATTGCTTGAAGAGTTGGTGTAGAAAGGCTCAAGCATCATTTATAGTCAAGTAGTCACCAAAACTAGAGCAAAGCATGCTGTGCAAAACTAGGGAGACTGCACCAACCAGGGCTTGAATGTAACATTAAAAGAAATAACATAACTGAACAACCATTCTGGGATTAGGAGTAATTGCAAATGAAGGGTGTGGAATTGCCATCAAAGGACTTATTCCAGCCTTATTATGAGCTTTCAGGATAATACAGTGTGTTAGAAAACTACAGGGAATGATTGGAAAACATGTAAGTTCCCTTTAGAAGCCAGAAATCCATGCTTAGGTATTTTAGGCCACATCAAGCAAGTTTCCTTCATTTGGAAATAAATACAGTGATGATGTTATAATATCTAATGAGAGTCAGGAAGCCACATTAAAAGCCAGTGTTCCAAATGACATAAAATAACTTTTTTTTTTGACACAGTAGTGGAGGTCAGTAACTGTTAGTAATAAATCAATGGAAATCAATCACAGAATCATAGAGTCATAGAGTGGTTTGGGTTGGAAGGGACCTTAAAGACCATCTAGTTCCAACCCCCTGCCATGGGCAGGGACACCTCCCACAATCAATCAACTAATGGAGGTCACCAGGGGAATTCTGCTATACAACAAGGGACTGGCTGTGAATGGTGGAGAAGGGGATTTTGATTTAGAAATTCTCCTTCATTATGAACAAAGGAAATTTACCTCTTGTTCTGAGGATGAGATTCCCAAGGCTGCCACCCACCTTGCAATTCTTATCAACTAGGTCACTCAAAGACTTATCACTTCATTTCTCTGCACCCTGCAAATGTAGCTGGTCAATCTGATTTGTGATCCAGCAGGTATCCAGTGCAGGATATCCCAAACAGGGGAAGAGAGGGACAGCTGAGACAGAAATGTAATGGGCCATCTCTGGGTATTCAGACTAGAAGAGCATTGACAGTTGAGATTAAGCTCATCCAGATGTGAAATTCCAGATTGCCAGAGACTCTACATTTCTGTGTGAAGTGTTTTACAATTTTTCTCCCTTTTCTTAATCTTTTGGAATTATGTTAAATGATGGTAATTGGCTTTGATTTGAACCAGGGTTTTGTTCCATCTCTTACCAGCTATGATTACAAGGCTGGTAACTCTGAACAAATCACAACCAGTAAATGATAAAACATCAGTAGAAATACAAAACCAGAGCCATTCGTTTAGTAATTTAAATTTGTACACAGCTTTCTGAATGTCTGATTAAAGTTTTACAAAACTGAAGCCAACCGTGGTAATTGCTCAGAAAGGATATGCAGTGAGCATAAGCACAGGTGAGATCCAGCAGGAAAGAAATTATAGGATGTAGGAAATGAATGCTGGATGTTCTTGTAGCATGTCTGCAGATGTGTTTTCCAACACCGTGCTCCTTTGAGCCATTTGAGATTTTAATCTAGTTGAGATTGGCTTCAGAAAATGGGAAATTCACATGTCCATCTAAGCTGCAGGCACTTCTGAATGGAGTTTAAAAAGAAAATTAAATGTATATTTATTGTAGTATCTATCACCTTCAGCAGGGAATCACAGCATAAGGGTTTCCCATAGAGCAGGCTTGAGCTCTATGATAGATAGTGGACATGATAGGTCATCTGTCACACTCTGGATTAAGGCAAGGCACTGCAGAGATGAGGACTGTTTTCCTTTGGGGTGGATAAATTTCTGTTTGGACAACTTAGGGTCAAATATTTACTTGGCTATAAATGTCTTACTTAAATAGAGTGCAGCAATTTATTTTGTTGTTACAGCCAGGAGAACATGCAACTTCAAGAGGAATATTTTCTTTAAAGAATGTGAAAGAACTCAAAGGTTCAACTTAGCTGATTGTGGTCCACCTAAATAAATTGCTGGGTTTTTAATTGTAGAGTGCAAAGTGGTATCTACTTCTCCTCCCCCTCCTGGCCATGAGGACCCACTCTAAAGCAGTTACAAACAAGAATTACTTGAGATATGAAGAAAAGATGTTTCCATAATCTCCACCAGCAAGGAGTCCAGAGGGTGAATTTTCTTTTTCACTGAGGAAGAAGAGGAAGACTGAGAAGAGTGATGAGAAAAATCACTTCACTGCTGAATGTGAGCCACAGTTTTACATGTGAATTTTAAACACCAGTGGATGAAAGCAAGATGCTGCAAGGTGGGCAGCAAAATTTTTGGTGGGGGCTGTGTTTGGTCTTATATTTTTGGCACAGGAGCAGTAGATCCCAGCAGAGTGAGACAACAAACCACAAAAGGTGCCTTACGTCTTCAGATGGGCTCACCTGATGTGAGTGAGGTCTCAAACAGGAATGGGTGAATGCCTGCAGGAACCCAGAAAGTGGTAGCCATGCAGGTGGGCTCTGAACTGCTCCCTGGAGACTCCCTGGGGGGTAAAACCTCAGCATCTAAGTCACCCATAGTGGCCTTCCAGTATCTAAAGGGCCTACAGGAAAGCTCGGTGTGCTTGTTTGGTTTGGTGGGTTTTTTGGTAGTGAGGAGGGGGGCCCCACAGGTGGCTCTGGTAAGAAGCTGAGAAGCTCCCCCAGCTCCAAAACCAGCCAAGGAGCCATTAGAGGGACAATAGATGCGCCTCTGTGATTAACATACGAAAGAACTGAGATAAGAGCTGAGCAGAGTGAGGAGTTTTGGAAGAGCTGAGCTGGAGGGGCAGAGGGTGCCCGTGGTTGGTGAGGAAGAAGGGGAAGAAGGTGCCCAAGCAGAGGTTTCCCTGCAACCTATGGAGAGATGGCAGCTGTCCCCCTGCATTCATGGAGGAACATGGTGGAACATTCCCTGAAGGCGTCGGTGGGGGAACTTGGATTTGCTGCCAGTGGACTCGGATTTGCTGCCAGGGGACTCAGATGATGCAGCTGTGTCAGACCCCGGGGCCAGGGGAGGTGCCTGTTCCCGAAGCAGCCCCTGACTCTGTGGGCAGCCCGCGCTGGAGCAGCTGCTCCAGACCTCGTGGGAAGGACTCATGGAGGAGAGGTTCGTGGAGGACTCTCTGCCATGGGAGGGACCCCGTGGGGAAGCAGAGGAGGACTGTGAGGAATCCTTCTCCCTGAGAAGGAAGGAGTGACAGGAACCACCAGACTGTGAAGTGACTCTAAACCCCATCCCCCTGTGCTGCTGGGGGGAAGGAGGGAGAGAAACCGGGAACAAAGTAATTTGGGCCGGGAAGAAGGGAGGGGTGGGGTAACGTGTGTGAGCCCTGCTCTGTGTGGTGTCTGTGTCCTGTGGGCATTGGATTCGTGTGACATTAAATTATTATTTTTTCCCCAAGTTCAGTCTGTTTTGCCCGGGACCTTAATCAGTGAAGAACGCTCCTTGTCCTTTGCCTCCACCCATGAGCTTCTAGTTGGTCTTTGTCCTCCCCATTCCAGTGTGTTTGGGAGGGGAGTTGAGTGAGCAGCCATGGGACTGGTGCTTTGGTGTTGTTTGAGGCCCAAGCCATGACACTGGGGAGGGACTTTTTACCAGTTTGTAGCAAGAGGACAAGGGGTAATGGATTAAAACTGGAAGAGGGGAGATTTAGGTTAGACATTAGTAGGAAATTCTTCATTATGAGGTTGGTGAGACAATGGCACACGTTGCCCAGGGAGGTTGTGGAAGCCTCATCCCTGGAAGTGTTCAAGGGCAGCTTGGATGGGGCTTAGAGCAACCTGGTCTAGTGGGAGGTGTCCCTGTCCGTGGCAGTGGGGTGGAATAAGATGATCTTTAAGGTCCCTTCAAACCCAAAGGGGATTTTGCTCATCTGTTTTTTCGCCTTTTAACAGAAGATGTAGAACATCATGTGCTGCCAAGCAAATAATTGCTGTTAATATTACAACACCGACTTATCAGTAAAATTCAGAAAGAAATGCACAGGAATGAGCTCTGTGCAACCAAGGAGGGGCTGATTCCCAGAAGGAAAGATGCTCAGTGTTTGCTGAAAATTAGGCTCTTTGGGATACTCTTGGAGTCTGTCTTACACATGTGAAATATTGCATAGAAGAAATGTATAAAAATAAAACAACAAAAAATATATAAAGCTTTGTAAGAGTATAAGGAGGAACAAAGAAGGTATGGGGGCTTCCTTAAAATATCATGTTCTTGCATAGCTAACATGAAGGCCCTTTCCAGCACCACTTCATTTTCAAAGACCTGAGGGTAAGATGAACAGATAAAGACCTTTATAACTATTTATTTTATGTGTCAGAACAGAATTTACCATTAATTCATGATCGCTGTCTGGATCTAGTAAATCCTTTCCAGCCACACTTCACTCTGAGACAAGCACAGCAGGCTTGGCAGGATGTTGTTTTAAAGACTACCCGAGCACTTCAGGTTTTTTTACCCCTGTGACTGAAAAACATTCACCACTTCTTCACCTGCTGCTTCCTTTTCAAATCATCTAAATCAAATTTACAACAGAAGATGAAAGAGAAAATATCATTAGTAATGTTTTTTGCTTTTGTTATTGCAAAGTCATATTGTTTAGGAAGCATTTTGAAAAGAACCAGAAAGAGCCTAATTTAAAGTCAACATCACTTCTAATCTCACCAGTGCTTTTATTTGAGGTGAAATAACTTGCCTGAAAACAGGAGGAATAAAACAGTTTAAAATCCTAGAAAATGGATGGTTTCTGGTGCTCCATACAGACAGCAGGTTCTACCTCTCTGACTTGTACACCTCAGCAATTAAATCCAAAATAAATGACCCTGTCATGTCCTTATGCTTGACAGGACTCATTCCACGTTCTACTTTCCTGGTATTTGCCATATTTGACGAAAACCTTTTCTTAATTAGGAAACATCAAGAAAAATATTGTGGGTGTGGGTATGTTGGGGTTGTGAAGTAAGAGGAATCTGACAAAATCTAATTAATGGGTCTCAGTTGTCTGCAGCAGTACTTGTAGCAATTACTTCAGCTTAGCAGAAGTCTCTAATTTCATACATCAATAAATGTTAGATCAGGGTATGATCACTATCAAGCGCAGTCGTTGTTTACAGTGGATTCATCTTCATAAGAGCTTGACAATAAACAGAATATCTTTCCATTGAGGTTTGCTTAAAAATATCCATCAGCATGCCTTAGAAATGCTGGGAAATACTGGGGGGAGAAGGAACAATAGATCTTCTACAAATTTGAAAAACAAAATGTCAGTGTAAGACATTAATCTTCCTTTACTATTTAAGTACCTTGAGGAAATAGAAACTGCAGTGCGAGGTCTTGTACAAGCAGTGGGAGAAATGTTTTTGCCCCAGAGAAGATGCTGCTTGGAGAGGCAAGGGTACAAAGTGGAGTTAACTGTCAGATATGTGTGGAGACTGGGGAGGGATTGGGAGAAACAAGAATTGCACAGGAACTTAGTGGTGAGGACAGGAATGAAAATCAGGTGTTGAGCTACAAACCATTAAGGGACAGGTTATTTTAGTCTCCAGTCTCACAGAAGAGCTGTAAGGGAGGAAGGAATCTGAGGGAACTGTCACTTTGACTTCCTAATGGAAGACCTGGTGCTGTCTGTCCCCTCTACTGTGACGAGATACTGACCAGTCTTCCCTAGGAAGGAATAGTGAGGATAAATCTACTTCAGCATGGGATAGGCTCATATTGAAGGTAATGAAACACCATGCAAATGCATTAGATTCTGTAAGGAGATTTGCTCTTGGCTCCTCAAGTGGTAGCACTAACAGAGCATAACCAAGGAAGAACCTTGTACTGTGAGCATACATCACTCAGTGGGACTACTGCTGGTAGGTTTATTTATTTTTAGTTACACTAGCTGGATTAAAAATAAATTTTAAAATGTGTGGGGAGGATTCAGGTATTCATTTTTATGGGACAAGAAGAATATTCAGTGTTTAAGGTGGCAGCTGTTAACAATAAATAAGACTTAGAGTACATTTCTTTTGCTGGCTAGTGTAGCAGACTAGGACACCACCAAATGGTTCTGACTCCCACAGTTTTGCTGTTGCACATGGAAGACAGCAGTTCAGCTTGGTTTTGCAAGTTTTTAATGGGCCTGAAAAGTGCCCTAACAAATGTGTGAGGCACATCTGAAGATAATCAGACATCTGTCTCCCCATGAGTTCATTAGGTTTAGGCAATGAAGCATATAGGTTGTTTCTATAGGTTCCTACTCCATATAGCTGTATTAGGAAAGTTACTGATTGCCAGAAGAGGCATTAGAAAAGAGGAAACAGAAGACACTTAGGAACACATGGCTTCCTCTTTCTCCTCTCCAAATGAAGAAAAAGCTTCAGCTGACATTTGTGATAACATATTATGGCAGGTGAATTAGGCAAAGAGTTAATTAAAATCAGAGAGTTAATTAATGAGTTCCACTGTACATTAAAGATCATTACTCCATCTGAAAAGAGTAATTAGAGAGCAGTTTCTGGCGTGTTTTATTCTCCTGGGTGTTTTGCTGACATGCCACATAAGTCATTCAATGTTAAGCAAATAATACACTGATCTCTGAATTTACTGTGAATATTTTATAATTGTGGCAAGTTAAGCTGTAGCAGAGATATTCCTCTTTCTAACAGATTTCCTCCTGACCACCTTTCAACTCTTTATCGGGCTCCTTATGTCCCTTAATGAAGTAATTTGTGATAATAATGATTTCCAAAACTCATTTTAACCAGTTGCTTTCACCTAGAAAACGAGCTTTTTTTCAAACCACCTCAGATAAAAGAACATGAGGCTCAAGAAATCTGTCTTATTGTGCTGATGGCCCTGTAGTATTTTGTGGCCATGAGCAAGGTCATCTCACATCAGTTCCCAACCAGTTGTTAGTTGAGACCCTAAATTTCTGTGACAAGACCTGCCTGATGGCTGGGATGTCATTCAGGAATCTCAATAACCACTTACAGGAATAACCCTGAGGACATGGTTGGTACTCTGTAGATAATGCCTCTTGCCATTTTCTCAGGAGCAGGTCCTTGGAAATTTCCTGCCTTGAATCAGCATTGATTGCAAATGCTACTGCTGACAAATGCATGGTGGCTTGACATTTCTCTCTCTGGTGGCACAGATTTACCCTAGATTTTGTCAGGGAAGCCTTTGAGAAAGCATTTTGTGTCTGCCTTTGCACACTGGGAGAGCACATGTGTGAGTGGGGACTTGCAGCTCACTTTCAGATTCATTAGGTTTTCCCTGATTGTTATTTGTGATGCCTTCATTCAGAAATGCCCTAGAAAAACATTGTTTGCTTCAATTTAAGCCTGACATTTCATGTCTTACCATCGTGGTCTGAGAGCATTGTTCCTCTTTCCCTTTATGGGACCTCTTAATGAACTTGCATTTCCCAAACATTTTTCTACATCTCTTCTCAACCTCCTTACCCCTTCCAGACTCTACACCTTCCCTCTTATCAGCCTTGCTCTCTCCTTCACCTCCAGCCTTTACAAGCTGTTACCTTTCTAAATCTATATTGCACTTCCAAATTCACCAGATGTTTTCCATCCAGCAGCACTCCAGGTCAGGGGCTCTTGGCTACAGGATTCTGAAGTTGCTCATCTCACATTTAGTTCCAGTGGTTAATCTCAGGGTTTCTGCTATGAATGAGGTAGGTGCTTCCTGCAAGTCTTTTTTTCTTAGTCTAAAGAGCCCTTGACAAATAAAATTAAAAATCAACAGAGACCAGACATTTATGGTATCTGAAACGGGTGCCTGAAATAAAGAAAAATTGTAGAAAAAAATAAAGAAGTGTATTTTAGCCCTCCCTGCTAACGTAGCAAACTCCAGAACAGTCTCTTCTCTCTTTTAATTTCAGGAAAAGTTTTTATTGTCTCTTATAGAGGACCTAATAGTTCAAACTGGTTGTTGTCTTCTCTGTAGAGCAATGATTTCCTAATTTTTCAAAAACAGCTGAACTCCTGTAAAGATTCCATTGGTAATTTAGTGCTCTGAAGATCAAATGTAAGCCTGCTGCCTGCTGGTGTGCTGCTTCTGTGCTTTTCAAGGGCTTTTTAGACATAGTCCACAAGATGCTGCCCAATTCAGGCTTCATACTATCCAGAAATCCACTGTCCCTGATTTCAAAACCTTTCCTGTGTGCTGCACATTTACTGATGAGAAGCCTTTTCACACATGCCAATGTGATTAACATCTCATAAAAAAAAAATAAAAATCACTATCTCGTGGAAACATAATGGAACCAATTTCCAGACATTATACTAAACTTTGTTTTTGTTTGTCTCACCATTTCTGTTTTGGCAAATTTGGCCTGTTTCTCAGAATTGGGTTTCCATTTTTCCAAAGACAGCTGTGATTCTATCTACTATTTTTGTTCTGCTTCAGAAAGCTGAGTGAGTGCTTGATTTGTTTCAGGAAAGGGAAGATCTAATAAACATACCAGAAGGGCAGAAGCAGTAGTATTTACTGACCAGCAAACATGTGCAAGACTTGCTGTAGTTGATGTCTCCACTGAACTAGAATCCTCCTTTCATCCCTTGCTCTCTGCCAACCTCCTCCCTGGATACACCTGATGATTACTCTGTGTTAAACTCTCAGGCTGTGCTGGGAATAATGAAAGGAAATAAGAACTCTGGAACTGGCACAGTACTGTGTGTTAGTAATGCTTAATAATCCACAAGCTATATCCAGTCTGCAGGATAGCTGCTCTTCAGAAATGCATTCAGCAGAGTGGCACAGACAAATGGTTCACAGAATAATAGGGTCATAAGAATGGTTTGGGTTGGAAGGGATCTTTGAACACCCCCTAGTCCTAGTCCCCACTGCCATGGGCAGGGACATCTTTTATTAGGTCAGGTAGCTCAAAGCCCCGTTGTCCTGGCTTGGACCCATCCAACCTTGCTTTGGACATTTCCAGTGATGGGGCATCCACAACTTCTCTGGGCAACCTGTACCAGTGTCTCATCACCCCCATTATAAACAAATTTTTCCTTATGTCCAGTCTACATGTGTTTTCTTTTAGTCTAAAACCACTGCCCCTTGCTTCATCACTAAAGGCTCTGGTAAAGACCCTCTCTCTATTTTTCTTAGAAACCTCATATTTCTGCCTATGCTTTTTTCTCATGTGTTTCAGGATGATCAGAAAGTCCTTACTCAGCCATGCTGGTCTCCTGCCTTCCTTGCCCAACTTCTTGAACGTTGGAATCAAGAGTAGTAGAGTAGTTCTGCTCTGAGAATAATGTCTTTGGGTAGCTGACAGCTCTCTTCTGCCCCTTTACTCCTGAGGGAGTTTCCCAGTTCAAACCCATGATAGCTAAGAGACAGACAGGACTGTCATTCCATCCCAGAAGGGTAAAGGTTCTTAGCTTTGTTGTTCAAAGGTTTTAGTACTTTATGAAGGCTGATTTACAATCAATTAGGGCTAAAGAAGGAAGAAATAGCTTCCAAACACAATTGTACAAGATTTTCCAGTGCATGTAGATTATAATCTTTCGGCCTGAACTATCAGTCAGATCCCAAAACTATGAAGCAGCAGATAAAATATGTGCTTTTCCATCAGATCATTAAAAAAAAAAAGGGATGAATATTTGAGTCGGTCTTAACATCTCTATTTCTATCAGTTATGCTTCTGATAATCTAGGGGGATACTATTAAAGAGCACTTAAAATAATGGTGTTTCCATTGTATTGCAGGAAGCTACTGAAGAGTAATAGATGCAGTGGTGGCACCTCTAGATTTGGAAGTTCCTTCACAGCAAGTCACCACAGGTTGAAATACTATTCTAGAGGGCTGTGACTTAATTCTTGCTCTGTCCCTGCAATTGTTCCTAGGAAAACACTTCTGACCACTTTCAGACATAGGAAATGGGTTGGGTAGATCTTTGGTCTCACCTGGTGCAGATGTTCTCATGCTGTATTTTTCTTTACTAGCTACTTGTGTGAAGCTTTGGCTGCAGTAGCTAAAGCCAGTAACTGTGGAAGCTGGGACATTTGAAGGTGGTAGATGGATGCTGGAGAGTTAGGTCACCTCTGCATATGAACACAAGGCAAACACTGACATTTCAGTACTCACACATCTACACACTATTTTTAATCCAGTCACTCAGTTGAGAAGGCTGACATACAGTCCTTGAACTACTTAGTTCCCTGGTGATGTAGCAATTCTACACCATTCTGTGTGAGCTACATGACTCCCTATGGTAGGTTAACACCATAGGGCCACCAGCAGGGATGTCATGGCCTGGAGCTTGCCTTCTTCTAGCTTTTCAGGCTATAGAGATGGGTCTTGTTGCTCTTGGCCACATGAAGATTTTTGTCATGTAACTTGTAGAACCATCTTTGCAGGATGCAACATCACTTCTTCCACATTCAAAAAGAAATAGATTAAGTAGAGACCATCATGAATTTGCTTGAATGCAGACAGAAACCTGGACAATGCCCCACAACAGCTCTTGGTTACTGTGCCATCCTAGTCTCCAAGTCCTTCACACAGCCCTGTCTCAGTCTCTAAACTCTTGACTCACACTGTATCTCTGTAAGTCCTCTAGTAGTTCTTTGTGCTAGGTAAGGGTGAGAAAAGTGATTGCTCCTCAGGCAATGAGAGTCCTAAAAGGCCTTACCACAGACATAGGGGCATCATTTATTACCAGTGCACATGGGAGTTGTAAGTCACAGAATCACAGAATCATCCTGGTTGGAAAAGACCTTGAAGATCACCAAGTCCAACCATAACCTAAATCCACCCACCATAACCTTTAGCTACCCATTCAGTGCTTAATCATGTCCCTAAGCACCACATCTGTATTTCTTTTAAACACTTCCAGGGATGGTGACTCCACCACCTCCCTGGGCAGCCTGTCCCACTGTCCAACCATTCTTGCAGTAAAGAAATTCTTTCTAATATCCAACCTAAACCTCCCCTGGTGCAACTTCTGGCCATTCCCTCTCCTCCTGTCATTATTCACTGGAGAGAAGAGACCAACTCCCAGTCAGACTCCAGAGTCACCCAGCCTCTGAAAGATTCTGAAAGTTAATTAGCTTGGAGGATGTGGCAGATGGGTAGGGTATAAAGAATACACAGTAATGCTTTCTCTTTCCTCATATTTTCATACATCTGACTCTGAGTATCCCTATATCTCTGGTGCTAAGCTTAAGTGACAGCAACCACATGCTCAGGCAGATCTATGTGAAGAAGCATTCAGCCAAGCTAATACTCAGAGAATCTCCCTTTGTTTGGGACTTCACTTGAAGCAAACTATTTTATTCCTGCTGTGATCCCTGCCCAGATTTTCTCTCATTTCATGAGGGTGCAGAAGGTATGCAAAGACACAAGCAGAGCCATCAATCAGTCTGAATGAAGCTCGATGTATTTTGACAGTAGCCAAAAGCAAATATTTCATTAAAAAATTGTGGAAGAGGGAAAGCAAAGAATGGTTTAGTCCCCTCAGTGTCCTACCAGGATCCATCCACCTGGGACTTAAGGACCGTCTAATCTAAAATTCATCTAAGTTAAGTTAAAAGATTATATGTTAAACATATCAAAAGCTTTCCAGGGCAGGGATCTGAATTTCATTCAGCCAATGTGAGCCTAGTTTTAATTTGTCATAGGAATTATTATTCATAATTAAAAATGGTCCTCTGTTTCCCATTAACATCTCTTTTCTTTTTAACCTTTCCACCTCTCAACTGATCCAAATCACCTTGTAAATTATCAGCTGCTCACCACCCATCTCCTATAAAAACTCCCCAACACTTTATTTGCAATTTAATCTATTTGCCTTTCAAATCTACCTGCCTCTCTTCTACTTTCTTCTCTTTTCCTGTTCTACTTCTTTCTTTTTTTTTAACTCATAGATGGCTCAGAGCATGAATTAGTTATCATCTTCTCATCTCTCACATCTTTACTTATCAAATGGAGGCACAGCTCTTCCCAAGTGCAATGGTTTGTAAACAGTGCCAATTAGGCTCCTGTTTTGCTCCAAGCCTGGGACACGGTGAAGAGAGAGAGAGAGAGAGATGAGCTGCATTACAAATGGGACTTACTAAATTACAAAAGCCAAGAGTCTATAAAAGCCTTATCAAACAAAGTCAGTGAGGGGAAAGAAAGAGAGCTAATTATCAGGCAGCACCAGCAAATCAAAAGGAGCAGCCAAATATATTTTAAAGTCAGATAATTAAGCCATGGTTTAGTAACAGGGGGATTCCTGCCTGCATGTTCAAGACTTTTTTAACCCAATTTTAAAGGCAAAAAGGAGTCTCACATGGAAGTTACCTTTATTATTTTGTTCACTGGTGAAAAAAAAAATATCACAGCAAAAGTTCTTAAGTACTTTATAAGAAAAATACTAATAGATCACAAAGGGCAACCTGCTATCTTGATTATCTGACAATTATCACTCTCTACAACTACCTGAAGGGAGGTTTTAGTCAGGTGGGGGTCGGGCTCTTCTCCCAGGCAACTGGTGACAGGACGAGAGGGCCTGGCCTGAAGCTGCTCCAGAGGAGGTTTAGGTTGGATATTAGGAAGCACTTCCTCATGGAGAGGGTGATTAGACATTGGAATGGACTGCCCAGGGAAGTGGTGGAGGCACCATCCCTGAAGGAAAGGCTGGATGTGGCACTTAGTGCCATGGTCTAGCCAATGTGTTGGTGTTAGGTCATAGGCTGGACTTGATGATCTCCCAGGTCTTTTCCAGCCTCAATAATTCTGTGATTCTGTGATCTCCACCCTTTTATTTTAAATACCTTTTAATTTTTTGCCTCCCTAGGTTTCCGCACTTTGTGGGACACAAAGTTCTACCTTTCCATATCTACCCACCTGACTTACCCAAGGACAGGAAATGTTGAGCATGGATACTGATGAAAATCCTGAAAGCTGCATATTGACACACAAGCCCATTAAAAACCCCAGCTTCTAAAAGCAACACTCAGAGCCTGAGTGTGTGCTGCTCTCAACATTCATTCTCGAAATTTGTCAAAGAACATTTAAAAAGAGGCTTTTCCACATTAAAAAAATGAATAGTGGCAGGAGGCATACAAATGACTAGATACTGGATAGACAATCTCTAGAGCTGTGTTAAGTTAGCAGTTAAGCATCAAATTATGTTTATTTTTCCCTTCTGTAGGATATACTCATGCATAGCTGAGAATATTTAGAAATGTGTCTGAGTTGTGATATGCAGAATAAAATAAACCAGAACTCCATTATAGTTGTGACAGTGAGTCGTATTAATGAATGTAAAAAGAGTACAGAAGATGGGAGATAACCTGTGATATGACTAAGAATACAAATGCTATTTTGTTTTCACAGTAACCACTCTGGATCTCTAGACATGCTGAAAATGGGAAGCAGCCATAAAGGAGATTTTAACATTTGCTTGGTAGAGTTTTAATGATATACTTTTCAACCTCAATAAGACATTGTGAAATTGTAAAATTCTTGCATCAACAAGGGCATCACCAGCAGAGATCAAGAAGTCATCATCCCACTCTACTCGGCACTTGTCAGACCACACCTGGAGTATTGCCTTCAATTTTGGTCCCCGCTCTACAAAAAGGATGGGACAGGCTGGAGAGGGTCCAGAGAAGGGCCACAAGGATGGTCAGAGGACTGGAGGACCTGCCATAGGAGGAGAGGCTGAGAAAAGTGGGTTTGTTCAGCCTTGAGAAAAGAAGGCTTCGGGGAGACCTTATTACCATGTTCCAGTACATCAAGGGTGGCTGCCAAGAAGATGGAGACTCCCTATTGACAAGGAGTCACATGGAAAAGACAAGGGGTCATGGGCACAAGTTGCTCCTGGGGAGGTTCTGATTGGACACAAGAGGTAAATTTTTCCCCATGGGGATAGTCAAACATTGGAACAGTCTCCCAAGGGAAGTGGTGGATTCCCCCACATTGGACAGTTTCAAATCTCAGCTTGACAGGGTGCTGAGCCATCTCATATCAACTAGAGTAGTACCTAGAAAGGTTGGACCAGATGATCCTTGAGGTCCCTTCCAACCTGGCAGTCTAGGATTCTAGGATTCTATGAAGGTGACTGGGAAATTCCTGTGACTGGGGTGGGGAATTGCTTATGGTATTAAAACACAGAATTCTAAGTCTATCCCCCCTCTGTCACTAATTTATTGCCAGCTCTATTGCAAAGCCCTTAACTGCACAAAGGACTAGGAGGGATACCCAGGTGACACCACAGTGTGCCAATGCAAAACCTCTGTCATTTCAAGCAGACCTTAGACAAGAGTGTTCCAAAGCAGCTCCTAACCTGACAGCTCTGTCTAACCTGCAAAGTGGTGCCTCCTACATGTGACATTAGAATTTTGTGTTGCTTTGAGATAAAAGAGTGAATTTTTTTGACAATGAAAAATACCAAGATGAAGAATCCTAGTTCAACCACTCTCACAATATTTGTTTTTATGCTTGAATTAAATTTTCAATATTTCAGTTTGTGTCCGTGGTCCTAAGATGAGAGGAAATGACCTCAAATTGCCCAGGGGAGGTTTACATGGGATATTAGGAAAAATTGTCAGGCACTGGAACAGGCTGCCCAAGGAGTGTTGGGCATCCCTGGAGGTATATAAATATATGTAGATGGGCTGAGGGACATGGGTTAGTGGTGGACTTGGCAGTGTTGGTTAATGGTTGGACTTAATGATCTTAAAGGTCTTTTCCAACCTAAATTATTTTATGATTCTGTGATTCTTGTCCTGTGACTTCAAATATAATTTGAAGAATGAATTTCCAGATTTACATCCCAGAATACCTCTGATGGCACATACACTATGAGCAATATTCCACATTGAAGATTGGGATGCATTTCTGGTAGTCTGGACGACTACTTTGATGATCCTTTTATTGGACTTTTCCTCTGCTTTCTGACTTCTTTAAAAACATTTTTTTCCTTTCTTTTTCTTTATTTCCTTTTTTCGTGTGCAGATCATAAAGGGAAAAGACAAGCCTGTCTCTGATCCCTGTCTTCCCCTCCTCAAAACAACAGCCTGAAGCCTGAATATTTTCTGAGTTTAGAGAAACTAAAGAGTCTTACATATAAAGGATCTTATGCCAAGACAATTTTGTCTACAGATAAAAGTTCTTTAACTGACAAGACAAATGTTGTAGACAAAGGGAGGATGAATTCAATGTAAAGAGGAGGTTGTAGCAACCAAAGGGACTTGCTGAAATGCTGTAGGGAACATGTTACAGGGATTGGTTCCAGAGAACTTTCATGTTGATCTGAATTCCCTTATTTGGCAGTCCTCAATTTGGCTTTGCCTTCCAACTCCACAACCAGGACTGTAGTTGTGTCTATACCTTTGTGAGATTTGTGTTCCATGTCCAGGATCAAACTCACACAGATTTTGTATAATGAAACCATTTCATAACACAAAAACGTCTGGAATTAATAATCTGTATCTTCCTCTTCTGTTCTCCCACTCCCTCCCCACCTCTATCTCTGCATCAAGCCACCAAGGAGTGAGTCTTCTGAAGGTGTTGCTGATGAACTATACAATAAAACCACACATTTTCAAGGAGGAAAAGAGAAGGAAGGGGAGCAGACTGATAAACATGGGTTCAAATGCAGTGAAGTTATTATGGTTAGTCATTATCTTTACTGTAAGGACAGCTATGGTGAGGAAAGGAGGGAAGAACAAAGGCATTTTATTAGTATTTTTGCTGTTTAGGCTTTAGCTCAAGAAGGGGAGGTAGAGGGCAAAAGTTTAATTCATTGTCAAGGAAATATGACATTGCTCATTGACCCAATGGCTTCCCTAAATCTCCCCAAAAGAAGGTACAGAGCAGAAATTTTGGATTGCAGCACCGTTGCAGAGCACGCTAGGCTTTCATGGCATAGTATTATTTACAAGAAGTTTCATTCACTGGTCATTAGGAAAAATACTCTTAAAGAAGCAAAAAAATAAAACAGCTGAGAAACCCTTACAACACAGCAAAGGTTACTTGGTTACTTGCCTGGTTGTTTTTCCTATAAATATAGCCAGAAAAGGAGAAAATCCTGCTTGAACCTTAATTCTCGACTGTTTTTAGCACTACTTCACATGGCCCATCTCTGGTTTTAACTGCTGCCCCCACATTCCTGGAGGGTGAGATCTCACATGTGGGGTTCAGGATGGTTTAAGCCATCTGGAGTCACAACTGGTAAGCACTTTTTAAAGTTCAAGAATGGGTTGAAGTGCTCGTGCTCTCTTAATCCCAGAGAAAATTGTTATGCTGGAAATGGTCACTGTCAGTGCTCTGGCTAAAGCACAAAGGTTTCATAAAGCAACCTCTGCTACCAGCTTGATGGGAACTCAGCTTCTACTCCTTGTGCACACAGAGCATCTTCCCAGAGGGTTTCACAGTTTGAAAAACTTCACCACTGGGATGGACTGTTTTGCACTACACAATAGCACAATATCTATGAGATGGAGCCACCAGCTAAATGAAGACATCCAAGCCTCCATTTCAAAGTGTAAATAACAACTCAGAGCTACAGGAAACAAAAGAACTACATGTGGGAAAATAATATTCAAAGTGCTAGCATAAAAGTAATGAACCCAGGGAAAATGAAATTAGAAGCTAAAGGAAAACCAGAGGGAAATATAGCAAGGAACTATAAAAGGGATGGGAGATGACAGTTGAAATAAAATAGACAGCAATTTAAAAATAGTTTAAAGCTCCTATAAAGTCGTGGGAGAAAAATACAATTATGGTAGGGAAAAAAGAAGTGATAACACAAAGTAGGAGCCTTGGGCATAAAATTAATGTATTTAAAGTAATTGTATGCTTACACTCTACATATAAAGGAGGCCCATCTCACAAGTGGTAACACATAGAGAATTTTCACCACGGTTTCTCTACTGAAGTCATGGACCAAAAAACTGCATTCTGCATGTGATTGTTAGTGGAACAATGGAGTTGCAAGGCATGGTTTAAAACTCCTCCTTTCAACTCCTAAGAAGGTGTTGTAGACCACATTACCTATCCTGCTGCATGGTACCTAGCAGAATTTTCAGAGTTTAGTAATGATTGATTTGGCTTGGTAGAAATAATAGGTAAAAGCAAGTTTGAGTAACCTAGCACTCATCTTGGATGAGGGATTCCTAGCACCTAGTCTGAAACAACCAGCTGTGCATAAGTAACACACATGAGCATCAGAGGAGTAAAGAACTGAAAACACACATCTACATGTTACTATTCCTCTTTTCTACATCCTTTGCTGCAGATGTCCCTTTTTGTGTCCCATGTTTGCAAGTAACTACATGTGTGCTTACCTTGGAGGGCTCAGGTATCTCCCACTGGGATTGCTCTTTGCAGAGCTGACACACACCCCTTCCAGCTGGATGGAAAACACTTTGACAAGATGCCTCCTCCCAATGGAGAAATGTGGAAACTTTTTTCCGTCCACTTAGTACTTGTAAAGACCAGGCACTAAATGCTAAGTAATTAGTAATTTAAAATGTAAGACTCCTGATTGAAGCTTTCATCCAATATCTCTGGAAGGCAGGAATTCAAGTGCTGAATTCAGTTGTCAAGACAGACAGAGACTGTCCCATGTATTGTCAAAATACTTTCATGAAGCTTTCTAAGTTCAGGAGCCAGTATAATTTATGTAGTAAATAGCATAGCAGATGTTTTTATATTTATAGCACTTTTGGAAAGCTGCATTTGAAGTGACATGATTTTGCAAGATATTTGACCTGCAATAACAGGGCTGTTGCTGTAAACAGTATGGAAGAAATCTGGGAAGATGGGTCTGTTGATGGAGCAGTTTTCCACTAAGAATGCTGCATGGTCAAAGAATGCTAAGGACTGGAGAATATATTATTTATGTCATGGATTACTGATGGCCTTCCTTGTCATAAACAATAAATTAAATAAATTTCATCATCATCACCATCTTCCAAGCTCATAATCTTATTATATACCATTGACAGTCAACAACCAAAAATGACTGAGAGCTGGCTGGAGAAGTGCACCATGTGGGAAACTTAATCTGTTAAAAAATAACAGGTCAGACTGATAAGAAAGAGTCAGAAACCTGTCAAACAAAGCAAAGCCAAACTAATTATATTCAAATTAATCTTTATCAGTGATCACTGCATGGTCATAGCTTCTATGACCATGACTCATCAACTCAGGAGTCATGTTGCTTTAAATGCTGTCTGTGTCTTCCTTGCATTTGTCACTGTGACAACGATTGAAATGAGATTAAGCATGAATTAATAATATACAAGAACTCCAGGAAATCATTAGGTGCAAAGTGTTTCTGGTGCACAGGATTAATTTAAAGATCAGCAGTGTATGTGCCAATATAATTAACAAAGTAATGCCATAATGCCAGTTAGTACTTTCCTCAATTAAGAATTTTATGCTCCTGCATTTCAGTGTGGAAAAACTAATTTACCTCGTGTCTGCAACAAGTAACAATAAAGCTCATGTTTGTTTACAAATAAATCTTCCAAGGAAATGAAATGCTTGGGAAATTGCAGGTAATGCTCTTCCATTCTTGTGTGCACATTGAGGGCTGTGATTTAGAGATTACCATGCACTTGCAAAAATAGCACTCAGAGTGGAGCAAGAGTTAATACAACAATAATCGAGGCATCAGCTCTGCAGCAGGGCTTGAGGTAGCAGGAGATTGTTAGAAAATGTGGAATGGGCATTGCTCCATGGTAGTCATAGGTGGAGGTGGTGGTCCACGACAGGGTTCAGGAGGTAATGCTGGAAGCACAGAGCAAGACATGATCACATAAGCTTCTGGGATTCTGTGTATGTCTCATGTAAGCAAACACTCACTTCACAATAATCCTCCCTAAAATAAAAGGATAACAAAGCCTTCCAAATATAAACAAAGAGAATATGCTTTCCTTGAAGCTGTAAGGACCTTCTTTTCTCAAAATAGGAGCCACATTTCCCCCTGTGGTACGTGACAAAGTTCTCCAAAATCACTCCTGCTGAGCAGAGAGATGTCAAGAGAGAGTCAGAAATGAGGACTGTGGAGAAAACTGACTCAGGAGTGAGGGTTGGCATTTATAGGTATTGGAGACTGGTAACCTTAAGTCTTGTATGGACAATTTCTGTATATTACATTGAGCAGCTATTGAAAAAGAAGAAGAAAAAAACAAAAAGAGAAGGGCAGGGCAGGGCAGGGCAGGGCAGGGCAGGGCAGGGCAGGGCAGGGCAGGGCAGGGCAGGGCAGGGCAGGGCAGAGAAGAGAAGAGAAGAGAAGAGAAGAGAAGAGAAGAGAAGAGAAGAGAAGAGAAGAGAAGAGAAGAGAAGAGAGAGAGAAGAGAAGAGAAGAGAAGAGAAGAGAAGAGAAGAGAAGAGAGAGAAGAAGAGAAGAGAGAGAGAAGAGAAGAGAAGAGAAGAGAAGAGAAGAGAAGAGAGAGAGAAGAGAAGAGAGAGAAGAGAAGAGAAGAGAAGAGAAGAGGAAAAAAGAAAAAAGAAAGGAAAGGAAAGGAAAGGAAAGGAAAGGAAAGAAAAGAAAGAAAGAAAAGAAAAGAAGAAAGAAAAGAAAAGAAAAGAAAAAGAAAAGAAAAAGAAAAGAAAAGAAAAGAAAAGAAAAGAAAAGAAAAGAAAAGAAAGAAAAAGAAAAGAAAAGAAAAAGAAAAGAAAAGAAAAAGAAAAAAAAGAAAAAGAAAAGAAAAAAAGAAAAGAAAAGAAAAGAAAGAAAAAGAAAAGAAAAGAAAAGAAAAGAAAAGAAAAGAAAAGAAAAGAAAAGAAAAGAAAAGAAAAGAAAAGAAAAGAAAAGAAAAGAAAAGAAAAGAAAAGAAAAGAAAAGAAAAAGAAAAGAAAAAAAAAGAAAAAAAAAGAAAAGAAAAAAAAAGACAGAAAAGAAAGAAAGAAAAGAAAAGAAAAGAAAAGAAAAGAAAAGAAAAGAAAAGAAAGAAAAGAAAAGAAAAGAAAAGAAAAGAAAAGAAAAGAAAAGAAAAGAAAAGGAAAGAAAAGAAAAGAAAAGAAAAAAGAAAAGAAAAGAAAAGAAAAGAAAAGAAAAAAGAAAAGAACACCCCTTGAATAAGGCCTAGAGTGTAACATTACATTCACCTCTAGAAGTGGTGTGAACACTTACGGAGCAAAGTCACACTTTTGTCTGGAGATTTTCTCCCTGTCTCTCTCCTATAAACAAATTTTTATTTCTTTGCTGCACAGTGAATAAATTAGGGTTTTTTTCCAAGTAGAGATTAGCAAACACTCCTGGATGAAACTCTTATCTGTCCCTGAGTGCTCCAACTTGTACACCACCTTATAAGAAGTAGTTTTTTCTCCCTGAATGGATTAAATGGATGAGAACCACAAATGGACTTTACAGAATGTCTGTTGTTACCTGTTAAATCTGTTTTGAGAACGCACAACTTGAGACCATTTCCTTTTGTTCTGTCACATGTTACCTGAGAGAAGAGAACAACTCCCCCCCTTGCTCCAACCTCCTTTCAGGTAGTTGTGGAGAACAATAATGTCTCCCCTCCTTTTCTCCAAACTAAACATCCCCAGTTTCCTCAGCTCCTCCTCATAAGACTTGTTCTCCAGACCTTTCACCAGCTTCATTGCTTTTCTTTGGAGATGTTCATGTTGGTGACATACAGTTATCCTAGATCCCTTCCTGCTGTTGGAAGAAGGGTTAGGATAGTGCTGAATCAGAGTACCTGATTTCACTGTAGAAGAGGTTGTACCAAGCCCACAAACACTGCTGTCTTCATTTGGACATTTTTACAGATACAAAGAGCAAAAACAAAGGTTCCACAAAGCTGAAGTTCTGACTGAATAATTTGCTTCATCTATATGATAACATGGAGAGAAACCTAGGGTATAATTATGGGAGGAGGAGCCCTTCACCAGTTGCCAGAAAATTAAAATTGCAATAGAATTAATTGTTTTGATCTTCCTTATTCTTGGATAGAAGAGCTGTCAAGCAGTTATTGACCTAATCTATGACACTAAGGTACAAGCTCCTAGGACAGTTCTCAGGTGCTTAGACTAACTGACCTAGAATGGGACATACCCAGATTATTAAACCCTTTCATCTTCCAAAACAGGGTGGCCACATCTAAGCCACCTGTAATATCTGCCTTGTGATGTATCTCAAATAATGTTTGGGAAAGTCCTACCTGTTCAAATCCAAAAAGATCCCAGAAACTGTTTTAACAATACCATAAACAAACATAGAGATCCAGTGCCTGACAACATAACATAGTGTTGTTTAGTGTAACCCTACAGACAGATTCTATTTTTACTGCATCCAAACAAATTGTGTATTTAATATTTAACAACCTTTTTTCCTCATCCATGTTTGGACAGGTGAAAACCAACTTTTTCCTAATACAGATGAGGAAAATACAACTGCAGAGCTCTCAGTAAAGTTGGGCTGAAGTTTTTAAATTATTAAAATATCTAAAGCAACCCTTTTAGAGCAGTAGACCTATATTTTGATACTCATGAATGCAACAAATATGGTCTATTTTTTTCTTAGCACATACATATCTCTTCAAGGTCATCCTGTACAGTGGTTATTTACTTACTTGATAGTACAGGCATAAGATATTTCAGGATAAGAACATATTTTAATGACAATAATGTTCTTGCCCATCATGATTCTGCTCTCATACAGACATAGCTGGCTTGGGTAGCTGAGTTACTCAAATGAGTAGCACCTGTTATTACAAGAAAAATGAATGTAAGGGAGTGCTTGCAGTTACATCAATTATTTACAATTCTTAATTACTCCTATTACAACCATTATTTCTTGTTATAGCACCACAGTTATACTCAGCACACACAAAAATTAGATTTTAAGCCATTTCTATGATGTTGAAGGTGTAAAGCACTATGCTGACTTCTGAGATGCTGGTCAGGTTTATGCTTTATTTCCTCTCTATATTGCTGCAAAACCTGGCACTGCCTCACTCCTTAAGAAAATTGCCATAAGGCAAGAAAAATAAGGGGTCCTTAGGAATTAAGAATGGACTTTAGCATACACATGGAATTAATAATGCTCTGGAAGTTTATCCAAGGAAATAATTTAATGCTCTACATATATGACTGTTGGAGGAATTGTGCTTAAGCCCACCTATAATGTTCAAATGATAAAATTATTAAGTTTCTAGTCTTGCTGAATCTATATGAGGAGTAATGGTTTGTGAAATCAGTGTTCAGATGAGGTCCACCTCAAATGGACAAGCTCGAGGAGCTGTTTCTTCCTGCAATGGATAAATTCTGCCTTTGACATCTGTGGTCTCACAGAAGACTTCTGGGGGGATGTTGGAGTTGGTGCAAAAGGAGATTGTGAAACATCTCTGCTCCTACCTTCTGCTTTGCAGACAGTTCATCCCATGGTGTGAACCCCTTGGAGGCACCTTACTGCTTGCAAACTCCACTTCTTAATTTGTCTTCAGTACTTCCTAAGTCAATAGTAATGAGCTTAAGGAGTTGTCAGGGTAAGAAACAAGCAAACTCTGTGTTTCCGTATCACTGCCAAGGTAAAATGTTCATGTACGTGTTAGGAAAATAAAATCTAGGTAGACATATAGAAGGAATTAAATAAATAATTTAAGATAAAACATACTTGGAGAAAAAAAAAAAGTGCTGAGACAGAGTGCTTGTTATTTCTAGTTCATTAAAAAGTCATTGTTACATTTTACTCTTCTTATTACTGAAGATCTTAAGGCACTTTACAAACATTAGCAAATTAACTTTACCAGCATCCCAGCAGAAAGTTAAGTCATTATTTGCACTGTCTGCATGGAGTAAAAGATTGTAGATTCTTCCTTGGAACTACTATTTGTGCAAACAGTTGCATATATGGAAAATAATTATACATACATGGAAGCAATTATATAAAGAACCATAGAATCATTGATGTTGGAAAAACCTTTAAGACCATTGAGTCCAACCGTTAACCCAGCCATGTCCCTCAGCAACACATCTACACATCTTTTAAATCCCTCCAGGAATGGTGACTACCACTGCCCTGGGCAGCCTGTTCCAGTGTTTGACCACTCCTTCATTAGAGAATGTTTTCCTAACATCCAATCTAAGCCTCCTCTGGCACAGCTTGAGGCCATTTCCTCTTGTCCTCTCACTTGTTACTTGGGGGAACAGACCAACACCCAACTTGCTTCACTTCTCTTTAGTTTAGAAACTATTGCCAAAACTCTCTTCCCAGTAGTGGGGAGATTACAAAAGCAGGCATCTTTGTTACTAACCAA
This sequence comes from Hemiprocne comata, assembly GCA_020745705.1. Classification (NCBI taxonomy): domain Eukaryota; kingdom Metazoa; phylum Chordata; class Aves; order Apodiformes; family Apodidae; genus Hemiprocne; species Hemiprocne comata. The sequence goes on from CM036587.1 coordinate 162,480,933, forward strand.
GATGCCTGTATTTAAACTCAGCCCTATCAGCAATAGTGTGGCCAGCAGGACTAGGGCAGTGATTGTCTCTCTGTACTTGGCACTGGTGAGGTCACACCTTGAATCCTGCGTTCAGTTTTGGGCCCCTCACTACAGAAAGGACATTGAGCTACTAGAGTGTGTTGAAAGAAGGGTAACGAAGCTGATGAAGGGGTTAGAGCACATGTCTTCTGAGGAGTGGCTGAGTGAGATGGGGTTGTTTAGCCTAGAGAAAACAAGGATGAGAGGAGACCTTATGTCACGATCCGATATTCAGGTATGTGGCAATTTTTATGATCTCGCCAGGACAAAACAAAGATGCACAAACAGGCACTGGGGCTGGGATGTGGTCTTACAAGAAATTGGGCAGAACCCCCTGCTTTCTGACACTCCTCACCCCAGTGGGAGGCTGGTGTGGTTGGACTCTGCCTTCCCTCTCCTGGTATAACCCACACAGCAGCTGCCCCCGTTTGTCCGGCAGGACCTGTGAAAAGGTTTAAAGGTTAATCCCAAATGGTGAAACTAAGACACAAACGAGGTCAGATGTCACGTGCACACTGAACTTTATTGGAGTTACACAGCAAAGTCCCTAGAGTGGATAGGACAGGGAGGAAAACAGAGACAGAAAAGGAAGGAGAAAGCAGAATTATGGAGATTAGCAAGATAATAGTTACCACCAGGGTCCAGTGACGTCGTCAGTGGGGAAGCGCTTTGGTGGGGAAGTGCTGTGGTGGGGAAGAGCTTCCCTGCACCCATAGTGTCCCAAATTTTTATACAGTTCTTGCCCACTGCCCCCTCAAAACCCCCCTTTTTCTCCCAGTACAGGGGAGGAAATTCCTCTGTCTTCTCCGTGCTCCTCCGAGATGGAGAGAGAGGGGAGGTATAGTGCTGGGCTATACCTTACAGACAATCTTTGTCAGGCTAATTAACAGCATAAGCCATTGATTGGGCCAGCAACAGGGTCCTTGAATGGGATGAGACAACTTGACACCTCAGGATGGTTTATCAGGTGGAGGTCAGCTTGCCCTTTACTTTTCTGGCCAAGTCAGTGATTTACATGAAGTCTGAAGGCCTAGTTATCACTGGATATCCTGCTCCCAGTGCCAGCTGAAGAGCTCCTTTGTCCCACATCAAAAAACCCCCAGTTTGCAGGCGTGAAGAGGGGAGTAAAACAGCTTGGGGGGGATCCTGAGTCATAGTCCAGCAACAAATCCTGTTTAACTCTTAGATGTCTTAAGACAAACACCAGGCATCCTGAGTGTCCAAATACACTGTTTATTTCTTGGATTGTTTGAGACAGGCACTATATATCTGGAATGTCACACCTTATCACCTACAACTTACTGTAAAGGAAGTTGTAAAGAGACAGGGATAGGTCTGCTCAATGAAGTTACAAGTCACAGGACAAGAAGAAATGGCCCCACGTTGCTCCAGGGGAGGTTTAGATTGGATGTTAGGAAGAATTTCTTCATCAGAAGGGTTATCAGGCATTGGAACAGGCTGCCCAGGGCAGTGGTGGAGTCACCATCTCTAATTTAGTAATTTTTTCATTAAAAATTTTCAGGGATTTCCAACAAGACCTAAACAAGTTTCAAAAACCAAAGTGACATGAAAACTTGTATTTAATTGAAATTTTGGTTTTCTATCAATATTTAGACATTAAATACTTAACTCTGCTGAGCACATAGGTCATCTTGGCACAGGTATGGGTCATGCATGACTTCACTGAGCAGCAATGAGGCCTTGTGTAGTAGTTTCACTTCAGAGGCCAGAGATGACTTCTTCACACTTGTAATGCTGTCCTTTCAAATGTAGAATCAATATTTCACATGTTGAAGTAAAGATAATCTGAAGAAAATGAATCCTTGCTTCTATCCTCCAGCTCAGAGCAGCGGGGGAGAATTTTGCTCATCTTCAGTATCCCTTTAGGTATTAAAAGTAAATAAGAAATAAATAAGATGCCCTATGAGGCTAACATGAACAGAGGGTTTTTTTTACAATATCTATTATTAGCCAAACGAGTCTGCAATTGGGGAAGATACTATCTATGAATAATGAAAGGTCTCCTTTCGTATTCAGTTTCTAGATGCCTTGTGATTAAATGGAGGTTGTTCATGAAATAATAATAAAAAACCACTGACACTGTAAATCAACCAGAACCAATCTTCTGCTTTCCCAAGCATTACTGTAAGAAAATTAATTCTCTGCACCCAGGAACAAGCCCTTTATCTCAAAGTAAATTGATAAACTGTGTTTCAGCTCCTGTGTAATTAGGAATAAGGGCTCCCATTCTTTTGACTGAAAGGCAGAAGAAGGACTGGTGAGATACCGTTGTCTGTTGGCAAAATATGTGCCTTGTATTATTACTGGCTTGTACTTCTTTGCCATATGAACTCTAATAATGTAAAGAAGCATCTTTTTTTTTGTCTGGCCTCTTAGAGAGTGCTTGACCTTCATCAGTATCTGTAAGTCCTTCGGCTGTGGTGCAAGGGAGAGTGCTGTGCTGGTTACATCATAGGAGAGGCCTTCTGTCTTGAACATCAAGACATGGTTAGAAGACATGACCCCATGGACAGCAAGATGTTGGTACTTCTTTCCCACTGCATACCATGCAACCCTCATGCATTGGATGGGCAAATTAAAGCATCTGCTAACCTTGCCCATCCATTCATGGGGCAGGAGAAGGAATATGGAACTATGTTGTCAATGCTTATGTCCTGGCTGATCTGAGATGGAAAAGGGAGTGCTCTGTTCAGCATTGGTGATCTCAGAAATTTCTGCTGATTTCTGTTACTTACATGCATGAATATTGAGGCAGATGTTGAGCAACGAAGTTTACATTTATCTCCTCTACAATATTATCCCCACCACAATGTTTGCAGCCCATGTGATGTGGAAGACTGACCAAAGGAATATGACCAATTCTTCAGGTGAGGTTCCACAAATTCCTGTGACACTTACTCACTTCGTCCTTTTCATCTGAAAATGTAGGAAAAGAATAAAGTTCTGCCTAACATGATTCTTTCTTTACAAACCCAGGCAGCTTTCCCTCTCTACATCTGTTCTTCAGAAGGCTACTTGGGCAATCAAAAACAGAGGACTTTCATTGTTCAAGAAATGAAAGCTTAGTATCTGAGGAACATAGGGTAACCAAATCTTCAGGAAAGCCATGAATTCTAAATAAGACTGAGATTGTGAATCTTCACTAAAACACTCACTTAGCTAGTGAATTCCAGCATGAGCACAGGGAGTTTGGACTGGGTCTTTATGTTTGAGTTTCTTTGTAATATGGTAAAGTACATTTATGGGGCTTCTGAAATCCACAAAGGCCTTGTATGTAGTAATGGAATTGTTGTAAAATTTAAAAGCATAGTTCTTACTAGCTTTTACCACTGTTTTTCAACCCATTTTGGTTTGCAGATTCCTGAATCTTTTCTATGGGAGCTCATATCCCTTTAAAGGCATCTTAAATATGGATTGTCACAAGGTAAAATACAAATTTAAACTCAAAATATCCTGTGCTTTTCTAAAGTTATCCCCAATAGACATCTTTAGATGGACTCTGAGAAGCCATCAACTGAAGTCTGGAAAAAATGCTTGCAAACCACTGTTAATTAGCTAAGTAATTTTTCATTGAAAACAACTGGAGATTCTTGGCTTTTAGTCTTGTTTTTATCCCTTCCAATTCAGGATATTCTACAAAAAATTCAATGAGATCAGAGAATAAGAGAATAAGAATAATAGAATGGTTAAGGTAGGAAGGGACCTTAAAGATCATCAGGTTTCAACCTCCCTGCTATGAGCAGGGACACCTCCCACTAGACCAGGCTGCACAAAGCCTTATCCAACCTGGCCTTAAACACCTCCGGATCTTCATCCTCAGTATTTCCACGTATGTTTCTATAGTGACACTGCAGTTCTAGTATGTTCCTTGGAACATTTTGTAGCTCAAGTTATCAGCTGGACTGAGCTCTCCTGCAAATCAGGATATTAGTAGGCCTGCACAACACTTTCTTACCAAAGCCTTCAGTTCAGTCATGAAAATACTGTAGGATCACAGCTGTAATACTGCCCAATGCAGTAGGGCAGTAGAAGAAGTAGAAGTCGAAGAAGTAGAAGAAAAGTCAGCAGCAAATCAGAGCTGAGAGAAAACTGAGAGCAGCTTTTTAAATACATCTGTGCTGTAATTTGTCTTACTTTCCATTTGAAGTCAAATCAGCTCTGTCTCTGATCTTAGCATCTCCATCTGGGGATTCATATCATAGATCAGATGATGGGGTTGCACAGAGCTAGGGCTCTAACAACTTGAACAGAAAATTGTAGAATCATAGAATCATAGAATGGTTTGGGTTGGAAGGGACCCTAAAGGTCATCTAGTTCCAACTCTCCTGCCTGGGCAGGGACACATTCCACCAGACGTGGTTGCTCAAAGCCACATCCAACCTGGCCTTGAACACTCCCAGGGAGGGTGCATTCACAACCTCTCTGGGCAACCTGTTCCAACATCTCATCACCCTCACACTAAAATTCTTTCTAATGTCTAACCTAAGTCTACCCTCTTCCAACTTAAAACCATTATCCTTTGTCCTCTCACTACACACCCTTGTAAAAGGTTCCTCCCCAGCTTTCCTCTAGGCCCCCTTCAGGCACTGGAAGACCACGATGAGGTCTCCTTGGAGCCTTCTCTTCTCCAGGCTGAATAGCCTCAACTCTCTCAGCCTGTCTTCATAGGAGAGGTGCTCCAGCCCTCTAACCATCTTCATGGCCCTCCTCTGGACTTCCTCCAAGAGCTTTATGTCCCTCCTGTGTTGAGGGCAGAGTGGAGGGGCAGAATCACCTCCCTCGACCTGCTGGCCATGTTTCTTATGATGCAGCACAGGACGCAGTTGGCTATCTGGGCTGCAAGAGCATGTTGCCAGCTCATGTTGAGCTTCCCATCAACTACCACCCCCAAGTCCTTCTCCTTAAGGCTGCTCTCAATCCATTCTCCTGCCAGCCTGTATTTGTGCTTGGGCTTGCCCCAAACCAGGTGGAGGACCTTGCACTGAGCCTTGTTGAACATCGTGAGGTTGGCATGGGCCCACCTCTCAAGCCTGTCAAGGTCCCTCTGGATGGCATCCCTTCCCTCCAGCGTGCTGACCTCACCACACACTTTGATGTCATCAGCAAACTTGCTGAGGGTGCACTCAATGCCACTGTCCATGTTGCTAACAAAGATGTTAAATAGCACTGGTCTCAGTAGCAACCCTTGGGGCACACCACTTGTCACTGGTCTCCATCTGGACATCAAGCCATTGTTTCCCTACTCCCTGAGTGTGACCATCCAGCCAATTCCTTATCCACTGAGTGGTCCATCAATCAAATCCATATCCTTCTAATTTTGAGACCAGAATGTCATGTGGGACAGTGTCAAACTCTTTGCACAAGTCCAGGTAGATGACATCAGTTGCTCTTCCCTTATCCACCGGCACTGTGACCACATCGTAAAAGACCACAAAACTTGTTCAGCCATGATTTGCCCTTGATGAAGCCATGTTGGTTGCCACCAACCACCTCCACATTTACCATGTGCCTTAGCAGAACCTTCAGGTGGATCTGCTCCATGATCTTGCTAGGCACAGAGGTGAGACTGACTGGCCTGCAGTTCCCTGAGTCTTATTTCTTTCCCTTTTAAAAATGGGGTTGTGTTTCCTCTTTTCCAGTCAGTGGAAACTTCACCAGACTGCCATGACTTTTCAAATAGGATGGAAAGTGGAGTTGCAGCTTCATCTGCCAGGTCCCTTAGGAGCTGTGGATGGATCTTGTCAGGTCCCATGGACTGGTGCACTTCCAGCTCTTTAGATGGTCTCAAACCTGCTCTTCTCCTACAGTGGGCAGATGTTCCTTTTCCCAGTCTCTACCTTTGCCTTCTGTGACCTGGATGGTGTGGCCAAAGCCCTTACCAGTGAAGACTGAGGCAAAAAAGTTGTTGAGTATCTCAGCCTTCTCCATATCCTGTGTGACAAGGTCTCCTGTTTCCTTCTGGAGAGGGCCCACATTCTCCCCTTTCTACCTTTATCACTGATGTACCTGTAGAAACCCTTCTTACTACCCTTGAGATATGAGATAGGCATTAGACCTGAGCTTTATTCACAACATACCTCAAAACATGGCAGCTGTGGCCAATAATCTAACAAGACTGTCAGGCCTCTGAGAACCAAACCCTTCCAAAAAAGGGCACGAAGATGTGGGATGTGTCTTTGACTTGTAGTTCAGATGACAAAGATAATCAGTTATGGGATGAAACAAAATTCCTGAGATTTACTGTTTCGAGTTGAAGAATTTGCCATGAGGATTTCTTAGGGTGTGATAAAAAAAAGCCCATTAGGTTTGGCCTGACTGATGTTGTACAGTATAATGGAAAGCTGGCTAATCAATACTGGGCTATTTTTCAATGTAATCATGCATACTCTTTTAATTTGTGTCTAAAAGCAAAATAAACAGGTGTGAACATTGATTTCTGCTAAATAACATTATGAAATAACATAATTCAGGCATGTCTCAGTTCCTTGGTATTGTTCTAGAAAGTCAGCATTATGTAGAGGCTTTTTCTGCTCATTGCCCATGAAAACAAGGACTTAGTAGCCCTGACATGTATCACGCTTTGATAACATGGCTGTAGTTCCATGTATCCATGATGACTATTTGAGTGATTGGGTGAGGTAGCAGTGTAGAAAATTAGTCCATGCCTCAGTGGGGAGACATAGGTTCTTAGCTGTAGGCACAGAAAAACAACTCACGCCTTCCAAGGCATGGAAAACGTTCATGGCAACTTAAAAGTGATGGGCTTCTTGCCTCCAGAAGGCAACTTGATGTAGTGGTTAGAGCAGCACCTGCTGACATACTCCTTCCAACCATCTCTTACTGCTTGTTGAGAAGTGTGCAGCAAGTAATTATTTGCAAATGTGAGCCCCACCCCCTCTGACCCTCATCCCAATCATTATATACAAGTCAGAGACAAAATAAGATGTCACAACTCACCCTCATGTCTCAGGTTATGGTTAGAGAAAACTCGTGACAATAAACTTTGTGTCAGTGGGATCTGACCAGTCAAATCTCCTGCTTTCAAGGAGGGATTTGTGCACATCAACCACTGATACAAGACAAGCTTTAACATCATTATAACCTCTTTGACAGTTGCTCCATCACAAGATAGCTCCAGCTTACTACCACCTCCCAATGCACCAGATTGGTCCCAGTCATTATCCCCAGTGTGTCACTGCCTCTCCATCAGTCAAAGATACACAACAGATTCATTATATTATGGGTTTTAGAATCTGAATTAATGAGGTGTCTTGAAAATGTCATCTAAGCGTCTTCATATTTCCATTTTGTTGCCTTGAGGGTATAATGTGAGTATCCAAAGCTATTTATGCAAGGAGGCATCATAATGTCTGAGGAAATGAAATAATCCTGATAATATACGAAAGTAATAATAATAAATAAGAAACTAATAACAAATAATGATAATAATATATAATGCCCAATAAGGTAGGTGTTTATCTAATGTGCATTGCCATTATTCTGCTGATTTCAGTGAAGGTGCACCATTTTACACTGCTGGAATTTAGCCCACAGATTCTACAAAAGGCAGTGGAAGTGCAAGGTAACATTATGATTGGACAATAGCAAAGGCAAAGATGCAAGGCAGAGAGCATTTTTGCAAAAAGAAACCCTACTGCCTTTAAAAGCAGTGGTGACATTCCCTGATCTAGGAGTACATCGAAGGCTCCCTCCTTCAAATACTTACTCACCCGTATGTTTTCTTGCACTAGAAATTTTAAAACAAAGTCAGTTTTTTGATCCAGGTAAATAACCTGTGGGGGAAGAAGAAATCAGAATCATAGAATGTCTTGGGTTGGAAGGGACCTCTAAAGGTCACCTAGTCCAACCCCCTTACAATAAGCAGAGACATCTCACACTAGAACAGATTGCTCAGAGCCCCATCAAGCCCGACCTTGAATGTCTCCAGGGATGGGGCCCCCACCACCTTTCTAGGCAACCTGTTCCAGTGATCCACCACCCTCATATTAAATAACTTTTTCCCAATGTGCAACCTAAATTTACCCTTCTCTAGCTTAAAATCATTCCCCCTTGTCCTATTGCTACATGTGAACAGGTCTTCCCCAGCCTTCTCATAGGCTCCTTTCAGGTATTGGAAAGTTGCTACAAGGTCCCCTAGGATTCTTCTCTTCTTCAGGCTGAACAACCCCAACTTCCTCAGCCTGTCTTCATAAGAGAGGTGCTCCAGCCCTTGGACCATTTTTGTTGCCCTCCTCTGGACAGTGGAGCACAAAATATCATGCTGGACAACATTAATACATGGTCATGGTCTCAATATGCCAATTACCAGCAGAGAGAAGGCAAATGAAAAAATGGATGAAAAAGCATACCATGGCATGAGGAGGCTGAGGCACAGGGTGCTAAAATGGTCTTGCTTGCAACAGGCAGGCCATGATGTTGAACTGCAGTTCAGAGTTTTATGCACAAGATTGCCCGTGGGACTTTGCAACCTTCTGCCCAAGCCTTGGCCATAGCTATGTAATAGTAGCATGGGACACAAAGCCACAGATGCACTGGAGGCATCAGGGACCCAAACGAGCTCAATGGGAGTGGGTCTTCTGACAGGCTTATCAGAAGGTGTTTTCAGGCTCCCTGCAGTCACCGAGCAACTTTTACAGAAAGGAAAATCCTGAAATTTTACATTCATTAGCATAGTCCACATAAATATTCTGCCAGCCTTCCCTTCTCTGACCTTAACACAGAGTCACACCATATGCAGCTCTCCACCTTTGATAAAGTTATAATTTATGCAACACCTTGCTGTAGGACCATACATTGCTGTAGGGCCCCAGGATGTTTTGGGTGGTTTGGAAAGGTTCAATATATTGCTATGCATGCCAGGGTCTCTCTATTATTTAAAGTCTCTTGTGACTGTCACCATTCCACACTAACAGAAGAGTTAATTAGTCTGAGGTAGCTTGGGAGCATTTCTGTTGAATCCAGAAGGCCTTGGGATCAATCAGCTGGGCTTTGTGCTGCCAGGAAGAAGAAACACTTGCTCTGGGCTGCTGTAACTGACTATTTCAGTATTGTGTCTGAGTCACAGCATTAAATTCCATCTCCTGTTCAATGACATACAGATTCATTTGACAGTCATTTCTCATTGTTCTTCTGCATCAAGTGCGTTGGCAGGCTGTCCAAAATACATATTTTAAGACCAAGCTCCATGAAATCCTCAAATATTAATAGTTTTGGCTCACACCTAAATGTTAAGCTCTCATTTCCTGAGGCCTCTCAAACTGTGTAGCCACAACCAGCACTCCTCCTACTCTTTCTCAAACAGCAGTTTCAAGCCACATTAATTAATTAATTTCCTGGGTACCCCAGGAGACAAACAGGTCATCGATTATTATTACCCCTAAATTAAAAATGTATAAACTGAGGCATAGTGACATCAAATGAACAGCTTAGCAAGGTCATGATTAAAGAACTAATGGCTAGGCCATCATCTCTTCTAAGGAAAGAGGTAAAAATCAGTGGCTTCAGGCAAATCTGACCAAATAACTGAACATTTCAAACCCTACGCAGAGTGAGATGGGGGCCCACATCCCCTGTATCATGGCTAGCATTTGTGTGAAGAAGACAGGGCAAATCATTTGGAAAAGCCTTGTGATTGTGTGCTGGTTTTGGCTGGGATAGAGTTAATTTTTTTCATAGTAGGTAGTGTGAGGCTGTGTTTTGGATTTGTGCTGAGAACAATGTTGGCAACACAGGGATGTTTTTGTTGTTGCTGAGCAGTGCTTACACAGAGTCAAGGCTTTTCTGTTCCTCAAATCACCCCACCAGTGAAGAAGGTGGGGACACAGTCAGGACACCTGACCCCAACTGACCAAAGGGCTATTCCAGACCATATGACATCATGCTCAGCAACATAAAGCTGGGGGAAGAAGGAGGAAGAAGGGACATTGAGAGTGATGGAGTTTGACTCCTTAAGTAACTGTTACGTGTGATGGAGCTTTCCTGGAGATGGCTGAACCCCTGCCTGCTGATGGGAAGTGGTGAATTCATTCCTTATTTTTCTTCAGTTGCGTGTGAGGCTTTTGTTTTGCCTATTAAATTGTCTTTACATCAACCCATGGGTTTTCTAAATTCTACCCTTTCTGATTCTCTTCCCCATCCCGTCAGAGAAGAGTGAGCAAGAGGCTGTTTTAGTCTTAGTTTCTGGCTGGGGTTAAACCAGAGAGATTGTTTATTCTTAGAAGAATAATGTGAGAACCCAGTTGTCCCAGGCACTGTACAAAATCAATCTCTAGAAAAATTATGATCAAAACTGAAAATGGGAGATGGTAGCAACTTGAGATGAAAATGTGAAAAGCCAGGACCAGATCCCAGGAATCTTTGATATTCACCAGAGCACAAAGGATTGCCTGGAGCACATGACCTTTCATTTTAAAATTAAGATAATAGTAATCTATGACAGTAATTAAATTGCTATTCTCACACTGTCTTCATCTTCAAGAGCAACACTACCTTGGGAATGCTGGAGTCAAGGATAAGAGTAATTGTTTGACAGTGATATTTGCCTTAATCACAATGGCTGAGTCTAAATGCTATGACCTATGTTTTTATGGTGTGACATGCTCAGAGAGCCTTTTCTCCTGACCATCCATGGTCACACTGGTCAGCTCATCTCTTATTCACGTATGAGTGTTTCTAGACCACCTAAACTAAGGTTTAGGAGATGTGGGACTGGTGTGCTTGCATCTGACCCAGACAGAATTGGCCTACAGCCAAAACACAAACACAGGGGCTTGGATGCACTACTAACACAGTTCTGGTACTTAGCAGAGATCTGTGTGTTGCCACTGAGCAGTTATATTTAAATGCTGAGGTGCTCTGAGGTACTCAGCTTCTCACTACTCAGCCTTTTCTTTCTCCTTTCCTTTTTATTTTTTCTGAAAGATGCAGGCAAGTGAAAATGAATTACTTTTAAAGGACAGCCATCGATGAGTAAGAGACCAAAAAGGGCATGAACATGTAGAAAGCAAGACATTGAAATACAGTAGGATCAAGGAATAGAAAAGTGTCAGGCATGTAACCTTTGTTGTGAGAGTTAATCCAGCAAACCCTCATTTTCCAGCACTGCTATTGTCTGCTTGAGGTGTGGAGGCTTGGGGTGAGTTACATTTCTCTCCTTGCTAGTCTTGTCACAGAGTCCATTTTAGTGGTTGGCTGAGAAAAAGGAAGGAGTTTTTACCAGTTTTGGCCTCCAGACCTATGTGAACAGTCCAGTGTGAACTGCTTCATAGGGTTGCCTAGCAGAGCTGTTTATGAACCTGCTCTTAATCTAATCATAGAATTATAGAATCACAGAATTGTTAAGGTTGGAAGGGACCTTAAACATCATCTACTTCCAACCCCCCTGCCATGAGCAGGGACCCCTACCACTAGATGAGGTTGCACAAAACCTTATCCAACCTGGCCTTAAAAACCTCCACAGATGGGGCATCAACAACCTCCCTGGGCAACCCATTCCAGTTCCTCACCACCCTTATAGTGAAGAATTTCTTCCTAATGTCTAACCTAAATCTCCACTCTTTCTGTTTAAAACCATTATCCCTTGTTCCATTACCTCTATCTTCTCTGATGAAAAGCCCCTCCCCAGCTTTCCTGCAGCTCCTTCAGGTACTGCAAGGCTGCTATAAGGTCTCCCTGGAGCCTTCTCTTCTCCAGGCTGATTAGCCCCAACTCTCTCAGCCTGTCTTCGTAGGAGAGGTGCTCCAGCCCTTGGATCATCTTTGTGGCCCTTCTCTGGATCCCCTCCAACAGGTCTATATCTTTCCTGTGCTGAGAGCTCCAGAGCTGTACACAGCACTCCAGGTGTGGTCTCACCAGAGCAGAGTAGAGGGGCAGAATCCCCTCCCTGGCCCTGCTGGCCACACTTATTTGGATGCAGCCCAGGACAGAGTTGGCCCTCTGGGCTCCAGCACACACTGGTGGCTCATGTCAAGCTTCTCAGCTACTACCACCCCTAAGTCCTTCTCCTCAGGATTGTTCTCTAGCCATTCTCCCCCCAGCCTGTATTTGTGCCTGGGGTTGCCCCAACTCAGGTGCAGAACCTTGCACTTGGCCTTGTTGAACCTCATGAGGCTGGCATTGGCCCACCTCTCAAGCCTATCAAGGTCCCTCTGGATGGCATCCCTTCCTTCTAGAGTGTCAACCAATGCCATGGTCCCCATTGCTGAGGTGTCTGATCCCTCATAATCAAGGATTTATTCTCTTTATAAGTCATATGACATCGTACAATTTACATTTTAGATATGAGTGGGTTTGGGCTCAGTTCTAAACTTTGTCACATATTCTGTTATTTCCTGATAAACCTGGCTATATTTTTCAGGTCCTCTGCCTTAGCACAGGGATATTTTGTTTTATCTATTTAGCTTCCAAGCTCTGTGAAGAAATGTCCTTTTTTTTTTTTTTTTGGTCCTTTAAGAAGAACTTCTCTAGATAACGTCACTGTGGTTCCCCTTGGAAATCTGTTTCTTATCCCGGGCAGTTGGCAGGTGCATTAACCTTCAAAGATTAGTAAATGTCCTTAAAACACTGTGACTAGATGGCAGCTATTTTTTTTCTCCAGCCTCCCATTTCCAGGTATTGCCTTAAAAACATTCTTGGCATCTTTTCCCTTTGTCATTTCCAGTGCCATGGAAAAATCTGACAAGAAGGAAAAATACAGCATTTGTGGACTAAAATAAATTAGTGCAAAAAGTGTTTGCTTCAGGTTTCTTAATGTTCATTCCCCTCGTGTAAAAAGATTTATGATTGAAATAAATTTCTTTAAAAAAGCAAAAACCCTGAAGTTGCAATTTTATAGATTTGCATATTGTTTGTTGGGGGGGGAAGATTCATATCAGGCAACAAAGGCTGAATAAATCATTAGGTACAGACAGAAGAATGCTTTAAAAGAAATGATTTGCAACAGATCTCCTGTAAAACATTACCCACAGCAAATGTTGGATCAGCATTATATATAGAGCTGCCACTTAGGAATTTTATGGGCTTCTTGGGAGGTTGCTTAGGAATAGAAGTATGGTCTCTCCAGCACAGGGCTACGAATCAGATCTGGATTCTATTTTCAGCTGAGTCAATGCCCTTAGAATGTCAGCTAAATAAATTACTTGATTTCTCTGCCCTTGCAAAAATACAGGTGAGCTGTTCCTTCACATGAATTTTGGATCTTATTTAGGAATGTAATTTGAGATCTTCAGGTGGAACTTGCTACGCAAATGCAGAATGCAATTTGTACTATGGATTTTGACTCGTTTTTAAGGCATAGGAATTTGGAAACATTTTAGGATTGTATATATTATATGGCAAGATTCAGTCCATTTTTGCTATGCACACAGTGAAAATTATTTGTGGTGGAACAGTCAATCAGATCATATTAAAGCCCATGGACTCTTGTAAGCAGATTATAAAGATAACATAAACAACTTGGGTTAATCTTTTCTTTTCAGATCTGAGGAAACTTTCTCCAGACTGACATTTTTCTTCCCCTTTCTATTTGTTTTTATTTTGAAAGGGAGCTTTAGGGAAAAAAAATAATCTGAGGACCTTCCAGCCCTCAACTGCCTATAATTTCTAATCCACCTAGACTGCAGTGATGGAGGAACCTATAATATGCATATACTGAAGCTCTGGCGGAGTTACCTCAGGAACTCTAAGTAAACTGGACATTGTTTTTCTGAGGTTGGTTTTATTTTGGTAGCAGACATCTTTTGAGAGGTCTGTAGTAGCACTAAAAGAGGTTGGAATATGATTTCACCTTGGGAACAATATTATTTGAAATCTTTTACCACTTAGGTATGTGAGTTAGGTCAGACATTTCCCTTAGCTTGAAAATTGAGTGTAGCTAAGAAATCTGCTTCCACCTCTGTCCAAGAAACATTGTTAGATGATTTTCTTAATGGGAGGATTTCTAAACAAATAATTTTATTTTACAAATATCAGGCTGTTTTGCTCTTTAATTAAAGTTTATTGTCCATAACTCCTAATCAAAATTATAGAACGAAAGAATATTGTAGCCAATTGTTTAACTGTTTTGTACATTTAAAGTTCCAGCATTTTACATGTTATGTCTTCCTAACTTCAGTGAATCATGGGTTTAAGACAGAAACCTAGATGTCTTCTGCTGTTGCACCTATCAGCAACACTTTCTCCCCAAAGGGTTTATTAGCTCTATCTCCCTACCCTGTAAGCTGTGACATACATTGAGAGGTGGCTCACATTAGCAGGGTAGAAAAGAGGCAGAGCAATCTTGTTTGGGTTGCAAAATACCACAAAGACTTACTTCTCAGGGTTGAAAACTGCCATGTGTATTTGCCTTGAAGAGAGTAGATCCCACACTTCAGAGACAGTTGTTGGCTGCCTCCATCAGCTGTCAGGTGCTATGTGGCCACAGTGCCAAAGAAATTGGTAGAAATGAGTGGTAGAAATGAGTGGTCCAAATGCTCCATCTGACAATTTGAGGAGACCAAAATCAACTCTCCAACCAATCTGCAGGATTGGGTGGATAGTCATTAGCAGGGTGGGGGATGAGCTAATTCCCCCATTACTGTCAGACAATTTGGAAATCAAAGCCAAGCCCAGTACTTCTGGGTTTTCTGCACACAAAACACCTCAGTGTTTCTTTAAACTAAAATGCCTAGGTACAAACGAGATCTACACCCCTTGAGATGGTTCCAACACAACAATATTAAGCCAGGAGAGCCTTCTGTAGGAAGAAAAGTTGGAGCATCTCTTTATTGTCAACTGTATCTCTGAGAGCTGTCATCACAATGAACAAGTCTCCTGTTACTCCATATGCCTAAGTACTAAAGCATGGTCTTGTCCTTTTGTTTTTTGCAGGTCACATCTTTGCCTTGCCCTCATTGACAACATCTCTTTAAATTAAAGATGAATGGTCTCTTTGTGATCAGTGTTATTACAATGAATTTCAGGAGAAATTATAATAATGGAGCACTTAAAAGTAAAGAGCCTGCACTTGAGCTAGCTAGCTATTAATTATAAATGCCAATCTCTATCAGGAATTCTTTTTTTTATGTAAAACCGATCTGTTCTGAGTACTATTTTAGTGTTAATTAGAGAGAAGCAAAGATGAAGTGTACTCCAATGATAAGCATTCCTTACAAGGTCTGCTGACCCCTTGTGCTTATTCCTGGAGGTGCACTAGTAGAACCCCTGGTATTAGCAAATGCATTGAAGATTTGGACATTTTGGGTTTGTCCCAAGCAACTATGAAAACGGCAGTGGCAGAAGCTTCTTGTTCCAAAAGAAGTGTCTATTAATGTTGAGTTGCAGCACAGAAAAAAATGTATTTCTGAAATAATAAGATCCATATTGTAAGAAAATACAGAAAATAATAGGAATTTAGTAAAAAGTCCAAGAAGGGGAACAACAAAGACACTGATCAAGGTTTTAATGTGTTTTGATAGTGCACCCATGAGCCAGGAAGCAGGCAGATTATTTGAACACGTTCAGATGAAGCCTCATTTTACAATCTCTGTTGTCAGAGAAGCTGACAGTGGCATTGGAGGTCATGGATGTCAACAGCCATTCGACTGCTGAGTCTCCAGCCTGTGGAGTTCCTGACTGCTCTTTTTCCATATATTCATCAAGAAAGCCCAACCAGCACTACAGAGGCTATGGGCCAAGCTACAGCAGAACTTCAGAGTTCTTACCACACCACTCCTGGGAAGGTTATTTTTCTGTCCTGCAAACCTGAAGGAAGGGCAATGTGCTACAAAGCCTCTTACTGATACCTTTACAACCTGGTGGAGGATTGCACTGTTTTGGTCAACTCCTGTATTTTTTCCAAGGGTAGGTCAGATTGATTCAGATGGAATAGGAAGGCTGACTTTACCAAACTAATTTCCTCTTTTGAATGTGCTCTCGTGAAGGCAAGAAGGCAAATGGTATCTTGTGGTGCATTAAGAGGAGAGTGTCCAGCACATCGAGGGAGGTTCTTCTCCCCCTCTATTCAGCCCTGATGAGACCTCACTTGGAGTATTGTGTCCAATTCTGGGCTCCCCAGTTCAAGAGAGACAGGGATCTACTCAAGAGAATCCAACAGAGGCTACAAGAATGATTAAGGGACTGGAACACCTGCCTTATGAGGAAAGGCTGAGAGACCTGGGGCTTTTCAGTCTAAAGAGGAGAAGACTGAGGGAGGATCTAATTAATGTCTATAAATACATGAGGGCTGGGCATCAAGAAGGTGAGGACAACGTCTTTCACTTGTGCCCAGTGATAGGACGAGGGGCAATGGATTCAAACTCGAGCACAGGAAGTTCGACCTCAACATGAGGAAGAACTTTACTGTGAGGGTTACAGAGCACTCGAATAGGCTCTCCAGAGAGGTTGTGGAGTCTCCTTCTCTGGAAACTTTCAAGACCCATCTGGATGCCTTTCTGAATTATCTGCCCTAGTTTTTAGTCCTGCTCTGGCAGGGGGGTTGGACTTGATGATCTTCAGAGGTCCCTTCCAACCCCTGACATTCTGTGATTCTGTGAATAGAAATAAAACAGAGAGTAGCCTTTATTTTGCTGCAAATAGGCACTAATAAAAAGCATCACAACCATCAGGGTGAATCAGAGTGATCACTCATCTGGTGCAGGACCCTTTTTTGAAATATGACCGGTTTCACATAAGTCACATGAAGGAGTAAAAAGACATTTAAAAGTAGCCTAATTATGATAGCCTATCTCCAATAAAAGCTTTTTAAGTTCCTATGATTTGTAAATCCAACCATTTCCAGAAGTTTTCTTCTTTTCTTTTCAGATTTAATCAGCCACTCTTATTAATGACATAGAAGTGAACATTCACCTTAAAAATGTTTTCTACATCCAGAGTCTCGACGATGATTGGGATATAACCTTTCCTAGTTCCTGCATTTTCCTAAGTATCCCTTTAATTTTCTCATGCATGAGAATGGGCCTCATTTCTTTCCTGACTGCTACCCTTATGCCTCCTTTTCTGTCATTACTGAACTAAATGTTTGGAGAATGTAATTGTAAAGATCATTCTTTAATGTAAAAGGCTCTAGAGACAAATGTCAGATTTTATTTCCGCTACAGCCGATAATGGTACTTGATAGAACCATTTATAATATCTTAAGAGGGAGAAATAATTCTCTTTAACTCATTTATTCTTATAAAGGCATTTACTCTTTCCCGGAATGCAGTGGATCAAACTGAGCTATGTTTCTTAATTGGCTATTGATATGTGGGGGGCAATTCTAATGATGCCCACCAACCTTCTCTTCTATAACCAGTGATCATCAGAATGGGCCTGAGACCTTTGGTAAACCAGCTGGAGACCTGCTGGCATCTACTCTCATTCCCCAACTTCTTAAAGTCAAGTCATTCTGTACAAAACAGCTATAAAACCTCCAGAGGAGTTGCAGGCACTACTGCATTCTGTCCTACTGGGATATGTTCTGCTTTGGAGGACTAAGGGTTTTCAAAACCCACTGGGTGCTGACCTCTTGATTGCTGGTTCACTCTTACTAATGAAACCACTGCCTTGAGTGTCTTGACTGAGAAGACCTTTCCCAGGTAAAATAATCCAATAGCTACATGTCTGAAAGCAGTGAAGAGGTGCACTTTGACATCTTCACTTTATAAATAGGCACAAAGCATGGTAGGGAGGCTTTAAAAATAACTTTACTCTAAGAGAAGGGACAATGAATGCTGAAGATGAAATTTTGTCCCTGCTGGAGTCAATGGAAATTTTCCAACTGATTTCAGTTGGGCCAAGGCTTCATCCAAAGCAGTGATCCATTTTGATGGCTTACAATACTTGCACAAAGATGGAGAGGGCCTTTGAAGTTGCATTCAGTGCCCCAAGGGGGCTGGGAAACCACTAGGTCTAGAAATTAGCGAAAATGTCACAACAAGGTCAATTATTTCAGTAGTTGCAGAATTGTTAATGGAAATGGCCAAATGACATATGCTAATTCCTGCTTTAGCCTGTCACTAAACAATAACATCCACACTGTCTAGGCTTCTATGCATGTTTGTATCCCTATAATTTTATGCAGTTCTTCTTTTTGGGTGCAGTCAGAGTTGTTCTCCTGTCTGTTACCAAGAAATAGATTGGTAAAGCTAGTAGAGATTTTTCTTCATCCCAAACTGCTTACAAAATATGCCACCACCCCTACAATTTGTAAATATGGTGAATTTCGTGGAACAGTGCACTCAACAGTAACATAGAGTCATTGCCTTCAGATAAGGATGATCAGATTAAATGTCAGAACTATTTTGTCAAGATAAGGCAGATATTCTTGCTGATAGTTATCAGTTTAACTTGAATGGCTGCATGCCAATTTATACTGGCTGATAATGTTAATATTGTAATATATCCTTGTTTTTATAAATGTTAAAATGCTTTTATTGCTTGCTTTACTGTTCTGCTTTATGTGTATAACTGTCACAAATGTAATACACGATTCTTCTCACCTGAGAAGCTAATTCCATAATCCCTTTACTTCATACACTCATTTTTCTGAATGGCTCCTTTCCCTATGTTTTATGGGAAAATATTGCCCTTCTCTGACTTTCTGTATAGCCCACTGATTCTTTCTCTTTATACTAAGTGGTCCTCAGACAGGGTTTGCACCAGTACAATATTTAACTTTAATGGAAATTCGGCAACAAATTCCCAGAAGGATCTTTGAAAATCCATCCTTTGGTGTTATAATTGGTTTCTACTCTTCATTCTCCCCTTAGTTCATTTGTTTAAAGCTCTTCCTGGAGACCACCCCTAGACAGTCTCTGTGTACACTCCTAGCAACTGCACACAGCTCCTCACTTGCACTTTGTTTCACCAGATACTATTCCTAGCTTTCCTCCAAAAGGTTGTACATCTGGAAGGGAAAAATACTTTTTGCATTGGTTATCACCACTTTTTGATGCTTTGAAAGAAGATGGAATTTTTTTGAAAAGGCAGGAATCAAGTGAGAGGCAGGGAAAAAAGGAAATTGAATTGGCACAGAGAATTAAATTAAAAATTAAAGTTTTATTAATACAGGAATATCCTTGTGTGCACAAATCTATATTCCTATACTTATCTTCTCTGCCAAACCTTCTTGATTTAATAACCCACTGTTCCACTACAACTCACATATACTCTGCCTACATTCCTGAGGAAAGGATTATGCATCTTATTAATGATGCTGTGTGAGACAAGGCTGGATACCTGCACATTTTACATGCCTGGTTTCCACTTTTCAAGATTGCAATTATTTTTAGCAGCTAATTACATACACTGTACCCATGGCAGTGGAAGATTAGAGCTGTAGTTTCCATAGTATCACTGAATCTTCTGTAAACATATTTCAGCTTGGTCATCAGTTACACTTCTGAGCAAGTCAGTGGGCTATGGTTTTGCTGGAGGGGTTCTTTCACCTGAACCACCAGCTAGCCTTCAAATGTATGATGAGCATCACAAAATTGTATCATTACTTCTTCCTTTGTCTTATCCTAACTACAGTGATTTGAACCCATAGAAGCAGTAGAAAAGTTAGTTGGGGCAAAGGTATAGAAGATATGTTATCTCGGGAATACTTGATCTGAAGTGCATCCCTAGCAACTTGCTTCCAGTGCAGCTTTGGCCAATTCACTTGATCTCTTTTGTGCCTTGCCTCTGTTTTACAGATAAGGAATTCACATTTTCCTGGTGCAGAGGACTTTTAGGATGCTAGGGTTTTTTGTAGTATGAATATGAAGTGAGATACTGCAGCCACGAGCATGCAATACTTGCCAGTGAAATTATGTGAAATAATGATCAGGGAGCTGGAGCACCTCTGCTCTGGAGTCTGAGAGCGTTGGGGTTGTTCAGCCCGGAGAAGAAAAGGCTCCAGGGAGACCTTAGAGCACCTTCCAGTACCTGAAGGGGCTACAGGAAAGCTGGGAAGGGACTTTGTACAAGGGCCTGGAGTGATAGGATGAAGAGGAAATGGTTTCAAGCTGAAAGAGGGTAGCTTCAGATTAGGTATTGGGAAGCAATTATTCACTGTGAAGGTGGTGAGACACTTGCACAGGTTGCCCAGGGGATTTGTGGATGCCCCATCCCTGGAAGTGTTCAAGGCCAGGTTGGGTGGGGCTTGGAGCAACCTGGTCTAGTGGGAGGTCTCCCTGCCCATGCAGGGGGCTGGATATAGATGATCTTTAAGGTCCCTTTCAACTCAAACCATTCTGTCATTCTAATATCTGTGATCTATGATGTCTCAGTACTCAAGTGGAAGAGTGCTTTGATGATTCTGCTTTTATTTTCACATTATTGATCTGGGCAGTAGCAGGAATGTTGTAAGGGTTAACGGGAGCTTATATAGGAAAACTTAAGATCCAGACTCCCACTGCCTTTCCAGTTTCTAATTACTTACAAAATATTGTTAGGCTGAATCTAGCTTTTTAGGGCTGCACTTAGGAACTGCTTACAAATATCTGTAGGTGCAACCATGAAGGGCAGAAGTGGGACAATGCAGAACAGGTAATATAATCAGATTAATTCTACTGTAAATGTAACGTCGGTATCAGAAAAAGATGTACATGAAACATGCTGGAGTGGTGGAAGTGTTATAAATTACTTTGAGGAGCACTGCATTTAAAAAACCCACAAAAATTATCTATTAACTGTTGGTTTTCAAGATTATTTACTCTTAGCAACTGGAAGCTGGGTGCAACCAAAGTGAATTCTGTGACAGAGAATTTCCTATTTGTTTATAAAAAAGATGAAATCGTAAATAATAGGCCTATAGACACTGAAACACTTGAGCTACTTCTGAGAGTTTCCCCAGATTAAAAAAAAAAAAAAATCTATTATGTAAGGGATTAGAGACTCAAAAAAAACCCCAGAATTACTTTGCTATTTCTGGAGAAGGAGGAAATGTTAAAGAAATACTTAAGACTCTCATGTACTGAACTCTGCACAGCTGACCATCTCTTAAATTTACTCAACAGAAACTTCCCTGAGTTCCTGGTAAGAACATAAATAGCAGAAAAGAAATAAGAATGATACTCTGATATTCATCTTGTTGTTGTGAAATACAAGGTCAAGTCAAGTTTGGTAAAGGGTGTTTTTTTAGTTCTGAAGGTAAACAGAATTGAAAGAAACTACTCCATGCCTTTTGTTTGAAGAAAGAAAACCAACCAACAAATAAACAAACAAAAGTCAAACAATACGTATCTTTGCAGATGAAATTTGAAAGCAAGTAATGGAAAAAGAAGTTATCATAGTTAAGAAACAGTTTTCAGACCTTTTGGGTCTCATGAATTTCATGACAGGGTACTTGGGCTGAAGGCTGAAGTAACAGCAGATTTCTTAGTGGATGTTTTTTGAGAACTTATGAAATGCAAATGGGTTCCTAGACAACTGGCAGAAGAAAATCTGAATATTTCTCTTTAAATGTCAGAGAGAAGAGAAATCCCAAGGAGCTCTAGACCAGTCAGCTTAACTTCAGTTCCTGGAACAGCACAGGAACAAATGATCAATCAAACTATCTGTAAGCACTTAGAAGATAACAAAAAGATGAATTCCAGCCAAAATAGATTTGTCAAGACAAAATTGTGCCAAGCCCTCTAAAATTTTACTACGACAGTATAAAAGCCTTGCAGATATGGGAAAGCAATGGACGTCATCTCTATTAGATTTAGGGAGGCATTTGTCACAACTTCCCATAGTATCCTTTTTGGGGAAGGTGGTGTAAATGGAACTCCTGTGAAGTAGCTGCATAACTGGTTGAAATACCATGTTTGCAGTGTAATTTTCACTAGATCACTGTCATAGGAGTCCCCTGCTGAACTGTCAGGGACTTACTACTCCTCAGTGTATAGTGAGCTAGAATATAAAGTAGAAGACATGCTTATCTGATTTGCAGATGACACTGTGCTGGGAGGAGCTACCAGGACATGGTGGAAGACATGATTAGCATGAGCTTGACATAATTATCTTGAAAAACTGGAGTGACAATCTCAAAGAATTGCAGTGCAATTCAGTAAAGGCAAATGCGTATTTTTATCCTTAAGAGTGAATGATCATTTTTTGGAGGTACAGATGAGAAATGACAGACTAGACAGTCATTCTGTAGCAAAAGATCTAGGTTATTATTGGCTCAGAAGCTGAATAGGAGTTTGGAGTTGCACAGTTAAAGACAAGAAAAAGACAAACACTATCCAGAAATATTTCAAAAAGCCTGATATACTTTATTAGACGTGTGAAGCAATCCTTCAGTTTTGGCCACAATGGGTAGAATGAAGTAGGTTTCCTGTAGAGGAGACTTTGTCAGATATTAAGTCACTTAGATGCTAAGCATAGACATCTTCATGTTCACTTAATTTTTGCTTCTATTCTATTCAAAAGACAGCTAGACCATACAGCTGAGGGAGCATAGAGAACACATCATGTCAGCCTGAAGTAGGCCCTTACTCTCTGATCAGCTCAGCCACCTGAGCTAGTTCTTCAGAAACTGTAATGGAAGACTGTGGTTGTATGTAGACATTGTTGGTTGGGGGCCCAAAGCTCAGAGTGAATCTCATGCTGTGTAAAAATGTAAAAAAACCAGCAAGGAAGAGTAATATAACCTAGAAAATATGGTATACAAGTGTCCTGGTTCAATTATCAGATGCCTGGAGATTCTTTGCCACCCCACCAGGATACACTATTTATCTCTTGGATTGTTTGAGACAAGCACCATACATCTCAAATGTCACAACAAGGCTACTGAAAACAATGGGTCTTGTTTACCTAGAGTACTGCTTCCAGTCTTCAGAAAAGCCAAGAGCTGTTGTATTCATGTGAACTGTGGATAGGACAAGGCAGCTCAAGGAGTGGCAGGGGAGGTTAAGGTTAGACATTAGAGTTACAGTTTGGTGACGCTTGTAAGACTTTTTGCAGCTCTCATACCATCTGAGATTTCCTGCTGTGTTTTGCTTGGCCTCCACACCCTTTACAGAAGAATGTGAATCTTCTGCAACTCCTGTGTCATATCTGTCAGCCCATGTGGATACCTTGGACACCTCAGGGTATCTCAAATGATGCTAAATGCCTGTACATCTAACTGAGCTGACATCCCCAGACAGATAAGTTTTAGCAAACCTTATGGAAAAAATATAAAGCCTTATGGGGAAGTTGAATGTGCATGGAAGAAGATTTCATAAAGATGACATATGGATGTCCCTAGGAGAAGTGGTTAGACAGGCATTCAGTTATAAAAAGATGCAGTGGGGCTTATGCTGCCTTGTGGCAGAAAGAAGGGCTAATAGACACTTGAGATTTCTTCCAGCCTTGCTCTCTGTGCTGCCATGCAGAGCACTGAAGATCTATGTTGCTTCCTCTGTTGTTGTGGAAATGAGCTACAGAACATCTGATTGCTCACTTGCCTGCTCAAATGTAAGTGTAAGCTGACTGACTGCAAAATCTGTGTACTGCCATTCATACTTGTTCTTCTTTATTTTCTCCTTAGTAGTGTCTCCTTGTGCTAGTCTCTATTTGGGTTGTCTGAGTATGTGTGAACTCTTTTTTAAAAAAGGCAATTAATTGTCAGGAGAAAGTACATACACAATACTGCCATCTGCACACTTCCTTGCACATCTGCCTAGCACTTGCCAGCTCTGTGGCTCCTATTCTGTCCATCTACATGCCTGTATGTAGCACTCTCATCTTCTTGGTCCACCTAACTAAATCTATTCTTTATTTCCTACAGTGATCACAGAATCACAGAACAGGAGGGGTTGGAAGGCACCTCTGGAGAACATCTAGTCCAACCCCCCTGCTAGAGCATGGTCCCTCTAGAGCAGATTACACAGGAACATGTCCAGGTGGGTTTTGAATGTCTCTAGGGATGGAGACTCCACAATTCCCTGGGTAGCTTGTTCCAGTAATATCATCCATCTAACCAAATTGTGTATAAAATCACCTTCATTGTGGCATCTCTCCCTTTTACTAAAAAGAATTTGTCAATGCCCAAGGCTAAGCAAGATGTGGACACCTGCTCCATTTCCCTGTTATAGGCATCTGCTTTGCCCCTCTGCTGCTTTATACACTTCTTTGACATACTTTGAACATGAGGGATGCTATGAAAACCCAAACTGTCTTCTATATTTGTTTGTAGTCTCATCTTCCATGATGGCTGACATGATATATAAATGACTCCAGTTACATGAGAACATGACAGCTACTCCTATAAACAATGACAAACCTTTGGTTTGTATAATGGTTGCAATTTACAGATGGCTAATGAGGCAGTTTTCTTTGCTGTGATTGAAGAGTTTTGGAGATTCCTGGGTTCAACAAAATGTTATAGCAACTTTTTGCTAGAGCTCTAATTATAAAGCAGGTTGAAAGCATGCCAAAAATATAATCTTTTAAAACCCTCTTTCTCATTTAGATTTTTATCTGACATTTTAAAGACACCGATACTGTATGAAAAGAGGAAACATGAACAAATGACAGAATTCAAACAAACTAAAAGTAGGAAATAAATACTTTGCAGAAAATGTACCAGTGCTTCAATTAGATCAGGGAAATGTCTATTGAGTCATCAAAGCTTTTTCAGATTCCCGTGTCAAAGGAATATGTGCAGCAGTGTCATCCAGCCTGGCAACACAACTCACTTTCCTCACGAAGGACAGGAGGTGTGACTACAGTGATAAGAAGAAACCTACCAGAAAACAAACCAAGATCCACATCACTGAAGTAGTAATAACTACATAAAGCAAGAGGGGCTCAAACCTGCCCCTTTACAAGATCCAACAGATTTGGTACTGGTCTCCTCTTGGATCATTTGGAGGCAGATCAGTCCTACTTGAAACTGTAAGTCTGCCTTGTGCCTGAATGACCTGGCAAAAAAGACAGGAAATCACAAAATATTAATCAACTTTGAGCCAATTTCTGCATCTCCTGTGTCTCCTTCAGCACTTGACTCAAGGAGCTTAACTACTGCAATCATAAAACTAATTATTACTCAGAAATTTCAGTGTAATACTCCAGTCTTAATGTCTGGACAAAAAGCCTTTAGTGTTTTGAATGCATATTTAAAACAGCAAAGCATAAATTTTTAAAGTAATACCCACAGCAAATGACAAATGTGTCTTGTTGTAATAACTTCAGATCTCTAAATTAAGGATTGTGGTTTGAAGTAATAATACTATTTCACATATAGAGGGGCCTTTCATCTGCAAGGAAATAAAGTCCTCTGTCACAACACAGGCTTATACACACAGGTGTAATTGCAACTACAGAGTTTGATTCAGCAGTCATTCAAGTAAATTGAGGTTATTGGTGCTTCTGCAGTACTGACAATTTAAAGTCCCCAGCCAGCAAGCTGTGCTACAAGCTGCATGAATGAATGAAAACAAGAAATAATCTGGAAGCAAGCTGGAGAAAGAAAGGGGTACAAGAAAACTGTCTTCCTCTACCGTATAGATAGTGGAGGCATCAAGTTATTTGATGAAAATCTGGAGTTGCAGAGGTAAATAAGGAATCTTTCCTGGCATTTCATGTCTACTGTCTGATAAGACTTTGGAAAAGTGATATGGATTTTCAAGCCAGAAAATATGAGGTATCTTCCAAACCATTCTTTGTTGTTTTCATGCTGGAATTCCTGACAGAGTAAATACTATCAATGTTCTCTCTGATGTCTTCTTTCCTGTGTAGTGAGTCTCAGACTAAGCTAAGTTTTGGGACTTGATTAGTTTTTTTCTGTCTTACTCAGCAGTTCTGCCCTGGGTGACCTGCACCTTGGAGCAAAGGAATTTTCTTTCCCACACTGCCATGATCTTTTACCATAGAATTTACAAGGGAATTTACCCATATCAGTAATTACCTGTTGGTTTGCCATCCCAAAAAATATTCACTTGTTGAACAAAAAAAACCCTTTCTCTTTCTATAATTTACTTTGAAGTAAATTGAAGAAAAATCTGACATTAAATGTCAAGCAGATCCTGTAGGATATTCTTCTTTAATACCACTTATACTTAACCTTTAGTCATCCATAAACTCACTTACCTTTTCTTTAGTAGTATCAAGCCCGCATTGATGAAAAGATATTGATTCTCATGTAAAAAAATACCATGAACTGTGGAAAGTTTATTGAATGATCACGATCAAAGATCTCTGACGTATTAAAGGTATATAAGACTGTTACTTCTATTCCATTGATTTACCACTGCAAGACTTAGATCTTTTAAAAAGGAACATTTTTATGGCACTTTCCCACACTAGTCCATAATATGACAAGGTAAGCAATGATAAACTCTTAAAACAATTTTGCTTCATGTTCAGAGAAACTGTGATGAAGGTCTGGTTGTAATAGGATGGAGGTAAAATTATTTGAATGTAGAGCATGCAAATGCTCAAACAGCTCTTATGGTCTGATGGAGTATAAAAAAGGGAGGCATGGTTGCCTAAGAAATGATGCTAAAGGCTCTCCAAAAGCACAACTGACTGAGTGTAACTTCATAAACAAATTTTGCTCCCTTTGTTCTATATAGACCACAGCAGAGTTTGAGGTGAAGACACAGAAGTCTTCAAACAGAAGCTGTGTGCCTTGGATGGGCCAAATAGAAAAGGACTAAAAGCTGAAATACCACAATACACATGCTGAACAGCACTTGTTTTCTGTAATGAAAGGTATTTATTCTTCTTAAGGCTCTTTGGTGGCCTAGGTACCCCCAAATTTGAGCCAAACTAGCACACAGGAGTAGCATCAGTTTAAAGGCTCAAACAAAAGACTTATAACAATGATGAACTCACCTCACCTAACTCCAGATAGCTACGATGTGTTGTCTGCTTCAGAACTTGCTCTGCAGGCTCTTACAAGTCAATGAAGAGCTGGTCAACAGAATTTATATTGAACCAAATGTGGGTGCCTATTTAAGGTGATTAATCACAGCCTGAAGTCATTGACTGCACAAACGAGCATGCTATTATCTATGACAGAAAGCCAGGGTGATTTTCTCAGATGTCCACTATAGATACTTACTCCTAAAAATCCTAATTTAGTGTATTTTATGGTCATACTGATTTCTCTTTAAAGCTCTTTCTTCCACTCGAAGCAGTTACAACACCCGTCCATGTTTCAGATAGCAGTTCACATCTATTCCATGCACAAGACAATAATGGGTAATCAGTATTCAGTAAGTTTAGTCTGTAAAATATATGTTGGAGAAGTCAATGTAGTTGCATCCGTTCATTCTTGTACCAAGTGAAATACCTGTGTCCAACATTATTACTCAGCTCACGTATTTGTGTCCAGTGCCAACATCAGTCCTGCAAGATTGCCTTGTAAAGAAGCTGTGTTAAAAAAGGCTTGTTTCTGATAACTCATTAAGTCAGAACTAACTCCCTTTCAGTCACAACCATGTAAAATTTATAAGGAGACAGAAGTTGCAAGAATAAACTTTTTTTCATGTTTTGTGTGTTGAAGGTCCCTTTTATTCCTGTGGAAAAAAAAGTATAAATAGACTGATGAATAAGGGAGTCAATAAAAGGATTTTATTTTATGTTGTCCTGCAGTGTATCAAGTTCAGTTAAAACTGAATGCAGTGTAATTGCACAAAATATTTTGGGGGTGTTGCATACCTTGAGCACAAGTGGCAAATCAAACCCTCATGCATTTGCTCCA
Source organism: Hemiprocne comata (assembly GCA_020745705.1). Taxonomy (NCBI): domain Eukaryota; kingdom Metazoa; phylum Chordata; class Aves; order Apodiformes; family Apodidae; genus Hemiprocne; species Hemiprocne comata. Next base: position 162,508,675 of record CM036587.1, read on the forward strand.
AGTGCAAACTTACACCAGTTACCACAGAGCTTTTGCCATTCAACTCCTCATGGTGATTCTGTGATTATTTATCTACATTAACATATTCTTTATAAACATAAAATCTATTGCCATCTTCACCTCCATTTCAAATTAACTTCCTATTAATTTGCCAACTGAGTGCCTACAATCATTAATATGTAGTTTGTACATATGATATTATAATGTGTTTCTGAGGAATGTAATGTGTTAAATGGGAGTAGTAAAGGTTGTTTGTTCCATTTTAGTCCATGAACTGTCATCCAAAAATCATCCCTCCCTGCTTACCTCCTCTCCAAACAGGAAATATTAACCTGCTTTTATGTTCACTTGGTCTATATTTATCCAGTGGTCTTCTGAGGAATATACTGAAACCTCCTTTTGGCTTTTATTTGAACTGAAGAAGTAGATATATTATTTTTTGTTGTTGTTTGTTGGGGTTTTTTTGACAGTAATTGATGATAAGCATATATGACTTTATTCACTTTGCTAAAATGAAAGTGAAAATTTAATGGGAATATTAATTGTATTGTGCAATGAGGTATGAGTGAGTACAATACCTTCATTACACAGCAGGTGGGATATTAAGCCCTGGAAAAGACAGTGCTGTAATTGAAAAGAAGAAAAAAAAATAAATAAAAAAATTAATAAATTGAAAGAACATTAAGTGGCATCTAAGTTAGAAAATGATAGTTGGCTCATGTCCCAGAATCTCTATGAATATCTACGAGTTTTCAAGTCTACAACAGGCTTTGGTTGTTAGGAGCCATGAAAAGCACATAAAAATTGAAAAAATGGCACTTGAGTAAACTCCTGCATGAAGCAATTAAAGAAGGAAGGAAAGTGATAGGCTTATGTGGATAGTGAGAAAACAAATAAAATTCTGATGAACGCATGAAATGCAAAAGGTTCAAGCCCCACTATTGGTCATTGACTCAGTAAACTATGTCAGTGTATCAGAACAACAGAACATGAGGACGTGTAAAGCCAGAGTTGGTGAGAACAAGGATCCACTGTGCTCAGTGTCCTGTTTTCTAACAGTACCAGACTCCTAGAAGAAGAGGGTAAAACAAGTTATTTACCAAATGATCTTTTTGTGTGCCATTTCACAGGAGTGTCTTGAGCAATTTAGCTCACTGAGGATGAGATTCAGATCAAGATTTAGGTGCTGAAGTGTAAGTACCCATGAGTGAGCAGCTTCTTCAGCATAATCAGGGAAGATACACTCACTGTGATAAACAAAGACTAGAAAGAATTTAGCTGGAACAGCCAGGCACTGTCTGGTTTAGAATGAGCTGTTTCACTTGCTAGCCTCCTGTAAGTACATGGATCAGCTCCCTTCTGAGTATCACAGGAGCTTTGACACTTCATGTACATGCAGACATCCATAAATAGAAGTCTACATTTAGTTGATTTGGTTGTCTTCACCTACAGCACACTCTCACCATTAGTAGTTAATGCCTGGGGACCCTATGAAGTAGAAATATGGTTTGTGTTCTTCTCATAAGAAAGTTTCATTTTGGTGATGCTCATGCATCTCTGAATCACCACTGCTTCCTTGAGTTCAGAGGTCTAGGTTCATCTTAAGAAGAATAACTACAGTCTGAAAATAACCTTTTTGGTTAGCAGGTAGTGTGAGGGACCAGCCCTCAGGGCCTGCACTTGTGGAAAGTGGTGACGAAACCCCATTGTGACCCCTCAAACAAAGTTTCATTTGCCTGAGAGGATGGAGAAAACAATGGTGGCCTGCCTATGGCCTTCACGTGCAATGATTGAGATAACTACAACAAGGGGCAGAGAGGATGGAGGTCCACTCCAGCTGCTCAGTCTTATGACTCAATCACACTTACTCATCTTTGTGAAATAAGGAAACTAGGCCTATAAAACAGGGGGCTGCAATAGTGGGCTTTAGGAGCCTCACTGATGCCAACTCTTCCCTGTTGGCTGGCTCAACGCTGGATCCAGGACTGGTGATTGTCTGTTCTCTCTCTCTAACTTTTCTTCTCCTGTTCTCTCACTCTAACTTTTCTTCTCCTATTCTCTCACTCTCTTCCTTCCTAAAATCATTAAGTAACCCAAAGCGTAACCACAATTTTTTTCTCAGGTTGTGCAGCCTGAACATATCTGCATTGTGACTTCTGTGATCAAAATAATCAGCCTTTATGATCGCACAGCCTGAGATAATAATTGAAGCATCAGTATTCCTTCTATAGCTTTAATTAAACCTAATATTCAAATACAGACCTTGAGTGTCGTTTCCCCTTAATCTGATCATGGCGTATCAGGCAGTCAAGCTTTTCCTCAGACTGTAACATTTTAATCACTCTCCCTGGAAGGGCCAGGTCTGAGACTAAGGTTGGATCCAGCTGCACCAAGGCTCCTCTGTGAGAAGTTGTTTAAAAAGCAAAGGGGTCCAATTTGAATCTCCCTGGGTTGCCCTGCCCAGGTTGTGACAGATAGTAAGCAGAAAGCAGCTCATTATTACTTTTTAATAAGCACCTAGTACTGGGAGGAGCATTCCATAGGGTTGGGCATCTGCTTAGTGGTGTTAGATTGTAGTTTATCAAATGTCACTCCTTTTGAATGCTTCTCTTAGAAAACTTCCAGACCTCCTGGCCAGGAAGGTAGGTTACTGCTTGAAAGCAAGAGAGCTTTTGGTCTGTGATTGTGAAGGACTGGCCTCACACACATTGATTGCAATATAGAGATGTAAAAGTCGAAGGAAAGAAAAAAAACCTGAAGCGGGGGGGTGTGGCTGGGACTTACCCAGGGAAGGGCAGAGACCCCTGCCCCCCTTGCTATGTGTGCAGCCAGGACCCAGCCTTTGGCTGGAGCATGGCAAAATTGTTACAGAAGCCACAGGTAGGAGCTGAGGACTGAGCAGACAAAAGGCCAGACCAGCCTGCATGAGCATGTAAATAGGAGGGCCATTGTGGATTATTATTGGTCACTGGCGTCCATTGTTCTCTGCTGCTGGAAGAAAAGACAGAGAAGAAAAGAAGATAGAAGGAAAAGGAATCACAAAATCACAGAATCACCAAGGCTGGAAAAGACCTTTAAGATCATCAAGTCCAGCCTATGACCAACACCACCACACCATCTAGACCATGGCACTAAGTGCCACATCCAGCCTTGCCTTGAACACATCCAGGGATGGTGCCTCCACCACTTCCCTGGGCAGTCCATTCCAATGTCTAATCACCCTCTCCGTGAGGAAGTGCTTCCTAATATCCAACCTAAACCTCCCTTGGAGCAGCTTCAGGCTGTGCCCTCTTGTCCTGTCACTGGTTGCCTGGAAAAAGAGCCCAGCCCCCACCTGACTACAACCTCCCTTCAGGTAGTTGAAGAGAGTGATGAGGTCCCCCCTGAGTCTCCTCTTCTCCAGGCTAAACAACCACAACATCCTCAACCTCTCCCTATAAGACTTCCCCTCTAGTCCCTTCACCAGCCTCGTTGCTCTCCTCTGGACCTGCTCCAGCACCTCAATGTCCTTCTTGAAGTGAGGGGCCCAGAACTGCACCCAGTGCTCGAGGTGAGGCCTCACCAGTGCTGAGTACAGGGGGAGAATCACATCCCTACTCCTGCTAGCACAGAATAGCACAGAATCACAAAAAGCCGTTGGTGGCTGGGGTGGAACTCCAGCTATACTCCCTGCACCCCTGCCGCTCTTAAAGCCACAGACGCCGCCTAATCTGTCAGTGCTTCTGAGTCTGTAAGAAAGATCCACTGACTGAGAAATCTTTCCTTTCTTTGTGTTCTTTTCCCCGGGCACAAGTAATCGGCCACATTCACACACGCACCTCGTCTGCCCCATACGGGAAACTCGCCGGGCACGCTACCCCCAACTATAATAGTGTTTCTTTCTCTTTACCTATCACAAGTTACACACCCCAAGTTCATCTCCTGTAACCACATCTGCATATCCAGCTTCCCCCCCACACTCCCTCTGCTCCAAAGCTGTTACAGTGAAGTGTATTTTAAGCACACAGTCTCTGTGTTTGTGCTGGTGCACACGCACATCTGGGCAGGGTTTGTGTTCTATAGACATACCCGGTGTAGCCAGCCAGTCCCAAGCCAGGGACGGACCCACTGGGAAATTAAAACCAGCCAATTAGGGGCTATCCCTCCTCTAATTGAGGAGAAGGCAGGGACGATCCCGTGACTTGACTCGAATTTTCCAGCCTGGGTCAAACTCGGACTGCAACAGTGATGCACAAGCCATGCCACCAAATCTGGGCCATGTGAATATTTGCTGTCTAGTCTAAACTCATCGTTGAGTTCCCTCACTACGCAACGGGAAGGGAGAAGTGCTGCAGCATGAGATTCATCTCTGCCTTAGAGACCTATTTTAGGATGGGATATAGGAAACAGGAGCTCATGCATACTTTGCTTTTAACAACTCAGCCTGTCTGTTTATCCTAAGACTGTCATTATGGTCTCTGCTTTATTACATTAACTCAGCAGAAGCATACACATGTGTCAAGTGCTTCAGTGAATAGACTTAAGCACATGATTAACTTTAAGAGTGTGCTTAAGTACTTCGCTAAATCAGGGTTTCTATGTTTCCCCCTCTCAGTGCATCTGGTCAATTTGCATATATTTTCCATATAAAGAAGTTCATATTCAGAGCAAAATGAAACTATTTTCATGCTTGCACATTCAGTGGTACTGCTGCTGAAGCTAACAAGCAATTCCCTTTCAGTCCCTCTCCCCTGTCCCACAAGTTTTCAGCTGGTTGTTTTAACAACTGGCAGCATTGTGCTGGACCAGCTCTATGGGCAGACATTTGGTGAGCTGGATTAAAGCACTATTTAAATTGAAGAATAATTATAGTTTTGGTGAGTTGTTGTATTCTAGATTGGTTTCTGACAGGCTATGCAACCTGGCTGCATGAGCTGTTGATCAAATAGATACAGGAACAAGTGATCAGATTTGGAAGGTGCTTAAAAATGGATCAGCCAAAGAAATGTATGTGAAAGTCTCTGTTGCTTTACAATGCTTTTGACTATGACAGGTTCAGAAGACCTTGCAATACATGTTCCTTCCAGAACAGGATGTTTTTGTGTAAAAAAAAAATACTGTATCTAGGTGTTTCAATGAAAATGGCAAAATCCAGTAGGTGCATTTTCAGCCAAGTCTCTAAACTAAAGATACTATTTGGCAAATAAAGTAACATGCAAAATGTGTTTTAATTATTTTAATTGTTTGAAATCACATATAATGAGAATGAAGCGTGAGAAAAGTTCTGTTTAAAGCCAAATTAATTCTAAAAAGGTATTTTTATTTTTCCTTGGTTAGGTGAATTAGTTTTCCCACAGTGACAATTTTTTCTTGTGTCATCAAAGACAGAGGAGCAAAAAAAGAGCATTCTTAAAGGTTAATTTCTAAATCAGGTCATATGTGACATAGCTGAGAAAATGGACCACTGCAGGACATTGAGGTGCTGGAGAGGGTGCAGAGAAAGGCAACTAGGCTGATTAAGGGTCTGAAGAACAAGTCTCATGAGGAGATGCTGACGGAGCTGGGGCTGTTCAGCCTGGAGAAGAGGAGGCTGAGGGGAGACCTCTTTGCTCTCTACAACCACCTGAGAGAAGGTTGTGGTGAGGTGAGTGTTGGCCTCTTCTCCCTGGTGACCAGCGATAGGACAAGAGGAAATGGGGTCAAGCTGCATCAGGGGAGGTTCAGGCTGGATATTAGGAAAAATGTCTTCACAGAAAGAGTGGTGAGGCCTTGGAACAGGCTTCCCAGGGAGGTGGTGGAGGCACCGTCCCTGGAGGTGTTCAAAAAACAGGTAGACATGGTGTTTCAGGAGATAGTTTAGTGGTTAGGGGTTGTAGGGTGGATGATTGGACTTGATGATCTTAAAGGTCTTTTCCAACCTTGATGATTCTATGATTCTATGATTTTATGATTAAGGGATTATAACAAGTAAAACCTGGGAATATTCCCATCTACTTCTACTTAATTTCTCTCAGCTGAATGGGATGCAGTTATTTTTAGCTGTTATTTTTAATCAATGGTTTTATTGATCAGTTATGTGTATAATAATATAGTCCAAAGAGTCTGGTCTGCACTTTTAGTCATTTTGTGTCAAACACTATAGAAAGACTAACACAAAATTCCTGCACTCAGAGCTCAGATTTTAAGGAGAAATTATGCCTGGGAAAAAAAGAGACATATTGATTAAACAATATATTCTTTCTTTGTGGTTTCCAAGCAAGATGATAAGCAGATAAGAGACAAAGTAGTTTAAGTCTTAATTACTGTCTACAAAGACATTTTCAACAGAGCCTACCAAAGACAATCTTGAAAGGTTTTTCTGCTCTTTTCTTTGCACAATGCTTTTGTAGCTCATGATACAGAAAAAAGTGGAATTGATTGGAACAGAAATAGTTTGGTTTCTTTATCTGATAATGTGGTCCAGTTGTTTAGTATTAACATTTATAATCCATTTCCCACAATGTGCCAAAGTAATCAGTTTTTTTCTACTTTTTAGGTATAAACAGTTTCTCTTGGTTTATCAGTTACTATAGTTTGGTAGTTATGGACAGCCATTGTCCACACTTGAAAACTAGGGGAAAATAAATTACAAACAAAACTGGATAATGTCCCTATTATTGTATCTTATGGTTAAGCTTATAGTACTATTGACTAAATCTCCCTGGATTTTTAATTTTTGTTTGTGCAGCATGTAGAATTTATCCCCTTTTCTGATTGAATTACCTGTTGGTGCATTTCCACTGGCATTATTATGAGATGATAGAAAAATGAAGACTAGTGTCAATTACTTTCAAAGACAATGAAATTAATCTATGTGGATAATGGAAAAGGTGACTGAAAGATGCATCATTCAGGAAAACAATTAGCACAGGCACCTTAACCTGTAAGTCCCTTGGGAAGCAGCCCTTAGAAACAAAGGAGCCCAGGAAGGCTGGGCTTACTTTAAGAATGAATTTATGAAGGGGCAGGAGCAGGCTGTCCCTGTGTGCCAAAAAAAGGAGCCGGTGGGGAAGAAGACCAGCCTGGTTGAGCAGGGAACTGTTACAAGAACTCAGGAATAAAAAAAGAATGTATCAACTTTGGAAAAAAGGGCAGGTGAATCAGGAAGTATTTAGGGATATTGTAAGGTCCTGTAGGAAGAGAATCAGAGATGCAAAAGCCCAGCTAGAATTTAAACTAGCCATCTCTGTAAAGGATAATAAAAAATGCTTTTATAAATACATTAATAACAAAAGGAGGGTCAGGGAAAATCTTCATTCCTTATTGGATGAGGAGGGGAACTTGGTAATGGAGGACAAGGAAAAGGCTGAGGTGCTTAACACCTTCTTTGCCTCAGTCTTTAACAAAAAGACCAGCTACCCTCAGGACAACTGGGCTCCTGAGTTGGTAGACAGGGATGGGGAGCAGGATGCCCCTCCTGTAATCCAGGAGGAAGTAGTTAGAGACCTGCTGTGCCACTTAGATCCCAACAAGTCCGTGGGTCCGGATGGGATTCATCCTAGGGTGCTGAGGGAGCTGGCAGAAGAACTGGCTAAGCCGCTCTCAATCATTTATCACCAGTCCTGGCTCACTGGGGAGGTCCCAGATGACTGGAGGTTGGCCAATGTGACACCCATCCACAAGAAGGGCTGGAAGGAGGATCCGGGGAACTATAGGCCTGTCAGCCTGACCTCGGTGCCTGGCAAGGTTATGGAACAGATCATCCTGAGTGTCATCAAGCAGCATGTGGAAGACAACCAGGGGATCAGGTCCAGCCAACATGGGTTTAGGAAGGGAAGGTCCTGCCTGACTAATCTCATCTCCTTCTATGACTGGGTGACCTGCCTAGTGGATGAGGGGAAGGCTGTGGATGTGGTCTACCTTGACTTCAGCAAGGCCTTTGACATAGTCTCCCACAGCATCCTCCTGGAGAAGCTAGCAATCCATGGCTTCGAGAAGTGCACCCTTCACTGGGTAAAAAACTGGTTGGATGACCAGGCCCAGAGAGTGATGGTGAATGGAGCTGCATCCAGCTGGTGTCCGGTGACCAGCGGTGTCCCCCAGGGATCAGTACTGGGCCCAGTCCTGTTCAATATCTTTATTGACGACCTGGATGTGGGGATTGAGTCCACCCTCAGTAAATTAGCAGATGACACCAAGCTGGGAGGGAGTGTTGATCTGCCAGAGGGTAGGAAGAGGCTGCAGGAGGACCTGGACAGGCTGGATCAATGGGCTGAGGCCAACGGCATGAAATTCAACCAGACCAAGTGCAGGGTCCTGCACTTTGGCCACAATCACCCCAGGCAGTGCTACAGGCTGGGGGAAGAGTGGCTGGAGAGCAGCCTGGCAGAGAGGGACCTGGGAGTGCTGGTGGACAGCTGGTTGAACATGAGCCAGCAGTGTGCCCAGGTGGCCCGGAAGGCCAATGGCATCCTGGCTTGGATCAGGAATAGTGTGGCCAGCAGGAGTAGGGATGTGATTCTCCCCCTGTACTCAGCACTGGTGAGGCCTCACCTCGAGCACTGGGTGCAGTTCTGGGCCCCTCACTTCAAGAAGGACATTGAGGTGCTGGAGAGGGTCCAGAGGAGAGCAACGAGGCTGGTGAAGGGACTAGAGGGAAAGTCTTCTAGGGAGAGGTTGAGGGTGCTGGGGTTGTTTAGCCTGGAGAAGAGGAGACTCAGGGGGGACCTCATCACTCTCTTCAACTACCTGAAGGGAGGTTGTAGTCAGGTGGGGGCTGGGCTCTTTTTCCAGGCAACCAATGACAGGACAAGAGGGCACAACCTGAAGCTGCTCCAAGGGAGGTTTAGGTTGGATATGGGGAAGCACTTCCTCACGGAGAGGGTGATTAGACATTGGAATGGACTGCCCAGGGAAGTGGTGGAGGCACCATCCCTGGATGTGTTCAAGGCAAGGCTGGATGTGGCACTTAGTGCCATGGTCTAGATGGTGTGGTGGTGTTGGTCATAGGCTGGACTTGATGATCTTAAAGGTCTTTTCCAGCCTTGGCAATTCTGTGATTCTGTGATCTTTTGTAAATCCTTGAGTCATAGTAAACAAATGGAGTTAACACCTCATTATTTAGTTTAGCTCAATTAGAAACAACTAATTGCTAAGCAAATGCTTTACATGAAGCATGCAATGCAAGCTGATGTTGCCTTTCCACGGCATCACACCACGAGCTCTGAAAGAATCAGAAGGGCACTAAGACACAGGGGAAAGGGAGGTGGAACGGACAGTGTGTGTGAATCAATTGCATGAAAATTGTTAAGTTTGCATTCCTTTTACAAAGCAGTGTGCCTTTGAGTTTGTCTGAAACTTCCAGATGGTAGCAAGATCATGGAAAACGCTACATTATGAGCTAGTATGTACAGGTTTTCCTGTGATAGTAACACCTAACTGTAGATTTGCTCCTGTTTCATAGAATGGTTTGGGTTGAAAGGGACCTTAAAGGTCATATAATTCCAGCCCCCTGCCATGGGAAGGGACACCTCCCACTAGACCAGGTTTCTCAGAGCTCCATCTATCATAGCCTTGAACACTTTCAGGGACGGGGTATCCACAACCTCCCTGGACAATATTTTCAAGTGTCTCCAGAAGAAACTGAGATTCCTCTCTGAAACACCATTCTATTCAGTCTTGCTGTTCTTCAGAAGCAGTCTAGAAGGCCACTATTCATTAATACCTCCCCACTGAGTTAGGGCACTTGAGGTTCTGCAGAATGACCCTGAGCCTCCAAGAGAAGTTGCAGTGACAGTACACTTCTCAGTATATCAACTGCACTCAGCAAGTACCGTCTCTGGATTTTTTCAAAGATGATCTCTGAATTGCTTTGGGTTGCCCAGAGTCATATTTTCTCTTTGAAAAATTGGATCCATTCTTTGTCTCAGGAAGGATCCCAAACTTCAGAGACTTAAAATCACAGGGAAGTGAGAAAAAAGTTTGCCTGCAGTCTTGCAGAAGGAGAATTCAGCAGAGAAAGTCTGAAAGGAAAGAACATACATCCCTGTGTGGCCGTTTTCACGGTCATCTCATAGACAGTCATTTTCATATGTCAATGTCATCATTAGTGTTTCTTTTATATTTCACCAGAAAAGTCAGAAAGTCACCAAAACAAAGCTTTGACCTAAAATGCAGTTACACAATTTAAACAATCCAACTGCCTTTATGTTTTGTTGTTTTGTTTGTTTGTTTCTTTAAAGGTAAACCCTTGATGGAGGAAAATTACAGAAAACCTGCCATTTCCTCTTAGCCTTATTTATTTGATTTTTAGTCTTTCAGGATGTTAGTGAACAAGTGCAGAGTTGGTAATTTGATTTTTACCTAACTTTAACAGCAGAAAACTCAGCTGGCTATTTTGTGTTAGTTTGTGCTTCTGTTTTGCTACTGGTGAGAGCGAAATGCACCTCTAGAGGACCCCATCTCCAGACCCAAAAAAAGACTCTAAATTAAGGAATGCATCACATCCTAGAGAAGTCCAGTTCTCCCCATCATCTAGAAGGGCAGTCTAGAGACAGAGATACCTGCTTCTCTGCTCAGTTATACAACAGGAATTCCAGCTGTCCTTGACATTGTTACTTTGACAAGCATATAACTTTTATTTTTTAATTCTCATTAAATATTTGGGCTGTGGTACACCATGTTTGCCAGGATTAAAATGTGAATGAAAAGAGATAGGACTAGAAAACCAGACAAAGATTATGAGATTATTTTACTCACTGCTCTTCTCTTCTATCACTCAGGTATAGAAAATGTAGTTCAATGAGAGCTCATGGACAGCGTGTCTCCAGAAAACAGGTCCAGAAAGATGCAGGTTGAGGTTATAACCATTTACAACATTACTCCTCATCTGTGCTTTCATGGGACATCAGTCCAGCAGAGTTGTCACTTCCATAATAATAATAATAATAATAATAATGTTCTTCGTTCCTACCAGATATAGGAGATGTTGGAGAGAAGTGCAATGGAAGTCCTTGCTGCAGGGTTAGAGTTAAACTGAAAAGTTGCCTCTCCACCCACTACCAAAGGAACCCTCAAATTAAAACATGCAATTCACTTCACTCTGGCAAATGGTGATGGAGATAGAAAAAACCTTTTTCATCCCAGAATTATCCACCCCCTTCACACGCACTGTTAGGAAACCACTTGAAGAAAGTACACTGATATTGGTTTAGATATTGTAGTGTGTGAGTCATAAGCTACAATGCTGCTTTTACCTTACAACATTTCTCAGTTTCTAGCCTGAAACATTTAGAAATATATCACAAGGATACAGCAATCCCTTTGCACTAACACTCAGTGACCACAACATGTCAAAATTTCCTAATATCTTAGATCTACCAGATTCATTTGTATTTAGGGTATGAGGTCTGGTTTCCACTTTTAAAGAACATGTTTTCACAGAGAAAGCAGGGAAGTGAATACTGCAGATAAGAAGGAACTCAGAAATTACTGATCATAAAAATACAGAGTAAAAACAACCCAGAAATTTATAAGTTTGCCTTTGGGAATACATTAGGAAAATGGCCAGTTTTTAATTTCTTCAGGCTCTTTAGAAATGCAGTTGTTCTGGGATAAGAATCACAGAATAGTCATGATTGCAAAGGACCTTTGAGATGACCAAGTCCAACCATAAAAAAAACCCAAAACAACTCAAACACAACAAACAAACAAAAACAAAAAACCCCAACAAAATACCAAACCAAACCTCTGCAAAACCACACCCCAAAAAACCCACAACACAGAACCTAAAATCTAGGCCACTAGAGCATGCCCTGAAGTTCCTCATCAATGTGTTTCTTGAATACATCCAAGGATGGTGACTCCACCACCTCCCTGGGCAGCCTGTTCCAGTGTCTGGCCCTTCACCAGCTTGGTAGCTCTTCTCTGGACCCACTCCAGCACCTGAATGTCCTTCCTGTAGTGAGGGGCCCAGAACTGCACCCAGTGCTCGAGGTGAGGCCTCACCAGTGCTGAGTACAGGGGCAGGATCACCTCCCTTCTTCTGCTGGCCACACTAGTCCTGATGCAGGCCAGAATTCTGTTGGCCTTCTTGGCTACCTGGGCACACTGCTGGCTCATGCTAATCTGGCTGTCCACCAGCACCCCCAGGTCCATCTCTGCAGGGCAGCTCCCCAGCCACTCCCCCCCAAGCCTGTAGCGTTGCCTGGGGTTGTTGTGTCCTTCCAACCCAAACTATGATTCTATGATGCAAAGCGTGGCAGATCAGAGAAGTAAGGCAGGTGAAAAGGGAACATATGGTGACATTGGCTCCCTATTCAGAAAAAATATGAAAGAAAAACCCTCAGTAAAAAGTTCGTGTTGTGTGGATGCTTCACATTCATTGAAAGAACAATATTTATCTTATTGATGCTGCCATCATCTTCCTGCCATGTGGCTTTTCCTATTATTTTCATACCTGTTCCTGGCAGCCTGGCAGGAGAATCTTTGGAAATATCTTATTACTCATATAAAATGTGTAGTACCTTGGCTAGTAGTCTCAGACAAAATAGCAGTACTAAGAACATTTCATTTCACCACATTGACCTAGGTTAGTGTTCCCACCCTGAAGACTACTTGGTTTTTAATTTGCGGCAAAGCATCAGGCTGTCATCTTCCTCCTGCTTACCTGTGAAAATATTCTTAGTCTGAAGAAATCTTATTTCAGAAAGCATTAGACTGCTAAGCATACTTAAGCCTGCTGGTCAAGTTGCACACCACCACTGTGGGCTGCTATTTAGTTATGACTATTGCTCTCCTTTTTACAGATGACTCATGAGGGATGCATGCAACCTCAGGGTCTCCCATCAGCTTGTGGTGCAGCCACAGGAATCCTGTGTTGACAGGTTGTCTTTCTCAGGGGTGTGCTCACTAAATTCAAACTGTCTTTCATCTTCAGAGACTTGGAATGTGCTGTCTGGTGGCAGATCTAGACAGCAGAAGAAACCAATACAAAGAACACTCAGCATCTCAGACTGTGGCATGCAAAAGACCTTGGCAGTGAGAGTCCAAAAGCCCCAGAGGGAAGGAGTTGTGTCATCATGACTAATCATAATCATAGAACCATAGAACCATAGAACCATAGAATCATAGAATCATAGAATCATAGAATCATAGAATCAATCATAAAATGGTTTGGGTTGGAAGGAACCTTAAAGATCATAGAATCAAAGAATTATTTGGGTTGGAAGGGACCTTAAGGTCATCTAGTTCTGATCCCCCTGCATGGGGGTCCCACTAGACCAGGTTGCTCAGAGCCCCATCCAATCTGGCCTTGGACACTTCCAGGGATGAAGCATCCACAGCATCCCTGGGCAGCCTGTGCCAGTGAAGAATTTCTTCCTAATGTCTAATCTAAATCTGCCCTTTTCCAGTTTAAGGCCATTCCCCCTTGTCCTATCACTACAGGGTTAAGTGTTCAAGCAAGTGAAATCAAGTCTTCATTTTTTGAAGCTTCATCTCTTGAGACCTAGATTCTGTATTTCCTGCACAGTGGAAAAATTATACTCCATCACCTTATACTATGACTGTTCCTCAACTATATGAAAAACAGTCTTGTTAAGTGCCCAACATCACTTATTTGGGGATAAGTGTTGCCTCCACCCATGTTCTTCCACAGAAACTTGTCTAAAGGGTGAGATGTCAAAGTAGATATCTGGTAGGTAAATAGAGATGCCAAGATTTGAGTTCCACAGGATATTTTAGAAGTGGTAAATATCAAGTAAGTCCCATAAGGAAAAGAAGATTGATAATTACCACTTGCACACTACTAGAGATGTGTCATTAGTTAACTGAACACCAGGTCCTCAGAAGCTAAAACTAAGAGGAAGTATTTTGATGAAGACACCTAACACCCTGCATAGCACAACCAAGAATAGCCAAAAAACAAGAGCAGCAAAAATAATTACTCCTTGAAACACAAGTAAACACAGAATAGTACAAGAGCTCGTTGCCAATTAGAAGTGGAAATACTGACAGAACTTGAGCTGAAGAGAGGTAAACATCTCTATAGACTAATACAAACTCAATCTTTATCCTTTCTGCATTTTAGCCACAAAATGAAGCCAGGACTTAGTTACATTAAAAGAGATTGCTATATATTTTATGCCATGCATTAAGAATATTTTACACTAGAGATTTTAAACAGCATATTAAAAAGCACTGAAATCACTCATATCAATTGGCTATGGTATAATTGAGCTCTATAAAGATTATTGAAATACTTTGGCAACTATAAGAAGTCGTATAAATAATAAGGTGAAATAAATCTTCTTTCCACTTCCCACTCCAGAAGAAACAAACTTTTTTGCATTTACCTCTGCATTTTTGCCAGGCAAAAACAACAGTGTAAAGAGACAAATTGTTTTCTCAACCTGTCTGAAGACCATAAGAGATATTTTAGTTAAAGAAAAGTAACAACAATTGTTTCACATTTGTGCCTTCAAAATTCCCCACTTCTTACTCATTCTTTAGTAGAATTCGTTGCTTTCCGTTTTCTCTTCAGAGAGATATCCATATATGGGTGGTACTACACTCAGTGGTATATAAGAAAGGGGTTTTTTTTGTGGTTTTGAGGTGGTTTTTATTTATTTTATTGTGTTTGCTTGGTTTTGTGGTGATGGCTTTGATGCTATCCAAAAAGAACATTATCCAGCTTCAGACCTAAAGGGTGATTGGTACGTCTGTCTATACACCAGCAGATGTCTTCCTTGTGAGGTTGACAAGACTCTGCTAGTTGTGACCATGGCCTTGGGAGGAGACTCTTCACTTTCTGAGAGACAGACTCATCCTTTCAATTCAATGGTGGCAAGGACACTCAGTGACCTGACATATTGTGGTGCCAATATATTTCCATAAATGACCCAGGTATCACCCTTGTAAGGCAATTATACCAGACACACATACACAACAGCAGAGTTTCTTTACACCCACAAATAAAATGTCATAGTGGCCCTGAGAATTCAATACACCACCTAATATGTGCCTACAATCCAATATATTTAATTTACAAGCCAATATATTACCCAATTTATAACCAATCTGTCACGCACATGAATCAATACAAATCATGAAAACACACATGCATAACACACTTCACATAATTGAATGTTATGGTCTCTAGCCTCTCATTACCCTGCCACAAACTGCTTGAAATAAATACCTCTTATTACTTTCAAGGTACAAACGCTGTCATGGACACTGGGCCAGTGCTACACAACTTTCAAGCACATATATAACCCAGGATCAACTTTTAGAAAGACCATGAAACCCGGAAAACCGAACTGTAATTTGTGTAAAGGATTTCTCCATGTATCCCGGCCTATCATTCATTTTCCATGGAGAAGATGAACCAACATAGATCGTTTAGACCAGAGCAGTCCCCAGTTCTTAAGGTCTAGAAGAACCTAGGGACTTGTGTGACTTCACTTGGTGTCACTGTGAGCCACACCTGCATGTATCACATGTGTGAATGTGATCAGAACCTTTTAGCAGACGGGACATGTAAAGTGATATTACTCAGATTATTTGTGTAGATCTTGGTTGGGAAAGAAGTAGATGTTTGTCAAACAGTCTCTGTCAGAAGTTGGGAGTACATATGTTGTATGGCATTTTGACCAGATGGAAAGAGTTCAGAGTAACTTCCCAGTATAAAGTTTAACATTTCTGCAATTGCTAACAGAGGGTATACACCAGAGTGGGATTTTAGGCATGGATTTATTAAGAGTAGAAACTATTCAGTTCTCATTAACAGTAACTCCCTTTTGAATGAATTTGCTTAATTAAGATTAGTTTTTGATTGGAAGTGTAACAAAAAAAACCAACCCAACCAAACAAGAAAACCAGCAGTTGTAACAACTCCTCTATTTATTCCAATATATAGAAAATTCAACTCACTGAAGAAAACCCCAAATCAGTAGAAAACAGGGCTCAAAAGGCATGAAGTTCAGCCAGCAGCCCCATGGAGAGATGAGCTTTCCATGAGTCTTTTCTGACAACTGCTACTGCAGCTGAGTTCAGTATTGTCAATTGAACGTACTCCCTGGGCTAAGTATGCAACTGCTTCACTTTCTAAAATCTGATACCTCTTTTATTACAAGTTACAGGTGGGGGTAGATTTTGCTGTACACTTTATTTCTTTAATACACACAGGACAGGCTTGGGATAACTGAAAGGAACTCCTGTCTTCTGTGAGGATATATTGTGCACTCAGACCTACCAGCTAAGAAGGACATCTCATCTCAGAAATGTAAGGTATGTGCTAGCAATGGAGAATTAAACTGTTCATAGAATCATAGAATCATAGAATCCCAGGGGTTGGAAGGGACCTCAAAAGATCATCTAGTCCAACCCCCCTGCCAGAGCAGGGTCACCTAGAGCACATCACATAGGAACTTGTCCAGGTGGGTTTTGAATGTCTCCAGTGAAGGAGACTCCACAACCTCCCTGGGCAGCCTGTTCCAGGGCTCTGTCACTCTCACAGTAAAAAAGTTTTTTCTGATATTCACCTTGAACCTCCTATGCTCCAATTTGCACCCATTACCCCTTGTCCTATCACTGGTCACCACTGAGAAAAGCTTAACTCCATCTTCCTGACACTCACCCCTTACATATTTGTAAACATTGATGAGGTCACCCCTCAGTCTCCTTTTCTCCAAGCTAAAGAGACCCAGCTCCTTCAGCCTTTCCTCATAAGGGAGATGTTCCACTCCCTTAATCATCTTTGTGGCTCTGTGCTGGACTCTTTCAAGCAGTTCCCTGTCCTTCTTGAACTGAGGAGCCCAGAACTGGACACAATACTCCAGATGTGACCTCACCAATGCAGAATAGAGGGGGAGGAGAACCTCTCTTGACCTACTAACCACACCCTAATACACCCCAGAATGCCATTGGCCTTCTTGGCCACAAGGGCACATTGCTGGCTCATGGTCATCTTCCTGTCTACCAGGACCCCCAGGTCCCTTTCACCTACACTGCTCTCCAGCAGGTCAGCCCCCAACCTGTTGTTATCTTCTGTTGTATTTCTGGAAGAACCTAGCAACTGTATACACTTGACAGACATTTCCAGGCGTCTCATGTATTCATTCTTTTTATCAAGTGTTACTGAACTTTCTCTCTTAATTACAGTTTTTCAGTCAGTTCTGTTGTATTTATTTATTGCATTAAAAGATGCAAAGTGTGCTTAAAAATCAGAGATATCAAAGCTCCTTCTGAGAGCTTTACATGTAACACCTTTCAAAAATTGATTACACTGCATTTCTGTGTATGTGGTTAGAAGCTGGTGAACAACACTGGATTGACAAGTGTGGAAATTGAATTTCTCTATCTAAAACAGATACAGAGCAAGCAGCAGCAGTGTAAGCTTATTTCACAATGCTCAGCCTACGTGCTACCCATATGTTGTCTGGGACTGAAACATGATCTTTTTGAGCTCAGCACACATTTTTCCCCCAATATTTGCACTTCTTCAGGATCATCTTTGGGTACATCCCATCCCTTTGGTTTTGCGGCTTCTCCTATTCCATAGCAGGTGACAGCAAAAAAGATCAGGCCTAGTCCACCAAATTAAATTTACTCCCTGTAGTTTTTCCTTGCAAATGCTTTGTTGGTGGGCTTGAGGAATGAAATCTTGCTTTATGCCTGTGAATGTCATTGTCCCAGCCTGCAATTTTGACTATCATTTGCCAAGCCTATTCTAGCAGCCTGTTTGTTCTCTGTTTTCTCTGAGAGTAAGAGGTAGCAGCTTCTTATTTGCTACTTTTTAAGGCTGCCAAAGGTTATTCCCAGTTTTTTTCTATCCTAGGATGCAATTTCAGCCTCTCTTAACAGACTTGAATATTTCTGCTTGGATTTACACAGAAGACTGTAGATATGGTTAACAGAGTTGTCCCATGTCTTGAGGGATGGGTTCATGAAAGCCTGTCCAAAGCAACTTCCTTATTTAACTTCAGATCTTAATTTTGTTTACTCTACCATGATGACCATTCAGGAAGAACACAAAATTCAATAAGTAACCCTAACTGTATTTCCCTAATGGTCCAGTAATACTAATAGCAATAACACAGTAAAGTGAAGAGGTGAACACTCTATTTGCTGTAGTTATTTTAGTCATTCTCATTTTTGCTTTAGTATCGTTCACTGGTAGTGTTCTAAAATATTTTGGCAGATTTACCAGCATTTAGAGGAAAAAAGGCACAATAGTGGAATAAAATGAAAAAGGTCAACTGATCTTCTTCTACCAAACAGGTTGAGAGATCTGGGAACAACTCTTGCAAATTAATCAGCTGTCTCTTCATGTCTACTTTCTGTCCTATTTGTTTGTGTCTGGGTGCTGAATGATTTACTTGCACAAATCCCAAACTAAATGAATCCTATAACAATAGAATTGTTGTTCTAAAGGTCTCCAGTCAAACCTCTGCATGTCACAGTAATATGTTCAGTAACAAACTGAACTCTAGAACAAATATATTCAAAACACTACAGCTTCAGAAACGGGAGGAAAGCAATTCCAGTCAATGTTTCCTCAAAACCGATGTCAAATGAGGTTTCTCATGGTTGGAGTCTGCTACTAGTTTTGTTTTGTTTTGTTTTGTTTCACTGGGGCCTTCAAAACTACTTAGCTTCTGGGTTTTTGAACGTGTGTGCACCACAATGTGTTTGTGACAAAAGAGGCCTGCTGCTTCAGGGCCTGTTACTGTAAGTTTTCTGGACAACCTCATCTTGGTGAACTAGAACTCTAAAACCAGCTCTGAACAGTTTCTGAATCTGATTCTTGTATGGCCCAGGTTCTATTTATTTTAAATTAATGAGTCTTTAAGGAATTTCAGTTTTCAGTGAGATACGTAACCTGAGGTAATTCAGAGGATGACCTGTTTTTGACATATTAGACAAAGGGCATCAAAGCTGAAATCTTTAAGTAACCCACCAGGATGTTTATTTTTTCTAACACCCAGTTGATAAGAAACATTGTGGAGTCTCATTGCCACGGGAGGTATGTGATACTGGGATTCTGCTTTTAACTGAGACAGATAAAAGTACATGCCTCTATGGAGGTGTCCACATGTGGCTTGGAGGTCTAAGCTGCTATTACAGCCAGCCAAGCTATAGAACAACATTAAATACAGGGTACATTTCCACTAAGCTTGCAGTAGACATTTACAAGCAAAATTGGATTTGAAAGACTTTTCCGGTCTCTACTGTTCCCTTCCAAACTTTTTTTCAAGTCTAAACTTTCACATTAATAATACTTCTCCTTACTGCTATAAGGCAGATTTAAAAGACTCCTTCTGAATCTGGACAAGCAAATTTTGTCCCTCTCAGTGTACTGACTTTTGCTGTTATTATTGAAGGTGCAGAAACACCAAGAGTCTTAATGGAACTAAGTGGGCTTAATTCTGATAGTTGTTGGATTATCATGCAGAAAAGAGAGCCAGTAAGCTGAGAGATCATTTAGGTCACCAGCCTCTAAATACAGAAGTCAGGAATATCTGAGAATTTCTGGTCCTCCTTATTTAAATATAATTTTGGCTGTGTTTTAGATGAAAATCCACAAAATAAAATTGAGGGGAGGGGAATTATTTTACAGCAAGCTCCCCATAATTTCAATACATAGATAGAAGACCTCTATCTGTAGACTCAGTCTTTTTAACTTTGTACCTTCCTAGTGAAATAAAGGGATCTGCTAATGACTTAAATTCACTTTGAATTGAGCCCACCTTGAAATTAATGTTAAATCAGAACCTACTGGTGTAAGATCAACTCTCTTGAGAAGTAAATGGCAATGCATACCTTTACCATAATTACCCAGCACTGTGTTGCATACTCACTCAGGAAGTGGAAGGCATGAATTTTAGGACCTCCTTGGCTTCAGATGTTTAAAAACATCTCTCTAACATCCTAAAATGGTAAGTTGCCCTCCAGGCTAAAGAATATTCTTATCAAAACCATTTCCCAGCATTTTAGCCAGGTTATGTGCCTGAGCTAGTTATGTGAGGTCAGAACAAGACAAACAAAAACTAAATTATGACTCTGGTTAATGATAAAAGAGCCAGGAAACATACCAAGAAATGTGCCATAGAGTGTCCTGGTGCCAAAGCTTCAGGCTGTTTCTTTTTTTTATACAACAGCAGATCATGTTAAAATGCAAATGCTTGCTTTTATTATTTTTTTACTGTCTACAAAAGGAGTCAAGGTGCCTAGCAGTAGCCATACCAAAGTGAAAAGTCTAATCTCTTGATGGAATTTACAGCTTAAAAACTGACGATAAAAGGTGCTGCAGCCCTTCTAAAATTGATTGTGTATCTGGAGAGAAAGTAGCACCTCATTTGTCCTTGTTTGTTTCAATAAACTCAGAATTAGTCACACAATTTAGTCTCAAATTTCAATGTGTTCACTCATCACGGGCATGGCGGCAGTGGTTTTGAGGAATATTGGAACATATCTGATCACATTACTTTGAAGTTTCCATTACAACCCTGTGAAAAAGCTACATATTCATTTTGCTTAGCTTCTTAACCCCTTTACTCACTGCAGCAAGCAGTGGAGAGCAGAGGGAGTTTTAATGCAGTGAAGTTGACTAAGTGAATCAGAATGAGATAAAGTGTTTCTTGGGATTTAGGAGTTTTTTTTTCTTTTCATGCTTTCCTGACCTTGGCAGACCTAGGGGGGGGCTTGCAGTGGGTTTGTGTTTAAATGAGAAACTTCTCAGGCAGATCTAGAGGTAAATGGTAGTTTCACAGATCAGGAAGTTTAAGCAACTCTGGTGTCTGCCTGAAATCAAGGTAGAATTGTACCACTAAGATTGTCCTGGTCAGGAGTGTCCCCCTGTACTCAGCACTGGTGAGGCCTCACCTCGAGCACTGGGTGCAGTTCTGGGCCCCTCACTTCAAGAAGGACATTGAGGTGCTGGAGCAGGTCCAGAGGAGAGCAACAAGGCTGGTGAAGGGACTAGAGGGAAAGTCTTCTAGGGAGAGGCTGAGGGAGCTGGGGTTGTTTAGCCTGGAGAAGAGGAGACTCAGGGGGGACCTCATCACTCTCTTCAACTACCTGAAGGGAGGTTGTAGTCAGGTGGGGGTCAGGCTCTTCTCCCAGGCAACCAGTGACAGGACAAGAGGGCACAGCCATGCAAAGAAAGATTTCCTGCTGTCTTTTCAAATGTAGCAACACTGAATTTGGTCTCCTGGCCAAATACAGATATTTGAACTTTACCCTGCTTAAATTCTCTTTGGAATGCCAAGTGGATATTATATCCTTTGGTTTGGGGCTATTGAGAAATATTCCAGTACACCAACAAGGAGCCAGGACAATCCACATGCTAAGGTCACAAGTGAAAACTCATACCTGGGCTGTAGATTTGGACATGTAATCTTTGGGCTGCCTGCCCTCCATGTAGTAGACTCATGGTTAAGTCAATTGTCAGGACAGTTGGTTGAATTCCCTCCACAGCCGAAGGAAAATCTCTGAGTTTTGGCAAAACCAACAAACCAACCAGGAGTTGTGCCTTTCTGAGGCTTCTGAACTCTAAATCAGTAAGGACAGTGTAATGCTTACTAGAGCAAAGAATTTGACTCAGAATGTGTGGTCATAAAACCTAATCGTCCTAATATTAAAATTATTAATTAACACAATCCTTATTTTAAAAGAAAAGAGAAAAGGAAAAGAAAGAAAGAAAAGAAAAGAAAAGAAAAGAAAAGAAAAGAAAAGAAAAGAAAAGAAAAGAAAAGAAAAGAAAAGAAAAGAAAAGAAAAGAAAAGAAAAGAAAAGAAAAGAAAAGAAAAGAAAAGAAAAGAAAAGAAAAGAAAAGAAAAGAGAAACAATAATCTTCTGGACATTATTCTTTTAGGGAGTTTGGGTTGACTATGTTTCAGCTATCATTTTCTCTTCAATTTTGGTAGAGACAGAGGGGTATCTCCAGGGGATAATCCCAGTTTTAGAGTGAACAGACTCATCCTCTTTCCAGGCTTTCTCTTTCCAAAAAAATAGAAAGGGAGCCTAGGACAATTAGGCTCCCATTTGACGATTCTCTATTATGTGTCTGAAGACAGATTGACTTTTATAAACAAAAAAAATTACTGCACTAATACAACAGAAAACATCTGGTCTTTGAAGCACATATCATTTCAAAATGAGCAATGCTTCTTGGTGCATGTAGACTTAAGAAACAGCTATTAATTACCATGTGTTTTTCCTCTAAACTATTTCAAGTGTCATCAATACTGAGAAATGTTTCTCTCCAGTCATGTCAAAATGTGGAATCCAGCCTGGACAATGGGTGACCTTAAAGGTCTTTTCCAGCCTTGGTAATTCTGTGATTCTGTGATTTTGTGAATGTATCATATGAAGCATTTCCAGTCATCTTCATAATGTACCCTTCATGGGACTCAGAATTAATTAGGAGAATAAGGCTGAAGAAATTGCCAATGTCATCAAATTCACATTGAGTTATTGCAGACAACTACTTCATATGACCCCGTTGACAACTCTTCACGTTCTCTCTCAGGTTTTCTTCTGCCTTGTATCTGATCAGAGACTGACCTGTTTTATGTGGTGGTTTATCACAGAGAGGAAGGTCTGGGGAGGTGGGATGGATCTGAGTACCAGGAAAAAAACAAACAAACCATGAATAAAGCAAAATGTCATATTCAAGTGACTGAATTTTGAATTTTGCCAGTTGGTCTGAGAAACAGAAAACAGACTTTATAGCAGCCTTCCAGTACCTGAAGGGGCTACAGGAAAGCTAGGAAGGAACTTTTGACAAGCAGCAACAGGACAAGAGGGAATGGCTGTAAACGGGAAGAGGGGAGATTTAGGTCAGACATTAGGAAGAAATTCTTTAATGCACGGGTGATGAGACCCTGGCCCAGATTGCCCAGAGAAGCTGGGGATGCCCCACCCCTGGAAGTATTGAAGGCCAGGTTGGATGGAGCTCTGAGCAACCTGATCTAGTGGGAGGTGGGGGTTCACACTCAATCTCTAGGTCCCTTCCAACCCAAACCATTTTATGATTCTACAACATATTTTCAGTCTTGCTTCGTTCAATGCCCATGTGAGGATTGCACTGAATTTGCAGGTTTTAGTAATAGGCATGTTAAAGAATTTGTTTCAGTTCTGTTTTATTTGTGGGAGAAGGAAATTTTAAAAAAATATCTTTAGGGTTGCAGTGTCAAACACACAATACTGTTTCTCAAGCATCATGATATCACACTTCGTTATGTGAAAAATTCCCACCTTGGTCTGGGGATGTAGCAGGATCATGTAAGGAGGAGGCTGCCTCTCTAGGATTCACTGCAGCCTTTGAAAAAGGAGAAGTTCCTCAGGAGGAGCCATGGGAAATCAGAGGGTGGCTTAAGACAAGGCGTGCTTGGATGTTTCTTTCTGGACAGGTTCTAGCTCGTCTGAGCTCATTTTTGGTCATGGCAAGTTACTTCTGTGATACTTATTCCTTATCTGTTCTTTTAATTCTTTATGTGTTCTTCATTTTCGGGGTGCTGAATTTTGAGACCCTAATTTGTGCATGAAACCCATGGCACAATGACATAAAAACTCTCTGAGTCCCATTAAGTGGTGCTCTAACTCTGATCCATCCTTCTCTTCTGAAGGCTACAGGATCAGGTCATTATGAATTATCTCCCCTATGAGATAATCTGACAAATCCAAAACTCTTTACCACTTTTCTAACTAAGTGGGTACTGGTGAATCAAGACCACTGTGATGAAACCTTTGTTAGTTTCAAATTAGCTTTCACTCTTGACCTCACCAGGAGCAGTATGAACCAGCATGTATTTATCTCACTCATTTTGACCAAAAACTTCACCTGGAAAAAGGAGGGAAAAAATGACATTATTATAAAAACTTTAGGCTTGAAGAAACTGTACTTGAAAAACCCAATAGTCAGATAATTTTGGAGAAGCTCTGCATGTGACATTTTTGTAAATACATTACAAAAGTATTACAGAGGGTTTGACATTATTAACACTAAAAATATTATGAGAAGCTAATCCTGCAAGATGCTGAGTGTGTGGGAACATGCAGCACTTGGCAGCTCTCAGGAAGCTCTCAATAACTCTTAGATCCAAGCTTAAAGTGCTGTGATCCTGAGTTGCCCATTAAAGATGCACTAAATGTTTCCACTAAGGGAAGTCCCAATTATATGGTTTTATATAGAAAAAGGGAAAGTTAATGAATGGAAATGTAACAGCTCTGATGCTGCTGAAGCACTGAGCTGTCATCCTCATAACTTTCCCAGGGAGATAAATATGCTCTTTTCAGCCTCTCAGAAGTTATTATTGCATCTGATTTACAGGCAGTATAAAGGTAGAGAGGGGGAAAATCAGTGGCAACTTCTTTAGGTTTTTCATAATGACAATTTGAAAAGCTTTTTTTAAATGAACAGTAGGGAATCACTATATTCTTATTAAAGAAGAAAACATGTATTATGAACTGGTTTGTATCCAATAAAATAGTCATGTTGGCTAACATGCCAGCATATCATGTTAGAAAATTCCTGAATTAAAAAACAGGCTTGATTTCAACTCAGTAGAACAGTCTGAAACCACATGGGTTTTAGCCCTTCCATTTGGAAAAGGGACCAAGATTCACTGAAAGGGGATAAGATTTCAAGGTGAATTTTAAATAAGTTGTTACTGGAGCATGTGCAATCTGTGGCCTGTTTTAGTTATCTGTATTACAGTGAGAAGATTCACCTTCTGGAGGCTCCAGTCTGTTTAATTTGTCTACTGAAGAACTTGTTAAGGTTAGAAACCCAAATTTTATGCTACTAGAGTGTATTGGGTTAATGCTACTTATGCTGTTGTTTCCACCATCTGTCCCTCTGCCTGTTTCTCTCTATTTTTATACTCCTGGTAGCAGACACAGAAGCTCCCCTGTTTCCCTCTACAGCTTTTTGCTATTACAATGATAGCAGCTGGCACTCTCCACTGAGATCAGAGAGCCCTGTTGTGCTAACTGGTTGCAAATGCACTTCCTAAAAGGCAGCTTCAGCCCTAAGGAGTGTCCTGTGCAAATACAGCAAGGAAGATGGATGGAAAAGTGACCATGGAAAGGCAGGTGAATTTGATATAATCCTCAGCCTGTTTGCATTGAGAAGCAAACCCAAGTTTCTTGCTGTCAAGCACTGCATGCAGCCCCATAAACCTTCACATCTCTGTGCATTTCTTGGTTTTAGTGTCATTTTGAAAGAGTGTTAGTAGTGGTACAAATGAAAGCAAGGCCATAGTGAGAGACAAGAGACAATTCTTTAGGCCCCAGGCAGATAAAAGCTGTACCCATCAAAGCAGGCAAATCCTCTGTGTTTTCATAGAATCATAGGATGGTTTGGGTTAAAAGAGACCTTAAAGATCATCTAGTTCCAACCCCCCTGCCATAGACAGGGACATCTTCCACCAGACCATGTTGCTCAAAGCCCCATCCAACCTGGCCTTGTGTTAAAATGTATGTGTCTGCAGTGAAGGTTTGTCCCACCCCACGTGTGTCTGTCAACCTGGGCTCGCTGACACACATGGAGGGAGAGTCCATATAGTGGGTGAAATTAACCTAAGCTTAAAAGAAGATGCTCCTGTTTGTTGGGTTGACTCTATAGTCTACTGGCTATAGAGTCTGTTGCCTCTTAACTGTAGTGAGAACATAAATGTTCAGCTTCTGTGGAGATGGCTGAATTGTGCACCTCCAAAACAGACAAAACTCATTTTTAGTTCCTTTATGTGACACCCAGCTGTAACCTACAGAAGACCATAGTATTTTCATCCATATGACCTTCAGTGCCTGCATTGTATGTGTTCAGCTGGTTTGTTTGATTTTATGGAGAAACTCACTGATTTAACCTTCCTCATTTAGAAATTTCCCTCCCACCCCACATTCTCAGGTCACCTGATAGCTGACAGTTTCATGCCTTTTTACTTTCTGTAGACGAGTGGCAGGTGAGGAGTGGGGAGAAGGAGAGAAAATATGTAAGAAAAGGATGTGGTTTGTTCCCATATTTTGCAGAGATCTCAAATCAGAAAATGAAAGTGCTCTTGAAACACACAATGTTGCTCTCAGGCATCATTGTTTGAAGTGTCTATTTTTGACAAAGAGATCAAAAAGATTTCATAAATGAAATCTTTAGCAAAGAGTCTAAAGCAGAGTGGTTTTCAGAAGGAAAGAACCAACATGTTTGCTTGTTGCTGTACGTGATAAAGCCCTTACAGATATAACAGTACAGATCAAAAGGGGGGGGGGAAAAACCCCAAAATAACTAAGCTACACCACAAGGTAATCTGCTTTTGAATTCTGTTTCGTCCTCAGTTCATATCCTCTGCTAAAAGGTATGTGGTGATGATGTTAATGTGCAGCATGTCTCGAATCCCAACAGGCAGAGCAGGTTAAATTAATGTAATTTCAGGTTTGTGTTTTTCCTTCCGAGCTTAAAACTCCTTTCCTGCTCTGAGACGCCTTGCAGCTACCTCTGGAAAGTATTACCAATTACATAAACTCCAGAAACCATCCAAGAAAGAGTAGATATATTAAAAGACTTGTGGTTTACACCAAGGCTTTTTACAACAAACATTAATGCAAACAGAAATTGGCTATTTGAGGAGACCTTATAGCAGCCTTCCAGTACCCGAGGGGGGCCTACATGACAGCCAGGGAGGGAGCTGGAAAAGAGGAGATGTAGGTTACACATTAGGAGGAAATCCTTTAGTGTGAGGGTGCTGAAACACTGGCACAGGTTGTCCAAGGAGGTTGTGGCTGTCCCCTCCCTGGGAGTTTTCAATGGCAGGTTCAATGGGGCTTGGATCTGCCTGGTGTAATGGGAGGTGTCCCTGCCCATGCAGGGTGGGTGTAACTACATGATCTTTAAGGTCCCTTCCGACCCAGACCATTCTATGATTTCTATGATTTACTGGAAAAACTTATTTTTTAAAACAGATGGGACAATGCATTAACCTTGGACATAGGAGTGAAATAAGAATATAATGTTTTTTTGTTGGAGAAAGGCTACATGATTCCTAGAAATGGACTAAGAAGAGCAGGTGGCCTTGTAGGAAATTCCTGTGTTCCTTTGATTATTTTTTATAAGACCATGAAGATGTTTTCTCATCAAGTATCTGTTAATGTGAGAAATCAAGGTACATTCTCAGGTATTTCCAACAATGTTTTGCAGTATGGTTTCAGTGAACACAAAATATTCCTGTTTAACATTAAATGAAGTACCCAACAAAAAGGCACAGTTAACAGCAAATCAGCCATGCAATCAAAAGTCTTACAAATAAAAATATAGATAAAAATAAATGTCATAGATAAAGCAAGAGAAAAGTGGTTTTCCCTGGAAAAAAATTGTGTCTTCAGTCTTTGGTCTTGTTTCTACTATGCTTGAGAGGGGTTACAATAAGAGCAACTAAAGTCTTGTCTTCCTTAAGGAGCTTAAATAGTATCTATTAATTTCACAACCTACAGTTTCTCTTGTTTTACTGTATGTAAATACAAAATTTCCTAAAATAGCTTTTAATATTCCATGTGACTCTTTAAAAAGATGACATTTCTTCTGAAGCAATTATTTACCTGAGCTATCTTTGTCACTACCAAATATTTATAAATTCACAAAAATTATTTGTTTCCCATTATATGACTCTTTGATCACCTTGCCACCATCAATACATTCATCCTCTACACTAAGGTAAAGGAAGGATCTTAGTATTAAAGAAAAATAAATTAAGGCAAAGCAAATGCATGTGTGATTCATGACATTAAGGAATTAATTCAACTCTGTCATTCTCACACTCTGTTTAAACTGCAAATCTAACCTTCGGGTTGGAGCTGGATTTGACTGTTCAGTTAAACCACCTCATCTACCATTAATGTACTTTTAATGTGCACAAGCCTAATATATATATTTAAGAAAATGCAGAATAGATTATCACCACATTCAGCACAGCTAAAATTCAGCAAATATCATAAGAAAATTATCATTTTTTATACTGCAAGTATTACTTTACATTTCACAGGGAAGGATCCTTTCTCATACTACAGCCAAACAATGTGCCTCAAGCATATTACTGAACATACAATAAATAAAGAACAATGTTTTATTTTTCGTTGAGGTGAAATAAATAAATAAATAAAATTGCTTGTGCTGTGAATGGAAACATCCATCCTTAGGGATGCAGTGTGGTTTTCCCATAATTATGGCATTAGCTTGAAGGCAAAATGCTTGAATGTAGAAGATTTTTCCTCACATGGTTTGTTCTACAGCATAAACAGTTTCAGAGAGGTCCAGCTGACCACGTGGACTGAGATGTAATTACTGGAACAGCCAGGCAGTCCCAGCTACTCAGTTAAGTACCTATTTATCCTGGACCAAAGGCAGTGTCCATCTAAAGCCAAAGGACTCTGTGCAGGCACTTCTTGAGCAGCAGTGGATGTACATACCTTCCAAGGAAAGAAAAGGCACTGTGGGAACACAGCGCAGTAAGTGATACCTCTTTGTGGGGTGGAACTAAGACATTAGCTGTGAACTCCAATGGTGTGTTACACCGTGGAGACCCAGATGCTAAATCATGTGGGAAGACCTGTGTCTTCTCTGATGAATTAGGCCTGCTCCCTAAAAGGAATAAACTCTGTTTCCTAACGTTATATTAAAGATGCTAATGCATCTTTCTCGACGATGAGAAGTGCTCTGCTTTGGGAAGAATCTCGCTGCATACTTGTTCCCTGATGTTGCTATTTAGTTCTTTATTATTGTGATGGTTTATTTTTTGTTACTAAAGCCCTTCCCATTAAAAACCTCCAGCCTCCACTGTGGGTAAGTGCTTTCTAATGGATTAATTTGGGGATTTCCTCAAACTAAACTAAAAATAGAGAATACCTCAAAGCCAAAATTAACATTTCTGTACTTGACTATCTAATGGGTGACACGTGGAGCTGCAGTTCTTCAGATGGGTCTCCAAGAGTGAAACTATATTGAAATAGGTCCATATAGACAAAACACATTATTGAATAATATATTTCTGGGCAGAATCTTCCAGCAAAAGTGGAGTTGGCTGTCAAGGGAAATGACTAGGATTAGAAAATTTCTCTTCACAGCCCATTTTGGGATTCACCCGTTATTAGTTCTGACAAACCCTTTTTCTCCTGAGCTCTGGGGAAATTCAAAATTAGAGGCTGCTGCTTTGTTTGGTGCAGTCAGGGAACTGTACCCTTCAAATCCATGTGAAGTGCTCATAGGTAATATCAAGCCAAAAAATTAGAAAGCAAATTAACTAGACCTTGAGGGATTACTGCAGATCCTAGTTTTTCCTTTCATTGATGATAGCCACAGATAGTCACAGATAGTCTGTATTGGTGGACACCTAGGAGGTCTGTACCAACTCACAAGTGCTTCCAGGTATGGATACTTTTCAGGCTGTATGACTGTAGGTTAATTCACCCACTAGAAATTTCATTAACTTTGCATTTGACTAGATGGGAACAGAACTGTGAATCCAGTCTGCTTCGAAGAGCCATTCGTCAACATTTCCAGGGCTACCTGGACTTGTCTAAGAGCATGTTTGCAGGGTGAGGTTATTGTTCAGGGGCTCACCATTGACACATGTCAGACCTGCATCTGGATGGTTTGTAGGTAAGCAGCAAGCTCCACCTTGGTATGATTTTCATGCAAATAAAGCCAAAAAATTTAGACCCAGCGTATGGTAAAATGCTTTGCAATTAGCAAAATTATAGGGCCAGAATTGTGGCCCCAAAGGTCCAGGTCTTACAGTCCAGCAATAGCATTGTCTGCTACAACAGTTGGCTAGCAGTGGAAGGAGGAATGCAAGAAACATGGAATAGAGGGCCAGCTTTGCCAAAGGTTTCTGCATGAGCTTGAGGAATTCACTGAATCCTGTCACTCAAAGAAAATGGACTCAAATTAGTCTGAGCAATTTATCAAAGTTACCTGTCGACATGAGAGACACAGATATGTACAGAAGTTTCTGTAGAAGAACAGGAACCAAGTCATGTTAACAGGATTCCATTAATAATGGTAGGGTGTTCTTTATTTTGTGAAAGAGGGAAGTCTTTGGGGTGAAAAGTCTCGTTTCCTCTTTTCCCCTGAGCTTTGCATGGATTTCTTGACATGTGCTCACATCCAACAGTTGGATGTACACACACACCTATTTACCCAGTCACCAGATTAAGTAGCTTTTTCTTAGAGGGGAAGAGAAATATGTAGTGGATAAGTGGGCCCTTTAAGATTCAGTCTTTTTAGTCTAATAAACACCTTATGTTTTGAATAATTTGGAGATCCAGCAGGGACAGGACTAAGCATATAAATGCTTATTGGATGGGACATTGAGCATCCTGGTCTAGGAGGAGGTCTTCCTTGCCACCCAAATTATTCTATGATTCTATGATTCTATGATTCTAAGAAACACAGTAAGATTTGGGTCCTGTTGCTTTCCTTTGGTGTTCAGTTTCAGAAGTCTGCTGAGGTGCAACCATATGGACATCTCAAAAACTTTCAGCAGGGCAAGGTACGTAGATAGATGTGGGAGGAGACTGTGTCATGGGAACGTCTCAAACCATTCCACAAAAAGTTAACTATTTCCAGCACCTGGGTGGAAAGATATGGGTTTGAGTGCTTGTGTGGCCTTGGGCACAGATATGTTCAGTTAACTCCCCCAGCTGACACCACAAACTTTAAATTCAAGCTGAATTGAGGTGGGATTGTGTTGAAGCAAAATAGCCTTTACAACCGTGTCTCTTGGACAATGCCATTGGCTTGCTGAGATCTCCCTCAGGCTCCCAGGAAGAAAACATTGCTCAGAACTATTTCTTAAATTGTGAAGTTCCCCTCATAAAATATTAAACTGCTTGAAAGCATCCCTGGAAATCCCTGAACATACGTGTTTCCATTACACACCATTTTTCAGTACTGTTTTCTGCTTCTCCATATCATGGTTAAAAACTTTCTGACCAACCTGTCAGTCTCAGTCTTGTCAGAGGGATCAGTCCTGGAGTTGTATTTAGTGCAACAGCAGGAGAGAGGGGAAGGAACTCCTTTTCTCACTTACTGTAGGATATTGGGAAACCCAAGGAGATGTGGTTGGTTTGGATAGGTGTCAGAGAACTGCAGAGCCAGAGAACAAACTTTGTAAGGGTCATTTGGTCAGTCCCTTACACGGCCAACCACACACATGTATTTCTGACAGATGTTCATCAACACTTGCTACTCTTGAATTCATCCAAGAACAGGGGCAGCCTTTACACTCCTGAGGGTACACCACATATTCCAAAGCCTCACTATCATTCCTGTCATAAAGTTTATCTTATGTAAAATCAGGTGTAAAAGTTCATTCCTGGAAAGCGTGTGCATTACTTTTTTACCTAGGATGAAATTTGAACAGTTTATTTTCTTAGTTTTCTTTATTTTCTCTCCATTTTATCTTTTGTAAATTTGAAGGCTGTTTAATTATATATGACTAATTACACAGCCCAGATTATTACTGAATTTTTGGTTCTAAAAAGACCTTTGATTTTTAGCCTGCTAAAGACACAAAGAGCTAGGCTGTGGTACTCCATAAACCCATTGCAGGTACTTTCATCCTTCCTGTCATAGCCTCTTCTGCTTTCTTACAACCATTTTTCACACCTTAATTTGCCATGGCAGAACACAGGGGGGGGGGGGGGTTTAAGAATGCTTTTCAAATTATGTGATAATGCTTGGCTCATCCCTTTTATGCTCTAAGATTAGACCTTCAAACATATCCCTGCCCACCAGTGCTTCTATACTCAGCAGAAATTACCTATTCTTTTGCATGGTCCTTGTTTGGACTCAGATGTGAATCTGACTTCCTTCCACTGAGACAGGAGTTTGAAGACAACATCTGGGTCTTCCCCGTGAGAGACACCTCAAGCAATTCAAGATTTAATCTCTTTTTACACTGATATATTACACAGGTTGAAGATACAGAGAACATTGCCAGCTTGGTGCAAACTGTGTCATCAGGAAGATACTTGCAGCCCCTGTACCCTGAGAGTTGTTGGAGCCACTGCCTCTTTGTTGAAAGAAGGTGGAGAGGATGGGAAGAGATGTACACTTGGATACACTCTGCTTGTTAGTTTTGGGAATTAGAGAGAAAGTCTTATAGTCTTATAGGGAGAGGTTGAGGGAGCTGGGGTTGTTTAGCCTGGAGAAGAGGAGACTCAGGGGGGACCTCATCACTCTCTTCAACTACCTGAAGGGAGGTTGTAGTCAGGTGGGGGCTGGGCTCTTTTTTCAGGCAACCAGTGACAGGACAAGAGGGCACAGCCTGAAGCTGCTCCAAGGGAGGTTTAGGTTGGATATTAGGAAGCACTTCCTCATGGAGAGGGTGATTAGACATTGGAATGGACTGCCCAGGGAAGTGGTGGAGGCACCATCCCTGGATGTGTTCAAGGCAAGGCTGGATGTGGCACTTAGTGCCATGGTCTAGATGGTGTGGTGGTGTTGGTCATAGGCTGGACTTGATGATCTTAAAGGTCTTTTCCAGCCTTGGTGATTCTGTGATTCTGTGAATTGAATGAAGTATCAAACTGTGTACAGTATTTTTTGGTCATTTTTTTTAAAGTAATCTTTGATGGAAGTATCTTTCTACTTTGTCCCTTTGAAGCCCAATTTTTATCCTCAGGATACTTGAAACATTCAGTCTACCCAAGCTTGGATTCTTATTTTTTCTAAGAGAGAAAAAATCTGGATTTATTTTTTTTTTCTGTGTAGGCCAAAAGAGTCCATGAGGCAAAAGACAAATATTATCTTTTAATTTTATCTCTTTGGAGATAATGCTGGAACCTAGGAATACCAGTGCACTTAGTGATCCACTTTTATACTGTGATAAGTATCTGACCATTCAGAATTTTTCCTCTAAGAAAACTACATACTTACAAATTCTTTGGTAGAAACAAACCTAACTAAATAATTTAATGGGAGATTCTAAAATCTTTTAAGGACACACATGTTTTGGGTTTTTTTGTTTGGTTTGGTTTGATTGGTTGGTTGTTTTGATGTGGGGCTTTTTTGCACTGGATTGAACTGCCATTCAGAATTAAACTCAACTGGAGGTTAACAAAAGGACACCAGGTGTCCTTTATGATGAATAAAGTTACAAAAGGTAATAAATAAAACATGGCATCACTAAGCACTGGAGACAGCTGGGGCTTTTATCTGCACTGTAATGAAATACTTAACCAGTGAACATATGTGATACTTGGAAAAAGTGACCTTTGCTGAGCAACAGGATTTTTGTTCTCCCTTTTCTAGAAAAAAATGAAAAAGTACTGTATAGAATCCTACAATGTTTATGGTTTTATTAAACCACAAGGTTCTTTAAAAGCTTCTTTATTTGTCTATTAGAATTTAATGCCATAGTGATGAAATGCACAACAGTGACAGCCCCAGACTGATGGCTCTGTTATACCATCACAGCTGTGAAGGCACTGGACAAACCATCATGTTTTAGCTGTATCCATCAGGGCCCTTCTCTAGTGAAGAGCAACTAGCTCAGTCTACAGTTTGTAGTTGTCTGTCTCCCTGAAGAAAGCACCAACCCTAGTGTCAGCAGGGTATTTTGATGAATGACCACTCATATTTGGATTAAACCCTCCAAATGCATTTTCTTTAGTGGAGCCAGCAGATAAGTAATGAATTTTGGATACTACTAAACCAAGACAAATGAGAATAGATGACTTAGACCTGGAAAGTGATATAGCTCATCAGTAGTCCCTTGGTACCATCTAGTGCCATCATCTACCAGTTGCCCTCACTACAAAATTACTGTAGCAGAATAAGAACATCACCGTATGTTGAAGAATGGGGGCAATAAAGAATGGCAGCAGCATACTTGAAAGCAATAACAATTTTTTGAAACACCTTAGAGTTGCTAGCAGGTGCTGAGAGTTATGGCTTATCAATGGTTCAGACTCTGTTCCATAAACTGTTGGTGATGACCCAGGAAGCCACTGAAGGTTTCCCTTATTGGTGCAGAACTCCGCATAGAATTGAAAGAAAATAAATCTTACCATTTATTAAAGATGGGACGTGGTTCAGTGTCCTGGGTTGAGCTTAAACCTGGATCAACCCAGGACATTCAGGATGAGTCTTGAAGACTGACACTCATCTCTTTGGCCAAAAGGTATATTTTCAAAGTACCAATGAATGCCATGACCAAACCCACTAGACTCCTTAACTTCACACCCATTCAGGTTACCTTGTGTGGTTATCTGCTGTGCCTGTTGAAGTGAAATATTGAACTGTATCATTGAAGAATCATGCTGGGGTCTCTCATTTTGGAGCTTCCTCTGTTGCTTTTGCATCTCTTGTTACATTCTGCAATGTTCTTTGTGACAGTTTCCACCTCATTCTAACCTTTTTGTGTCAACCAGTCATGTTCCATAAAAAGTACAGCTCTTGAGGGTACTCTTCATGTCCCTTTCTCTTCTTATCAGCAGTGAAATAGTTCAAAATATCAACAATACAACAAGGTATTGATATAAATACATGAATAGTCAATCAATGTCTCCTTGGAGTGAATGGGATGGTTTACATTCTTCTAAGGCAGTTTTCCACTACTCTTTGCAGACTCAGTTGTTCTCATTTTGAGGATTGTGGCTTACATGATAAGGAAGATGACAAGTCCAGAGTGACAAGTCCACCCTACAACACCTTTTCTGATTCAAACAATATTCCAGCATGATAGAAGTCACCAATTTTTCAAAACAACTGCGATCTTCATCTTTTTTCTGCCTAAAAGGTGCCTTTTTTTTGCTAATAAACTTCTAGTTCTCTTAAGGGAGGCATGACACTGACCTCAGCCAGCAATGATTATTCTTTACCTAAATATATGTGCCTCTAACCAGCAACAGAAATATGACAAATGAGTATCAGTTGAAGCCCAGCCTCCCCTGGGACATACCAACTTTCTTAATGAGAGGAACAATAACCATTCCAGTCCAGAGAGAGTTGAAGATAAATGACTGTCTACTGTTGGTATTTTGATCTATAGGACAAATATAGTGTTGTTATTGAGACTGTTTATATAAAGCCAGCTGAGCCCATAGGCCGTGTTCTTTGCAGGTAAATCCACTTGATTTCACTAGTAGAGAAAAGCAGAAATATGTTTTTAAATTTCTACTTGCCCCAGGCTCAAAAAGGACCTTTTTCCCTTTTTTTTTTTTTTTTTTTTTCCCCTTTAAATAAAGGACGATGTAATTAGTGGGACAATATCTGGAAATTAATGTAACAAAATCCACTGCTTTCTCTTAAGCTTTGCTTTTGACAGCCAAATACAATGGCTCTGAAGGCCAAAGATGTTCTTTGGGGTCAAAAAAATATTTTAGCAGGAAAAAAAGATGCACGTAAAGAGGTTCTAATCTATCTCAAAGATAGAATTACAGTAATATTTCCCAGTATTTCCAGTAATATTGCCATTTTTTCCTTCCGCTTTCAGACTGTATTGTCATACTCTGTGATGTAATATCATTATATCATATAAAGACTGTACATCATACTTACTTTAATTAACCCAGACAACTAATTTCTGTCTGATGACAGAAGTTTCTAGTGGTTAGGATAGTGTAAAAAGAAAAGAGGATTCTTATGTTGAACTGAACATCATGACATTATTGGTACACTTCTGCTGTGGTTTAACCCTAGCTGGCAACTAAACATCACACAGCTGCTTGCTCACTGCTCCCTGCTGGGACAGGGCAGAGAATCAGAAGGGTAAAAGCAAGAAAAATCTTGGGCTGAGATAAAGACAGTTTAACAGGGAAAGAAAAAGCTGTGCAGGCAAGCAAAGCAAAACAAGGAATTCATTCACCACTTCCCACTGGCAGGTAGGTGTTCATCCGTCTCCAGGAAAGCACCATCATGTGTCATGGTTACTTGGGAAGGCAGATGCCACCACTCTGAATGTTCCCTCTTCTTTATTCTTCCTCCAGCTTTATATTGCTCAGCATGACATCATAGAATCATAGAATCACAGAAAGGTTTGGGTTGGAAAGGACCTTAAGACTACCTAGTTCCAACCCCCCTGCATGGGCAGGGACACTTTCCACTAGACCAGGTTGCTCAAAGCCCCATCCAATCTGATCATATAGTATGAAACATCCCTTTGGTCAGTTGGGGTCAACTGTCCAGGCTGTGTCCCTTGCCATCTCCTTGTGCACCTCCAGCCTACTCACTGGTGGGGTGATGTGAGGAGCAGAAAAGGCCTGGACTCTGTGTAAGCACTGCTCAGCAATAAGGAAAACATCCCTGTGTTATCAACACTTCTGTCAGCACAAATCCAAAACATTAGCCTCTTATGATCTACTATGGAAAAAAATTAACTCTATCCTAGTCAAAACCAGTACAACCTCAAAACCTACCTCACTTGTAAGTTTAGTCACTCCAAAAAATGACCCTAAGTCATACCTGTTCACAAGATGCAGCCTCTATCTGACACCATCTAAACGTGCAACTGAGGATTATCAGGAAAATCATTAGGAAGCCTTTGGCAGGAAAGCAGACCTTGGGCAAAATGTATGAAAGAATAATCCACCCAACTCTACACAAAAAGAGACCCTCTGGACCAGGAAGAAGATAGAGGCTGAGGTAGTACTCTTGGAACTTGTCACCTCTGCTTCCCTCTCTCTTATATTCCTCCATGGATATGCACTGGTGAGCACATTTGGACACACAATATGTGGAGAGTGCTGTGTCCCAATGTGATGGTTCTAATATTCTTGTCTTTACGTTTATATGGGATTGCCTCCATGTCTTCTTATTCCCATCCAAAAGACAAGCAGGCTTCTAAAGAAAGTTTCTGTGTACCAGAAATGCCAAATTTTTTAGGCAAAATATTAATTGAGGACTTAGTTCATCGCCGGTACCTTAGCTCATCCTAACATGATGGAAAGAGAGAACATAGTTTCAACAGAGGACCATGCCTCCTCTCCTATCTGCCCTTTGGAGCTGCTGACTTTGACTAAAAGGGTTTCTTATGACAATTAAACCACTAAGCCAGGTACCCACAGAGATGTGGCAAGTGCTTCCCTTGTTTGGGACCAGTAGAAATAAATAGAAGACATACTTGGCAATGTCAACACTGTGGAAACAGTGCATCTTGCCTCATGAAAATCAATAGGTAGTTTCTGTGACCTTCCCTGCATGAACATCAGATCCCTTTGCAAATACTACTGATAGGTCTTCTTGCCTCAACAAAAATACCAAATGTGGATACTGGGAACAATCCAAAGACTGCAGTGCATTGCAGTTTCTGGACTACAACATATGAGTTTGCAAACACCTTCTTACTGCTCCACATCCTTTTGTGCTTTCTGATTGTCACTCATACCCCTGATACATCTTTTTAACCTAAGAAATGTGTCAAAGGGCTTCAGTGCTGGAAAGTGGCTCTTATGAAGAGGAATGCAAAAGATTCACTACACTCACCTTATGGAAGAGCTGACCACTTGTCTGCCATCTTTGGGGAACAGAATCATAGAATCATAGAATGGTTTGGGACCTGGGTTGGAAGAATGGTTGGAAGGAACCTTGAAGATCATCTCCCTGCATGGCCAGGGACACCTCCCTCTAGACCAGGTTTCTCCAAGCCCCATCCAGCTTGGCCTTGAACACTTTCAGGGGTGGGGGGGCAACCACAATATTCCTGGGCAACCTGTTTCACTGTCTCACCACCCTCATATTAAAGAAGCATGACAACAAAACTTCCACCAGACTAGGTACAATACTGTCATACTGAAGCAGGGCAGCTTTAGTAGAGACTTTTTTAAGTGAAGGAATTTAGCCCCTGCAATAATTGACCCCATAGCCACTTTTAGAGAGTTTAAAATCCAAATTAGCATTTCCAGGACACAGCCTGCTGAGAAGAAACACACCTCTTGTTAAGTCCTAGGAAAGCCTACAGCATAAAAAAAAAAACAAGTGCAATCTCTGTATTTCAGTGTCCAAATTCTCAGAAACTGGAAGCCACAACATACCATACCCAATGGAGGACGTGTCTCATTTTGGGATCCTGCAACTGGCTTTTCCCTGAGAGCTTTGCATACCCAAGCAAACAGATTTTAAGGGGCAAAGCAAAGGAGGAGAGACATTTTCACAGTAGCACACATGACATTCTTCTTGTGAGCTGTATTCTTAGGGCTCTCCTACCCCAATTCACTCCTCACATCTTTCCCCTCCAAATTTATGATCCTTGCTCACTTGGGGTCACTTTGTCCTGCAGAGTTCTGCCTCCATCATCTGAACTATATAACATATTTCTTTCCAGTTTTTGCTCCTATGAAGCTCAATGTCAGGGTTTGTTAAGCAGCAAAATTGACAGAGATTTTAACAGTTGTCCTCAGTTTTGTGGTAGTTCCCATCTCAGAGATTTTATAAATGTCCGTTTAAATCAAAGGGAGGAAAATTACTAAAAGAGAGAGAATGTTCTTTACAAAACCTTATTTTATAAAACTACTGTAGCTCAGCATTGGTTACGTATGATGCAAAAACAGTGAGCTTAAGCCAGTAATGGAGTTTAGAGGGGAAATTATGGCTTCATTATACCCAAACAATAGTTGTGCGATCAAGGAAGAAATACTAAAGGACTTTCACCAGCACTGCTGAGAGTTTTGTGGCTTACCAACTAAATTACCTCTTTCTCCTCACCTCAAGACCCATTCCAGGGGTTTACCTCAACTGCAATCATCCCTTCAGACCTGCTCACATGGTGCAGCCAGTTCCTCTGGTTTGTATGCTTTTATATTACACTTATTGGCTGTGATAATCCAATAAGAGACCATTCTCTCACTCCCTCCCAACCTCCTACCTCCATGTAACTTATAATTGGGTTGTGGTTGGGGAACATTAACTCTCCAAAGGTGTATGGAAATGTTTTCTCTGACTGTTGATCTGGGAGATTTTATTGTCATGATTACCATCTTGCTTTTCTATTCTTAGCTCCAGTTCTTGGTTTTAGTGCCTGCCATATCTCAAGAGGTTTTACTGAGACAGAAGTAATTTTCTGGAGAAGAATGTGAAAGTTTCCATGTGGTATAAAGTATGAAAAGGGAACATGGTCAAGTGAATAACAAATCAGGGTATGAATCAAGGCTTGCTAAAACCAAAAGGAACATATTTATTAACTGCAGGGAATTTGGGTCCTGGGAGGCAGACTATATCTTATAATGTCATGCTTAGCGTAGGTGGCAAAAATGTAAAAATATCACAGGTTTTTGGTGGATTTTTTTTGTGGAGAGCTATGCTTAATAATATGTGGGAGGGACTGCTGAGAGCAGGGGAGCAGAATATTTTCAGTTCTTCTCTAACATGTTTTGGCCCTTTAGTTATAAAGGGGTTTACTGGGAGATTGAACAGAATCCTTGGGGCCTTTAGCAGACACCCAGGCTGAGTCCAAAGCAAACAATCCATAAGTCAGCAGCAAGCCTTTACTCCTGATCAAGCCAGGAATCAAGGACATCAGAAGCCAGTGCCAGGTTTGCCTCTCTTGGCCACATGTAAGTGTAAAGCTCCACTCCCAAAATGAGCCTCTTGGTTGATCATATCACTTATTACTCCACCAAAAGCTTGGAGGAGATCTATGGTAGAGTGCGAAGAGAGAAAAAGTTTCAGTGCTGTGGACAGAGTGGTGAAAGGGAGAAAAAGTGACAGATTAATAATAACCTTTTCCAGAGAGATGACTTCCAAAACCTTTCTAAACCTCCGCCTCTCTCCAAACTTCAATGGATCATCTTTCATGCTCTTACCTCCTCCGTTTGTCCCCGTTCTTCAGTTTTGCCTGTATTTCTTGGTGCTACTTCTACATTCTTTCTCTGGTATTCCACCAGCTCAGACACACGCATATGGTGCCTTTAAGGGTTGGAAATCAGAATGAGGATCCCAGGAGGTGTAAGATATTCTGCCTTGTGAGGCCACCTCAGTTATCTTTTTTGCTACACCTGAGAGAAAAACACACTTTTTGACTCAATTACAAACCTTTCATTTCCCCACACGATTAAATTTGAGGAAAAAGAAACAAAACTCACACAATGCTCACTGGTGAAGCAGGAAAAGCCAAACTATTTTTTAGCCAATGATTCACAAGTTGCTGAGAATAACAGCATACTATGGGGATGTGAGGTGCATTGAGGCTTTTTGGTGCTTTGATATTGTCCTTTAGTCTTTGGAAACTGCCTTTGCCCTTTAGAAGAAGGTGAAATCCAAGACTTGATGAACAGTGCAGTTAGGATGAAGGCAGAAATGTTTGCCTCAGAGAGGAAGCTGACAAATGTGAAGTGATCCTTCATTTCACCATGATTGTACTTCAGCTTCTTATACAAGATATCTTGAAGAAGATTTTTAGCCTGGGAAAACTACATAGGTGTTGAGTTGTTATTGACAGTAGTGTATGACTCACCTCACATATGTTTTAAAGCACAGACAAGTTGGTGTTATTTGCTGTCATTTCTTAGTAAGACCAAGGATTGGTAACTGACTTCTAATCATACAGGGCCAAACTTGGCCCTGTTTACACCTGGGACCTAACTGGGTTGGAATAACCAGACATATTAACTGAAGAATTAGCAACAGTTTCCACACCAAACTCCTTTTATCTTGTTCCAAACACACAAAAAAAATAAAGCTGTTTTTCTTTACTAGATATTCATATAACCTCAATTCTCTTCAGCTGATTTTCAGTCTTCTCCATACAGGTGTATCTGCCATCTCAGAGATGTCCCAGTAATTTTTTTCATACCATCCAGTACCAGAGTTTTGTGGCCGCACCCCATGGATATCACTTCTCTGACATCATCTCCTGCAAAGATCTTTAAAACCAAGTTTTCTGATTTTGATTAATACATAAAGTGGCTGGAATGCTGCCAGGTGGAAAAGAACCTGGTGGTGTTGATCAACAGTGGCTGAATGTGAGCCAACAGTGTGCCCAGGTGGCCAAGAGGGCCAATGGCATCCTGGCTTATATCAGCCATAGTGTGGCCAGCAGGACCAGGGCAAGGATTATCCTCCTGTGCTCAGCACTGGTGAGGCTGCACCTTGAATCCTGTGTTGAGTTTTGGGCCCCTCACCACAAGAAGGACATTGAGGGGCTGGAGTGTGTCCAGAGAAGAGCAACAAACTGCTAAAGGGTCTAGGGCACAAAGCTTATGGAGAGTGTCTAAGGAAACTGGGGTTGTTCATCATGGGGAAAAAGAGGCTGAGGGGAGACCTTCTCGGGCTCTACAACTACTTGGAAGGAGGTTGAAGTGAGGTGGGGGTTGGCCTATTACCCCAAGTAACAAGCAATAGAACAAGAGGAAATGGCCTCAGGATGTGCCAGGGGAGGTTTGGATTGGATATTAGAAAGAATTTCTTCTCTGAAAGGGTTGTCAGGCCCTGGAACAGGCTGCCCAGGGAAGTGGTGGAGTCACCATCCTTGGCAGTATTAAAAAGCTGTACAAATGTGGTGCTGAGGTACCTGGTTTAGTGGTGGAGTTGGCACTGCTAGGTTAAAGGTTAGACTTGATGATCTTAAAAGTCTTTTCTGACCAAAACTGTTCTATGGTTCTAGGATAAAGCCATTTATGAGTCCTTTTATTGCCCTAAGAAATGAAGAGTGACTTTTCTTCAGTCTTTGCTTTGTACTTGCATTTTCTTCTTTGGAGACCGTAAATAGTGCAAGAACCTAGAAGCATTTATGAAGGTTGCCCTCGTCTGCCTTGCCTGGCTACCTCTAAAATACTCTGTGGAGTATTTTATTTGCTCTTATGTCAAATGAAGATGCAGGCTTAGAAGGTTAGTAACACTTAAAAGCATAGGGAAGATCAATATGGGATTTGGAAAAGTGGGAAGAAACAGCCCTGATAAAACTTTATAGCCCACAAGAGAGAGGTTTTGTTTTGGAGCATTGTAAAGGGAAACTCAGCCCAGACTTACCCCATCTAACTGAGACTCTAAATTTTGAACACAGATACCTTTGGGAAACATAAGCATCTCTAGAGGGTAGTACAGCCTATCCCAAGATGTCTTTCCACTGAATGTGAAAGGAGCTGAACCTGGCTGTTCTCCTTTTTTAGATGCTTAACATAAGATGAGGCAAATCTGGGCACAGCAGCAAATCCAACTTACTTGTAAAGAAAATGAGCTCTAAAATCACCTTGCAGATTGAAGAAATGCTGAGTCTGTGCTCTGTGCAGGACTAGAGGATCCTGGTACAGGTTTTCCAGCACTTAACATTGTTGCTGAGCATATCAGAAACACCCCAATGGAGACATAAAGCAAGGAAAGAAAAGGCAAAGGACGAGGCATTCACAGACTTGTCGGATGTTTTCCTACCTGCTGCTGTCAGAGGTGTGGGTCAGCACTGCCTGCCCCTGTGTTTTGCTAACTGCCTGTTAGCCGTGCATTACAAAAGCTGTTCCAGTATGTCAACACACTCCATGGGGTTCCCCTGGTTTTGTTTGTTTGGGTTTTTTTTGTTTCTCTATCTGGTCTGACAGTGAGCTGGCTACCACGGCTAGACAGACGATTGCAGTATTCACTCTTGGAGTCCCTTTCTCAGGAAACACATAAATGATCACACATCCATGCAATATCTTCAGCCACCGTCACCTGGACCAGAGTCCCCTGTGCTCTCCAGCTTGCCTGTGCACTTTCTTCCTCCAGATTAATGTCCTGCAGTGATGGTACAACATACAGCATGAAAGGAGCCCTTGCAGCTACACAACCACATCCACACTCTGTAGGGTCTGTAAGCCATGCTCTCAAGCATGCACCCCATCTATTCCTTCAGACACACAGCACTCTAGTAGATGTTTTGAGGGGCCTTTGAGCAACCTGGTCTAGTGAAAGGTGCCGCTGTCCATGGCAGGGGGGTTAGAACTAGATGATCTTTAAGGCTTCTTCCAACCTAACTCATTATATGATTCTATGCTGGGGGATAACATGATGGTCTCCTGCATGCACTGTCCCAACAGGTTTTCTCTTTTCTTGGGCAAAATTTGTCTTTTCTCTCTCATGACTGGAACTTTCTCTTAAAAGAAACTTCTCATGGACTCTCTCTGACAGCTCTGCATATTATCCTGCCAGTGTTCTTATGCTCAATGAACATAATCTTCCTCTGGTAGCAGTCTCTTGTGTAATGCCCAAGTTTATCCAGTGGACGTCTGCTACAGAGTCTTTCATTGATGTCCACAAGCTCTGTGAAGAAAGGAGGGAAAACAAGACTCTACCTTTCCCTGTCATTAACTTTTTTGGCTTTTTTCCCCAGAAAAAAAAAAGAGATCCAGCACAGGGATTATTCACTATAGCTAACCCTACTGGTATCATTCCTGATTGGGGAGAGATTATGTCAAAGGAAGCAAAGCAAGCAGGCAGAAGTTGCAATAAGAAAATTGAAAATTCAAGAAAAAAAAAAATTTAAGTGATTTCAGCTGTGGTGTTCAGGAATATCCTCAGGGATTTGATGAGGCTCCATCACAGGACATATTTGGAGGGAAAATTCTTTCTAATGTCTAGACAAGCAAGGTGAGAGGAGCTCCACCTTTTGGATGGCATTAAGGTGTTGGTAGTAACCTCCTACACCCCCAAGCTTCATGAAATCAATTTAATCATATTAAAAACAAAAATCAGAGGGAAAAGTTACTTTTCTCTCTAGGA
The DNA here is from genome assembly GCA_020745705.1 of Hemiprocne comata. Taxonomy (NCBI): domain Eukaryota; kingdom Metazoa; phylum Chordata; class Aves; order Apodiformes; family Apodidae; genus Hemiprocne; species Hemiprocne comata. The sequence goes on from CM036587.1 coordinate 162,552,314, forward strand.
TCAGCAAAGCTTTAAAATGCAGATTTTAATGATTCTATTGACATAGCTAAAAAGATAGAAAAGCCTGTTCTCATGGATTAGAGCCTGGCTTTCAGAATATCCAATTTCAGCTGATTTCAAATAGCAACTCATCTGAAATGGAAAAGGTGACTCAGGTTAATGAGTTGAGTGTGTATTATGCTTCATAATATAATTAATATAAGTCTTAATCACATCATTTATGTTTTAGAGTCTGTCCAAAGAGCCCCTCATTGTTGTCTAAAGGCTGCATCAGCTGGAAGGCTGATATACTGGAATACAGTGAGGTGAAGACACCTTTGTAAGTCCAAACAGAAGATGGAGGCAGGACTGGGATCTAGAACATCAGATCATCAACCAGGTACTCCAACAGTCCTGATTTCCCATTCAGCTTAGAAGCTTCATTTTGCACAAGAAGAGAGTGAGGATGGATGGTACTTCTGGGAACATCTACCTTGCTTTCTTCCAGTTTCATTCTGTTGTTTTCTGTTCCTTCACCTGTGCATTGGCAAATCACTTCTGAAACAGATGGGTGCCACCCACAGTCATTAAGTAATTTCTTAAAATAAATGAGGGATCCTGACCATCAGAGAGGATAGGAGAAAGTGCAGTGCCAGTAGCTGACTGTGGGACTAGGATCAGTGAATCTGAGTATCTCAGTATGGCTAAATACAGGATTGAAGCACTTCTAGAAACAATCAGGTTTATTAAATGTTCGAATGTATATAGGCCATTAATGTCATCTCATATCTTTATTTGTCAGCCTCTTCCCTTATTTGTCATCCTGATCTTGTGGTTCACCAAGTTTCTGCAACCCTGAGCATCTATAGTCTTGTAAAATTTACCAAAAGAAAAGGTGGAAAAAAGAATTTCTGATTAAATTACTGGAGTAAATATTTAAAATTTTCATTTTCCTACATATTTTCCTAAAACCTTAGCACAGGGGTTTCCTTGCCCTCTTTATATCAACCATAAAGGCTAATGTTCACCTTGGTGATTGGTCTTTATTTATTTTATACATGTGCCTATAGTTGCTAGCTATGATAGGTAGTGATTTTGGCATTGGTCATAACTGGAACAAAGGTTACAAAGCAGCAATCATAGAATCATAGAATGTCTTGGGTTGGAAGGGACCTCTACAGGTCATCTAGTCCAGCCCCCCTACAATAAGCAGGGACATCTCACTCTAGAACAGATTGCTCAGAGCCACATCAAGCCTGACCTTGAATGTCTCCAGGGATGGGGGCCCCACCACCTCATGACCTATCTTCTTTCTTAAATGGCACCTGATACTCTTAAAACTGACACTCCAGTTACTGCCAGCATCCAAGTATCAGGAATCCCTGACTATTATTGTGAAACTAATCAATTTTTGTTATTATCATGTATAATCACCAACCAAATTACCACTCATCGTATGTTTTATTCATCAGCTTTTCATGGCAAGGTGAGGTGGAGTTGGTCTGCTTTCCAAAGCAAATGACAAATTCTAGAATCAGTAATACAAAGAAGAAGCCAATTAAACTACCTTATTACATTTTGCTAAGCTGCTCCAGACCAATTATAACCATATTTCTTTGTGGTTTAATTAGGTTAACTCAGTTCCACAGTGTGGAAGCCTATAACAAGTGAACACATGAGAAACATGGTTCAAACTCCATGTGAGGGACCATTAATATGCTCTGAGCTGCTGCTTTGGAAGAGGCTGCACCTAATTATGTGGGTTAATGCACTTAAAGTAAATGGATGAATTGCAGCCATCTTCCATGTCTCAAGGCTCCCTAGACCAACAGAGCTGTAGATTAATAAGTTGTTAGAGGGTGATCTGTTGACCTGCCCCATTCTTTTTCATTTTCACTCCATATGCTCTTAGAGGCATGAAATTCTACTATGGAGAAATGTGCCAGTCACTGCCATTTCCATTTTGCTTTCTCTGACACTTGCTTAAGAAATTATCAGAGCTAGTGAACAGTAAAATACAATGTCTCATATGTTCAGTAACTTCAGTTGACTTTGGATCAAAACACACCATGCACAGGTGATAACAAGGCCTTCCTAGCACAAAATAGTTTAGATAAAAGACTGAGCTCCTTTCAGCTTGCTGTGCCTGACTAGAAGTCAGGCACATAGTCTAAAGCCATTGTTTAGGATACCCCTTCAGCCAACTGAAAGAATAAGTCATGCAGACTAGGCAAGTTATCTAAATATAAAAGAAAAGGCCAAGTCTTCTGAGACTATTCACACTGGGAAAAAAGACAACTTAGGAGGTATATAGCAGAGGCTTCAAAATCATGGTGTGATGGAAAGAGTGAATTGAGATGGATTGCTAACCACTTCTTTTGAAAGAAGGAAAAAGGGGATATCAAATTATAGCAGTAGGAGCCAAATACAATGATAAAAAACTCCCAGTGTTTTGTTGGGGTTTTTTCATATTTTTTTTCCTTTCTCAGTTAGTGGTAGGTCTATGAAACTCCCTTAAAAGCCACACCACCATCAGGAAATCCCCTTAATGGAAAATTTAAGCATGGAAACGGAGAGATTACTAGGGAGGAATCATCATAGGTATGTTTTCTGTCCCCTAAGTGCTTCTTTATGGCCAGTGTTGGAGACAAGAGTATCAGGTGATATGAACCATTTAGATTAGTCAGCAGAACTGTTTTTATGTTCTACCTTGCAGGCATTAAGACTTTGAATGCTCCTCAGGACTTCCTCCTGGTTAGCTATAACAGCCCTCTTCCCAGCACTGTAGATTTATATATCCTGTAAAAGTTTCCCCATGTATGGCAAAAGGGGCCTAAAGTTCAAAAAGATTGTTGAACAGTAGACAGTGGGTAAAAGAGTATCAGTTTAGACACCTACATCCCTTTGTAGTCCTAGCTTTGAGGAATAGTCCCCAAAGACCTCAGATTTGAGAAATTTCACTGGCTTCTGAAGGGGTTGTCTAAGTGACAGCAAGAGACATGCCAGATAGGTTTGTTTTCCCATGTTCATGCTTGTCCATAAGGCACTAGAGGCAGAAACTGCTTCCTATTCCACTCCTGAGTGAGAGGACTTGACAACTTAATAATTGAATTGTGTACTTAGCTCACTATGTTTCTGATGTGCCTTTTTGAAATTTATTTTCTCAGGATGTTTTTAACTTCTTTTTTTTCCACAGGTGCCAGCATGCTCTAGCTCCTCATAGTGCCCATGAAAAAAAGGTTTTATTATAATTCCTCCCTGTCACATCTCATTTTCATATTAACCCTCGACTTGTGGGGTTGTGGGATCTGCCCAAAAGGAACTGTCTGCTGTTGGAAGCTTTGAGCTCCATATCTCTGCCTGGGATATTGTAAAGAAGAAAAAATGATGCCAGTGTGCACACCCAATATTTTCATCCAAAGAATCAGTAGCATCAACAGCTGTTTAATGGCATTGCCTGATATACTTGCCATGAGGAAGGAGAAGGCAAATGTGTCCGTGAGGTGAGTGAAGCAACAGAAAATGTATCTTCAGATACAATTGCAACTGAAGGTATAGCCAATGATGCAGTCAGTGCCTTGTTGCCCAAATGGAGACTGTTAAGAACTGGTGTCTTTCAGGGGTCCATGTTGGGTTTGGTACTGTTCAATATCTTGGAGGACCATGAAGATGATCCAAGGGCTGGAGCAGCTCACCTATAAGGGCAGGCTGAGAGAGTTGGGGTTGTTCGTCCTGGAGAAGAGAAGGCTCCAGGGAGACATCATGGTGGCCTTCCAGTACCTGAAGGGGTTACAGGAAAGCTTTGGAGGGACTTTTTACAAGGGCTTGTAGTGAGAGGACAAAGGGTAATGGATTAAAACTGGAAGAGGGGAGATTTAGGTTAGACCTTAGGAGGAAATTCTTTAGTGTGAGTGTGGTGAGACACTGGAACAGGTTTCCCAGGGATGTTGTACAAGTCCCATCCCAGGAAGTGGTCAAGCCCAGGTTGCATGGGGCTTGGAGCAACGTGGTCTAGTGAGAGGTGTCCCTGCCCATGCAGGGGGTTGGAACTAGGTGATCTTTAGGGTCCCTTCCAACCCAAACCATTCTATGATTCTATGATCTTTAATGACATAGACAATGGGAGGGAGTGCAACCTTCAGCGAGTTTATGGATGACACAAAGCTGAGCAGTGCAATTATTACACTAGAGGGAAAGGATGCCATCCAGAGGGACCTCAACAGGCTTAAGGAGTGGGCCCATGAAAACCTCATGAAGTTAAACGAGGCCAAGGGAAAGGTCCTGTGCCTGAATAGGGGCAATCACCAGTATCAGTACAGGCTGGATGATGAATGGATCAAGAGTAGCCCTGTGGAGAAGGACTTGGGTGTACTGGTGGATGAAAAATTAGACTTGAACTGTCAATGTGCACTCATAGCCCAGAGGGCCAAGTGGGCTGCATCAAAAGAAACGTGGCCAGTAGGTCAAGAGAGGGGATTCTTCCCCTCTACTCAGCTCTCATGAGACCCCCTGCAATACAGTGTCCAGTTCCAGAGTCCTCAACACAAAAAGGACATGGAGCTGTCAGAGTGAGTCCAGAGGAGGTCTGTGAAGATGGTCAGAGGGCTGGAGCACCTCTGCTATGAAGACAGGCTGAGGGAGTTGGGGCTGTTCAGCCTGGAGAAGAGAAAGCTCCAGGGAGACCTTAGAGCAGCTTCCAGTACCTGAAGGAACTACAAGAAAGCTGGGGAGGAACTTTTTATAAGGGCATGGTGTAATAGGAGAAGGGGGAAGAATGTTTTTGAGCTGGAAGAGGGGAGATCTAAATTTGAGACATTAGGAAGAAATTCTTCAGTGTGAGGGTGGTGAGACACTGAAACAGGTTCACAGAGAACTTGTGGATGTCTCGTCATTGGAACTATTAGAAGTCAGATTGGATGGGGCTTGGAGCAACCTGGTTTGGTGAAAGATGTCCCTTCCCATGTCTCTTCAAATGTCCCTTCTAACCCAATCCAGTCTGTGGTTCTATGACTTAGCATGAATATAATGTTTTATAGCAACCTCATGGATTGGATTTTTTTGGAAATATCATTTGTCATTATAACCAAGCCCATAGTACACATTAGAGAGGACTATGTCTGCATTGCCAAGGGGAGATTCCATGCTTGACCTCTACAGTTTCAGCAGAGAAATACTTCACCTGGGCCATCAGTGCCAAATCCATCTGCTGTGTGAACAGATTGAAAGCTCCATCAGTCTGTCTCTGTACTGCACCACACTAACGAGGTAATCACTGAGCTTCTAATGACTGGGATTAACGAATGGGCAAGGATTGTTTGCTCTGGATCACTTGTTCAAATGCAGCTCGAGGCTCTCAAAATATTTGCTTGCAATCAGCTACGAGCTGGGTTTGTTTCAGCTTTTACTAACTAGATGAAAACATTTATCATCACCACAGGATTTCCCAAATTTGCAGTTTGTAGTGGATAGAAGGAGGGAGCTCTGTTTCAGAAGTAAACTCTCTGTAGTAAGGCAAAGCAGCAGCTATCATAATTTGTGATTCCATGCCAGTACTAAACTTGGTTGGAAAAAAGAGAGTATCTTCTATTAATTACCTTTTCCTAAGAGCAGCTCCTGAATGTTTAATATTACATGTAATGATCCAGTTACGTAGATTATGTAGGACAGATCTAGAGAAAAAAAACACCAGAAACACTGACTTTTGTTTCCTCACCAAACCTAACTGCATTGATTTAAGGGATTTTGCAGTTTTGATCCTGAATGAGCCTAAGCACCTGGATGATTTTTCTGAGCTTTTTCTGTGCTCAGCTTTTACTGAGGAAAGGCTGTGTCAGCTTTCTGGAAAGGAAGTAGTTAAAATAAGTGCAGGTGAGAATCTAGTTTAATATTTGGTATTCTTTTCTAAACCTTTGTTGTAACAAAAAATACATGACATATAGAGCTAGCAGATTTTTTTTTTTTTCTGGTGAGAAACATTTTTTTCAAAAGATACCACTTTTCATGAAGAATAAAAACCATCTCATTTTGTGAAAATCTCTTCAATGCTTTCTATAACATTTTAATTAAAACAATTTTTAAAATGCTTTATTTACTGGAGGAAAACTGCATTTATAGTACACAACACATTTAAGATTAATTTAAATGTCATTTTCAATCATATTTTCAGCAGAAAATATTGTGGGGGGGGAAATGAAACAAAATCCCAAATGCTGGTTGCATTGAAAGCTAGGAAATGGAATCACATGCAAAATCTGACATTTTTTCATGAGAAGTCTTGCTTGATTTTTTTAACAGATTGAAGGTCTTCTTTAAAAAGTGATAACAATATGTCTTAATGTTTATTTGTCCTGCTGTTTCATTAGTGTTTCTCATAAATAAATGTGGTCTTCTGTGCACACAATGGGATCCAATGAGCATCTAATTGATATGTTTGTAAATGGTGCATAGAACTGTGAAGTGAAATTGCTTAGCTCAGACCTGGCAGATCAAATTCTATAGCATTCATGGTTTTAAGTGACCAGAACTGGAGATCTGGAACATGTTAAAAGCACAATAAAGATGTATTAACAGCTATGTACCTTACATCACACTGTATACCAAATCTGGAGGCAAAAAAATAGCATTCCCCAGATACACAGGGGACATCATTAAAATCTGTAACATAAGGTAAAATGTGTCTGCAATGAAGGGGGGGAAAAAAAGGAAAAAATATTCACAATTATACGAACACACAGTCTAAAACTTAACTTTTCTTTCATACAATGAGTGTTTGTTGACTATAGCTGTTTGAATACAACGTGATCAGTAAAGCAGACATACACGTAGGGAAGAATCCGTTCCACTTCACAAGGTGATCACAGGTTCTGCAAAAGCAAGAACAACTCATCAGTATTCACAGGATTCCCACAGAGTTGCTGACTGCAAGTTGTTACTGATGGAAGGGTCACCACTCCAGGTGGTCCCAAAATTCAGAGTCAACAATGAACTAGATATCATCTCAGGTAAGTGTGTTTTCTCTAATTCCAGTCTAAGGTAATTGTGGAAGTCATGGGAAAGCTGAGAGTATTGATGAAACCAATTTTTAAAGAAATGGGAGCATATAGCCTACTGTAGCAAGCTAAAGAGTAGATTTTATATGCTCATCTATGACAGCAGCTCCCATACCTGGAGGATGATGCACCTAGTTTTAAAAACACATTTTCTTGAAAAGTGGGCTAGCTGTAGAAGCCAGAGTGTGACATTGATGCACTTGGCAGCAGATAATACATCTAAGAAATACCAGTCTGTTTTCTATGTTTCAACACAATGAAGCCAGTAGACACTTTCTCTTGATAGGAAAGACTCACCAGAATGTACATACTCTGCAGCATAAGATGTTTACACTACTTAAAGTTAATGGAAATAAATGGGCACTTTTAAATGAAAGTGGATGTTTCTCTCCAATTACTGTAAGAGATGCCTCTTAGGACAGACATGAGCAGCAAGATAGCACCTCCAAGAAAGACATCAGCACTATAGACTACTGAGGTTAGAAAGATTGTATTTTTATACTCACTACCTCATAAAGCAGGCCAGTGTGTTTATAGTAAACATCACTATGAAATATATAAGCAAGCTTTCTATTTATTCTACCTCTACATCCTTAGTGAATATTGTTTGTATATGTGCTATATAAAAAAAAATAATAATCTGGTTAAATCTGGTATCAAAGGAAAAGAAAGAGATGGAAAAATAGTCTGTTATTATATTATACAAAATACAAAACCACACACATGTTGCTATTGATGCCAGTTATTAAAATTTGTCATAATAAGGTGTTGTTTAGATCATCTTTTGACATCAGGTATTCACTGTGTGCTGTGCTGCATGTACAAAGCACAGAAGACAGATCCTGCCTTGAATTCACATAAACACCACAAAGAGCTAAAAGAAACACTGTTCTTTAATGAGACAGGGTTTGCTTCTGAAGATGACATTCACCTCAGCTAATCTGAGGTGTAAGGATCTCCACCTGAGCATAATAGCTCCCAGGCTCCTATTACAGTAAATACAGATCTAATCAATTCAGCCAACAGATTTTTAGGGTGGGAGTCATTTGAATAATATCAACTTCAGAATGACCTAAATTTTGCTGTTATTAACTACAAACTGATCTTCCAGATGACTGACTCAGACGTAGAAATGTACACTGTGGACACCCAAATTCAGTTGCACCAATTCAGAAGAAGTCCTTCTAATATCACAAAAGGATTTACTAGAGTTACTCAAGTGGAAAGGATCTGAAAAGGGGATAGACATCAATAATCATATAACTTTTCCATCCTGTTCACTTTATATTTCACAATTTTTTTTCAAAGAGGAAAGTTTGTAAGTGGAGCGAAAAGAAAAATACCTGAAAAGGAAGGAATGTTTCTTTAGGTGCCAAACAACAGCATGTTCACTGCATGTGGAAGTCACAGAATCACAGAATACATGGGATGGGAAGAGACCTCTGGAGATCATCTAGTCCAATCACCAGCTCAGAACAGAGGCAGCTGAAGCAGAGTTATTGGGGCTGTGTCCAATTGGATTTTGACTAGTTCCAAGGTTGGAGACTTCAGGGCTTCTCTGGTCAACCTGTTTCCTTACTTGACCACTCGTAGAGTAAAAAAAAAGTGTTTCCTTATGGTGAAACAAATTTTCATCTATTTCAGGTTATGCCCATTGCCTCTTGCCCTGTCAGTGGAAACCACTGAGGAAAGTCTGGTTCTGTCGTCTTTATACATAGAATCACAGAATCATAGAATGGTTAAAGTTGGAAGGGACCTTAAAGATCATCAGGTTCCAACCTCCCTGCTATGAGCAGGGACACCTCCCACTAGACCAGGCTGCACAAAGCCTCATCCAACCTGGCCTTGAACACCTCCAGGGATGGGGCTTCCACAACCTCCCTGGGCAACCTATTCCAGTGCCTTACTGCCCTCATGGTGAAGAATTTCTTCCTAATGTCTAACTAAAATCTCCACTCTTTCAGTTTAAAATCATTACCCCTTGTGCTATCACTGCCCTCTCTGGTGAAAAGTCCCTCCCCAGCTTTCCTGTAGTCCCTTCAGGTACTGAAAGGTGCTATAAGCTCTCCCCAAAGCCTTCTCTTCTCTAGGCTGAATAGCTCCAACTCCCTCAGCCTGTCTTCATAGCAGAGGTGCTTAAAGATAATCAAGTTCCAACCCCTCTGGCATGGGCAGGGACACCTCCCACTAGACCACATTGCTCCAAGCCCCATCCAGCCTGGCCTTGAAAGCTTCCAGGGACGGGGCAGCCACAACTTCCCTGGACAACTTGGGCCAGTGTCTCACCACCCTCATGCTAAAGGATTTCTTTCTAATGTCTAACCTAAATCTACCTCTTCCAGTTATACCCCCCATCAGTTATTTATGCAGATGGATAACATCCTCCTGAGACTTGCCTTCCCCAGGCTGCAGTCTCAGCTCTCTCAGCCTCTCCTTATATGTCAGATCCTCCTGTTCCTTCATCATTTTTGGAGCCCTTTGCTAGATTCACTCCAGTATGTCCATGTCTATCTTTTGTCCTGAGGAGCCTAGCACTGGACACAGCCCCCCCAAATGTTTCTCACCAGTGATGAATATAGGGAAAGGATCACCTCCCTCGACGTGTTGGCAACACTTTGGCTAGCCTAAATATGTTAACATCCCTGAGCTGCCAAGTGGCTGTCTTGATTTCTTAGCAGTGTCCTCAGTGCAGACTCGTTCATGCCATGCACTAGATGACTCCATGAGGCAGTCAATCAGTAAATGACAAATTCAAGTCAATCACTAGCAGATGCCTTTAGATATTTTCTGTGGGTGTGTACGTGTTTGTATGTGTGAATACATGTGTACATGTTTGTGTGTGTGTACATATGTATAGGCACACACATGCCTGTGTGCAGGAGAGAAAGAAAGCAGTCTAATCAGATCCTTTGGAGTTTGGATGGGCTTTTTCCCTGAGGACCAGCATGTAGGGCACCATATGTCTGACATGAAAGCAAATCCTACTACCAGCACAGGCCATTTCTCTTGGCAGGCTCTGCAGATACTGGGGATTTCAAATCTTGATTTGTAGGCAGGGAAAACAGTCAACATTGCAAAAGCCATTTAAATTAGACATAGATAATCTACAGACTTGGCTCTTGATTGTACCAAGAGAGATTCTCCAGACACAACTTGACTAAAAATTATATCGGGTCAACAAACCAATAGACTTAATGTATGTTTCTGGTTTAGATGAAGATAAAATTGAGTTATTTTTGTGTTGCTGAAAAAGAGTTTGGTTCTGTCATACTCTTATGTTTTGATTAAACAAGGTTTTTTACTATTTGCTCTAGTAATACTTACAGTGAATTTAACAGTTCTAGTCATGGACTTTTCAGTCTTGTGTTAGCTACCATAGCAAGAGAGATGTTACAATCTATAGGATAATAAAACATGAAAACAAATATTTTGGGGTAGATCTTTGGGGTTTTTTTAGTATCTGGGGTAATTTACGAGTAGAAACCTCGGTGACTTGAGGCTTTGTCCATCCATATTTCAGTCATTTCTATTACCTTTGTAGTCAATGAAAGGAAACAGGGATATTTATCTTGAATTTATTTGTTTTCATGCATAAAGAGAGAGGGCAAGAAAGAGAAGGGCAAATGAAAGAAAGACCCTGCTGCTATCAGGCTGCCCAAATTACTCTCCTGTGCAGGCTAGCAGACCTCTTTACAGTGAACTGCAAAAATAGACTGTAAAGAGCTGCCCCAGCTGCATGGTAGCTCTAAGTTGAAATAGGAACCTGAGCTACGGATCCATCCTACAGCCCTCTTTGGCTTCCAAGAAGCATCTTTCACCCCTTTGTATTTTACGGTGTAGACTCTTCTCCTTTATTTAGTTTAGGCTGTTCTACCTGTGAATTAAAGAGCTAGTCTCGCATGAAGATAAATTCTCCAGGATAATAAACCAATTTGATCCTACCTACTGTTGTTTCAAATCAAGTGAGATCTTTGTCTTTCCTCCAAGAAAACGTGAGGACACACATCATGCTGTGTAAGTCAGTCCTAATGATACAACCTTTGACTTTTGCAAATTTATCCAGATTTAAGTCTTTTTCATAGACATTAACCTCAATTGACTTCTTGTACTCCATTACTAATACTAGTTGACCATTTTACATGCAGAGAGATTTTTGGCCAGTTGAATCATAGGATCATAGAATGGTTTGGGTTGAAAGGGACCTTAAAGATCATCTAGTTCCAACACCCCTGCCAAGGGCAGGGACACCTCCCACTAGACCAGGTTGCTCAGAGACCAATCCAACCTGGCCTTGAACATTTACAGGGATGGAACATCCACAATTTCTCTGGGCAACCAGTTCCAGTGTCTCACCACACTCACACTAAAGAATTTCCTCCTAATGTCTAACCTGAATCTCCCCTCTTCCAGTTTTAATCCATTACCCTTGAAAGTGTGAAACAGCAGTGTTCATTACAAGCTGATGCCATTTAAACAACTAAAGAAGACCTATGAAATTATCAAGTGGAATTCTGTATCACTGAAAGAGAAGACTTGATCCAAAGCTCACTAAAGTCAGTGTAAACACTCTAATTGACTTCATCTAGTTTTGCATCAGGACCATATGAAAGTTCTTATCGTTGCCCAGCAAAGTCATAGTCTGTAAAGCCACACTGTTGAAGGAAGTCTGATGAATTGTCTAAAGGACGGAGAATATAAGACAGAATGAACAGGTGGATTTTGACACTGAGTGCTGAAAACATGGACATGGAAACAGCTCTTCAGTATTATTCATAGCCACCTTCTAAACATGTCAAACTCATGCAGGAAGTGAGCATATGCCAGAGCTGGACCTTCAGCCCAAGTATCCTGAGCTGCAGCCCACAGAAAGGAAATGTTAGGTTTTCGCCCTGATTTTGCCACTTTTGTTTAATTCAGCTTTTTTTGGTTTTGGGGTTTTTTTGTGTTTGTTTGTTTGGTTTTTTTTAATCATTGTTTCATTTCATGTTCCCATTAGCCTGTTTTCAAGGCACATATATTTTGATGTTTTCAGACTGAAACCTTCACATATGCAAATCTACACTGATTAAGCCCATGTCTTGTCACAATACATTGTATTTTTCTGCTTGCCCCTGAAACTGTTGTATACTCTATACTAGTTTCAGATGTACATTGGAATGTAGTTGCCCAATACAGCAGAGCTGAAATCTTGAAACAGCATTTCATTCATGACAGAGAATGTAAACTTATCCAGAAAGCTGCTAGTGGATGAGGATCTAAGTTTTCTGTTTCTGAAAACCCTCAAGAGAGTGTTGAAGGGAAAGTAGGAAACCTCCACCCTAAAAATAGGGCCTTGCTTCTTCTCAGCTCACTGAAGATTCTTCCTCCAGAAAATGCATACTCATTTTCTCTTTATATTATCTTTCTTGTAGAATCATTGTCACCCTACTTCTCAAAAAACCATCCCTGTCATTGGGGATTTCCTTCATCACATTCCAATAACAAACTGAAGACTCTTATTTGGAACCACCTTCTTCAGAATGCAATGCAGAAGAGTAAGGTTCGAGGTGCAGAAGTCACAAATTCATTTTGTTGCCTTTAAAAAAAGGTTAAAATTGCCAGCAATGCGTGATCTAAATCTAAGTGACATAAAACAGATGGCACTGAATGACCAAGAAAATAGCACTGGTCTTTCTCCATCCACTTTGCACTTTTAGCTGCATTAACTTTGCTCAGCTACACTGTACAGTCGTCTTCTCTTTATTTTTTTTTCTCGTTTTCTTCTCCTTATTTTTAAAAGCAATCTGGGATCTTCGGGAGTGGAGACATTGTTAGAGTAATTGTGATAAATCCTGTTTCTCATGAGGAGGATGAGAAGGAGAACACGGCACAGAGACTTTATTTGCAGGCATTTCAGAACAGGATGTTTCGTCCTGTTGCCATGGAACAAAAAGGTGAATGATTTTGTTCAGCCTTTTGCAAGGAGCATGGTGGCCAGGCAAAAGCTGCTTGCAGAGAACAGCAGGGACAGTGCTCCCACTGCACCTCTTTGATCAGACTTCTAGAGCAATGGAGGCAACTTGAAGATTTTATCTTAAAAGATAGAGGCACCACCACTTACACGGCCTATTTTTCTCCCTCTTGCCTCACCTTCAGAGTGCTCCAAAGCAACCTGAACGTTCATCTTTTCTTTTTTTTTTTTTTTTTTTTTTTTTAAATATGCTTTAACTCCTGTGTCCTCAGGGGCAAGTTAATGTTTGAGCCAGACTGTACACATCTCCATTCCCCAAACTTTATGAACAAGTGACTAGAGTCTCACTTGCCTTGAAAGAGGCCTCATCTCTTTTGGTGTGTGCAGTCACTACCTCTTTCTCTAGAGGGAAAAGGCTCCCAGACTCACATTTGACAAAGCCTGTTGTGTGGAGGGAGGAAGAAGAGAGAGAATCAACTTTAGGGATATCCTGAATTATTCTGGCAAGCACTCTGGGTAACACCAAAATGAGAGACAGAAAACACTGGCCAGATAAAACACAATGTGCTGTGGACTAATAGAGATTAGACAGCAGGCCTGACAAATCATCACCTTGCACCAATGTGGCAAATCCTGTGTTCCCTTGGGAACATGCAGAGTTACTGGCATTTGACTTTCAGCTTGGATTAACTATCAGGAAGAAAAATGCTGACTCCGATTAAAATATGTCTGGTTCATGAAAATACAGTTTCAAGGAGATGGATACTTAAACACTGGAGTATGTAGTCAAGGCTGCCCTGAATGCAAATCACTCAGTACCCATTCTGTGTATCATTAGTATTTCACTGTCCCTGAGAATCTGCTAAGAGCCATGGGGAAATACCAGACTTTCACCTTGCAGCAGCGTTTAACTACAGAACAAGCAAATCAGAGCTGTAAAAGGTGACAGAAACCCTTAAATTCTCATTCCTGTGTTAGTGGAAATAGAGCTGATAAATCCTAAAAAAGCCCATGAAAGACACAAAATGAGGTTAACATGAAACTCCAGCTATTTCAGCTAAAGGAGCAGCAACTGTTTGTGCCGTGTTTGCTTAAAGTGAACTGGTGGAAGCAAAACCTGGTTTGTGCAGAACTAGAGAAATGGGAGTTGAAAACTCACCTGTTTGGACAAAAAAGTAACGGATATTTCAGTGCAGCAGACCTGCATATTTAAATGCAATGAATTGCACTTAATCTTCCTCACATTAATTTATTATTATTTTTTTAAAGGCTGTTCAACCACAAAGGGAACAGAAATTATTTTAGTCAATGAAGATAGAGATTTAATGGATAAAACTCCCAGTACTAGAATTAGAACTGCAGCTTGTAACGTTTTCGTTAAGAATAGTACTGGAAATACATTGCTGCACAGAGAACTAATTAAAAACAGAACTAATACATTCCATAGATGTAAATATAATTCATTTATTGCATCCATCTGAGCACTAGCTGTTATTAACTTTGGGTGATGCTGGTTTTACATACATATGTTGGTGTTATTCATACAGATGGTTCTAGGGGTGAAGCACTGAATGGAAGTGTGCTTCACATGGTTGCTTCACTTACACTCTAGTGATAAATACTTGATTAATGCAAAACCTAATCCCATCAGAAAGGAGATACTCTAGTAGATACCAGGGAGACTAAAGCCTTTAGTCCTGGCATCAGAGCAAAGGCTTGTGCTGGGGAAGAGCAAATATGTCAGGGAATTCACGCTGATATTTGTAGATAACCCTGATACATCTTTTGGATACCTCCTCATTTGGTCCCTTAGTTGGCTGTTCATAAATGAGGGTAAGAATAACTGAACAGTTTCCCTTTGATCTCTCCCAGCATCCTTCTAGTGAATGTGGGGTGAAATATTTTGTCTTTTGCAGGTTTGTTCCTTTTTCTACTGCTCCAGACAAGTAAATATGGACAACTGTGAAAGAGATTCTTTGCATCCAAATATTAACGCTCCAGATCAACACAAGTCATGCTCATTTTACTTTAGAGAGAAGAGACACAAGCACTTCTGGAGGACAGTCAGCTCACCTTTAACTAATACAATGTCAGCTGGACATTAGGAAATTTTTTTTCTCTGAAAGGGTTGTCAGGCATTGGAACAGGCTGCCCAGAGAGATGGTTGAGTCACCACCCCTGGATGTCTTTAAAAGTCACATAGATGCGGTGCTGGAGGATATGGTTTAGGGTGAACATGGTAGAGTAGGGTTAAAGGTTGGACTTGATGATCTTAAAGGTCTTTTCCAACTTAAATGGTTCTACGATTCTATGTTGCCATGATTCTAATCTATTCAGCAGTTCAGAAAAATCACCATTTAACATGTCTGTATCTCTATATATTTGCCTGAAAGGGAGCATCAGGTGACTAGTTCAGGTTTAGTTGACTAAACTTCTGTGAAATTAATCCCATTCTGCTTGTTTTATATTTTACCTCTGGAATAAATAATCTTGTATTATCTTACTCTGTTCACAAGTTTTAATGCTTTGCTTTGTATATTTTCTCTATTAAAAACCTACAGTGCCAAGATACACTCGTGTTGCAACTACTAATATGAGCAAAAAAACTTGTCTTCATAAAAACGTGCCCTGGAAGTGATAATTTCTGTTGGGATTCACTTCATTCTTTCATTTTTAATGTACACACAAACTGTTTCCATTTTCACATGGAGACCAAATTATCCTAATTTCCTTGAGCAGTATTATTGGAAATATGTTTATTATATTAGCATATATATATATGTATTAGCTCTCATGCTAGATCCTACTGACAGCCATCTGATACATGGATCTGCCTTCCATCTTCTTTTCCCCATGATGGTTTTCATATACAGAAAAGCAACCCCCTCCTCTAATATGGATGTTCTCTTGCAATCTCCACCAAAAATGAAAATAAAATAAAATAAAATATAAAATAAAATAAAATAAAATAAAATAAAATAAAATAAAATAAAAAATAAAATCCACAGAATAAAAGGAAGAATGGAAAAATATTTTCAGGAAAGATCTCTGAGTTACTAAACAGTGTCAGAAGTCTCTGAACAGGAAATAGTCAAAGACTCGGACAGTGCCTGAGGGAATATCCTATGTACCTCATCTGTTATTACTCTTTATTACTCTATTAAATGGGTGAAACATTTCTTTTGTACTGACAAGAGTGGGTATCCCTACATCCTTGAAATCAGATGGATCAGGGTGATGCATCTATTTTAACCTTGTCTGTTTATTAACCTTATTGTGAACAATATCACTAAAGGCTTTATGTAGACTGCCAGAAATGTCTTCATTTTCTTTTGGAAAGAGAAAGAAGTTTGTTGGAGAGGGAAGATAAACATAAGTAGAGGAGCCAGTTATACATTAGATATTCTGTATTGTGCCTCTGGTTCTATTTATGTGAACAGAAATTATTAAGATTTTACTTACTCTTTAGTATGTAGTGCTATAAGGGATTAAGAGACAAAAGAGGGGAGATGAAGTACTTAAGGGCTTCATGAGACAGAGAGAGAAATTTTGGGTATCAAAGAAGCCTTTTTATGGCTAAACCCATTAACAAAAGGGAAGAAAAAAGCAATCTCCATTTAGGTATTTTTAACAGATCTTGGATACCACAGTGACTGAGCTCTTTGACACACTTAATGCAGAAGTGAAAAATGAGTCTAGACAAAATAGAAAAGAGTAAACTGTAGGGAATTACTATGAATTCATGGAATGGAAAGAGACTTTGAGTTATCTTTGTGTCTCTAGTTATTTAAAAAGCTGTATAATTGCAGTAGTTACTGCACAGACTTTTTCATCTGGGCACAACTGAGATCTCCTGGAAAATAGCAATTAACAAGGAATTTGGACATGGCCCACTGCCTTACTCAGAGTAATATTACAGGACATCATATTCAGGGTGTCTGAGCAGAAGTCTCACACATCCTCACGTGCACCAAGCAGTAGTCCTGAAATTCACCCCTGACAGGAATAGCAGCAGCACTGAAAAAGGAGGCAAATAAGCCTAGAAATAACAAATCTGTAATATTAATCCTCAGTTCTCTGCTCTGTTGCTGACCTGCACTTGGTGGCAGTTGGGAGGATCAGAATAATCTCAAATTGCACTTTACCAAGTCTCTCTTTAGAGGTCTTTTGCGTTCACTGCATTTTTAGGTCGGAACTCCTGGTTTGGAGGTGTTAGATTTCTGCAGCATGACACCCGAGTCCATCACTTTAAGTGACACCTAAAAGCATGGGATTCCTCTTGTGCTTCCTTCCCCCAGTGATGCTAGATTGCAGCTGCATCTTGAAATAAACAGCTCCTTCCTCCTCTGTAACAGATGGTGCTGTGAAACCCCGGGTACAAGCAGAGCTGTAGCAGCAGTAATGAATAGGAAAGCTGGGCAGACCGGGGTGGGAAGGATCAGGCACACTCAGGAGACCACTTTGCCTGTTATTCCCAACAGTGAAGATGAAGGACAGGTGGATCATTGTGAGAAGGATGGGAACACTCTTTAATACATGTCAGGCTGTATTTTAGACCAGCTTCATCTTCTTTTTTTCTTCACTGAGGGACACTAAATATTTAAAGGGAAACTGTGATGCTACTTAAAAAGCACTTACCTAATTAAACCTCAAATGCAGAATTCCCTGTTCAGAGATGCACTCTGTGATGCTCACCACCTCAGCCATATGGCACTTTAATAGATACTAGCAGAGGGAACCCTTTTTATATTTTAGCAGATGGGTGCATACTGGGGTTGGAGCAGAGGGGAGAAGGAAACAAAATGTAAGGAAAGAGAATCAAGAAAGAAAGACAAAGTTCAAAGGATGAATTCTTACTGAACTCTTCCATTCCTGCTCAAAACTGCTGGAGGTCTTGTTTCATTCCTAGAAAGAGCTTCTGTTGTTTCCAAACCCTTGGACTCAGACTCACTGGTAACAAACCTTTTCACTGCAAAGTTACTCTGTGAGAAGTTGTATTTAGAGCAGAAATACCACTATTAATTTCAGAGTTTTCTCACCCAACCAATATTTGCATGAGTTTAGGAGAAGCATTCAAATTTTTATAATGTTTCTTCTACTGTATCTTCCCCCTCCAGGGTCATGCTGGCAGTGAATATTACAATCTCAAAAAGTTTGAGCTTTATCAAAAAAATAGCCTGAGGACCTCAGAAGAGAAAGCCAGTGCCATAGCATGTTGCAGAGGAAACATGGTGAACATCAACTCAAAGAGAGCCAGAAAAGTAAGAGGTATTGGAAAATAAGCCATTTATTGGGATATCTAGCATACAGATAGGTCCTGATCTGGTAAGACTCCAGTTTCAGAATCATAGAACCATATAATAATTTTGTTTAGAAAAGACCTTTAAGATCATCAAGTCCAAACATTAACCTAGGACAGTGCCAACTCCACCACTAAAATAAGTCCCTCAGCACCACATCTGCACATCTTTTCAATCCCTCCAGGGATGGTGACTCTACCACTGCCCTGGGCAGTCTGTTCCAGTGCCCGACAACACTTTCAGTAAGGAAATTGTTCCTAACATCCAAGTTAAATCTTTTCTGGTGCAACTTGAAGCCATTTCCTCTTGTCTAATCACTTGATATTTATGAGCAGAGACTGATCCTCCCTTGCTCCAAACTCCTTTTTTGATCCAGGACAGGATGATGTTGGCCTTCTTGGCCACCTGGGCACACTGCTGGCTCAAATTCAGCTGCTGTCAACCAACACCCCCAGGTCTTTTTCAGCTGGGACTTTCCAGCCACTCTTCCCCAAGCCTGTAGCAGTTCATGGGGTTGTCATGACCCAAATGCAGGACCCAGCACTGAGCCTTCTTGAACCTGAATTAATTGCAGGTATTCTCTTCCCAAAATAAGACAGAGGGACTGTGGGGCCAAGGTAATATGATTCCATTTACATTACAATTGCTACATGGTTTAATATTTCCCAAATTTGCTCAGATGGCTGCTGTTGCCTCTTCTGGCCTGAGTGTCAAGGATATAAGATGATCGTGGCTTTGGTGCCTGAGTCAAAATGATATATGATACCTTTCCATCTTTGCCTTACAGTACTTCCATAAATAGCATTCCCTTCATCACATGTCTTTGTTTCCCCTTTCTCAGGGAAAGATTAATTTGTCTCAAAAGGCCTGTGGAAACTTGGTGGTACTCTTCTGTCCTCCAGGGATTGACAGGGACCTCTTTCTAGGGGACTGTGAAGCCCAGCACACAGAGCCACTGGGTTTTGCAATGAATGGAGGAGACTGGAAATTAGCAGCACTGTGGCTGCACCATCCAACATGGCACTCTAGATAATTTGTTCTGCCAATGTTACTGTACCAATTCTGGGGCTGAATCACCCAGGCTTATGTATCTGCCCCAGCTCAGGCTGGGCTCTTCTCCCAGGCAACCAGTGACAGGACAAGAGGGCACGGCCTGAAGCTGCTCCAGGGGAGGTGTTGAACACATCCTGGATGTGTTCAAGGCAAGGCTGGATGTAGCACTTAGTGCCATGGTCTAGATGGTGTGGTGGTGTTGGTCATAGGCTGGACTTGATGATCTTAAAGGTCTTTTCCAGCCTTGGTGATTCTGTGATTCTGTGATACACAACATAAAAATTATGATAAGTGCACTAATAAGAAGATGCAGGGTTTATTATCTTGTTCTATAGAAACTGTGAATCCACAGGATCTATTAAATATTTACTTAACCAGTGTTTTTTCTCTTTGTTCCAACTTCTGATGTCCACCTGTGTACCATAAAAAACAATCTCCTATGAATGTATTCTTAGAGCATTAATTCCTCTATTGAGAAAAGTTCTTCTTATTTTAATCCTTTATCTGAATTTCTTAAGAATTAAATTATAATTAATGTAGGTTTTTTCATTATTATTCATGACTCTCTGCAATAGCTTAGTATTTTAACATGACAAAGCTGTTCTTTTCCAACAAAGAACTATTTTCATATTGGATTTTACTGAATTTTAACTCTGAGAAATAATAAACAGAAATTTATTCAGATGTCTGTGTTTATTTCAAACTTTATTTCCCAAACTCTCTCTAGATCTATGTCAGATTTAAATGTCTGTGTGGGCAAACTAGGTCTACTCACGGTTGTCACCTTGCAAGCCTTTTAATGGGCCCAATATCATAGAATCATAGAATCATAGAATCATAGAATCTTAGGGGTTGGCAGGGACCTCTGAAGATCATCGAGTCCAACCCCCCTGCTGCAGCAGGAACACCTGGGGCAGATCACACAGGAACGTGCCCAGACGGGTCTTGAAAGTCTCCAGAGAAGGAGACTCCACAACCTCTCTGGGCAGCCTGTCCCAGGGCTCTGTCACCCTCACAGTAAAGAAGTTTTTCCTCATGTTGAGGTGGAACTTCCTGTGTTGTTTCTTGGTGTCACTTCCCCTCAACCTCATCCATGACAGTAGGTCATGCAAGACATGCTCTCAAATTATATCCTTAGAACATTACCAATTCTTATATTAAAATCATCTTTTATCTAACACTTTAAAGATTTTTGGCTGGAGCTACCTAGTTTATTTGTTCTGGTTTCTTTTATTTTGTTTGTTTATGCCAATGACAAATCTAGAGTTTCTCTCCCAAATATTAATGATTTTCCATCAGACTTAATTTCAAAACCTAACTACTCATTTCTGCCTTCCTTCACCTGAGATTCAACTTTGCTAATAGCTGGAAAAAATCGTTGCATTCTCCAGCTAACAGGCAATACTGCAATATAACATCCTGCTCACTGCTTCCAGAATTTCCTAAATAACTGGTGTGATAAAGGCAGAGGTCATGTTGTGGATTGGCCCAACGACATAAGGTACACTCTTCTTTTAGTCATTTCCATGGATGGGATTTAGTGTCTCTGCCCCCATGGGGAAAGCAATGGCAGAGATGTATGTCCCTGGATGGCATAACTGGCCAGTCCTGATTTGATGAGGTTGCACTCAGTAACTGAGAAGAAATTGTCATGGATCAACTGTACGCAAGGGTAGGACATCTCTAAATCCATTGTGGGGCTGATGGAGTAAATCACACAGTTTCAGCCAAGCATTTGCATTTTATATTATACATCTATTTTTTTCAGAATTCTTTCAATGGATCTTTTCTAGCTTGCCCTACATCATACATCATGAAAGGAAGAAGAATTTCCAACCTGAGAGGCAGGAAGCAGCTGAGATGAACCCTCTGTTAGAAAAGAGAAAGCAAGCATGATGGTGGCAAGTGTTGTACCATCTTTGTCAAGTTGATTGTAAATACAGAGGGTCTGGTTCTCACACTGGAAACACTTGATGCTTAATGTAATTCAGTTTATGGCCCCAATGCACTGCAAGAGTGGTGTAAAATGGTTTTCAAGTTAATGAGAATCAGGCCTAGGGACTCAATATTTGCTTTCTACTGTGCTTCTATGGTTTCATAGCTATGTTTACAGGCCAGTAAAGAGACATAAATACAAAATCACCTCCATCCCTCCACCTATCTATCCATCCATCCAAGAGAAGTGCAATGCAGCTGCTGTTGCACAGTCTAAGCCTTGACTGAATTACAAGTAGGATTAATTAGGTCTTTTATATTTAGGTGTTAAATTCAGGTGTTTGCCATCTCCCACAGCATTCTCCTGGAGAAGCTGGAGGCACATGGAGCAGACAGGTGCACTCTCTGCTGGGTAACAAACTGCCTGGCTGGCTGAGCCCAGAGACTTGTAGTGAACAGGGTTGGATCCAGTTGGTGGCTGGTCACCAGTGGTGTCCCAGGGCTCAGTTTTGGGTCCAGTCCTGTTCAATATCTTTATTAATGATCTAGATGAGGGAATTGAGTCCTTCCTAAGTAAGTTTGCAGATGACACTAAGCTGGGTGGAAGTGTCAATTTGCTTGAGGGTAGGAAGGCTCTGCAGAGAGACCTGGACAGGCTGGATCAATGGGCCAAGGCCAATGGTATGAGGTTTAACAAGGCCAAGTGCTGGGTCCTGCACTTGGGTCACAACAACCTCATGCAAAGCTCCAGGCTTGGGGATGAGGGGTTGGAAAGCTGCATGGTGGAGAAGGACCTGGGGGTGCTGGTTGACAGCTGACTTAACATGAGCCAGCAGTGTGCCCAGGAGGCCAAGAAGGCCAAGGGCATCCTGGGCTGCATCAAGAATAGTGTGGCCAGCAGGAGTAGAGAGGTGATTGTGCCTCTGTACTGGGCCTTGGTGAGGCCACACCTTGAATACTGTGTTCAGTTCTGGGCCACCCACTACAAGAAGGATGTTGAGTTGCTGGAGCATGTCCAGAGAAGAGGTACCAGGCTGGTGAAAGGCCTGGAGGACAAGTCCTCTGAGGAGAGGCTGAGGGAACTGGGGTTGTTTAGTTTGAAGAAGAGGAGGCTGAGGGGTGACCTCATTGCTCTCTACAGCTACCTGACAGGAGGCTGTAAGGAGGTGGGCGTTCATAGAATCATAGAATCATAGAATCCTAGGGGTTGGAAGGGACCTCGAAAGATCATCTAGTCCAACCCCCCTGCCAGAGCAGGGTCACCTAGAGCACATCACACAGGAACTTGTCCAGGCGGGTTTTGAATGTCTCCAGTGAAGGAGACTTCACAACCTCCCTGGGCAGCCTGTTCCAGTGCTCTGTCACTCTCACAGTAAAAAAGTTTTTTCTGATATTTACCTTGAACCTCCTATGCTCCAATTTGCACCCATTACTCCTTGTCCTGTCATTGGTCATCACTGAGAAGAGCCTAACTCCATCTCCCTGACACTCACCCCTTACATATTTGTAAACATTGATGAGGTCACCCCTCAGCCTCCTTTTTTCCAAGCTAAAGAGACCCAGCTCCCTCAGCCTTTCCTCATAAGGGAGATGTTCCACTCCCTTAATCATCTTTGTAGCTCTGTGCTGGACTCTTTCAAGCAGTTCCCTGTCCTTCTTGAACTGAGGGGCCCAGAACTGGACACAATACTCCAGATGCGGCCTCACCAATGCAGAATAGAGGGGGAGGAGAACCTCTCTTGACCTACTAACCACACCCTTTCTAATGCACCCCAGGATGCCATTGGCCTTCTTGGCCACAAGGGCACATTGCTGGCTCATGGTCATCCTCCTGTCTACCAGGACCCCCAGGTCCCTTTCACCTACACTACTCTCCAGCAGGTCAGCCCCCAACCTATACTGGGACATCGTGTTGTTCTTCCCCAAATGCAAAACTCTACACTTCCCCTTGTTGAATTTCATCATGTTTCTCCCCGCCCAACTCTCCAGCCTGTCTAAGCATTGGTCTCTTCTCTCCAGTGAATAATGACAGGACGAGAGGGAATGGCCAGAAGTTGCACCAGGGGAGGTTTAGGCTGGATATTAGAAAGAATTTCTTTGCTGAAAGAGTGGTTGGACAGTGGAACAGGCTGCCCAGGGAGGTGGTGGAGTCACCATCCCTGGAAGTGTTTAAAAGAGATATAGATGTGGTGCTTAGGGACATGATTTAAGCATTAACAGGTTAAAGGTTATGGTGAGTGGATTTAGGTTATCATTGGACTTGATGATCTTCAAGGTCTTTTCCAAGCAGTTTGATTTCTGTGACTCTGTGTTACAGTATTTTCTGTAAATCTATGCCTTTCAACCATTTCCAATCAGCAGCATTTTATTCAAAGGCAAAAGTTTTCATGAGCTTCATTTTATAGGTCTTCTGTGAGTAAAAAATGAATTAAGGATGACAATGATAAACCTAAATAATGTATCATGAATACATTTCAAAATGCTGACAGAAAATATTCAGCCTTGCATGGAAGAAAAGCTTGGGAAAAACAGAAACAGATTTCTTTTACCTTCAACTGTAATAACCTTTTTAATGACTTGTGAGCCATCTGATTGTTTGTGATGAAAACTCTCTGTTTCTGCTTACTCAAGGATTTTATTTATTATTATGGTATTATTTGGCTCTCTGTTTCCAAAATTGGTTGGACCCCAAAGGAACGTATTAAACAAGAAATCCCAAATTTCTGATATATCATCATTCCAACAGTTACATTATAACAAATATCCACATGTCCCAAGTACTCTCAGAGCTGTATTTTGCAGAAGTATTATATTTCTATAAGGCTGGAGAGAAACAGAACAGAAATCAAAGAATACAAAACCACTGCGACCATCCTGCTGTTTGGAGGACTGAAAGTGTGTATGACTAAAAAAGAGTTGCAATGTGTGCAGATATTTGCATGCTTTGCATGTATCAGTGCATTTTCTTACTGAAAATGAACATTTTTACACAGACCAAAATTAAAAAAACAAACAAACAAACAAATACTTCAAGTATATTTGCTACCATACATGTTTTGAAGGCAAGGGACAGAAAATAAAACTTCAATTAGAATCATAGAATGGTTTGGGTTGGAAGGGAACTTTAAGATCACCTAGTTCCAACCCCCCTGCATGGGCATGGACACCTCCCACTAGACCACGTTGCTCCAAGCCCCATCCAACTTGGCCTTGGACACTTCAAGGGAGGGGGCAGCCACAACTTCCCTGGGCAACTTTTCCCAGTGTCTCACCACCCTCATAGTGAAGAATTTCTCCTAATGTCTAACCTAAATCACCCCTCTTCCAGTTTTAACCCATTACCCTTGTCCTCTCACTACAAGCTGTCATCAGAAGTCCCTCCCCAGCTTTCCTGTAGTCCCTTCAGATACTGTAAAGCCAAGAAACCCAGCATATACAGAACTTCCAAACATGCTGCATCAAAAGAACTGTGGCCAGCAGGTCAAGAGAGGGGATTCTCCCCCTTTACTCTCGTGAGACCCCACCTGGAGTACTGTGTCCAGTTCTGGAGACATAAGAAGGACATGGAGCTCATGGAGAAAGTCCAGAGAAAGGCCACAAAGATGATCCAAGGCCTGGAGGACCTCTCCTATGAGGACAGGATAAGAGTGGGTCTGTTCAGCCTGGAGAAGAGAAGGGTCTAGGTCGATGTTATAGACGTCTTCCAGTGAATGAAGGGGGCCTACAGGAAAGTTGAAGAATGACTTTTTACAAGGCCTTGTAGTGAGAGGACAAAGGGTAATGGATTAAAACTGGAGGAGGGGAGATTTAGGTTAGATATTAGGAGGAAATTCTTCAGTGTGAAGGTGGTGAGACACTGGCACAGGTTGCCCAGGGAGGTTGTGGAAGCCCCATCCCTGGAAGCATTAAAGGGCAGGTTGGATGGGGCTTGGAGCAACCTGGTCTAGTGGGTGGCTTCCCTGCCCATGCAGGGGGGTTGGAACTAGATGATCTTTAAGGTCCCTTCCAACTCAAACCATTCTATGATCCTATGA
The DNA here is from genome assembly GCA_020745705.1 of Hemiprocne comata. NCBI lineage: Eukaryota > Metazoa > Chordata > Aves > Apodiformes > Apodidae > Hemiprocne > Hemiprocne comata. The sequence goes on from CM036587.1 coordinate 162,577,614, forward strand.
TTCTGTGAATAGTGAATCAGAATTGCTTGGGTTTCCAAAAGATTTATTCCAGTTTTACATAAACTGGAATATTTTATAGCCTTTGCATGTTTTTCTGGACTGTAGTGCTTGTCAGATCACACCTGGAGTATTGCCTTCACTTTCCGTCCCCGCTCTACAAAAAGGATGCAGACAGGCTGGAGAGGGTCCAGAGAAGGGCCACAAGGATGGTCAGAGGACTGGAGGACCTGCCATAGGAGGAGAGGCTGAGAAAACTGGGTTTGTTCAGCCTTGAGAAAAGAAGGCTTCGGGGAGACCTTATTACCATGTTCCAGTACTTCAAGGGTGGCTGCCAAGAAGATGGAGACTCCCTATTGACAAGGAGTCACATGGAAAAGACAAGGGGTCATGGGCACAAGTTGCTCCTGGGGAGATTCCGATTGGACACAAGAGGTAAATTTTTCCCCATGAGGACAGTCAAACATTGGAACAGTCTCCCAAGGGAAGTGGTGGATTCCCCCACATTGGATAGTTTTAAGTCTCAGCTTGACAGGGTGCTGAGCCGTCTTATATAAACTAGCATAGGACCTAGAAAGGTTGGACCAGATGATCCTTGAGGTCCCTTCCAACCTGGCATTCTTGGGTTCTATAACCTCACCACACACTTTGGTGTCATTGGCAAACTTGCTGAGGGTTCACTCAATGCCATTGTCCATGTTGCCAACAAAGATGTTAAATAGCACCAGTAGATGTTGTACATTTTGAAACATTCAAACTAAACCTAAATATAATTATTTAGCTATTTTTATTTTTTATTTTTTTTTTCTAATAGCCATTACAGAGGATGCTTTAAGAAAGTACTTGAAGAAGAAAGGGGAAATAGACTTTCCTTTCTTTTCCTGCCTGGGGATCAAGACAGAATAAATTCTTTCCTGATACTAATGTGCACTTCATGCCTTGAAACACAAAGGCTGACAATTACAATTTCTGTTTAGAAGTTGGTGTAATTCACTCCTCTCCAGTGCTCTGGAAATGCATAACATGGTTGTCTAAATTAGTAGCTTCTCATTTTTCATACTTCACAATCAGGACAGAAATTCCTAGTAATGCCATATTTTTATCTGTTGATTTTCTCTTCAGTGGAAGAACTACATTTCCTTTGTAGAACCTTTTTTTTAAACCAAATAGAGTTAATTCCAAACCCTGCAAAAAAACCCACCCCTTTTTTTAAAAAAAAACCAAACAAACAAATGGACAGTTTGCTGAAGCAAATTACCCCTTAAAGAATTCAAAACTACATGGGCTACCTTCACTGACATCACCAGGGCCTCACATTTTGACATATTAATGAAACATCATACAAAGGAAAAGGTAAATATCCCTTCACCAGCACATCCATTGCCTTCTGCCATATGCCATTTCCCTCCTCATATTTGCATTTGAAAGCCTTCCACTGTATTGCCTTCATATCATATTTGAGTAAGAGACCCCAGAAGAGACAGCTTGAAAGAGAAACATCTGTCATGGGCTCTGGTGTAACATGCTAGAAGTGGCTTTGTGGAGTTGACAGTTCATTTGGAGTTGACAGGCCTTTTTTTTCCTGCTTTCAGTCACTTTTCTGCACTGTTTATGCTGTGCCATGAAGCCTTGATAGCTCATGTATTTTTTAGCCCATTGACACTAAATATGTACTACATCCTGTCATTGATATGAGCCATGTCTGAACATAACTGAAAACTCACTTATCTTACTGGTTGGAGGGAGTTCTGGTTGTCTCTGAGGAATGTAACATCCCATCTACTACTCCTGTTTTAGGAATGGGGTGGGCTACGAGATGCACTGTCTAGATCCAGAAGGATCTTATGGAATCTGGAGTGACAAACCTGAAATTGGAGACTCCAGGTCTCACCTAAGTTTTTTACAATAGGGACCAACTACAGTGATAGGAAAGCTTTAGTGATGTTCTGCCAAGAGTTACTGCTCCCAAAACTGATTTAAGGGAAACAGTGCATGCCATGACAGTCATTTCCAGCTAATAATTTAAGCTAAGCATGAGAAGATATTGAGCTGAGGACAGCAATACCAAATCCATATGGAGGCAGAAATTTCCAGATGAAAAGTGAGGATGGAGAGTTGGAGTAATTACTTAAATCTTTTGCAATAGATCCTCAAGCCTCCATTCCTCAATGCCTTATCCCAAGGATGTAAGTGCCTGAAAACCTCTCTTATCCTATTGGAAAACCTCCAAAATCCTGCTGGATAAGGATGCCATATGACTCCCAGTGTCTCCTTGAGAGTGTTTATGCTTTTAAAATAAGTGCAAATTGTGGGGTTCTTCCCTGTTCTTTTCATGAGACATTTGGAAGAAGGAGAGAATAGAGTGTCTATTACTTTTTCTCTTTTAGCAGTGTCTTGTTACATGCAATGTCATTAAGAACAATTAAGTGATAATGTTGAACATTTTAATAATGTAATTAGAAATCTGAGAAACCATGGGAAAAGTAAAATCTCTCTAATTTTAGTCTCTATTCACCCAGTGCTGCTGTTGTTATTGCTTTGTGTAGTTTCATCACACCAGACTGCATGGCCTACATGACCTCTACCTTGGCACAGTGGCCAAGACTTACTTTGAATGCCACCCCATTTGTGAAAATAAATGAAAACATTAGATTTTAATACTAAATCCCACTGATTTGGTTTGTGTTCAGTTCAGAGAACGAAAGCCATGTTTTTCAAAATGACAAATAAGAAAAAGGAAGAAAAACCCAAAACATAAATTACAGCCTGAAATGAAATTGTTTTGGGATAATTCATTCCAATTCCCTTTTGACTACTGAGCCAGAGAACTTGCAATGTGGAACACATCATGTTACAAAACTAATGTCTTTTTATTCCTGTTCTGGTACCTGTAGGGATGGTGACCAGCCTTAGTGGTGTACAGGACAGGGATCTGTGGTTTGTTTTAGACCTTTTACAAGAATCACAGAAGTTGGGCTGTAGATTTTAGCCTGAAAAAAAGGACTTGGGTTTGATGTGTCTGCAGCATCACTCATTCCTTCTGGTGCCAAACACCAACTAGCTTCAAAGTTCATTCAAAAACAATATCCTATTATGAATTGTCACATCAATTCCTAAGCTGAAACTGGTCAGCAATGGGACTATTTTTTAATTTTTTTTAACATAGAACAAAAAAAAAGACATTAATTTAGTGAAATTAATATTTCATCATCTGGTTTACTTCTCCACTTTGAACACAATATGTTGCTTAAGCAGGAGTAGAAGACAGGCAGCCACCTACAGAACTTCCCCAAGCAGAAATCATAAGTGTTTTTTGAAGTTAAACAGAAATAGGACAGTGACATTTTTTTCCCCATTTTGTTCCCTTAATTGCCAGACAAAGTGCAATTTTCTGTACTGTTCTATCAAGCAAATGCCCTTGTCACCCACCATCTTACTACAGTAATGGAACTTGACGTCCTCTTTGTTGTTTCTCACGGCATTTGTATGATTCACTGTGCAAAATAAAAATGTACTAAGAATAACAGAGGTTGTGTTAACAGCAAAGCTATGAAATTCCCTTCATCTAATTGCTTTCAGATTTTTTTTCCAGTGCTACAGCTCTTGAAGTCATCTGGATATGCTATGAGCATTCAGGCATGAAACAATGTACCAGCCAACACATCAATTTCAGTTGAAATCTGGCTAAGGTAGTTTTTGAACTTCAGCACCTAAAGGAGCAGGTACAGACTTATGCAAACTTGCCAGAGATATGAAGGCTGCTGAATTGCTTGTGAATGCTTTACTTTACACAGTTGAAAAGTTGTCCAGAAATGACAAATGACCACAAATTACTCTGGAGCATTGCAAATGAGTTGAAGTTGTGGTCCTAACCACTTGAGACATAGAAGCATAACAAAAGGTTAAGAGGAAAGGACATAACTGTGCCACTGTTGATGCTAAACTACACAGGTAAGTCTAAGTAGGAGAAATGTTTTTCATTTGTTTAGAATTAAGAGAGCAAATCAGCCATCCCATGACTGCTTTACTCTACATCAGTAGAACACTGAAAACTGCTTTTATTTGTGAGGCTAGTCCAAGGCTGAAAGAGTAATTTTACTTAGCAAGATAAGACATATGAGGAGAGGAGAGGAGAGGAGAGGAGAGGAGAGGAGAGGAGAGGAGAGGAGAGGAGAGGAGAGGAGAGGAGAGGAGAGGAGAGGAGAGGAGAGGAGAGGAGAGGAGAGGAGAGGAGAGGAGAGGAGGGAGAGGAGAGGAGAGGAGAGGAGAGGAGGAGAGGAGAGGAGAGGAGAGGAGAGGAGAGGAGAGGAGAGGAGAGGAGAGGAGAGGAGAGGAGAGGAGAGGAGAGGAGAGGAGAGGAGAGGAGAGGAGAGGAGAGGAGAGGAGAGGAGAGGAGAGGAGAGGAGAGGAGAGGAGAGGAGAGGAGAGGAGAGGAGAGGAGAGGAGAGGAGGGAGAGGAGGAGGGAGAGGAGAGGAGAGGAGAGGAGAGGAGAGGAGAGAGGAGAGGAGAGGAGAGGAGAGGAGAGGAGGAGGAGAGGAGGAGGAGAGGAGAGGAGAGGAGAGGAGAGGAGAGGAGAGGAAGAGAGGAGAGGAGAGGAGAGAGAGGAGGAGAGGAGAGGAGAGGAGAGGAGAGGAGAGGGAGGAGAGGAGAGGAGAGGGTTCAGTAGGAAGGGTCCGACAGTGGTCATCTAGCCCAGCTAATACATGTCCTCTTTTAAAGTTCAGATCACTTTTCCTCTTTACACCAAAGGAGGTGCACAAATGTCTAAACAAGGACAACAAATATTGAAGTAAGACTAAGGGTCTGGCTCATGGGAAAAATAAAAAAAACATAATGTCTTTAATTTTCCCAAGTGAATTTGGAATGTGGCAAGAATTTGCAACAGCAGGGAAATGTAAAATTAAAGGTGGCAGGCCAATCATTTAGAGTACAAAAAAAAGAATGAAGTCAAGAGACATGTGGTGATGGAATGACTGGCAAGAGGAAACTATTCTCACAAACAAGAAAAAAAGATTGGGAGGTTTATTATGCTAATTCAATGACACGGTAATGTAGTTAAAAGCATGTAAAATAATCACATTTTACCAAAGTGATTTTATAACTCAGAATTAATTCAGAACTGCATAGAAATACAGAGTGAGAATAAATTTTATTATACTAAAAAGCTGTATTCAAAATGACTGACAAATCCCACACTGTGTACTTATATCTGGACTATGAAACCCACTGCCCTGTAATGCCATTCAGGTCTTAGCAGAACAGCTGGCTAGAGGTGTAGATAATAATATTATCCACCTTAATGCAAAAGCATTCAAAAGGAATTTGAAAGGATATCATACCTCCAGTGTTAATAGTTTTAAAACCCAACTTTGGGAACTAGAGATTAGTATGGAATGATAATTTGGTCGGGGTGGGAAGAAGCATTTTCATCTTATATTTAGAGTAGTCTGCATTTTATTCTGAATATTTGCATCACAGCTCAATGATGCACTTCTCCTGTGTCTCCAGTCTAACTCGAACCAAGGAGGTGAAAGGCTGAAGAGTAAGAATAAAAGTTGAGATGTAAAAAGAAGAGGAGAGAGGTGAAAATCCTGCAGCGAGACACATTTATAACAAAACTAGACAAATCACTTCACAACAGCTCCTCGGTCAGACAGGAGCCTCTCTCCACCTCATCCTGTGGAATGACTATACTGTGGCAGCATGATGGCCTTATAGACCATTTTCCACCTTCTTGTCTTGTAAAGTTTGTATGTATTCTTATTTAAAAGTTTTTTTTCTACTGTTTACCCTTAGGTGTTGCTTTCATAAGACTTTATGCAGGCCTGAGTGAGTCAGACATTGCATAACTTTTTCTACTCTGAAATGCTGCTCAACCCAGAATGGGAGTGGCAGCGTAAGGAAAAACTACAAGTTCAGTGATTTTCACAGTCAAAGGAGTTTGCAAAGAAGAGGCACATTTCTTAAACCCAAAAATTATAGACTCTATTTCAATAGAGGCCAGAAGGTCTCCTCCACACTCCTGCTCCCATAAGTAATGTATGATTCCTGGTACAATAAGTCTTTAATAAAATCTTTGAGTTAGAGAATGAGACACTCAAGCTTTCATCTCAGAGGAATTTCAGTTTCAGGTGGCTAATGTAAGAGATAGTTGGAGAATCCTTATTGGCATTTTGAAGGCAGTGAATTAAACCATGAGAAGTTCAAATGGCTCACAAAGACCTGCACAACAAGCAGATGACAGAATTATGTTTTTATCACAGAAGTCGATAATATAAAGCTCCGAATTCTGTTGCAACAGCTGTTGAAGACAGTGACCCACGTATTTTAGTGCCCTTTGCATGCATTTGTTCTAGAATTAGACATGATAGTGTTCCCACCTTTAATGCTGAAGTTGCCTACACTTATTTCAGGCTTGAGTGTTCGCTCCCCAAGGATTTATCTCCATTGTCACACTGCTTATCATAGATGTTCAATCACTGGTTATCTCCGAACAGCAGGAGGAATTAATTGGCTTTGTCAAAATCTTGGCATTTTTGCCTTCTTCTTCTCTCTGTTTTGCTGACATTATTTTTTTTTTTTCTTCTCTTCTTCTCCCAGGTTTGTAATGTGCCAGTGTATCTATTGCTCTAAATAACCTTACCTTTAACAGCCTCTTTGATGATGCCATAAGGGGGCATATAACCATTTAAATGAGCTTACCCAGGATTACTAGCTGCCAGAAACGCTTGAAACATCATATGTATCTTTAGCTCCCTTTCAATGAGGGTCATTCTTTGCTTGTTGATTACCATAAACCACCTTATTGAGATGCAAACTCAGTAAACTGATGAAACTTTACTTTTCTTTTTTTATTTTTTTTCCCCCCAATACTAAAATATTCTTTGCATGCTTTGCTGAGAATTTCTATTTTTACCATTTTTCAAACACGGAACTGATCCTGGCAGTGGCATCAAGAATATGGCTTTTGTCATTCATCTGAAAAGTACATTTGGCCAAGATGCAAGGCTATATTTGCCTGGGTTTGCTGGAAGTATAAAGATGTATACTTCTAAATTCTGCAGGAATTCAAAATTCTTTAGAAATGTCACCTGCATGAAGCATGGTCCATGCAGTTGCTCCTGTCTTCACCCCACAAGCTGACAGGAAATGTAGGTGAAGGGAATGCCTCTTCCATGCTTCCCTTGCCTTTCACTCACAGGGCAAGCAACCAGCCAAATCTTTGAGTTTCTCCAAAGCTTCTGGGCATACACATCTGCTACTAAAATCTGTTCTGAACATGCAGACTGTCATGTAGCTCAGCTCTCTGAAATAAACAGGCCATAAGCAAGTGTAATTTGGCATCCAAACACCAACAATTGCTTTTGATGATGACATCTCTGCGCTTCAGGTCCCCATTCATAAAATCTGAGTAAAATGTCTTCCAACAGAAAGGGGACATTGAGGAGACAAATTCAGCTATGTTATGGTTAAGGGAGACATGGAAGCTCGCAATGAAGTGATTAACTTTCAATTCAGAACAGGATTTGACTGGTGTGCAGTAAACAAGACCTGTGACCACATGTTGATGAAGATGAGAAGAATAAATGATTGTTCACTGACCACTCACCATCCTGTGCATAATGTCATGTGGATGAGATCACTGAAGTTTACTACATATATATACAAGAGAACTGAAATAAATTACATAAACAACATTATTTTTGATGGTTACTAACCATAAAATAGTTTAATTTTTTTAAAGTTAGAGTTTTAAAATTTTGTATCTTTCCATACATGTAAGTTATTCTCACTTCACATAAAACACAGTCCTGTTACAGAATCACGATTGTTTTTTCTTACAGATAAAATGTAAGTTACATATATGTGGGAAAGTTATAACTTTAACATGTTAAGTATTGTTTCATTCTAAAGAGCCAGACCACTCTGAAAGTCAAACTATGATTGAAAAACCCTTCATCCAAATGTGACAGCTCTCGTTGTTGTTTGTTTGTTTGGGGGTTTTTAGGTGCTTTGCACAATGCCACACATTTTTGGAAACAGCCAATCTAAACCCAAATGTCAAAAAGCTCCTCTCTGGTTAGGTTCCAATTTGATAAAGGATTAGATTTAGCTACACAACTGGCTGTTCTTCCTTTATGAGGCTCATCGTGTTTTGCAGCCTACTGCTGAAGGCTCATTGCTTCTCCCAGTCTTAGATTTAACACGATAGGATCTGCTTTCAGGGGGTTCTTACACTTCATGTTGGTGGAGTCAGTTGCTGTTGGAGGTTAGTGTTTAGAATATATTAGTTTTGTCAAGGCTCCTTTAAAAATAACCCATTCTGTCTATTTCCATGAAGAAGCTGAGATACCTTTCACATTAGTGGCAACTTTCTTTTGACCTCAGCAGAAGGTTCCCTGTGGTTTCAGTATCACTGTTCCTATTTCACTTAATCTAATTGCTTAATGTAGGACTCATTGGTCTGATGCTTCCCTGTCACTGCTCTGGCCTCTGCCTCCCTGGTGCTGCTGAGTAGGGACAAGAGGAACATTGTAAGGAGTGACTGCTCACATTACCCCTGATGGAGATCCAGAGGGGATTTTTGCATCTCTGCTCATACTGACTGGTTTTAACAGACACCCTGTTTTGTTGTATGCTGCAGAGTATCTACAGCCAGGACAAGTCCCTAGTTGTGGATATAGAAGGTGTGGCAGAGGTGGAGTCATAAAAGAGATGGTTATGGAGATGAACAAGTTTTGTAATTTCCATAGTGCAGAAGAAAGAGGAAGGAAGAATAGAAAAAAAGTGGTGCATAACCCATGTAGAAAACAAGATGTACATCCCATAACTCAGGGCAGAAGGTTGGTTGGGAGTATGGCATGGCTCTCATGTTGTCTTGGGCTAAAGCCTTCTGGTCTAAGCTTTCCAATCCATCACAATAACTCTCCTCATGCAGTATTTTGGATTCACACTGAAATGACACAGCAGATTCTCAGCCACCTTAAAAGAGGGCTCAGTTGCACTCACAGCACTGACTCAAGTCACTTGAATGTGCAAGGTTCAAGACTGTTACAAACAGGTAGGATGGATGAGCCACCTTGTTTTGGGGAGTGAAAATGAGTTTAGTTGCAGGGACACAAGCCATGCTGTGCCACTTATCTTGAAGGTCAAAGAATATTTCCTGGCCAGATATGTTTCCTCCCATGACAAGAGCCTAAGAAGTCCCTGAAGAAAGATTATAAGGTATAAGGGATCCGTAATGCCTATTTTCTATGCCATTTGGTTCTCTGTCTCAGAATACATTTTCTCCTCACATAAAAGACTCCACAGAAGTACCACAGCTGCTGGTAATATCACCACTGTCATGCAGGGCCAGTACTGGGAGGATGCTTCCAAAACAAGGCTTAGATTAGGGCCAATCCTTTGTGTGATGCACCAGTTGCATGTCTTACTGGCATTGGGGGGAAAAAAACAACACAAAACAAAAAAACAAACACAGTATTTTGTGGCCTTCTGCAAAAAGGTATCTTTGGGAACCACACAACATCACTTTAATAAAGTCACTTCCCACGGTACACTCAACAAGTATCTAAGATTGGATATTAGAAAAAAATGTCTTTACTTAAAGGGTTGTCAGGCACAGGCTGCCCAGGGCAGTGGTGGAGTCACCACCCCTGGAGGTATTTAAAAGCATGTTAGATGTGGTACTGAGGGACATAGTTTAGTAGTGGACTTGGCAGTGCTGGATTTATGGTTGGACTTGATGATCTTAAAGGCCTCTTCAAACCAAAACCATTCTGTGATTCTATACTTCACCATCCCAACAAATTTTGTTTTGTTTTAATGCACATACAGACCTTCTTGTACAAAATAACAGGACAGACTGACATGCCCATATGCCTCCCTCATTCTCTAGGATATGGACCCACCAGCATCTTCAAGGGAGGACCACTAAGTAGCAAACCAGCAGGGACAGGACCACACATGCCCTATTCTCAGACTACCTCATTCACTGTAGCTCTAGGAAAAAGAACAACCCATGCCAGGATGAACTGTGTGAGAAAATAGAAGTGAAAGTTAATCCATGATAGAAGAGTTTGGCAGCACAGCAGCTGAAATCCTAACACAGGCAGGAGGGCCCACTGGCTAACAATAGCCTTCAAATGTGTCCTCATGTAAAGAGAAGGTTCTTTTATCTGACTCCTGCCAGGAAGGCAAGTGAGCAGAAACTTAGCAGCACTTCTTCTAAAGATGCTCAACAGAAGCCTTGCTGCAAGAGATTTGGATGACAGCAATACCACCTTCTCATTGCTGGAAAATCCAGTTTGGTGGCAGCCACTTCACATCCTCTCTGAAGCAAGTCAATGGTCTCATCATCACTTATAGGAGGCCTTGATGGTTGAAGACACCAATGACACTGGCCATGCCACTAATATACTCTGGAGAGATGCCAAGAGCTAAATCCTTTCTGTGTCTCAAAGGTTTTGGTATCTGACTTTGAGAGGCAGCATGGAGTCTCGTGTGACCTTAGGCAAGACAATCACCTCATTAATTTCTTGAGCTTTGCTAACACTTTTTTCCTCACAGAGGAAATATGTGCACTTAAATATATTTATATATACAGGTATTTTTATCAGTCTTATATCAATTAGCAGTTTGCATTCAGGATGTGAAATGGGGAGGATATGAATGAGGATGTGAAAGAAGTCTTTTTGAAAGACACATCATTCATACATTGAACTGAGATCTGGAGCAGTATTTTTCTCTCAGCTTTGGAAAATGTACTTCACAGAATCACAGAATCGTCATGGTTGGAAAGGACCTCTGAGATCACCAAGTTCAATGGTCAACAGAAAAAAACCCCACAACCTTGGCCACTAAAGTATGTCCTGAAATACCAAATCTACATGGCTTTTGAATCTCTCCAGGGATGGTGTCTCTGGTTTATTTTTTGATTCTGAGTCAAACCACCTCCCTGGGCAGGCTGTTCCAGTGCCTGACCACTCTTCCAGTATAGAAGTTGTTCCTAATATCCAATCTAAACCTCCCCTGCCACATCTTCAGGCCTTTTCCTCTGGTCCTATCATTATTTACTTGGGAGAAGAGGCCAACACCCACCTCCCTACAACCTCCTTTCTCCCCATTCTTCATTTTCTCTCTTCTCTATGTAGCATTTCTCCTAAGCCCTCACTTCACCTTCATCCTACTCTTTGTCAGTGGCAAAGAGACTGTGGTGACCTCAAGTGCTTGCACTGTGCACAGGGACAGTTTCAGGGAACCCCTTTTTTGCAGGCTGTGAATAGCAGCAGTCATGGGGCCTGCACAACATGGGGTGCAGCACAGCTGATCCCTTGGGACATGGTGCTGCAGAAAAAGGCATCAGGAGGCTCTTCTCTGCTAGTCCCATGTGCTGGGCATAGGATCTTACCACAGCTCCCCATTAAAATCAATACTGCATCTACTCACATAAGCATGGGCACAAACATAAAGCTGGCTTTGCCAAATCAATAAAGACAAAAGTAGCTTTTGATTCCTCCTGTTCCATCTTCCCTTCTGATTAAGTGTGGGAAAGTTCCTACATGTTAGAAAGCAATGCTTAAATGTATTTCATTAGCTATTTCTTTATATAACTAGCAGTCTTAATTAACCTCTTAGTTATGCCTCCCATTACAGCTGTCCTCCTGATGTCACAGCTTAGATCCCTTCTTGCTTTGTCTTCTGAGACACTGAAGAAGAAGAAAGAGTGGAATTAACCTATTCTTGTAAATTAATACACTTTCAAATAAGCAGATAGATAGATCTTCATGTCTGCAGACAGGAGTGAGAGGAAAAACCCACTGTAGGATGTATCAAAGTTGTTTGGCTGGTAGCTTTCACTGTGTATATACATAGCTATGGCTTTGGTTTTTCTAGATAGCAATGCTTTTTCTCTGCAGCTCTTCCCTGAAGCTCTCACTTTAATTAGCTGGATTTTTAGTAATTAAAACATAAATTTTATTACATTAATTTTTACAAGTTACATAGGTTTTTTTATTATTATTATTTTTATTTTCCTTTCCCTTGTGTTAGCTGGCTGGAGAAGCATAAAATGCTTCAGGAGAAAATGCTTATGTCCTAGTGTTTGGAGGACATATGTAAACAAGAAGGCATACCTAGAGGTTATCATTAGGCTTGAAAAGTAGTTTTCTTCTGAACTTGTGGATGAAAAAAAATCCAACAACATTTGTTAACAACAAACTTTGTTAACAACAGCAAAAAAAGGCACTGGGGCTTTGTCAAAAATGAAAAATTGAATGAGGAAAAATATCTATGCTTTGATGTTTTCAAAAGCAAGTAGAGGGAACTTGTAAAGTTAACCAAATCTATTTAAAATTTTGAAGCTAAGAAATTAAAGCAATTAAAATTAAACTGAAGAATTTAGCTTGACTTCAATTCTTAAATTTATTTTGTAATGTTCTAATAGCTTTTGTTTCAAACTTTCTTTTATCTTGTTCTTTTTATTTTTTTTTCCTGTTATTTGTTTAGTTCTATTTGACAGTCAAAATGCCCAGGATTTGCATAAGTGTTGGAATAACAATTGATACAAATAAAATATTATTAAACAGTGGCATCTGTAGGATCCTATGCCAGGAAAAACTTTTTCTAGTCAGCCTGAGTAAACTAAGGAATTGAATTATGAAAAAATACTTCTCTTCTCAGCTTTCACCACCAACCATCATTTCAGCCATTTAAAACCAGAGCAGATGCAAACACGATCATCTATTATACACTGAAGTTCAAAGACATGATACAATTCTAGTGATAGCAGTGGGCATTTTCTTGGGATCAATACTTCAAAATGGCCTGTGAATGATCCAAGTTTTATATTCACTGCACCACAATATTTTTTAGCTATAATCTCTATTACTTATTTCTGCATTCAAAGGAATTGCTGCAGGTAAGTGTATTTTTTTTCTGTGCATGAGTGTAATTCTGTAGTTTGATGTGTCAGCTCCAATGTTATGAGAAATAATTTAAATAAGTATTTGCTACAGAACTCCTCTTAACACCTCCCAAGCTACTCCAGATGTCCTACAAACTATCTTCACTATGTAAATAAAAAAGCTGACACCTTTTCTCTACAGGATCCTGCTTTAGACACTAGTGTATGATTTTCATAACTCAGTGTTCCCCAGTGAAATCATCATGAGTTTTGACATTTATTTCCGTGGTCATGGGACATGGCCTGGAGACCTGAACAGGCAGATCTCATGCTGGGTGACATCTGATCCACGTTCTAACACTGCCAAAAGCTGTGGTGCCCTAAAATTAAGGCATTTCTGGGAAGTCCTCATTAAGGTCTCTTCAAAAGTGTCCCTCTTCTAAACTTTAGGTCCTTAAACACAGCATCTGCCACCGTTGGCTCCACTAAATGCACAGCAGCAGCAGTTCCAGGTTAAGGGCTGGGGCTGGAGAGCAACATGATTCCTTAGCACTTTAAAGCTTCTCTATGAGCTGGACATTTCATGGAAGGTTATACACTGCCTCTTGTTCTCTCTGAGAGAAACCCAAAATCCAAAATATTACACATTTTGTTTTTAATTTCCAAACACCAGTGGGTTTGTTTGTTTATTTGGTTTGGTTTGAGTTTTTTTGTCCTTCTTTACACATGAGATAATCTAGGGTAGGTAATAGCGATGAAACTTCAGCTTGAAGAAGTGAAGGCTCCGTGGAGACCTCATAGCAGCCTCTACAGGCTACAGGAAAGCTGGGGAGGGACTTTTTACAAGGGCTTATAGTGAGAGGACAAGGGGTAATGGATTAAAACTGGGAGAGGGTGGATTTAGATTAGACATTAGGAAGAAATTTTTCCTGTGAGGGTGGTGAGACACTGGCACAGGTTGCCCAGGGAAGTTGTGGAAGCCCCATCCCTGGAAGTGTTCAAGGGCAGGTTTGATGGGCTTGGAGGAACCTGGTCTAGTGGGAGGTGTCCCTGCCTATGCAGGGGGGTTGGAACTAGAAGAAGCTAGAAAAATGCTGATCAGCTGATGGCAACCATAATGGTGGCATTAGATATTTGGAGAAAGACTTAAAAGGTACAAAAGCACAGCTTCCTTACTGAAAGCCAATAAGATCTGCCATTTTGTACATGCTTTGGACCCTTGAAGGGCCTCTTCTTTCAATTGTTTCAATTGAAACAATTGTCTTTCTGCTGATTCACTCTGTCCAGATCTCCTACCCACGTAAGCCGTGAAACTCAGCAGAAATCCACATGGGTAGACAAGTTCATGATGAGGCATCTGCCAAAAAAATTGGGACTGCAGGTCTCATCTTGAGGCCACCAGCATGTGTCAAACAGCATCTAGGCGAATGCATCAACTGCAGACTAAGAAGGAAAAAGAGTTGTGTGATCTCTCCCAAACCCCAAAGCCTTTTGGGCTGCAGTACCCTTCCAGATTTCCCTTCCCTTCTGTTCCTGCTTGAGGTATTTCAGAATTTAAGCTAGCTTTGCACCTTCTGTTCCTGCTTGAGGTATTTCAGAATTTAAGCTAGCTTTGCAGGTAGCACAGCAGTAATAACCAATGATGGAGAGCTACAAAGTTACGTGAAGAGAGCACATCCAGAAACCATTATCCTGGAGAAATAAGGGTTCATCTATAGCATTTAGCAAACTCCAGGAATGTATGGGGTTTGGTGTTGTTTTTTTCTTCCAATGCATAAAGAAGATGCACAGTGTGCTGTCCTGAATTGGGCATTCATTGGTTTGCACTCTTCCCCCAGTTGCTAAAGAGTGTGCTTAAAGTGAGAAAGGTATTGCATGAGTGGAGTGCTGGCATTTTTCCCAGCAAGGATCTGAGCACTGGCAGTTTTCCTGAACTAAGAGGGACATTTCTATTTTGTCCCTTTCCACTTCTCTTGAAGAAGGATAAAAAAACGTGCAGTGATAAAAGGAATAAAGAAACCAACTAATCCTGCAGTTAATTCCACTTCAGAGTCCTGCTGTTTCAATCACACACACGCTAGAGAGTTCACTCTCATTTCCCTGCCTGTCTCAGCATAACACACATATTTGTTGTAGACCAGATGGAGAGGATGGAGAGTAGCTGTGCCCAGGCCTGAATCTGAGTAAGCAGCTTCATTATCAAAAGGTTTTATGTGGGAATCATTCCATATCTGTGATCAGCACTGTTGCCTTTCTTTATATTTTGTTTCACGTTGCTATAACTTTTAGAGGTGGAGCAATTAGACTGGCACACAGCTTTCTGTATGAATCCATATTTGGAATTTACAGGCTAGCCAAATTATGTTTTCTGGTTTGTTCTCATGTAGTCTTCTAATAATTCCTATCATTATATTTGCCCTTTTGGCTGCCACTGAGCTGGTGTTTTCAGGTGGTGACTGTACAATCCCTTCCCTAAGCAGGAATAGCTCATTCGAATTCTGACTGACAAGTACACGTGGTTTCCGTAGTTTTTTCCTATGCACCTGGATTTCATTTTGTCATCAGAGAATTTTGTTCTTTTGTGCAGTCCTTGACATCCTTTGAAGACTCTTTAGATCTAAATAATCTGAAAAATTTTCTGTCAGCAAAAATTTTACCAGATCATTACCTCATTCCCTGCAAGAGCATTATGCACAGCACAGCTAAGGCTCCTGCTCATAACGTCCTTCATTGTGGAAATTAATCACTTTGCTTCTGATCTCTTTTGTTTCTGATCTTTCTCTCCTTATTAGCTAACAACCTTTTCTCCTACGCTGTGACAACTTCTTTAACATGAGCATGAATGCATTTTTTTGGTGCAGGGCACTATGGGAATCAAAATACCCTGTGCTGACCACTGGTCTGTGTATTTTGGGCTCTGAATCTCTGGATCTCAGTGTCTTAAACACACCTTTTTGCTGTGCTGGACACTGTACTTGAAAGGGGAGACCCTCTTTGGTGACCACCCTGATAAGTAGGACACTGTCCTGATTTGATAAGGGACAGGGGCAGGCAAGTGGTACCCTGTGGAGGCAGAGTGCCATCGTGTGTAAGCCCCGTGTAAGGCCACGGAATAGGGCACATGTGCTGAAATAAGGGTCATTGCTCAGTCAACCTGACTGGGAGATCCAAGTAATCACCTGGACCCTCATACCCCACTGAGACATTTCTAGAATGCTCTCAAGTTCAACACTAGGTCTGCACAAGATACTCCAAGCACCCCCAAAAAGGTGGGGCCAGGTAGCATAAAAGATGCGGGCTCGGGACACTTGGGCCACACCTGCTATTCAAGGACCACAATGTCATGTCGAGATCATTGCTGGATCCAAAGGTGGTGATATCTTTCCTATCCCCTCTTTCTTTATATCTCTCTCTCTCTCGCTCTTAATCTCTCTCTGTCTCGCTCTCTCTGTTTCTAACCTTATTCTCGGCACATAGGAGTAACATCATTTCTAATTTTGCTAAGTTTTTCTAGTTGCAACCTGTTGCTTTGAGAGTACAACTTTGCTAAGTTCTGTTGGTTGCAACCTGTTGTTTTGAGAGTACCATTTTTCTAAGTTCTGCTAGTTGTAATCTATTGCTTTGGGAGTGATATTATTGTGTGTTTCCTTGTGACAAGCTTTATAGTCTCACTCAATTTAAGCAATGTTTTGTATAAGCCTCCCGGGTAATGGTCTTACTCTTAGAATACTGCACAGAGCATTCCAGAGGTTTATCTCAGCGACTGGGTTGACAAAAGAGATTAATTGAGAGAGGAGGATGGGATCTGAATCTCCCTGGGTTGACTCCCACCTCTGGGGAACTCTTCTCATGCCCACTTTGTCAGACATAATGCTGTACCCACTTTGTGGGACATGATATCTAGTTTGGGCCCCCACCTCTGGGGAGCCATACCCATTTTGTGGGACATGACAGTGATGTACCCAACTTGTGGGATGTGACCTTCACTTATCCAGCACTGCAGAAGATCCCTTTGAGACCTTATCCTTCTGGATTGTCATTTCAAGTTTATAACACTGAAATTATGCCATCCAGTCTGAGAAAGACTCGCAAAAGGAGAGACAGAATAAGAGCGATGCTGAGGGTATGGCAAAAATCCCAGCTATGGAATTGCAAACTTGTGCTGAAATAAAAACCAATAGGCAAGGATACATTTTCAGTAAAGTTCCTAGGTTATGATCTCCAGTTCTGTAGGCCATTCTGCTTACACTTGCATCCAGTCACAGCTATCTGAAATATACATTGGTTTGTGCTTCGAAATCTTGCCTTCAAACATCTGACAGTCGTTGTCACATCAAGCTGAGTTTATTTGTCTGCTGGGCAGGAGCCTCTTCTGAAGTCTAACAAAGTGAGTTATGGGGACTGACTGGGTCAGTGAGATATCCCCATCACCCCAGTGCTATAAACGATAAAATAACAAGAATGACATTAGGGCAGCATGGAAATCAATGTAGGACTCATCCTTTAAAAGGGAAGTCATGAAGAATTAAGATCTGCACTCCTCCATTCATAACAACGCATGCTTTCATTTCCAAAACTTTTTAATTTGAATTTTCATGAGTACAGGGTTGCTATTTACTGCTGAAGGTATGGTATTATAAATAAAGGGTACAAAAAAATTTATATTGCTATCTATCTTCCTGGTTATTCAAAATTTGGGTGTCTGTTTTTTGTGCATAGCTAAAAAGACATGAATGTCTGTTGATGTTTCCTAGTGTATGAAATTTTGTCCAACTAAAAATAAAGGTAATCATCATTTTCACAGGCAACCATTAACTTCAGAGAAATTGTGCTCCTGCTTTCTGAGAGGCTTTGTCTTCTTGTCCTAACGTGAACAAGATTTTTAGTGTAAGGCACATACAAGACTAACTATAAAGTTGAATAGGACTTCTGAACTCTATTTGACAACAACACACGATGATTACCAACACCTTCAACTCATTGTTTTTTAAAATACTTTCACTAGATCCATGGGGCTGTTGTGTTCATTTATTATTTGAAAACATGAAAGTCATATTATTTTGACCTCGGGATCAAAAATACTCGGACAAAGCTGGTATGAAATTAATTCATATGAAATTATTTGGAAGTCTATAGTTGAGTAATTAAATGCCTCAAAATGAAAATATTTTGTATAGGTCTAAATCAAGAACTAGAAATCATCTTCATATGTTATTAGAATCACAGAATTACAGAACAGTCTGACTTGGAAGAAGCCTGAAAACATCATCTGGTCCAGCCTGTTCTGGGAAAGGGAGGATAGATAAGATCATCTAGCACCTTGTCTAGTCACAGCTAGAAAATTTCCAGCAATGAGGACTCTACCCTATCCCTGGGGAGGTTGTTCCAGTGATTGATTGGTCCCACTGCAAAGTTTTTTTTTATTATTATATCAAGCAGAAACCTGCCCAACTACAACCTGTACAATCCCTTGTCTTCTTCATGTAGCTTCTTGTGAAGAAGGAGCCTCCATCCTCTTGGTAGCTGCTCTTCAAGTCCTGGAATACTGTGAAAAGCCATCTCTTCTCCAGGAAGAGATGACCTAACTCCTTCAGTCTTGTTATTTTCAGTCTTGTTATTTTACTCATTATTTTTTCCACTCTTATTAGGGTACTAATAAAAGTAAGCCTATATTCCATGTTATGCTGTTCCTACTGGCACATCTGTAAATCTCCCATCACTCTTGTGATAAATGCAGTTTGTCTTGCTCTTTTTTAGCCACAGTTCCATCCTGATCCTGAAAACTGCTGTAAATTCACTGCCACAATTTCACACACCACGTGTATTGCTTCCTCACCTTGCAGGGCTAGTTTACAATCAAACTCTCCTTCCAAACATCTCCAGCCCCCCATACTAAGTGAGATGTGAAATTAAGAACAGTTTGGGGAAGCTTTGTTCAGCTTCTATGCTCTGCAACCCCATCTTTTTGCATGGGATGTTAAATTTATGCTAATGAAAGCTGAAAAATTGCTTCTGCTGCAACTGAGTGTTTGCAGGATCCTTATCCTACTGTTTCCTTTTTTTTTTTTTTTTTTTTTTTTGAGGCAGAAAATAGTAAGTTTTACCGAAGGGAGAAGTACAAATCTTGCTGAAAAGGCCCCATCAAGGGTAGTATGGATGTTTCTCTAATTCCTTAGTGAACCAACCTAGCTGGAAGCCATTACATCACCATACTCTTCCCCCACCAAATTGGAATCAATATTACTTAGGACAACATTTCATTAGGAGTTTATGCTCCTAATTATAATATATACTGGAGCTATTCCACTGCCTGTTCTTTGCTTGTCGATTCAAGTGCCCTTGCCAAGGTAACCTGTAAACTGCATTATATAGGATTTATTACAACATTTCCTTTGTGAATATAAGGTGATTATCACCTTCTTTACTAGTCATAGATGTATGCACTATTGTATTTTAAGTGTATTAGTGCCTTCCACGTGGCTCATGGTAATTTACAATTACAATCGCTTCCCCTTAATTGTTATACTACAGTCTATTAGCAAATTGCATTTCCCAAGGCCTAGAAACATTTTTGATTTTTTGAAATCATCCTTGAAACACAAGGGTTTTGCTCTCTTAATGGTCGATTGCTATTTCACTTTTACACCAACTTTTAAATGTTTTTTCCTCACCTTTTATCACCCTTGTAACCAGTATGCTGAAGGTACTAACCCAGCAATGCCCACCTTCTTATACTGGAAAGCACAAAAATACCAGGACCTAGGATGACACTGAAAAATACCAAAATTAAATCTATTTTCCCCTGATCTTACTGTTTCAAATGGAATTATTTTATTCTGTGCAGATGTGCATCTCAACTGCAAAGCATCTCCAAAACAACTGTTAAACCAGATCTAGAGATCTAGATGGGAGAGAAGCTGGTGCTTCATGTCCTCAAGTATTTTTCTCAGAGTTTTAAAACCCAATGCTATCAATTAATCATCACTGTCATCTGAGTGGCACACTCTTTACAGAATGTCACTATGCTCATTGCTGAAATCTGAGCCCCTTCCCAGTGGAATAGAGAATACATTTAGAGCAATAAAGGTGACTATTTAACTATCTGTGTGATAACATATTTTAATCTACAGCCTTCTTCCAATAAAAGAAGTTGACCCAGCTATTTTTTTTTAATACTTTTCTATGCACATGCACTGCTTAAGCTTTAATTCATCAGACCAGATTTGATTTGTCTCTAGATTTTCTGTTACTCAGGGGTCTGGATCATATAATAGAAGTTGAAAGAAAAAGTCTGAATGGGGAAAAAAACCCCAGATAAGTAGAATATAATTATCTGTCCTGAACATTGAACCCTGGAAAAATGCACTGGGATCTCTTAATGTCAGTTTGACAATTCAATCTGCAACACCTTTGTTTCCTAACATTCAGTTAACATTGCTTCAGAAGGAAGAAGACCAGATTTTACATAAAAAACAACACTCTTCCACCCATTTGACTCAAGGCTTTCCTGCCAACAACTACTAGGAACAACAACAACAAAATCTAACCAGATGCAGGATTGAGTAACTCCATGGTGTAAACCCAACTGTATGCTTGAACCTGACACATCACCCTCTGAAGACTTCTCCATGACAGTTAATAGATCTTCTCTCGTGGTGATGGTTTAGAAAGTAATGGCTGAGCTGAACAAGCTGTGAATTTTGTATTCAGACCTGTGTTTCTCTATCAGAAAAGTTCTGAATGAGTGAAGATGAACAAATGAGCCCTGAACAGATATTCCAGTTCAGTTATCTCCCCCCTGCAGTCTCCACTTAGCTCAGTAACAGATTTTCTAATCTCTGTTTCACCAGCATTAGCATTGAGGAATGATGGCTTGCTCAGTCAAGATTGCAAGGCAGGCTCTTCTTTTCTCTCCCTTTGACATTTAGAGATTTAATCCTTCACTATCTGTGTGTGTCTCACTGTCCACTACAAGGTGTTTTAACCCTTTTCTAGTCCCATTCAGTTTTTCTGAAACAGGACTGAAAAGCAGAAAAATAAAACAACAGAGTTAGAGAGTCTGAACACAGAGCCCAGTTCATGGACTGATGGTCTGTAACAAGCACATGAAAGGGAAAGGAGGAGAAATTCTATACAAAGGAGAATTTGCATTTGGACCAATACATTAATTTATTCACTGTTACAGGAATGGAGTCTTCAAATGCTTATCAGATGGAATATCCGTTGGAAACTAATCCACCTTCTTGATGCATTTACAGAGAGTCAGCACTATCCACTGCCAAATACCCTCTTGCAAAAAGAAACTACACAAGAATTTCGTGGGTTTTGTCACATTTCTTGCCCACAAGAACATGAAAGTCCTGAAAGAGAGGACAGTCATTTGCGAAAAACATTTGTAAAAGCGACCTATGTTATCACTAAGTCAGGTCAAATGCCCCATCCTGCAGGCAATCCTGCTTTAGTGGGGAAGCTGGACTAGATGATCTCTAGAGGTCCCTTCCAACTCTGACAAATCCGTAATTCTGTGATTCTGTGATCCCAGGAATGAAATATGTCACTGCTCATGGTCAAGCTGAAGTAACTTGGGTTCCTCTAGAGCTTGAGCTGTGCAGTAGATGAACCTCATTATTCTCCTTTTT
Organism: Hemiprocne comata; assembly: GCA_020745705.1. Classification (NCBI taxonomy): domain Eukaryota; kingdom Metazoa; phylum Chordata; class Aves; order Apodiformes; family Apodidae; genus Hemiprocne; species Hemiprocne comata. The sequence continues at coordinate 162,599,155 of CM036587.1, forward strand.
TAAGACCAGGTCTCCACTGTCTTAACTCTCTTTTAGTAACCTGTTTTTCTGTAATTCTGTGATTCTGTGATCTCAGGAATGAAATATGTCACTGCTCATGGTCAAGCTGAAGTAACTTGGGTTCCTCTAGAGCTTGAGCTGTGCAGTAGATGAACCTCATTATTCTCCTTTTTTAAGACCAGGTCTCCAGTGTCTTAACTCTCTTTTAGTAACCTGTTTCTACCTCTGCTCCACTTTCCCAGCTTGAGCCCATTTGTCTCAAGTACATACTGTATTCCAGAGGAAAATCCTGTCATCACCTGCACAATGTCATTATTGTTTGTGTATCTCAACTGGAAATGGATTAGTTGATAGACCCCTCATGAGCACACCACATCAGTGCCTCACAGCCACCCTCCCATCAGTCGAGTCACTAGATAATGGAAGAAAGAGTGGCATCATTTCTCTGAGTGTCTTTGCATTTTGCTGGCAAAAATAAGCTTCATTTCTTTTAAAAATCACTGTAAAGAAAATAAGATGGATTCTACTCTGCCTCCTATATAATGTACTGTATATTTTGTCTGACTACCCATGACAGGATCTACTATTAGTAATGATATGTGATTCAGAAAGAATAGGTGGGTTGTCATATACCAGGCATGATCTGATCTGTATCGAATAACAAAACTTTCAACTGTCAGGCAGAAATGTCAGTTCATTTTGTAGGAGTGATTTTCCTTTCTCTTTCCAACGGAGATTTTCTATCTTTGGATTTCACTCCAACATTACGTTAAACCAAAGCAGCAACTGCTCTTCTGAGTAGGAGTGGCAAGTAAAAATGCTAAATGGTCATTAAGTTAGATGTTCTGGTCAAATTTTAATTAAGAGGAATATTTTTGTTTTCTCTATTCCAAATAATGTCCTTTGGCACTTATATAGTAAACTGGGATTGAGAGAGTAAAAAACCTGTTGTCTCTGTCGCAGTAGCATCTCCTGACTTTAAGTGAAGAGGGAGAGATTGATATGGATGTTGTGAAGGTAGGTGAGCTCAAAAGCACTGTAGAATGTAGACGTTGCACAATTGCAACTATTTTAGAATATTTTAGAATATGGAGATCATCGAATCATAGAATGGTTAAGGTTGGAAGGGACCTTACAGTTCATCCAGTCCCAACCCCCCTGCATGGGCAGGGACACCTCCCACTAGACCAGGTTGCTCAGAGCCCCATCCAACCTGGCCTTGAACACTTCCAGGGATGGGGCAGCCACAACCTCTCTGGCCAACCTGTGCCAGTGCCTCACCACCCTCATAGTGAAGAATTTCTTCTTAATACCTAATCTAAATCTATCCTTTTCCAGTATAACACCATTACTGCTTTTCCTATTGTTAAATAAAGATGACAACCATGCAAACAAATGGTTGTTTGAGATCCCAAAGGTAAGAGGAAAGATATTAACAAAGTACAAATCCATTCTCTTACGTGACAAGAAACATCAGTAAGACCTCACAAAATCTGAATCCAGTAAAAACCTGGTGTTATTTTTCACAATAATGCAGAGATATTTATGAAACTCTTAATAAAAAAAGGTACTGCTGAGTTTGGTGGCCAAACATAAAGAAAAGAAAAAAAAATTTAAAATCCTAGTGCAAATGTAATCAAAATTTGTCTTTACTGTTCCAAGACCAAAACCCATAGCTTCCCCCACAGTAGAAGGCAGTCCTGTGCTCCTGCTCTGACAGAATGGCAGGGATCAAAAGAAAAAATCAGATAATACAGAAACAGTGCATCTCTGTGCTTTCTTTTCCTATAAAGCTGGACTAGACAGACAGTTAAAACAACCTTATGTTTAACAGAGTAATGGAACAGCTGTTCTTTTTTCACCTCTGATGCCCTTTCAAAACAGGGTTGTGTAAAGATAGCTTGTATGTAATGGAACATCTAGTGCAGAATGAATATCTCATATGGAAATGCATTTAAGAACAACCCAGTATATAGTAGGATTATAAAGGTATTTCAGTTTACATAGTTAGTGTTTCTTTAGTAAAAAAAACAAAACATTGGGACATTTCAGAAATACATAAAAGACTCTGTCCTCATTCCTTACCATCCCAAAATTCGATTTCTTCAGAGTTTGCTTTTCAATGCCTAAATTGGGCTGAGGCCAATTGTATGAGATTCAATAAGGGCAAGTCCTGTGTCCTGCACTTCAGTCACAACAACCCCAGGCAATGCTACAGGCTGTGGGAAGAGTGGCTGGAGAGCTGCCCTGCAGGAAAGGACCTGGGGGTGCTGGTGGACAGCTGGTGGAACATGAGCCAGCAGTGTGCCCAGATGGTCAAGAAGGCCAATGGCATCCTGGCTTGTACCAGGAATAGTGTGGCCAGCAGGAGTAGAGAGGTGATCATGCTCTTGTACTCAGCATTGGTGAGACCACACCTCGAGCACTGTGTGCAGTTCTGAGCCCCTCAATATAAAAAGGATATTGAGGTGCTGGAGGGGGTCCAGAGGAGAGCAACAAGGCTGGTGAAGGGTCTAGAGAACAAGTCATATGAGGAGTGGCTGAGGGAACTGGGAATGCTTAGTTTCAAGAAGAGGAGGCTGAGAGGAGACCACATTGTCCTCTACAACTACCTGAAAGAAGGTTGTAGGGAGGTGGGTGTTGGCCTCTTCTCCCAAGTAAATAATGATAGGACCAGAGGAAATGGCCTGGTGCAGCAGGGGAGGTTTAGATTGGACATTAGGAAGAATTTCTACACTGAAAGAGTGGTCAGTCACTGGAACAGTCTGCCCAAGGAGGTGGTTGAGTCACCCTCTTTGGAGGTATTCAAGAAACACGTAGATGTGGTACTTCAGGGCATGCTCTACTGGTCAAGGTTATAGGATTATTTGTTAGTTAGTTAGTTTGTTTTTATGGGTGTTTTCTGGTGAGGTGTGTGTGGTTGTTTGTGCTTCTTTGGGTTTTTTTTTGTATTGATGGTTGAACTCAGTGATCTCAGAGGTCCTTTCCAACCACGATGATTCTGTGATTCCTATTTCTTTGATAACGCTGTTTAAGAGAGTCATTGCTTGGAATACTAAAAAATAATGACTGAATTTAAAAGCATTCCTGACTTCAACAGATACATACTTGAGAATCACAGAATCACCGAATCACCAAGGCTGGAAAAGACCTTTAAGATCATCAAGTCCAGCCTATGACCAACACCACCACACCATCTAGACCATGGCACTAAGTGCCACATCCAGCCTTGCCTTGAACACATCCAGGGATGGTGCCTCCACCACTTCCCTGGGCAGTCCATTCCAATGTCTAATCACCCTCTCCATGAGGAAGTGCTTCCTAATATCCAACCTAAACCTCCCCTGGAGCAACTTCAGGCTGTGTCCTCTTGTCCTGTCACTGGTTGCCTGGGAGAAGAGCCCAGCCCCCACCTGATTACAACCTCCCTTCAGGTAGTTGTAGAGAGTGATGAGGTCCCCCCTGAGTCTCCTCTTCTCCAGGCTAAACAACCCCAGCACCCTCAACCTCTCCCTATAAGACTTTCCCTCTAGTCCCTTCACCAGCCTTGTTGCTCTCCTCTGGACCCGCTCCAGCACCTCAACGTCCTTCTTGAGGAGTGTATCCTCCCAATATTTCTGCTGGTGTGACTCCCTCACTCCCAAATTACTAATTTCTCTTTTAAGCTACACAAAATACCCCAAATCCAAAAGTTCATAAGCAACAAAATCTGAGATAATTAGAATTGGTGGAAGTTGCAGAGTTATCTGAAGGAGACGGCTGACTTCTAAGGAGTTACTGAAGAGGAAAAGGTGATTACAGCAAATGTGAGCTCTTTGAGCCAACACATGTTGCTGGGCAAGTGGAATGAGGTAGAATTGTTCTTGTGCATTCATGAATTTATTTAGATTATGCGGGCTGAAGGGCATTGAAAATGCTGTCCCAGTTTCCTGTTGGCAGACAGAACCATCCCAACACAATTAACTCCAAAATCCATTTAATAAAATCACAAATCACATTTAAAAACAGCAATAGGTCTCCCAGATATCCATGGAGCCAAATGCAAAGCACAAAAGCCAAACACAGCTAAGGGAGGGAATTTGGTAGAGGAAGTTCAGATCACTCACTACCTACTTCCTAATGAAATTTGTGAGAAGCTACAAACTTGATCATGCTGCTGTTTGAAGATGTTTTTTGCTTTTCTAAGCAACCATATGTCCAGTTTTCTCTCTCTAATTATTCGTATTCAGAATCACAGAATCATGGAAAGGCTGAGGTTGAAAGGGTTGGACAGGGTTTTGGGAAACATGATCTAGTAAAAGATGTTCCTGCCCGTGTTAGAGTAGGTGACCCTTAAAGGTCTCTTCCAACCCATTGTGTGATTCTGTGAGGTCATCTGGCTCCTGCTAAAGCAAGGCCACCTACGACTGGCTGCCCAGGACCATGTCCAGATGGCTTCAGAGTATCTCCAAGGATGGAGACTCCACCACTTCCCTGGACAAACTGTTCCAGTGCTCAGTCACCCTCACAATAAAAAAGTATTTCCTGATGTTCAGAACTAGCCCCTCCTGTTTCAGTTTGTGTCCATTGCCTCTGGTCCTGTCACTGTATCACAGTATCATTCTGGTTGGAAAAGACCTTCAAGATCATCAAGCCCAACCACTACCCAAACTCTGCCATGTCCACCACTAAACCCTGTTCCCTGGCACCACATTTGTCTTTTTAGATGTGTCCAGGGATGGTGGCTCAACCACCTCCTTGAACAGCCTGGAACCCCAAGTCCAACTCCCGCCCCAGAACAGGACAACCCCAAAGTTCACACCATGTCCCTGAGAGGCACAACTGAAAAGAGGCTAGCTCAATTTTCTTTGCTCCTCAGCCTTCACTTCTCAGGCTGAGCAGCCACAGGTCTCTCAGCCTTTCTCCATAGGAGAGGTGCTCCAGACCCTTAATCATCTTTGTGGCCCTTTGCTGGACTCTCCACAGTATGTCCATGTCTCTCTTGTACAGAGAAGCCCAGAACTGGACACAGTACTGCAGGTGTGGCCTTAACAGTGCTGAGTAGAGGGGAAGGATCATCTCCCTCAACCTGCTGGCAGTGCTTTGCATTAGGCAGCCCAGGTTACTATTTGCCACCTTTGCAGCAAGGTCCCATTGGTGGTGTATGTTCAACCTGGTGTCCACCAGGACCCTCAGGCCCTTTTAAGTCAAGCTACTTTCCAAAGCACTTTTTCATTTAATTAGTAGAAAGACTGGGTTTTCCTGAGGCATTTCCTTTAACATCCAGACCCTGGCTAAAAAGTAGGAAAGATGAGATACTCAAGTTCCAGATTGGAAAAGAGCAGTAAGACAGCCAAAGTGTACAACCATGTGAGGACATCAAGCTGTGTGGAATGCACCTGATAGGTCTTAAACCACGGTGGAAGACAATTGTGTGACACTCAACAGGATTGTTGGTTTATGGGCACAGATCATTACCAACCCATAAAACTGACCAGTATTCATGACTTGTGGATCTCCAGCAGTGCGTGTTTTGATTTACCAGTTCTAGGAAAATGCATTTGACTAAGAATACCATCTCTTCTTACACTCACTGTGGGAAATAAAGTTGCATTTGAGATTGTTCTTACAGGGATCCCATTAATATTATATCAGCTTTGATAAATTTTAAACTATCCCTCTGTGACCACAAGTTTCAGGAGCTCATTAGGGTGCATGAGCTCTCCCCACAAACCACATGAAACTGATAAAAATTTGTTTTTTTTTAAACTATCCCTCTGTGACCACAAGTTTCAGGAGCTCATTAGGGTGCATGAGCTCTCCCCACAAACCACATGAAACTGATAAAAATTTGTTTTTAACTCAAGTAGTGTGATCTCAAAATTATATTGCTCCCAGTTTTAAGTATTGGCTGCATTAACACAAAGGAGACAGCAAGTCTAGCTGCTGGATAAGTTACTTAGTCATTTGATGAAGGTTATTAAACCATTTAGCCATTACTGATAATATGATTTACCATGCTATTATGGTCATTAATATCAGTATTTATGTTGCTCCTAGAAATTTTAATAAACAATGCATTCTCTAAGCTGGACTCCACCTGAAAATGCAATCTTTTCCTTCAGTGTGTTCCCCAAGTCCCCTGGGACCAAAGGCACTGCAGTCAGACACAGTAGAAGAACTCATAACCATACCCAGAAGGTAGTAAGGACCAAGGACAATGGACCATTCCCCACATAGATATAGAAACTCCATGCCATTTGAGCCTTGACATTGTTTGCTAGGATGCATGCCACAGGAGAGCTTTGATTTTCCCAGTCGAGGAGAGAAAATATGTACAAGGCAAAAGAGAGATCTATGTATGTTATGGACTTCGTTGACACATGACAGATCCTTCTTAGGGCAGCCATGGGTCTGTGATGGGGGCAACCCTAGCAGAGTAAAAATATCAGTCTTAATAGTAGATATAAGCTAAACAAAGAAAGAAATGTGTATTTTTGCATTAACAGTAGTATACCTGCTATCCTGTATTTTACCTTTTCCTTCCTCTACCATAAAGCCCAGAAGCCTTTTGCAAATTGGGATTGCTAATCAGGATTTAGCTGAATTCACCTGACCGGGTGCAGGGCACTCTTTTGCAAGCTGGTTGATCACAGCAAACTGTGTGGATGGCCCCTCAAGAGCTCCAGGGACACTTCAAAGGAAACACATTGAGAGGGGGTAGGAGAATGGGAAGGAATTTGCATTTTAAATGTGACACTTCCATGAATGAATAATAAGGGATTTGTAAGGCTGGCCACCCCGAATTAGAAGAAAAAAAACCAACAAACCCTCTTCATTGGTGCTACAGCTAATTCTTCAAGCCTGTTTTCCAGTGATATTAACACACAGTTTCTTCCTGCAGAGGTTTTGTGCAGCCAAAATTATTAAAGAGGTCCATCAGTTAAATAACAAGCTACTCTGGGGAAGGTGAAGTCAATAACTTAATTTTATGACACTTGAAAGCTGCCCAAGTGGGTAGCTGGACTTCCATGTGAGGTCTTCAGGCTTTCTTAGGAACACACTGTACAAGCTAATATAATGAAAATTGGGCTATCTCAATGAACATGATGCAGTTTTCACCATATCCCTTTAAAATTGAAGTGATGGAGATTTTTTGTTTGTTTTGTCTTTTTTAACTGAAAAGTTTCAATGCCCAATGTGCAGCAGGTTAGGATACTCCTCAGGAGTAACTCAGCAGCCTCTCCTCTGTGCTTGGGCTGTACAATGCTGTGAGAGAAATGGGAGAATTGAATAACACATTCACTCTGGCATTGTGTATCCATCATTAATGCTGGTATCATTAGTTGAAGCATTTTAATGACCTACAGGAGACAGGACCCCTTGCCATTTATTATTTACAGCCTCTCAAATACTGGCCTTCCAGCAAGAAACTCTTATGATACTGCACGTGCTGAGAAACCACTGAGATGAGCACAGCACAGGAATCCCATCAGAAATATAAAAACACTTCTTGTTCAACTGAGTCTTAGCTCTGAGTCTCAGCTCTGAGTCTCAGGCAACTCCTCCCCTCAGTGGCCAAACTGCATCCTGAAACTATGTTTAATTTGCAATAGAAAAGATTACTTCTCTCCTGTCATCATGGTAAGAGTAAAAGATGGATTCATCATTAAATGACATCTAAACAAGTGCAAATGGGTGCAGGAAAGTCAACTAACCCAGGGTGGAACTGGTGGAGAGGTCACAGATGAGTGAACTGCCTGGGAATAAAATAGGAGGAGATGTGGTCCAGTGTGGTATTTCACTGTAATACTGGAAAAATCACTTAAGAGTGTGGTGCTGCTTCTTCAGTCACTGAAGCACAGTTAATATAATGTCCTTTCAAAAGCATTTGGAGACCTCAAGATGATAAATTGTGCTGCAGAGGCAGACAGAATGCTACTCCTGTTGATTATTATTATTATTAATATTATTATTGGAAAAAAAGGACAGAACCAGGATTGCTTCCTCCTCTGTAGAATCCTGTATAATTTAGAAAGAAAAATAGCTATTTCTGGCATCATGGAAGGCATAAAATAAATAATATAACTAGTATTTTACATGAATATCAGAATTATTTTGGAATTTTGATGATTTAAAAAAGGAAGAATTATCAGAACACACAACACTCTGCTTCCAGTACCTGAAAAGAAATTATATATGTTGTTTGAGCTATATTTCAAGGTAAAGTTCAAAGGAAGATGTCTGAAGCACAAACAAGAATTTATTTTTAGACACTTTTTTTCTAATTTTTGTCTTATTTTTATCTTTCTAATATAATGGAGAAATTAAAAACACTTTCCTGCAGAAGTAGCACTTGCTTCTTGTGAGGCTGGATGCCTGTTCATTATATCATGCTGATTGTAGCTGTGAATCACATTACAGTGAAAAAGACAGTAGCCCTAGTTTCAAGTACAGACTCCTTGAAGATAGAGCTGGATTCTGTAAAATACTTCAGCATTTAGTTAAGGTGCCTTGAAGCCAGTTTCATAGGTACCAGAATATTGTTTCTACTCTCTGGTGTTTTAGCAAAGCCAAAAAGAAACGGACACAAAGAACTGGAACAGCAGAACAAAGTGTACCACAAATCTGAACTTCACTCTGGCATGCTACAGTTATTTAAGTGCTATTTTAAAGTCATTGTTAATTTTTGTTTACCTACAAAAAAGATGCAGACAGGCTGGAGAGGGTGCAGAGAAGGGCCACAAGGATGGTCAGAGGACTGGAGGACCTGCCCTATGAGGAGAGGCTGAGAAAACTGGGTTTGTTCAGCCCTGAGAAAAGAAGGCTTTGGGGAGACCTTATTACCATGTTCCAGTACTTCAAGGGTGGCTGCCAAGAAGATGGAGACTCCCTATTGACAAGGAGTCACATGGAAAAGACAAGGGGTCATGGGCACAAGTTGCTCCTGGGGAGATTCTGATTGGACACAAGGGGTACATTTTTCACCATCAGGACAGTCAAACATTGGAACAGTCTCCCAAGGGAAGTGGTGGATTCCCCCACATTGGACAGTTTTAAATCTCAGCTTGACAGGGTGCTGAGCCATCTTACATAAACTATAGTAGTACCTAGAAAGGTTGGACCAGATGATCCTTGAGGTCACTTCCAACCTGGCATTCTAGGATTCTCTGCTATACTAACTATAACAATAGGGCTAAGGAAAATGACCAAGAGTTTGCAAATATCAATAAACTAGATAATCCTTTTTCTTATTCAATATCTAACTCTTCTTCAGCCTACACCTATGTCCAGCTTTTTCTGTTCTCTATTTTGTCCTCAGTTTTAGCAGTGGGCTCTTCCCAAAAGCCTGGAAGGATCTACAGTACCTTTATGCACTTCACCATCCTCACTGTATAGTTAGGTCAGTTAGTGGCAGTAAATACAAAAGAGCTGATTTAAGCATCAATCCAGGGGATTTTTTTTTTTCAAAGACCTTGCAATGCTCTAATTGCTTCTCTAAATAGTTCATGTGCTTTCTTCTTATCCGTTTTCTTCAATATACCTAAAAAACTCCCATCAAAAGTCAGAGCAGAGGTATGGATGGGTTTCTGCCTCTACATTTCTCTCTTCTCCTTCCTTTCCAGTATCCAGGCTTGTGTACAGCCAGTAGAAAGGAGCAAGCAGCTCCTAAAGGTGTTTCATCCTCTAAGACAATATCAAAAGAGAGGCAGGACTGCTCAGCCTCTGGTGATACCTACAATTTTTGACTGAAAATCTAACTTCTAGATGGATGAGTTAAAGAAGATGAATCTGCCTTTCTTCACTTGACTTCAGTCTTCCTCTTCTTTGGGAATCCTTACAGCTGGCTCACACAGGGATTTTTTTTTGCATGAAATGGAGTATAAGAAAGAAAACCTGTTGATGTTAAACATCAGCACCTTCCTCATTCGGTGTGAGTCACAATCAATATTTGACTCAAACACAACAGTGAAATTATTAGTGAAGGTTGGTGGTGGGGGGGATACTTTTTCACTTGAACTCCCTTGGACAGGGAAAAATGAGAGAGAGTGGAAAATAATGGAACTCTGCTAAAACTGAAAGAAATTATCAAGATGAAGACAGATGACCTACAGTAACCCAATACAATCAATTACACAGCAGCCCCAATAGATCAGTGTGCTTTAAATACACACAGCTGAGTTCCTGGTATCTACCAAGAAATTAGCAGATCAAATTAATCCCCAAAGCACTTCTACTGAAATTGTCAGATTTATGCCACAGATATTTTTGCTTCAATTATCTATACACATGCTTTGAAGAGAGTGGGGCGCAAATAAAATGTCTTTTAGCTTGAAAGGTAAGAGTCTGGGAGCAACTGACACGACTGTACTCCTCTAATAGCCTCCAGCAAGTTACTTAACCTCTCTATATCTCAGTTTTGCTGCCTTTAAAACAAGGGTACTTGTAGCTGTGCACTTCAGAGGGGTGCTTGGAGTGGTAAGTTAGGGCCTGCTGGATGAAAGGCATGCAGGGCTTTTATTAAGATCTGTACTAGAACATCTTCAGTTCAGCAAACTGTTTTACAGTCCATTGTGAAAGGAATGTGAGACATACAACAGCGTTTAGCATTAAATGCTTCCATCTCTGTTCATTCTAATGAGGACAGCACCTGAGTTCACGTTGAGCTCCAGGACTTACCAACTGGGTTCACTTAATGCCACACTCCATAACATCCTTTTAGAAATCCAGTTTTAATTTATTTTGAGAATCAAGCTCTTGGTCTAAGCCTTTATAAAACCTGATAGCATATTTCTCATTATATCCATAGTATTTTCAATTATTTTCCTTTGTCTAAGACTTCCTTTATTCTTTGATGCCTGTGGATGTTTGAAATAATTAAGTTACTATTAGCTGACTTAACACCTGACAGAAGATTATTCTGTCCAGTTCTTCTCCTAGGGTCCTTTTATCATCCATCCAGGTCAGATGATTCCCATTCATGTTTAGGAGAAGAATTGACCCAAATAACATACAGTTGAAACAGACAATTGATCCAAGCACCATTGTCCAAATTTGGGGAAGGGGAACTAATGCAAAAATGAACTGAAAGTTTCCCCATGGAAGAGGTGTGTCAAAATCAAGAACTAAGCTGGGACCATCCCTTCTCCCTGCAGTTCCTTATCAGCCATCAAATCAGTCCTTCAGTACAGTGACTGCAAATAAAAATAAGTTTTGTGTATTCTGGAAGATAGTAGCTCAATTGTTTCTTGGCCATCTGTAGAAAGAGGAAGATTTAATACCTCTCTGGGGCCAGTCTTCTTTGACAAGTATTATCAGTTCTGTCAATGTCTGTGTCTGACACTGGAATAGCCAGCAATGCTGGCTGTCCTCCTTAATATCAGAGTAGTCAGATATATCAAACCTGTGTTACCTGAAGGTTTCCCTGGGACAGAACTGACAGTCTCAGGAAGAACCCTTCACTTTCCTTCCATCCTAGAGAGGTGGTCAATGCCCTAATCCTATCAGCATTTAAGAAGCATTTAGACAATTCCCTTAATAACAGGCTTTAACTTTTGGTCAGCCCTGAAGTGGTCAGGCAGCTGGACTAGATATTCATAGTAGGTCTCTTCCAACTGAAATATTCCATTCCATTCCATTGCTGAACACCACCACAGCCAGCATGACCAGTATAAGAAGGATGTTGAGGTGCTGGAAAGGGTGCAGAGAAGGGTGACCAAGCTGGTAAAGGGCCTTGAGAATAAGTATTATGAGGAATGGCTGAGGGAACTGGGGCTGTTTAGGTTAGAGAGGAGGAGGCTGAGGGGAAACCTCATCACCCTCTACAACTACCTGAAAGGACCTTGTAAAGAGGTAGGCGCTGGTCTCTTCTCACAAGTAACGGGTGATAGAACCAGAGGAATTAGACTCAAGCTGCACCAGGGGAGGTTTAGACTCAACATTAGGAAGAACTTTTTCACTGAAAGGGTTGTCAGGCACTGGAACCAGCTGCCCAGGGAGGTGGTTGAGTCACCATCCCTGGATGTGTTTAAAAGTCCCCTGGATGTGGCATCTGGGGACATGGCTTAGTGCTGGACTTGGCAGAGTAGGGTTAATGGTTTGACTCAATGATCTTGAAGGTCTTTTCCAACCTGAGTGATTCTGTGACTTTGAGAAATCTTAGCAGAAATCTACATCTACTTGTTGTCTCTCTGGGGATGACTCAAACACAGGAGGTTTAGGCACAGTCTACCACAGCTATACCAAAAGGCTTAGCTACCAAAGCTCTACATCTTTTGTAGCAAGTCCTGTGGCACATCTTAGCTCAAGCTCCAGTCTTCCTTAGTAATGTGTGAGTGCATAGTTCCAGAGCTGACAAGGGAACCACAACAGACATAGAGAAGACCCAGAGTCAAGTGACAGAAGATGCTTCCCTGCACTACAAGATTGTAGTGTATGTTTAAGCAACATGGACTTGTAACTTAGCCTTGAGGCTAGACAAAATCTCTTGGTAATTTTAAAATAAGCAATACACCTGAGGCACCTGAAGGTGTCTTGCTTGCACGAGAGCCAGGGCTGTGGATGGAAAGCACAGGAATGCTTAGACTCAAGCATACTTTAGTCTACTTTTCACTTGCCTGGTAGGCAATTTTTCTTTCTGTACCACTATCACGCTGTGTTTTCATCTCTGCCTTTCCCCAAGAAAAGCAACAGCAACGAGTTTGCATCTGAAGGAAAATCTTCATTAACATTCTGAAAGAAATAGGGTATAATGTGACATTTCCAAGAGATCTTTCTCCCTCTGGGATACATTTCTCCAGAAATTCAAGCCAAAACGTACAGGGAGAAACACAAACTTCAATGAGTAGCTTTTCCTTCTAAAGAAAAAAAGAGAAAGAAAAAAAAAACAAACCAACACATACAAAAATTCCCCAAACCCTCAAACAATCAATCCCCTTCAAATCAAAACTTTCAATTCCTTCTGAATTTACATCCCCACCTGAAAAATGAGCTCAATGATGGGACTGTCTCTGCTGTCTCAGGTTCTGGGTACTGAGAGTTAAAAAAAAAAACACAACAAAAAAAAAAACAACTGAAACTAATATTAAGTTCAGAACAAGGCTTAGTAATCTCAGTAAATGTTCAGAGTTTTAATGCTGTTTTCATTAACTTTGTGCCCTTTCATATAAAGCTGGAGGGCTGCTCAGTGATAAGAAAACCCCACCAATGCAGTGGTATGAAGGGATGCTAAATGCAAATTCTGGAAGAACTGGGCAATGCTCACAGCAGGGCTTTGACAGGATAAAGATTTTATGGAGTGTCATATCAAAACTTGATGAGTAGGCTGAATGTCAAGAGTAAAAGCAGCGCAAGGAAAAAATGAAAGAAGATCTCTGAAGTGATGGGTCTGGGTTTTTTATTTTTGGTTGGAAACTGCAATTAAAAAAATTAACTTTCCTCCAGGAGTAGCTAAAAACCCAACAGGAAGCTCATCAAAAGGAGATTAAAAAATAAATAAAATAAATAAATCTGACAGAGAGCAAACCCTTGCCTTTCACTGGAAAGCCAGAGACAGGTGGACAAAATCTTTCTGGCAGGCCTAAACTTTCCAACACATTTCAGCAGGGGATTTGTTTCTCTGAGTGGCAGCATAAAGCCTAATACTTTGGCTAGGTTTTTTGGTTTTGGCCAGGGTTGGTTGTGAAGTCAGTAGGTTGGTGGGAGGAAGAACTCTCATGGACAGGACAGTCTGACAAGACCCAAGTATATCACAGAATCACACAGAATCACAGAACTACCAAGGCTGGAAAAGGCCTTTAAGATCATCAAGTCCAGCCTATGACCAACACCACCACACCATCTAGACCATGGCACTAAGTGCCACATCCAGCCTTGCCTTGAACACATCCAGGGACGGTGCCTCCACCACTTCCCTGGGAAGTCCATTCCAATGTCTAATCACCCTCTCCATGAGGAAGTGCTTCCTAATATCCAACCTAAACCTCCCTTGGAGCAGCTTCAGGCTGTGCCCTCTTGTCCTGTCACTGGTTGCCTGGGAGAAGAGCCCAGCCCCCACCTGACTACTACCTCCCTTCAGGTAGTTGTAGAGAGTGATGAGGTCCCCCCTGAGTCTCCTCTTCTCCAGGCTAAACAACCCCAGCTCCCTCAGCCTCTCCCTATAAGACTTTCCCTCTAGTCCCTTCACCAGCCTTGTTGCTCTCCTCTGGACCCGCTCCAGCACCTCAACGTCCTTCTACCACTACACAGAAGTGCAGATATAAGTAGGCAATATGAGTTTTATTCTCAGTTCACTCCTGGACTCTGTGTTTCTGATTCACCAAAGTCCCTGAAGTGAAACATGCACCTGAAAATCAGCAGCAGTTTCACCAGCTCCTACAAGACAGGAAGGTTACACCTGCTCATCATTAAGCATGTGCCCAAGGCTCTGCTTGAGCTCTTCCCTCCCTAAATTGTGGTGTTTGGTTTTTTTCCCCAGCTGTGAATATGGATGGAGCATTATAGCAATTCTGTATGTATTGCTCAACAACACATAAAAAGCTGTCTCACCACGAATGTTAAAGCCAGCATTATCCTCTCTGACCTCAGCTATCATCTCTCTATACAGAGACAAACACCTCAAGGATGCAAATTCTCCAACATTAAAGTGAGTGGTAAAGACAGAAAGGGGTAAGTTAACTTCTACATGTGGTTAATTTTCACCACTATTGAGTGTCAAGATTGCCAATACCTACTTGACCTAAATGCCTGGTTTTCAGAATGCCTGAAGTGATGTATAATCAGAATTTGCCATGTTTTGTAGTAACTATACACTCAATTGGCTCAGATTCTTTGCAGTGAGATACCATGAGAAACCACATTGACTTCTTTGTTCTTTCAGGAAGACTGTCACTAGCCTTTTCCTCCTCAAATAGAGCCAGACCACCCACTGAATCAGCATGCCTTACAGGAAAGGTCTGAGCAAGTTAATCCAATGGGATAACTCAACAGCAAGGAAAAAGTGAACACCAGTTCAGCCATGTGGATTGCTGAAACTCAGTATGTAAATGAAACTCCATAAGGAGTTAACATTTACTCCTAATCCTATCTAGGCACATAAATAGCCCTGCATTATTACAGGAGTTCCCTATGGCTACTCAGTTTGGAGCTGCTCCTCAACCACTTCAGGCAGGTTATATGAGCTCATTTGGCTATGCAAATGTTTCTTATCTATTGGAAATTAGGATAGATAATTTCCTACCTTTCCTAAGAAACTCAAAAGGGTTATTGATAGAAAACAGAGTGGCAAATTCAACTGCTTAGAAACTCAGGAGGTGTTTGGGATTCTGGAAAAGACTGAGCATTCCAAGGTAGGAAGCATCCAGAGGCTTTCCTGGGATGGACGTGAGAACAAGCTTCAGGAACCAGAGCAAAGGAAGGTATGTGGAATGATCTGCCAGCACCACCTTTCTCCACTGCTTGTGGCTGCTGCTGGCCTCATTAACTTCACATCTTTCTTCCCATGACTGTCTCTTTGTAGGAAACAAAGACATGAAATTCTGGCTACAGAGAAGCAAGATGTAAGAAAGGGTTAATCCAGCTAAGTATCTGGAGATATATATGGTGCACGAGCAATTTTCATACAGAAATCTGCATGCACTTGTGCTTTTCCATAATCTTAATTTTCAGATGGGAGGAAGCAATCCAAGTAGTCGGCCCTGGGGTCAACAACCAGCCCAGCCCAAGTCCCAGGAACATCTGGAAAGTCAATGCTGGCTACTGCCTGCAAGCCATGTGGTGTGCATGCTGTGGCTTTTGGCCACACTGAAATATGTTGTTGCTTACAGGACCAAAAAAAAGATTGGTTAGCTCTGTTGAAACAACAGACCCACACACTCTGAACCTGCTGCAAGGGAAAAATGTGTATCAGGGCTGCCACATGAGTTAATATCATATTAGATGCAGCACCAGCCTGCAAGTCCTTTTACCTTCCACTTTGGCTAAAATCAGCTGAAATGTTTCCAAACCCTTCCTCAATATAAAACTCTGGAGCCTGGAAGCAGTGTGTTTTCTGCAGAAGACTTGCACTTGGCATGTATTAACCCTTATCAGTCCAGCTGCCATTCAGCCCAGCCCATGCACAGTCACAGCAAGCACACTTACTGACTTGTCAATGGTTTCAGATCACTTTCATTTTGCTAAATCCAAACAGCACTCCCACTTGTGACTGAAGATTCGGCGCAGAGTTAAGGGACCCATTTCAGCCATCAGCATGGCTTTATCTCCATGTGCAGTGGGTGCACAAGCTCCACTTACAGATACTGGACAGCCAGACAATATGGGCTGTGAAGACCACACATCTGATTTCTCCATAGTAGACCTCTCGGGCTCAACTGAGTTGCCTGCAGACAACATCTTGTGCCAGTTAAGACTTGCTAGGGTATACAGGACATCTGTGTGGGACAAGGAGCTATGACAAGTAGCAGCCACACCCTTCTGGACTGACAAATGGGACTTAGGTGACATAACCTTGGGAAACTCAAATTGCAATAGACATATATATGTGGACAAGTGCACTGATCCCTTTGAAGTGGGCAGATGAACTGTTGTCCAGGCTTCACTCTTCACATCTCCACTGGCTCTAGGAGAAGTTCAGAACACCTGGCTCTCACGGAGTCTCATTGACATCCAAAATATCTGTCTTAATCTTGGATTTCAGTCTCACAGAGGATGAGAGAAGAAAAGGCACAGAGTGACCTGGAAGATGGAAATCTGCTTTCTTGGCTACTGAGGAGCTTCTCTCTACTGTGTCTGTAGGTACCATGGATATCAGAAAAAACAAAACAAAACAAAACAAAACAAAAAAATCCAAAGACTTCCCATGGAAGTAAGCTCATTAACTTCCTGGGTGGTTAGACAAAAGAAGCCCTCTGACAACTCATTACGAATAATACAAAGAAAAAAGATTGGCCATCTCTTTGATTTATAAAGATGTTTCCAATGAAAAGGGAAAGAATTTGGAGCTCAATCACAACCACAGAAAGTAATCTTAAAGCCCTTTGTTTTGTATGAAGCAATTGAAACCAACAATATCTAATTTGCAAGGTATTTCATAGTGAGACCAGCCTGCTTTCAACAGTGGTACTGATGCACCTATGAACTAAGAAAAATATCTACTAAATATACACACAAAATGCATGCTCATAGTGCTAAAGACTGTCTGTACTTTGTCCTTCAGCTCCAAATAAATGGAAGAGAAAGCTGACTGCTGATTAACCTCATGCACTTTCATTCCTCTTCATAATTGAACTAATTACCACTTTTATCCCTGACTGCAATGATTCTTGTGAGCTTGTTCCACCCACCCAAATTTAGAGCCTTTTTTTTTTTTCCTGTTGGTAAGTACCCCAGGTTTGGGGTGCATGCATGTGCGTGTATGAGCATGTTTGTGCTTTAGCAAAGGATGAATGTGTAGATTTTACCAAAATGAAATTCTCACAGCAGAAGATTGCATTGAAATTACCTCTAGGACACAGCATGAAAAATCACAGTTGACAGCAGATTATAAAATTCAGTATATTCACAACTGTAAAAAAAAACACACTATAAAAAACCCCAACAACCCTGTGTCCTAAGGTGACTACCTTTCCTTGCCTACATTTGTCCAAAGTTCAATGAGTCTCAAACTTTGCTGTATTCCTGTGCAAATGAATGACAAAGATGTCTCTGCCTTTGAGTGCCCCTGAACATGGTCACATTGGTTCCTCCAATCCCACAAGAAGGGATGAAAACACTTTAGTACTCCTCACAGTATTCCTCCTGGCTTTAGTCTTATGCAGTTAGATGGGAATTCAAATCAAGATCTTGCCCTAAACCCAGAATAAGGATTTGGACCATGGATTTTTAGCATAGGTCAGGAGGGCATGAGACATGCAGAATGGGCCACCATTTAATCTGTTTTGTAGTTGCCTGCAGTGGCATGCTACACATTCTTCAAATGTGTAAATGACTGCTGAGAGAGCCACTAAGCAAGCACAGTTCCATCACTTGGTAGCAAAGACACAGGAGTGAGAGGCATCATGCTCTAATTCTGGTCTGTTCATCAATAAATATTTGAGTATTCACTGACAGTGGAAAAAGGCAGAAAAAAAGAAATAGTCTGAGCTGACATGGGCATTCCCTTTATCAAGTTGTGTTGCAGTCTCTCTCTGAGACAAGTTGATTAGATTTAAGATAAAGTTGCTCTTTAGTTTCTCTTCATCTCAAAACCAAGAATGCATTAGAGATGGAGAATGTTCCCTTGTGATCTGTTGGAAAAACTGAGCCATGAAAAATCTGACCTGTCCAGCCCCTATCTGCCATGTATAAGCCAGGTACCCTCTGGCTCAGCAAGGTACTGAGCAAAGAGCAGGAGAAAATTCATAAAAATTCATTATAAACAGCAACAAAAGAATATATAGCTCAAATCCAGTCTGTAATATTGGTTCTCCAGACTGGTGACTTTAAACATATGTTAAACTACTGCAATGTTCTTTGATTATATTAAACAATATATTATACACACACACACACACACACAATCACACAGAATCACCAAGGCTGGAAAAGACCTTTAAGATCATCAAGTCCAGCCTATGACCAACACCACCACACCATCTAGACCATGGCACTAAGTGCCACATCCAGCCTTGCCTTGAACACATCCAGGGATGGTGCCTCCACCACTTCCCTGGGAAGTCCATTCCAATGTCTAATCACCCTCTCCATGAGGAAGTGCTTCCTAATATCCAACCTAAACCTCCTTTGGAGCAACTTCAGGCTGTGCCCTCTTGTCCTGTCACCAGTTGCCTGGGAAAAGAGCCCAGCCCCCACCTGACTACAACCTCCCTTCAGGTAGTTGAAGAGAGTGATGAGGTCCACCCCGAGTCTCCTCTTCTCCAGGCTAAACAACCCCAACATCCTCAACCTCTCCCTAGAAGACTTTCCCTCTAGTCCCTTCACCAGCCTCGTTGCTCTCCTCTGGACCTGCTCCAGCACCTCAATGTCCTTCTTGAAGTGAGGGGCCCAGAACTGCACCCAGTGCTCGAGGTGAGGCCTCACCAGTGCTGAGTACAGGGGGAGAATCACATCCCTACTCCTGCTGGCCACACTATTCCTGATCCAAGCCAGGATGCCATTGGCCTTCCGGGCCACCTGGGCACACTGCTGGCTCATGTTCAACCAGCTGTCCACCAGCACTCCCAGGTCCCTCTCTGCCAGGCTGCTCTCCAGCCACTCTTCCCCCAGCCTGTAGCACTGCCTGGGGTTATTGTGGCCAAAGTGCAGGACCCTGCACTTGGTCTGGTTGAATTTCATGCCGTTTATGTTAGAAATAAAAATAAAAAACCCAAACCGAAGATAAAACTACCCACATTCCTTTTTACTCCCATGGTACAAATTTTTGTGTGTAAATCAAACCTATTCTGGGATTCACAGCACTCACTGAATCAAGTCACTGACGTTTTTGATCGCATGTATACACTAAGAGAAATTTCTGTCTATAAAGCAAGGTGAACTTCCAGTGTGCTGGATAATGAGATCAGAGATCATGCTAAATGATCCTTTCGGCCCAGGAAAAGCATATGGAACTGAATATGTCTGACTGAAGTTTAGCATCTGCTACCACCCAACAAACCTGGTAATTGAAAGCCATCACTGAGTAGATCACAGTAAACACAGTGGAAAATTATGTAGGACCAAAGAAGAAAATCAGAAACTAATGCTAGCAGTAGATGGCAGAGAAACATAAAAAAACAGAGGCAAAAAATGGCTACTTAAATAAATTTTATACTTATAAAATTAGCCTTAATGAACTATAAAATAAATAAGCCTTAATGAACTATAGCAGTCGCTTACAATTATTTCTATCCTAATAAGCTTGGAGAGTACATTTGCCATATACTGGTCATTAACAAGATATCCTTTGGAATATGTAATTTAATAAAGGAGAAGTTGCTACAAATTAAAGGGATTCCAGGAAGTTTGTGTGTCTGTCACCGCACAACAATATTTGATTGTTGAATGAGAACATTTTCTTGGCCACTAAGTACCTAAATTTGTTCATACGAGCTGAAATGCAGTTTTTATAGCTTCCCTCTTGCATTAAATTTCTCCTCTATAGTCTTTTTAATGCTGTGTTCTGGAAAAAAGGTAAATAAATATTGGTCATTGGGATCTGCCTTGTACAGAACATTTAATAGGAAACCTTAATTGCTTGTTGTAAACCTAATACAAATCGTAGTTGTAAAACATTTAAAGTAATCAACAAGAATTCCTCTTCATATATCAAACTTTTACAGTGTTAGACATTAAAAAAAACCCAACAAACCTTGCACAAATTGAAATAGAGGAAATTCCACTTTTGCATAAGAAACTCTTTTTCACTGTGAGGGTGATCAAACACTGGAATAGGTTGCTCAGAGAGTTTGTGGAGTTTCCATCCTGAGAGATATTCAAGACCTGACCAGAGACAGCCCTAAGCACCTGCTCTAGGTGACTCTGCTTAGAGCAGGGGCTTGGACCAGATGAGCTCTAGAGGTCATAGAATCATAGAATAGTTTGGGTTGGAAGGGACCTTAAAGATCATATAATTCCAACCCCCCTGCATGGGTAGGGACACCTCCCACTAGATTAGGTTGCTCAAAGCCCCATCTATTCTAGCCTTTAACAGTTCCAGGGATGGGGCTTCCTCAACCTCCCTGGGCAGCCTGTTCCATTGTCTCACCACCCTCACATTAAAAAATTTCTTCTTAAGGTCTAACCTCAACCATTGTGTGATTCTGCAAGGCATATCCATTTTAGAAGTTTGGCTTTTATTTAGGTAGAGAGATACGCAACCAAAAACCAAAGTGGAATGCCAACAGTTATGATCAGAGCCTAAAACTGAGTAGGCTTTCTTCTACCCCCATTTAAAAAAATCCCTCTAATCCAAAGCTGTGCAGAAGGTGCTCAAGCTATTGGTGTGGTGTGGCTCTTCTTCTGTAAGCACTCCAGAACTCCCAAACTTTACAAAGAAAAAGCAGATGCCTTGAAAACATTCCACAGACAATATGGCTTTTTTTTTTTTTTAATCTAAAGATTAGGCAGACAATCAAATGGGATCAAATTACTGCTGTTTAATGAGTTACTGTTTGTCAGCTGAGAGGCAGCAATGGATGGGATGTTATTCTTAGAATGTTTTGATGACATGACATCAAAACTAATGCATTTTACTCTGCTCTCTCAGCAGGCTGTACATGGACAGCTATAGCAGTTCAGCTAACGAGGTAATTCAATCAACCACAGTAATGTGGAAATTGAAATGATCTACCTCCACTCCACCTTGTTCATCGTTTCAGTGACAAGAAACTTTGCCTTCTGAGTTGGGATGACAAGATTTGTTTGAGATGCACAGCTGTAAATACAGTCTCTCTTTGTACAAGCCCTCAACACAGTAATTCCTGATGACCTACTTGTGAGAGAAATGAAAAGGTTTATGCACTATATAGCAAAGTCATTCAAGATTGTAATGTAAAAAGCCCATTTCAGTGTTAAAAGTTGGTTATTAGTTGGGGAATTAATAAACTGTCAAAGCTTAAGCAACTTCCTTACCACACTCAGAGGTGAAATAGACAGCTCTCCAGCAGTTTTTTAGGAAAAAAAGATAGTTATTTCTTTAATGACTACTAAAGTCAAAAGGCTTCTTTTCCAGATACATCTAAAAAGCCTATTTTGAGAGCTGAAACATAATCTGTAAAGGAAAGGTTGTTGTGAAGCAGATTCCAACTGCTATTAAAGCCTAATGAAACTATTAGGGATACTTCAGAAAATTCACTGAATATGGTGGAATTATAATGATCTTTTTAAAGATGGTTTGAGAATCTCACATCAGAGAGATAAAGGCAATTAGGAGTTTATTATTTATATATTGAACAGACTCTATATTACCAAAATGTGGATATTTCCAAGACCTACCCAAGGAGGTGGATATCTAATAAAGACATGGTGACCACTACATTGCAACTCAGTCAGGTCTGAAGTTATGTGGAATTTTTACATTTTTTTATTTTATTATTTTCACATTTATGAAGGCCTAGGAAGAAGAAGAGGCCACAACAACAGCCTTGAATAAGCCCTCTACCATTCGTCTGATTTCATTTGCAGGTTTAAAAAGTACATCCTAGGTCATTACAGTTATTTGGAGAAAGAAAGCAACTTGATTGCAAAGGAGGACATAAGAAGCTACAGCACATCGTGGGATGAGGCCATGTTCCATCCAGCTAGGTTGACCACCACCAGGGCTTTAGTGGACACTGCTGAGGTAAAGCACAGCACTTCAGTGAGTATAGTTTATCACCTGTAACAATTTGCCTATGACATTGAAATGCTAATCAACCTATTGAGCACCAAGGTGTTCAGGCTGCAGTTCCCCAAGGTAGAACTTGAGTTTTTGGCACTGAAGAGACAGAACAACTGTGACCCCTCTTGTGAGGGTTAATTGTGAGAGGCACAATTAACACCAAACACACTGTCCCCTCTAAACACATCTGTCTTCTTTAAGAGATAGTCACAGATGTGCTGCTCTTCTAAGAGTCTTTCCTGCTGGGCCACCAGTTTCTCTTGCTAAACTGATAACAAATTTCTTCTTTAACACCCTGTTACCAAAGAAAACCTCCTGTGCTGGTTTCTAGGTTTTCTTCCAGAGAATACTGATCCAAAAATACTTTGCTTTGACACCGACACTAAGGATAATAGTAATGTAAAACTTGAAGGCAGCTTGTATCCTAATGAGAATCATATCCTGTCATTTTGATGAACTATGTGCTGCTCTACTCCCAAGAAAACCAATGAGACTCTGGTGGGTTGACCTAGGCTGGGTGCCAGGTGCTCATCAAGTTGCTCCATCTCTGCCCTCCTTCTCCCTGCCTCTGTCCCCTTAGCAGGACAGGAGGGGGAGAAAAAAAAAAATAGAAAAAATACTTGGGTTAGACATTAGGAGGAAAGTCTTTAGTGTGAGGGTGGTGAAAGACAGATTGGCCAGACAAGCTTTGGAAGTGTTCAAGGGCAGGTTGGATGGGGCCCTGAGCTACCTGATCTAGCAGGAGGTGTCCCTGCCCGTGCAGGATGGTTGGAACTAGAGGATCTTTAAGGTCTCTTCCAACTCAAAACATTCTGTGAAGACAAAGGCAGTTTAATAATGCAAAAGCAAAGATCACATGTGGAAGCAAAGGAAAATGAAAGATTTATTCTCTACTTCCCATCAGCAGCTGATATAATAAAATAATAGAATTGTTTTGGTTGGAAGAGACCTTTAAGATCGTCAAGTCCAACAGTTTACCCAGCACTGCCATGGCCACCACTAAACCATGTCACTCAGCACCACATCTACACGGGTTTGAAAACCCTCCAGAGATGGTGACTCCACCACTTCCTTGGGCAGCCTGTGCCAGGGCCTGTCAACCCTTTCAGTGAAGAAACTAAACCTAAACCTTTCCTGAGATGCTGTGTGAGCACTGCTGGGCAGCAGCCAAAACATGGGTGTGTTATCAACACCTTTTCTATTTACCAACACAAAACCCAGCACTATGAGGGCTGCTATGGGGAAAATTAACTCCATCTCAGCCAGACCATGCAGACTTCTGGTCTGTATTAGGAGAGGGTTTTTTTCACATTTACATCTTAAGAACACAGGTAGAGTATCTAAGTGTATCATAAACCTAATGTCCCCATAGCTTCTATATAAAACTACTGTGAGCACATCCACAGAAGGGGAAAAGCAACATATAGATTGTGTCTTTGTTACTGATTTGGGAAATAGAACATTGCCATAAATCCAGTGGTCCTGTTGTTCCAATAGAAAAACAAGTTTGTTAAGACTGGATTTCTAAGTTACTTAGGAAGAAAAAGCAAAGAACAGTAGTTGAATATTAAGGTAGAGAAAGTGAAGATCTATTTGCCAGCATCAGTGACTTCTTTTTCAAACCTTCTTTCTCACACACAAAAGCTTTAAAATATCACAGAACCAGGTGGGATGGAAATGGTGATGAAACTTAGAAATTTATTTATTTATTTATTTATTTTAATCAATACATGCTAGTACAGAACTAGCCTCTCAGGGTGTCCTGGTCCCCACACACCAAGGCCTGCAGTCAACATCAGCAACCTTACCCATCTTCCCATAATCCCCAGGTCAAGAGGAATTGCTCTTCAGAGAAGAATAAGATGGTTTGAGCTTATCAAAAAGAACCATGCACCTTCCCAAAATAACTTCATGGCAAGTCCACTCACCCCTGAGCCAAGGGGCGTCAAAATGAATGAATGGAGTCCCTTGGCCTGCTCTTCTCTTATCTTGTCCCTCTCACAACACCAAAATCTCACTGTATTTTGGAGGCTTGATGAGACAGATAATTCAAGCATTACCAACTGAAAATGTCAGCTAACAGTGGTGGAGTGACGTGAGAGCAGTTTATAAATCTGTGTTGCTCTTGTGGAGAGCCAAATCCTCCCTTCTCCTGGGGGCTACTGATTTATGCCTCAGAGAACCCTCCTGAGCCATTAATGATACTACAAACACCAACTGCTCCCTCTACCAGACCTCACTCCTCCTGAGGAAATGAGACTATTCACAGGGAAGAGGACACTTGCCACTGGCTAATTCAAAGATTTTAGACATACACTTATGGCAATCTTTTCCAAGTTGAACCTACATTTTAGGCATCTAAAGTCATATTTAGGTGGTTAAAAGAATGAGTGATGCTGGCCACACTTCTAGCTGATACTTCTTTTTTTCACATGGTCTTTCCTTAAGTACCTGTGAATGACTGTGAGGGACCAGCCCTCAGGGTCTACTGTGGGGAGTGGTGTCGACATCATTGTGGAACGATACAAAAGGACTGCCTGACAAAAGGATTGCATGGTGGTTGCTTGCACAGCAAGGAGCTGTGGTGGTGGCCTTAGGGAGCTTCACTGACACCAACCCTCCCCTGTTGGCTGGCCCAATGCTGGGTCCAGGACTGCTGATTCTCTGCTATCTACCTCTCTAACTTTTCTTCTCCTGTTCTCTCTGTCTTTCTTTTCCTTCCTAAAATCATTTAGTAATGCAAGGCCTAACCATGATTTTTCTCAGCTTGTGCAGCTTGAACATATCTCTATTGTGACTTTTGTGATCAAAATAATCAGCATTTATGATCGTGCCACATGAGATAATAATTAAAGTATCAGTATTCCTTCTATAGATTTAATCAAACATAATATTCAAATACAGACCTTGAGTGTCATTTCACCTTAATCCTATCAAGGGGTATTGGATAGTCAAGCATTTCCTGGAAGGGCCAGGTCTGAGACTAAGGTTGGATCCAGCTGCACCAAGGCTCCTCTCTGAGAAGGAATTTAGAAAGCAAGGGGGTCCAATCTGAATCTCCCTGGGTTGCCCTGCCCAGGCCACGATAATGACATGGTATATGAGGCCAGAGAGACCACTGGTCTGAATCTGTATGGCCATTTTTGTGTTGTTTCTAGCAGTTCAAACTGAATGCACTGAAGATCAGTCTCTTCTGTCAATTCCTTAGAGGTGTGTCATCATGGCACAAGTTTAAAGGCATGACAAAGCATGTCATTAATGTTTGCAGATTGCTTTGGGAAGCTCAGATCAAAGACTTGTCATCCATCTGAAGAGGCAGCACTGTGCACAGCCACTCAGAGGGAGTACTCAGTTTGCTCACCCATTGCAAAGAAACTGTCTAGAAACCTAAGATGGGGTGAAGAAAGCTGCTGACTGCTTGAAAGTCTTCCTGACTTTGAATTCAAATCAATGAACTCAAGTTACTACTCATCAATTGAGATGCAGAAACTGTCTATGTGTGGACTCCCAAGCTATAAGGCTATAGCAACATAATCCATCCTCCCTTAGCTCTGTTTCACAGTAGAATTAATGACCTGGCATTATGTGATGCTTATGAAGACCAGAGAGCACACAGCTGGGCAACAGTCAAGGTCAACCTGAAATGCATTCAACCACAGTTACATGATCATGAAATACCCCAACAAAACATTCAACTGTTTGAAAGTTTGGAAGAGGTGTGCATAAATTGTGAAAACACAGAACCTTTTAGAAATAAATTACATTTTTACAGGCATTTCTGCCTTTCTTGCCCTGTTACTTTTAAGAATTTTTTGCATAAAGAAGAATCTCATGTCTCAAAATTCATTTTCTACTGGTAGTCATTTCTTTCTTCTACGTGCCTGCATCTCAGATTTTTAATGGCTGTCAAGGAAATACTTTGGCTAAGAGAAATGCAGACATGGCCATTGGAATCACAGAAGTCTTCAAGAATATAAATGCTAGCTTAATTTAAGAAATTGGGCTAAATCTTAAGCCCAGACCCATTATATATTATTCAATAAATCTCCAGGTCTCATTTTTGACTCATTTAAATCTGAAGGACAAAGGTTACTGCAGAATCAGGATGTACCTCAGTTTTTCTGCCAGAGCAAAATCTGAGCGACTATTCCAGGATTCAAGCGATTAATTATAGACTTAAAAGACAAGAGCTGAATTGACAAGAACTGACACCTTAATGTAAATGTAGGAACCTTTACAAAATAATAACAGGGAAAAAAAAAAAAAAAGATATTGCAGAGTTATTGATTCCTGATTGTGCTGCAGAGCAAACATGGCAGCAATACCACAGCCAGGGCAGAGGGGGGAAATTATTTTAGAATTTGGATGACAGCTGCCAAAAGTATTATTACCCTTTCAGGGCCTGAGAGACTGAAACAAGCTTGAAAACTGAGCTGCTCACATAGTTACTAAGCCATATATAGATTTGTTGTAAAAACAGAGACACTAAGTAAAGCCAGTTCCGTGATATCAATTTAAAAGGCAAAGCAATACCATGAAACAAATCTGTCTATATTTTGCCCTTATCTACAATGCTCATTAGGTGGAATTATTGCTCTGGTTAACACTGAGGAGGAACTGCCATGCCCTTACCACCTGACATTGCCAGGCAAGAGATGCACCAGGCAAATGTCAGAATTTCTATTACATGTGTCAGAAGATTGTGCCCAGACTTGACTCTTGCTGGGAAGGAATGACAAAACTGTAAATGCTGAGTATCACAAACCCACTTGTCAATCTTTTCCTCTCTGTCACCTACAGCCCTTATGACTCTGACAGATATGGGCTCTGATTATATTTGCTGGTGGGTTATGGATGTGTTTTGCCTGGAAAGAACTCGGCTCCCCATGGTATTTTATGCCCTACCTGGATGTCTTCTGCTACAAAGGAATGATGCAGCATTAGTGACATCAGAAGTGGATAAGGCCCACCTAGCCAAATCCTGTTTTGCAGAAAGCTATTCTGTCCTGGTTTCAAACTCTGAGATTTAAAACTCTGAGACAAAGATACACTTTACTTCCCTAGGTCAGATTGCATGAAGGGGAATTCCTCTGCTCCTCCAAATACACACAGAGACTACCAGAGCAGGTTTTATGATTCCTGCTGCATGGCGAGGAACCAGAGGTAGAGCACACAGGGACGTTGTAGTGCATGAGGTATTAATAAAACCACACACCAACCTGAAAAACTTGAGGTCTGAAAGTAAGGAAAAGACAAACACCAAGGACAGAATGTATAAAACAGTTTCTCTGAACCTCATTCTCATTGGTCAGGTTACAAAAAAAATTAAACCACATCGTAAGTCCATAAATGAACTGGGCAAGGAAAACTGTGATTGTGAAGGATGGAAAATCATCCAAATTAAAACAGTATTTTCTATTTTTCTATAATAATTAATTCAAACTGCATTCAAAACAAGACAGTTGTATATTCAGGTAACGGACACCTAGAGACTGGTTCTTGCTTTTCCATATTAACTATAGCCCTGTTTTAGAGATGCTGGCCAAGATGGAATTGTACCTGTACATTAAAAATTACATTTTCATTGTAATTAGTGTGGAACTCCTTGCTCAGGATATTTCCCATTTTAAAAGTTTATGGTGGGTCAAAATGCAGCTGGTCAAATTAACAAGAAAGGAATGCAGTAATGACAGTTAAAGATTAATTAATTATTTCCCAGATCAGGAAGCTTTTGAGCTTCATGTTGCTGAAGGCTGGGAGAATATTCTGGATCTGGAATGGATCTCTTGATTGGATTAAGGTAAAATGACTCAAGGTCTGTATTTGAATACTAGGTTTAATTCAAACTATAGAAGGAATACTTCTACTTCAATTATTATCTCAGGCTGCACGATCATAAAGGCTGATTATTTTGATCACAGAAGTCACAATAGAGATATGTTCAAGCTGCACAACCTGAGAAAAACTGTGGTTGGGCCTTGCATAATTAAATGATTTTAGGAAGGAAAAGAGAGAGGGAGAGAGAACAGGAGAAGAAAAGTTAGAGAGATAGATAGCAGAGAATCAGCAGTCCTGGATCCAGCGTTAATCTGCTGAATGATCACTTGTACACTTGCCTGTTGTTCTGCTCTTCTAGAGCTGAGCATCACTGTCAACCACTTCATCAGCTACCAAGAAGGAAACCACTATTTTAGTCCTCTGGGCTCTCAACTCTCTATTCACTGAGAGATGCTAAGGCTGGAAAGAACAGTAAGTCCACAGGATTTAAGGAATCCATATAACATAGTCCATGGACTCATTCTAGTAACCTTTGCCTGACTGAAACGTGCCTTGCATATGGGCAAAGCACCTTCTGCTGCAATGACTACTTCCAAGAAAAGGGCACAGAAAAGTCATCTTTCATTCTCTCTTTCTTTGGCTAAATAGATTGAGAAGATTAAGCTGTAACTGAAAAGCATATTTTCCAACCCTCAGATACATGTATCATCTTTCTCAAAGTTTGTCACCTCTTTTTTTCAAACACCGAATGCTTAAGACTTAGGAATCCAACAGCCTCGATTGTCACTTTGTGTAATTGTGCACTCGTCAAAATGAGTCAAAAGAAGGAGGACACAGGTCTGTCTAGGCTGATGCTAAGGAAAGACATTGTTGGAAGAGACACTTCTTTCAGACTGCTACTGTGATACTGCACTTTTAAGATGTTTACTGATGTACCCTAAGAGCAAAAAGAGCAGCTGCAGTATTGCTACGATATGAGCAATGTGACCCAAAAGTCTCTGGGCTATTTTCCTGAGGTGTCAGCAAACAAACGTACAGATATAAGGCCCCAGGAGTTTCTCCACATCCTCTGTAGATGCTCTTCTCTCTCTGCCAGACAGAACTGCCCCAAGGGAGCAGTGACATACTTATGGCAGGGGCCTCAACAGGCAGAAGTCAGGGCTCAGAGCTCCCCCAAACAGCTGGCCTCTCTGCACACACTGAGCCAGCAGGCAATGATGTCACCACTGCTTAAGAAAATCACAGGAAAAAGTGCTTTTTACTTTTCAAGAGTCATAAAGTGGTCTTTCCTATGGAAAGAATGGGCTGACTGCTGAAGTCATGTCTGATTTGGGATTGGGGAAAAAAACAGATTTTTTTTTTTTTTGTCCTTTTGAGAAGAACGGTTGGTCCAGTATCATTATTGCAAAAGCAAAACCAGAAACTAACAAACAAAATTCTTTATATTTTAATGATCATAATCATCATTTGCAATTATAGACATTAATGGTGTCACCTATAGAACTCACTGACCTTCAGATTTTTCATCATGGCTGCACTCATGAAAGCTAAAGAAGGATACCCTGAATCTCATGCAAATGGGACCCAAACCACTTGAATGAGGTGGTTGGTGATGTTTCTTTTGGCTCCTTAATGATCCAGCACAGAGCAAACCCTTTGATGACATGTTAAACAGAACTTTTGGACAGTCATTATGAAACTTGGGATTTTTTTTTTTTTAGTTATGTGTCCTGTGCCAATCAGAGTGTTCTGTAACTAGTTCCCTAGCTTGTTTTCTTCTCTTTATTTTCCTTGAATGGCCATGTAGAGTGCTTGCACATTAAAATCCAGCTGTTCCCTACCTCTCTCAAGTATGTAAGACAGTTTTATGTGAGTTTCTTAAGGTAGCTGAAACT
The DNA here is from genome assembly GCA_020745705.1 of Hemiprocne comata. Classification (NCBI taxonomy): domain Eukaryota; kingdom Metazoa; phylum Chordata; class Aves; order Apodiformes; family Apodidae; genus Hemiprocne; species Hemiprocne comata. The sequence continues at coordinate 162,629,161 of CM036587.1, forward strand.
TTAAGTCCATTGATATTTTCAAATCCATTTGCATTGCAATTCAGAATTGCAATTTCAGAAAAAAAAAAATGTTCACTGTGGACATGAAGATTCTGAAAAGATTCTGTTTTGGAATTCTTTAAAATATAAGTGTGGAATCTGTTCCATATACTCTGGGGTCAACCTAGATTAACAATTGTTTATATTGATCAGAAATCATACTTGTTCCAATATAACTCAATGCAGGTTTTGCCTCCATCTGTACTGCTGGAGAGTAACTGATGTTTTAGAAGCTTGATAATTAGTTTCACAACTGATATAAAAAGTAGAGCACTATATTTTTCCTAGGGCTTTCATTAGTATCTCTATGCATCTCTTAAGAGAACATTAACTCTAGATTTCCAATGGAGTTTCATTGTAAGAATATTTTGGTTCTCTGACTTTCTCTGCATAATTGATTTTGATTAAAATGTGTCTAGATTTAGTCAACTGTTGATCAGATTTGTGATTTCTGGTAGATAGGAATATTTAACTATACATATAAGAAATTTTATGACTTTATAGATTTACCATGGTGGATCACATTTTCAAACCAGACTAATGCAGAGTAAAACTAGAGTAATGCAACTGAACTTAGTATAGTTGCTCTAGATTTAAGTCAGCAGGACAGAGTACTATCTGCACTTGCAAGTAGTGTCTCTTAGGTAAAAGATGGATAAAAATAGATGCAGAATTTATATATATATATATACATGTGCCATAAGAACATACCTATTTGATAAATCCATCTCACTGATATTGTCCTCACTTCAGTGCTGGCCAAACACCTCAGTAAGCAATTAAGAAAAAATATTTACAGCCCTGTCTCCTATCAAGAATATAGGGCTCATTGTACTGCTCATCCAAACCCAGTGAGATGGTTCTTCACATCTTTCAACAGATTTTTTCTTTCACAGATTTGTCCAATTCCTTCTTGTGCCCAAATTTTGGCATCCACAATGTCATGCCAGGAGTTCCAAAGCTCTCTTTCTGCAATTGTTTTGAACCAACCCTTGCTATTTTCAGTTGAGAGCACAATGTAGAAAGAAGGCACATTAAAGGGCAAGGACTTCATCCTCAGGTGGAAGGGCAGCCTTTGTTAAGTAACACTGAACTCTTGTAAAATAGAACAAAAAACAAGATCTACCAATCCTCTGTGCTTTCTCTAGGGTAGTTCTCCTTCTTTGCTTTTGCCTCAGGGCTCTTACTTGCTGTATGCAGGAAAAGTCCAGTTGATACATTTGGCTTCTGACTTTGCCAGTAGTAAACCCTGCCACAGCAGCAGGCATGCAGGCCTGGAATGCTAGACTCCTTTGGGTGAGAGAAATTCTGTAAACATGATAATCTATCCTTCAATAACATCCCAGTGACCTTCTAAAGAAGCAGATGCCCAGGAATGCTTTGTATCCGACAGAGATTACTGGAAATAACTTATCAATCATTCTGCTAGGGTAATGAGGCAAAAAAAGGGAAAAGAAAACCATTTTTGTGTCTTATTCTTTACACTTAAAGCACATTTGATACGACGAAAACATGCTACAACTTAAACTTCACTAGTGGGATGAAGTTGTTTTGATGTCTCACCTACAAAAAGGTTAGAGCCCAGTCTCCCTGCTACAGACCAATATTCCTTTTAGGGGTTGATCCAGAGCAAAGATCACCAGAAAACCATGCTACAACTTCCAGTTGTCTTCCTGCTCCTCAGGAGTACTTGGCTCCAGGGTCTCTTTGGAACACCTCAGCACATCTGTGGGGAGTTGCATTGCCTCTGACCCTGAAATCTGGGTTCTTTATGTTTGCACCCCTAATTTGTACGGACTTAGGATTTATTAATTAGCATTGCTATCAGATCCATATAAACTCAAATACAACACAAACAGCAGAGAAAAGGGTAATAAGATGTTTTGTTTGAATACCACCTTGGCTTACATTTAGGGTTCCACTAAGGATGCTATTTCCTAGCTCAAATACCCTTTAAAGGAAATTACTTTTATAGGCCAAACCTGCATATGAAAGCTAAGATTTTTTTTTCTTACCAATATCAACTTCCTAAACTGTTTCCCAGTCATCTTGCTGAGTATGAAAAAAGACTTAGTTAAAGGCTTTTACCTGTGGAAGTTGTAGCCAGGTCAGGGCTTGACAGAGACCGCGATGATGATGACGATGAACAGCAGAACAGCCAATGCAATGGAGAGAAGGCAGCACTTCTTCTTTCTGGCTCGTAGCTAAAAGAAAAGAAACACAAACAAATAAATGGGAAGACAGAGTGCAAACACATAAAGAATTTTTGCTTTTTTTTTCCCCATGGGTAGGACTATTTGAAACAAGTCAATATAACATGTAAAATTTGTCTCTTTTTTCAGATCGACTCATCCTTCTGGACAATCCAGATTCTTCCTTTCCAGTGAAAATTCTCCTTAAATACAATCACCCCTCTGCACTGCTTTCTTCCTACTTAAATAATTGTTTGTGTCACACTAGATTTTCATACTCTGCTCGGAGGACTGGACTTGGGTAAGGCTGTTCAGTTTGATTTTGGTCTGGGAGTGTCAGATCCGCTTTCAGGCTACCAGAAGACGGGCTCCTGCAAGATAAAGATCTCTCACCACCCTGCTGTGCAATGAAATCTAGCCAAGCAATAATGCAGGCTGTTTACAGGGTAGGCAAATGTAACCCCATTATTAACCACCCTGATTTCATTCAAATTAAGACATGGTAAGAGAAATTTGACAGGGTTTTAATTCTGATGTCTGTTTCTACTTAAACCCATCAGCCTTCCCAATGACCTCTATTGCCATGATGTTGTTTGTTCCCATTTGAAATCTTTTCCAGAGAGTTCAATTCCTCTTCCTCCCTTTTGGATGGCTTAGACGAAGGGTGTTTCCATCATCTCACAGTGCCAGTGATCCTCTTATCAACATATTAATAAAGTAACTTGCAGTGAGACACAGAGTCAATTCATTTTTCTTGAGAACAGATCAACCTGTCCTCCAGCCACGAGACTAAATAACACTATCTTGATTTCATAAACCAATTGCATTTGTCCAGAGTTCTTTACTTTTCAGACAACTGAAGCAGCATTCTCACAGGAAGGATTATGTTAATATTATTGCTGTTATCCTCTTTTCCTTTCTTTCTTCCTCTAACTGCTGTAATTAACCCCCCCTTTGCTAACTGGTTTACACCACTCTGCACCTTACTGCATTTCCTATAAAGCCACAGTTCCCCAGCTATTTTGTTCTACAGATGTTTTGGCTTCTTACTTCAGGTGACAGGAGACTCACCTCTTCCATTGGTGCTCCAAAGCTTCATTCTCTTGCAATCCTCCCAGGGCCCATCTGTTTTACTGTGCAGAGCAGGATAAGCACTTCCAGCACAGAACTCTGATGCATGACCTGTCCTCTCCTCCAGAATCAATCATCAACCAAACTGGAGTTTTTTATTAAATTGTGGATTTCCAGATGATTATTTTTTAACAAATTAAAATGCTGTGTGGTCCTCCCTCCATAACAGATAATCAGTGATTCATCTTGACTCTCCATTTACTTTTCAATTACTCACACAGAAATGTTTTCCTTGGGTTTGGAAAAAAATTGGTGCTTTAAATATATAATTCCATGTGCACGGATTAAGAAGGATCTTTTTGTCAGGTATGCTTAGAAGGAGTGTGTATGGGGACATTATTCTCCCCCTCCCCAAATCCTACTTGGAGGCACCCATTTGCTCATACTTTTCAATCAGTTTATTGTGATTCTCGGGGGAAAATACAGGTTCACAAGGACTGTAGCCATTTTTTTCACCCACAAAGTAATGTTTCTTCACAGTGGCTCTGCACTTCCAGCCTTCATTTCTAGAGGGGAAACTAAAATGCATTCTGAAAGCTGAGTGCATGAGTCAACAGGCCTGCTCCAGTGTCTTCTCTTCTTTTAACCTTGATTAATTCCGAGCCAAAACAGGAAACCTCTCCTTAAAACTGCAGAATATCCTGAGACATCTAGATCTCCTCCTTCACTTCCAAAATGCCAGAGCCTTTGTTTGGTCAGCAGAGGATGCTAATGGGTCATTTAGCTTCAAGCAGAGTTCTCAAATATTCTTAATGAGAGTTTCAAAGGCTGTACATTTAGTGCTTCAGATGGCTTTTCCACCAGTCCCTTTGCAGAGAGATTTTCTTGTCTCGTTCTTTCTAGCATTGCAAAGTCCTATTCACTCTTATTTTACACTTTATGTAGTCTCTTAATCCCCCTCCCTTTTTTTCTTGTTTTTAACCAGCATAATGCAAGCATAAAACTCACCAATAAACAGATTAACAGACTAGTCAGAGGGTAGGAGAGATGCAGCCAAGCTTGGATTCTGATATTTTGTTCACATTTTATGACCTTATTCTGGCTGGTAAGTCAGGATAATGATTCCTGCCCTTTTCACGACATCTCTTAGTGGATTTAGTATTGCTGTCCTTCACAGCCATAGAATCTGTTGCAGGATTCTTCTGTTAATTCCTAGTTCTTTCTTTACTTTATATTCCTGTAAGGAAAATGTTCAGTTCTTCTAGTCTCCAGTCATAAATCTGTACCTACTGGAGGAGCAGCAGAAACACATCTTCTAAGCCCTCCCTGATCACACACCCTGAGGAAGAGCGGCTGTGTACACCAGCTTTGTTTTGTCACTTAGGTGGAAAAATATTGAGCAATATGAGCAAAAGGCAGCAGTTCCCCTCAAGGTACAGATGCACACGCTGCTCCAGGAAAGGCTATGCAAGCATCCCTTCACATACATCCCTTCAAACACTGGCACAGGTTGCCCAGGGAGGTTGTGGCTGAAGAGAAGGCTCCAGGGAGACCTTGTTGCATCTTCCAGTGCCTGAAGGGGCTCCAGGAAAGCTGGGAAGGGACTTTGGATAAGGACAGGGAGGGATGGGACAAGGGGGAATGGTTTCAAGCTGGAAGAGGGGAGATTGAGATGAGATCTGAGGGGGAGTTCTTTGCTGCCAGGGTGGTGAGACACCACCCAGGTTGTCTAGAGAACCTGTGGCTGCCCAATCCCTGCAAGTGTTCAAGGCCAGGTTGGATGGGGCTTGGAGCAACCTGGTCTAGTGGGAGGTGTCACTTCCCATGACAGCGGGTTGGAACTAGATAATCTTTAAGGTCTCTTCTAACCCAAACCATTCTATGATTCCATGACATGACTTCACACTCCATGGAGTTGACCAACCCTGTCCTGTGAAGAGGAGAAGCCTGCATTTTGGTGAGTTCTTGTGACCCATTCCCTGCCCTTATCAGAAGAGAAAGCTGTTAGCACAGAGAGGGTTGGACAGATTGTTCTGCAGACTATGGTATGGGAGCCCTTACCTGAATATTATATTAATACATAAGTGTACACTGATGAACCCTGGTTATTGTCTCTAGTTTAGATTAACAGAATCTGCTTTATAAAGTAAGATTATAAATCTTACTTTAGATTATAAAATCTTACTTTAGATTTATAAAATAAGATTATAAATAGTGTCTTGATGCCATCACTGTCATCCTTGAGAGAAGCTGGGAGATAAAAACAAACACATCTCTATGTTTTTCATAACCCCAAGGCACCAACACACTGGAAGCACATCAACATCAGAAATGTAAGAACTCAGCAGCCAGGAAATGCTAGACTTTACCTTTCCTCTGTCTGCATACACAGGTAGTATTTTTCCCCCTCCCTCTCCAGCAGGACCTCTGCCTTATTCTGTGAATGGGCAATTATTATACTATGTATATCATGCATGTTTACAAATTTCACTTATCTGCTCAAGTATTCCTGGGACTTTAATCTAAAGTCATGTTCACTTCAGACCGTGTAAACCTTTCACTTAACATCAAGATCCTAATTTTACCATCAGAGTTCCATGGCAGCAGAATCACAGAATTAATACTTTCTATCCCAAATATCAATGCAGTGATGGGTTTGTGTCCATTTTAAGCCAAGGAAGTGGAGACACATGCTATGGGTGGAAGTACAGCTGATCTTAAGAGATTTTTCAATTCTCCAAAGGAAACAAAGAATGTGATTCATGATGCCATCCCTTGAATCAAGGGTCATCTATGCTTACATGGAAATTGTAAACCATTTCCAAACCTGTAATGGGATCATTTCTTATTGGGGCAAGTTTCTTACTGCCCTGAAACAGATACTGCTAGGTTTCTGTGTCAAAATTAGTAGTCTCAGAACAGCAGAGGCACAGAAAGTTTATACAGAAAAAAACCCAACCAAACAGAAAACTCAGACCAACCAACCAAGAAAACCCCAAGAAAACCAAAACACCTTTAAAATGAATTATTTATTTTACGACATAATTCTTCAGGGAGCTTTGCATTTTTTTAACATTTCCCACACATCCAACACAGTTGATATCACCCATATTTTTATAGGAAGCTCTGAGGCAACGTGACCTCCTTTCAGTTCCTGCAACCTACACTCACAGTTGTTTGCAGGAGCTTTTGTAAGATAATTTTGCCCAGCATCTTCTACTTGCACTTGAAGCATATGTAGATGCTTACCAAAGAAAAGACATATCTAGGACTATTGGCACAACTGAAGTATCAACAACTGAAGGATACTTTTGGTACAAACTGAATGCTGAGGGTATTCTCCCCAACTTCAATAAGTATCAAGAGAAACTGAGGGAATCGGGTTTATTTTCCACGGACTTAGATATTTTGCCAAACGCTTCTGGAAGTGACAAAGAGGTATGGCTGCTTTCTCCATTTTTTTCCTTTTAAATTGAAAAGCTCTGTCCACATATAGGAGGACCTAGAAGTTAACAAAACCTCCAAAAAAACCCCATATTCCTCCCAAGGAAACATGTTTCCCAAAATTGTGTTTTGGAAAACATTTACTCCACTTAGCTATTACTTAAAATGAGTAACTAAAAAGAGATATGGAAAGAAGACATCAGATGCTCAGAGGGCTGGAGCACCTCTGCTATGAAGGCAGACTGAAAGAGTTGGGGTTGTTCAGCCTGGAGAAGAGAAGGCTTCAGGAAGACCTTAGAGCACTTTCCAGTGCCTGAAGAGAAAAGCTGGGGAGGGATTTTGGACAGGGACATGGAGTGATAGAATGAGAGGAAATAGTTTCAAGCTGAAAGAGGGGAGATTTGGATTAGATATTAAGAAGTTCATTCCTGTGAGGGTGGTGAGACACTGGAACACTTTGCTCAGAGAAGCTGTGTTGTCCTGAAAGAACTGACAACAGCTGTGGCTGCCCCATCCCTGGAAGTGTTCAAGGCCAGGCTGAATGGAGCTTGGGGCAACCTGGTCTGGTGGGAGGTGTCCCTGCCCATGGCAGGGGATTCAGAACTGTGTGATATTTAAGGTCCGTTCCAACTCAAACCATTCTGTGATTCCATGATAAATCAATGCAAGAAACAAAATTTCAGGCTGAAATAATTTAAAGCTACCAGAAAGTATTATTTTCTGCTAGAAAATGTGTAAGACACAATTATAAGCAATATTATCTGATTTAATTTTAATTATATTACCTTATTCTGAACACTGAATGGTCTGCTGTTGCACTGCTCTGATTTTATAGCCCTGCCCCAACCTGTTGTAAGCCCATTTCCCATAACACATAGAATTTGTTGATTAAATTGGAGCTAATCTACTTTCATTGTACACATTTTCCCAAGATGAAAAGAACACAGTGTGGGACAAAAAACCTAATCCTGTAGCAAGACATAATGGCTTTTTACAGTTATTTTTGCTAGGCTCTCAGGGTTTTTTAGTGAAACAATATAGGTAAAGATATATTTTAATCCTGACAGAAGCTCTTTAAAGACACATGAAAATGGAGTGAAAAGCAGGGAAGGAATGAGCAAGGCTATTTAGGGACACAGCTGAGAATCCCTTTATATTGACAGGCAAACTGGATGTGGCTGAGCCTGGAAAAAGCCCTTCCCTTATTGTTTCACTAAAAAAAGCTCTAAGTCATATCTTACAGCCTAGCAGATATTTACTTCTTGGGGGTGAAATGTGAAACGTTGAGAGACATTTTAATTATGTCACAAGAGATAGTTAAGTAATTAAAAACTATTAAAGCCCATTACAGCCCTAGGCCCAGAAAAGCAAGTTTCATCTTGGAAATTCCTAAGCAAATGCAATTACAAGGAGGAAAGAAATGTTTTCTTGCTAAGGATTCAAAAGCTAGCTGGGACAAAGCATAAATAATAGGAGAGGTCAGAGGAAACTGTTTTTTCCTGTATTTATTTAGACTAGAAAAACAAAATTAGTCAAACCAGTAAGCATTTCATTGGAAAAGCAGCATCATGCTTCTCTACCCTCTATGGGTTGGTTACACTGCATACTGAAAGGCAGGGAGGTTGAGAATTCACAAGTGGCTCTATTAAGGAGGCAAAAAGGCCTGGAAACAGGCATTTTAGTTCAGGCAGGGATCTGGTCCAGAACTACTGCTCTATTTTGGGAACCTCAGGGCATATGACACTGCTTCAGAGTAGGGACACACCCTATGATTCCATGATCCTGGCATTTTCTATGACTCCTGCAGGATAAAAGCAGTGGGCAGATCACTATCATTAGCTAAATTAATCTCACCAATATCCCACCTTCTTATTCCACCTCTTTCTGTTCTTAGCCCTTGGACTAGGATAAGGATGATGATAGCAGAGAAAGAGCATCCCTCAAGATGGTTAACCCAAGACCATGTCTTGCTGTCCCTCCCTCCTGCAATGCCAAATAACTTAATAACATTTGACATACCCTGTGCTTTTCAGTTAGGTTGTATGGCCAAAAAACCTGTCACCTAGGGAAGGAGGTCCACTTTTCAGTCATCATTTCTTAGGTTATTATGGTAAACAACCAAAAGTTTACACTGTACTCAATACCAAAAGGCTCAGTAAGACTACCCTTCTTAACTGACAGAAATGCATATGTGTATTTTAAATAAAATTTTAAAATAATGAACAAATAATGAAGCATTTTCCAACAGATCCAGGATATTAAGAACTTCTGAAAGTACATTTCCACTACTTGAGCAAAGAAATCATTGAAGATTTATCTGCTGTGGTGAACTATTTCCTGCTAACCCTTCCAGCAAATAAAACCCAAAAATGATTGAATCTAGAAACCAGACAATAACAGCTTCCAGTTATCAGGTCAGGTCCTTTTAAAGGCCTCTGCTGGGCAATGAAAACCCACCTTGATTAATTTTCAAGTACTGTTTCCTTCATTGTAAGATTAACAAATCTGTTTGACATAAAATGGTACACTTTATATGCAAATCTCTGTAGAGAGAGTTCTGTGACATTAAAGAGGTTCACACAATTTTGCTCACCCAGTCCTCAGAGGTCATTTGGAACTGCACGAAAGCATTTGTCTGTGCCCTTAATATGCATTTTGAAAGCTAATTTGAGGTCTGCTGGATTGAGAGCCCAGGTCCTTAATTACATTTTGAAGTGTTTGTACAGAGATGATATTATGAATCTGAAGCTACTGCCATTCCAATATACACCAGCAGAAACTCTGCTGAAGGCTGTGGAGTTCTCATGGGGAAAAAAAGGAAATATTGGAGTAACACAGAAGAAAATCAGACCTTGTCGATGGATGTTTACCTCCGTGCATTATGTAAACATACAGTGAGAAGAAATCCCCTTACACTTTCACTAGTGTTTTAATCATTTTTATTTTGGTTTATATTCCATTTACATTGGAAAAGCAGCCTTAGCCAAGTCATACACAATCATCTCTGATCAAAGAGTAAACACTCTGTGTTACTGCAATGGAAGTGAGGAATATGACCTTTAATGTGTGTACAAATTAAAATGCACTGACCAAATTTGGTGACCTTTATGGTAAAGCTTCCTTATAGAGTAACAATGAATTTTCTATTAAATATCACTGCTTCTGCAGATGGGCTAGAAAAGGCCAGTGATATTATTAAGTACTTTTGGTGTTTTCAAATGAGAACGAAGCAGACAAGTTGCATATAAGGAAATCCCACAAGATATAAGAGCAACAGGAGAAGGCCAGCCCACACCAGCAAGTGAGCAGCACTCTGTTTTGACACGTTGTTTTTGTGCCTTTACTTCCACATCATTTGGGCTGATTTCAAACTTTCCCTTGTGACTCTGTGTCTGTGAATTTGCCACTTTACACTAATTCTGTGCAATCTTCCCACAAGCCTCTTCATGATTCCCTTCTTACTCATTTATCTTCTTTACATACACCCCAGGTGAATCCAACTGCCATCCAAAGGTAAGGTTCTCAGGACACCCTATTGCAAGGCTGTGTTTTCTGCCTCATAGCTCTTTAGCCAGTGATAACCATTCAGGATTACATTTTCCATACCTGTGATTGACCTCAAGCTGTTTGATTTAAATCAAAATATTGCAGCCGAAAGAAAGAAGAAATCTATTGAAAAATGTCCAAGTGTCCTGCCCTGAAAAAGATCATGCAAATATCCCTGGAAATGTTGAAGTGCAGGTTGGATGGGGTTTGGAGCAACCTGGTCTAGTGGGAGGTGTCTCTGTCCATAGCAGGAGATTTGGAACTGTGTGATATTTAAGGTCCTTTCCAACCCAAACCATTCTCTGATTCTATGGTATTTTCTCCAGTGCCTGCACACTTGGAGAAAGATGAGGAACAGGGAGGGAGGAGTTTGTCCACTCTGTGAGGGTGCACTTTGTAGTGTTTCTAGGACATTTGGCTCAGCTTGGCAAAGTTATGACTTCTCTCAAACCCTGTTTTACATACATTCATGACTAGTTCAAATCTGTGGTAATTGTCACCATCTGCCACTGTCTCCTATCAGGATGAAGATAGCAGCACAATATTTTCTTTGTTGGTTTGCCTAAAAACAGACAGAGGCTGACGTTAAGCCTGTAAACACAGATTTAATTGCTGCATTTTCTAACTTCTGAATGCTTGAATTAGCAATCTTAATATTCCCTTAATATACTTGGGTTTTTTTAATGGCTGAGACATCATTTGTAATAACACATTCCAACGGCTTGTATTTCTATCATGTCTTTCAAGGCAGCAGGCCTCCCATGTGATTTACAAATTCACTATAAAGAGGATTACTTTTTTTTCCCCAGCACTGGAACAAAGCTACCCACCTCTGGCAGCTGTTTAAATTCTACATAGTAAATCTACCCCGCAGTTTAAAGCCAGTAATGACTATTGTGTGTACCTGAAAAAACAGAGCCTGCATTTTCCCAAAACAGACTTTGCCCAAGGTAGCAAAGCAAATGACCTTCTACTTTTGCAGAAACCACCTTGAAATGCTTAACAGCCCCACACAGGAAGAGTCACGGAGACCTGAACTCTCCCAGCAATTCAGACCCAGAAACTCAGTTGCACAGGAGCAGAGCAGAGAGAGAACAATTCAACCACATTAAAGCAGTGTGGTGCTCAGAGAAAGCCTTCTTGCTGAGCAGTATTTATTAGTAAGATTATATTATTGCATTAATAGGACTACTTGGCTGGATTGGCAATTACAGTCTTTGGGTGTCTGTGCTGCTGATCTCAACCCTTTGAGCCCAGCAGTTCCACCAGATTTCAACACACCTCACTTATCCTGTCTGTGCATCATCCATTTTTCTATGAGGGAGTTTCAAGAGCCAGTGCAGAATGCTTTAATTGCAGAACTAACCAAGGCAAGTTTTGGTTTACTCTCTGCCCTGAAAAATGCTTGGCCTCCCCAAGTTGGCTCCTTATGCCAATGACAACTAGGCTGAACTTTGCACAAGCTTATATGGGCCAGAGCCAAAGAAACTGGATGGTCTGGCTCAAGTCCATTGGTGTTAATGGAGCTACTCCAATGTTCCTTCATGAGACTCTGCTCCAAAGTTAGTAACATATGTATAGCTATATGCAATATTTTTATTTGAAAATACTAACAAAAATAAAAAAGGGTGGAGCACAAGTCATGAAGGATCTTCAGACCATCCCCAAACAAATGCAGGTGTTGGATAAACAAAACAAAGGCACTGGGGGGGGGTGGGGGTAAAGGAAAACACTTGTGGAACAATAGTTTTCACATTGGGACTGAAAGAAAGGATTTCCTGTTTTCAAAGCATAGTGTTCTTGAACTAAGACTTGTCTTCAAATCTCAGCAGTAATTAAAACAAATTACCCTCAGCGTTAAGTCTTCAGGCACTAAAGAACAAACTGAAGGTTTAAGCTGCTCTGATTTTATCTCCAGAAAGCAGCTGTACACATCAGTACAGTTACAGTAAATGATCCACAAAAAAGCTCCTCCCAACCTTAAGAACTGTAACTTAAACCAATTGTTGCAATGGGTTCCAGGAAATAATTTGCCATCAACACCTTAGAAAGTCTGGATCAGGAGCTAATGAATCTCCAAAGTGGAAATGCCACATAACCCTCATAGACATTATTCTGTGTTTCTCTTTTCATTAGACCAATTGATACAATTGAAAAACAAACAACCCAAAAAGCAGGAAAGACTTGTGCTACTTGTTTCACAGTTTGTCTGGTTTTGGTTTTTTTTCTTTACTGCGTCCATTGATTTTATATAGGACATTACTTCTTACAAACTTTGCTCACCACCATCTCTAGATCATCATAAACCTCACTCCTATTCTAGTATTATCTCTACTACTGCTAAAACACTGCCATAATCAGCATGTCAAGCAGTGGTTGACAGGCAGAAATTACCATGCATCACTTCATAGTGTTGTAGAACAGAGGTGACTTCTGCTGCACTGAACTTTAAATAGATCTCTCAACTTTACTAGATCTCTATTTAAATAGATCTCAGCCCTGGTGAATAGGGCTTTTCTGGTACTGAATTCCAAGGAGTTTAGAGAACAATAGCAAGACTAAGAGAATGTTCCTTAAACAAGAAACCCCTAGAGAACCACCAGGTTTTTCAACCAAGTATATTATTAAAGTTCAAGACTCATTTTCCTCCCAGACTTGGTGTTTTCCACCAGTTTGCAAGCATTTACTATGTCAATGCTGCTCCTTTGCAGTATACAGACTACTTGGGAGCAAAGTGCTAAGTAACAGTGAGTAAATTAAATTGGGATCAGGCATGATGTTTCTTGGGAAATGCAAGAAATCGTGTGCTAGCAACTCAAGGAATGTAGACCTCCACACTTTGCCTAAGAAAACATAGATCTATAGGCACACTAAATACTATTTTACAGCTTCTTAACCCTACAAATAGCTTTATGTGGGTCTTACCCCATTTGAAGTGGAACCCACAGAGACAAGCTGAGAGTCTTAAATAACTGCCAAATGAGCATCATTAAAGGACATGGCCTTTCTACTACCTATTAGTATCGGTCACAAGCAGCAGTGGATAAAATCTAGTGTAACACCAGTGAAGCTAAGGAGAAATAGCAGTGTCTCCATATCATTTTAATGGGTGCAAAAGAATTAAATTTGAAGTAGCATGATTTTCTGTAGAAGCCATGGAGAACAGGTTAGCCTATCAAAATTCCTGATCCGAGACTTTGTTTAAATCCAAACAAGCTCTTCAAGGTTTGAATAGTATTTTTACTCTCTGTTATTTTTTTTCCCTGCTGACATTGGCCTATGAGCTTTCAGTTTTCTGATGGATTAAATGCCAGGAGGCAGCCTGAGTTGATACCATGCTTCTGCCTCCACGAGAAAGCACAAAATACTGGAAAATTTTGTGTGAGTTAGTATTCTCCTAAGGTTTTCTGCTTAGTTTTGCAGATGGAGATCGAGGGAAAGTCAAACAAAGAGCAGAGTTCAGGAGCTGCAATAACAACATTCAAATATAAAGACCAAAAAAATATCTCAAAATAGCAGCCAATGCAGTGAACTATACAGACAGATACAGCACTCGTGCCTCCTGTTCTCATTAAATTGTTCTGTGATCCTTTGTAAGACGTTGAACTTCTTTGTCACTTAATTTCCCTTTTTATAAGATTGGGGATGTTACTTCATGAAATAAACAGAGCAAAAGTAGGGACACCTGTGATGATGGATGTCATTTTTTAAGATGAACACACAAGCATTGATGGTTTTTACTATGGAGTTTGTGTGTCGACAGGTTTTCTTTGTTACTGTTTTAGGTAAACTGGTGCAGCCATTTCTAAGATTAGATGCACTTCTCTTTAATTATGCAGTCACACAACAGAGTTATGGGTATGGCACTGGAGCTCATATTGCAGAGGAATAAAATGTAGTCCTTTCCTTCACCTCTCAAACAATCATATGGAGCTCTCTGCAGCATTACCTTAAATACATGTCCTAAACAGTATTTTACTTCAAACTATGCTAAGGTGAACAATGCCTTATATGAAAGTTCTAAAGACAGGAAGGACATAGAGTTCTTGGAGCAAGTCCAGAAGAGAGCCACAAAGATGATCCAAGGGCTGGAGCACCACTCCTATGGAGACAGGCTGAGAGACTTGGGGTTTGTTCAGCCTGGAGAAGAGAAAGCTCCAAGAAGACCTTATAGTGTCCTTTCAGTACCTGAAGGGGCTACAGGAAACCTGGGGAGGAACTTTTTACCAGAGAGAGCAGTGATCGGACAAGGGGTAATGGTTTTAAGCTGGAAGAGGGGAGATTTAGGTTAGACATCAGGGAGAAATTCTTTAGTAGGAGGGTGGTGAGACACTGGCACAGGTTGCCCAGGGAGGTTGTGGATGCCCCCCCCAAGAGGTGTTTAAGGCCAGGCTGGATGGGGCTTTGAGGAACCTGGTCTAGCAGAAGGTGTCCCTGTCCCTGCCCCTGCAGGGGGGTTGGAAATAGATTATCTTCAAGGTCCCTTCCAACCCAAACCATTATATGATGATGCTTAAATTTCACTGGTCTTCAGTTCCTGGCAATAAGAATATTCAGAAGCATGCTGCATTATTCACTGCCATTGAAGCTGTGCGTTTCCTGTATCTATACCAAAATCCTTGTGTATTTACAAATTGTAATGGATTCTGAATAAAGGAGATCAGTTTGGAATATCAGCATTGCTTCCCAAATGGCCTTGGAGCTTGACCCTATTGGTCAAAATGGTCACCCCTGGTCTAGACGCAGCCTAGTCAGCATGGCCAAAACAGAGGACTTTTTATCTGAAGTGTGTAGCACAAGTTTAACCATGACAGACAGCACAACAGAGCTCTGTGAATGTCACAAAACCTAGTGCCAACAGTATCTCCTACAGAGCATAGCCACTACTAGCAGCAACTAGAAGACTATCTGCAAAAGAAAGAGTTATGAGTCCTTAAGGGCAAAAGCAAAACTAGCTTTAATGTTTTGAGTCTTATCTCATTGCAAGGATGGAAGGGGCAGAAAGCAATGAAATGTATTAAAGTCACTGAATGTTTGTATGTATGTGTATGATTTCTGTCATGGTGCCAATTTGTAGGCAGTTTGCAAGATTCACATTAGAAAATACACCTACTCCATCCATTTGTGCTGTGTAAGGAGAAAACAATCTAAACGTTTCCTCCAATATAAAAAGACAGCAGAGATGTGGTTCTCCAGCATGGTAGGAACAGGGACATTTAGCCAGAAGATGATGTTATTCAACAATAACTGACTTTTAGCCAAGAAAACGAAATTTCAATTACATACCGTCAAAAGAAATCTTTGTAGAGATGCACAACCAATAAATTAAGAAACTGTCAACTAGGTTAAGTTTAAACAGTTTTTTTGTAGTTCTGTTTGCTTTGACATGGTTTTCTTACACATATGTTGGGTGGTTCTCCTATGCTGCTGAGAGGATAAGGATATGAATCAGTTTCCAGGATAAGGCTTATCAGCAAATCCTGCCAAACTCCTGAAAACTGCACTGAACGACTGGTTTGAAGCTCTGAGAAAGTTTTGAAAGTAGTTCTAAGGACTTCCATCTAAACTGAAACCTCCATGGGAGATTATGCACTGGTGCTATTTGGAGAACAATTCAAAAGCAGACACCTCCAGAGAAGTCCCGTTGGTTGAATTGTTTGAGGCATTCAAGAAACCAGATATTTTTGAAGACTCTGGAGAAGTGAAGGAAACTTCTCAACTTGTTAAGTGTCCCAGCTTTTTTCACATGCAGCTGATCAAAGCTTTTAACTTTCTATTCCTTTCCTCCTGGCATCTATGACAAGAGCTTAAACAGTTGAGCTCCACATGGGAAAAGAGCCATATAGATATCTGTATGGGTGTGTGTATATTTTCCCCTTCCTGCTTGTCAAAGCCTCTGTACTTAACATATTAATTCAGAGTTTAATTTTTTAATGCTAGCTCCTTGAAGTCATTAGAGCTCCTTTTTTCACCATAATCCTCTTATTTGGTAATCAGTCTGAGCCTGCCTGTATTTTTAAAGACTATTTTAAAGTTTCTAGTGGAGATCAATGAAAGTTTTCTCTTGATCTACTTCACAAACTCCAACTTATTATTAGTCAGTGGTTTGGTCTGACACTTAGGCCTACAGTAATTTTGTTGCACTTCTCTATTTCTTGCATTGCCATTTATGAATGGAGGTGTTAGTTTTCTTTTAAAAGCACTGTGGTTGTTTAAAGTTGACCAGCAGAGAGCTAGAGGAATTAAAATGGATACAGCAAAGCTGGTAATAACTACTGTCATGTGCTTCAACTGGAAGAACCACCAACAGACCCTTTTCCTTAGTGAGTAATTCCTAAAATTGATCACAATACATTTCTTAAAACTCTAATTATTTGACATGCAAGACTCTCTTTGCACAAGAAATCTGAGAACACAAACTAATCTGAAGACAACAGGCAGATGTTATATCACAAGAAACAAACTTCCAGTCACCTCTGACTGAAGTTTCTATATCTAAATAAATCCACTCCTCACCCTTACCATCCTTCCTGCTATTCATTATATGTACTTTAAAAGGCAGACAAATCATTAATGCATAACAACATCATATCTCAGTTTGAATGCATCAAAGAACAAGTCCTCACAATCCCTTTGCATCTCAGCTATGAGGCACAGTAAAACTCACTGAAGCAACAGGCAAAAACAGACTCTTAACAGAAATTCAGCAGCTCTACTATTCCCTCTGTGATCTTTCAAACCCTGTTTAAGGACAGAACTTCATTTATCCATTTAGGCAAAAAGCTGCAGACAGAAAGCTGCTTACCCTTCTTTCTCACATCTAATGTTCAGTGTGGGAAGAAAAGAAAAGAAAAAAAGAAGTAGGCATAAGGACAGTCCCACATCAACTAATCTGTTCAGTGAATTAATTAAACAATTATATTAGCCAAGCCTTCACTTCTGACATGGCCCAGCTGACATTAATTGGGACATAATCAAGATAGTAATTCAGGTTAATTGGATTTCCACTGTCAGCAGCTATCAGCTTGTTTCAATATGCTGCTGTCATTTAAGAATAATTAATCATGGATGACTTTATTGGATGGCACGAGGTGACAGCTGATGGTGTGGTGACGCTTGGAAAAGTTGGTGACTGCTGTAGGCCGAATGAACAGGAAAGCTGCTTTTCTCTGTGGAGATTATTCTACCACCACTGCATGTTGAGACCACAGATTTGCCACATCAAGTGTTGAGACAGGGGTATTTGCTGACTCCTGCACACACGCAGAGAGAAAAAGAGTGGATTGGAGAAAGAAACAGCCATTGCCATTGAAATGGCACTGCAAAAGGTCAGAGGGATGTGCATGTTCCACTGCAGCCTCCAGGCACATGGTTATTGTTTGGCTGGCACTACAGTGACAAAGGATGCAATAATACAACAGTTCACATGCTGTAGGAGCTGAAGTGCCAAGCTTGATCTAGTGTTATTTGCTTCTCTCCATTCATAATAGGCCATTACTTTTGTTAACATCTGATAATATAATTTATTCAAGCTGTTGCCAGATTGTCTTCAAAAAATGTCAAGGAACTTCTGAAGCCAAGTCTTTATTTATTATTAATGTGAAAAAATAGTGACGAAACTGTTGTGGGGAAGTGGGAGAAACAAGCTAAAAATTAAAGTATAAGATTAAAATAAATTAGAGTGTTCCATAAGGAGTAGCAGGAATACATAATGTTTCTGAAAAAAAAAAAAAAAAGGCAATTTAAACTTCAGGAAAGAAAAACCTTAACACCAAGTACTATTAGACTATGTAGTTATTCCCCAAGGGGGAAAATAGACATATATATTTAAAATTAAAGTACAGTTTTAGATTATTCATGACAGAGTGTTAAAAACTGTAACTGAAGTGGCAACACTACTTTGATAGCTGGATAGAGAATAATTTCTATCAAGAATGTGATGAATTTATTGTGTTCATACCAGAAACCAGTTCTGGATGGATGGAGTACACAAAACCAAATCAGACACCATGGCTGATGAATTTGACTCCCTCTTCTTTAGCAAAATACTGGAAAGAAGTTTGGCATGTAAACTCCTCAGACAACACAGGACAAATACCACTTGGAAGATATTTTGTTGCTGTCAGTCAGAGAAGCCTGATTAGGCAGAAGTATCCATTTATCAGAGAAGGCAGTGATAGGACAAGGGGTAATGGTTTTAAAACTGAAAGAGGGGAGATTTAGGTTAGACATTAGGAAGAAATTCTTCACCGTGAGGGTAGGAAGGCACTGGAATAGGTTGCCCAGGGAGGTTGTGGAAGCCCCCTCCCTGGGGGTTTTTAAGGCCATTTCATCTAGTCCTGTCATTATTTACTTGGAAGAAGACACCAGCACCTACCTCCCTACAACCTCCTTTCAGGTATTTGTAGAGGGCAATGAGATCTCCCCTCAGCCTCCTCTTCTCCAAGCTAAACATCTCCAGCTCCCTCAGCCTCTCCTCGGATCCAGAGCAGGGCCACGAAGATGATCAAATGGCTGGAGCACTCCTGCTATGAAGACAGGCTGATGGAGTTGGGGCTATTCAACCTGGAGAAGAGAAGGCTTTGGGGAGACCTTATAGTGCCCTTCCAGTACCTGAAGGGGCTACAAGAAAGCTGGGGAGGGACTTTTCACCAGAGGGTGTGGTTATAGGACAAGGGGTAATAGTTTTAAACTGAAAGAGGGGAGATTTAGGTGAGACATCAGGAAGAAATTCTTCACCATGAGGGCAGTAAGGCACTGGAATAGGTTGCCCAGGGAGGTTGTGGATGCGTCCTCTCTAGAGGTGTTCAAGGCCAGGTTGGATGAGGCTTTGTGCAACCTGGTCTAGTGGGAAGTGTCCCTGATCCTAGTAGAAGGGTTGGAACCTGATGATCCTTCCAACCTTAACCATTCTATATTCCTATGAAAACAGAAAAGAATCCATGCCTCTCAATCAAGAAGACAAAATGCTTTATGAGGCATTGGTTCAACAAGGAGCACTGCTGCCAGCCTGTTAGCTCTAAGGAGGCCCAAGACTGAACTGATCATGAATACTAGATCATCCTCCCATCTCCAGACATAATAAAAAAATGAAAGACAATGGAAGCAAAGGTTGGCTTCAGAGGTCACTATTTCTGCACTGGAGCTTTTGATTTTGAATGGAGGATTTTCTTCTCCATAGTCCCAGTCCACCATCCTTCAGAAAGTCTTAAGTTAGTAAATGCATTTGAAAAATAGGAGGAAAAGACTAAGCAAATAGGTGAGTTAAATTGCTCTTATCATGTGAACCATGAGATTCTGTTCCAGGAATTACAGAGCAAAGCTGATGGTGGGTGGACACAAAGCATGCTTGGTGGAGTTGTAAAATTTTGGACTGCTGTTGCCTTTCAGCTGTCCAGTAACATCAGATGTCTCATGCTTCAAGAAACTAGTACACCATGCCAACATTACAAAGGATGGCCATCTTTAAAAACTGTCATTGGCACTGGTGCCAGGAGGTGGGAACACAGAAAATCCCGTGACTCCGGAGCTGTAATTCCAATGCTGTTCTGGGCATTAATCTACACACCTTGTTCCTTGAGGAAATTTGTTTTATTTTTTCTCCTTGTTCTCATGAAAAGATCTTGGAAGTCTTCCCATTTTTTGGTTAAACAAGGCCGAGAAGAAGATCCAGATGGCAGGAAGGTGAATGTAGTGTTGTTATTTTTTCATCTTGGAAAGACACACAGATGATATTTCCAAGAAGCAAAAAAACCCAAAACCCCATATCTTTTGCTCCACCTGTTCAATGGAACAGAAATTACATTAACAGATTGGGAGGAAAATTTTTCATTATTTGTTTGCTTCACACAGCTAAACACCATGAGAGTGGAATATTTACTTTTTTTTTTTAATTGTCTGCCCTCTTAGCTTAATCCCCTCCCTTTGAAGTAGACAACAGCAGAAAAAAACCAAGGTGCTTCTCCTTGGATGCTTATGTAGAAATACTATCTGCTGTACATTATTCTTTTTTAAAAATGTAGAATCACAGAATCCTAGGGGTTGGAAGGGACCTCGAAAGATCATCTAGTCCAACCCCCCCTGCCAGAGCAGGGTCACCTAGAGCACATCACACAGGAACTTGTCCAGGCGGGTTTTGAATGTCTCCAGTGAAGGAGACTCCACAACCTCTCTGGGCAGCCTGTTCCAGGGCTCTGTCACTCTCACAGTAAAAAAGTTTTTTCTGATATTTACATGGAACCTCCTATGCTCCAATTTACACCCATTACCCCTTGTCCTATCACTGGTCATGCATCTCTCAAACTGACAGGTACCTAGTACCTGGGTGCTACTGTATATGGAAAAGACAGAACCAGGCTCATCCTTTCAACCTCCTGTTGGAACAGCAGCTTACAAAAGAGAAGTGGTAGTCTGGAGTTTGACTCAAATTCACACCCTGCATGCTTAGCCTGGAAAATCCTTGCAGTTGAAGCCTTATTGGATACGTTAGACAATGATGTTCAAACCAACAGAACTGAAACTATTGCCATCTTTCTGTAATTACTTCTGTTGATCTCTTTAGCTGGTTTCAGGTGTTGATCTGTTGATTGTTGTCTTGTAGCAGCATGAATTAATAATAATAATAATAAATAAATGAGTGTGTGGGCCTGGTGGTAAAAGAGAAGAGAGAAGTTACATGTTTTTTAAATAAAGTTTCTCTTTTTCATAGATCTTTCCATTTTTTTCTTTACTTCTCCTTGCTGTGGCTGATTCAGGTCTTCCATGATTTTTTGAAGAGTATAGAAATTCTGGGTAAGGAGGCTCCAAAAATCCAAGTTTTCCAGAGGAAAAAAACAAACCAAACCAAATCAAACACCGTAATATAAGCAAAAGAATTTCCATGTATCCATCAACTCCTACCTCAGCTTGGAGTAGCATTGCAAGAGAATTACACATCAGAGGAGAGAGGTTCTAAGCCTGTGGCCTATCCAATACTTAATCCTCACCAGGACAATGAAGGTGCTGATACTATTCTGAAACAGATTTTTCTGTTTATGGAATTGGCTTGACCTCTTGTTTGTTTCTAGCTTTTCTCCAGAAGCTCAGCTAAAATGAAAGTGTGGCCAGCAGGTCGAGGGTTGGAATTCTCTCCCTCTGCTCTGTGTACTGTGTCCAGTTCTGGAGCCCTTGATACAGGAAGGATATGGAGCTCTTGGAGCAAAGGCCATGGAGATGATCTGAGGGCTGGAGCACCTCTGCTGTGACAACAGGCTGAGAGAGTTGGGGTTGTTCAGCCTGGAGAAGAGAAGGCTCCAAGGAGACCTTAGAGCACCTTCCAGTACCTGAAGGCGCTACAGGAAAGCTGGGGAAGGACTTTTTACAAGGGCATGGAGTGATAGGACAAGGAGTAATGGCTTTAAACCAGAGGAGGGTAGATTTAGGTTAGACATTAGGAAGAAATACTTTAGTGTGGGGGTGGTGAGACACTGGAACAAGTTGCCCAGGGAGGCTGTGGCTGCCCTATCTCTGGAAGTGTTCAAGACCAGGATTGGTGGGGCTTTTAGTAACCTCCTCTAGTGGAATATGTTCCTGCCCATGGGAAGCGATTTGGAACTAGGTGATTTTAAGGTCCCTTTCAATCCAAACCATTCTGTATTTCTATATAACAAGTATATTTCTATATAATAAGTATAGAGCAGTATTGAATTTTGAAGTGCATTTCAATGGGTGACACAGGGTCACATCAACAAAAGGCCAGAGATGTGTCAGAGGTCTAATACCAGAGCAAACACATGATGTGCATGTTTGTTATGCATCCATAGACATTTCTGCTGTAGAGATTTACAGTACTATAACTTGGCAGATGCTGAACCCTTTCTTTGGAAGGTGAGAGGTTAGCCTATGCAGAGAGGAGGGCAATGGATTTAATCTTGGCCTGGCAATTGGTGAGCTGGAACCATATTTTGGGATTTTTTTTATCCTTCAGCTTTCCCAGAAAGTCAGTATTTAGCCTTGCAAGGCATCCCTGGGTATCACTGCAGCTTTGTGGTTTAGCTTGTAAAAGTGCATCCAGCACATGCAGAGGAAAACGAATCTTTCCTAGGTGAGTGCTGTCTGGCCAACCATGCTTGAAATGCAAGGAGAGAATGTGTAAAAGGAAGATGTCCTGCAAAATTTAGCTCTGCAGGACTGAACTGATTGACTTGACACGACAAAGAATGCTTTCAGCTTGCTCGTATGCTTCTACTGGAAGTGCAGAAAACAAGCACAAGAAATGGGAAATTCTTACAGACTAAACCATGTGCCTAAATGAAATGATGAATTTATTTTTGGAAGACCAGAAACAAGGCTCAAGAAGGTGAGAGGGGTGGAGAGGGGGACAAGACCAACTCTTTGTCAAAGGCACTGTTACTTATTATAGAATTATTATTATTAATTCTTTAAGTAATAACTAAAATTCTATCATAATTGCAGACTTATTTCCAAGCCATTATTACAAACTAACTCATAATTTTGAATATGCAGTGCTAATAAGTAAAGCCTGGGAGCAGACACAGTGGTGGGGATTTGTTATAACTATCAAAAAAATCTAGAGAAAATTAAGTTACTCCTTAAGCACCTGCCTGTTGATGAGAGAAGATTAAAAAATTAAATCAGAATCTATGTTGCAAAGAGAAATTTCAGGTTGTGAGGAATATGATTAAGGTTGCAAGGAGCCACTAATAATGCATAAAAATTGCAGCTGCTACTTTTAATGTCAGCATAGTGTAGCCAAGATAAAATTACTTGGTTGCACCTGATTAGGATGGGTATAGATTATTTACTGACTGGATTGGAAAACTCTGGTTTCCAAGGGATTAATGATCATGATTTGATTCCATTCAATATGAAGAACAGTACCAATTCTCAATCAGCAGGATCTTACATATAATTGGTGCCTCCAAAGGGCACTAATCCCAAAACTGAGAAAGTCCTGGGAAGAATTCACAGCAGAAAGCATGTAAATAGAAAAATGAGAAAGACAATGGAGAGACCTCACAAGAACAGCCTATTAACAGGCCAGCATGTCTTGATCTCGCAGTCACAAAATTCAGAGTTTCAGTTAGAACTTCATCCTGATTCAGTGATAAAGTGCAGGCAGCAATGAGAAATTGAAGGAGTTGTAATTCTCCCCCTGTACTCAGCACTGGTGAGGCCTCACCTCAAGCACTGGGTGCAGTTCTGGGCCCCTCACTTCAAGAAGGACACTGAGGTGCTGGAGCAGGTCCAGAGGAGAGCAACAAGGCTGGTGAAGGGACTAGAGGGAAAGTCTTACAGGGAGAGGCTGAGGGAGCTGGGGTTGTTTAGCCTGGAGAAGAGGAGACTCAGGGGGGACCTCATCACTCTCTTCAACTACCTGAAGGGAGGTTGTAGTCAGGTGGGGGTCGGGCTCTTCTCCCAGGCAACTGGTGACAGGACAAGAGGGCACAGCCTGAAGTTGCTCCAAGGGAGGTTTAGGTTGGATATTAGGAAGCACTTCCTCATGGAGAGGGTGATTAGACATTGGAATGGACTTCCCAGGGAAGTGGTGGAGGCACCGTCCCTGGATGTGTTCAAGGCAAGGCTGGATGTGGCACTTAGTGCCATGGTCTAGATGGTGTGGTGGTGTTGGTCATAGGCTGGACTTGATGATCTTAAAGGTCTTTGCCAGCCTTGGTGATTCTGTGATTCTGTATTGTGAATAGGGGATGAATGCTCTGTGGGATCATCTAGTTTTATACCCAGCAGACCTACATTAGCAACCACAGCTCTTTCAATATCACCAACGCCACATCCATAGGCCTGAATCCTTATGAGAGATACTTAAAACCCACCTTAATTTGTAAAATCCCCAAGCCTCGGTGATGAGAGATCCTGAAAGACATGTTGATTAAATTCTCATGCACTTAAGAGATGAAGTTTAAAAATATAAATGTAATATAAAAACGCTGAATATAATGCCATCTACCCATTACAAAGAAAAGCTACACGCACCAGTAGAAGCAATTCCCAGCCAGGCTAAAGAAACAAGTTTGGGGATTTTTGGGAGAAAGAAATAAAATCAATCCTAGTAATGTCACAGACAAATTAGGGTCGAGAGAGAACATTGCTATCAAGGACATAAAAATACAAAAACATTCAATAAATACTTCTGGTTGTTATTTGAACAATGAAGAAAGTTGTGCTTATATTCCCTGATGGATTGTATTAGGAATACAGGAGGATTTAAAACAATTTATTGCATCAGCAAGCCTGGATAGATTGTTCTCAAGGGCTCCTAAAGAGACAGCCAAGTAGGCTTGTCCCACTCCTCTATCAAGTGTTAGTAAACCCTAGGATACAGGGGAAATTTCAAAATGCTGAACCAAGAGTGAATTAAAGTATGGGGCTGGACCCAGTACCATCAAATTTATCTATTACTTTATTTTTAACATTAAATATTCAAATTAATTGGGTTGCATTCTGAAAAGTTAGGTAACTGATTGCTGAAGGTGACTGTGAAGATCCAAATGGCAGGTATAAAGTGAAAAAAAGTCATCTATTAGAAGGCTCTTTAACTTAATGGAAAAGAGTTAAAAAAGTGTGTGGTTGGAAGCAGACATCTGTTACATTCTAATTAGAAGCAAGGTACAGTGTTTGTGAGGTTGGTTAACCACTGGAACAAATGGTATATTTTTTGAGTCTGGTCTACTAGTTAAGCCTGGACACTTCAGTGTCCTAGATGCTTTTAAAATGCACAGTTATGAGACTCCATGGACAAGTAATTGAGATGATAGATAAGCAATCAGACAGGTAATCTAATTAGTTATGAAAACTGATGCGTTATCAATGTCATATACAAAACTCTGTGAGGCTTCAGAAGCATGGATTTCATCAGTTTAACTCGGAGAAGAGAAAAAAAAAAAGCATTTGAGGCAGCAGGCTTGTGTGCTTGAGCAAAGTGGAAGGGATCTGTATTGCCTCGATGTTGCACTTGTCCTAAATATGTTTCATCATTTCCAACTAGACTTACCAAAATGGTGTGAATGCATTCTGTGTAAAAATATTCATAAAATGTCATTTGAGATAAAACTATTATTTACATGGAGACCATATTTCAGACAAAGTACTCCAGAAACATGTAATTTAGATAGATTCATGTTAAGTGTATTTATTTCTTAAGTGGTGCTGCCTGCAATGCTACATTTAAAAAAAGGATGCATGGAATTGGGGAGCAATGACAAAACCGTGCAGATTTGTAAACAACAAAACTCACTTACTGAGGAATTAGAATGACAGAAAGCATTTATTATTTCTTCAGTAAAGGTAGCTACTGCTGCATTGCTTTCTTTAAGTACTGACCTCATGAACAGCCGTGCTAAGCAGGGTGTTTCATCCACACAAAGCCCCACTGACTTCTGTAAGGACCCACATCTGCACTTCCCTGTAACAACTCCAGGAGGCAAGGCATTGTGTTCCCTTCAGTGGCATTTTGTGTGTGCACCAAAGTCTCTTCATGAGGCTTAAATGTACTTCACTGTTTATGTTGTTATGAAGAACTCTGCCTAAATTATGTCTATTAAATCCCAGAACACTTCCTTATTCCTGGGAATGGGGAGAGATCCAATACATCCCAACACTAAAAAAGAGCAGAACTGTCTCTATTCACTGCTCCATATTTTTCCAACAAGGAGATACAGACCCACATGGAAGATACATGATGTTTCAGAAAATGCTTGAGCTGGTGCTTGAGGGTCTAGGACCCAATGGAATGGTGAGGCATGCTCCACATAGAGACAGTACCTAGAAGGCTGGAGATGGAGAGGGACTGAGCCAGAGAGGGAGTTTTTGCAAGGGCATGTAGTGATAGGACAAGGGGTAACCATTTCAAACTGAAAGAGGGTAGATTTAAGTTAGACATTAGGAGGAAATTCTTCACTGTGAGGGTGGTGAGACACTGGCAGAGATTGCCCAGAGAGGTTGTGGAAGCCCCATCCCTGGAAGTGTTCCAGGCCAGGTTGGATGGGGCTTGGAGAAACCTAGTCTAGTCAGAGGTGTCTCTGCCCATGGCAGGGGCTTGAAACTAGGTGACCTTTACGGTCCCTTCCAACCCAAACTATTCTATGATTCTCACAGAATCACTTTAATAACACAAGGACTGTTGCAGGAAGTTTTATGCTAAATCTATTTCCTCTCTGGTGCCATTTATTATTCAGTACTAAGCCAGTGCTAAAAAGTCTGGCTGTGGTGTACCTGGCAATATTGTGCCCACAATTCAACAGCCAGTTTCAATTGGCTCTGGAGAGGAGGGCTGAACATTTCTGAAGAGAGGGAGAATGCAGTTCTGCACTATTAGCCATTTCCAGTTCTTGCCTTCTCAAGAAAATATTCAAGGCAATAATACTCTTCATGTGGAGGTAATGGACACATGTCATCACTGAATCCACAACTGAGAGACTTAAGTTTTCCATGTTGCAACAGAAAAAAACCTGTTGAGAGGAAAGAAAAACCCTAACATCTCTACTACTTCCAACAGGAAAGAAGTGATGGCAAGTTCCATATTTTGTTTGGAAACAGCTAAAGTCCAAGGAAAAGGGAGGAATTGTCTGAAAAATCTCAGTCTACTCACCTGCTTTCCAGAATCATTAAGCAGGAGAAGGAAGAGATACTGAGTGGGCCATTTTTAAGTGGTATGTTCCTTTCTAAAAATGGCAGCATCCCTCTGTTTAAATGGAGCCTGTGCCACTGACGATGTTACAACATCATTTTCCACTCTGCTATTCTGAAACAGCAATAGTAATCAATCATTTACTTATCATAGGAGCAAACCAGACTTTTCTTGGAGGGAGTGTAAAAAGTGCGACAATAAAGTAATTTTGCCAATTTGAGTGTTCCACTTGACAACTATTTGCATAATAAGGTTTTGCCAAGATAAGAAGATTGGTAATTTTCAGCAGCATGGAGAGGATTGAAGTTTTTAAGCTTTTTTTGCCCACTATCTACACACTCACAGACCTCCGTTCTTGATGTATGGTTCTTTTTAAAGTCCTCCATCTGTTTCCATTGTGTAATGAATTCTGTCACTCTCAATTGTGCTCCTGAGCAGTGAGCAGTGGAAGAGAGTTTGCATTTTGATTATAAAAAGGTACCGTCAGCTCTTATTACAATAGAAAACCCATCTCTATGTGAAAGTTTAAGGCACTTAAAAGCTTAGTCTCCCTTTCAGAAGCTGCCTCTAGATCATGCTGTCACAATTTGACAGGGTGTGCAGGAAGGCAGAGGGCTGGGCTGCACTGCCAGAATAGAAGTTCAGAGAAATGGAAGTAAATCCAGCTTCCTCCCTAAGAAGCTCAAGGGAGGGATACAGCAGAGCAAGTGCTGTCATGTAAAAGTTGTTCCACGTGCAGCTTGCACTGGAGCTCTGCAGGGCTGTCTGAAGGAAAAGGATGGCAGGAGGAGATCAAGGCTGTCAGATTAAGTCTCTTTCCTTCTCCTTACCCTCATGAGCCAGTTTATCTCATCCTGAGACTTGTCAGCAATTTTCTATTTGGGATAGTGGGAGGGCAGGAGGAAGATAGGCAGAGATTTACAGGTTAAGTATTAACATAATTTTAGGGGCTTTGATAGCAAAGTGCCCTAGAAGGATTAGAATGTTAGAGAAAATGTAGAACACATCTACACTGTGCTGTGGAAAGCTCTGCAGACATCCTGGGCTGGCAAGAATAAACTTGCTCAAAGTGGTGCTGTGTCATCTCACTCTGGGAGTTATATCATCACTCCTGCACAGGGAGATCCTCCAGGTAACAGGCCCAGAAAAGACAACTCATAGAATCATAGAATCATAGAGTGGTTAAGGTTGGAAGGGACCTTAAAGATCATCAGGTTCCAACCTCCCTGCTATAAACAGGGACACCTCCCACTAAACCAGGTTGCACAAAGCCTCATCCAACCCAGCCTTGAACACCTCCAGGGAAGGGGCTTCCATAACCTCTCTGTGCAACCTATTCCAGTGCCTTACTGCCCTCATGGTGAAGAATTTCTTCCTGATGTCTAACCTAGATCTCCCCTCTTTCAGTTTAAAACCATTACCCCTTGTCCTATCACTACACTTTCTGGTGAACTCCCCCCCATGGCAGGGGGGTTGGAAATAAGTGATCTTAAAGTTCCCTTCCAATCCTAACAGTTCTATAATTCTATGATTCTATGAGAAGTACCTCCCCAGCTTTCCTGTAGGCCCCCTTAAGGTACTGGAAGGTGCTATAAGGTCTACCCAGAGCCTTCTCTTCACCAGGCTGAGTAGCCCAAACTCTCTCAGCCTGTCTTCATAGCAGAGCTGCTCCAGCCCTCTGATCATCTTTGTGGCCCTTCTTTGGACCCTTTCCGACAGGAAATAAATGCAATAAATGATCTTTGCCTAAACTTCCTGGAAGCAGGTTTAGATTCAAAGTGTCCTGTGTCCAGCCAGTTTGCTGGTAAATTTTTCACACAATCTTAGCTCCAGGTATGATGCAGATGGACTTAGCTGGGTGAACCAGATGGGTGATAATAGTAGTCTTGGCTGTAGTGAGCATTAACTGATGTAGTTTAAGATCCTGGCAGGATAAAGAGGAAGAGGAGCCCAGTGCAGAGCCTGGACTTTAAGAAAGCAGGATTTGACTTGCTAACATAACCAGTCAGGGGGATCTCACATGAGGCAGCTCCGAAGGGCAAAGTAGCTCAAAAAGGTTGGTAGTGTTTTAAGGACAGCATCCTCCAAGCACAAGAATGGTGGGAATGGTGCATCCCAATACACAGCAAAACACCTAGACAAATCAGGAGACAAGCCTGGCTATGCAGAAAACTCATGACAGATTTCCAATGCAAAAAGGCATTACTCAGGTTGTGGAAGCAGAAGGGTTTGTGCAGGAGGTTGAACTAGAGACCAGCTAAGGTTCCTTCCAGCCTGAATTATCAGGTGATCTTATCTCTGGTAATAAATAACCTCTGTGCATTTTACCTACCAAACCCAAATTAAAAG
The DNA here is from genome assembly GCA_020745705.1 of Hemiprocne comata. Taxonomy (NCBI): domain Eukaryota; kingdom Metazoa; phylum Chordata; class Aves; order Apodiformes; family Apodidae; genus Hemiprocne; species Hemiprocne comata. The sequence goes on from CM036587.1 coordinate 162,658,447, forward strand.
CTAAACAATCTTGAAAATGTAGACACCTTTTTATTTACAGTTCAGGATTTCTGTGTCCCTGGTCGGTAGTCCTGCATCTGGGGCACAGGGAGGGGAAATGCCATACACCAGTATGGCCTGGGGGCTGAAAGACTGCAAAGCAGCTTTAAAGAGAAAGGCTTTGGGGTCTTGGGTGGACACCTAAGTGCACGAGTCAGCAGCTGTCACTTGCAGTAAATAAGACCAACAACCTCCTGGGATACATTAAGCTCATAAGCTTTGACAGCAGGTCAAGGGAGATGATCTGTCCTTCCCCTTTACTCAGCCCTGGCTTGCTGTCTCCAGTGCTGGGCTTCCCAGGACAAAATGGGCACAGATTTACTGGAACAGGTCCAGCACAGAACTAGTAAGATCATTATGGGATTGGACTATCTCGTACAAGAAGCTGAGAGAGGTAGAATTTTTCATTGCAGAGAAGGGAAGGCTCAGGTGTATCTTCTCCATGTCTACACATACTGCAATGGTGGAACTAAAGAAGATGGAGCCAGGCTTTTCTGAGTGGTGCTCAGAAGGCAATAGGCACAAATTGAAATAAAGGAAATTCCATTTAAACACAAGAAAAAGCATTATGTTGTTGTTGTCATTGTGATGGGGATGGTTTTGTGCAGGTGCCCAAACAGGGGAACATATTGCCTGTAGAGATTGTGGAATCTCCATCCTTGGAGATATGCAGACCCCTGTTGGACATAACCCTGAGCAACCTGCTCTAGCTGACCCTGCTTTGAGCAGAGGGTTGGACTACACAATTATTCTGTGATTCTGTCAGGAAAACCTTCTGATATACATCTCTACCCAGCTCCCAGACAGAGGTGGACTTCACAGTATAGGCCAAACAATATATTTATCTTTGTCATCCCTCTGTCTTCTTATTACAGTGGCCCAGAGAGATCCCTTAACTGATTTCAGAGGAGCAGTATGTAGAGCACTGCACAGGATCACAGGATCACAAAATGTTAGGGGTTGGAAGAGACCTCTGGAGATCATCTAGACCAACGCCCTGGCCAGAGCAAGTTCACCTAGAGCAGGTTGCACAGGATGGTGGGTTTTGAATGTCTCCAGAGATGGAGACTCCACAACTATTCGGGGAAGCCTATTCCAGTGCTCTGCCACCCTCAAAGGAAAGAAGTTCCTCCTCATGTTTAGATGAGGATTAGGCTAGATATTAGAAAGAATTTCTTTACTGAAAGAGTGGTTGGACAGTGGGACAGGCTGCCCGGGGAGGTGGTGGAGTCACCATCCCTGGAAGTTTTTAAAAGAAATCTAGATGTGGTGCTTAGGGACATGATTTAAGCATTCACAGGTCAATAAAAGTTATGGTGGGTGGATTTAGGTTATAGTTGGACTTGATGATCTTTAAGGTCTTTTCCAACCAAGTTGATTCTGTGATTCTGTGACTCTGTGAAGCTTCTTATGCTCAAGTTTGTGCCCATTACCTCTTGTCCTGAAAGTCAAAGAGTAGTTGTACCCAGCAAGCAGGCAATGCAAGGTCCCAGAGCGAAAGTGGCAAAACACCAACTGGAGGCCAGAAAAAATGCTGTTCACTGTTCTCTGGTCTGGACTATCAGCTGCTGTATTAAAGTGGGAGCTGGCATGTTTACAGAGTTAAAACTGTATCTGTGGCTCCTAACCATTCCTCCACCCCCCTCTCTTTCAAATCCCTTTGTTAAACCCACTTTACGGATGACAGCCTCTTACACACTTAGCAATAAAGAGGTTTAAAAGAAATAATCACAAGAACTAACTAATAAACATCCTTCATTATTTCCAAGATGATAATAATCCCTAGCACTTGCATTGCACTTTACATTTTGAAGCACTTTATAATCATTAACTAATTAGTCCTTGCAAAGCTCATCTAAATATTATTATCCTGTTAATGCAGAACAAGGAGTTGTAAGAGAGAAGGTAGAGAATTTACCTAAGGGCATACACCAAGCCATTCACAGAGACAAGATTGGAACTCAGCTCTTCAGCACCCTAATCCTTGGCTCATATCCCTCTTGCTGTCTCTGATAATGTGGGCTAAATGATACGATAGTAGGATCATTTTCTTTATTATTCATCCCCAAATGCAGGACATTGAGTATTACATTTCATCTCTTTGCTGTCCTCAGGATCACTTATTTCTTTCTCCCTCCCCTCTTGCACTGATATTACCTTCTGGCTTTATATCATGAGCAAACATTAGCAGCATCCAGGGCCCAGCTTGTGTTTATGCAACAGCCCTGGGATAATTGGCTGGGCCGTATTATCCAATGAGTACACAGTGCAAAATTCAGACATGCAACATTGGGCAGAGGTAGGAAACTCTGTATTTTAAGGGAACATCTTTATCAATGATTCACAGACAGAAACTCCACTGTATGCAGCCCTTTGTTATTCTTCCTCTTCCGGTGCTTCACTTTCAAAAGGAGGGGTGCAGGTTGATTTATCACAATATTGCTTATACCTCCAAAGTAGTGTGTGGATCAGCTCCCTTCCATTTCCTTTTTGGATAAACCAGTGGTGGTGTTCATTGGGGGTTTTTTGGAATATTTTTCCACACCCAGATCACTGATACAACTGCAACACACTATCCCATGAAAATATTGCATACTAAGTTTGAAAGGTTTATTTTCTCTCACATGAATCTGGACTGTGGAAATCACTACACAGAAGAAGGTGGATGCTAGCTGTGTATGTTTGCAGAATGTGACTAGAAAAATCATGGAAGTAAAGGAATAAATTTATATTTCCATTAAGGAGTATGAAGCAGATGGGTAGCATGTATAGTTAAGAAAGTGCCTGAGAAGAAGGATCTTGAGGTGCTGGAGCAGGTCCAGAGGAGAGCAACAAGGCTGGTGAAGGGACTAGAGGGAAAGTCTTATAGGGAGAGGCTGAGGGAGCTGGGGTTGTTTAGTCTGGAGAAGAGGAGACTCAGGGGGGACCTCATCACTCTCTACAACTACCTGAAGGGAGGTTGTAGTCAGGTGGGACTGGGCTCTTTTTCCAGGCAACTGGTGACAGGACAAGAGGGCACAGCCTGAAGCTGCTCCAGGGGAGGTTTAGGTTGGATATTAGGAAGCACTTCCTCATGGAGAGGGTGATTAGACATTGGAATGGACTTCCCAGGGAAGTGGTGGAGGCACCGTCCCTGGATGTGTTCAAGGCAAGGCTGGATGTGGCACTTAGTGCCATGGTCTAGATGGTGTGGTGGTGTTGGTCATAGGCTGGACTTGATGATCTTAAAGGTCTTTTCCAGCCTTGGTAATTCTGTGATTCTGTGATTCTGAGCTAGGAAGTAGTGAACACTAGGAAAGTGGTGTTAGTGATGTACCATTACATGTCTGTCACTGTTGTTGTGCTCCAGCAACATTGAAATTATATGAAGAAAGTCAAGCCTTCAAACCCACACATAGGAAACCCCTATGCAGAAACCCTACACAAATCAACCAGATTTGAGATAGCTCCTTCTCTGTTACTGTACTCTCAGTATATTCTCATTCTCATTTTATTTCCTGCAGCTGTCATCCTAATTCCCTGAAGTAATTTTGGTTAATTGAAAAGGAATGATTGACTTTGAAGGCACTTTTCCAAGTGAGGTAAATAATGTTTTTCCCTTTACCTTAATGTGCTGTTGGATTCTGTTAAAAGCATTTAGTTAAATGTAATTATTTATTTTTTTTAAATAAAAGAAATAAAAATGCAATTCATTAAATCATTATTTTCCACACCTGCAGGGACATGTCTTCCAAGATATTTAGAATCTGAGGCCCAGCAACTGCCAGCAGCACATGGGTGTTTGGCATAAGGAAGTTGGTTTGTAGCTCTGGATGCTCTCCCTTCTACCCATACCTGCAGCAATGTGCTTTTAGCCTTCCAGTACAGCCCCCTTTTCCATTGATGAGGAAGGAAAGGTTAGACTATGATCCTGCAGTCCTCAAACTAGATCTGAACTACTGGATCACTAGCCAGTGACCAAATTTGAATGTGCCACCATGATAACAGGGCTGGACAACTGCTGGCTGATGTACAGTTTGTCATGGGAATGTTATTCCAGCCAATTTTTGAACAAATTTTAACCAGGTGAATGTCTTTAGAAAATCAGGACACTGCATTGCACTGATGCAGTTTTTTAAATTTGGTATTGACAGTTCAAAATGCAGATTTTGGAACCTACAGCCTGAACTTTTCTGTAAGCTTCTGTATGCTTTTCTTTGAAGCTCATGTGTATATTCATTTGACTTCCAATGACTTACTGCAAATAATGACAGCAGTGGCTAATTCCCAGGTAAACTTTCCCCAGCTGAGTTACAGTATTTCCAAGGTGTGTATTTGCATCCAGAGCATATCATCCAACAGAGCTAGTCTGGGATTTTCCATCAACTCTCTGAACCAGTGCCTTCAGATGTCTCAGCTACCCTGTGAGTACCCATTAAAGAACAGCTATATTTGTAGCTAAATATCTTATTTTTGTAGATAAATACATATATATATCTTATATTTGTAGATAAATATCTTATTTTCATAGAAATCAGGGAGTTTATTGTTCCTTGGGTCCTACTTAGTGCCTCCTCAGCTAAGATGCTGTCCCTGTTACTCTTCATCCCAGAACAAACCAGGAACACTAATGTGTTCATTTGTAGCATTTTGTCTGAAAGGTGTTAATTGGAAGTTGAGGTGTGGTAGCTTTTTCAGCTGCTCTAACCTGACTGTAAGAATATAATAAACTAGTATTCCCTCTAGCAATGGAGAGCCTTTGAACTATGCCCTGAGTAGGACTCAAAGCTCCTGTGATGACTCCTAAAACTCAAGGCCACACCACTCAGCTCCAGGTATATTATGGAAAATGAATCTGTGGTGAGGAACAGAAGTAAAACTAGCAAAATAACATTATTTTGATTTTGGTGGACATGCTTCCCATAACAATGGGCATGAAATGTTGAAAAATGTTATCCATACCACACCCATAAACCCCATGCCCCTTTGGAGAAACATTCCATCCCAGTTCTGTATCATACACCCCATCATTCACAGGTTGTGCTCTATGGTAACGTTTATATCACTGTGGAAGTTATACAAAACCAACATGGCTCATCTTTGAATAGCTGGTGTTTTTTTTCAAAAATGGAAGAAATCTATGATGAGAGGAGGAAAAGCTCAGGGAAGCATCAGCCCAAAGAAAGCTGAACTAACCACTGCAGAAATCAATAATATATGCAAGCCAGAGGGGCTTCTCATTGCAGATGGAACAAATTCTTTTACTGAGCCTCTAAAGCATTCAGTCACTTAACCTTTTTGGTTATGTAGACTTTTCTTTCTTTGCCTCATCAAATGTCTTAGGGGAGCCCAGCTGCCATGTGTGCTAAATCACACAGTCTGCATCAATAACCAGTCTCAACCACTTATCACAGGATAGGATGAATCTCTAATTGGAGGAATTTTTCTCCTCCCAATAGGGGCCTAGATGATTTAGATTAAAATAGATATATTTAGAATGATAAGGTTAGCTACAGCAAATTCTACTGTTTTCTACAGATAATTAATAAACTGTTTCTTGAACTGAACTGACTCTCCACATACTTCTAGCTTGCACAAAGATTATGTGAGAGCACCTTTGGACAATACGTGGTGTGGCCAAACCTGCCTTCCTTAAAGATGTTTAACATTCAGGTAGCGACCAAGACCACAAAATATTTCCCACCCAGATATCTGAGGGACAGAATTTATGCCCCATTTCTTTTGGTCTGTTTTCTCAGAGCAGGCCACTAGGATTTAAAGAAGAGTATTTTCCCAAGCGGGCTCGTTACAGATCAGCTCTTTAATTGCACTCATTAAAGAAGTAATGCATAGTGATATCCTTAATTCACCCCTAATTAAAAATACTGTACTTAAAGCTCGCACGGTTCCCTTCTAGTGAAATCTTTAATCAGGAGACAAATAAGGCTCTGGAGCCTTGATTAATAATAGGGCCAAGTGCTCTGCAGCTGAAAATGCCAAGGTATTAAATTTCCTGAAGTCACCTGGTGCCCCCATCTAATAGAGATCCTGACAATGTTACTTATGCAATAGTACAGAGCAATTGAGGCATAAAGTTACAGGTCCCGAATGAGGCAAATTATACTAATTCTCCTGAAGACAAGCCTGACATGGATGTGGGCACTAATGTAATAAACAAGATACCTTTGTAATTGCTTCATTAAATAAAATAAATGGCCTTCCTCTAAGTATTACCCATGAAATCCAATGCACAGGTAAGTTGTGCTGAAATCCCAGTGATTCAGAGTACGTGGGGACTTGGGAGAACGCACAGATAACTACCCTAAACAAAAAACCACTCCAATATGACAGTCTTAAAAGTAAGATGAATTTAAAAAGTAACAAATTATGCACAGAAGAAAAAGGTGTCAGATTCTTTTGCTAAAAGTACTGGGTTTGTATCACACAAAGAAACAAACCAAACATAATCCAAAGTTCATGTATATGAGCTATGTTTTTCTCTAGGCTGGTTTGAGAACAGTTGGTGGCAGAACAGATTCCCAGTTCTCAGCAGCTGTGACCAGTTCAAACAACAATATTAGGAAGAAAGTACCTTCCTCAATTTTTGGGTGCAATCACCTCTTCTTGAAGAGAATTTCTCATGTAGTCATACCTCTTGGCTACTTTTACTGTCCTTAACATAATGAGACATTTTTATTTCAAATGTATAAAGGAATGAAAGTGAAAAGAAATAATTCAACAACATGTCCCAGGTGCTACTAAAACTATATGGGGAGCACTGTCACAGGAGCAGTGTGGAGTCCAGCAGAATTAAGAACTGGAAAGGGGAGGCTGAGATACTTTTCTTGAAGTACATTTGTTACTATGATTTATTTAGGAGCACATACTGAATGGGACATCTGCATTTCTGCCCTGTCCTCTGCTATTTCCAGTTTGCCAGCTGATCAGGCTCCCTCTAAACCTGAGTCATATGGTCTTTCCTGGACAGTCCTAATCCAATTTTAGCATGTATTTATTCATGAGGAGGTTATAAGTGTTTGTTCTTGCAATATTACTGATTTTAGGGATAAACAGTTTTATCTCAGCCTTTATTTTTCTATGCTGCTATGCTGTATAGAGACAATCTTAGCTATGAGTGGCTCTGCTGAAGTGCCAGGCACAGGAGCTCTGCTTGTGGCATTTTACTCTGGAAAACAAGCAGGTGAGTTTCCCAGCTGGAACTTTATCAGTGCACTGTCAGTATTTCCATTATCTGAGGTAGCCCATAAGAAGCTAAATAGCACATTTCAGTGCTAAGCTGCAGATTGCAGCAGGTATAAATACCTGCCTTCAGGAAACATCTCCCATCTCCCCAACATGTCAGTAGCTCTGTTAAGCTCTGCTCTTACCTGCAGAATGACAAACAATCCTCTGAGGTCCCCACAGGACAAGGGAAGTAGTCCCTTCTTAGCACCAGGAATATCTTGCCTACTGAAGCCTATGGTCATGGAATCATAGAACCATAGAATCACAGAATCATAGAACCACAGAATCATAGAATGTGTGGGGTTGGAAGGAACCTTTAAAAGTCACCTAGTCCAGCCCTTGCTGCAGTGCACAGGGGCCTTTGTGACTAGATCAGGTTGGTCAGAATTTCATCAAGCCTGACCTTGAATGTTTCCAGGGATGAGGCCTCCACCACCTCTCTGGGTAATCTGTTTCACCACCTTCACAGTAAAGAATTTCTTCCTGATGTCTAATCTAAATCTACCCTGCTCTAGTTTAAGATGATTGCCCCTTGTCCTATCCCTACACGCCCTTGTAAATAGTCCCTCCCCAGCTTCTCTGTAGCTCCTTCAGGCACTGGAAGGTCTCCCCAGAGCCTTCCCCCTTCCAGGCTGAACAATCCCAGCTCTCTTGGCTTGTCTTTGTAGGAGAGCTGCTCCAGCCCCTGTGATCATTTTTGTGGCCCTTCTCTGGACTCGTTCCAACAGGCCCATGTCCCTTGTGTGTTAAGGGCTCCAGAGCTGGACACAGTAGTCAGATGACTCAGAATCACAGAATCACAGAATCACCAAGGCTGGAAAAGACCTTTAAGATCATCAAGTCCAGCCTATGACCAACACCACCACACCATCTAGACCATGGCACTAAGTGCCACATCCAGCCTTGCCTTGAACACATCCAGGGATGGTGCCTCCACCACTTCCCTGGGCAGTCCATTCCAATGTCTAATCACCCTCTCCGTGAGGAAGTGCTTCCTAATATCCAACCTAAACCTCCCCTGGAGCAGCTTCAGGCTGTGCCCTCTTGTCCTGTCACCAGTTGCCTGGGAGAAGAGCCCAGCCCCCACCTGACTACAACCTCCCTTCAGGTAGCTGAAGAGAGTGATGAGGTCCCCCTGACCCTGCACACTTATTATTATTTATGCTCAGCCTGGTGCGCACCAGCTTTTTTCTTTCTCACTTTCAGCCAACAAGATATTTTGCAGTAGAAGTCAGTAGTCCTTCATGAATAACCTGGTACTTTCTGGCAGGAAATGTATTTGCTGCTTCACTAACATGGGAAAAATTATTCTTCCTCTGTGATGTCTTTTCTTCCTCTGAATTCCCAGTATCTCCTGACTGTGCACCAAGGCAAAATAACATATTATGAAAATACTAAATATGGTTAGTTCCAGTTTGTACTGCCAATTCAAATCCAGCAGCTACTGATCATACCTCAACATCTCCCCTTAAATCAGTGCCTTACCCACTTTTAAGTGTCTTCTGTAATCTCTGGCTTTTTCAAATTAAGTATTCACTTTCCATGTGATAATGTATCAAAGAGCTTACTGATTTGTGCATACATCCCATCAACTTAATTTCTTTATCTAAAACTCTTGAATGTTATCAAAATCTTATTTTTATTTTTTTTTTTAGCTGACTTGTAGTAACTGGATTTTGGTCTCTAAAATTAGATTACATAGAAAAAGAAAGATAACATACCACCACATGATTTTGACCTATAGTTTCCAGGGGATAATTCCATTAAGGAAGGGTATCTGAATTAAAAACTGGTTTCCATTCCAGAAGTGGCTGCACACCACTGGCAAAGGGTGAAATCCTTGTACATGCAACCCAAATATGATCCCTGAGAAGACAGATGAGTGGAAAATTATAGTGAAAGCAGTTGTAGCCAAATAAAAAGATCCCTTATGACTCTATCTGGAGAAAATAAAGTGTTATTGAAAAATAAAATCCTTTTTCCTTTTTTATTTTTCTTGGTGTTATAGCGTAATAATTCTCATGTTGTTTTGGCTGAGGTAGAATTTTACTTGAGGCGCGTATTTTAAAGATCATGGATTTGTAGAAGCCTCATAAAGTGCATAATATAATGTGCACTTATAATAAATATTGTTAACTGTGCTTATGGTGGTGCTCACAGGCTGGGAAAAACGGGTCTGAAATAGCAGGCACTGCACAAATACTGCCAGTCCTTTACAAGGCCAGCCTGATGTGTAGGACCACTGAGTGGACTGGTGCAATCATAGAATAGTGGAATCATAGAATGGTTTGGGTTGGAAGGGACCTTAAAGATCATTTAGTTCCAACCCCCTGCATGGGCAGGGACACCTCCCACTAGATCAAGTTGCTCAGGGCCCCATCCAACCTGCTCTTGAACACTTGCAAGGATGGGGCTTCCACAACCTCCCTGGGCAACCTGTTCCAGTGTCTCACCACCCTCATACTAAAGAATTTATTCCTAATGTCTAACCTAAATCTCCCCTCTTCCAGTTTTGATCCATTCCCCCTTGTCTGCTGATGACAAGCCCTTGTCAAAAGTCTCTCCCCAGCTTTCCTGTAGCCCCTTCAGGTACTGGAAGGCTGCTATCAGGTCTCCCTGGAGCCTTCTCTTCTCCAAGCTGAACAAAAAGTCACAAAGCCACATCAGAAAATGAACGAGGCACTGGGAGTCCCTTTGCTTCACTCTGCATGGTTCTAGGCAGGTCTCAGACATGAGGTGGGACATGTGGACCTACCTTTCATAACATAGTCACCCATTTTCTGTCATCTCTCACTGCCAGGCTGCTAAGGCTCTGGCAGTCACTTACAACCTGTCCTGTCTACCCAGGTAAGAAACAAAGAGGAGGAATTCCATAAATGTTTATACAGGACCTTGCTTATAACTTCTAATAAGAAGTGAGTTTTATAAAAGCAAATTCATTTGTGTTTCATCACTTATATTTTCACTGGGAAGCTTAAATCAATGCCAGACTAAAGGCTGAAAACATGCCACACAATAGTTATTACCTTTATTCTTTCTCCTTTTTTTATGCAGTCACCTTAAGTGCATAGATAGTTGAGGAATTTGGCAAGTTTTTAAGACAGGGAAAGTGGAATATTTCTGCAAATTTATGTGATGTAAAATTAACATCAGAAGCTCTCTTGTTAAAAGAAAACCAACTAAACCCCAAAACAGACTTGGTCAATCCAAGAGGAAAAGAAATTCTGGCAAAACAACCTCTAATCTTTATCTGAGAAATGGACAAACATCCTTGGGAATATTACACTGAGAAATGGACAAACATCCTTGGGAATATTACACTGCAATGTCTTCTTCTCCTCAATTATAACAACCTGGGCTAAATTATTCACTTACAGTAAGGAAAAAAAGTATTACTAACTTCAGGGAGAGCATTGTTCAAGTAGGAACTGAATGAGGCTATGAAGATGTGAACTACCACCAACACAGACCATGGCCAAGCAAAAAATGAACCAAAGGGAGTTTTTCCCCACTGCCTCCAGTACTTAGGTTAAGATTAGTTGTGGGATCTTATGGATGCTTCTCTTTCTCTGTCTCTGATTTTCTCCTTTGACTGAAGCAAACCTTACTGACTGAACCCCATTGACCCTGAATGATGTTTATACTCCTAAATCACTGGGGTATTTCTTCAGAGAAGAGTGGTGAGATGCAGGGTTACAAAGGTGAGTGAGGTCTCCTGCACCAGAGAAAACGCTGTGCTGCTTCTCTTACCCACATTTTCTCAGGTACCTCAGCATAGCTGCACATTGTAGGATGCAGATGTTTCCTTAGAAGGACTACTAAAGTTTCTTAAGCCTTCCTATATTAAAAACTGTGGATCCTTAATCCTAACCAAAACCCAGGAAAACCTATGCCCCTTAAAAACAAAGCTTTGACATCACCCAGGCAGTATTTCACACCTTTCTTACTTTCAGTTCATAATACTGCTTCACCTTTTACTTTCTCAGTATGTCCCAGGTCTCAAGACATCAAGGGAGCAGGCATTTCCAGACAAGGGGAAATCCTGACATTTAGACACTGACAACTCGGGGAGGTGAAAATGATGGAGTTTTCTTGGAAAGCTTAACCACGGATTTCAGTCAGAAGGCAATCACTCATTCCTCAAAGGAGCTAGGCTGAAGTTTGGCTGGCTGAAAGTTCTTCTATAAGTGCAGGACTGTGTTTTGTCTGACTCAGATCAAACCATAGTTTACCATAAGATTCTCGAGGCCTGATTAGACTAAAACAAAAATCAACTAAAATTCCATTACTAATTTTATTCTGCTTCCAAAAAGAAAAAGGGGAAAACCATTCCAATTTTGTTTCATTTTAGCTTTCTATGTTAACTAAGTCTAACCTGAATTCACTATTTTATTTTCCTAAACAATGTGTCATCTTGTCACACCTCCCCTCAAAGAGATTGCACTATAATTAAAGAACAAACTTGATGAACCAGAGAAGTTGTATCTTCAATTTGCACACAAAATATTCAGAAAGAGGAAAAGAACTTTTCCCAAGATCTGCTGCAAATAAGTGGCATCTTTCAGCAACTGAAAATTAATTTCCAGTGCCCAAATTACAGTCCAAATATCCAAGTGTGCCTCTAAACAGATATTACATGTGTGTGTAGAAGAACAATGTTTCCCTTTTCCTCTAGAAATAATATAATTTAAACATTCCAAGATTTGACACTGTAGTTGGCAGAGATAGAAGACTTTTGTAATAAGAAATCTGTCTCTCCTAATGTAATCTAACATTAATCACTTAACAAATTAATAATCTCACCATAAATGCACTCTCCACAAAGAATATGCAAGTGTTGGAGGAACTAACTGATTTAATTATAGTTTTAAATTCCCCAATGCATTCATTCCCTCTGATTTTTTTCCCTATCCACGTTGTAATACTGAATTTAGTCCTGTCAGGAATGTTTTGCCTCTGTGCTTGCTTGCTCCTCTGACTTTTGGATGTGAATTTCACAAGCCTCTAAACTCTCTGTCTTCCCTGAAGATAGGTTGCAGACAGTGTCAACAAAAGGCTCTCCATGCATTCGGTGAACTTGAAAGCAAGATTTTGTACCTTAAAAATACTCTTATTGGAGCCTAAACTCCTGGATGACTACAGAAGGTTAAATAAATTGAGACAGACTGCCAGTTCTACAGGGGTTTTGCTTTCAATATCTGCAAGTTTTACTAAAAACACATGGGTCAAGATTAGCAGACCGCAATAACTAATTTAAAGTCAGATGATTTCCTCCAAATTTTGGCCTCTCTGAAAGAGCAGAAAGCAGTTGGAAGGTTATGCTTTGCATTTTGCCATGAGATCCTATGTCTGGGATAAAAAATGACAACAGCTAAGGCTACACTGCGTGATGTCTTTGATTTCTTTCTCTCACTTTCTCTCTCTTTCTCTCTCTCTCCTGCTCTCTCTCTTTCCCAACTCAAGCATACTTTACACACAATGGCAAGCTATTGGACAATGGAATTAAGGTTATGAAACTTCTCACCTTACCACAGATGCTTATATTTTATTAGGTGACCTCCATCTTAAAGGTCACCAACTTTGATAAGAACTTGAAGACCTATGGCTCCCAAGTAGAGACACTGACACTATAAATACCTAGTTAGGTGAGATATATCCCATCCACAATGACTTTTCTGAAGAGTGATGGAGTGTATGTTAGGTGGCAGCTGTCTTGACAAGAGCCATTTTTGTGACCCTTTTTAGCCTGTGGGCACCTTTATGTGGAAATCTCTTCCCCATGGACTGGTCAAGCATCTGTTGTCCTGCAGTAATTCAACTCTTGCCAAGCTTAACTTCTAAAATGTGGTGTGGAGGAGTCTCAAGTAACCATGCCTGTAACATACTCCAGAGACCATCAAGGCAGCATCCTTCCATGCAACTTAGAGCAAGATTCTGCCAACTGTCTGGTATCAAATGGTTATTGAGTACTGGAAACAAGTTATGAATATGTGACAGAGTGCCTGCTCCCCTCACAGAGCAATCTGAAATGCACAACTTTGCTTGCAGAATGTTGTATTTCCATCCCCTCTTGCCAATTACTGAGTTAAGTGGTGCATGGAGCCTTTTAAAGACTAGAATTATTTTCTGAAGAGTAAGAGAATGTGAATCAAAACTGCTCATTACGTATTCTCCTAACTTGGATGGTGTCCTCCACAGTAGGCTGCAGCTACTGGTTATTACACTTTTTCTGTTAGCAACAAGAATCAAAGGCTCTGAGCCAAAAACCAGAAATATCCAACAAGCAATTATAAAACCCCATTAGGAAATGGCTGCTGGTTGATTCTGCTTATTATAGTAACTCTTAATAACAACAATGTACTTCCAAAGTCAATTTGGGCACCTTGCACTGGATGATTATATTTAAAAACACATTTTGGAATTTTCCAGGATGCCTTTCATTCTTCAATGTGGCTGCAGAAAATCCTCCTGAATTAACATCCCTTTGTTCACTTTCGTATCTAGTGTAAGTTTATGGAGAGACTTAATTCTACCAAAATAGAATCTATCTATTCTAAATATATACCAAGGGAAAATAAAATAAAATAAAAATAAAAACAAAGACAAAAATTTTCTTGTGTTAGACAGATAGTCTTTTGGGAGAAATGTACTTTCACCTTACACTGAGCAGCAGAGGTGGTGATCTATTATTGATCATGACATGGAGAGCAAAAGTATAACCTAGTAGTTCTGCTACAGGCTGCTCACTGACTTACTTGCTGAAAGCTGAACTATTAAAAAGCCTGTTAATATAAATTCCTAAAAAGAATTCAATAATCTGATACAAATTCTGAGCTGGAAGAAACAGGCATACCTCCCACAGACTTCAAAGGCAGCTTTGCCTTCCTGCACTAGACACACTGTTTTTATCTCTCTGATATGTATTTAATCCTGTCTCATCTCCTCTGTAGCTTCAGTCAAGATCCAGCAACAGAAAATGAGTATATTAAATACATGTCAGTTATCCTGAGTATCCCTGATGTATGTTTGTGGTAGACCAGTAGACACGTCCTCCTTGAAGATGAGAAATCGAGAAGGCTAAAAAAGTATTTCTGTGTTCATCAGCCCCTCTTTCTCCCTTGTTCTTACCATGAATGAAGCTACTCAGTCTAGTCTTTAAGGCAAAAGAATCTGTGGCAAAAATATACACATGTGCCTCTATGTGGTTATAAATGTTTGATAGGATTTTGAGATTTTCCTACAGGGAGCAGAAGGAAGAAATGGTATTGCAAAGATCAGCTTTCAGAAAAGGGCCTGAAACAGACACTGCTGCCATTTTCTGTTGGCTGGGGCTGGGTTTTTTTTTGTTGTTGTTGTTGCTGTTTTTCCTCAACAACTCTAATCAGGAGGGCTCTGAAGAGACACAGGACTTGCAGTATCCAGAGGTATTTTTATCTAAAGCAACCAATGCCTGTGCAACTAAAAATGCCTGGGTAGCCCACACCTAAAAATATAACCTTCCCAGAAGCAGAAGCTTAACATTTTTGTTGTCCTGTGATTTCCCTTGAAGAGGGTGTTTCTTGAAGGCTTTGCTCCCCTTTGGGTCTAAAATGGAAGCCCCTTTAAAGGAACAAACAAGACTAAGTTGAGTAATGTCTGGGGTAAAAATCTGAGAGCTTGAATCATGATCCTCGTTCACGCAATGCTCCTCCTTAAATCCTGAGGTTTAATATCTGGAGTGCCCCTTTGTACTGGCTTCAAAAGCAGTTGTTAAAGCTGTGGATCTAAGCAAGCCTCTCCATCCTCAAATTTATAAGCAGGTAAATTTAAATTTGATCCCACATCTCATTATCTTCAAGCTAATGAACACGCTTGAAGGTCTTGAAAAACTTATTTACGCTGCATTATTTCTAATTGCTGAAAAATCCCTTGAAAAGGGACATCTGTTCCATAAGCCCAGTGGGAATTAGAAAGTAACTACTTTATATATAGCTAAATCACAAGATATTAATAGATCTCAAGAAAGAAGTGGCTGTTGAGGGATGGGGTGCAGGGAAGGAGTGGGCTGGTGAGACATGAGTGCTTAACCAAGAAAACTTAGAAATCATCTCTAATTTCTACTTCATGGGCTCAGTGCTGCATACAGATCTCATGCTCCTGCACCCCTTAGAGATGTGTCACATTTGTAGCTGGGCAGCTCTGAAATGAGGAGACACTGACTCCAGCCCCCAGCAACTGCCTCATAACAGAGGCAGTGACAGGGAAGCACTGGTCTTGCAAGACATCTGAGTTGAGGGTGGGGTTTTGACTGGGAAGGAGGGCAAGGTAAGAAGGTGGCTACTTGCATTTTCTTTTTGTCCTCTGGCATAAACTGGCACATGCAGATGGGTCTGATCTTACCTACAGGCTGTCCAGGTACTCCACACAGTGAAAGGGTATAGCTTTTGAGGGGAACAGAGAAGAGGGTATAAATCCATACCAGCATGACCAAACTAGCCAGCCTTCCCTCACAGGCCCCGATCTTTCCCCTCTCCAACGTGAAAAGTCTTGTAGCACTGAAGGGACTGGAAATGTCTCACAGCCTTTGCTGCTTTGATGACAAGTGACTGCTCCTGTTAATGCTCCACCTTCAAGCTGTGGAAAATATTCTTGCTAGCCATTCTGACACTTTAAAATTCCCAGGAGCCCTTGAATTTGACCACATGAGCCCACCGCACCACTTCACAACATTATCCCACGTCCTCTTTCATCAGAAGTATCTCCTTTTCCACCCAGAAATAGGAGAAATTTTCCCCTGTTGAACTCTGTCAAACAGCTTGTTGAAACACTCCCATTCAAGATTTAGTGTTTAGTGTGGCAATTGCAATTTTGGTTCCTGTTCTTTATTACATTGTTTTGATTACATTTTTAATTTTCTTTAATATGTACTTCCAGGCCACTCAATCTCTAAATTGTCTATAAGGGCATCCACCACCCAGGATGATATGAGCAGATGATCAGTATGTCAACATCTTTCTGGAGCCATATACCATCAGGAAGGAAACATGCTTCAGTAGGAGAAAAAACAACAGCCAGCTCTTAGTGTCTTGATCTGTGGCAATCAATCCTTTTACACTCTGAAATATATATATGTATGAAGGTTAAATATTCTCCATCTGTTAAAACTCCAGAGCTGCAGCAGAAGGCTCCTATACTTTATAATGAGACAGTAACAAACCATCTTCTTGTTAACTGTAAAAAAGACCTCAGCCAATCAAACAAACAAACAAACAAAAAAAAACCAACAAAAAAAAAAAAATAGAATCATCAGATCATAGGGGTTGGAAGGGATCTCTAGAGATCATCGAGTCCAACCCCCCTGCTGCAGCAGGAACATGTAGGGCAGATCACACAGGAACATGCCCAGAGAGGTCTTGAAAGTCTCCAGAGAAGGAGACTCCACAACCTCTCTGGGCAGCCTGTCCCAGGGCTCTGTCACCCTCACAGTGAAGAAGTATTTCCTCATGTTGAGGTGGAACTTCCTGTGTTGTAACTTGGTGCCATTTCCCCTCATCCTATCACAGGGCACCACTGAACAAAGACTGGCCCATTCTTGACACCCACCCTTCAGATATTTATAGACATTAATAAGGTTCCCTCTCAGTCTTCTTTTCTCAGAAAAAAATAAAAATGAAAAAAACCACAAACCTTGCACCTAAAAACCCCTACATCAGCCAAAGGGGATTCTGTGACTAAGTGTGTGTTATACTCATGAAAGCCAAAGGCAAAGGGCTATTAGTGTACACTTGAGATCACTTAGAGAAGCCCATGGGGAAATGCTCTAGTATTAGTGCCAAAGTAACACACAAAGAAACTATGTCTCTGAATAACCTAAAGGGATGAAAAAAATGTTTAATAAATTAGTTTTTTTCAGAGGTCAGATATTAATGATCTGTGTGTGTGTGTCTTCTGTTGAAATTTCATTTTCTCTGTTCCAGCCTGGACAGGGAAAAATATCAGGAGGCAAAACTTTGATTAAAATAAATGAATCAACACAGAGCTGCACGCCCGGGTAAAGCTAATGCAGGAGATTATGGAGTGTGACAGCTGCAATATTAATAAGGTGAAGAGGATGAAAAAAAAAGTGATCAAAACCTCACAGGCTGATCTTATTTGGCTTGATTGTTTCTGTGTTATCTCTAGCAAAGAAGCCAGGAAAACTGAACAAAGGATGATCTGCATTGTTCTGGATATCCTTATTTTCTGTTTCTTTGGTATGATTCACAGAGATGGAGAGAGGAGGGAAAGAAAAAAAATAAATAAAAATAAAAATAAAAATAAGAAAAAGAGCTAATCCTGGAGAGAGAAGAATGTGAGAACAGACAGTAAAAGTGAAGTCAGGGAGAAAGAAATGAAGGCTGGAGATATTCAGGATGACAGGCAAATAGCAGAGGAGGATACTGCATCTGAGTAGACTGATTTCACAGGCCTCACCTCAAGGAATCCTTCCTCTTTGTGGCAGAAGTTATGTCCAGGCTACCTTACAGCTGCAAGATTTGTGGCCACAGAGGGCTGACTGGCAAGGTCTCCCCGCTCACTTGGCGCTGCTTGGCAATTTGTAATAATGAGATTCTTTAGCACTATATGCTCTGTTGGAAATACTTCCAGAGGTTTCATCAGAGCCACATAAATGACTATTTACTTAGGTAGCACTTCATTAGCTGTTCCTGCCCTGCTGAGTAATATGGTATAAATTACTAGCTGGTGTTGCCATCATCACACCCAAACTTGCTGTCTTGTTCATTGTACCATGCTGCTGGTGATCAGCTAAAGGGGATTCTGTTGCAAAGTTGAAAAGATCCCAAGCCTGGGGAAAAAAAAATAAATCCTAAAAGTGAACAAGATTTCAATTTCCAAGCACCAAATTGCTGGCCCATATGAAAAAGAGTGGTATGTACTGGCAACTTGCTATGCATGGCATGAAATTGTTCACAATGACTTACTAAGCAGCAGAAGTCACACAGCACACCTGCCCTTTGCTGTCCTGCTCACTTCATCCTTTTTGGTTTTGTCTCTTTTCACAGAATCAGAGAATTACAGAATGGTTAAGGTTGGAAGGGACCTTAAAGATCATCAGGTTCCAACCTCCCTGCTATAAGCAGGGACACCTCCCACTAGACCAGGCTGCACAAAGCCTCATCCAACCTGGCCTTGAACATCTCCAGGGAAGGGGCTTCCACAACCTCCCTGGGCAACCTATCCCAGTGCCCTACTACTCTTATGGTGAAGAATTTCTTCCTGATGTCTAAGCTAAATCTCCCCTCTTTCAGTTTAAAACCATTACCCCTTGTCCTATCACTGCCCTCTCTTCTTTCATTCAAGATTCCTCTTGATAGCATCAAGATCTCAGGTGCTGAAAGCAGGGAGAAACAAGAGGTCTGGCAAGATGCTCTTTAGTTTGCACAAGTTTGAGACCCAGAGCTTGGATCTGTGCTGTTGTGGGGACAAGGGAAATGGTTTCAAGTTACACCGGGTGAGGTTTAGATTAGATATTAGAAGAAACTGCTTCACTGAAAGAGTAATTAAACATTGGAACAGGCTGCCCAAGGAGGTGGTTGAATCACCATCCCCGGAGGTGTTTAAAAGATGTGTAGATGTGGTGTTTAGGGACATGGTTTAAGCACTGCACTTGATAGAGTTCAGTAATGGTTGGTAGAGTTAGGTTATGGTTGGAGTTGATTGTTTTAAAGGTCTTTTTCAACTAGAACAATTCTGTGATTCTGTGGGGACCCAGAGCTTTTCAACGGTGAGGGGCAGAGCCTGGTGACAACAGCCCATGGTTTCTTCATGCTCCTCTAGTCTCAGCAGCTCAACATCAAAAGATGACAGTCTCAGCTGTTGCAGCCACAATCGTGTTATAATCCTGCTACAATATGAGCTGGTTTATACCAACACACTAAAACTGAATGCCAAGCCATATATGTTTTACTCCTCTGTTGCTGGGGGAGGGGGAAGGTGTGTGAAGCTAACATTGCATGGCCCCAGCGTGAGAAGCACAGCACATTTCTTGTCATTTAAATTGCAAAGCAAAAGGTGGGAAGGAGAGATCTCTACAGGAAGATTTGGGCCAAGACAAGTAGAAATTTAAAATCTTGCAAATTGCTTTCTGTGGCCTTTTTAATGCCTAATAACACAGTGTCCTGAAACTACTGAATTATGAAGGCACAATCACAGCCTTTATTCTGAATTAAACCTATGAAATACAGGTGAAAATCTGCAGCTAACAATGATGCAGACTGCGAACTTCCCTCCCTTGAAGTCCCATGGAGACTCCTCCCATAGTGGCAGGGGTCTAGTGGACAAAACCAGGCACTAGACCTGAAAGTCCTTGTGGGCTGCCTTGTCAGCAGGGTCCGTGGGTAAGGTCTATTTGCTCCAGCAATTCATGGATCCATTAACCTTTACAGGAGGGCAAGATCAGAGAAGGCTGTGAAATCCTGATATGCATTGAGTGACTCTCCCTTGTAGCATCAGCTAATCACCCCAGCTTCAGACATATCTATTCAAGCATAGGACTCAAACATTTCCCCAGGCTCTTCCATCCCAACAGCAATTTTGCTTTACAATCATTAGTTAGATGAAAGGAGACCACAGGATAGCCACAATCTGTCACATAACTCTTTAGGCTGCTTCACTTAGCTCCGAAGACTTGTACTTCCATACTATTTACACAGCACCTTTTACACTGCCTCTGAGTGCAGCATAGCTTCTGACAGTCCTCATTGAACTGAATCACAGAAATCTAAACCTTATCTGAAAGACTTAGGGAATGGAGAAGATCTGGAGCAGTTCATTATGGAATCATAGGATACTTAAGGTTGGAAGGGACCTTAAAGATCATCAGGTTCCTACCTCCAGGGACTAAACCTCATCCAACCTGGCCTTGAACACCTCCAGGGAGGGGGCATCTACAACCTCCCTGGGCAACCTATTCCAGTGCCTTACTGCCCTCATGGTGAAGAATTTCTTCCTGATGTCTAACCTAGATCTCCCTTATTTCAGTTTAAAACTATTACCCACTGTTCTATCACTGCCCTCTCTCGTGAGAAGTCTCTCCCCATCTTTCCTGTAGGCCCCCTTTATGTATTGGGAGGCCATTACCAGGTGTCCCCAAAGCCTTCTCTACTCCAGGCTGAGTAGCCCCAACTCTCTCAGCCTAGCTTCATAGCAGAGGTGCTACAACCCTTCAGTTGGATGGAAACTTGAAGATCATCTAGTTCCCACAGCCTGCCTTGGACAGGGACACCTTCCACTACACCATTCAAAGCAGAAAATTGGCCAAGCACTTTTCAAAGCTGTAGGGAGCTGGTTCTTGTTAGTAACTTTAAAATTTGTGCTCGTCTGGCTTCCGATTTGCTGCAAGTAGAGCACCATGGAGGATGATACTTGCAAAGAGAAGTAATTAAAACGTAAAGCAAAATTATTTTATATTAAAACAAAAATGCAGATATGGCAGTAAAAAGTGATGTGACCATGGCTAAGAGAAACACCATAAGCATAGACTGCAAGGGTTATTTTCCATGTTCTCGATGTGAAATTCCAGAAAATCCTAAATGGGCACCACATGATACCATAAAGGTATGCCACCAACCTAGATTCTCCCCTTGAACTACCAATTGGCATACTTCCAGTGCAGGCTACTGGCTTTGGAAATACTGAATCACAGCAGAGAGGAATCTGGAATGCAGACACAGATGACAAATGATGCAGGATAAATATTCATAATCACCCACTGGGATTTCTCTCAAGCTTTGGCCAGACTGGTACAATCCTAGACTTGACCAGGAAAAGTCCTAATTGCCACTTTCAACCCAGAGAATCCCTGAAGCTGCCACACATCACCCAGCACCTTTCAAGGCTAATGTCTGCCTCAAACCTGCAAATATCAAAGGATTTAGCAATATAAAGCAGGAGATCATCCCACCCTTTGAAAGCCTTCCTACATTTGGTACGTCATCTTCTCCTACCCCTGTCTCTTTCTCATCTTACAAACATATTTCCCAAGATTCCTCATGCAATCAAAGCTTTGCTACATGCACAGCCTTCTATGCAAATAATTTTAATTTTATGATGTATGCAAATGAAGTCTTTACTCTGAACAATCTTTATGATGCTATAAATGTAAGAACAGATCTTGAATTAGCCCTTTTCATTGTCAGAATTGCACTAAAACCAGCTGAAGGATTCAGAGGCTTAAATGTGTAAGCAGTTGGGTATAAAACAACTTCTATATCTTGTAAAAATTAAGGGTATGGGCTGAGGTATTTGAGTACTAAAACAAGATCTCTAAGAAAGAAAAATTGCATGTTTTTTTGGAACTAAATCAATATTAAGACAAGAAATCAGTGAGTGCACCAACCTGTGGTTTAACAACCTCTTTCTTTCTAGTATTCCATTTCCTGTATTAACTGGGAACTTCCTATGGCAGCTAGATGGGAATTTCCTATTTCAGCAGCAACTGGATAATGTTGTATCAGTTTTGTTCTGCCTTAAATACTCCATTTCCTGTGTTTTCACATGCTTAGCTTGTACCCAATAGCCCACACTATTCTAAAAATAGTGTTACTTGGCAAATATATAATCAGATAACCTCCACTTTTACATAATGGGGACAAAATGACATGCAAAGGTAGGGAGGAATCAGAAATAAGGAAGGATGGGGGGAAAAAGGAACATACAAGGAATAATCAGAGGTCAAGGACTGCCAGAGGTAAACACATGCTTGATTTTGGCTCTAATTGTGGGTAACTCAAGCTGCTGTGAAATGCATTTTTTTCCCCACTTGATCTGACTGCCCTCTACATGGAAAGACAGCAATTAAACCCCAGCCCTATCCTGTAGAGAAGGATATGAAATCCTGCAATTGGGATAGTGGAGTAAAAAGAGAGATGGACTCAGGAGGAAAACTTCCAAGTCACAGTATCAGATGAATAAGCCACATATTCCTTCCAGCATATATATATATATAAAATATATATATATTTAGACTAGACACTAGGAAGAACTTTTTCACTGAAAGGGTTGTCAGGCACTGGAAAAAGCTGCCCAGGGAGGTGGTTGAGTCACCATCCCTGGATGTGTTTAAAAGTCTTCTAGATGTGGTCCATGGGAACATGGCTTAGTGCTGAACTTGGGTTAATGGTTGGACTTGATGATCTTGAAGGTCTTCTCCAATCTAAGTGATTCTGTGCATGATTCTGTGTGTATGGACTTAACAAGTGCATTTTTGGTGAGTTGAGTAAAGGGTGAAGGCAATGCTAGCAGTGGCACAGTGACATTTTCCATGGTTAAAAATATCTCTAAATCTACAGATGTGGATAACTATTTCCTCCAACTCTACTAGTTTAAAGTAGAATATGGAAATGTCATTCAAAACTTTTCCATTCATGGACCCATAAGAGCACTGTTGATGGATATTTTCATCATATGAGCATTTTTAAATTCACTAATTTGGAAACACAAGGAACTTAACTGCTCTAATTTTCTTGAGGAAGTACAAGTCTACTTTTGTATCAGTGTTTTTCACAAACACAATATAAAAAATGAGCCTAACGTATGTAGCAAAGAATAGAAGGGATGAAGGGAACCTTTTGTTATAAACTTTGTTCTCAAACTGTTTGAAGTAGCCAGGAAAGCTCTGTGAAGACAGAATTGATTGTCTGTGCTCAGGCTTTAATTGCACAAACCAGGTAGGATAAAACTGATGCTAGAATTGGAGAACTGTTTGCTATGGGAACAGGTTTAACACACAGTAAGAGGGAGAGTACAGGGCAGGCTTGACAAGGGAAATTACTTTAAGAGCTGTACAAAAATGTCCATGTTGACATGGTGCCACAGTGTCTCCCTATGTTACTTTCAAGGAGTAAATATATAGCAAAGCTCCTCTAAGGAGACTTGATCTCCCTGCCAGATGTGCAGTTGGCAGAAATTTACCTTTGCATGTTGATAAAGTCAACCTGAATACACAGCTGTAGGCTACAAGATTAAAGAAAACAAAAAAAACAAAACAAAACAGAAAACCCCAAACAACTAAAAAGAAATAAATCAAGGCTTATGTATCCAGTGTTTCTAGACTGTTCTGCCCCAGTATAGCCAGATTTACATTTCTGCTTCCACTGGACCAAAGCATTACAAGTTCCTGGAAACCTTGGTTTTCTTTGAAGCAGCCCAAGCTATGCTGCCTTCTACCTTGCTCAGCAGAACTCAAGATGCTCCTGTGGATCTTTCCAGATAACATCTTTTGCCTACTGGCTGTCATTAGAAATTTATTAAGATTAATTTCGACTTGACTGAGTAACAAGTTTCTGCCTCTTAGTTCCCTAATCCAGGAGAAGAGGGTAAGGTATCTTTGCTCACAGAACAGTCACTTCTGAGGGAGCCCGAGAGAAGGTTCCCTCAGTAATCACAGAATCATATAATAGTGAAGGTTGGGACGGACCTTAAAGATCAGGTTCCAACCTCCCTGCTATGAGCAGGGACACCTCACACCAGACCAGGCTGCACAAAGCCTCATCCAACCTGGCCTTGAACACCTCCAGGGAGGCGACATCCACAACCTTGCTAGGCAACCTATTCCAGCATCTTACTACCTTAATGGTGAAGAATTTCTTCCTGTCTAACCTAAATGTCTAACCTAAATCTCCCCTCTTTCAGTTTAAAACCATGACCCCTTGTCCTATCACTGCGCTCCCTGGTGAAAAGCCCCTCCCCAGCTTTCCTGTAGCCCCTTCAGGTACTGGAAGGTGCTCTAAGGTCTCCTCAGAGCCTTCTCTTCTCCAGGCTAAATAGCCTCAACTCTTTCAGTCTGCCTTCATACCAGAGGTGCTCCGGCCCTTTGATCACCTTTGTGGCTCCTCCATGTTCACACTTCTGGCTTCCAAGGTGTGTGCTCATGTACTCACATCACATCTACACTGCACATCCCACAGCATCCTGCCATGCAGGACAGAAATCTCATGGCAATGAATGGTGAAGTGAAGAGGCCGAAGATCTGCAGAGAAGTGTCTCATGGGAGAAGATCCCAGAGGAAAGAGGGGCTCAAGAAAGTTGTTTAATTTTCAAGCAACACCTCTTCCAAGCCCAAGAGAGCTTTCATCCCAGAAAATAAGGAGTTAGGTTAGGAAATGTTGTATAAAAGAACAGTGAGGCAAAGCATCTAATTCAATATCTTTTTGTACCAGAAACTGACCTGAACTCAAATACAAATAACTCCTGTAGTTATGAGATTCCCTAGACCTTCAACTCCCTTATAGTGAAAAATAAATCAGGATTATTCAGCCTGAGATGTCTAAGCAGAAAGGCAGCCATTTTACCAATGTTACCCTGGAAAATAAGAGTGAAGGGTTTGCCTGCTGAACTACATCTTTCAGCTTGTAGTACTTCTGCCTGCAATAACCTCTGATACTCTCAAATTCTCCCATTCAGTTTCCAAATGCAGACATTTCCATGAAAATATATATATATGCCACATCCACAATGGCAGCTGAGAAATAAAGAAAATCTTATTTTACAGAAAGCATGGAACTGAGAATAATGCTGAAAGCAGCACAATGCCATTATATCATTTAATGAGATGCCCACACTTTGAATATTGTGTCCAAGTTTAGCTGTATTACCTCAAAAAGAGATGAAATGAAGTGTAATGAAATACAATACAGGAGGTAGAAGGGGAGGAGGTGGTAGGAATAGGCAAAGAAAATTATGAGAAGTCTGGGAGGACTTATGAACAAAGCAAGAGAGAGGAGAAGAACAACCTATTTCATTTTGAGCAAAAGCATGACAGAATTGTGATTGGGATAGGGGAGTCAGGCAAGTAAGAGAGAGAGGGGAAGGACAGGGGGAAGGGAAGTGGGAGAGCTAAGACAGAACAGCACTGTGAGAGGAGGACAAGCAACAGAAAAGGAGAGATGAGAATTTTGTGTCACAGACTATTGAGTAGATTTCCTAAAAATCAGTTTATACTTCTGTTTTGCAAAGGTTTGAAAACCTCTTGTCTCTCTGCATCTGAAATAAGCAGGTGAGACAGGTGGAAGATGTTTTACAAGAGTGAATTCTTCTTGTAAGAAAATCCCAATGAAATTGTTGAAATTAAATTAATGGTAAGAAGAGAAGCATCTATCTAATGTACATGGCTTCACTGTTCACAAACATCAATGGCTGAAATAAAGTTTTCTTACAAATGATAATAGCATCATGAGACATGTAAGTAATCAGAAGACTTCTGGCCAGAAGACCTCCCAGATTTTCTATTAGATTTTTGTAGGTATCAGAAAAAAAGCTGTCTTCCTAGGCCATCCAACTAAATTTTACTTTTTGCCAGTGCAGCTTGTTACAGTATCTCAAGGGTTTAAGGAAAGACCTCACACAGTACAGATCATCACATCAGGAACACCCCTTAAAGCCTTTTATGTCTTCAGCCAAGATCTACAGCAAGCTGCTGAGTACAGAGGGCTGGGAAAACCAATGCATCACCGAGGAGGTTGAGGGGATTGAAGTGATTCCTAGGCTTTGCAGAAGACCATCTGATCCAAAGTGAATGCCTCACCCTTCATGCACACAGAATAATACAGGCTTGGGGCTGGGAGCATGTATGTAATATGGAAAAGTATAACCAAATATTTGTGACAGGTTCCTTTATAATCCAGTGTTTTCATGTTCCTGCTGTTTGGGTCACCTTAGCTAATCTATATGCTCTGATTGTGTGGGCCATGCTGAGGACAAGCCTGATACTTCAGCCAAAGGATTCAGGCTTGTTTCTGTCGTATGACCTCTGGAGTTCACCTGCACAACAGTCATCCATTGACTTATGAACCTGAACCTGTGATAATGTCATAATCAAAATACAATTTTTCAGATGAGAAAGTAATCCATTATGCACAAGTTAGAATACTTCAAAGGCATGAAGATGTGCTTTGACTTCTTTGACTTTTGCTGTAACTTATATTGCCAGATGTCATCAGTGTGGCTGGCTTTCTCCTGCAGTGCTGATCCTGATCATTGGTGGCAGTTCAGGCTTTTCATGTTGTGATCACCCCTTGGAAAAATGTTAGACTTACATCTTCCCGTCATCCCTTCATCCCCCTTTCCTGTCCTGGACTGGCTCTTCTGAAATGGATCAGCAGGGTCTACAGCTCATGTGTGGCTCCAGCCTTACAAAGGTGCCTCCGTAGCTCTAAGTTCTTTTGTGGTTTGGTGTTTTTTTTTTATTTTTGTTTTTTGGGGCTTTTTTTTTTTTTTTTTGGGGGGGGTGGGCGGGCAGGTTGGGGGGTGTGTGGTTTTGTTTTTTCTTTTTTCATATCAAAGCAACCTGAAACACATTACAGTTTTGTTGTTGCCCACCAGAGTGGGGTTTTATGGCATGATTGCATGAGGATGGGTTATATGCCTTGACATTAGAGTCTGACAGTGCAAGTCTAGTAGAGTATTAGAGGTCCCTGGTCTGTGCAAGGAGCTAAACCTGGTGTGTTTCCTCTTCAACAGAGGTGATTCATCCCAAAAACATCCAGGTTTTATTTTGAAGTGGACTAGTTGTTCCACTCCAAAAAGAGTGGACTAGTTCACTCCAAAAAACCCTCCAAACCAACAACATTAAAATGAAAAAGCAAAGAATTAATATTTATGCAATGTGGATGATCAGGGGACAAAAATGTGGCAGTCATTTGACAATGCAGATGTATCTTCTGTGGTTGGATTTGTTTATTCCTTCATCCTTTATCTCATACAGCTATTTACAATGCAAACTTTCTGAAGCAGGAAAAAATTCTCCCTACGGATTTGGGTAATTCTTAGTATGAGAGGTCTGTGATCTCAGCTAAAAGTTCCTGTTGTATCAATCTCAACACTCCATCTTACAGCTGGAATAATCTCACAGAACGTTATAATTTTAAGTGATTTACATAGACTGGGATTGTTCTGTCTATTCCTGAAATGCTGCAGTCTCTGGGGGAGAAGGTACTGGCCCATAAAGTGTATACAGACACTGCATGAGGGAATTGGGTTTGAGTAGTGATCTCTCTCTCTCTTTCTCAGAAACATGTTCCTCAACTGCCTGCACTTAAAGGAATTTAAAATGTAGGCTATAAAAGAGATGCTAAGCAAGAAAGCCAGCAGTCTGCAGAATAGGTTGCACACACTCTACAGACAGCTATTGAGGGAGGAATATTGTCATAAATTGTGTTAAGTACAGTGTGTTGAGTCAGAAGCACAGATTTGATGGAAATTACAATAGCAGTTTGAAGGCAAGCCATTTCACGCCTTGTACAATGCCAAGCAGTTTGTACAAGTCCTGCTTGATGGATTTGGCAACAGCAATTACTGGTGCTTTAGTCTTCCACAACCATTCCCCAGGAGATGCACCCCTGCTGCAAGAAATTTGGCACAGTTTGAACAAAGCGGATGTTCAAACCAATCCCACTCGTAACAAAGAATCTTCAGGTGACTCTTCACCTTCATTGCTCCCAACTTGTTCAGGTTTGGACCCAAAATCTCTTGCTCCAGACCTCTGTGTTCACTTTATGGCTTCCTGTTTTTAGGTTACCAACAGCAGAGCATCTGGCAGGAATGACAGCCCCCATCCTCCCTGTGAATACAGCAGATGACATAAATGCTCACCACTGGGTTGGTTTTGCACCTTTCTGGACTGGACTCTTCCCCACAGCATCAAAGCAAGACTTCCATGGCTTTCAAGAAAGGCAAGGTTTTGTACATTTAGGTAGAAATAAATTAATAAAACCGCTGGCTTAAACTTTCCTGAAAATATACCAGCTCAGCCTCAAAAAGTATTTGCCTCCCTGTGCTGTATTGATGATAAGGGAAGAAATATTTAGAGCAATTTGCAGTAAAAAGGTAGAGAGCTTAGCAAGCTCAGAGCTTCTCGAATACATAGAGAATTGATTTTTCCCAGAAATAGCTGATGGGGGATTTCTCTGCCATTTATACAGCTCTTGCACCAGATGACTACCTCTAGCTTGACATAGGAAATCTGCTAAGGAAAGGATGAATAAAGGTGTGACAAAAGATGTCTCTGTTGTGTAGTTTCAGCAGTGTCAGCATCTCACTATAAGTGCAGCAACCACCACTTTAAGGTTCATCCCCATTTTTCAGTCCTTCCGTTGTCCATACTGCTGGATTCACCCCCCAGACCAGAAGCAACTAAACCTTTCTTGCACAGATACTGGTGAACTTCAAGGTGAGAATTTTCCTTAAACTGACACATCAATACAGAGAATTCAGAAGCTGGTAATAAAAGTGTGTGAGCAGGTTTCTGAACCATAATGCATAAGACATTTTTTTTGCCCCCCCGAGCAGCAGACAGTGAGTATATAATTGGCAGATATTTTTCTTCTTCATACACTCTAACTTTACCAACAGGAATCTGACAGGGAAGCTGAGGGAACAGAGAAAATTCCATAGAATCATCAGATCATAGAATCATTTAGGTTGGAAAAGACCTTTAAGATAATCAAGTCCAACCGTTATCCCAGCACTGTCAACTCCAGCACTAAACCATGTCCCTCAGGATCAGCATGGCTTTGAAATCCCTCTGGGGATGGTGACTCCACCACTGCCCTACTCAGCTTGTTCCAGGGCCTGACAACCCTTTTGATGAAGAAATTTTTCCTAATACCCAATTTAACCCTCCTCTGGCACAACTTGAGGCCATTTCCTCCCATTCTATTGCTTATTACTTGGAAGAAGAGACCAGCACCCACCTCACTACAAGCTCCTTTCAGGTAGCTGTAGAGAGTGACAAGGTCTCCCCTCAGTCAGAAGGACGTTGAGGTGCGGGAGTGGGTCCAGAGGAGAGCAACGAGGCTGGTGAAAGTACTAGAGGGAAAGTCTTCTAGGGAGAGGTTGAGGTGCTGGGGTTGTTTAGCCTGGAGAAGAGGAGACTCAGGGGGGACCTTATCAGTCTCTTCAACTACCTGAAGGGAGGTTGTAGTCAGGTGGGGGCTGGGCTCTTCTCCCAGGCAACCAGTGACAGGACAAGAGGGCACAGCCTGAAGCTACTCCAAGGGAGGTTTAGGTTGGATATTAGGAAGCACTTCCTCATGGAGAGGGTGATTAGACATTGGAATGGACTTCCCAGGGAAGTGGTGGAGGCACCATCCCTGGATGTGTTCAAGGCAAGGCTGGATGTGGCACTTAGTGCCATGGTCTAGATGGTGTGGTGGTGTTGGTCATAGGCTGGACTTGATGATCTTAAAGGTCTTTTCCAGCCTTGGTAATTCTGTGATTCTGAGATTCTGTGATTCTTATAGAGAATACGTGGGTGTAACGTTAGTCATATTAGGAAGGCCAGAGTTGTACAGAATGTCACCTTCCTTAGGGCTGCTGAAATGAATGAAATGTGAATACCAACTTATCTTTGAACCATGGGTGCACAAATCTGAGACCCACAAGAGAATAAGCAATGGCCCTCCCGTGGAAGGAATTACTTCAACTGCTGCTGAGCAGTCCTCAGCAAAGGAGAATGCATGAAATAAGGATGTGAAGCAGATCCAATATGACCTAGACCTACCCAGACAATTTAGCAATTAGCTCTGTCGCTTTCTTAATGCAATTCTCCAACTTAGAAGCCAATGCTTTAACCATGGAGGACAAGACAACGGAGGAGGACAGCAACAGATAAACTTCTTGGCCTTAAACTAGAGCAGGGTAGATTTAGATTGATTAGGAAGAGGCTCTTTACTGTGAGAGTGGTGAAGCACTGGAACAGGTTACCCAGAGAGGTGGTAGAGGCCCCATTGTTGGAGACGTTCAAGGTTAGGCTTGACAAGTCTCTGAGCAACCTGACCTAGTTAAAAAGGTCCCTGTGCACTGCAGGGGGGGGGGGGGAGGGGGCTGGATTAGATGACCTTTAAAGGTCCCTTCCAACCCCACACATTCTATGATTCTATGATTCTATCATTCTATCATTCTGTGATTCTATCATTCTATCATTCTGTGATTCTGTGATTCTGTGATTCTGTGATTCTGTTCAGGGACCTGCTTGATAGAATACCATGGGATAAAGCCCAGGAGGGGAGAGGAGCCCAACAGAGCTGGTCAGTATTCAAGGATCACCTCCTTGAAGCTCAGGAGTGATACAGCACAACAAAGAGGGATTCAGGCAAAGACACCAGGAGGCCCTCTGGGATGAACAAGGAGTTTCTTAACGAACTCAGACAAAAAAGGGAAGCCTACGGAGGATGGAAGTGAGGACAGGTATCCTGGGAGGAACACCGAGAAGTTGTCTGAGCAGCCAGGGACCAGGTTAGGAAAGCTAAAGTCCAAGTAGAATTAAATGTGGTCAGGGACATCAAAAGTAACAAGAAAAGCTCTTACAGGTACTTCAGGATAAAAGGAAGACTGGGGAAAATGTGGGCCATTTCCAGAAGGAAACAGGACCTGGTTACTTGGCACGTGGAGAAGGCTGAGGTACTCAATGACTTTTTTGTCTCTGGCTTCACTGGCAAGTGCTCAAGCCACACCACCCAGGTCACAGAAAGCAAAGGCAGGGACTGGGGTCATGAAGAACCACCCACTGTAGGGGTAGATAGGGTTCAAGACTATCTAAGGAACACAAAGGTGCACAAGTCAATGGTGCCTGTTGAGATGTATCCACAGGTCCTGAGAGAACTGGCTGATGAACAGGCTGCCCAGGGAGGTTGTGGAGTCTCCTTCACTGGAGACATTCAAAACCCACCTGGACAAGTTCCTGTGTGATGTGCTCTAGGTGACCCTGCCTGGCAGGGGGGTTGGACTAGATGATCTTTCGAGGTCCCTTCCAACCCCTAGGATTCTATGATGTCACTAAGACATTCTTCATCTTTTCTGAGGATTCATGGCAGTCTGCTGAAGTTCCCACTGACTGGAAAAGGGGAAATTCAAGCCCCATTTTCAAAAAGGGAAAAAAGAAGACCCAGGGCACTACAGGCCAGTCAGTCTCATCTTTGTGCCTGGCAAGATCATGGAGCAGATCCTCCTGAAAGCTCTGCTAAGGCACATGGAAAATATGGAGGAGATTGGTAACAGCCAGCATGGCTTCACTAGGGGCAAATCATGCCTGACAAATTTGGTGGCCTTCTGGCCACTGACATGGTTACAGTGTTGATGGATAAGGGAAGAGCAACTGACATCATCTAGCTGGACTTGTGCAAAGCATTTGACACTGTCCTATACAACATCCCTGTCTCTTAATCAGAGACATGGACTTGACAGATGGACCACTCAGTGGATAAGGAATTGGCTGGATGGTCACACTCAGAGAGTGGTGCTCAATGGCTCCATGTCCAAATAGAGACCAGTGCTGAGTGGTGTTCCTCAAGGGTTGGTACTGGTACCCACGCTGTTTAACATCTTTTCAGTGACATGGACAGTTGAATTGAGTGCACACTCAGCATGTTTGCTGATGACACCAAGCTGTGTGGTGTGGTTGACACACTGGAGGGAAGAGTGGGATGCTCTCACCTGCCCCTCTCCTCTGCTCTCAGATCTTATATATCAGTTGATTTCCCCTTCTTTCATTTGTCAATTGAGAGGCACATCCATTGTCTCTGATGGCTCGGCCTTAGCCAGTGGTATGGCCAGGTTTTTGGAGCCAGGGGAGCTTTCAGCAGCTTCTCATGGGATCCACACCTGGGGTCGCTCCCCAGCAACCAAAACATTGCCTCAACAACCCAACACACTAACCTAAACCATTATCTGATTCTATTATTCTGCACCATCACATTGTTTTATCACTTGTGCCAAGTCCTACACTCTTCTAATTATCCCATAAGCAATGAGGAAGACACCAGATCCTGCATGACATCCTTCTCTTCTAGGGCTTAACCTTGTGAAACCAACCCTGTAGCTTGCTCATTTTTCTTCAGATTAATATTTTCCACAGAGGAGCTGGACTGGTTTGCACTGGTGTCAGGAGAAAATATTCCAACTAAGTCTTTAAAAGTTGCTACTCCTTCTGAAGTTCTGAAAAGAGCAGTATCAGTGTCACAAAGCAGAACTGTGAAGTCTTACAGCTGGTCTATGGCTTGGTAGATGTTTGTGTTTGTTCCACAAAAAATTCCACACCTTGACTCCTATGTTCAGTTTTGGGCCCCTCATTACAAGAAAGACATTGAGGTGCTGGAGCATGTCCAAAGAACACAGCTGGTGAAAGGTCTAGACAACAGGTCCTGTGAGGAGCAACTGAGGGAACTGAGATTGCTTAGTCTGGAGAAAAGGAGGCTGAGAGACCTTGTCACTCTCTACAAGTACCTGAAAGGATGTTGGAGTGAGGTGGGTATTGCTCTCTTCTCCTGAGTAACAAGAGATAGGATGAGAAGAAATGGTCTCAAGCTGTGCCAGGGGAAGTTTAGATTGGATATTAGGAAAAATGTATTTACTGAAAGGGTTGTCAAGCACTGGAACAGGTTGCCCAGGGAAGTGGTTGATTCACAGCCCCTGGATGTGCAGATGTGGTGCTGTGGGACATGGTCTACTGCTGGACTTTGTAGTGTTAGGTTAACAGTTGGACTTAATGATCTTAAAGGTCTTTTCCAACCTAAATGGTCCTATGAGAAACAAGTTCAAATCGCATGAGAGATGTTTTGAAGATGGCATGTTTCATTTTGTTTATGGGTATATACCACCCGTGGCTGGTCTAGACTACCAGAATGAAGGCTGAGAAAGTGTATGACCAATCTCCATAAATAAAGCAGGGGAGTAAACAGCTGGGAGGGAGACAAGCTAGTTAAACTAACTGAAAAATTTGTCACAAGGACGAACTCTTTGTGAACTGACCACAAAGATGTACAGACTGGAAAGGAGAGGAAGGTTGTCAACATAAGAGTTGTGAAGTTCTGGAACAGCCAAAGTGGGAAGTGGTGTGGGAAGGAACAAACTGATGGGTGTGAAGATAGATGTTCCTAAATAATGAATAAATAATGCTGGCTATATGGACTAAGTATCAACCAACTCTCCTCTCCCCGCTAGCACACAAACTTTGGGGACACAAGCACGGTTTCATTTTTTAAAACTGGCTTATTTTCAATAGTTTTTCTCCTCCTGATAGTCAATAAATAAATAAATAGCTCCATAAATAATAAATATGAGGTGGAGAAAACAAAACAAAAATGAAAGCATATAGGAAAATTAGAGATTGAACCATCTTCTAACCCCAGAAGAACTAAGAACTCAGTTGCAAAGAAAGCCTACCATGCACAAGAACTGCATGTCCCTGAAGCCCTCTGACTGTGAATGTTTCATCTGTCCTTACAACTAGAAACTACATTTAACAAACTATACAGTGTACACAGATCAACCCACTGACATGTGACAGACATATGATAAATATTTAGTTCAGTTGGGAAAACAGTGAGAAAATAAGATTTCTTTTCCTGTTTTTTTTTCCTCAGCAGGAAGTATTAAAAACAATCCAGACAAGTCCCACAAAGAGGAATAACCGACGCACTTAGGTTTATTTTTGATAGATCTGGAAGACCTGGGAAATTTCATAGACCTGAAAAGTAAAAGCTAGTAACACAACCTCTTTTACCTCTGTAAAAGGCGTAACGAGATGAATACTGGAATACTGCTGTCCTTTAGGAAAATAGAACAAGACAGCGGGTTGGAAAGATAAATAAATACTGGTTTTAAAGCTGAAGGAAAAGCTTTAAGGGGGCAGACTCCCAAAGAACTAAGTTGATGTCTCAGGATAGCTTTCTGTTTCAGAAAAAGCAGAGCAGGTTAAGGGAGTATGACAGAATACCGTGTCACACTGGGGATTAGCACCTCTGGATCTGTATTCAGGCCCCATTTTCTCATCTCTGTTTACTTACAACACTTAGTTTGATGAGTTCTGTGATGTATTGCTTTGCTGTTCTAAATAGCAACGGCCTGATCCTGCTTGCAGCAGCACCTTCATGCTGGCTTATCTTGAATACTTTCTGTGTCCTTTGTAAAGACATTGATGCCAACACTTCACTATTATATTTACACTTCAGAGCATAAACAAAGCAAGAATATTGTGTTATCCAAAATGTGGAGAACTGCCCAGAACTGACAGACTGTACCCAAACTGGGACAGTAATTAGTTCCTGCTCAAACTGGCATCTGGTCCCTGGGTCCCTCAGGGATTGATAATGGGCCCTATGCTGTTTAACATCTTCATAAGTGACCTGGATGTTGAGATCAAGAGCACCCTGATGAAGTTTGCTGATGACACCAAGATGAGTGGAGAGGCTGACACTCCAGAAGGGAGGGCCTCCCTCCAGGTGAGCTAGACTGGCTGGAGGAGTAGGCTAGCAGGAACCTTATGAAGCTCAACTGTGAGAAGTGTAAGGTCTTGTACCTGGGAACACTTAAGCCAGGAGTGCAGTTCAGACTGGGATCCACCTGGCTGGAGAGCAGTCCCGTGGAAAGGGACCTGGGAGTCTTGGGGGATAACAGGCTCAACATGAGTGAACAGTGCCCTGCAGCAGCAGAGAGATCCAACAGGATGTTGAGCTGCTTCAACAAGGGCATCACCAGCAGAGATCAAGAAGTCATCATCCCACTCTACTTGGCGCTGGTCAGACCACACCTGGAATATTGCATTCAGTTGTGGTCCCTGCTCTACAAAAAGGATGCAGACAGGCTGGAGAGGGTCCAGAGAAGGGCCACAAGGATGATTGGAGGACCTCCCATATGAGAAGAGGCTGGGAAAGCTTGGTTTGTTCAGCCTTAAGAAGAGAATGCCTAAGAGAGACCTTATTACCATGTTCCAGTACTTAAAGGGTGGCTACCAAGAAGATGGAGACTCCCTATTGACAAGGAGTCACATGGAAAAGACAAGGGGTCATGGGCACAAGTTGCTCCTGGGGAGATTCCAGTTGGACACAAGAGGTAAATTTTTCCCCATCAGGACAGTCAAATATTGGAACAGTCTCCCAAGGGAAGTGATGGATTCCCCCACATTGGACAGTTTGAAGTCTCAGCTTGACAGGGTGCTGAGCCATCTCATATCAACTATAGTAGTACCTAGAAAGGTTGGACCAGATGATCCTTGAGGTCCCTTCCAACCTGGCATTCTAGGACTCTATGATTCTATGATTATCATGGCCCAAACTGTTTTTTCTGTTTCCCTGGTAATGGAAGCAGAGATCACCCTCTTGCTAGTTCATTCAGAGCAAACTCCTTGTTTCAAAGGAAACTTGACAACCTTTCTTTCTGCAGCAAGTGCCACAGTATAGCCATCGATGTCCATAAATAGTGGAGGAGTGGAAGAAAAGGGCCATAAAGCACCTACTCCTCAAAGACAGGGGAATAGAAGTCAGGGCCTCTAGATCCCATTGTTGGCTCCCTACAGACTCCTCCTGAGACTGACACAACATCTGGAACAACACTGGTGTCTAAATGCAAAGAGATCTTTTTTCGAAGTTAGTACCATGGGGGAATGTGAACATTCTTCAGTCTTCATATTTTACATCTTTGTTTCAATACTAAAATTGCCACTGATTTTGTACAGGATGCCCCTTTCTTGCACTATTTGTTAGACATTGTATACAAGACAACAGTAAAAAGAAAGAAAAAAAAAAATGCAAGCAGGGGCTATAAGCCAAACATTGCCACATTTATTGTCATTTCACGGGATGCTAACCAAAAAAGAGACTTCACAGAGCTATTAATTTGCTCAATTATGGCTGATAGATGTTAGCTCTTTCCTTTTCAATAATCCATCACTTGTCTTAAAGCTTGTCAACGAGTCCCTGAGTGACACTACAACCTTCACCAGCGACAGATCTCAGGGCTTCATTATGGAAGATTTTTATATTGTTAAATGATTTGTGTGTGTCGGTAGGTGCAATATGCTCACAAATCTATATGCACAGGCAAGAGAAAGACAGACAAGGAGACATTTTGGCTTCTTACCTTTTTCTCCAGTGGAGTAAACAAATGTGTTGCTCAGCCTTCATAAAAAGAGAGGTTTCATAACACAGACTGTTTTCAGTGACTCAGACCAACTAGATCTAAAATGCTTGTTAGCTGTTGCAATACATGACAACTTGTCTCCCTACTACAATACTCTACTTTTTGCTGAACCTTTGATACCAATTGCACCCATGAAATGGCCTAGAGTTAAATAATATGGTTATAGCGAAATAATAACAGAGTGAAGGAGAAATTAACAGGCAGAAGCTGTTTTCTGCTGATATTTGAAATGATTCAGAACAAATGTGGCACAGGGATAAAGTCTGAGCTGTAGGGAAGACTCACTGACAGCAGAAATACTCCAGGAAATGCCTGGTAATAAAGAAAGAGAGAGAGGAAAATTGTGGCAGAGGCTGGTCTCCCTTTATGGTGGGTTTTATAATGTAGAAGGGTAATTTTAAACTGGATGGTGCCATGAATGAGGGAGTTAAGAAAAAAAGTCTAATGCGGAGGAGAGGGTGGGCATTGTCTTTTAAATATGTAAAAAGTATCTGTGCTTATGCCTGATGAACTGGAAAAGCAAAAGATGGCAATAGCAGTAATGAAGACCAGAGGAGAACTAATTAAATTCAATTTATTATTACTACTCTCTGTATTGCTGTGTTCCACACTGATTCTTACATATCTATTTAAAACGATGCTCTTCCTGCTGTGCTGCTCCCTACTTGGCTAAGCTGCATTAACATGGATTTTTTCCTGCATTTGGAGTTCCCAGGATGTGCCAGGTAAAGTCACTTTGTTTGGGGTAAACATTCAGATTCCTAATTTCTGCAAAGAGAAGTTTGAGAGTTGGTCCACTGGGAACTGACCACTTCCTAAATTACCATAGAAATCAGAAGTGACTCAGGTTTAAAATCTTTAGGTGGGGAATACAATTGAGGATAAAGGTGGATTTGTATTGCAAAGGAGGTGGAGGACATTTGACACAGGGTCTCATACTGCTAGAGATTGCATTCTGCCAGCAGTCCTACAGAGATTCCAGCAGTTCTCCACCAGCCCTTACAAGCAGAGGTTGTTGAGGTGCTGGAGCACTGAACAGCACACAGCAAGGGTCAGGGGCAGAAGCTGCCTACCACTGGGGAAAGTCTCCCAATCTAGACAGTAATAGTGAAGTTGGAAGGAAAATATAATGAACCATAAATTCATATGGAAAGATAACTGCTAGAATACACAAAATAGACACAGTTATAAATTATGCCCATTTTTTATGTTATATTAAGCAAAATGGATGACCATGAGCCAGCAATGTGCCCTTGTGACCAAGAAGGCCAATGGCATCCTGGGGTGCATTAGAAAGGGTGTGGTTAGTAGGTCAAGAGAGGTTCTCCTCCCCCTCTATTCTGCATTGGTGAGGTCACATCTGGAGTATTGTGTCCAGTTCTGGGCCCCTCAGTTCAAGAAGGACAGGGAACTGCTTGAAAGAGTCCAGCACAGAGCCACAAAGATGATGAAGGGAGTGGAACATCTCCCTTATGAGGAAAGGCTGAGGGAGCTGGGTCTCTTTAGCTTGGAGAAGAGGAGACTGAGGGGTGACCTCATCAATGTTTACAAATATGTAAGGGGTGAGTGTCAGGGAGATGGAGTTAGGCTCTTCTCAGTGATGACCAGTGATAGGACAAGGGGTAATGGGTGTAAATTGGAGCATAGGAGGTTCAAGGTGAATATCCGAAAAAATTTTTTTACTGTAAGAGTGACAGAGCACTGGAACAGGCTGCCCAGAGAGGTTGTGGAGTCTCCTTCACTGGAGACATTCAAAACCTGCCTGGACAAGTTCCTGTGTGATGTGCTCTAGGTGACCCTGCTCTGGCAGGGGGGGTTGGACTAGATGATCTTTCGAGGTCCCTTCCAACCCCTAGGATTCTATGATTCTATGATTCTATGAAATTCTTGTATGAAGGAAAGAGACATCCCTGGATTCAATAAAACTGCTTCAATTTATCCAACATAAGTTTCGGTTTGACTTTCTGCTATGACCTGCCATTATCTTTCCACTTCACTACCTTTTATTACTCGATTCATTCCCTGTAGGCACCAAGGTAGAAACTGTTCTTAAAGCAGGAGGTGAATGTGATTTATGCAGCGAGTTGATGTATTAGTTCACAGGAGGGGTGGGATTAATTTCATCTCACTTTAAGCATCTGATACAGGTGTCCCACCTGAGTTTCTTTCTAGTCTCCCATGGAAGACACTGGAGGTGTAGTAAATATACTCAATGCAGTTCAGAGTGTGTGTCATCTGACCAAATGTGGATGCCTATTTTAGGATGTGAAATCACACCTTCAGCTCCACTGACTCTGCTGACTTGCTCTCCATTGAGTATGAAGAGAGTCTAGGGAAACTTTCCCAGATGCAGACACCCACATTGCAGATATCCACAGTTAATCAGCTGACTCCCACCAAATGTGCTCCAGAGGAAGAGCATGACCTGTAAGACAGTAGGTGAAGGGGACAGGACAGTGGTGGGACAGAGGGACAAAGGTAGTCCTTCTGCAGGGAGCAAGATGAGGGATAGGGAGAAGCTTTCTGTTGGTTTGAGGATGGAAAGGAGGGGACAGGAACGATTTAGCTGTTAAATATTTTCTCAACATGCTGATCATTATGAGTCTGGTTTTCAGAAATGCTGAGAAGCCACGACACCCACTGAAGACAATGGGAGCTTCAGCACTTCTGAAAATCAAACACTTGCTTCTTAGCACTGAATGTAATCTTCAATATTTAAAGGAATAAAACGGGCTGGGGGACAGGCGTGCAGATGAGTGAATGAGCTTCCTCCTCAGATGACTTGCATAACCCTTTCTATCATTATCACTGCTTCCAGACATTATGTATAAGGGAAAACTTCAGCTGGAACATTAAGTGGAAATTAAGTAAACTCTGACTGCTGTATTCCCCAGGGCTGACTCAAAGACTAGTAAATTCTTACAGAGGACACCCACCAGAGTGACAGTTAGAAGATAGACTTTAACTGGCTGCAAAGCCACTGTAAGATGTTCCCAGTGGTCCACCTCTGCCAACCCACTGTAGTTCACTGTGGCCTCAGGGTGAATCTGTTTAACTTGGTTGAGCTGCTGTGAAAACATGTCACTGAAGAGAGAGAGGTCTTGCTCCTTAGCCCAGGTCCATCCCTCCTTACCCAACCAATGCACTCTCGTGGGCCAGTTCTAGTGCTGGATTGACACATGCACTCTGAAGAATCTATTAAATTATCCTTGGGCAGTGGGGGAAACAACTTTTTTCTCCTCTTCCTTCCCCTTCCTCTTCCTCTTCCTCTTCCTCTTCCTCTTCCTCTTCCTCTTCCTCTTCCTCTTCCTCTTCCTCTTCCTCTTCCTCTTCCTCTTCCTCTTCCTCTTCCTCTCTTTATCTTTTTTTTCCTTTTCTTTTTCCTTTTCCTTTTCCTTTTCCTTTTCCTTTTCCTTTTCCTTTTCCTTTTCCTTTTCCTTTTCCTTTTCCTTTTCCTTTTCCTTTTCCTTTTCCTTTTCCTTTTCCTTTTCCTTTTCCCTCTCTCTTTAATACCATATGGATTATTTCACTGGCACGATTTGCAGTGGGATCAAAGAGCAATTGCAGCAGCACAACAATAAGGAAGATGCCATTTTGACACTGCATTGCTTACTGCAATCAGTTATGGAGCAAGGACTACACAGGAGCCCCAGTGAAACCCTCTGTATTCCAAAGAAAGAGTGGAGAAGCTGTGACTCCTACTCTCCAGCTTTATCATCAGAAGGAAAAGAATGGTTTTATAGATCAGAAGTAAAACACTAGGAAAGGACAATTAATAAAGATGCAGAGATACATCCTTGAAGTACCCCTGTGATGTTTTGCTTGTCTTGGCAAAGAGGGTAACCTGTGACTAGATGCTGATGGAGTTAATCTTAACATAGGAGAAGAATGGTTTTAAAGTATTTCAAGATGATGGAGATGTTTGAGTTAGTTGTGTCTTGAAGATTTTGCTGAAGCAAACTGAGTCATTACTGATTATCTTCAAGGGTTTGTGGGGGATTCAAAAGTACCAGACAACTGAAGAGGGACAAAGATAGAACCTGCCTAAGAAAAACAGAGTTGGCAGCTGACAAATTACAGACTGGTAGGCCTAGCTTCAACTTGTGGGCTGATGGGAGAAGAAATTATTAAGCAACCATTTGCAAATACCCAGAAGATACTTTATTAAACAAAAATAAAGAAAATGTAAATAGAATACAGGAAATAATTCCAAATAACCTAATTTAGTTTCTGATTTAGTAACAAGCCAGGTGAAAAAGAAGTAAAGGAAGATGTTATCTGAGGATAGAAAACAGTTTTCTAACATTCAGGTTAGGAAGAGCTAATTGTAGTAACATAAGACTGATTGGTAAATCACTTTTGAAGGGTAATTGTCAGCTTGTTAGCATCAGACTGGAGGGGGATCTTAAATCAGATATTTTGGTGTTGTTTATAGGCCTGGTTCTCTTCAAAGTACAAGCATTGACTTGTTTTCATAAAATGTAAACATAAATGCTTCTGAATGACAGCAGGCTTGAGTAAGTGTACAAGCACTTTGGATAACAAAGGTAGAATGTAAAATGGCCTTAAAAAAATGGAGAGACATGAAATTAGGAGCAAGACATTTAATGTACAGTCAGGCAGTATGCTATGCCAGGAAAAAATCTGATATTCAAAAAGTTGAATGCACAAATAAAAAAATGCTTGGCTGGACAACAGGATATTAGACAAAATTCTAGTGCTGAAAGAGGACCTCAAACTCCATACAAAGCCCTTATGTTGTACAAGACAAATAAATCTCATTTTGGAATGTCTTGATGTGTTATCAGTAAGGCAGAGCAGACTTTTCAAGCAAACTCTGGGCCAACAAAGTAAAGTACAATAGTCAATTTTGGACACTGCACTTTACAAATTGCAGATATAAACAGGTCCTGGTAGAGTAAGAAGAATGACACAAGGACTTGAATACATGATTTATCAGGAGAGGTGGGATAAATAATCCTCTTCTTCCATCTTGACTATTGCAACCACTTCTCCACCTCTCAGGCAGTTCTCTGATTCCCAGGGGCAAAGCAGTGCTGAGATCCAGCCTTGATGTTTTGACAGTCCTGACTTCTTCCTTAAAGACCTTCCTCAGAACACATAGGAAAAATTAATTCTTGTTGTTCTCTAAAAAGGTCTTAATTCACCGCCTCTCCACACTCACCCAACAGTGTCTCATTTAATGTTGGATCCTCTCTGCTTTGCTCCATAACACTTGATAGGATGAGAGTCCCTTCTGCCAGCTGCTAACCAAACCTCCTCTGAGAATTCTTCCTTGCTTCTAATTAGGCCTGGCTGCAGTGAAGAATGAATCACATCTCTTAATTTCAGGAATCCAACTCAAACATCTGAGTTAAACCTGCATCGACCAAGCCTTCCTCTCAGTCAAAGGAAGAGAATCATAGAATGGTTTGGCTGGGAAGGGACCTTAAAGGTCATCCAGTTCCAATTA
This sequence comes from Hemiprocne comata, assembly GCA_020745705.1. NCBI lineage: Eukaryota > Metazoa > Chordata > Aves > Apodiformes > Apodidae > Hemiprocne > Hemiprocne comata. Next base: position 162,700,133 of record CM036587.1, read on the forward strand.
GAATAGTTGCTCCAGTAGATGATTTGATAATACAAAGGTTGGAGCCCTAATTTTGGTACATCAACTAAATGCATAGAGCCAAGTGCTATAACTTCACTCCAGAATGTCCTTCCTTAGGTCATCCACAGTGATCTTCCTCCTTCAGAAAGGTTCATTTTTACAAGGATCCTTGCAAGAAATCTAGAACATGACACAAACCAGCATATTTACCAACTCCTTTAGCAACAGGTATTAAAATGTAGTACTTTCCTGTCCTAGCACCCCTGCAACAGCCTTTTCATTTAAACAACAGGAGTTTCTCAAGATAGGCAGCTTTTGGTAACTCACACCTCAGAAGTATTATAGAAACATCTAATAAGCAATAAATTTCAGAAATTCCAGTTTATCCCTTATCTTCAGCATTCTTGTCCATATTAGTCTGTCTTGTATTTCCATTATTCCTCCCAATAAAAGCTTATTTTGCTGAACAAACCCAGAATATAGGCAATTCAACATATATTTCTAACAATTTCAGAATAACAAGCCTGAATTACTGTAAACTCTAAGGATTTACCCAACCCTTTAAGATAATCCCGTGCTCAGTGATCATTAGTTCTCTAACTCAGCAACAATTCTACAAAAGCATCATAGAGTTATATTTTCAAAAAATACACATATTTCCTACCCCAGATTTTTTCTACGTGCAGTAGAAAGACACTGTGTGTAAACACCTTTTCATCTGCAATTTTTTCATCCTAAGCAAGACAGGTAGCCTTCTGGACATGGAAACACATTTTCCACCCCAACTCTGCAAATGATTTATTGTCCAGTCACTTGGATAATTCAGTTATAATCTCTGCTTATTTCCTGCTGTGTAAATCAGAAGGAATATGAACTTAAAAATCTCAGCAGGGTCGGAAAGTTCTCCATGGTAAAGGAATTGTTTTTTTTCCACACTGGCACTACCCCTATCCAATTTTGTGTTTCAGCTATTATCATCTGGATCTGAATTAGATGCCAGGCCAAAGAACACTAGAATTAATGGTAATTCTTCACTGAGCTTTAAAACAGTAAATTCAGCACCTGAATGAAAAAGCTGATTCTGAGATTGAACTGTTGCAATATAAGAAACAGAAAAGTTCTGAAAATAAAACAGACACTGGTCTCTAAGCCTGTAACTTAGATTTTCCTAAATATATTTTTTTCTTGAATGTTAGAACAAAAATTGTAACTAAATGGCATTTTTATACCAAATGGTTATTTGGACCTCTGGCTTTAAAAGGAATGATCTTACATGCCTGTCTTTTCATTAGGTTTTGATCAGTAAAAATCTTCAGGTATTTTGAAAACAGGAAAAAAAACCTAAGAATGTGATATAAATCAGAGGATAGGAACTGAATAAAATTCATCAGATGAGCTACAGAGCACATAGCAATAACCTCCAACTGAAAACAGTAGGAACAATAAAGAAGAATTTTCCAGGTATGATAGAAAAAAATTGCATCCTAAACTAGAACACATCATTTCAGGTAAAAGGAAAAAAAATCAGTAATAAAGCTGGGGGGGGGGGGGGGGGGGGGGAAATCTAAACAAAAAACAAAACCCAAAACCAACCAACCAAAAACCAAAGAAAAAACACAAACCAAACCAAACCAACAAACAAAACCAAACACACAGACATAGAAAAACCCAACAACAACAATGAAACAAGAAACCAAGGAAAAAGGGTGAATGCATTCAATGAAATTTTTGTCCACTATTTGGGAAGAAGCCAGATGCTGTACTCAGATCATAAAAGGGACAACCCAGGTAATTAAAGGTCTTTAATTCTAAAAGAATTAAAGAAGATAAATTTAAAACAGTGTCAATTATTAGTGGCTACTGGAGAACAGCTCTCATGAACTGGATTTTATGTTCCTTCTGGTGAGAATACTGTTTGTGTGATGAAGTTAATTAGGTAATATTAGTGTCTGGACTGGTGCAACACATCCCCATAACATGTATGATATGAATCAAAGGATGGCCAAGCACTCTGGTCTCTGGCTGCTCTAGTAATTAGGAATATCCCCCATGAGTGATTGTTTATATAAATTTCCTAAAGAAAAACTCCCTCACTGAGTACTTTTGTTAGTAACATGCCAAATCTATCACGTTGAAGTTGAATTCTTGTGCAATTCTTGTTACAGAAGGATCAGGAATCCTCCATAAGATGTAAGCAGTCAGTGAGGCCAAATGTAACTACAGACATAGATGAACAAAGAATTCAGGTTGTACTGATAGGATGGGTCATGATGGGGACTCTAAAAAGGCTCAGGGAGTGATGGATGATTAGATCAACAGAAGCTGCCAGGACTGTGGGATACCCATGTAGGAATGGGAAAAGTTGGTTTTCAGCATTCAGTACTGAAGTGCTGAGATCTGTGGCTGGGATCATACACCAGGAAAGATTTTGACAAATAGGAAAAAGTCCAGAAAAATTAGGTAACTGAAAGACTGAAGCAAAAAAAAACCTCCAACCAAATAATAGAACCTCAAAGCAACACATCTGGTCTCTTTGGGAAAGAGACTGAGGCTCTGGAATTTGTACCATCTGCCTTTATCAAAGAGAAAGTGAGGTCTGTCAAGGTCCCAGGACATAGTAGCTCAGGGAATAAGACTTTGTTAATGGGGCCTTTGATCTAGAATGTAAGGGAAAAGTAAACTCCCGTGGTTGGAGCCGTGAGATGGACAAACCCACTCTGGAAGTGTAGGATGGATTTTGAGCACTGAAGGGAACCACCACTGCAGAAGTGAGATGCAGGTTGCACTCGGCCTTCTAATTATTCAAAATTTAAAACTGTAATTCATCCTTCTACCTCTCCTTTTGTCTCTGAGGTGAACTAGTTCCAGCAAAACCTGCTTTGGGGAAAATTCACTGGCTAATGGTCAGTTCATGTGATCACAGCAGTTCCTTCTGCTTTCATCAGTCATGATACTATGATTGAATCTGTTCAGTGATAAAAGCTTCCTTGGTGCTTCAATATGTTTGCTCACCTTGCAACGTGCTTGCATAGTATGACATCTCTTGGCTGGCTGCATAACACAGTGTTCTTGCTATTAAAAAGTAAAATTAAGGGAGGGAGAAAAGCAGACCTTCCCAGGCCGTATTTGCCTCACACTGATGTGTGTTTTTCATCCCATAAATTTGTTATGGCTCCAGCTCTCAAGCTTGAGTGAACATTCATCTTTCTTCCTCTCTATATATAACCAAACAAAGCTGAGCTGTGGGCTGGCAGTAAAGAAATGGGACTCACATTATTGGCTTTGCATTAGGTTTGTTTATAAAAGACAAGGCATATTAATCATAGATATCTATGCTGGGAGAAGCATGCAGCAGTGTGCAGGAAATGTATTCATTACAAAAAGCAGGATGTCAAGCAGAGTAGGAGGTGCTATGGATTGATGCACTGGCCTCTGTCTCATAAAGAAACTTAAACAAGACTTTGCTCTAGCCCAGACAGAAAGAGAAAATTAACCATGTCCATTTCTGTGTCTCCAAGGAGCATTATAAAGCAGTTTGTTTGTTTGTTTGTTTTCCTTTGAGTTGTCCTGAAGGGACAGAATGGCAAGCCCTTTTGCTTCAAGTTTGGTTGCTTCAAATTTGAGGGCTAATTTTGCCTTGACTTTCTAATTCCATGCAAAGAGTTGGTGATACTCCACAGGGAAATAACTGCAGAGCACAAGGGAATCAGTCCTCAAGGCAATTTCTTAAATCCACAAGGAAGGAAACATTCTCCTATTCTGCATACCAATGCTCAGATGAAATTTCTCAGGAAAAAAAAAAATCATACAGGTCCACAATTAGTAATTCACTGCTATCAAAAGCACAATCTGTGTAACTACAAAATGGGTGAAAGAAAGGGAACTTAGTTTTTCAAAAACATCAGCCACTGAGGGGGAGTTCAGATCATAAGAAGAACTCAGAAAAGCTACAAAGGAAATCCGGATATGTAGTCCCAAAGAAAACAAATTTCATCAATGGTAATTTATGGCAACTTACTCCTAAATTGCTTCTCCTTATGTTTCTTCTTAGAATTGTGACCAAAAGCTTTTAAAGGCCATCACCAAATTGCACAGACACATTCTAGTGAATGCTAAGAGCTATCAAAGATTGGTTAAAAGACATGACATATAGTCACAGTTGCAATGTTAAAATAGGACACCTTTTCACAAGGCCGTGTGCTACCATGTGGTAGTGTGACGTGGTGATATACCATAAACCTAGTTATATGTTTAGCCTTGCATGACTGAGAGAAGTAAAATTGTCAAAAACCCAGGGGAAAACTGAGCTTGTTTTGGCATTATGTGCTCAGGTACGTTCAGTGACCCTGAGGTTGTTAAGAAAAAGCTGTTGATAGAGAAGATACGTAACACAAAGAAGAGCTGCATGACTGTTTTGCACAGAGGTGGTCTTCAGAAGTCAGCTACATGGTTAAGGGCATTGCCTTAACTTGACTGACAAAAACTTGACTGACAAAAACTTGACATCCAGAGGCAGGGGATTCAAAACAACATGTCCTCTGCTCTGCTCACATTAAGCTTTCTTGGGAGAGCGCTGTACAACAACTTTGACCAAGCATCCCCAGCTGTTCCAGTGTAACATGATTTCTTTCCACAGCATCTGTTTGGTAACATAAGCAAACAGAAGAGACAGTCCATTGGACAAGAAGGAAGATACTAAGGTCCTCCCCATTGACAGACATATCTCACAAAATCACAGAATGGCTCAGGTTGGAAGGGACTGCTGGAGGTCCACCTTCCCTGCCCAAGCAGGACCACGGAAAGCCACTTAACACAGGTCCCTGTCCAGACATCATTTGAGTATCTCCAGGGAGGGAGACTTCACCACCTCCCTAGGCAACCTGTACCAGTGCTTGATCACTCTCACAGTAAAAAAAGTGTTTCCTGATATTCAGACAGAACATTTTGTGTTTTACTTTGTGCCCATTGCCTCTGGTCCTGTCACTGGGCACTACTGAAGAGAGCCTGGCTCTGTTGTCTTTGCATCATCATTTCAGGTATTTATATACATTAATAAGATTTCCCCTGAGCTCTCTCTTCTCCAGGCTGAAAAGCTCCAGCTGTCTCAGCTTTTCCTCATTGAGAGCTGCTCCAGGCACTTAATCATCTTCATGGCTCTTTGTTGGATTCTCTCCAGTATGTTCATGTCTCTCCTGTATTGAAGAGCCCAAAGCTGGAAACAATACTAAAGTTGTGGACTCACCAGTGCTGAGTAGAGGGGAAGCATCATCTCTCTTGATTTGCTGGCAATACTTTGTCTAATGCAGCCAAAGATACCATTTCCCACCTTTGCCACAAGGGCATATTGCTGGCTCATGTTCAATTTAGTGTCCACCAGGATCCCCAGGTCCCTTTGTGCCAAGCTGCTTTCCAGCTGGGCAACTCACAACACGTATTGGTGCATGGTGTTTTTTCCTCCCCGGGTGCAGGATTTGGCATTTCCTATTGTTGAACTTCATGAGGTTGCTTTCATCTGGACCATCTTCACTTTCTGTTCATGTGGATTTGAAAAAAAAAAAAAAAAAAATAGAATTCATTTGCCATCCACCTAGTTCATTGCATGTCCAGGACACATAGCAGTTTGACTTCTCATATACAGCAGCAATGCCACGGATGCCTCCTTAGATGCCATAACATGCAACCTCCATCTATAGCAGTGCCCAGTCAAAGTTGAGGTGGGATTTTCTTGGCCCACAGACCCAACAGAGAAGACATAACAGCACACATGGCTTAACAGCCACCCCAGCCGAAGAGGAGGAGGGTGGAAAAATCAGAAGAATGAGTCACACTCTTTCTCCTTCACACCCCATGCAGTCAGCAGCAGCTGCAGCCCAATTCAGCTCAACAGTTTACAGGTGTCTTCAGGAACAACTGTCATAAAAAGCCCTCAAAATATGCAATTTTTTTTTCTTGTTTTCTTCTTCTTTTTTTTTTTTTTTACTGCTCTTTAAATTTTGTACAGCAACAGTTACCCAATGAAAGCAGGAATTAACAGGAACGAAAGGAAATGAGAGACACTGAAGGAAAAACAAACATAATCAGCTCCAGCTGCAGCTCAATTAAACAACCGTGCAGAGAAAGCCACTCACTCTCAATTTACTCACAGAAATCTGCTTTCTTACATTCTCTTCAGGATTTCAGAGCCACAGAAGCACACTGCACTTCAAGGCTCCTTACAAAGTAATTTATGGCCCTCCAAACTGCAAAGGCAAATGGCAGCTGCTTCACTGGCCACTCTCAAAGGAGCTGGTGAGAGACGAAGCCAAGAGATGATGTCCCACTTGAGCCTGAAGGGAGAGGTTCATACCTTGTACTCACACACCAGAAAAAAATAAACCCAAGTTCCTTCTCTTTGGGGTCCCCCAGGTTTGTCTGCATCTTCCTCTTGGTGTTTTTTTTGCAGGAGTGTGCACTCACCATTTTTGTTTACCAACTTGTCCTTATCTCATATCCTTCTTGTCTGAGATGGTCCTGATGTTTTCAACTTGCACCACAGATGTCCTATGAGCCCAGTAAAGCCACAGTAAATCTCATTATGCTCAGCTGGTCACAAATGTCCCAGAAACATGATTTAAGCCTCCTTCCATACTTTTCCTTTGGACTCTGACATTCAAGTGTTCATCCCTCCAATGCTCTTCCCAAGAGATATGGACCTGCTGTTCATGTATTTGTCTCATCCCAAGAGAAGCCAGCTTTTATTCCAGCACTAGCACAAGTGAACTCTGCCATCAGCAGCCATGAGATATGCCAAACTACAAAAGGGGTCAAGTAAAATATTGTTCCTTCTCATTTTAAACCCAGCTAAAACTGTGGCTAAACAGTGTCCTGCAAGTGCTCCTCACACTGCTTCTGTGGAAGAGCAACTGATCCACCGTGACAGAAGAAGACTGTTGGATTATTTCCTTGCATTTTTCAGGTTTTCTGGGTTTTGGCTTTTGGTTTGGTTTGGTTTGGGTTTTTTTTGTTTGTTTTGGTTTGTTTGTTTTTGGGGTTTTTTTTAATGTATCATAGTTTGCAAAAGCACTGATTCAGAATAACATGGATATAAAGAAAGTTCCTTCAAAACATTTCTCAAATGTAAGGAGGGTTAGAACATACCACACCTTTGGATGAAAAAAAAAAAAAAAGAAAGAAAAAAGAATAAAAAAAAACTTCCCTAAACAATTTATAAAGGATAGCTAGACAATACAGAGAAGGAAAGAGATCAATTACCTTGTCTAAAATCTCCCTGTGACTAAAATAACTAAAATATCTGTCAAGGTTCTCACCACAAGTTGTGTGAGGAAGGCAAGGGATGTCACTAGACCACTGACAAGCTCATAAAACACAGCCTGGGAAGACCAAGACTGACTGGCATTTCCAAGGTGGTACCTATTTATTGTGACCTCGTTTCCAATGTCTGGACACTGGATATTACTGTATATTCTTCAGCACATGATACTGATTTCCCCAGTTGAGCACAACTGCACGGACATTGCTTTCCTCCTGCTGCTTGCAGATAGCAACTGATGAGATTCTGTTTCTATATTTTTATCGGAGAAAAGCAAAACTTCTAGTCCACTTACAATGGTGAAGGAATAAGGATTCATAAAAGATGAAAACAAGACATCCACTGGACAATCAGTGTAATTACCAGTATTTGGAATCTCAGCTATAAAAACATATTTGTGCTGTTTTCAATGTCTGAAAACTGCTGAAGCCTGAACAACTCTCTTTTTCCAAACTTAGTCCCTTACTGGAATTGCCTACATGCTGAATCACACACTTCTTTCATGACTGAGGATGATTATCTCAATTACAGAGCAGGATGTGGGAGCAACTATTGCATGCAGTTTCTTTATTTGTTAAGTTCAGGTTCGCTAGGGAATGGTGTTGAGGAACACGGTCACACATTGAATCTACATACAGGCCTATGAAGAGGAGTTTCCTCAGGGTGACCTACCAAAATACACCACTGTGTTATAGAGATTTCCCTTCACACATACAGCTTCTGTCGCTCCTCCACATCCTTCATCAGTGCACATTCATCATCAGATTTCACAGAAGCACAGAATTGTCAGAGTTGGAAGGGACCTCTAGAGATCATCCAGCCCAACCCCCCTGCTAAAGCATGTTTGCCCAGAGCACATTGCTCAGGGCTGCATCCAGGGGGCTTTTGAATGTCTCCAGGGAAGGGGACTCCACAACCTCCCTGGGCAGCCTGTCCCAGGGCTCTGTCACCCTCACCATAAAGAAGTTTTTCCTCATATTTAAATGGAACTTCCTCTGTTCCAGCTTTTGCCCATTGCCCCTTGTCCTGTCACTGGGAACTACTGAACAGAGTCTGGCTCCATCCTCCTTGCACCCACCCTTTAGATACTTGTAGGCATTAATAAGGTCTCCCCTCAGCCTTCTCTTCTCCAGGCTAAAGAGTCCCAGCTCTCTCAGCCTTTCCTCATAAGGAAGATGCTCCAATCCCCCAGTCATCTTTGTTGCCCTCCACTGGACTCTCTCTAGTAGTTCCCTGTCTCTCTTGAACTGGGGAGCCCAGAACTGGACACAGTTCTCCAGATGTGTCCTCACCAGGGCAGAGTAGAGGGGGAGGATGATCTCTCTTAACCTACTGGCCACATTCTAGCTTATGCACCCCAGGATTCCATCGGCCTTCTTGGCAGCAAGAGCACATTGCTGGCTCATGGATAGTTTACTATCTACCAGGATGTCAACATCCTTCTCCTCAGAACTGCTTTCCAGCAGGTCCACCTGTAACATATATCAGTGCATGGTATTCTTCCTCCCCAGCTGCAGGACCCTGCACCCCTTGTTAAACCTCATTGGGTTCCTCTCTGCCCAGCTCATATCCTCTTGAAATATCTGTAACTTTTTAGCCTCTGGTGAATTGCTCCAAAGGTCAAGCATGTGGCTCATCTCCCACATCACAGAGACCCTCGAGGAATAAGTTGTAAACAAACAGGCCATGGGAACACCCCTGTCCTCAGTCCAATCCCAAGCATTAAATTGATGGCTTCCCATGAATGTCTCACAGCAGACGTGCAGCTATTCTGGGAGACCTGTTTTGTCTTGCTCTTTGATGTTTTGCAGCAGTGGAGCACTCAGAGTATGGGAGATTCTGACCATCACCAATGAAAATTTAATTCTTTACTGAAACCTCTCTCTGGTGTAACCACCAGCCCTGTTGATTGGGCTCTTTCCTTGGGATACATGAGAAGTAATGACTAAATCCTGGATCACCTGCACAAATCTAGGAGTGTCCCAGGCATGAGCCTCTTGAGCATTTTGGGGTCAAGAAACACGTTTTTGCAAAACAGGTATCTTCATTACAAGAAAACAAAAAACAAAACCATAAGTATTTTATATTTGCTCCAGAGCAAATTTGGAATGATAAATTAAATCTTGGAAAGTTTCTGAGGGAAAAACAAAACAAAACAGGAAAAAAAAATACTGCCCAGCTCTGATTCAGAGCTCTGTGTCCTGCACGTAGCTCTGCACCACTTGATTTTTTATTTCTAAATTAATCTTCCTTAGCTCAGGATCTGAGAACTAGTACTGTCTTCCTACAAATTTAGGCATGCCTCTTCACTTTACTCTTTAAAAGCCTCCAAAGGCTAATCAGGACATCCTGGGCAGAAAGCTTCATGGGATTGTCTGAAGACATTTCTCTGACTCAGTGTCTCTTTGTCCTGTGCCTACTCACAACTGCAGTCCTTGGGAAAGTGGCTGTGTTGTCTGGCATGCTGACCAACAGGAAAGTGCTGTGCACACCTTTTGGAGCTCTGTAAATGACAGCCAAATATTAATAGTACTGTGACTTAACAGATGTTTTTTATCTTTAACTACCTTGCTTCCATGTAGTAAATTGCAAGACCATAAAAATGATTGGAGTGAAGAGAAATTTTAAAGAGGCATTATCAATTAATATTTTGACACGAAGAGTGGAGTAATTCTTGGCAAAACATCTTACTGAATTTATACACTTTAAATTGCACACGGTGCTAGTAAAAGGTGACCAGCTGATAGCAGAGGAGACAAAACTCCTGAGAGACCTATTTTCTCTAGAAAAATGGTGTATACCCAATGTGGCTTAGCAATCCAAAGTGAAAGGGAAGGCACAGAAGTTTACAGATCTTAGACTATTTAGAAGGCCATAATAAACCTAAGATTACTCTGTAATGACTAGCCCAAACGTACAGCTGACAGTTGTGATAAGGTATTTTTTTGTGGTTGAGTGAAGAATTTGCTCCTTTTAATAAGAAAGCTTAATGAAAGTAGGCACAGAACTAGCAGGGTAGGCAGGGGCAGCTCAAGCTCCCAGAAGCACACTTTTCCATAGCACACCTCCAGTTTCATACAGAGAGATGATGCCCAAGGATAAAATGACAGTTTGATCTTAGTCATTGCCAAAGGAAAATACTAAGAGTGATGAGTTTTTTATCAGCATGGACTTCTGCTTTCAGACACAGGATTTTCTCCCCTAGCTTCCAAAAGACATTGGAACTTGAAAAAAATCAAGCTCTGGCTAGCTCAGCATGGCTCAGTAAGGCATATAAAGCACCATGTTCAATAGTCTACATTGACAGCAAGTGGCTTCCTCACCACCTCCAGGTTAAACACAGGTACACCTCAGTTTTTTTCAGCAAGCTGCAGCATAATTTAATTTCAGCCCATGCCCTTCTAACACGCTATGGACCACTGCTTCCTTTCCAAATATCCTACCTCATGGAGGCATCACATTGTGCACCTCCCTGGGAGAGGGATTCTATCACAGAATATGCTGGAGGGATATGCTTAGATCGGAAAACCTCATGCCAGTAATATCAGCTGTATATATTCCCCCATTCCTTGCTAAAAGAGGTGTGAGACACATAAAGCAACCTTGGGTTGTCTTTGGGCAAGAAGACATCCACAGGCACTAGTACCCTGGAGCTTCCACAGAAGCTGAAGAAGCACTTGATGCAAAAGCTACTCTTCACAGTGCAAGTACTACAGTTTTCACAACCAGTGCGTGGCATTTTCCAGAGACTCACCAATGAGCCAGCCCTTCTCTAGGGAGCACACAGTTCAAGACACAATGTAGGTCCAGAGGAGTGCCACAAAGATGATCAGAGGGCTGGAGCAGCACCTCTGCTATGGAGACAGGCTGAGAGAGTTGGTGTTGTTCAGACTGGAGAAGGGAAGGCTCCAGAGAGAGCTTAGAGCACCTTCCAGTGCCTGAAGGGGCTACAGGAAAGCTGGGGAGGGACTTTTGACAGAGCATGGAGTGGTAGGACAAGGGCTAATTGATTAAAACTGGAAGAGGGAGATTTAGGTTAGACATTAGGGAGAAATTATTTAGAGTGAGGGTTATGAGACACTGGAACAGGTTGCCCGGAGAAGCTGTGGCTGCCTCATCCCTGGAAGTGTCCAAGGCCTGGTTGGATGGGGCCCTGAGCAACCTGGTCTTGTGGGAGGTGTCCCTGCCCATGCAGGAGGGTTGGAACTAGATGATCTTTAAGGACCCTTCCAAACTATTCTGGGATTCTATGACGTGCAATGGAAACCTGCGTGCCTTTTCCTCCATCATGTGGCACAGAGCACAACACAGTGCATGCCAAGGGATAAGTGGAAGCACCCCCTCCCTTAGCCCTTTCCTTACTAAATGTCCACTTGCCAAACTACAAGAAGTGAAGTTTGGCATAATGATATGCTTATTCTCTTTATTTTGAGCCAAATTACCATGGCAAAAGAGGGTACATATGCTTTCTGCACCAGCGATTACATGTGGAAAATGCAGTTAGTTTTGGCTGAGGGCATGAGGCAAAAGTCATTGTGTTGTGTAAATTCTGTGAAGACATGTCAGGCCACCCAGGTCTCACAAAGCTGCAAGAAAGTGCATAACCTGAGGTGATAATCCCTTCCATATAAGCTTGGTGTTCCTATGCAAGTTCAGGGGCCATATAAACTCCTGCATTTCTGTGTAATGCTGTACCATACCATGGGTGCACTTCCTTTATGATGTACTGATACATTTGGAAGACCAGTTGACCATGGAGCTTGTGAAGAACTCCTTTAAATTCAGCCAGGGCTTCTGAAAATGCATCAAAACCACCTTTTGGAAATATGAATTCCAAAGGTATGAGAGGAGAAAAGGCAGCAACTATGGTCAGTCCCACTCCAACCAAGTAACAGATCAGTTGAGCAGCCCCTGTGCAGACATTGTCAGATGTTGCACTTGGAAAAGAAAAACACCATTTGGGAACATGAATGAATGAGAGTAGGAATTACAGGGCTGCCTTGCCAAATAAGTGGAAAACAATGGAGTGACAAATATGTAGAGAAAGAGAGAGAGAGCAAGCACAGAGCTAATGATAAGGAGAACTTTTCCAGATGTGAAAATCAATTTTATTCTAAAACTTCCCAGCCTTTTCATTTAGCAAGCAATAAAATTCTATTTGTCCCCTGTTCATTTTCTACATAAAATGCCACTAAGCTACTAGCTCTCGGCAACCACACAGAACGTAATAGGTTAGGACTGCAGCCCTAAAATATGTTAGGGTTTTTTAATGAAACCAATTTATATCAGTTTGTGCCAGTGAAAGGGCTGAAGCAACTTAATTTAGTTTCATTTTCCACACATTTGTGGCCAAAGCTAGGATTCACTTATTTCTAATTCAGCCCTGCTTCCACATGCCTGTCTAAGCCTTTTCTAACTGATTTAGCTGTGTGACCTCTATTAAAAAGCCAGGTGTTTGGCTCTATTAAGTGGATAATCTCTTGGTACCTACACATCACAGCTACAGCCACCTCCTCATTTGTACAGTTTGTATTTGCATGTGTGCTCAATCAGAGAGCTGAGGACTTTTTTGCAGGCGAGGGGAAAAAATCATAGCCATAAAACTAACTATTATTGCAGCTAAAACCTAGCTGTCTCTCTGTCTCTGCTGCATGCAGCATCATCATAATTTGAGATTTAAATATATATTAAAAAAAAAAAAAAAAAAAAAAAGAACAGATTTTCAAGCCGGATTCTGAAATAACTAAATAAGGCTAGGAAGAAGATGCAGGAGGACCTGGACAGGCTGGATCAATGGGCCGAGGCCAATGGCATGAAATTCAACAAGACCAAGTGCAGGGTCCTGCACTTTGGCCACAATAACCCCAGGCAGTGCTACAGGCTGGGGGAAGAGTGGCTGGAGAGCAGCCTGGCAGAGAGGGACCTGGGAGTGCTGGTGGACAGCTGGTTGAACATGAGCCAGCAGTGTGCCCAGGTGGCCCGGAAGGCCAATGGCATCCTGGCTTGGATCAGGAATAGTGTGGCCAGCAGGAGTAGGGATGTGATTCTCCCCCTGTACTCAGCACTGGTGAGGCCTCACCTCGAGCACTGGGGGCAGTTCTGGGCCCCTCACTTCAAGAAGGACATTGAGGTGCTGGAGTGGGTCCAGAGGAGAGCAACGAGGCTGGTGAAAGGACTAGAGGGAAAGTCTTCTAGGGAGAGGTTGAGGATGTTGGGGTTGTTTAGCCTGGAGAAGAGGAGACTCAGGGGGGACCTCATCACTCTCTTCAACTACCTGAAGGGAGGTTGTAGTCAGGTTGGGCTGGGCTCTTCTCCCAGGCAACTGGTGACAGGACAAGAGGGCACAGCCTGAAGCTGCTCCAGGGGAGGTTTAGGTTGGATATTAGGAAGCACTTCCTCACAGAGAGAGTGATTAGACATTGGAATGGACTGCCCAGGGAAGTGGTGGAGGCACCATCCCTGGATGTGTTCAAGGCAAGGCTGGATGTGGCACTTAGTGCCATGGTCTAGATGGTGTGGTGGTGTTGGTCATAGGCTGGACTTGATGATCTTAAAGGTCTTTTCCAGTCTTGGTAGTTCTGTGAACTTATTTTCCTTCCTTTTTTTTTTTCCTTTTTCCCTGTCTGGAGGCTGTTGCTTTATCTTTTTCCTAATTTAGATCGATGTGACATCAACCAAACAAGCTCTGTAGGAAGGGCACATATCTTTTATTAGAGGAAAGGAATTAGCTGAGGGAAGGGGCTGAAAGCTTTCAGGCACATGAACCACTCTTGAAGCCACTCCGGGGGTCTGTGCCCCTGGTCTCTTCCCAGATATACAGGTCAAACTAATAAAAGACATGACCTTCACTACAAAGTCTGCCTGGCTTTCATCTCAGAGCATCACAACACCACAGTTAGTGCATCATCAGGCATGCACAGTCAGTCTGTTTCATGTTCTCTGCTGTAGTGATGGTGGCTCAATTAGAAGCTTACTATAAAATTTAGAAACTCAGAGAGCACCAACACTATAAAAGCTGTTTTTCACAACCCTTCTGCTGTGTGGGTTACTTTACATCTAACAGGGAATGAACTTCCCCTGTAACCATTCCCTTGGTAGAGTTATTAATAGTATTTCTTCTGTACCTGGGCACAGGTACAAAAAACTTTGTTGGAATGTAAAACTTAAGACTTCCATTTTGGCCAGCCAAATGGTTGTAAGTTTTTACAATGCAGATAGGAAACATAGATGGACAGATACACAAATGGCATGAGCATAACAGCCATAGGTCTGTAGACAAGATAGAAAGGAGAAGAAGGAAGGTTTAAAAGAAAAGAAAACAAAACAAAAACAAAAAACAAAACAAAAAGAAACCTCCACACTGATTTCCAGAAATTCAAATCCAAAAGGAAAAGGTAATGGTAGAGAGGTCTTTCCATCTGTCCTCACCCATTTGAAACTGCCTTGGCCACAGGGATTAAAAGATTTTTATCCAGTCACTTCTGTGGATCTGTGGAGGGTGTTTCATTTCATGCTCAGTGGGAAACAGGCAAAATCCTGTGTTTTTTTCTCAAAGCCATGGTGAAAAGTTGAAGTTCCTTGCAGCTCTCTGAGGATGCTTAACTTTCCCATATTTTGTAGAGAATTTGCTTGGGAAAACATGGTTAACTGTTACACAGGTATGACATCTTGCCTGCAGTGTCCCATAAATGAAAAATTTTGGGAAATGATTGATTTTTACAATACATGGGAGCATTAGATATGTGAAGAAACACTGCTTTCCAACAGTAATTTTTAAATTTTTATTTATTTTTGTCAGTCCAAAGTTGTTACTTTCTAGTCTGGATCTATGTATTTGAGATCAAACTTGCTGTTAGAACAGAGGTTCCTTTCATATCATGTTGGGTTTTTTTCACACTGAAACAAAAAGTGTGATGATTATTCTCCTTTCCCTTCTACAAAATGAGAATGTTCTAGTGGACAACTTCAGGTTACTGCTACACAGCCTGAACTGTGGTCGAGTCAAAGTGTTAAGAGATTAATTCCACTCCTGATGGATTCAAGTGCCTGCTAAGTGTGTTCTTAAAGACAATGCAGAGCATACTTGGCTCTTGTTAGACTGATTTCATATGCAGAAAGTTATTTGTAGTAGCTCTCTCTCTCTTATTGCTGTTGCAATCAGAAAAGTGACCATGAATAACATAATTTTACTTTTCAATTTTTTTTCATTATCTAGATGTCCGTCTTTTCTCCTTCACACATCCTCATCAGTCACACAGATTATAAAAAAAAGTATTAGATGACTGTGTTCTTGATGCACAAGGCAACTATGACATCCACCTTGTTGAAGACAGCTCCATCACAGCCTGCCGAGCTAAAAGGAGTGAGAAGAATACTGATGCATTTCAGTAAAATCAATCTGAGTCAACATCACAAAGGACAAGACCGTCAAGCAGTGGCAGTTGATGTAGTGCCAGAGGCTGAGACTTTGCTGATTTTTGCAGCTGAAAACCCAGTCGAAGGGGAAGAAGCTACAGATACAGGATTAAACATTGCTTTATCTTATAGACTCTACTGACACTTCATTAAATCTGAAGGGACAGTGGCGAGGATGTCAAACCTGCCATGCTGCTTCATTTGCTTAAATCTGTTTGAAAAGTTGAAAATCGTAGACTTACTTTTCTTTGAAAACTAAAACTCTCTTTTAAAACTTTTCCAGTGCCTCTTGCTTTACTGTTAAAATACAGACCTCAGCTTCAGGAACTCTGGTTTGGTTTCCCTTCCTGCTCATTTGATCTTGCTTGTTAGCCTCTCTCCTCATGGTACAGCAACTCTCTTCAATTAAAGCTTCATTAAAACAACATTGCTATAATCACCATATGCTACTTATGTATTTTTAAAGCATAACTGTTACCAACTGATCAAAACACAAGTGGGCATTTTATATGTCTATATTATATAGTGCACATACACTATTTATGGTATATTTAAATTTTCACTTCTCTCAGCATGGCCCAGAAGGAATTGCTGAAGTAATTTCCACATCCTCTTCACAGTTATATCCATTTGTGGATTCTCAGCTTTGAAGAATCTGTTTGACTGATGTAGCTTCAAGTTTCAGGAGGGTTCAGGTAAACAGCAGCTGGGAGGGGGAAAGAATGACAAGGAAAAAAACTCCCCAATTTTCTAAGTGAAGAAAAGAATTCCTTTAATCTCAGTGATGTCAGGAGGCAGAAGACTGCTGGAAAACAGCACGAGCTCCTGTCAACCTGGGTCTCCTTTAGAAAGCCTTCAGAAAGTATAGCTTTATTTTCATAGAATCACAGAATGGTTTGGTTGGAAGGGACCTTAAAGAACATCTAGTTCCAATCCCCCTGCCATGGGCAGAGACACCTCCCACTAGACCAGGTTGCTCAGAGCCCCATCCACATGGCCTTGAACACTTCCAGGGAGGGGGCAGCCAAAACTTCCCTGGGAAACCTGTTCCAGTGTCTCATCACCCTTACAGGAAATAATTTCTTCCTAGTATCTCATCTAAATCTAACCTCTTCCAGTTTAAAACTGTTCTCCCTCATCCTTTTGCTACATGCCTTTATGAAAAGTCCTTCTCCAGCTTTCTGGTAGCCCCTTCAGGTACTGGAAGGTGCTCTAAGGTCCAGCCTGAACAATCCCAAGTCTCTCATCTTGTCTCTGTAGCAGAGGTGCTCCAGCCCGCTGATCATCTTTGTGGCCATTACCACCAGGCCTGGGCTTGTATCAGAAATAGTGTGCCCAGATGGCCAAGAAGGCCAAAAGCATCCTGGTTTGTATCAGAAATAGTGTGGCCAGCAGGACTAGGACAGTGATTGTCCCCCAGTGCTCGGCACTGGTGAGAGTGCACCATGAATCCCGTGTTCAGTTTTGGGGCCCTACCTAGAAGGACATTGAGGTGCAGGAGCAAGTCCAGAGAAGGACAATGAAGCTGGTGAAGGGTCTGGAGAACAAGTCTTACAAGGAGTGGCTGATGGAACTGGGGTCATTTAGCCTTGAGAACAGGAGGCTGAGGGGAGACCTTATGGCTCTCTACAACTGCCTGAAAGGAGACTGTAGTGCAGGGGAGGTTGGTCTCTTTTCCCAGATAACAAGTGACAGAACAAGAGGAAATGGCCTCAAGTTGTGCCAGGGGAGGTTTAGATTGCACAATAGGAAAGATTTCTTCACTGGAAGTGTTATCCAACACTGGAACAGGCTGCCCAGGGAAGTGTTGGAGTCACCATCCCTGGAGGGATTTAAAGGACATCTAGATGTGGTTCTTAGGGAGACATGGCTTAGTGGTGGACTTGGCAGTGCTGGGTTAATGGTTGGACTCGGTTATCTTAAAGGTCTTTTCCAAGCTAAGTGATTCTATGATCATTAGTTTTAAAAAGCACCATGTGCTACTGACAGTGACATCCAGTATCCATGACTTTGACTGTCTTCACTTCTCTTGTCTATTTTTCTGCCATCAGTATTATGCAATGCAGAGGGCAAGAAAGGCAGAGGAACTGGTAATGGGATAGGGACTACAGGATGGGCATGGCTTTCAGGGGGAAAGGAGGAGCTCCAGCATTTGCACTAACCACACTAAAGCTCCACAGACCATCCTCACTGGCGAGCACAAGCTGGATACTGTGGCACCAGTCCAACAGCTGTTTGGATGGCCATACTAAATCATTCTAACAGCAGAGGAGTCCAAATGAAGGGGAGTTGGTGGAACATCTCCCTTATGAGGAAAGGCTGAAGGAGTAAGGCATAGGTTCTGCCCTTAAAAGTGAAATCTATGACAGAAAATGCAACTTTTCCTTTAGGCTCTGTCAAATATGGCTGTGACATGTCTTTTACAGAATCATACCTGATGACCAGTGATAGGACAAGGAGTAATGGGTGTAAATTGGAGCATAGGAGGTTCAAGGTGAATATCCGAAAAAATTTTTTTACTGTAAGAGTGACAGAGCCCTGGAACAGGCTGCCCAGAGAGGTTGTGGAGTCTCCTTCACTGGAGACATTCAAAACCCGCCTGGACAAGTTCCTGTGTGATGTGCTCTAGGTGACCCTGCTCTGGCAGGGGGGGTTGGACTAGATGATCTTTCGAGGTCCCTTCCAACCCCTAGGATTCTATGATTCTATATAAAAAAATAAAAAAAATAAATAGAAATGACTGGGATTTTCTTGGTGTATCTCTCTCAACAGCCTGTGTTTATGTGCAGATGGACCAACGTGTCAGATAATTTATTTTGTATGATGTAGAAGACAATAATGACATACAACAGAGATATATTAAATCCATTATGTTTATACCTGCATTTATTTTTCATTTTTCTGGAGCCTGACTGAGTTTGAATCAACAGTATGACTCTGGTGCATTACAGAACAGGGAACTCTCTCAGATCCCAAGCTCCCCAAAGTGTGATGGTCCCATGGAGCCAACACCCTGGCTCAGACCTTTGTGTAACAAGGTATCACTCCTAAAACTCTGTCCTGGTTTGAGCCAGGATGAAGCTAATTTTCCTTTTACTGCTTTTTTCTTTTTCCTCTAGAGAACTCTCTTTTAACTAGCAGCAAGTTTCCCAGCTAGTGGACTGATAATGCTGGAATGTTTATGTTACTGCTGAGACACCAAGGTCACTTTGCTCTACTGGTTGAACCTGCAGCCTCAGATGTTAAAGGAGCAGAGTCATATCTGCAACCCCCCGTAGGGAGGAGTGGACTAGATGGACAACAAAATTGACCAAACTATTCCATTCCATGTATCTGTGTAAGGTCGGCGTAAGGTCAAGGATCACAGAAGTCAAGCCCCTTCCTTCTTCTCCCCTTCTCTTTCATCCATGGCCAGCATCCAGGGAAGACTCTGTCTGTCCATCCCTGTTGATCCCCAGGCCCGTGCACTCCTGCCCCTCATCACTCTCCCCTCAGCTCCTGGCTGCTCTGCTGCTCTCTCCAGCAGCTCCAGGACATTTCAGACCTGCTCACAGCTCAGGAGATGCCGGGGGAGCTGCTGGGGGTGGGGGGAGGCATTAGGGGGTTGCACATTCCTGAACATACTTGCATATAATTGTACAGATTTTCTTTTATCATTAGTGCTTGATGAAAGCTGTCCAGTTTAGTTTTCAATCCAGAAAGTCGCTCTTCTTTATTCTCTCTCTCCTTTCCCTCCCTGGGCAGGAGAGGGAGGGGACCAAAAGCATTGTTGTCATTGGTTTAATTGCTGATCCTGAGTCAAACCGTGACAAGCTCAAAGGCACACAGGGCTGGATTCAGGACTAAAGTAGGACACAAAATAGCTCCATTTTCCTTTTTCTCCAAAAAGTAACATCATGGTTACATTGCTCTGAAAATGTGAGCTTGATTTATCATTTAGAAGCCATCTGTTCAAGTTCAAATGCACTCATTATGGGGGTTCTGAAACAGTTAATCCCAAAGAAATACACTTTATTTTAATTTTTTTTTCTTTACTGATGAAGGTCACATCATACAGTCCTGACTGCAATCTGCTGGTCTTCCAAAGATTCACTAAATGACACATATGAATTATTCTATTGCTAAGAAAAGTAGATAAGGATTAATTTTTCTTTTTAATAACCTGATAACTTGCTCTTCCTCCTGCTGAAAACTGGTATCGTGTGCTGTATCTGAATTCCTTGCTGGTATATGGAAAGATGCATTTTATTCAAAGTGGAGATTTCCAAAGATTTCTGAGGTAGCCAAAGAGAACATAAATGAGGAGAAAGACAAAGCAAAAGCAGAAAAGCCAAGAGAAGATAACAAGTATATAAAATCTGGGAAAACTAGTCCTTGATTTGTTGGCTGTAATTGCATTTAGGAACACATTGTTAGTACTTATTGTTTGTGTTCCAAAGAAAACACTAATAGATAAATTAACACTTTGTGTATCTCCCAAAAATTTATTAAACAGATGAACAAGGTACTTACTATGGCAACAAAGCTAATAGAAATTGTTCTCCAGATTAACTCTGCAAAGCCTAATGGTGTCATTTTTCTTTTGCATGGTGCTTCATGCTTGTATCACTGCAAAGCACCCTGCAAAGCCACACTCATGCAGGCTTCATAGGATCACAGAATAATTCAGGCTGGAAGAGACCTCAGGAGGTTTCTAGTTTGTAATCCAACCTCCTGCTGAAGGTGGGGTCACCTGTGAGGTCAGATGAAGTTGCTCAGGTATTTATAGACTTGGGTTTTGAAAGCCTCCAAGGATGGACACTGCACAACCTCTCTGGGGAGCATCTTCCAACACTTGACTGCCTTTAGGGGAAAAAAGGTGTTCCTTAGATGCAGTCTGAACCTATCTTGTTTCAGTTAATACCTGTTGTCTCTCATACTCAAACTACACACCACAGCAAATAACCTGGCTCTCTCTTCTTGATGATCTTCCCCATAGATATAGGGAGCTGCTATTAGGTCCCTCCAAAGCCAACCCTTCTCCAGGCTGAACAAGCCCCATCCCACACCAGGCACCAGACAAGTGCTCCAGCCCTGAGGATCTAGATGGCCTCTCCTGAACTTGATCCACTTGATCCACGTCTTGTACTGAGAGTCTCAAACATGGATGGAGTATGGAAATACAATCTAATAAGTGCTGAGTAGAGTGAGGTAATTACTTTCCTCCATCTCCTGGCTGTGCTCCTACTCACACAGCCCAGGATGCCTTCTTTGCTGCCAGGGCATACCACTCATTTATGCTCAGTGCTCCACCAGGGCCTCCTACTTAGAGCTGCTCCTCAGCCAGTTAGTGACTGGTTTCTGTTACAAAGGATTAATCTCTCCCAGGGGTGGGACTTCACATTTGTCCTTTTTGAATTTTGGCAGATTCTGCTCAGTCTATTCCTCTATCCTTTCCAGGTCCTTCTGGGTGGCTGTCCTGACCTTCAGTGTGCCAACTAGTCCTTCTCCAATTTGAAGACATCAGCAGGGCACTCCATCACCTCTTCATAAAATCATAGAATTATTTTTGTTGGAAACAAAAACTTTGGTTGGAAAAGACCCTGAGTATCAAATCCAACCATTAAACCGGCACTTCCAAGTCCATCACTAAACCATGTCCCTCAGCATCACATCTGCACATCTTTTAAATACCTCCAGGGATGGTGACTCCACCACTTCCCTGGGCAGCCTGTTCCTGTGCCTGACAACCCTTTCAGTGAAGAAATTTTT
Organism: Hemiprocne comata; assembly: GCA_020745705.1. Lineage (NCBI taxonomy): Eukaryota > Metazoa > Chordata > Aves > Apodiformes > Apodidae > Hemiprocne > Hemiprocne comata. Next base: position 162,721,608 of record CM036587.1, read on the forward strand.
CCTGATATCCAACCTAAACCTGCCCTGCCACAACTTGAGGCTGTTTCTCCTTGTTCTATCACTTGTAACTTCAAAGTTTTTGACAAAGATGTTAACCAGGACAGGACTCAGGACAGCCCCCTGTGGCACTCTGCTGGTCAGAGGTCTCCATGTATATTTTGACCCACTACCCACAACCCTCTGATTCCAATCATCCAGCCAGTTTTTAACCATGAAGTTGGCTTCCTATCCAGACAGTAACATCCTAACTTGGATACAGAAATCTTGTATCCAAGAAAGCCTTGCTAGAGTTGAGGCAAATGGCATCCACTGCTCTTCTCTCACCCCAAATCTAGTTATCATAACAGGCAATCGAGTTGGTTGAACGTGATTTATCCTTGGTAAATCCATGCCAACTCTTACCCATCATCTGCAAAGCATCCATTGCTGAAGAGTGGAATGCAAAAGGGATTACCACCCATTGCCCCCTCAAAATGAAACACAACAGTTTTACAACACATAGAGAAGGAAATGTTTCCTTATGGCAGCACTGATATATCCAGAATGTGAGATCTGCAGATCTTTGCCTACACAAGTACCCAAACTGTGTCAAACAAGACGGACACATTTTTCACTTGTCTCGCTCATCCCACAGCCTCTAAATGCAAACAGTTTTATGTCAGTTGTTAATATGTTTCTTGTTTAGAAACAAACTGTAGTTTAATATAGGGTAAGAAGTGTTTAGTAACAAATTGTAGTTTAGTATAGGGTGGGAAGTTTTTTTTGTTGTACAGAAGCAAGCTCAGCTGCCTGTCACATTCAAATGTTTAATCCGTAGTTACATTCAGCATGATAGGAACAAAAGCCCTGCATAACCAAGCCACAATTCTGGGTTCCTAGTTCAGAAGGGGTCATAGAAAGACAAAAAAGGGAATAATCAATGCAAATCCAACCCTGCAGTTGGAAGACTGGCTTTCATCAGAAGGCTATAAGAAGTCAGATGTAAACAGAGTTAAAAGGACAGTTCCACAAAAATCAATGCAGAGCGACTGAGGAACAGCTCTTAAAACTGGATTAATCTATCTTCTCATTCCCCCATTGAGAAACTATGATACCAATTTAAATCAAGACTTCAGTAGGTACTTGGGTGACAAGTGAAGACAGTTAAGCATTGAGAAATATACGATGGGCACAGGGAACACAATGCAAAACCTCAAAAATGTAGTACACAAAAAAGTAACTATGCCTTTAAAAACCATGACACCACAGCTCAGGACAAGGTGTCCATCACGTTTTCCTAGGAAGGCATTGGTTAAGAAGTAGGGGAGAACAGCATGCACCTGGATAGCCAGCCCCTCAGCAAGAGTAAAAAAGAGCAAGGTCTGAATTTTGGGGTGCAGATCAGATGTCTGGGAGTCTACTGCCATTAGGGCATCCATCCTGGCATGCAACTGCTGATCCAGAAGGGGCACAAGTCTGTCCTAGGCCCTGTATCACTGTGTCATCTCACACAGATGGATATAATTTTGGGTATCTTGAAACCACTGAAATGCCCCAAGCAGCACTAAAACTTTTGTTTAGGAATTGAATAGATCCTCAGCAATCTATGTCCTGGACTGCTCTAGTACTGATGAGACATAACCATTAGCATTAGATGCCACCACCTCTAATGATAACCACAGTTTTCCAAATAAACCAGGAAAAGCAAAAATACTCACCCCCAAACAAACAAATAAACAAAGCCAACAGGAGTACAGGAAAGAAAAGATGAAGGCTGAGCATTCAGTGGAAGTCCAGTATAATGATGCAGTGGGCACAGCAGTACCAGTAAACTACCCAGTGCCCCAGCACTGCTCTTCAATTGTTCAGATAATTAAATTGTTAGGGCAGTCCCAGCTCAGTTTTGGATTGGGCAAACTAAGACCTTCCCAGGTGGCTCCTAAGCAAAATCAAAATGTTAATAGAATCATAGAATTATTTAGATTGGAAAACACCTTAAAGGTCATTAAGTCCAACCATTAACCCAGCACTGCGAAGTCCACCACTAAATCATGTCCCTCAGCAGCACATCTACACAGCTTTTAAATACCTCGAAGGATGGTGATTCCACCACAGCCCTGGACAACCTGTTCCAGTGCCTGACAACGCTTATGGTACAGGTCACATCACAGAATCACAGAATCACCAAGGCTGGAAAAGACCTTTAAGATCATCAAGTCCAGCCTATGACCAACACCACCACACCATCTAGACCATGGCACTAAGTGCCACATCCAGCCTTGCCTTGAACACATCCAGGGATGGTGCCTCCACCACTTCCCTGGGCAGTCCATTCCAATGTCTAATCACCCTCTCCGTGAGGAAGTGCTTCCTAATATCCAACCTAAACCTCCCTTGGAGCAGCTTCAGGCTGTGCCCTCTTGTCCTGTCACTGGTTGCCTGGAAAAAGAGCCCAGCCCCCACCTGACTACAACCTCCCTTCAGGTAGTTGAAGAGAGTGATGAGGTCCCCCCTGAGTCTCCTCTTCTCCAGGCTAAACAACCCCAACATGCTCAACCTCTCCCTAGAAGACTTTCCCTCTAGTCCTTTCACCAGCCTTGTTGCTCTCCTCTGGACCTGCTCCAGCACCTCAACGTCCTTCTTGAAGTGAGGGGCCCAGAACTGTACACAGTACTCAAGGTGAGGCCTCATGTTGCAGCCTCTCTGTTTGTTTGCAGCCATCCTAAAAGGACGCATGCTCAACTACAAAGCATAGATTTGGTGGTAGAGAGCAGTCCCTGCCCTCCATTATTTTCCAAAAAAGGTGTAACCAAGAAGTCCAGTGTCTATTTCCTGATGTGTTACAGATTCCTTACACAACCTTGACATCTTATTAGCTGCCTGAAAACCAGGGTTGCATATACTCCTTCCTTCTCTTTTGAGTTTCTAGACTACTTAAACTGTGAGTTTGCTCAGGAGGACATTTTCTTTTGCAACATATCTACCATGATGGAGGTTGAGCTTTGGACCAGAGACACTGACATAAAATGTTACAGAGAAAATTGAGAGAAAGTGAGCACTTCTTGTATTCCGTATGATGTGGACAGTATACAAACTTGTTTCTTCTCCAGCTCCTCTAAGGGACTTATCTCCTATGAATTCTGAAAATGTCATTCTGCATCAAAATGATAGGAATCATCTGCCCATGGACTGTCATCCCAGAAAGCCTCAGAGCTCAAATATTTAAGCAAATTCATCTTGCAATCATCCCAAATCTGAGAAACCACCCATAAAAAACAATCTCTTTTTCACTGTAGTGCTCCTCCATTCTGGTCTCAGAAAAATTTCCATTTTATCTTGCCTTTTGTGCTTCAGTTACTGGAAGTCTCTTGGAAATGCTCGAGGACCTTGCTGGATCACTTATGTACAATATCCCTTCAGAGATAGGTAAACTGAGGCATTTAAATGACATATCATAGAATCATAGAATGGTTTGGGTTGGAAGGGACCTGCATGGGCAGGGACACCTTCCATTAGGACCCGGTTGCTCAAAGCCCCCTACAACCTGACCTTCAACACTTCAAGGAATGGGGCATCCACAGCTTCTGTGGGCAACCTGTGCCAGTGTCTCACCACCCTCATTGTGAAGAATTTCCTCCTAATGTCTAACCTAAATCTCCCCTCTTCAAGTTTTAATCCATTACCCCTTGTCCTCTCACTACGAGCCCTCATCAAAAGTCCATCCCCAGCATTCTTGTAGGCTCCCTTCAGGTACTGGAAGGCTGCTATGAGGTGTCCCCAAAACCTTCTCTTCTACAGACTGAACAGCCCCAACTCTCTCAGCCTGCCTCCATAGCAGAGGTGCTCCAGCCCTCACACCATCTTTGTGGCCTCCTCTGGACTCACTCCAACAGCTCCATGTCCTTCTTATGTTGAGGGCTGCAGAACTGGACATAGTACTCCAAGTGGGGTGTCACATGAGCAGAGTAGATGGGGAGATTCAGGACATGGTTGCTTTCTGGGCTGCAAGAGCACATTGCCAACCTGTGTTGAGCTTCTTGTCCACCATCACCCCCGTGGAACCTACTGGCATACTGCAGACTGTCTATTAGCTTTTTTTTTTTTTTTGGTATTGACCACTCCCTTGTCTTTGTAGGAAGAGTTGGTGATTTCAGCTGATCTCTAAACTGACATGTACCAGTCCAAACTCTACAACAAAATGTTTCCAACAGCAGCCAGAGCTCTCATCTCGGCTTGAACCCAACTGGCTAAAACCCAGCTCCGAAGCTTTTGGCTATGACAGAATGTATTTATTTTGCATTTAAGGAATAAAGCTTATTAATTTTTAGCCCTTGCTGAGTATGAGAATTGCTGGCATTATTTACAATGGATTTTTAATGCTCTTCTCCACTGACCAAATAAATAAATAAATAAACCCATAAATCACAGGTTTAGCTGAGTAAGGCATTTCCTAATGGTGGTCCAGAACCTGGAAGCATTACAGCTAATTGCACTTACTTTTCATAGAGATACAAAGGTCAGGTTGTCTTAACAGCTTTTATGCTGTCAAACTGTATTTGATCTTGAATACATATATCAGTCCTTTGCACCCCAAACAGTAATGACTGAGGTGTGTCAAGCTCCAACAATCCCACTCTGACACAGTCTCCCACAGCATCCTCCTGGAGAAGCTAGCAATCCATGGCTTCGACAGGTGCACCCTTCGCTGGGTCAAAAACTGGTTGGATGACCAGGCCCAGAGAGTGATGGTGAATGGAGCTGCATCCAGCTGGCATCTGGTGACCAGCGGTGTCCCCCAGGGATCAGTACTGGGCCCAGTCCTGTTCAATATCTTTATTGATGACCTGGATGTGGGGATTGAGTCCACCCTCAGTAAATTCACAGATGACACCAAGCTGGGGGGGAGTGTTGATCTGCCAGAGGGTAGGAAGAGGCTGCAGGAGGACCTGGACAGGCTGGATCGATGGACTGAGGCCAACGACATGAAATTCAACCAGACCAAGTGCAGGGTCCTGAACTTTGGCCACAATAACCCCAGGCAGCAGCTACAGGCTGGGGGAAGAGTGGCTGGAGAGCAGCCTGGCAGAGAGGGACCTGGGAGTGCTGGTGGACAGCTGGTTGAACATGAGCCAGCAGTGTGCCCAGGTGGCCCGGAAGGCCAATGGCATCCTGGCTTGGATCAGGAATAGTGTGGCCAGCAGGAGCAGGGATGTGATTGTGCCTCTGTACTCAGCACTGGTGAGGCCTCACCTCGAGCACTGGGTGCAGTTCTGGGCCCCTCACTTCAAGAAGGACGTTGAGGTGCTGGAGCAGGTCCAGAGGAGAGCAACGAGGCTGGTGAAAGGACTAGAGGGAAAGTCTTATAGGGAGAGGTTGAGGGTGCTGGGGTTGTTTAGCCTGGAGAAGAGGAGACTCAGGGGGGACCTCATCACTCTCTTCAACTACCTGAAGGGAGGTTGTACTCAGGTGGGGGCTGGGCTCTTTTTCCAGCCAACCAGTGACAGAACAAGAGGGCACAGCCTGAAGTTGCTCCAGGGGAGGTTTAGGTTGGATATTAGGAAGCACTTCCTCACGGAGAGGGTGATTAGACATTGGAATGGACTTCCCAGGGAAGTGGTGGAGGCACCATCCCTGGATGTGTTCAAGGCAAGGCTGGATGTGGCACTTAGTGCCATGGTCTAGATGGTGTGGTGGTGTTGGTCATAGGCTGGACTTGATGATCTTAAAGGTCTTTTCCAGCCTTGGTGATTCTGTGATTCTGTGATTAAGGGCAAAATCTCTCTCATGCTCGAGTAGAATAAATAATTAAAGGCAGAAATGCCAAGTATCCCTGAACAGACATGTAAGATCTGTGTTTGCATAAAGAGAATCAGACACACTTGTTTGCGTTAATGAAAGGGGAGGGCTCAGATTTCCCACAGACTGAGGATGAGAAGGGACAATTAGGTCATCTTAATTAATGTAAGCTTTCTGCCTTGGCATCACGCTTTCTATGCATCAGGTATAAATCACTTCTTTGGAGAAAGTTATCATTGAGTAAGGCAACCACCCTGGATTCAAATACATCAGAAGATTATAAAGCTACTTCTCTCTTAGTAATTTTTTCAATTTTTCATTTTCATTACCCTTACTGTTAGAAATGAGGAAGCAAACATCTTTCCTCCACCCAGGAAGTGTCTGGCTCCAGCTTCTAGGCACTGATTCTTGTCATGTTTTTTTCTTTGCTATATCTGAGAACCCTGAATGCTCAGTATTTTCCTGCAAAGGCAGTGCAAGTACAATGCAATAAAGTTTCCTCTAACTTTTCATTCCAATAATCTATATACATTTCTAGTTTCTTCATATATGGTGTTATTTCCAACTTGGAATTTTTCCATATTCATTTTAAAATGCAGCAGAAGGAGATGTCTGTCCTTGACCATTCGAATGTGGATTTAAAACTTCCTCCTGCATCCTAAGGAGGACTCACCTGCCATAGATTTCTACTAGGCAGAAGTCTTCTTCAGAACCAGTCAACCCAGGCTCATTTTTGGTCAGTGGGAAGCACCAGGCACTAGTAGGGTAAGATTGTTGTGGCCCCTTTCAGCCAAGAATAAGTGCTGAAAATAGATGGGAAAAACTATCCTAAAAGTGCCTATTTCTGTGCATTGACTACAACAAAAGCATGGATGGTAAGTGTGAAGGTAGGCACTTACAAAGGAGGCATCTAAAGGCAGTGAGATAAATTGCACCCACTGGACAGTAATCAAGGGAATATATCCAAAGATATAGGTCTTAAGTTACAGTAATTAACAACAGGCAAACAATGGCAAAAAAACCCACAAACAATAACAACCCACCATAGCAATGAGAATCAATAACAAAGTCAGGCACTCTTGGGGAAACTGCTTCTTCCCTTTTACCATAGCACAGGTGTGGAGAGACTCATCCCCTGAACTAGCTCAGTAAATAAGATGCTTTAGCTGAGAGGTAATTAAGCCTCATAGATGTCGTATCCAGAAACAGGAAATATCACTTGCAACCAACACCATTTATTCCACTCATGTTCAAGCCAATGTTTCTTTGGGGCTCCCTTCTGAGGCCCAAAGACCCTTCTGAACACTTCTGAACCCTTAAGCCAGACTGATCTGGTAATTCTATCTCTGCACTTGCAATTTCTAAGTCAATTCTCTTCCCTCACAGGGTTGGGAAAGTGTTATTTAACTGTCTTCAAACTTGAACTTCCTCAAATCACAGGAGAAGCTTCTCCTTTCTTGAGCTATTTCTGTTCCAGTCTGACAGGAACAGTAACTAAAGTGCAGGTCTATTGATTAAATATCCTTATTTTTTCCCCTGTAACAGTATAAGGCATTTAATCAATATGGCAATGCCCCATATCATGGACCAAAGGCACAATATCCCGTGATCATCAACTGCCTCAAAGAAGCAGTGTAAAGTGATTTTATGACCTGACACCTGCTGAAAGGTCCATTTGTAGTGGAATAGATACATACATTTCCTTCTGCAAGCCAGTTACATAAAAAGAACTAAATATCTCAGGGAGCAGCTGTACAGTTTCAGCTTGACAGAAAAGACCCCTATGATATTATGATTTCAAATACATCAAAAGGACACAAATTTTGCAAAAGCACATCTATACAACATGCTGTATATTTCCTGGAGGTGATGCATAAACACATCCCAAGAGGAGAATAACACAGCAGTCCATCTAATATACTTACATGGATCCTGCTCTTATAACACCTGAACTGCTCACAAGCTTATTATTTTTTAAATGTAATTCTCCTCCCAACCTTTTTTTGGGACTGAGAAGTAATTTTATCATGAGGACGGTAGGCCTGATGTGTGTTGAAATAGTTTTTCAATAAAATAATGTCAGTTATTATTCTTGGGGTTATCTAGATACTGGTGAAGGCCTTACTGCAGATATATCTGTATTAAAACAAATAAAGAAGCAAAATAAATAATAGCACTAATTGCTTCACTGGGGAAAATACAAGGTACAGAAAGTACATGTTCTGTGGCTATGAGTTACATTTTATCAAAGAAACATCATTAATATATTCCTCAACACATATTTATTTGCCTATCTTCAAACAAATATAAACATACACCACCAACTTGAGTAGCAAATAACTATCAGCAAAGGTCTGCCTCATGTCACTGAAGTCAAAGAGTGTGAAGCAAAACAATTCTCTGAATGAAATCCCCAAAACTAACTATGGAATTAGGTACCTGTTTTCATTTACTTGCCTATCTCAAAGAAAGACTCTTTGGCCTCTGTGGATGACATGATAAAGCAAACCAGATAAGGGAAATTGAAGCAACAGCTGCAAGTGGAGGTACCTATGAAAAAAAAATAAAAATTTGGCTTTTTCCACCCAGAACATGGTAAAAAATTATACATTTGTAGTGTCAGTGTTTAAGACCATGGTCTATGTGGCTATAATTTTAAGTTCTAAGAGGACACAACTCTTTTGTCAATGTCCTAATTGCTTGGTGGAAATTCAGCAACTGAGATTGCTAATTAGAAAAACTCAGTGATCATCAGCAAAAGCCAACATTCATCAGCTCGAAGCTCTTGAAAATTAAAGGTCTAATAAGTTTCTATGGATATCTTAGGAAAGAAGCCAGGGATATTCCTCTGATACAAGACTCATGAAAGACTGGGACCCAAAAGGTACTCTGGTGGTCGTTACTGAAATTGCCATTTTCCTGAAGTTTGTCAGTAATGTTATCAGCAAAGCCATAAAACATAAATGCAGTAATTCTCAGCCTTGACCATACTCATTATCCTGTTCTGAAAGAGGAAAATGTTTAAAAATTCTGCACCTAGTCCTATTTGGCTATCAGCAAATGTGAATGCTTACAACAGTCCTTCACTTCCTCACATCTCCTATTTCAGGCCTTCAGGAGAAAAATCTCCAAAATTAAGCTTGATATGTTTGGTCATACCATATACTGTCTGTTTAAGTAAAAACTGACCGATACAGGAAAAAAAAAAAGTTATCACCACTACATTTTTTTCTTGGAAGAGCAAGATGTAACTGGCAGCTTGTGGGTCTCTTGTGAGACCCTTGGCAAATCAGCTTTAGAAATCCAAGGTAGGAGTGATGTGAGCTTGCACAGCCCAACACTTCAGCACTCAGCAGAGATACCAATTAGATTCATGAGGCAGAACAGCTATGCCAGAGAGATAAGAAGATAAGAAATCAGGCACTTCAGAAAAGCCCAGTAGATGGGCCACAACAGGTTTCAGTGACCTTGCTTCCCTACAATGAGTGTGGACATCTGCATATTGACTTGTGTTATGGAGTCAATTCAGGGTATGGCAAGCCAAGAGGTTCATCATGTAAAATTCAGCTCCTCTGACTTTAGAAGCCTGAAAATGAGGTGATTAACCAAATTAATTGTCCTCAAGAGAGCAAGTCATTGCATCCTGAAGTGGATCTCTAAAATGGGGGAGGGGATGGGGAGAGGGGAGTTTGACTTGCCCTCTCAAGTGATTATGAAGCAAAGGTTGACAATTGGTTTAGTGTAGGTTTGGAGTGAGATACATGTAGCCTACCAAGACATCTTCATCCTTCTTCACAGCCAAGAAGAGGAAATAGGTTTTCAAAGACAGCTATTCATCTGATAAATTTTAGGTGTCTGCTGTAGGATGAGATGAATTTGTAGAACTTTGTAACAGAAATAGTAATAGGGGTTTGAAAAATGTATGAATGGAAATTTCTGTGTGCAAAAGTACCAGAGCAAGCATTAGAGGAAGGATTACAGAAATGGCACACTTGGATTGCCAAGGACAAAATGGGAAATAGTCAAAGTGATAAAGATCAGTGAATGTATTCTTCCACCAAAAAGGACTTTTTGAATAGTGTTTTGTAGAGGAATATGAGACAGCAAGCACTTGAGGTAGTGCTGTTTGTCATGTTCCACACAAGTCATTCTGGCCAGGCTACTTGATGCACACATCTCAGTGATTACAGTATTTTTGTTAGATGGATCATGATATGTGGGTGTGAGAGTGTGAGCAAAATCTATGAGGCAGTGAGTATGACTGAGAGCGTGTCATTGAGATCAATTTTGTTTAAAAGAAGTACCACTTCCATGTTTTATTGCCCCGATTTCCTACAAATTGTGCTGTGAATGTGCCTATCTCTGTCCCCTGATTGAAAAACAAGAATGGGTAACCATTTCAGATGGAGAAAACTACCTGAGGATGTCTGCTTTTGGCCAGGTTAATCCCATTCTTCCTTTACAAAAAAATAAGCTTAGGTGAACCCCCTCTTTGTATGGCAGTTTTCTGACTCAGTGATGGGAGAAATAGTATTTTCTTTTCTCCTGTTCTCAGAATGAAAGCCACAAATCTGTTGTTGTGCTCCAGTACTTTGTTATGTGGCCCAGAACAGTGCCTGGAATAAAAGAGTAAACTTCTCTCCCTACAGATAGATGTTCATGGCCTTAGAAAATATCATCCATTCTGGGTAAAGAGAGGCTACTGATAATCAAGGACAGGATGAATGAGAAACAAAATTTACAAAGAGACAATGACTTCCTTCAGATTGTTTCATACTTATAAAGAGTGTTTAAGGAAATATATCTGTACCTATATATGTAATTGTCAGGCTGGTGTGATATAAAGTTGAAAAATTACCTACAATACATTTACATTTTACTCTCAATGATCTCTTTTTTCCTTTAAACATTTTACAATAGCTCAAATACGCCCTTTCCACCTTATCAGAATTATTTTAAAAGAACATATTGGTTTAAATTTTTGTTTAAGGTTATTTTCCTGGTTTACATTAATGTTAGCATATAAGACAAACATCCAGCTACTGGATGTGAGACTAGAGGGGACAAAGGGATGTAGATTTAAAGAGACTTGACAGAAAACCAGCACTCTGATTTTTAAGAGAAAAAAAATCGATGAGTGAATTTACAGTTCTCAGAAGCACAGCAGGGATGGTACATAATGCCATGAAAGTACAAATTTATACAAATCTGATCAACTGAATGACATTTGCAAGAATGCTGCCTTCAGGGGAGTTCTGAGTTGTTAAGGTCCATGGTAGCCTTTAATGAAATACTGTTCTTTATAATTTATTCTGATGTACCTGAAAATTAAAAGTGTAAGCACTCTTGGAGGGTGGTTGATGCTAGTCACAGCAGGTGAAGTTCTGCTTTCACTGCCCTGAAGATACAGCTGGAGTAAGTACAGATTTCAGCACTTGATCCAGCATTACAGTGGTGGAAGTTGGAGACAAATTTCTTACAGGCAAACAGTAACATAAACCTCCTCTTCAGTCACATTTTCCTGCAAAAATCCACTATAAAAAAAAACCCCGAAAGAAACAAAACCCACACAAACAAAACCCAAGAACAACAAAGGAAATTAGCAAAGTATGCTTGTTACTTGGATTTATTCCAGATTGAAACTGGGAAACTTGAGACCAAAATGTAGCCTCGTTCAGCTCTACATGTAACTGTAGGAACCATGCATAGGTTGACCTTGGCCACTGCAACTGGACACAGAAAAGGAAACATTTCTTAAAATAAAGAGAAGGAAATCCTTTTCAAGTTTGCCTTTTCAGGATCATTCTTTCTTGAGAGGTGAGCTCAGCTGGAAACAGTCAGACTTTGGGTTTTAGATATGGTTGTAAATGCAAATAAGCATAAGCAGATATAAATATGGAATTTGTATGATGAAAGAAAGGAGCTGCAGTACAAAAGAGAAAGGAGCAATTGTTTCAATCCTATTAAAACCTGATTAATGCAATTAAACAAACTTATATTTCAATTAGGCTATGTCTCAATCTGCTTTACTCAAAGGCATTTCTCCCTGTGGTATCATCCTTTAGTGTACTAGATATGACATGGAGTTTTGCACTGGTAGTACAATCATCCTGTCCTTAATCCAGCCAGGATTTAGGTTCTGTCATACTTTTCATAATTTGGGCCCAAAGGATTCAGAAATGCAGAATAGGGGTATAGATAAGATATGCCACAAGGTTAGGTTTTTTCATTTAGGGGAAAAAAATCCCCAAATACTAGTGTTGTTCTGTTTGAAGGCTGCAGAGCAGGCAGAGGTATAATTTTCAGGGAATGCCAAAAATAGGCTTGTCTTTGGTCTGCCAAAAAGCACCATGAAACTTTCATGGTTTCCTGGTTGTGAAGAGAAGGGTTATGTGTCCCTCTCCCCAGAAAGAGGAAGGAAAATTTGCTGAGGCTCAAAAACCAGCCTTGATAAGCCAAAATTATGCCAGTGAATGATGGCTATGATAAGGGTTGGTGTTGGTGGGCTGAAGGGGTAGCAGGAACCTGGCTTAAGGAAGAGGAGGCAGCTGCCTGTTTTGCTCAGAGAAACACTCAGGAAGATGTCAGGGGAAAACAGAGATTATTTTGTTGCATTATTTGCAAAGCTCATTGAATTTTGGACTATGAAAAAATGAGGTATCTGTGCAAAGCAAGGGAATAATTCAGCCTGGATTAATCCTTTGTTCACTAAGACGCACAAAAAACCTCACAGAAAATACCTCTTCCATTTCTAATTTAATTTGGCACTCTGGACATTGTTTTGTAAAGGATGTCCTTAATTTTTCACAACTGAAGGGAGGACTAGAAAGTTCTGAATTGCGTTTTCCTATCAAATTAAAAATGGGATTGCAAAGTGAAACATGTTGACTTTCATATTACCATCCCTGAACTCTCTCCAGATGTGAGGTAAACACCTGAAGAACTCCACTGAAGAAAGAAAATGTTGACTGTGAATGTGAGGAAAAAACCAAACAAACCCTAAGTGATGAACTGATATCAAGGAACTTCCTAAGTGCTTCAAAAAGACACATTTTGACACTGATTCATGATGTTCATTCCTTGTTTTGAGTTAGATTTGAGGGTAAAAGCACAAGGGGAAGGCAGCTTTTCACCCTGAAAAGTGATTTTCTGTTTGGCTGGGGGAAAGAAAAAGGAGGAAAGGAGGAAAGAAGGAAAGAGAAGAGTAAGAAATAAAGCTATGTACCAGTTCAGACCAAAAGACCTCAAAGACCTGAGAATGAAAGATTTCAAATGAACCACTGATGGGGTCTGATGGAGAAGGCTATGGAGGAGAAAAAGAGAAAATGAAACAAACAGGAGTGAACTTCAACGGAAGATTGGCTTGTTGTCAAGGGCAGCATCTGCTGCTGTGCAATCAGAACAAAAATTACCAGGGCTACCTCATACTCAGTGCTTCTGGGTAGCAGATATTCACCAGCTGAGGTCATGTAGATATCTTCCCCGCAGGGCGTGCTCTGGTCATGGTTGTGCACATGTGAGTCTCCCTGAATTTTCATGTATTTGTCCAGAAAATAGCATTCCATAAGGGAATTGAATCTATCTGCTTATTTTAGGCAACCTAAAAGTGTTGATAGCCATGGAAAGAATCACACAGAATCACATAGAATTGTCACTGTTGGAATAGACATCTAAGATCACTGCATCTAACCATCAACCTGGTCCCAAAATAAAATAATAATAATAAAAAGAACCCACTAGTGCATGTCCTGAAGTGCCACATCACACATTTTTTTAATACCTCCAGGGATGGTGACTTCAACACCTCCCTGGGCAGCCTGTTCCAGCACCCGACTGCTCTTCCAGTAAAGAAATTCTTCCTAATATCTAGTCTAAACCTCCCCAGGCTGCTCAAATAAAGGAAGAACTACTAGTGTCAGTCATCCCTCCTTCCCTTACCTAGAGCTGATAGGTAGGGATGGCTAAACCTCTTAGAAAAAAGCTCTTGACTCAAAACAATAATGACAATGCAATAAATATGACAGAATTCAACACTGGTGCTGTGCAGGGGGGTTGGATTTGGGGAAGATTATCTACCACACTCCTTTAATCTGCCCATATCTGTGCATCAGAAATCAATCCTGCTTCACATGGTGTACGTGGTGGGACAGTGTCCCATGCCATGATGCTGCTGCCTTCATACAAAGCTGGCAGGATGGACTTCCTTCATTCTTCTGCTTTGTTGTTTGAGCATCAAAGGGTCACAGTGTGGCCTGTTTTATATGTAGACAATTGAATTTGAAGGGAACAACTCACACTTAGAAAAAGATTTGGTATACAAGATCTACTGCAGATGGAAGACTTAGGAAAAGACTGGAATAAAATATGGCCTAGGGAGACAGGTTAATTGCCAATAAATATTTTTTTTTAAAGTTTGGAAAAAAAATATTTGTTTTATTAGTTAGTACAGTCACACCAAGTAGTATTAGACTAACACCATGGCAGGGAATATTTAATGCTTCACAAAAAACACTCTCAAAAAGCCATTCAAGCAATTCTCTGACTGCCAGAGAGGGATGAAGAATAATTTTCATGGGGAGTATATAAAGCTCTCATCTCTGAAACAGGGAGAGAATCAAATCAAACTAGCTAAAATGGAAAGAGAATGACACCAATTAATTGACTTGGGTACTTCTGAACCATTCCCAGCTCGAGGTGGCTAAGGGCTTTCCCAGATGTTGATGGGATGGTGATGGGATTTGCAGCACAGTCGTCCTCAACTGGCTGCAGAACAAACAAAACATAGAGTCTTTGAATCATAGAATCACAGGGGTTGGAAGGGACCTCTGAAGATCATGTAGTCCAACCCCCCTGCTGCAGCAGGAACACCCAGGACAGATCACACAGGAACTTGTCCAGATGGGTCTTGAAAGTCTCCAGAGAAGGATAGTCCACAGCCTCTCTGGGCAGCCTGTCCCAGGGCTCTGTCACCCTCACAGGAAAGAAGTTTTTCCTCATGTTGAGGTGGAACTTCCTGTGTTGTAACTTGGTGCCACTTCCCCTCATCCTATCACAGAGCACCACTGAAAATAATGAGATGTGATTAATGCCTTTATCTTTCTTGAATCCTAAAGGCTTAAGGTGGTCCAACACTTCTTCTGAGCTTTAGTCCTAAGTGATAAATGTGTCAAGAAAACTATATCTTGTCTGAATGCCCTTTGAATGCATCTAGACACTAAATCCAATGCAAAAAGGACTGGTTAAAATTTTAGGGCTTTTTCAGTTTTTTATTTTCTTTTCCCAACAAGCTCTCTCAGGAAGTTTGAAATTAAATGTTTTAAATGATTAAAGGAAAACTGAGAAAAATGCAACTGAAGCAAGTTTTGGGTTTGGTTAAAAGCCCTATGTCTTGACTGCCATGGACCATCCATGGCAACACAAAAGCAGTATTAACTTCCCATCACCTGCCACCTTTGAAGCACAGACATTAATTTATTTCTTCCCACAGACTCTCCTCTGCCAGCAGTCACTGCCAGTGGGGACATCTACACTGGACACAGCAATGTATTGTGCTGACACAGCAGAACTGACTGATCTGCAGCTTTTGCCAATTTGATATCTGATGGTGCTTTCAAGTACCAGAACACTGATGCTTTTTTGTTAGCAAGGTGTCCAGTCAGAGTCAGCTCTGATGCAGGATGCAACTTAACTGCAGGTAAATTTACTTCTTGTGTTGGGAAACCTAATGAACCTGCAGCAACCACTGTGCCACAGAGGTTAATGTGCTTTGGATACTTGTGCTGAAGCACTTCTACATCGTGTTGCTGTCTGTTGTGCAGTTACAGTCAGAGTTACCCAGATTTTGCAGTCTCTACAACTACTCATGTCATTTCCTGGTGCTGCTCTACCCCTGACATATCCCTCCCCATCTTTCAGCTTGCTCCTGGTAGGTTCAACCACCTAAGAGGCTGGTAATAGCATGGAATCTTTGGCTATCCTGGATTTCAGTGGGATGAACCCCAGCTCCTTCAGAACTGATGATTCAAGGGTTCTAGTGCTCCTTCTCTCCTATGTAAACATAAGAGAGGCAGTGACATGACTGAAGCATGTATTAGAAAATACCAATCTACAATGTCCAGTTTGTGGATAAATGAATAATCCAAAGGGAAGGAAGTTTGGCTACATTATTAAAACAGTAGGTGGGAAGACAGAGGATCAGAGCATAGAGTCAAAAATACACGGGGCCCCAAACATAAGAAGGACGTGGAGCTGTGGAAGCGACTCCAGAAGAAGGCCCCAAAAGTGATCAGAGAGCTGGAGCACCTCTGCTATGGAGACAGGCTGGAAGAGTCAGGGATGTTCAGCCTGGAGAAGAGAAGGCTCCAGAGAGAGCTTAAAGCACCTTCCAGTACCTGAAGGGGTTACAGGAAAGCTGGGAAGAGGCTTTTGACAAGGGAATGGAGTGATAGGATGAGGGGGAATGGTTTTGAGCTCACAGAGGACAGATTTAGATTAGACATTAGGAAGAAATTATTTATTGTGAGGGTGGTGAAACACTGGAACAGGTTGGCCAGAGAAGCTGTGGCTGCCCCATCCCTGGAAGTGTTCAAGGCCAGGTTGGATGGGACTGGAGCAGCCTGGTCTAGTGGGAGGTGTCACTGCCCATGACAGGGGTTTGGGACTGGATGATCTTTAAGTTTCCTTCCAACCCAAAGCTTTCCATGATTCTGTGCCTTGTCTTCCCTCTTCTGGAGATGAGTCCTTCTTTTATTGCTCTGCAGGCATATGTGAAATGATCCAATTTGGTATTTTTGCCTTCTGGAAGTATCATGGGCAAAAGTTGCTGACTCCTTGCTAGATCTTTAAGCATTGTAGCTGCATTTAGAAGGACCAGAAAAACCTCAGTCAGGAGGCAACATTTTTGCCCTACATGTTTAGACTTGTTTCTCCCTGAAGAGCCATCTGTGGATGGCTACAGGGTGGTCAATATTTTATCCAGTTCTACAAGCAGGTACACCAGAATTTTATTATCTGTTTGATTCAAGAACCTCTTTCTGTTGTTCAATCCTAATTAGCTTTGGATGCTAAAATGCAAGGGAGGCTGGAATAAAGTAATAAAACAATGCCCGTGCTGCCTGTCGCTGAAAGCAACGCTGCTGAAGAAGACTGGGGATACGTGTTGCAGAAGTAATCAAATTCCTGATAGCCACTGGATGTATATGGTAATGGTTATTGATGCAGCAGGCTGCTGTGCAACACAGCATGCTGCAGCCAGCAGACATTGCAGGCATTTCACTACAGCTTTAGGGGTGAGAAAGAAGAAAGCATCCCTCACCTGGACCAGAAGTGGCATTGTCAGAGGGTGGGACACATTCTGCTCTCTTTATGCCAGATTGTTTCTGGCCTTACTCCATGGTGATCCTCCAGATTCATGACAATGACACCAAGAGCAGAATCTGATTTTGAGGCTCTGTCACTGCATGCTGGAGACCACTCCAAGTAATTAAAAAAAACCCTGAATTACAAAAAATGGAGGCCCCCATTTGCTGGACTTTGTATCTCGCCTCTTTCTGCTGCTTTGTATTTCCCTGTGGTCTCATTTCCTACTTCATAAATCAACCTGCTGCCTGGTCTTGGGGATGCTGCTCTCATTTCCAAATCCTTGGACTTCCAGCTCTTACTGTATTGCATGCTGCTGACCTTCTGCCACGTTTAAAACCTGAGTATTTTATGTCCTCCCTGCCAACACAATTTGGCTTTATGCAAGCTGTACCTATATTCAGCATTCTTTTTCTCTCTAAAATCAATTTCCAGGTAGATACATATAAATGTCATCCCTTTCCTCCTCTGTCATCCAGAATATCTCCTCCTAAAAACTGTAAATTCTAGTTGATATTTCTAGGGGCTTACAGCCAATTAATGACCATCACATTTGTGATCATGGTGGAAAAGATTTGTTTCCATGTGTTATTTGGGATTAGTCTCTGTCAGAGCTCAAGGGTCCAAGTAGTGCCTCTGTCACCTCTTCATGCTGACTCTATTATCTCTTTTAGCACTGAAAAAAACCCCCATCTTATCAAATCAAGAATTCCTTTAAGGTCATGAAAATGCAACATCAGTAGTAAAACAACTATACAATTTCCTTACTGACCACACTGCAACTATTTCAAAATCTATGTGTCAAAACCTGTTCCTTTTGTTTATAAATACATCCCAAAAAAGCAAACCAGAAAAAAAAAATAATATGCACTGAATCAGACAAGACCCCAAGGAGCACACAAAGTTCATCTCTGACTGGACCACCAAGAATAAAATTTAGGTATCTTGTGACTCACAGCACAACTGCCAGAGCTGGTGAACTGCACTGATAAATACACATCCTTGTGAACACTGGGCTCAGCTTTCTTAAAAACCACTCCAAGTGCAAACGAAGTTTATCCATCCCTAGGACAATCCCTAGGGATGACAGTAAGGTGAGCTGGGACAGCATCCTCACCAACAAGGGCTCAGTCCCAAAGCATTCGAGCAAGAGCAGAGCAGTTCTGGAGATAGTAATCAGGGTCAGCCAAAGGGTCAGTGACCTCCAGACACATCTGTAGAAATGAAACAGGTTCAAGGTCAAGTCAGAAAGTCTAGTCAGTGAATTGGGTCAGGTTCAGCATCGTACATGGCCAGGCAGGGCAGATATGGCATTGCTCAGGCAGGGACAAAGAACCTGGGACTGAGCCTCATTGCATCTCCCAAGCAAAGGGGTGCTGCTCCCATGGAGACATCTCACATCTCTTTCTCACAGCAGTGTGACCCAAGGATACAGAGTGGTGGGTATCAGAGCTGGCCTTGAACATGGTCAGCCAAACCCCTGGGGCATGGGAAGATAGGCAGGTAGTGTCAGTGCACTCAGGCCCCTTCAATATCTTTGGCACAAAGCAGCCACCTCTATACTCATAACTCAAGGAGGGATGAGGCATAGGCACTACAGCTGGATCTCCATCACCCATACATGCTTTTGGATGTAGTTTTGTTCTGTTCTCCCAAAGAATGACCCAGGTCCAGCTTAGCACACGCCAGTGACCATTTCTAATGGACAGTTTGGATGCTGTCACCTTCTTTCTGCATGGCAGATAGTTTAACCATGGGGATTTGACCAGGCCTTGGATCCACAGGACAGACTCTGGCCTTTTTTTTATTTAGCATTACAGGTGCATTTACTTCTGAATTATACCAGCACATTAATTTTCCCTGTTTCTAAAAATCCTGCTTATTTCCAGCCTTCTTGTTAATCAAACATAACCAGGACTCAGAAATCCAGCAGCTTGTTAAAGTGACATGTGATGATTATCTGTTACTCCTGAAGGAGAGTGCAAGGCCACCCCAGCTCATACCTCACCTTCAACGCCTGTGTGGCTCAATGACCTCAGCCAGAGCATTACTGAGGACACACACTATAAATTTATTGACTCCCCTTTTATGGAAATAATTTGGAGAACAAATGGTGATTGCATACTGAGTTCAGGACACCTAAAAGCCAGATAGAATGTATTTGGATAAAGCAAAGTGATTGATGAGATTTGTACCAAACAGCCACCCTTACCAAAGCCGACAGAAAATGCTGAGTCTCATCAACTCTGTCAAATTAAATCAGTGATTTAGATCCTTAAAGCAGGTGCCTAACAGTTTTTTTGAGGTGAGGAAGTGGGGTAGGAGGAGAGGATGAGAATGCAAGTCAAAGAATTATTCATGGCTGCAACATTTTTTGATTAAATAATGATGGTTTGTGATACAATATGAACAAGTCCTGCTTACATTGCACCTTGCAGCATGATCTGACAGGCAACAGTAAAACCAATTATAAAAACACCATTCCTGAAATACGTTTCTCTAGATGCTGTTACAGATATCCAGTGCTGGAGGCCCTAAAATCTCCCCAGAAAGTGTTTCAAGCTCCTTATCATTAAACAGCCTTCCTTAATATCTATCCTGATTCTTTTTTGCTACAATTTAAGTCCATTACTTCTCGTTCTTCCCATCTGTAATAAACAAAAAAGCAATGATTATTGTCTTCCTCTTTGCAGCAGACTTATGTACCAAGAAATTGTTATCTTCATGTCCATCTTGTCTTTTTTTAGCTTAACCAACTGTCTTTTTTGTAATCTTTCCTCTGCAGTCAGGCTTGCAGGCTCTCAGATCTCTCCTGCTGGTTTCCCATAAACTCTCAGTAACTGACTTGTGTCTCAAAAATGAGTGCCCAACACCAGCCAGCAGATTAAATTGTCCTAGTCTAATGTGACAGACTCACTCTAAAGACACATTAAAGAATTATTTGTAAGGAATATAAAGCATATGGTTTCAACCAAGTCATCACCTGTTACTGAAGGCAGAAATGATATTGTGGCACAATAATGTGGTATAATAACCTGCCCTTCAATGGGATCTGCCCAACTAAGTATGGCTCATAATCCAGCTACCTAAAGACAAGCATCTGCATATGAGATGCCCTGCAGTATCCAACACTTCCATATGGACCTGAGCAATATGGCCCAGGCCATGATTTGAGATAATGACAGACCTCACAGTCATTGGGAATCTACAGCATCCTTGATCTCATCATCAAGTAGACATATAGATGAATCATAATGCTTCTTAGATCATCTAGTGAATATGTAGGGTACTGTAAGAGAGGCACCCACAAACACACAGGGGCTTACTAAGAATGAATATTTATTCAAACCAACACTATTTAGCACTCAGGTAAATCAAAAATAATATCACAGATTTGGATATCAGTTGGGAATACACTACAGCACAACTACTTAAGGATTAATACATTACAGCACAACTACTTAAAAGTTCCTGAGCATTTTTTTTTACTAGTTTTAAAATGGATAATAATGCATGTACACATTTACTCAGAGAAAGGGAAAGCCTCCCCCTCAGGTACCTGAAATCACTTGCTCAAGAGGGCCAAGGCTCACACAAAGATATATCTAGAAGAATTATCACTCACCAAAGATGAGGTCACTCAATCTTGAGAAGTCTCCTTAGGTGGTGCCCCAACCTAAGGGGTAGGCTTCCTCACAGACCCATTGCTCCAAGGGAAAACCTCAAACCAAGGACTTCCCAGCTGGAACTCTGTGTTTATGGACTAAGTCAGATCACACGTGTGGTCATTCACTCCTTCGACTATGTGGGACAAGACACCCCATAGGCTGGGTACCCTGTTCACTGACAGAGGGTTCCACCCCAGCAACCCCCAAATTGCCCTCCAAAACCAGGTGGCCCTGTGTCTGCTGGCAGTTCTGCAGCCCAGTGGGGGGTAAGACCAGAAATCGGCCACAGCGCCACCAAGTCTAACCCAACAAAGGTGACACAATACCTGGCCCATCAGGCATTAAGGTGTAGCTGCTTCTGCCAGCCCCAGAGAACTTAAGGGACAACATAACAGCCCCCAGCAATGGAGGTGGGGGGCAGGGTTACACCCAATGTTAATTCAGATTACTCCCATTCTGTGCATTAGCTGAGCTATAATGAATTCTATCTTCATGTTGTCTGCTTGTGGCAAAGATACAGAGTACTTGGATTCTCTTTTGCTGAAGATATAAGGAAAAGTGATTAGGCTACACTTTGGTGATTCTGCTCAGAGCTGACACACAGTGACAGACCAGTTTTGATTTTTAGTCTTGACCTTTCATTTTACATGAATGTAACATGGGCAAGTGAATCGTAGAATGGTTTGGGTTGGAAGGGACCATAAGAATCATCTAGTTCCAACCCCCCTGCATGGGCAAGGGCATCTTCTACTAGATCAGGTTGCTCAACTGAGCCATGCTACTAGTCACCAAAAATATGTTCAATTGGTTCTTCACTAGTTTCAGATGTATTTAAATCTTGCATGGACTGGGAGAAACATTGCTCAGTATCAGCAAGTTCTCAGTCCCTCAGATTAGATTATACAGATAACACAATAAAATAGAAAAGAAAAAAAAGGTTAAGCACAATATAAAAGGGTCTGCTGAAGCAGAAATTTGACATATCAAGAGAAGAATAAAAATATATCTATATTACAAAAAAAACCACAACAACAAAAAAGCAAAAAAATAATAATAATAATAAAAACAAACAAAAAAACCCCAACCAATAAATACCTGTTATGCATCACATAACTAGCCAGGATATTGTTGAGTTTATTTGGAACAAGAAGCAAGCATAGTTTTTTGTTTTATGTCCATGGCTGCATGGTTGCAGGTCCATCAGTATTAATGAAGAAGAGCCTGAAGAAAAGATAAACCTGATTCTTTGAACCTGAAACAAAAGTAACTAGAAGGAAATTCATGGTACTAGAGTTTTGTCTACAGGAAGTTTTCTTACATCTTTCTCTGAAGCATTTTTGTTCAGAGATCCTACTGAACTTCAGATGTCTAAATTCAAAAGCTCAGAATAGGAAGCCAGCTGTCCTACGCTCCCTGCAAAAGCAACAGAGAGAAACAGGCACCTCCAGACAATAGTTCATCCTACATAACATCAAGATGACATAATGCCTTGGAAATGTGGGACTGAAAAATAAAGGCAGGAGGGTACCATTCAGTCTGTGGTTTCTGAGTCCTGGCTATATATGCACTGTGTGTTTTCCCAGTAGTAAGGAAGAAGGAAGACAGCAAGGTGTATGAAGTTCTATGAATACATGGCATTCAAATTCCTTTCAAGTCCATGAAACTGGAACTTAAAGAAAAAAGTGATGATGGCACTTTTTCTTTTATTGAGGGTAACTGCAATCAGTTGTTATTACAGCCTTAACTCCTAAGATTCAAAAATATATCCTGTGTCTTTTAAAGACACAACTGGGGAGATGGTCAGGGAAAGCTTGGAGACTGAGTAGAATTTAAGACTTCTGTGCTTAGAAAAACATCAACTTACCTGCATGTTCAGGCATTCTCCCCATGACTATTAAATCAGCAAATATGACCTGTTTAGTGGATAGAGCTCTATTCAACATCCATTAATGGCAATGAGAAGTGTCTCTCTGACACTGGTGGAAGCCTGACATTACAGATTATTTCCTTGTGTTTAAACTCTTAAAAAAGAAAATAAATAACTATTTCAGGAGAAGAATAACATCCACAGGGACAGACCCTAAAGAGTAAAGACAAACGTGAACAGAGTTTATTTTTTTAGTGTATGTTTCAGATCTATGTAAGAAAAACATCTTCTACAGTGAAAAGAACTGACCCAAGAATCGTTTTTCATAAATGGACAGCACCGTTGTCTATATAAAAAAAAAGGATGATACATTGTTACTCACTAGGCAGAAAAAGCAAGCTCTGGAGAATATACACAGAATGAACCCACTAAAAATGGAGCTACTTCAGTATTTATTGTGACATAAAAAACAGAAGGAATTTTTGACCCACCACAGAAATATTGTTTTCTGAAGCGTTATCTTAAAAAAAGTGTAATACTGAAGTTGTGGTTTATGAAGAGAGGATGGTTCCTTTCGATGTTTTCTAGTCTTCTAAAATCATTCCACAGAAGACCTTAAGCCCAGACTGCTCCACACGTCTCCTCAGTACCTACCCAGGAAGGCATATGGACAGCAGTAGTGCAGCCTTGCACTGAAACTGGCTCCTTCCATACAGGCCAGGAACTCACCAGCCCCCCCGTGTCTACTCAAGGGACTCTGCATTGTTTGCTGGCCTCTTCTGTTCCACTGAGTCCTGTGGGATGAGCTTGTGTTGGACCAGGGAGAGCTCTGGTGTTGGGACCAGGAGACTATGAGATTGTTCAACTGGAGGTGGGCATCTAGTGCTTGCTTCTCAAACTTGGAGACATCACAATTGGGGTGCTGAGCAGTTTGGCATGACCACCTCTCAAAGATCAAGTTTGTGAGGTGGAAAAGAGGAGGAAGACAAAACTAGTTTGTGGCATCCCTAGCTCCTAACACTTCCCTCTCAGCTGGCACAGACACAGTTGTCTTCAAAGGCATTCATGTGCAACAATGCACTTTCTTCTCCTTGCCCATTGTGGGGGGATCACAGTATCAGAACATGAATTCTCTATGGTTTAGCAACACAACAAGAAGTCCCAGGCAAAAAAGCAATAAAGGAGCAGTGTTTTCTTTGCTACTGAACTTGTGAACTTAGAAAAACATTTGTGAACTCTGTTTCTCCTTGGACTTCCTGTGGATACAAATGTTTCTCCATGTTTTATACCATGCACTAAAGGGCTTGCTTTCCCTGTTGAGCACCCACTTCAAGAGAATGTGATAATGAATTTTCACCAGAAGCTAGAAATAATGTCATTAAATACATGTGGTTTCCTCATGTTGACAAAAGATTACTTAGAATCATAGAACTATTCAGGTTGGAAAAGACCCTTGGGATCACCGAGTCCAACCATCATCCCTACTCTACAAAGTTCTCCCCTAAACCATATCCGCCAACACCACATCCAAACAACCCTTAAACACATCCAGGGATGGTGACTCAACCAGCTCCCTAGACAGCCTATTCCAGCATCTAACCACTCTTTCTGTTAATTTTTTTTTTCCTAATGTCTAGTCTAAACCTCCCCTGTTGGAGCTTGAAGCCACTCCCTCTTGTTCTGTCGCTAATTACCTGTGAAAGAGACCAGCACCAACCTCTCTATAATGACCTTTCAGGTAGTTGTAGAGACTGATGAGGTCTCCCCTCAGCCTCCTCTTTCTCAAACTAAACATTCCCAGCTCCTTCAAGCGTTCTTCATAAGATTTATTCTCTAGGCCCTTCACCAGCTTTGTTGCCTTCCTCTGTACTTGCTCCAGCACCTCGATATCTCTCTTGAATTGAGGTGCCCAAAACTGGATGCAATACTCCAGGTGTGGCCTCACCAGTGCTGAGTACAGGGGGACAATTGCCTCTCTACTTCTGCTGGTCACACTATTTCTAATACAAGCCAGGATGCCATTGGCTTTCTTGGCCACCTGGGCACACTGCTGGCTCATATTCAGCCTCTTGTCAATTAGAACCCCTAGGTCCTTTTCTGTCAGGCAGCTTTCCAGCCACACTTCCCCAAGCCTGTAGCATTGCATGGGGTTGTTGTGGCCCAAGTGCAGGACCTGGCACTTGGCCTTGTTGAAGCCCATACCATTAACATCAGCCCAATGATCTAATCTATCCAAGTCTCTCTGGAGAGCCTCCCTATCCTCATGCAGATCAACACTCCGGCCTAGCTTGGTGTCATCTGCAAACTTACTGATAATACACTCTATGTCCTTATCGAGATCAGCAATAGAGATGTTAAACACAAACAGTCCCAACACTGAGCCCTGAGGAACACCACTTGTGACTGGCCACCAGCTGGATTTGACTCCATTGACCACCACTCTTTCGACCCAACTGTCCAGCCAGTGCTTGATCCAACACATCATATGCTCATCCAGGCCACAAGCAGTCAGTTTTTTTATTATAGATAGAGTACACAGGAATACAGAAAACAGAAGCTGATGCTGATGCTAGTTACTGACAGTCTCCATAGACCATGAATAAGGAGACAAGCCACGACAACTGATATTCCTAGGTTGCAACTGTATCAGAAGAAGGTACAAAAGGTGTAAAATTCTTAATTCCAGACAACTGTGCACATTTACACTGTCTGAAGATCCACTTCAGAGGTTCAAACCAGCCCGGGGTTACATTTTCTACTAACACTGGATCAAAAAGATCCGTGTTGCTGGAAGTCTGAGAAGAACCAGGCAAAGTGCAATTCCCAGATTCAGCTCTTCATATGATTCTAAGGAAATCAAACTCTACTGGCAGAAGATTTTCATTTGGGTGAAGGTCTGAAAGAAGCTTCTCCCTGTTTCCCAAGAATGATAATGATACTTTTCAAGTGTAACTTCAATCTCCTATATTATTAGATTAGTTTAATTGCACTGAGATCATTGATGAAATTTTTCATTGCATCAGTTTTAACTGTAATAATAGAATCACAGAATGGTTTGGGTTGAAAGGGACCTTAAAGATCATCTAGTTCCAGTATCCCTGCCATGGGTAGGGACACTTCCCACTAGACCAGGTTGCTCCAAGCACCATCAACCTGGCCTTGAACACTCACAGGGAAGGTGCATCCACAGCTTCCCTGGGCAACCTGGGCCAGTGTCTCACCACCCTCACAGCAAAGAATTTCTCCCTAAGATCTCATCAAAATCTCCCCTCTTCCAGACTAAAACGATTACCCCTCATCTTATCACTCTCTGCCCTTGTCAAAAGTCCCTTCCCAGCTTTCCTGTAGCCCCTTCAGGCACTGGACAGTTCTCTAAGGTCACCCCAGAGTCTTCTGTCCTGCTGGCTGAACAACCCCAACTCTCTCAGCATGTCTCCATGGCAGAGGTGCTCCAGCCCTCTAGTCATCTTCATGGCCCTCCTCTGGACTCACTCCAACAGCTCTGTGTCCTTCTTACATTGGGGTCTCCAGAATTGGACAGAGTACAGCTGGGGGCATCTCACAAGAGCAGAGTAGAGGGGGAGAATCCCCTACCTCGACCTGCTGGCCATGCTGCTTTTGGTGCAACTCAGGACACAGTTGGCTTTCTGGTCTTTTAGTGCACATTGCTGGCTCATGTTGAGCTTCTCTTCTCCCAACACTCCCAAGTCCTTTTCCTCAGGGCCATTCTCAATCCATTCTCCTTCTAGCCTGTAATTGTGCTTGGGACTGCCCCTACCCATGTGAAGGACCTTGCACTTGGCTGTGTTGAACATCATGCAGTTTGCACAGGCCCACCTCTCAAGCCTTGTCAAGGTCCCTCTGGAAAGCCTCCCTTCCCTCCTTGCTGAGGGAGGGATCAAGCCCATTGTCCATGTCACTCAATCCCACTGTCCATGTCACCAGCAAAGATGTTAAACAGCATCAACCCCTGAGGAATGCCACTCATCACTGGTGTCCTTGCTTATGAGATATAACTGTAGAAAATGCTTATTTGAAGACCAGAAAGTCAAGTCTTTCTTATCACCTTTGTCTAGGGAAATCCTTTGCCCTTGTAAAGATATTCCCATTTTGTCCCACTCCCCACTGAATGTTTTAATGATTCATTTCAAAATATCTTCAAGAGCTTTGCATGCTGCTGAAGTCAGATTGAACGAGATTATAATTCACTCTCTTTTCTCTTCTTAGAATCATAGAATCATGGAATGGTTTGGGTTGGAAGAGACCTTGACGATCATGTAGTTCCAAACCCCCTGCATGGGAAGGGACACCTTCCACCAGACCAGGTTGTTCACAGCCCCATACAACCTGGCCTTGGACACCTCCAGGGAGGTGTACAACATAAGTTGTACTTTACAGTTCCTGCTCTCCAATTCTGATCGTGCCAAGCCATGACCTGGTAGCTGTACTACAAATACATCCTACCAGACCTGTGAATTCTTTCAGGAATACGGGAAAGACCTTTGATTAATGTGCTTCCAGGTTTTGACAAAATGGAAATAAAAGCAATTTCATTTTCTTTAACTTCTTTCTCCTTACACATAATTTTACCTTCACGGTCAATATAGTTATAAAAAACACAACAGGGGAATAAGCATTTACTTTCTCATCTACTTCTGACTATTTCAGAGGCCCCAGGTTCTTTGTAACATTTAAGCAGAGCTGGCAGAAGTGACTTGTGATTCCACAGTGGAAGCCAGAAATACAGCAGGATTCTCTGCTCAGTACAAAAGGATACTAAATATTTTTTTTAAGCAAAGATATCAAACCCTGGCTGCCTAGTAGTTCAGTGCTTTTTTGAAGGTACTTGTCTATCAGCATGAAGGAAAGATGTTCACCTCTAGGGCACTTCTCATCATGGACTAAGGTACAATATCTAAGAGAAGGAGGATAAACTGTCTTCCAGAGGTATGTGCAAAGGAAACTTAGCTTGTCTTGCACTAGCTGCCCAAATTTTAAGTACCAAGTCAGATGAGATGGCACTACACTGACTACAGATCTCTACATGAAAAAAATGAGCTGATAAACTGATGAGAACCAAGTAACACATCAAGGCACAGAAATCAGAACATCCCCATGCTAAAATTCAACTATTAAGTTCATTGTGGCTTTGAAAACCTATGTGGCACCTCTACTGACACTACTTATCAGAACTAGATGAGATACCTTGGGAATGGTGGCACTGTTTGGACAATGTCCCTGTACCAGAAAGGAGTCACTCAGAAAGTGAACAGAAAAACCCTGCTGCCTGCATGTGAAGCTTTTCAGTGGAGATTTCTAGCATGAACACTGACCAAGCTCGACCATTTTGCTACTTGATGAGACCTGACAAGCTCACAGCCCAGTGCAACATTGCTTCAGGCTATACAGCTGGGACTCCAACTGGCATACTTATTTTCTGCTCCTGGTTTTCTTTGGATCCAGGCTAGGTATACATCTCCAGTGCTAATATTCCTAACTTCCCAGCATTCCTAGCCCATTAAGAGGCAAGTTTAATACCATTTCTCAAAGCTTTGACCTTTGGGCAGTGCAATTGATTGTATGTGCCATCACTGGGCACAAAGATGAATTTAAGTGTGTTTTCCACTCAGTAATAAAAGATTTCCATTCATTCCTCTGTTAAGTGAGGCCATTAAGAGAAATGGAACTCACTAGTTTATGCTGCTGTCAGAGAGGGGAAATTGCTTTTTAATCTCTGACCCCCCCAAACGAAGTTGTATCTGGAAAGAGATTTTGTTAAACAAATGAAATAGAAAAACAAAAGTCAGTATGTGATTTCCTTCTGCCATCTCTGCATTGTCACAGATCAGACTTGTTCAGCTTTCACATGCCAACCTTTGAAATGCTGAGTCCAGACCACTGTGTGTAATGTAATGGATGTTGGTAAATCTTGACTTGATCCAGTCTGAGTGCTGGATACCACCAAGATGAACAAACAGTAAGCACTACAGCTACCCACCCCCCCTCTCACCAACCAAAGCAGCTTCATCAGCAATGCCTCACCACTAAATTTGCTCCCAACCTTTCCATTAGATCCTTCCCTTCTCTTCCACTCTTGCCTTTTCCATTTCCTACTTGAGAGAGTAGGGATTTGGACTTAAAAAAAAAACAAACCAAAACTAACTCAAAATAGATAATTTAAATATTTTTCTTCCTTCCAAAATCCTACTGTCTATGGCTTATAATAAAAGAAAGATTAAGCTACCACCTGAGCCAGCTCTCTGGTTTTGATGCTCCAAATGAAGAGATGTTCAGCTGTGACTACAAATAACCCAAAAGATTTTACCTTCACATGCACCAGCACCCCACTGCATGGCATCCAAAAGTTTTAAACAAACCTTTTCCCAATCAATCTTTGATCATGCAGACCCATTAGTTACAGGAAAACCTATAGGTTTAAATAAAAGCTTGGCTCAGACCTCGCTGAGGTTGAGTTGCTGTGTTCACGCAGCTCATTTACCACTTGGACAGCTGCTGACTTGAACACAGTTTCCTATGGTAAGCAGCTGTTTCTTAAATGGGCTGCATTAAGATACAGTGAAAAAACCCAAAAAACCAGAAGCTGCTTCAAAATAGACCACTCTTAAATCTGACAACTCAGCCAGTCTTGCACAGGGAGGCAATGGAGCAAGGCAAAAAAAGAAACCGCAAGTTTTATCTCAACAAACTGCTTCTGCTATTTGTTGAGGGAGGGTAAAGGGTGAAAGAATATAATTTTTCAAAGCACTGTCCCAAACAGCCTTGCTCACTGGCCACATCACAATGACAAGACAAAAGGAGTATGGAAGTAGAGGCAGGTATGCAGCAAGGAGTTACTTCAAGGCTCCGTAGCAGCACAGACCATGTGGGGGTACATCTAACAGGCACTACAGGCAAAGATTCCTGTGAGGTAGGTTTTGAGAAATCTGGAGCAAGGAAATTAGCAGGATCTTTACAAGAGAAAGGACTGTTTGAAGCAGCAGTGCTGCTGGCAGCCACGTATCAACAGAGAAGCACTGGGAGATTGGAATTGAGAGTGAAAATCAAACAATGTGGCTTAATGGGAGAGGGAAGGGGTGGAAGGAAAACAAGTGTGATGGAAGAGAAACTGCTTTGAAGTTGTACAAATCACTTCTGAGTGCCCAGACAGAAGTTTCTGAAATGAACTGGTGTGACTGTGTTGCTGTGGACTGAGA
Source organism: Hemiprocne comata (assembly GCA_020745705.1). Taxonomy (NCBI): domain Eukaryota; kingdom Metazoa; phylum Chordata; class Aves; order Apodiformes; family Apodidae; genus Hemiprocne; species Hemiprocne comata. The sequence continues at coordinate 162,751,490 of CM036587.1, forward strand.
AACAAAAAGCAGAAGGGGACTGCAAATTGGTTGTTCTTTGAGAGATTCAGCCAATTTGGGGAGGACTTCTGTTACTAACTAAAGATCACAGCATAGAATTGTGAGGACACAAGAAAACTTCTGCTGCTGAAGAGGGGGATTAAGGCTTAGTTGTGTAATGACACAGTCACTTCAGTAATGGCTTTTGCTTGGAGTCCTTACAGAGCTCTAAGTTCCTATTGCAGCTTTAATTCAGCTCCCATCAGCTTCACAGGCAGAAACTGCCAGAAGTAAGAATAGCTTCATAATCCCCCAAATAAAACTTCCAAGTGCTAATTACCCAGAGAACAACCAAACCCAGACATGTTCATACTGGCAACATATACAGCTAAGCAACAGCATGATGATGCTGATTATAGATGCTGCATCTTATAGTTAGCAGTAGGTTATCATGAGATCTTAGTCCTGAATCTGCCTTGCAAGCATTTATCTTCTTCTATGAAGCTGTATTTGCATCAAGATATTCCAGCCATGCCAGTCCACCATGGCTTTGGAGTGCAATCCCATAATATTTTGGTGCTAAATGGCTGCACACTGCAGTTTTAAAACTATTAGCCTTGAACTGATTTAGTGGCAGTGTAAGTCAGGACCTTGGGCACACCCATAGGCAAGAGGAGGAGACAATCTTCACTGCCACGGTATTCCTAAGTAGCAAGAGCTTGAAGAGGCTAGCATGCCAGGAAATTTCAAAGACTGAGAAAGGTGATTTTCTAAACTCAAATTTCCTTTTATTTTTAAAATACCGATGAGTTATTTGTGCAAAAGTTGAAGCCAGCCCTTTATTGGTGGTCCCCAGGCAACAAGATCTCTCTGCAAATGTCACAGGTTTATGAGGCTTTTCTCCTAAAAGCTCCAGCCTTCAAAGCATCCCTCTGTGTATCCCTGAAAGCCAGACCCAGGAATTGCTTCTTTACAGGAAAAAAAAAAAATCATTGTTCTTGGACTACACAAGTAGGTCACTGAATTGTTGCTTGTCTTTGTGATGCCACTGAATCCAAATTAGCTTGACTTCCACAGAGGATGGAGGGAAGGAAAGCAACCAGCATTAATCAGAGCAACACAAGCAGCTCCTCCAAAACAAATTAGCTTCAACACTCAGCACACAGAGTCCTTCAGTCAGTGCGGCCAAGCTGAACTTAGGCCAAACTTCACATCAAAAAGAGTAATTGGTTTAATATGTATCTGTGGAGTCTGCATTTGTTGCTTTTTCTTTCTCTCAATCCACCTGCAGGAAGCTATGGACAAACTGATCAAAGTAAAACTGCTCATCTCAGCACAGCCAGCCCCTCTGTGTGATATTGATCCCACCTAAGCTTATGTCAAAGGCAGGTACTGACACCATTGGGTGCCTATTTTTTTCCAATAAAGGGACAGGTGATATGCATGGGATTCACTTTCCTTTTAAATGTTTGCATGTAATTGCTATCATCTAGACTTTACAGACAAAGGAAGGAACAGACATCTCCAGAGAGACAGTCATCAGATCTATGTTAGACATCTGTAAGATGTGACAAGACATGTGGTGGAAGCAATTCCTCCTCCTAGTCAGTGTAAAGGGAGTCCAGACACCTAACTCAGACATACACACCTCCACCACCCCTGTTTGCTCCAATAAATCCCTATCTTCCAGAAACCAATTTGACCCATGTTTAAAATTGGTGTTTTAAGATAGATGAGTGTGAATTATTTTCTCTAGGGCCACAGACAATGACATTTCAAGAGACAAATGTGAGCCATAGATATTAAATGGCAAGGGTTGTCATATCTGCTTGAGGTCCAAGAGATATGAGACCCTCACAGAAAGGAAAGGCACTGAAGCAAGTCTACTGCAAGAGATTGCTTCTTCTGGCTTCTCTCTCTCAGATTTCTTTGCCTCTCAGTCATTTTTTAAACTCAATTTGTGTAGTGAAAAGTCGGCAAAATAAAATTGTCAAGTTTCTGTGACCAAGAGAGGTTTCACATGGCAACAGGCCTCTATCCCTCTGCTCTTGGTAACAATACTCAAAATTAACATTTTCATCTGCATTTTGATCCTGCATATTTCTACCGATAAGGAAGTGGCCCAACTTAACTTTCACCTGTAGTGAAAATAATTCTAAGCATAAAAAATTATTTTGTAATGATAATAGTTTAAAATGAGGGGGGGGGAATCTGGTAATTTTTTAATTGTTTTTTTTTTTTTTAAATGTATCTTAAGAAAGCAGTAATGTTTTTAAACTTGAGGGAGATTTAGGTTAGACATCAGGAAGAAATTCTTCACTGTGAGGGTGGTGAGACACTGGAACAAGTTGCTGAGGGAGGTTGTGGCTGTCCCATCCCTGGAAGTGTTCAAGGCCAGGTTGGATGGAGCTTGAAGCAACCTGGTCTAATAGGAGGTGTCCCTGCCCATGGCAGGGGGTTTGGAACTAGATGATCTATAAGATCCCTTCCAACCCAAACCAATGTATGATTCTATGATTTCTTCCAAAGCTCTCACTAAACCTTTAATGTCTCTGGGATTCAACACCTTTTCTTGCTCAGTATTAATCACAAGTGTATCTACCACATCTTGTATTGCAGCCCTGGTATAGCAAGTACCTATCAATTAATATAAATTAAGCAGTGCTGAAATCAGAACATATACAATAATTTACAATGTCAGGGAAAAAAATAGGCGAAGTAAAAGAAGGTAATTTTTTTTCTCCATCATGGATAGCCTTTATCATAGAATCATAGAATCATAGAATCATAGAATCACAGAATCCTAGGGGTTGGAAGGGACCTCGAAAGATCATCTAGTCCAACCCCCCCTGCCAGAGCAGGGTCACCTAGAGCACATCACACAGGAACTTGTCCAGGCGGGTATTGTTATGGGTATTGTTATCTTTCTACATGGTCCATAGAGCCTCTGAAATATCTGGCCACCTAGACTCCATAGTGAATTCACTTGGTGAAGCAAGGAAGTGTTTCTATCAGGAGGTGAAATCTACATCTAAGAAGAGGGACTACAGACAATAACATGGCTGCCAATTAAAATACTCAGCATGGACTCGGGGACTTCTGTGGCATCTAAGATCAAGAGCATAGTGATAAACTGAGAACATCTACTTTCTGGAGCTGTCTGATCCTGCCTCTTATAACAACAGTGCCCAATCCTTTTGCTGAGACTGCTCATGTCTGATGGAGACACACAAAGGCTGTAACTTGGCATCTCACCTCTGTATGATGACCAGTGAAAGCTACACCTACCTCATTTTGCAGCCTGCATATACTCCTCCATTGAAAAGGGGGAAGATGTGCAGACTGATGGGGTAGGAGATGTCAGGGAACAGACAGTTGGGAAGCAGAACCATTGACACAGTTGCCCACTGCTCCCTTCCCTAGGCTGAGAGCAGGGGCTGGCTGCAGGCTGCACTGAGCCACCCAGCAGCCTTCTCCACCCTGAAAGTTGGCCACAATTTCTTTACTCACCATATATTTCCCTCATATCATAGAATCCTAGACTGCCAGGTTGGAAGGGACCACAAGGATCATCTAGTCCAACCTTTCTAGGTACTACTATAATTTATATGAGGTGCCTTAGCACCCTGAGAAGCTGAGACTTAAAACTATCCAATGTGGGGGTATCTACCACTTCCCTTGGGAGACTGTTCCAATGTTTGACTGTCCTGATGGTGAAAAATTTACCTATTATGTCAATCAGAACTCCCCAGCAGCAACTTGTGCCCATTACCCCTTTTCTTTTCCAACGCCTTATTTTCTCAAAGCTGAACAAACCCAGTTTTCTCAGCCTCTTCTTATATGACAGGTCCTCCAGTCCTCTGACCATCCTTGTGGCCCTTCTCTGGACTCTCTCCAGCCTGTCCCATCCTTTTTGTAGAGCAGGGACCAAAACTGAAGGCAATACTCCAGGTGTGGTCTGACAAGCGCCGAGTAGAGCAGGATGATGAATTCTTGTTCCCTGCTGGGGATGCCCTTTTTGAGGCAGCCCAGCACCCTGGTGGCTTTCTTTGCCACTGCAGGGCACTGTGCACTCATGTTGAGCCTCTTATCCCCCAAGACCCCTAGGTCCCTTTCCACAGGTCCCTCTCCAGCCAGGTGGATCCCAGTTTGAACTGCACTCCTGGCTTAAGTGTTCCTAGGTGCAAGACCACACACTTCTCCCTATTGAACTTCATAAGGTCCCTAATATGTTCTCTATTATTGTTTTATGGTTTTGTGCATGGGCTTGTTTTTTGGGGTTCTTTTTGGCATGGTGGGGGAGTGAAGAGTTTAGATATGGGACATGAAAATTCACACAGAGTAATAAAACACTACTGTTAGCACATGCATCTCAAGACGAAGGAGCACCTTTCAAAATACAAAATGCAGACAAAGGGGCTCAGCAAGAAGATATTTGCATTTGTTTAAACATTTATATCATTGCAGGGAACTGTGCTAGTTAAAGAAATGCTATTTACTGATGCTTTGTTATGTTAATATACAGGTTAGGACTGGTGCTCCAAGTTGCATTATTGAAGTAGTGCACTGAATCATATGCAAATATTATGCTAAATAAACAGTCACTTGCTCTTTATTCCTGGCAGAAATCCATTGATTAAGGTTTACAATAGGTCTTAAGCTTGAACGTTTCAGTGATGTTGACATTTCTGATTTCTCAATTTCTGTATACGTTTGTTGATATAAGAATACTACATACACACATATATTGATAGACATATAAATAGGGATAAGTAACAAATGCATATAAGCCAGTCTGCATTCACAGGAAAATCACATTATACTGCAGGTCGGAGGTAACAGCCAAACACATCGATGAATTGGCAGTTTAACAAAGGAAGGAAAACTACTCAGTAGGATTTACAAAACAGACTGTGCTTTTCATCTCTTAGCAGGACAGAAGAGCACAGAGAGAATTTAAAGTGTGCAGAACTATGTATGGCAGCTCCCTAGAAAGAAGTTCACCCCCAAAGCAGTCTGGTTGATCACCCTCCCAAGTCCATCCTAGCTGTTCCTAAAGCAGCCCAAATCACACGCACAACCTAGAGGGGCAACCTACACCCCACTGCATTATCCATACATATGCAACTGTCACCAACATCATTTCCCACAAAAGCCCTTGAGGAGACCAATGTGCCCAGGATCCTTCCTGTCACATTAAGGGGACAATGTCCTTTTGGATGAGCAGACATTACAGCTCATAGAAGAAGGGGTGTCATGTGCCATTTGACAAACCCCAGGCACCAGGCCAACAATTGCAGTCACGACAACTTCACCTCATTTTCTCTTCATCTTGATCAACATGTTTGAGGAATAAAGGACCTCCTAACTGGGCAGGCTATTTCAGCAGCTCCTGCTGGCTGAAGAAAGCAGATCCTTTACACTGTGCTGCGTTCATTTTCTGCCTGACTACTCTCTGACCCACTAAGCCAAAATTGTCATTAACTCATTTGCAGCTTTGCAATCGACTCTGCTGTCAAGTATTAAATTTATTCTTGTTTCATTTTAGACTTCATGCAGTAAAAATGCAACTGGCTATTCTCAAGGCAAATGCAAGATTAAATGCAGGGTGGCACACATTATCTTAAATATATGACTTTAAAACCAAAATGTAGTGAAGACCACACAGTTTCTGCAATATCAAAGTTCTAAAAAGTTGTTCTTGTTATCCACAACTGGTAAAGTATGTTTCACCAGAAAATGAGCTGTAGATAATTTTAAAATCACATTACTCATTTTTCAGTGGAGTTAAATGCCTGTAGCTCTTACACTTTAGACTGGAGGTTTGTCTCAGACCTTCACAATTCATTGTGTCCAAAGAACAATGAGAAGGCACTATGTACTCACATGGACCTCAGCTACGTTTTGTCATAACAAGACTCCAGATACAAGAAAGTCACTTTGGACTTCAACAAACCCATTCATGATTGAGGAAAAAAAGGAAACTAACAGCTTTTGTTCTGTTAATCCAAGGCAAGCAATAATTTTTTTTTCTTTGTTCACTTCCCCCTTCTTCCTCCCTAGGAAGTACTAAATACAACCATTGAACAGTTCTTTCTCGTCAAGCTGTTTTTCAAAAAGATTAATGTTTGTGTGTGTGTTTTATTCTCACTCCATTGGAAAAAAAAAAAAAAAGAAAGAAAAAAAGAAGAATGAAAAACCCCAAAACCATAAGCTCACATTGCCTTTAAAAAGTGCTGAACACCATTCTCACAGGCACTATTCACCAACCACATCATGTCTTTTGACAGTTCAGTCCTTTTTCAAAAGCACTGTTGCCTGATTATAGGGAACACTCCCAATAAGAAGCACATAGACACTTCAATGATGCACTTTTTATGACCACTTTCCAAGAACAACAGTAGCTAATTGTCAAGTTGCCTGCTGGGAAATGTCTCTTTAATATGCAAATCTCTTAATGACTGCTCCAAAGCAAATTGTCAATGCTACAATAATTTAATCATATATATTAGAAAAAAAGTTTAGCTTTTACTTAGGGTGTGCTTTATCATCTTTGCAGGTAGCACAAACCCAACGCAGCCCATGTGCCATGTGGTTCACAGCTCCATGTGTTCTTTTTATTTTAAATACTATTATTGAATGTATCCATAGGGTTTTTTTAGTCCCACTTACTTGGTGCTGACTGGCTTTTGCCAACTGCTCATTGGCTGATTCTACATTAGAAGATGCAGTCTCAATGTTGGCTTCGATACTGTCTGCAAATCAAGATAACAGAAGATAATTACAGGGTACGAACTTCAAACAAAGACTTCATACCAACAGTAATTTGGTGATTGACTAACTGGCATAAAGAGATGAGCAGCTTCTTGTTTGCAAGCTGTAGCACTACAGGCAAATAGGAACACCACCCATTTTGATGAACATTTAACCCATCAGGTGGAGGCAGTAGGACTGACAGCTCTCTGTGTGTTCCTGGATGGGATGGAGCTTAGCAGCTCATCCCATTCCCACTGAAACCAATGGGAAGACTGATTGGGAATTCAAAGGAAATCAGCTTAAGGCTGATACATTTACTGGATTTGAGTTAAATTAAAGAAGGGACACAGCAGAATGTATCTGAAATTGTCTCATTATTGAGGGATAAGATTCACCTGTGTGCAAGGGGGTTATTGACCATCCCCAGGTGTCTGTACTTGAGCAAGTCACCTCAGACATCATTACAGTCTACAGGGAGCAAGTCAGAGAATCATAGAATCACAGAATCATAGAATGGTTTTGGTTAGAAAAGACCTTGAAGATCATCAAGTCCAACAGTCAACCTAGCACACTGCCAAGTCCTTAGCAATCCATCCCTCTTTACAGTAGCAGCCTGCTGCTGATCAGATGAGACTAATCACAACCTAAAATCCTGGATCACATTTCCAAGCTGCACTGAAGGTTTGTACAGATGGCTCAGGTCGAGACACATTGTCAGAACCTAAAATTAAAGGGAGAAGAATCTCACCCTAGATTGCTAGGTCTGACATCAAGGGAAGATGTAGGAATCATGAGAAATCAAAATGAGAGTAGTAAAGAAAGATTATCAGCCACACATTGCAGCTGGCAGCTCCTCACTTCTGTCAAAGGCAACTATTTAATTCCAGAGCTCTGCATAGAAAGCAAGACACCTACAGAATAAAATGTGTTTCCAGCAGAAATATTGGAAATCTTGACCAGATTGTCCCCTAAGAGATGTGCAACCACCAATTTTTGGCCACAGTGGGAGAATATGTGCACTTGGGCTGTATCTGTGGGTTTTACAGTAGGTATTACACCATGGAGCATATGAACATGGTCAGGAGGAATTCAACTACAGGTAGAAATTTGAGAATCTGGTTCCAGTGATTTATCTAACCCTTTATGAAATGGATGAAAATTCACAGAAGATTTAACTCATTTATTCTTTTATTTTTGAAGGAAAGAACATTAATCAGACTGGCCACCTGATGAGTGAAGAAATGAGGGCTTGCAAATGAACTTTGAAAAGTGGCTGTGTCCAGATTTTGGCATTTTAAAGTGAAACTGCTGCAATTCTGTTAATGTAATTAGGCATTTCTGATAACTCAAAAACAAAACAAAAGAGCAAAGAAACTGAAACCCAACAGAACCATGGAACAAACAAACTTCTCCTTAACACTGGGAAACCTGTAAAAATCCTTGTAGTACACCTGGGAGAGATGGTTTTCCATTTCTTTTGGTTTAGATTATGCATGCTGTAGTACACAAGAAAAAAAGCTACATGGCCAGCACTTTTATAGACAGATACACCATAATTATATTTGCCATATCCAAAGATTCTCAAAGAATTTTTATTAAGGCTTTAACACTCTGGACCTTGGTTGGCATCACTGACCTCTGCCCAAAATCCTTCCTTGCATTCAGGACTCAGCAGGAAGAGATCAAAAGGATTTTAAGGAGCTCAACCTCTGTCTATGAAGAAATGTTAGATTTGCTTCTACAGAGCCTTAGAAGATCTGCAACCATACACATGCACACATCAGTGTGACAGCCTTGAAGACTTCCATTATTGCACTGATCTGAAGGCATTTCTGGAAAAGTGTCACCTTTTTCTTTTCAATACCAGTAGAAGGCAATGGTGCTGAATTACCAAAAAAAAAGATAGCCAGAAACATGAATGGAAGATTGTAGTGAGCAGCATCTTTGCCATGTAAGTTATCTACACAGGAACTACTTCAAACTGGTGTGTCTGAGAAGCAAGGTGGTCCTTGACAGTGAAGCATGGTAGACAGATTTCAACCTGTCATTTAATAATAATGGTGTCCTAGGCAAGTTTACAAGGAAAACCCTACCACTACGTCTCCACCAGTAGTATCATTGTCAATTAGTATCACACTCTTGCCTTCTTATGAAGACGGCTGAGAGAGTTGGGGTTGTTCAGCCTGGAGAAGAGAAGGCCGTCGGGAGACCTTAAAGCACTTCCCAGTACCTGAGAAGGCTACAGGAAAGCTGGGAAGGGACTTTTAACAAGGGCATGGAGTGATAATACAAGGGGGAATTGTTTTGAGCTCACAGAGGGTAGATTTAGATTGGCTATTATGAAGAAATTACTTAATCTGGGGGTGGTGAGACACTGGCACAGGCTGTTGAGAGAAGCTGTGGATGCCCCCTCTCCGGAAGTGTTAAAGCCAGGTTGGATGGGGCTTGGAGCAACGTGATCTAGTGGGAGTTGTTCCTGCCCATGCAGAGGGATTGAAACTAGATCATCTTTAATGTGCCTTCCAATCCAAACCATTCTGGGATTCTATGATTTGAAAGAGAATAGGTGCCTCAGCTCCAGGGCTGGCCCTGATGTCTTTCCAGCGAGACATTGAGGCTGACCCATAAATGCGTAATTGCTCGTTCTACATATTTTATAGGAAGAGCAGTTGAGGGATATCTGATGTTTTCTACTTAGAATTGAGAAATAGCTGAGAAGTGGTAAATCCATGGACTAGACTGGCTTTGTAGGAGGAGAAAGTGCTTGCTTTCTGAGTTTGCATGTTAGTGCAGTGCTGCTGTGCAATTGGCAACTACAAGCCCTGGTCTAATTTCCACACTGTGTATATAAGCCTCTCTGCATGTGGAAACGATAAGACACCAGGCAGAGGAACCAAAAGGGTTTATATGTTTTTATCACTGACAGGATGCATCAGACAGAACAATTTGTCACTCACCTAAGGTGACAAATTCTTAGTTTCCTAGTTGTTGACAAGTAGTTATTTCTACGGTTAAGCTTGACTACATGATGCATAGTTAAACAGATTGGTTTTGCACAAAAAATTTTCATATGTTTTGCAGAAGTCCATGAGAACTAGCTACTGGGACAACACCAGTTGGCAGAATTTGAAATTCAGACCCTGACTGCCCAGAGCTCCAACATTTCATAGCTTTCCTACAGCCAAGCTGTGACACATGTTAGGAAGGAGAGAAAAGAAGAAAAAATCAGGCAAACAAAATTGAACTAAGAACATATCCTGCTGTATTGCCATGTATTAAGATACTTTGTGATGGGATCTAGAAGGGATGGGGGGATTTGAGAAATTTTGAAGGGATGAAGGGAGTGTACTGAACACCTTGGCAATCACCTAATCAAAGTAACAGAGCTTGGTCACATATGAGATGTTTTCCAGCACCTTAGTGCAGACGCTCTTCACCACTCAGTGCCTCTTAAATGCTCATTGTCCTCAGAAAATTAATCATTTAGACACAGAAGAGCTACAGGGGACAAATTTATGAAAGATATCCTACTAAAACAAGAGTAATCTCTCTGTGCACCTCTTGGGGCAGAGAGATATCACAGCAGGAGCTTAATTTAGCTTCCTTAAATGGCCCTCCAGAGGAAGCCAGCATTTTCCGCTGCCTGCAGGGGGGCCTAAGGAGATTTGCCTTCATTAAATAAAATTAAACACTGTGAACGTCCCCTTAGAGCTGCATGGAATGGGCTAATCACATTTTATGCAACATGTTTTGCAAACACCATCTACATTTTTCCCAGCACAGGCTTTCACAAGGAGGATGGACGTGTGCTACGTGAGTTGATGTGATGTTACAGGAGGAGGCTGGACCCTGGTGGCATTGTTTTTGCTAATTTGTTCTCCTAACAGGGGAATACCAGCCTTGGAATAAGCAAACCTTCCATTAAAAACAAAATTTTAAAGATTGAAGCAACTTGTAAACCCGAGACACAGGGGAGAAACTAAAACAAACAAAAAAAACCCACCAAAATGGCTCTAAAACTCTATAAAAAGGAGACATAAATATGTAACACAATTTAACTAGGTATTTCTGCTGATTAACTCAGGAAAGGAAGGGAAGGAAAAGGAATTTGGGTCAAATCACAAAGAAGTAAGTAATAAGTCAATAATGTTAATAAATCAATGATGAATGAGCTATTTCAGTGCAACTTTGCTGAATGCTAGTGACGGTTCACAGCTTCAACTTGCTCACTTTCAGGCTCCTTGCTGAGGTACTTTGCTTTGGGATGGAGAGGCAGGTATTTCCAGAGGGGTGGTAGGATCCCAGGTAGACTGAAAAAAAGCCTGCTGGTGAGATCTGCCTTTTCCTTTCTCCTTTGGTTTTGGTCTGAAAGGATAGTGACTCAGTTCCGAAATAGGTTAGAGAACCCAGCCCTGCGTATGGGATTTTCCAAAGAGCCTGAATCCCACAACAATTTTCTGTCCTCAGTCTGTGATGACAAATTTACTGTACTGTTTGAAAACAAACAAAAACCTTAAGGCAACGTGATCACTATTTTATTAAACTGAGGGACAGGGCTGCACCAAAGCAGATGGTGGTTGCAAAGAAATGCGCCGAGGAATTAGAAAAAGATGTTTGATTTTCCAGCTAAAACACATCCTTTCAATGGCACTAGTAAAGGTGACAGAGCTCACCAGCTTTCAGATGTAATTTGATATGATTTTATGACACACTTGTCACACAGAGACAGAAATCATGATGACTCCAAGAGGTGTCTTTCAAACCTATTTAACTGTCTTCTGTGATCAAGTCCTGCTAATGACCAACAGGAGTCTTATATGTGAAATTGCTGGAGTGGCACTGGCTGGAGCAGGATTTTTGTCCTAATGTATCAAGGAATCACTTGTATGAACTGAGGCTTTATAGTAGCAACAATGGGCTGGTTTCACAAGACAGCTTTTTCAGTAAAACTGCATGAAAGAGAGGAAGGTGAGCTTTTGAATGAGAATTTTAAAACGCTCCCGCTTGGCAGTAACCAAAATGGGTCTCTTCAGGTTTCACAGTATGTTTTTATTTTTAGCACTTTAATAAGCTTAACCCTCTTTTATCTCTATAACTTCTGGCTAAAAATAATCAGTACAATGTACTGAGAAGCACAAAAAGAAAAATTTTGGTAATGTGTAAAGGTTTATTTCCTAATTAAAAGCCAGATTTGGGGTCAAATTGCTTTCAACATAAAAAAAAGAATTTTGCCCATTCCAATTGCCATGTATTTGAGAGTTTTAAGTGAGTCTCATTACATGAATGTAAGACCCTCAGGCTCTCTATAGGCACAACTGGATGTTAAGGGGAAGGAAAAATATAGCATTTCTTCCAGAGTGAAGTTTAAAATGGCTCATGCCTTGGTCATTTACAAACTTCAGTGTAAATGTCAAGTTATAAATTCCACACAGGAGAGGGTTCATAAAATAATCTTGCCCATATGCTAAACTAAGGCTAAATGGGTCACTTTGGCTTGGACTGGTGCAATGAAATACAATTTGAAGCTCCATGAGTCATCAGGAGCCATGGTTATTCCTTCAAAAGAAAGTATCTTCCACATGGTAACATACCATGACCCTCAAAGGTAAAGACTGAGGCACTGAAGAACCACTCACCCTAATTTTCCAGACAGGTCTGGAAAGATGATTTCAACTACCCTAAAATGTCATAACCAGCTCTTCCTGTTGGTTTTCTTCAGCCAACAGCCTAAAGACATAGTCTGTATGGATAAAAGTGGCTATAAGGCAATGGCCAAACACCAGCATAAATTTACACCACTTCAGCTTCTGAGTGATTTATACCGTCCTTGAAATGCATCTTGGAAATGTTAAGTATCTGCTACATATGTATGCTCTGAAAAATGGTATCACCCTGCCAGGGGTTCACCATGCCTGCCAGGAGACATCTTCCAGGGATTTAAAATTCAAACATTGTCCTATGTATATCTACTGAAAAATAGCAGATTCTACCAGAGAATAAGGAACCTCATATCATCTGCTGTGCACTAAATGGCAGAGGACAGAAATACTACCATTTTAGCAGATGCAAAACAATTTACCATTCTTTCTTACAAAGACAAGTGGTTCCAAGTTACTGGTATTTTCCACAGGAGAAGAGTCCTGAAGTACCTGAAGGGGCCTACAGGAAAGCTGGGGAGGGGCTTTTCACCAGAGAGGGCAGTGATAGGACAAGGGGTAATGGTTTTAAACTGAAAAAGGGGAGATTTAGCTTAGACATCAGGAAGAAATTCTTCACCATGAGGGTAGGAATGCACTGGAATAGGTTGCCCAGGGAGGTTGTGGAAGCCCCCTCCCTGGAGGTGTTCAAGGCCAGGTTGGATGAGGCTTGTGCAGCCTGGTCTAGTGGGAGGTGTCCCTGCTCATAGGAAGGAGGTTGGAACCTGATGATCTTTAAGGTCCCTTCCAACCTTAACCATTCTATGATTCTATGATTCTATGAAGAGTTTCCTGAGGGTGCATAGTACAGCCTCTGTCCTCATTGTTCAGTTCATTGATGATGCAAAACTGGGAAGAGTGGCTGACACACTAGAAGACTGTGCTGCCATTCAGCGTGACTTGGACAGGCTGCAGAGTTGGGAAGAGAGAAACAATGAAATTCAACAAGGTCAAATATATACTGCATCTGGGGAGGAACAACCCCATGGATCAGTACAGGCTGAGGGCTGACCTGCAGGAGAGCAGCTCCATGGAGAAGGACCTTGGAGTCTTGGTGGACAAAAGGCAGCCAATGAGCCAACAATGCACCCTTGCAGGCAAGAGGGCCCATGGCATCCTGGGGTACATTAAGAAGAGTGTAGCCAGTAGTCAAAGGAGGTCTTCCTCCCCCTCTATTCGGCCCTGATGAGGTCACATCTGGAACACTCCATCCAATTCTGGGCTCTCCAGTTCATGAAGGACAAGGAACTACTGGAAAGAGCCCAGTACAGGCCACAAAGATGATTAGAGGAATGGAGCATCTGCCCTATGGGGAAAGGCTGAGAGAGCTGGGGCTGTTCAGCCTGGAGAAGAGGAGACTGAGGGGGGATCTCATCAATGCTTATAAATATCTAAAGGAGGTGTGAGGAGGATGGAACCAGACTCTTTTCCTCAGTGTCCAATGACAGGACAAGGGGCAATGGGCACAAGCTGGAGCACAGGAGGTTCAACCTAAACATAAGGAAAAACTTCTTTATTGTGAGAGTAACAGAGCATTGGAATAGACTGCCCAGAGAGGCGATGGAGTGTCCTTCTCTGGAGACATTCAAATCCCATCTGGACACATTACTGTTTGATCTGCTGTAGGTGATCCTGCTCAAGGAGGAGGGTTGGCATAGATGATCTTTAGAGATCCCTTCCAACCCTGTTGATTTTGAGACTCATTTTTTGGTGTACACTCTCAGCTACCTACCTGAAATACCCACAGTTCCCACAGGATGCTCTCATATGGCTTTGGGTAATCCAAGACTAATTTGAATGCTACAAAACTTGTACATAGAAGGATATTATATCATGGCAAGAGACCCCATTAACTTTTTTTTTTTTTCCTTTTTCCTTTTTCTTGTGAAAAAAGGGTATTTCAGCAGGACACTTTTTTATGCAGAAATTCATGGACATGTCAGAATTTCTTTTCTCTCCAGAATAACCTCTGGAAGTAATTTAAAGAGCAAAACAGCACTCAGTCTAGCTTTGATTGGGAAATTCCAGCTGTACAGCCATAGCATGCTATTTCTTTTTCTTTGTAATGTAAACTCAACACTTATTTTTTAATTCTATAAGACATCCAAGTTAAAGAAAATATCACTTCAAACTACCATAAGGTATTTTTCTTTATACTATTTTTTTTTAAAGGAGAGGAATTCTTAAAGTAATAATTTTGGGTTTTGCAATCCAGCTCATGAATTGACACAATTTGCATAAATACTTTAATTTCAGTTACATTTTTCAGAAGTCCATTTTTGTCTACAATTAACACAACACTCACCTTCCATCACAGAGCAGATGGCATAAGCTATTGAGCCCTGTAGCTCAGGCAGCTGACCAAAGAAGTGTCTGTCTGAGTTTGTCACAGGAATAAATGAGGATGATGGGGGGTTGATTCATAGAAATAGGTATATTTTATTTTCACTTGCTGTCTGGGAAAGATCATATATTCTTTCTACAAAGCAGAGTTTACAACTTGCTTGACCTCTTTTGCTTTACATGGCTCATTTGATTTATTGAAACTACTCAAGCCATGGCCTCTCAAACACAGTCTGTGTGTGGCACCAGAATCACAGAATCATCAAGGTTGGAAAAGACCTTCAAGATCATCAAGTCCAACCATCCACCCTACAACCCCTAACCACTAAACCATCTCTCAAAACACCACGTCTAACTGTTTTTTGAACACCTCCAGGGATGGTCCCTCCAATACCTCCCTGGGCAGCCTGTTCCAAGGCCTCACCGCTCTTTCTGTGAAGACATTTTTCCTAATATCCAATCTGAACCTCCCGTGTTGCAACTTGACCCCATTTCCTCTTGTCCTATTGCTGGTCACTGGGGAGAAGAGGCCAACACCCACCTCACTACAACCTCCTTTCAGGTAATTTTAGAGGGCGATAAGTTCTCCCCTCAGCCTCCTCTTCTCCAGGCTGAACAACCCCAGCTCCCTCAGCCTCTCCTCATAGACCCAGTTCTCCAGACCCCTGATCAGCCTAGTTGTCTTTCTCTGCACCCTCTCCAGCACCTCAATGTCCTTCCTATCCTGCAGTGCCCAAAACTGCACCCAGTGCTTGAGCTGTGGCCTCACCAAGGCAGAGTATAAGGGGGCAGGATCACCTCCCTGCTCCTGAGGGTCACACTATTCCTGATACAGGCCAGGATGGTGTTGGCCTTCTCGGCCACCTGGGCACACTGCTGGCTCATGTTCAGCCAAGTTTCAGCTGTATAACACCTCCCCAGCAGAAACAAACCAACCATCTGGGCACCTTAATGACATTTACTGCTCAGTTGCAGCATCACTAGAAATTGAGAGCACAGCAGTTCCAACTTCCCAAAAAAGACATAAATTGGTGTGAGAAGAATCCTACCGGTGGCAATAAACCTCAGAAAAGGAAGAGCCTTTTCTTGCACAAAATTAGCTGGCTCATTAACTTCAAGTATACCAGCCCAATCACATTATGAGGGTTAAACACAGAACAGAAGACAAATCTTCAGGTGTTAGTAAATTTGCAAGTGTAGAGTCCTAGTGAGAACTCACCTAGAGTACTGCATCCAGTTCTGGGCTCCCCAGTTCAAGAGGGACAGGGATCTACTTGAGAGAGTCCAACAAAGGGCTACGAGGATGATTAAGGGACGGGAGCACTTGCCTTATGAGGAAAGGCTGAGAGATCTGGGGCTGTTTAGACTGGAGAGGAGAAGACTGAGAGAGGATCTAATTAATGTGTATAAATATATGAGGGCTGGGCATCAAGAAGGCAGGGACAACTTCTTTTCACTTGTGTCCTCTGATAGGACAAGGGGAAATGGATTCAAGCTAGAGCATAGGAAGTTCCACCTCAACATGAGGAACAACTTCTTTACTGTGAGGGTTACAGAGCACTGGAACAAGGTCCCTAGAGAGGTTGTGGAGTCTCCTTCTCTGGAGACTTTCAAAACCCGGCCGGATGCACTTCTGAATGACCTGCCCTAGATTTGGTCCTGCTCTGGCAGGGGCATTGGACTCAATGATCTCCAGAGGTCCCTTCCAACCTCTACCATTCTGTGATTTGGTGAGTCACTCATTACTCTTTTCCTTACAAACCAGCATGTGCCATCTTACCAGCACTGTCATCACTAGAGCTAAATTTAAAAGCCCACATACAACAAGGGAAGATGACAAAAAGTCATATTCACAGAGAACAGAAACAGGAAAAAAGTACAAAAGCTCAAGCATTTTTTGTGTGCTACCTATTATCTTGAGTAAGATTGGTCCGAGATCATGGAAGCCCACATTGGACTCCAAGAATTCAGTTGTAGCAGCATTCATCCACTTGGCCTAACATGAAACTGAGCACCTTACAGACTCATTAGTGCTGTCCAAAGCCAAGGATGAAAAGTGATAGTGGAGGCCATTACTGCTGCATTCCAGATAAACAAGGAGAGTAAGGCCAGTGGTATACAGAACTGTGGTCTTAAAATTGTTGCCTACAAGGCAATTCAGGGGAATAATGCTATGCAACTTCAGCAGCTGGGGTGGTTTACAATAAAGCTTCCTTAGACTTAGATAACAGAACACCAACCTGATGACAGGGTATATACCCAGGATGCACAAAGGAATTGGAGGTTTCTTGGGAAGTGAAACAGATTATCACAGATTCAGAAACACCCCCAGCATACCCTTCCTGCAGGGGTTGTGCTCTGTATTGATGTGTAACTGAATGTCTCAACAAGTGGCTGAAAGCAAAAGAGCCAAGAGTAGATTTCCCAATTCATCAGGAACCAATAAGAACATAAATGTACCCATTCTCATAATAGCATCCTCTGAGATCACTTAGGACACTGAACCAAATGAGAGACTTTGCAGACGACATTCAACTGAATGTAGATATTAAAGCTGTTACATTCAAAGATTCAAGGACTATTCTCCAGATGTGTTCATTTTCTGCAGATGTCCCAACCGAGACACATAACTCAGGAGAGTTTAGTTAAGGATCCAGTCGAATGAGTTCCCAGCTCAGTTTGCATCAGAGCATCTGATAAAAGACTCTCGGCTGTGGCATTCAGGCAGTCAGACTGGAGGAGGACTGTGTGGAAGGGGGGTTGATGGACCATTTTGACTCCCAACAGTGTCTACATATTAAACCAGCCTTCAGGTCAGAAAGGCAACAATGATGAAAAAGGCAACAAAGCTCAGTTGATTTCACGGGGGAAAAAAACAACAAAAACCCCCCATCCAATAAAAAAAAAATCATAAAAACCATCCTAAAACCTCCCCATATTCAAAAGCTTCTAAAATAAGCAATATATTTGCATTCATGCAAATATGTTTTCTTTTGAAGAGGGTTTTTTTAATAATAATTATCATTAGGCAATAAGTGACAATGTGGTATGTCAGTGAACACCAGCATTACTCAAGGTCTGAATCTATTCTTCTACATCATGAAGTTCTTCCGAGACCGAAGGAAAGCACCAACTGCTGTGTTTGTATTTATCTTGGCAGGTCTGTGAGCTCTAGCCTGACAGATACCATGTAGTTATGTTTGTAAAGTGAGGGAGCATCCACTTTAGATCATGTTATGAAGTTTCTTCACCTTATCATTTTCAAATATGAAATGCCCAGACTTCAAGAGTGGAGAGAAAGTTTAGTAGCACCTAGATCTAAGTCTGGAAAAGTAGTGGAAGGAAAAGTCTGAGGAATAAGTAAGGTCTTCTTTCAGCCAGTGGGATGTGCTGTGCAGAGATTGATTTGCATGCATTTTGTCTGGACAAAGAGGTAGAGGATGGGTAAATGAGTTCCTGCACTCTTAAAATAGATGGCCAGTATGTGATTTTGGGATCTCTTCCCATTTTAGGAAGCTAGGGAGGTTACAGATACACTGGAATAAGACTCGTTCCAAAACTGTCTGACAGAGAAAGAAACGTGACTTTTAAAAGTGTAAAATGTTTTCAGCCCAATTTTGGTCTTTCCTTGTGGCTTTGAGAAGTGTGATGGAGCTGGATACAGTGATGTAAGTTGTGGAAGTTGAATTAGATCAGTTTAGATAAGAGATGTAGATCTTGTGTGTTATTTTGGCATCACTAGTATGGTTACATAAATAGGTAGGATGGAAAAACAGCTCTTCTGAAACAAAAACAGCATTTTTATATGCCATGGGGGAAAAAAAAATAAAATAAAGCAGGAATGTGTGTATTTATTCAGGTCATCTTTATTCTCTGCTACAAGACAAACAGAAATCTACCGAAGTGGACAAACATGCACTTCCCTTTACCAGGTACAAATACCAATACTGGCAGCTGTGCTGTTGATACTTTCTTCAGAGGAACTGAGGATTTAAGGATTTCCTTCCCCCTAACACCAGTTCTAAAACTGATTTCATGGAACTGTGTTTTTTTTATCCCAGCAAGGCCAATGAAAGAACAATCTCACACATGTACAGTAGTGATGTTCAGTATGAAACACTGAGAATATTTCAAGCTGTTGAGGCACTTGTAGTTCAGTTGAGTGGCCTTCTATGAGCATGGAAAGGCCTGACTGTTGCTCTAGCAATCACCCCCAATGTCATTTACTTCCCACAGAGCCAAGTCCTTAATCCTTGCCTTGGATGCTTTGGCTGAAGAACCCTTCTGCTACCATGAGAGTATAGTTTAGCAGTGCAAATGGCCCTCTTCAATCCATCTTGAGATCTTGACATTTGTACATCAGGTCCCCAAAGTCATCATCAATGCACTTCAGAGACTCCTGGATTATTCATGCCCTGTAGTGTTGTCTCTCCAGCAGATATTGGGGTGGCTGAGGACCAGAGTCTGCAGACATGAGGCTGTCTGTAGAGGGTCTCATTCACTTTGCCTGTCCTGTTTTTAATCCTAATCCAGAACTCTCCATCAGCTTCTCATCCATCCCCAGGCAAAGCTCTATGCACTCCACCTGCTCTCTTACTTAAAGAGCAACTCCTGCTCATCGTCTTCCTATCCTGTCCTTTCCAAAGAGCCTATATCCTTCCAATGCACCACCTCAGTCATGGGAGCCATCCCACCACATCTCGATGATCTCAACAAAATCATAGCCCTGTACATTTACACAGATCTCTAACTCTTCATGTTGATTCCCCATACTCTGAGGATTACTGTACAAGCACTTTAGAGATGCACCCCAGCATGTTGAGCTCCTGGAGAGAGTTTGGGTTATTTGTCCACAACAGTGCCTTGTAGGCACTTGGCTGTCTACACACAAGTGCTAGGGGTGAACCTGCCCAGACCCCATTGTGATGGCTTTGTGAAGTCTTCTTGCCACACAGATCCATGCTCTTTACTCAGCCATCCTGTCTGTTGCTCCCTCCCTCATTGTCACCCTGTCCCTTCCCCCATCATTTCTAGTTTAAAGCCCTCCTTTTAAGGTCAGCCATCCTATTGGTGAAAATAGTTTTGTCCTGCCTAGTGAGGTGGATCCCATTTCTCTCAAGCAGATTCTAACTGCAAACTGAGGCCTGTGCTTATAGGACCCCAAACCATGTTGTCAACACCGATTCCACAGCCAATTATTCATTTCTCCTGTTAGTGCCCTCCTTACACCCTTTCCATTCACCAGCACCCTCTGTGATGAAGCTCTATAGGGATGCTTTTGCCAAGAGCTCCTGCAAGATTGTTTTGAACAGACTCTTTCTGTTGATCCAAAGGTTACCTAGGCCACTAGCTTGTTTTGGCTTCCAGGGCTTGGACTCACTGGTAGGGTAATGCTTAGTTAAATATTTGTATCAAAGAAATGTCATGATTTGGAACACAGGCATATGGTTTATTTGGAGAAGACTAAAAGTCACAGAGATATGCTTACCTGAGTCTGCATTTCCCCTCATCTATCTCCTCCTAACATGACAGAAACTGCTCTCTACCCTCAGCAATGTTATGGATGTGTTCCCCCTGTACACAGCACTGGTGAGGCCTCACCTCGAGCACTGGGTGCAGTTCTGGGCCCCTCACTTCAAGAAGGACGTTGAGGTGCTGGAGCAGGTCCAGAGGAGAGCAACAAGGCTGGTGAAAGGACTACAGGGAAAGTCTTCTAGGGAGAGGTTGAGGATGTTGGGGTTGTTTAGCCTGGAGAAGAGGAGACTCAGGGGGGACCTCATCACTCTCTTCAACTACCTGAAGGGAGGTTGTAGTCAGGTGGGGGCTGGGCTCTTCTCCCAGGCAACCAGTGACAGGACAAGAGGGCACAGCCTGAAGCTGCTCCAAGGAAGGTTTAGGTTGGATATTAGGAAGCACTTCCTCACGGAGAGGGTGATTAGACATTGGAATGGACTGCCCAGGGAAGTGGTGGAGGCACCATCCCTGGATGTGTTCAAGGCAAGGCTGGATGTGGCACTTAGTGCCATGGTCTAGATGGTGTGGTGGTGTTGGTCATAGGCTGGACTTGATGATCTTAAAGGTCTTTTCCAGCCTTGGTGATTCTGTCATTCTGTGATCAAGGAACTGGTCCACATGCTAGGATAAATAACTTTAGTTTATTTTAACAACTATGGGTTACTCTGCTTATGCCATGCATGGACCAGACAAGCTCTTCCCAGTAATTCTCTTCACCTCAGGCGAACCAGATAGTACTTTACTCTGCAACCCTGGTAGCATTTTGCTGAGTGCACCTCACCTTCCCTGGATATATATTTCCTTGTGTTTTCTAAACAAGCACACACAGAGAGCTTTCATTTAATGCATATAAGAGGAATGAAAAAAAAAAAAAAAGAACCAGCCAAAAAAACCCAACAAAAACCCAAAACCAAAAGTGCCAGAAGAACTGCCTCTTATTATCCTTGTTTTTCAATCTTCACTGTGGGGGTTTCAACTGCCTTTGCCTCCTGATTCCTCATCTTACTTCCATGTAATACAAACGTCAAAGATAAACAGTGGGACCTTTCAATAAGGTTGAGAAGATACCTTGCCTGGCTGCCAGGCTGAAAAGATACTCTTGAAGAAACTATTAAAAATCTACTGCAGTGAAACAGAAGGAAGAAGGAACGTGTCAGATATAAAAGCAACAAAAACCTTATGTCGGCTTGAAGACAAAATGTCCTACTTAGTCTAACGGTTTCTCACAGGCAAGTTAATACTGGGGTCACTTCTATGCTTGGGCAACATCTTAAAATATTAAATATTGCCTTAAGAAAAGGAGTTAAGGATCTTGAAGCTAGCTGATGAATGTTGTCGTGTCCCTCAAGGCACCAACATCTGATGAGCTTTTAGAAGATGAAAAAGGC
The DNA here is from genome assembly GCA_020745705.1 of Hemiprocne comata. Classification (NCBI taxonomy): domain Eukaryota; kingdom Metazoa; phylum Chordata; class Aves; order Apodiformes; family Apodidae; genus Hemiprocne; species Hemiprocne comata. The sequence continues at coordinate 162,773,166 of CM036587.1, forward strand.
TCCAAAATTATCCATGTAAAAAAATAAGCGTCCAAACAAGCATAAATAACAACAACAACAAAAAGACAGTTGGGTTTAGATATAATCTTTATTTTTATCTGCACCTGTGAACCTGAGTGGTGTTTCTCAGTGGGATGCAGCTAGTTCATTTCACTGTGAAAGGAGGTATCTTATGCTAATGGAAACTTGCAAAGGTATGAGCTTGGCAAAGAAATCCAGAGTGATTAATAAACAACAGAGAAGAGTTTTGCCTTTTATGATCTATATATGGCTGTCTTAGGACTTGATCCAGCTTCCAGGAACTCTTGTGAGAACACCAGCTGAGCACTGCAGGCTAGAATACCTCAAAAAATCTTGCTTCTCTGAAGTTTAGGTCCCTCAATGTGGTGTTGGGACTATTAGCTCTCAAATTTGGAAATAGTTGCCTCTGATGCACTGCATAGTATTATCACACATACAAAAAATAAGAGCTAGCTACAGAAGAAAAATCTAATTGTTCTTAGCTGCATCAGAACACAGCAGTGACAAAGACAAGGGCCAGAGGGAATTTAAAAGGAGCTGATCTACTGTGTCTTATCCCTCTGTTCACAAGTGGTGGCTGCCAGTGATGGGCTGCTCTTAAAGAGAAAACCAGGAGTTACTCTCATCTCTTTTTCCAACTTTTCCTCACCATGCTGCTAGCCATTGGAAGCTGGAGAGCAAGAGGAGGTCAGCTAATTGACAGAAGCTTCAGACTATGCTTGTGGGCACATCATGATGTTAGGCTACTGTAAATTTAATCAGACACACCCTGCAATGTGGAAATAAAATTCCACTTAGGAGAAGCAAGCTGCTTAATTTTCTCCACCACCATTGATAATCATAACAATAATTGCTACTAATATTGTTTTTTTAATTACAGTTCCAGGTAGAAGAGAAGAATTGGATGCCTTTCCAATTATTGTTACATATTCTCCAGCTTCTTTTTACAGCCAAAAGGGAACAGATTAATCTCATTGCAATTTCTATTTTATGCTAAAGATGCCAGATAACTACCCTTAATATGAGAACTCTATTGCACAGGGCAGCTTGTCAGATCAAAACATCACCAGATGTAAGAAGTGCCCAAAACACAGGAAAAAGAATCACAGCATGAACAAACAGCTGCTCACAAGGGAGCACACAACATCTGATTGGAATGGTGCAGGAGGGTAATAAAGCTCATACTTTGACAGTGATGCCTACCTATTGTGTCTCCTTGCTCATGCACCATGGAGGCCAGGTCTTTGATGATCTGGTTCACATCCAACATGTCGCTCTGAAAGGACAGGAAATCTAACATTAATAATGACTGAGTAATATCCAAGTGTAAAAGGTGTGTTCCACAGTCAAGCTTTGCAAGGAAGAAAAACAAACCCAGAAACCTTGTCTATGAAGAATAATGCTCAAGTAGTAAATCAAAAATTCCCTTAAACAAAGCCATGGTTTGCTGGATTTAAGTCACCCTGTTGACTCATACATTTTACAAGAAACAAGTAAATTAACAGATTATATGGTTGCTTTTCAGAATTGTAGAGAATTCAGAGAGAAAACAAACAAACAATAAAAACAAGACCAGCAAACCCTTCTCTTTCTAAAAACCTTATTTTTTTATGTAGGCCATTCCATTGAGAGTGGGGATTCTTACACAGAAAGAGGTCATCGTTCAGCATAGGATCCATCTGATAAAATACTACTTGGAAACTGATGGAAATATGATAAAAATCCCACTGAATTAGAAATGTTATTGTTAAGGCAATAAGGAAAGAGCTGTTTGATGAATGAATTCATTCATACATTTTTCAAGCGTTAAAAAAAAGTAACTAGATTAACATGGAAACATTCTTAGTTTAAACTCAGTCAATTGTCAGAGAGTTTGTTTCCCTCATTTCTGAACACTTAGCATGTAGAATAGAAAATATGAGCATTAATTGACTTCATATTACACTGGCTTTCATAAAAAAAATAATCTAGCAATAATAGACACAGTAACACAGATACTGCTAAATGCACTACTACCAGTAAGGCAACATTAGGAGAGCAGAAAAAAGAGACACTCAAAGAAGATGCATTTTGTTAAACTGTACAAATCACAGATGTGAGGTTGGCATGAACCTTTGGAAATCATTTAGTCCAACACCCCTGCTCAAAGCAGGCAATTAGAGAAGGCTGTTCAAGACCATGTCCACTTGGTTTTGTGTTTCTCCACTGACAGACTCTACAGACTATATGGCTCAGTAATTAATCTGTCTGCTTGGGTCGTGTTGCAACTTTAGTCCAACATGCCACAGGGTCTGATTGCTTCCACCCCACTTTTAAAGAACTCAGCTCCCCTACTGACAGATTTGGAAAATGTTGCAAAATGACTCCATGGCCTTCTACTGAAGTTTGGTTTGAGAACATAAGTGGCTTGACAGTTAATCATATCATGCAATCCAATCGCGATGAAGTCTGGGAATCCCACTGTAAATTCTAGAATATACCAAATTGTTGAATAACTCAAGAAGCAGGAGAAACAAAAGGTTTAAAAAGCTGCGAAAAATCACAATAAAAAAACCAAACAAACCAAACCCTCAACCAAAAAACCCAAAGCAAAGACTTGGGAATGCATCACAAAATGCACTTCATTCATTCACTTGTCAAGCATAAAGAAGCTTTAATTATGTATGGTATTATTCATAACTTGTAAATACTGCAGAGTGTTTTGTAAAAGCAATGAAGTTTAAGTAACTTGAGATTGCACTTGAGCACTGTGGCAGTAAATCATTGCCAGGCAATGAGGAGAAATTAGTTGTGATTTTTGGGGGTGAGGGAGTTATTTGGGGTTTTTTTTTTGGTAAAAATATTGGAAAAGAGAAAGCTAAAGTTTAGCAAAATGTGAAGAATTGAGAATTCACTTTAATGGGTTGTTCTGCTCTCATTTAACTGCTTAGTAAAAGATGATTAAGGAAAAATTATGCAAACAAATGATAATAATAAAAAAACCCCAGAATGCTCATTTGTCTCTCTTGCCTAAATTGCCAGTGACATCATTCTTTAATTTCTGTTACTTGCAACACTAACAAAATTGTTCTACCCAGTCTGGTTCATTTTGTTCCGCTCCTTTCCAGTGCTTTAAGTGAACGCAGCCTAAAACTCATGACCATGTTTTGAAGTTATATTTGGTTGTACAGAGGTTATTGTAATATATGCAATTATACACCCCATCCCAAGGATTTAATAGAATCATAGAATCATAGTGGTTGGAAGGGATCTCTAGAGATCATCGAGTCCAACCCCCCTGCTGCAGAAGGAACACCTAGGGCAGATCACACAGGAACATGCCCAGAGAGGTCTTGAAAGTCTCCAGAGAAGGAGACTCCACAACCTCTCTGGGCAGCCTGTCCCAGGGCTCTGTCACCCTCACAGTAAAGAAGTTTTTCCTCATGTTGAGGTGGAACTTCCTGTGTTGTAATTTGGTCCCGTTTCCCCTCGTCCTATCACAGGGCACCACTGAACAGAGACTGGCCCATTCTTGACACCCACCCTTCAGATATTTATAGACATTAATGAGGTCCCCTTTTGCATTGGAATAAAAGAAGTGAGCAATTCAGTCTAGGAAAGATCAGATGATAAATTGACTCCTCCTAGGGTCCTCCTCAGCTAATTTAAATGCCAGCATCTGGGTTGTCTGCCTACTGATCCCCAGATATTATGGTGAAAAGGGGAGAATGGGAAAGGAAATTCAATGCTGTGTATGAACAGTACTGCTTCAGATTTGCCATTTATAACCAGGTACTTGGGATGAAACAGCCATCTGCTGCTGCAGAGTTTAGCTCCTTTTCATAACATTGTAACAACACTTAAAATTATTGTTTAGCAAATATGCATTAGTTAAAGACAGCCGCTGAGCTGTTAGGAAGGAAAAAATGCAACTACTGTATTTAAGGAAAAACAAACGGGGGTGAGTTGTAAAGCACAGAGCACAGAGCAATCTGACCCGAAGCAAGGAATCTGTTGAATAATTTAACCTGGCAATATGAAGTTTCCAAGTCCCTGATACATGTAAGCAAAACAAAACAGAAAGTAGAAGAAAGAAAAATAGCCAGAAATAAAGACTCCCCACAGCAGAATATACCTAGGAGCTATGTTCCTGTTCCTTCTTGCCAGGTGAGCTCTATCACAAAGTACCTCTGAACTTGCCAGGCATCAGAGTTGGTTAGCAAAATCAAATTGTCTTTGGTTTCTCCCATTTGCTCATACTATGCAGAATTCACAGTGAAATACAGCTCCTCATAAATCTCTTTGACTCTGCAGAAACCAGGAGGGCAACAGCTATCTACTGTTCCAAAAATGCTTTCTCTCTGCCAGCCACCTAGGCTGGAGTTTCCTGGGTTTTAATCAACATCAGTTTTTCCTGCCTGGCAACAATTCACTCCCTACATTCAGCAGCAAGAGGGAGACATTTAAATTGATTCATATATATATATACACACACATCTTTATATATATATATATATATACACACACACACACATCTTTTTATATATATATATACACACACACACACATCTTTTTATATATATTATTCACCAAAAGAGAAATCTATCATACATATTAGTAGACTGGATTTAATGTCACCCATGCTGGAACAAAAAGGATTAACAATAGTCAACAGTAAAATAGGGATGGCTAAAAGTAATGGCAGCAAGCAAAGATGACCAAAAAAAGCAGAGAAGTGCCAATAAAAAAGTCACATAGATAAGAAAGCCAGAGAAATGAAAGAGGTTTGGACCCTAAAGATCTGAAGGAGTAACTCTCACTAGGGAAAGTTAGTTTGGAAACTTCTTAACAGAAAGGACTAGGTTGAAATGGCACAACTATTTGAGTCATTTAACCTGACTCGTTAAGTGAATAATATCACTGCAAAGTACTGACATTTTAGAAAAAAATCTGAAATTCCAACTCTGGCACAGAAACAGTCAGAAATATGATTTTTCAGGTAAACTAGAAATTTCAATTTCCCATTTTTTACTTTAACAATACCACAATTCCAACATTTTTATAAATAATCTAGGAGCAATCTGGGTTGTGAAACCCAGACGTTGTTACCAAGCTGGGAATGACCTGGCTGGACTTGATGATCTTAAAGGTCTTTTCCAGCCTTGGTAATTCTGTGATTGTGTGACCTAATGATAAATCCCAGCAGCCCATTTCCCTGTGGAATTAATATTACTGAGGTATTTGCCAAGACAAAGAAGTAAACCTCCTCTCACTTTCATGTTTAGTGGGGTGAAGATTTATCCATACTGAAAATTTCTAACATAGCCCTGATGTTAATGATATTCTAAGGACACTTCTGTGTTCCAGCCACAAGAACAATGTTAAATAAACCAGAGAGGGGAAACATGCACTCCTCAAAAGGACACAGAACAAGCATGTGCTGTCAATAATTTCTCTCTCACATTTAGCCAGATCCCAGCTTCCTTTAGCAATGTCAGGTCAGGTCCTCAAGGGAAGAGTCACACTTACTTCTGAGAATGCTTGCCAAAGGTTTGTGTAAAAAAAGGGATCAGAAATATCAGTGGTTTATCTTTTATAGAACATGTGATTTTGTGTGCACTCACAAACCATCCTTCCATTTTTCTGAAGGACTACAAATTAACTTCTAACCCGACCCAATGTTCTGGTGATGCTGAATTCTACAAGTGAGATCTCATTCTGCTCCACCATCCACTCAGCAATAAGCAGGCAGGAGAGCTATAAAATAAAGCTGAAGGAGATTCTGAAAGATGTAATATAACATCCATGTTTGTATTTCTGTATACGGAAGCACTTCAAAACAAATAAAGTGATTGTTATCTTTAGGGAAAACAAAACAACAAACAAAAATACTCCCAAACCAAACAAAAAAGCAAACCAAAACAAAAACAAAGCTCCCAAAAAACCCCACAAAAAAAACCCAAAACAACCAAACACCACGACAAACAAAAAACGAAAAACAAAAAGCCTTTTGTAACATCTGGCACGTTTTACCTAAGTGATGCTGAGCTGCTGCTCATGTATTGTCCCATCTGCAACACCCTTGGGTATCTTCTAGCCTGTGGTCCAGCACATGTGAACTACAGATCCAGAGCACACAAAAAGACTAATCAAAGCCTGGTGTTGGTCTCTCCCCCTTGTCTTCTGTGAGACAGGGGAAGGAAGAGAAAGGGAAAAAAAATGTATAAAATGTGAACAAACTTCTCTGGTGCTAGATGGGCAAAAAACTAAATCTTGCTGCAACAGCCTTTCGACAAATATTTTTCTCTTGTCTATGGCTGGGGAGAAAAAAATGACATTCTATAAATCAAACTGATTCAGCCTAAGGAACAACAGACCAGCAAAAAATTGTTTTGAGGGCAGAAGCTATCCAGAACAGCAATTACAGACTGAGTTAGATCTCCTCTGGGACTGCACAACAGCCAGTGTGGGGAATTTCTCTCTCCCTCTTGCTCGCTTGTGCGCGCGTCCTCATTTTTGCTGTTTTAGTGGTCAGTGTCATCTCCACCAGCGTAGCACTGCACTGCATAATTAACATAGTTGTGTCAAGCTTCAGAATGCTAATCTGGCATCTACCTGGGGACAAAGGGCTCAAGAAACATGACATGAACAGTGTTCCTGTCCACCAAATGCAAAACGGAGAGGCTGTGGGAAGCGAGATACCTTGAGTGTGGCCAGCAGTTCGAGGGAGGTGATTCTCCCCCTCTGCTCTTGTGAGGCCCCACCTGGAGTACTGTGTCCAGTTCTGGAGTCCTCAACACAAAAGGGACATGGATCTGTTCAAATGAGTCCAGAGAAAGGCCACAAAAATTATCAGAGGGCTGGAGCACCTCTCCTATGAAGACAGGCTGAGAGAGTTGGGGTTGTTCAGCCCAGAGAGGAGAAGGCTCCAGGGAGATCTTATAGGAGCCTTCCAGTGCCTGAAGGGGCTACAAGAAAGATGGGCAGGGACTGTTTACAAGGATGTGTAGTGATAGGACGAGGGGCCATGGCCTTAAAGTAGAGCAAGGTAGGTTTAGATTAGATATTAGGAAGAAGTTCTTTACAATGAGGGTGCTGAAGCACTGGAACAGGTTGCCCAGAGAGATGGTGAAGGCCCCATTCCTGGAAACATTGAAGGTCATACTTGACCAGGTTCTGAGCAACCTGATCAAGTTAAAATATCCCTGTGCATTGCAGGGGGGGCTGGACTAGATGACCTAAAAAGGTCCCTTCCAGCCCCACACATTCTATGATTCTATGATCTCATCAGACAGAGGTGAGGCCGTTGCAGAGGGCACGTCAACAGGGATGAGTAAAGAAAGATCCTGGAGCCAGCCAGCTAGTAATATTATTCCTTGAGCCTTAAGTGAGAAATAATGCAATGGCATGTTCAACTTACTATGTTGTCTTAGGTGTAAATATTTTAGCAAATTTCTGTGTAGTGAACAGGGCAAGGCTGGTGGGTGAGAAGACCAAATTAGTCTGCATATTTGGAGAAGCAGCAGAAACAACTTCTACAGCTGGACTGGCCAGAGCAGAAGAGGAGCACTGTATTTACTTGTCTTTGTCCATTCTAATGGACATCTCACAGATTAGATACAGATGTGGTTATGATTTATTTTAATGATCTCCTATAATGAATATGGACACAGGACCTCCAACACACCTTCTCTACCACCCTCAGTGTGTGTCTAACCACCAGCAGCAATCTGAGCATGACTGGGAATGGTAGGTAGTTAATTTGGAAAACACCTTTCTTCTTAGACATCAAATGGCATTTGAAGACATGCCTTGAAGCCTAGGTTGATGACAGGTGTCATTATCTCTGATACTGTCTAAAATTCTTGGGAGGCATGGGGGAAGGGGGCAACAACACATTACTCTGAGATGTGTTCATATCTTTAAGCCACCTTTTGCACTACGCCCTTTCTCTGAAGTTTCATAACCCTACATCTGGATCACATTACCAGCAAACATGCATTGCTATCCCTATCTCCATGGGAGACCTTATAGCACCTTCCAGTACCTGAAGGGGCTACAGGAAAGCTGGGGAGAGACTTTTCACCAGAGAGGACAGTGATAGGACAAGGGGTAATGGTTTTAAACTGAAAGAGGGGAGATTTAGGTTAGACATCAGGAAGAAATTCTTCACCATGAGGATAGTAAGGACTGGAATAGGTTGCCCAGGGTGGTTGTTGTTGCCCCCTCCCTGGAGGTGTTCAAGGCCAGGTTGGATGAGGCTTTGTGCAGCCTGGTCTAGTGGGAGGTGTCCCTGCTCATGGCAGGGAGGTTGGAACCTGATGGTTGTTAAGGTCCCTTCCAACCTTCACCATTCTGTGATTCTATGACTCAACACATGCACATACATGGGAGTATTTATACAGGCATGTGTAGACGTGTATTCTTGTGTACCACCCACCCCCCCCCGTATAAATACTGACTGTATATAAAGATGCACTAATAATTTTAAGATCTAACTTGCCCCAATATATGCAGGTGTTAAATGAGCATTTGAGGCTTAGCAGATTGCAGAGCTACAAACACAGCCTATTTTTTCTACAGTTGCACAAAACAGACCTTAAATCTTAGGCTTTTTTTCCTGGCTAAACACTCTGGTACAAGGTAAGCATGAACCCTGATATGCTCTGATAATAGGTAAGCAAACAAACAAACAAAAAAACCCCAACACAACAAAAAAAATGTTTGCCTTGCTTAGTTTTGATTAAAAAAACTTGAATTAATTCCATTTTGCCTTCAAGTTAATGGCTTGATAGCTCGATATCAGGCAGAGCAAAGGCAAGAACAGCTCTCATCAGAAAACCAAGAGGCAACACCTGTTTGGGGAGCAGAGGAATTATGCAACAAAGTCAAGGTGCTGAGCAAATGAAGAAATGTTTCAAAATCTATTTGTTATGGAGGAAAACGTGTGCATCTACATATTCTGCAGTGCATCTTCCCTCCTCCATCCCCACCTCTCTCCTCATCCCCTAGACAATCAAAAGTCCCTGATAGCGAGTTGCCCACATAGAGGGAAAGATGAAGGGAGATCCATAAACCAAGTAAACAAAGATATCCCCTCCCTGGAAGTGCTCAAGGCCAGGCTGGATGGGGCTCTAAACAACCTGATCCCATGGGAGGTGTCCCTGCAATGCAGGGGGGTCAGAACTAGGTGATCTTCAAGGTCCTTTTCAACCCGAACCATTCTATGATTCTATGAAGAGAATCTGAAGAGCACTGCTCTCCTGAGCAGAACATCTGAGGAGAACATCAGCTCTGCTCTCAAAAAGGGGGCATACCACAGTTTTATTTCCCTTCTCTCAGTGTCTGATGTTACTGTGCTTTGTGAACAGAGCTGTTGCAAGCCTCTGGCATGTCATGATGCATATATGGAAGGAATAACACCAAAAATGCATTAGACTGATCACACCTTATTCTTTACACTACTTAGGTTAGGCATTTCTTTTGTCAGAGTCACAGAAGAAAGTATCTGAACCCACACTACAAATCCAACCTTTTGCTCTCACACAATCAAGCTTCTAGCTACTTAACACGAAAGCAAGATCAATATTCTTGTACCTCCAACAAACCCATGGGTTGTATGTGAAAGAGATTCACAGAATCACAGGATTGTTCTGGTTGGAAAAGACCTTTAGGATCGAGTCCAGCCATAACCCAACTCTACCAACTGTTAGCCCAACTCTACCAAGTCCAATGCTTAAACCATGTTCCTAAGCACCACATCTACATGTCTTTCAAACACCTCCAGGGATGGTGATTCCACCGCCTCCCTGGGCAGCCTGTTCCAATGTTTAATTACCCTTTCAGTGAAGAAGTTTCTTCCAATATCTAATCTAAACCTCCCCTGGTGCAACTTGAAACAATTTCCATGTACTCACAGGCTCGTATATGAGAGGGACTCACATTCCTTCTGTTTTCTGTTGTGCTAGAAAGGTTTTTGTGGGATTTTTGGCCAACTAATCTGCTCCAGCTCCCTTGAATTGAATTAAGGAATCCATTCCAAGGTAAATTCACTTATGTTTATGGGGTAATCAGATGGCACAACAATAAAAGACCCAAAAAGAATAAACACAACTAGAGATAATCAAATGCCTGACATCATGGCCTTTATATTGTAGAAATAAAAATACTCAGTGAAGAAGAAAGGTTCTCCCAATATGCATTAGAAATCAGATACAGGTCACGGCTTAGGGTTGGTGAAATTTGCTGGCCTGACACCCTGAGAATGTCAATTAAATACAACTTAAAATGTAAAAATAAAAGCCACGCCAACAAGAGAAGAAATCTTCTCCCACAATTATCAATTGTTCACAGTCTTGTTTGAGGAAAAGCTGCTCAGTCCTTTCTGCCCGAGCTGGATGATAAACACACCAACTAGATGCAATTGCCATGGACTGGTTCATGGTGGGAACACCTACCCACCAGGAAATATTAAACTATATTACACAGTTATTTTATATCAGCTTTTTTTTTTTTTTTTGACAATGGGAATGCTTCTTGGGGACACTTAGTCTTTTTTTTTTTTTTTTTTAAAAGACAATTAAGTACATTTAATGTTTATGACTACATCTCACCTTTTTTTTGGTAGCTGTTCAGAAGAAGAAAGTCTCCTGAGCACTAAGTCACCGAAAATATGGAAATCCATAAGCAAATTCCAAACTCAGTATCTTACACACTGACTTGTCCTTTAGCATCTCCTGCTTTTTGCCCCAGGCTGCAATGTATAAACTAATATGAGTAGTGAGGGGAGTAGGTGTAATCTATCACACTGACTGATACCAGCCCCAGGAAAGGTAGTTTATTGCTGGTGGTGTGTTAGCTTCAAAAATAGAAGCTGTGCAAAGACTATGACAAAATCTTCAACACTTTCTACACTTTGTTTGCAGCACTATTAATTCTTCATTCTGGATTTATTTCCACGAGGGTCATTTAACCAGAAAAATACAATGGAGAAATTCATTTTCTTTTTAGGAGTCTTCTGGGAAACTAAGCAATTAGAGCAATTTTAAGCTGTCATGTATTACCAATTGCCATTCAATTATTTTACTTAAATAAAATACTGATTGCAGAGTCTGATCCATAGCTATCAACTGAGACCTTCATTTAGGTGCACTATTTATTCTTGAGAAATTAAAAAGAAAATTCTAACTTCAACTGAAAGAGGAAAGACAAAAGGACAAGGAGGAGAAGAAAACTGACAGTATGCAGCATTTTTTTTCATGATTCTCTGCTATGTTGTCAATTCTTAGTTTGGAAACAGCTGAAAATACTTTTTACAGTGTCTGAAGGTAAGTCAGTCCTCATTACAAGTGGTGTCCATGGTTTTGGTGCAGAGAGGAAGTTGTAATCTCTTAAAAAGGTCACTGAAGGTCTGAAGCTCTTGTTCTCTGTCTTCAGGAGACTGAAGGGGCACAGCCAAAATTTGGGGTATGGCAGTTCAGGTCTCCAAGGGCTGCAGATGGCACTGGTGCTTCATGAATCACCACATATCCTAGGTCCACCCAAGTTTCATGCACTCCTCAATGGTACAAACCCAGCAAGGGAGGACACATGATCCATACAAGTAAAAAAAAAAAGTCTCTGCCTTATATTTCCCTATGCATTTCAAAACCAAATTAGATGTTCTCTTTAGACTATTGTGGATTGCAGACCATGCTGTTGACATTTATCCCATATATTTGAAGTTCATGAGGTATCAGTTTAGGGTTTCTAAAAAGGCACAAACACCAAGTAAAGGTATCTGTGTGACAAATGATTAAAACTACAGCCAAAAGGCTTGTAAAACAAAGGTTTGGTGGCTCTCAACTCTAAAAATCAGGCTTGCTGGAGCTGACTTTCCAAACCTCTTGTGGTTTTCATCTCCATTGTGTGCACAAGAAAGCTTCTTTTTAAAAAGTATCCATCATATCCAGAATGATTAATCTCATTGTTCAAGGATTTTTTCTTAATGTTTAATTTATACCTATCTGTCCTTAGTTACTACTTGGTAATTTGTTACTACCTTCAACCTTAATTTTTTAAATTATTCTACTCTTTTTCCAATGCTATCACACATCAAGTATTTCTATGTAGCCATCATGGCTCAACTAATCACTGCTGCACTTTCTGAGCCTGCAGTTGGTAAATTCCTGTAATCTCTCTTCATAAATTATACTTAATACTTCTTCATTTCTTTGCCTCTGGATCACTTCCAAATTCCTAATAGAAAGAGTAGGCCAAAAAGCTCTCATTTCTCCTACACTTCCCTACCAGATAAAAGGTGTCAATGGCTACAGCAAACACTAGACTGTATGGCAGTTCACTTTACTTTCCAACTGTCTGTATTTACTTTCCAGTTGAAAATTTCCAATTTCTGGTTAAAACTACTGAGTCTTGGTCATAGAATCATAGAGTCATAGAATCATAGAGTTGGAAGGAACCTTAAAGATCATCGAGTTCCAACCCTCCTGCATGGGCAGGGACACCTTCCATTAGATCAGACTGCTCAGAGCCCCATCCAACCTGAACTTGGTTTTCCTGTATCTGAGAGATAGCAGTGTGAGTGGCACAGTCTGAATGGCCTAAAAATGCTGTTCTAGGTCAACTTTTGCAATAGGCTTTGAGATTGTCTTGGCAAGATCTTGGTACATGTCTCTATAAGGAGATTGGAAATGTGCCACAGGTCCTCCAGTCACCCTGAAGAAAAGTTTCCCCAGGCTTCCTCAAAAGAGGGAGCCAGGCACCTTCAGAAAGCAGGTCACATCATTGGTGTTTAAGAAGAGGTATGAGTCTGAGAAATGGTAGGTAGCACTGCAAAGGGAGAAAGAGTCCTCGGAGTCCTTTCACCCTGAATGAAAAATGTGGTTTGAAAAATGCAGTTTGGTCACCCAACCTGCACACAACATAGTTGTATTTGCACACATTACCATAACTGTACAGGGGTGGATATCATAAACTGGATTATCATCCTTTGACAATCTAAAATAGCATGCAATTGATGCCACAGTTTCTGATTAAAGTATTTTTAGTGCTGGTAACGTCCCAGACTCTTCAGACTGTTTTTTTCTGTTTCTCAACAAGTTCCTGAACAGCTTTGTTGATCTTCCTGAAATAAGCTTTTCAGAGGGACCTGGACAGTCTGGAGAAATGGACAGACAGGAATTTAATTTCAACAAATTAAATTTAAACAATTTAAGTTCAACAAAGGCAAATGGCAAGTCCTGTACAAGGGAAGGAATCACCCCATGTATAGGCTGGGGACTGACTGGCTAGAAAGGAGTTTAACAGAGAAGAATCTGGAGATCTTCATAGCCAACCAGTTGCACATGAGCCAGCAGTGTGGCAAAGACAGTCAAAAGCCTCCTGGAGTGCATTAGAGTGGAGCCAACAGATCCAGTGAGGTGACCCCTGACCTCTATTTGGCATTTGTGAGACCACATCTGGAGTAGTCTCCAGTTTGGGGCTCTCCAGAACAAGAAAGGTACTCACTCTACTGGATCGAGTCAGCCAGAGCATCATTATCATATGCAGGGGTCTGGAGCACATGACATATTTCAAGAGGATAAGAAAAGCTGAGAAAAGCTCTGTTTGTTCATCCTGGATAAAAGAAGGCTCAGGGAAGACCTTACTGCTGTGTACAACACCTAATGGGAAGGTGTTGATGGAACCAGTCTGCTTTCAGTCTACAGTGGAAAGATAAGCAGCCATGGGCACAAGTTGGAACACAAGACATTCCAACTGAAGATAAGGGGGGGAAAAAAAAATCCCCTGGGGGTGTCCAAATAGGAATAGGGGCCCAATGCATTTCCCCTCCAAAACAGTTTCAGTTATTATTTAATATTAACTTAGGTCTTCTTTTTTTGCTTGAAGGTCTCATGACATTGACTGCTTTTCAAACTGGAGAGGAAAATACCCGCTCCAACCACATTGCTACCCATCCATGTCTTGATCAATTATCTCTTATAACCTAGATCACAAACAAGATGTTAAGAACATCACTGTAATAACCTGAACCATTTTGCAGAATTGTGACCTGCAGATAATCAACAGATGCAGGTAAAAGCAAGTATCTCACCCACAAAGAAACTAAAGGCAAGGAGAACCTTCAAGGGTTAGAGAGATGCTGGTAGTTCATGCAGAGTGACACCTTGAAGAAAGAAAACATTTGACCTCAACTGTTTGCAGAGTCTGCATCATGAGTCTTAAGCTGGGCACAGCCAAGATCTGCATGAAGCTCCACAGACCAGACTGTGAACCTTCCCAGCAGGGCCACTCCACAGGAAATTAATCACTCCACAATATTCCCAGAAAAATAAATATAATTTTTAAAAAGCTACATTTTTTTCATGTTAAGATAGCTCCCAAAGACACCACCAGGAATTTAGGGAAAATAAATATGCATTGCATTTTCTAGACAAGCAAAGGGAACAATGTTAATAGACTTTTGAAAGACACTTCTCATTTATAATGTAGATGGTGAAAGAAAAATTACCTTTTATACACAAATTACTTTAGACAGGGAGAATACTGATGGGCTATACATGAAGTCTGGGGCAATGACAGAGATAAGTCAGACAATGATAAGCCCTTCACATTGTTTCATCTAGAAGTTCTCAGAAGGTAGCAAGGAGGGCTTGTCTGTGGTGCTGTGGAATCCCACAGAGCCCATTTCTATTGAATTATTCAATGACTGGATGACAATGTTCCAATTTACTTGTGACTATGGGAATGAGAAGGACAGTTCACTTTGCATTTTCTAGTGCAGGATAAAATTGCATTTCAAATATCCCATGGCCTTGACAAGGAGAAGGCCTGTTTGAAAGCTAATGGCTTTAGCACCTCTGAAGGTCTTCCAGGGGTGTTGCTCTTTAGCCTGCTGAAGATTTGGGGGGAAAGCACAAGAAATAGTGAAGATATTAACAACATGACATTTTGTTTCCATAAAAATTCCATCAAAATTACATTCCTGCTGGGGACTTTTCTTAATGCAAGATAAAAGCTAGGGCTGAAGCTTTTCCTTCCAGCCTGGGCTGGCCTGAGGAACTGTCTTTAGGGAAAAGAACATGGACATACTCTTTATTATTTATAGTGGGAAGCAAAAAACCTGAATACAGCAGCACATACATTTTCTTCTCAACCCCCCCCCACACCCCCTCTGCTTATGCTGTCATTCTGAAATGTCTGCAATTTCTCAGGTCTTCTTTGGCTTCAACAATGACCCCTCTTCATTCAGAGCTTCGTAGCCACAAGCAGCTGGCTCTCTGACCAAGGCAGCTCTCACTCAAACAATTAATTGTTCAGTTTTGCTTGGGTGTTATTGGCAGATGGGGGAGATGCTCTCACAGGAAAAAAAAAGCCTAGGTCATTTAAATCTCTAAAAGAAAGAGCTACTATTTATAGAGCAGAGTTGGTGGATTACATGTTGTTGTCTGTTCCATCTCCATTTACAGCTCAGCAAATTGCCCTGGGCTCCCTTTGGAGTCAATGGAGAGCCACCAGTGGGTTTGAGGACTTTAGATTGAGGGTTAGATATTTTCAAACTGGATTGAACTCATAAATACTGTCCTGAAATCTTTAGAGAAAGAGCTGAAACAACCTTAGAGCTGGTAACTGCAAATTCATGGGGAATCAGCAGAATATTCCAAAGACCAGAAAATAGTGTGTACAATCTGAACAGAGCAAAATCTTGGCCATTAGAGGCCAGTCAGGTTAATGTCAGCCCCATGCAACCCCCCCATGGTACAGATGATCAAAAATGTGTCCCCCCATGGGACAAATCATCAAATATGTGATTGGCAGTTGTGTAAAATTCAGGAAGAGAACATGCAGCAACAACTATGCATTTGTAAAAAGCACTTGGCATTTTTCTAGGGCAGAGCAACACACCTGAGGAAGGGGAGAAGCAACAGCTGATACACAACTAGAGCAAACACAGCCTAGATGAAAGCATTATAAAATTGGCTAGGACAACCCTTGAGCAGGGGGGGTGGACTAGATTATCTTCAGAGGTCCCTTCCAACCTCTACCATTCAGTGATTCTGTGATTTAACAACTTAGTCATTCTCTTGGGTATTAGACTGCAAAGATGCAGTGAGAGGTGGTCAACCTTAATGGAGTTCAACAAGGCCAAGTGCAAGGTCCTGCACACAGGTTGGGGCAATCATCAGTATGCATACAGACTGGAGGATGGATTGAGAGGAGACTTGTGAAGAAGGACTTGGGAATACTGGTGGACAAAAAAATTGGATGCCAGCAACATGCACTTGGAGTCCAGAAAAACAATCATACCCCTGGGCTACAGAAAAAGAACCATGGTAGGAAGGTCAAGGGAGGTGATTTTCTCCCTCTACATTGCTCTCATGAAAGAGACCTCCTGGACCACTGCATCCAGCTTTGGAGATCCCAGCACAAGACAGATTATCGACCTGTTAGAGGGGATCCAGAGGAAAGCTATGAAAGTGATCAGTGGGCTGGAGCACCTCTGCTGTGAGAAAAGGCTGTGAGAGTTGTGGTTATTCAACCTGAACAAGAGAAGGCTCTGGGGAGACCCTATTGTGGCCTTTCAATACATAAAGGGAGCTTCTAGGAAAGACTGAGACAGACATTTTGTTGAGGCCTGTAGTGGCAGGACAAGTGGTAACAGTTTTAAGTTAAAAGAGGATAGATTTAGACTGGACATAAGGAAAAAATCTTCAGTGTGAGGGTGGTGACACACTGGCACATGTTGCACAGAGAAGTTGTGGATGCTCCCTCTCTGGGAGTGTTCAGGACCAGGTTGGATGGAGCTTGGAGCAACCTGGTTGAAAGGAAAGTGTCCCTGCCCATGGCAGGAGGGTTGGCCTGGATGATCTTTAAGGTCCCTTCCAACCCCAGCCATTCTATGTTTCCATGAGTTCTTCATGGTTTTGTCCTGGATCCAGGACTAAGTAATATTTTTCAGTAATGGTTTGGGTGATGGACTAGAAAGGATGGTTACTAAACATGAAGATGCAGTGAAGTTCAGAAATACTTTGAGCCTCTCAGATGACAAAGTTGATTTCAAAGTGATCTTGTTAAATTGTGGAAACACTGTAAGAAAAATGGGTACAGACAAATAATGAACATAGAAAGTTATACAGTTAGACATTAAAAATAGGATACAACTTCCCAGGCAGATGTTCTCAGAAAAAAAAAAAAAAAACCCACAAACAAAAAACAGGTGGTGCAGGCTGCTGGGAGCAAAGCTGACACTTGTGACATGAGACAGAATCACAAAAACATCATGGTTGAAATGGATCACAGAGGCCAACCATCAACAACAACAAAAACAACAAACAAACAAAAAAAAACAAACCCCAAACCACCACCACCCACACAAAAACCTCACAACCTCAGCCACTAGAGCATTCCCTGAAGTGCCACATCTACATGTATATTGAAAGATGACTCCACCACCTACCTTCCTGAAGAGGCTGTTCCAGTGCCTGACCACTCTTTCAGTATAGAAATTCTTCCTAATATCCAATCTAAACCTCCCTTGCTGCAACTTCAGGCCATTTCCTCTGGTCCTGTTGCTATTTACTTGGGACAAGAGGCCATCACCCACCTCCCTAGAACCTCCTTTTGGTAGTTGTAGAGGGCAATGAGGTGTCCCTTCAGCCTCCTTTTCTTCAGAGTAAACCTCAGTTCCCTCAGCTGCTCCTCATAAGACTTGTTCTCTAGACCCTTCACCAGCTTGGTAGTTTTCTGGACACACTCCACCCCCTCAATGTCCTTCTTATAGTGAGGGGCCCAGAAGGAAGAATTGTGTCCAGTTTTGAGCAATAAGTCTCAGGTGGACCACCTGGAGAAAGTTCATAAGAAAGTCATGATACAAAAAGCCAAACGCCCCCTGAAACACAGTACTGTGTTTTCCAATGTAGAAAAGGGTGGTGGTGGGACACAAACATGATAATGGCCATTAACAAGTGAAACTGTTGCAAATAGGAAGGAAACAGTACCTGAAGGTGGCCTACAGAAAGGCTGGGGAGGGGTTTTTACAAGAGCACGTAGTGATAGGACAAGGGGTAATGGTTTGAAACTGCAGGAGAGATTTAGGTTAGAGATCAGAAGGAAATTCTTTAGTGTGAGGGTGGTGAGACACTGGAACAGGTTGCCCAGAGAAGTTGTGGAGGCTCCATCCCTGGGGGCATTCAAGCTCAGGTTGGATGGGGCTCTAAGCAACCTGGTCTAGTGGGAGGTGTCCCTGCTCATGCAGGGGAGTTGGAACTCGATGATTTTTAAGGTCCTTTCCAACTCTAACCATTCTATGATTCTATGAAATAAGCTTTCCTCCAATATCCATCATCCATAGAGCAGAAATTCAGGGGTTGAAACTGCAACAGAAGACATAGAGTCATAGAATGGTTAAGGTTAGAAGGGACCTTAAAGATCATCCGGTTCCAAACCCCTGCTATGAGGAGGGACACCTCCCACTAGACCAGTTTAATCCATAGACATTCATACAAGAAATGGATTATTTGGGTAGTTTATCCTGTCTTAGGGCTGGATTTGATGATGTTTAAAGATTGCTCTTAACTCCACTTGTCTTATATTCAATGCAATCAATGCAAACCCTCGAAATCAGAGAGAGATGGACTATTTCAGACAGCAGCCACAAACTTCCTATCAACTTGAGTCACTAAACTGATTAAAGCAGACACCTCTCCCTCAGCTCCTGCACATTTAGACAAATTCAGCAAATCTCTGCTCTGCTAAACATCCCTGTCCACAAAAATAAAAGGCAAAGCTCAATAAGCTTTAACCAACTTATCAATGGCAATGAAGATGTTTTCTATCATTAAATTGCAACAGATAACAATCAGACAGCAGTATCTCACCTTTTTAGTATAGAATAATAAGATCTGCAGGCCAGGAATCCTTACAACAGTGTGCCATCTACCAGCTGTGTGTAAAACAAACCACAACCAGCCCCTGTCCCCAAGGCTGCATTTAGAAACCACCAAGCATGTCTGCAGTGACAGAGCAGGTAGTCCTGTGCTCATAAAACCACTAGTCACTCAGCAGAGAAGTAAGTTCTCCTGCCTTCATTCCCACCTGTGCTGCCCCCCTCCAGGAAATTCTAATTTACAAGAATTTGGATTAATCTTTCCAGCTTATTAGAAAGTTTTAGGCATTTATATTCAACCATGCTCAGCTCGTGTGCCCTGAATTCAGATCAGCTTTCAATAGACTGTTTTACATTTATTTTCATTTGCAAACGAGGCAGAAGAGGGTCTAGAGTTAAATGGGAGATGGCTCAGCTTGTTCCCAGCAACACAGGTGCCCCTGGCTCAAAGAGTGAAGTATTGAGAAAGCTGGATGGACCTAGGGGTGTGGGATGAGAAGTGAAGGAACTGGGAGGTTGCTTTCAGACTGAAGGTACCTTGAAAAGGCTACTGTTAATACTCCAACTATTATTTTCCATTCAAGGTAGATTGACAAAAGGAATAATTTTCCAGCACCGAGAACTTTAAGCACTACATATATCATACCACATCATATGATATGTGACAGTATGATATAGGTACATATGTATTTGACTTTTTATTAATACTAATTTTTATCAACATACTTTAATCAGGCCTTTCTGAGCAACACTGATGAGCTGCAGTAGTTCAAACACTTCTGAAACACAGAGGAAACAGAGGCATTGGATTGTTTTTGGCTGGTGACAACTATAAGTTCTCCCTGTTTCATGGCTCTTTGGCATAAACTGATGGATTGAGCTCTCTGTCCAGTCCTTACTGACCACTGGTCATCCATCAGCAGGACCAGTAGGGTGCACTAACAGTCAAACACAACTGCAGCATTTCCTCAGTTGCTAACGGTATGAGTCAATTTAGAGCAAAAACAGAACAAAGCTTTAGTTTCCTTAAGCAAAACCAACAAACATAAATTGCATTTGTTTGTTGTTGCCTGGATAGTTATAGATATGACAGCAGACTCATTCATCTGATGAAATCTCTTATGGAGACCCTTGTCTTGCAAGACTCAACCCATGCCCACTTCAAGGCACACTGCCTCGTAAGTGCTTCCCACCAGGAGGCTGGATAAGGTTTGGCTCTTGCTGAACATGGATGAACACATCCTCTTTGATGTCCCACAGATCAAGGCTGTGCTCCTCTACCTTTCTGCAGCTGAGCTGACCTGTGAAAACACCAGCCATGTGCTCTGCTTCACTGCTTTTCCCCTCCAGCCCTGACGCATTCCCCACCTGAATCTGCCTGAGCTTTGCTCACTTGCACCCATACTAGGTTTTCCCTTTGACATGGGGACATTGCACCAATGACCCTTTTGCAGCTCATCCTCCCCAAGTGCCAGAGACCATGAAAGCACTCAGAAACTTAAATTAGTGGGTGGACATCCCCAATGGCACACATAGTCCTTCAGCTCCTCACCAGAGACCAAAGGATCCTTTAAATCTGGGCTGCCTCCATGAGCAGCTACTGTCCAGCCAGCCTCGGCTCAATAGAAAATCAAACTAATACCATTTTGCTTATTTTGCCTCAGAAAGACCCCAAGTCATGCCTGGAGAGTGGCTCTTGACCTTGCAAAACATGCATCATCAGGAACCAGCCCCCCCTCCCTTTCCAGCATCATCACACACTGCCACATTTCGATTTATTGGACTCTCAAAGTGGTTTATTACAGGAGTGTGTTTCTGCTCTGATTGCCACCCTTACGTGTGCACTGAACCCTCACCTCTGTCTGAAGCCTCTTTGTGTTTAGTTTTCTAACTTTTCATTCTTTTTTTTTTTTTTTCTCTATTTTTTTAAGCAGAAGATAGGTTGCTATAAATTTTGCCCTTTCAAGTGTGTAGTGACAGAATGGAGTTGCCCTCAGTCACATCTGTTTATCCTGGTAAGCACATTTATAAAGTGATTTCCCATCCTCGTTATTCTGTCAATGGCATTTCACACTGTAGCTACTTGAATGTAGCATTTTATCACTTGTCCTGAGGGCTCCTGACAGTCACCAATGCCAGGGCTTCCTTCCAATCTTAATTTTCTTATTTTCCTTTTCTTTCCCCCCCCTCCATATTTTCCTTTCTTTCCAAGGCCTGTGGGGCTGTGGGAATGAAGGGGAGTTAGATGAGTCCAATGAATGATGACAATTTCCTCTTCCTTTTAACACAGAGACATTATAATCCCATAATGTGAAGTTGTGTTACCAAGAAGAAGTTAAACTTCAGGAAAGTAAGGCTACATTTCAGTTGGCTATTAGACTTTTCACTGTCTCCTGATAAATTGTCCATTAATGCTACTGGGTTTAAATTTCCCTGCTCCCTTACTGTGCAGAAATTAAATTGTCCATCTCCTAGGGAAGGCACTTTGCATTCTCACTTGCTGTGATTCTCCTGCTGTCCAGAATTACCTAAATCAAGCCAGAATAGGCTACAATCCAGCTCAAGCCACAGGAGAACAGGAATTTTACCCAAGGAATTATACATGCATATTAGTCCATCTTGAGACAATTCTTGCCACATATTTCCATCCAAGAAAAACACCACCAACACAAGGGAAGAAGAATTGGATAGTTTGTTTTCACTAAAAGAACAGGAACCCAAATCTGATCCTCTCGAAGATGATAGCCACATTTCAATTAATTTCAGAAAGCTTCCTCCCAGACTCCCTCTCTCCCCCGAAATAGAATTGTGCAGATACAAACTTATTTTCCAGCAGCCACAAAGGGATATTTCACTATCAGAGCAGTAGTTTTGCAGTCTTCCAAGCACCAAGCAAGAGCTATAGCATGAAAGAAGCCACAGGGTTAAACCCTTCTTCACTGGGGCTAAATATTTTATTGTTGTCTCAGACTGAGCTTTGTGCCTTAATGGTAACTCCTGGTTTGCCCAATGCTTCAGCAGAGAGACTTCTAAGTAGCAAGGCAGCACCACCACTGGGAGCATTTGTAAGGCTTAGAGGATTATAAAAACTCAATCTTTTGGGGAGATGGGACCAAAGCATGCATCCAGGGTTGGTGCAAATGTGCTGCACACTACACAAGTGCTCAGAGGCTGTATTTTGAGTGATGTAGCAGAAATTATTCATCTAGACTGGCTTGCAGACCCTGTCCCACAATGGTTCTACCAAAGCCAGGTGTGAGGAAAGGACCAGGGGTGCCACTTTTGTATATGTGTTTCCCTCCTTGACACCCCACTTAGGAAATTATATGCAGGTCTCTCCTGTAAATCTCCCAGATTTTGGATATACACACATTCTTCAGATGTGCAAGTGGACAGATTAATCTTTTGTTAGCAGAAGTGAACTCTGCAGATCCTTTAGGTTGAAAGTATTTAAGACACCAAAGCCACAACAGGAAAATGTTTTGTGATCTCTAGAAAACTTAGCTTGATTTGAGATACTGCCACTAGTTGGCAAGGTCATATCAAAGGATGTGTTGCAACATTCTCCAGCAAAGAACAAAATATGAGTTTCATCCTGATGTGGGCCGGCCATTCTGTTACTCACATTTTCACTTAGCTCTCCTAAATTGTAAAAATGGATTTCTTCTTCTGATCTGCAATTAACATTAGATTCAATTATTGTGGGATTTTTTTTTTCAGTATAATTGATTTTTTTTTTTTTTTTCCCATTTTATTGCTGGAATATTCTTTCACATTGGTGAAAGAGCAACTTGCCAGAATATTACTTAGATAACCCTGGCACGTCTACATGGAAAGCTTTTCATTTGCTCAATTAAAAGTAAGCATCAAATCAGGACATTGTTTTTCTTTCATTTCATTATCACAGACTGACAGCTTATAAATGCATTTACTCATGCAGTCATCAGTGCATTTTTACCAAGACAATACCATGCCTCTTCTAACTACAGAAGACCCATCATAACCAAACTGATGAGGGTTACAAACAGTGCTGTTATTAAAATACTATGCCACACTCTTAAGAGCAGAAAATGAAAGGTTAAGATTTGTTTCTGATAAGCAAATATCTAAAGATGCACCATCAATTTACAAAAGCTTCAGGTGACAAAAGTTCTTAATTTACACCCATGTGAGAAGGTATCTAAGAGATGGGGATGGCAGAAGCAGGGATGCAGCACTGGCATTCAAAAAGAAAAGGAAAAAATCCACAAAACTAGTGTTGTGTCCAAACAGTCTGGTCATTATTTATCTAAAGAAAATAATAGATATCAAAGATTATGGATGTATGTCTGAGCTTGTGAGATAAATATCACTTCCAGTAAATGAAGAGAAACAGGCTGGTCACAGGTCAGCTGATGGTAGAACAGATGTCTAAAACCACATTGGATGAACCACGTCCTGAAAGTGTCTTCTCACTGATTATAATGAGACCATAAAGTCAGGTGGGGTCATCTACACCCTGGAAACCTATGGCCAGGGAAGATGTACCTAGCTCTGGGTGACAAGAAGTCCTAAAGACTTGCAATATCCAACAGCTGACTTGTTAACAGGAACATCTAATCTCTATTTAAGAACAACCCGTGTTGCAGATTCCCAGTTACAAGTAACTGAGCTTTACAAAAATCTTGGCTGTTTGACTGATGAATAGAGTAATAAAACCTTACACATCATGGTAAAATGGCAAAAACAGAACAAAACAACAAAACACATGCAAGGCTGTGATAGCCTTGTCCTTGTAAGGAAAATCACACTTTACTTATCCCTTGCAATTCTTTAAAGGAGTCAATAGCTCAATGGAAATTAGAAAAGAAACTGTGAAACAGTTGGTTTAATTCTTTTTCAGATTGTAAACGTCTAAGATGTTGTCACTCCAGAGGTGACTCCAGAGGTAACTATCAAGGAATGAGGTACAAACAATGTCAAGTGCAAAAACAGGTCGGGAGAAAGAATAAAGACATTTAAAAAACAACAGCCACAAGAAAACGAAAACCAAACAAAACAAAACCGAAAAAAACCCAACCCCAAGGCTAAAAGTAGGTCAGTTTTTATCATGACAAAAGGTTAACAGTCAGCTGCCTCCAGGGAATTTGCTGGATGCCATGTTGTTAAACATATTTATTAGTACTCCAGGAAGGGGACTCGGTGGTGGAAGGGGAAAAAAAAAAATCCTAAAAAACAAGACCAAAAAATCTCAATCTGTCATCCCAATGATCCTGCAAATTCCATGTTAACATGAAAGCTCTATTCAGGTGCAGAAAACTGCAACCTTTGGTCAGCCCCCTTGGGGTAGAAGTCTGATATAGAACTATCAACAAACAAAGGAGCCCTTAAATAGTCTCATCTGGAGGGCACACAGGTGGAGCAAGCATCCAAGCACACATGGCACTAACTGGGTCCCAGGTCGAGCCACTGAAAACCCTGAGCCCTCTGCCAAAATCTTCAGGCAAGCCTTGAGACTGGAGCATGGAAAAATCTGCCAAGAAACATGAAAAATGGAGCTGAGTCAGTAACAGGCTGTGTAGCAAGGATCAGGGTGTCTCCAGACCCTGGGTACGACCTAGAATCATAGAATCATAGAATAGAATTATAGAATATGGTGAGTTGGAAGGGACCCATCAGGATCATAGAATCCAACTCCTGTCCCTGTGTAGGGCACCCCAAGAATCAAACCATGTGCCTGAGAGCATCATCCAAATGCTTCTTGAACTCAGGCAGGATTGGTGCTGTGACCACTTCCCTGGGGAGCTTGTTCCAGTGCTCAACCACCCTCTGGGTGAAAAACCTTTTCCTGATATCTAACCTTAACCTGGCTGACCTCAAAATACCCTAAGAGGTGGAGGTGCCCAGGTCCAACAAGACTGAATTTGGGCAGCTCTTCATGGACCTTGTGGGACAGGCCATCTGGATGGTAAAAGCAGGTTGCACCAGGAGTCCAGTGCCTAGTCTGGATGGCAGCAAGGGGACAGGTGCCTAGAAAAGATGCAATAATGAATAATACAGACCTGGTTCACAAAAGAGGAAGAAATCAACCACTGGGGGCTAAGTGAGGAGAAGAAACAGACTGACTGTAGTCAGGCTTGCCAAGACTGGAAAGGGCTATTTCAAACATCAGAGAGACCCAAGCACTTCCAGTAATGACAGTGAGTGATGTTCAACACTGATGAATGCAAGTGTAAGAGGAGAAAATTAAAATGGCTCGTACAGCTCACATGACTACATTTGGCACACGACTTCAGCAGACAGGCTCAAGCACCCGAGGAAAACTGCTACTTCTGGCATTGATGCCTTCCAAAATAGCAAACAAGATATTAGGAAGCAAAATGAACGGGGCAATAAATAACACCAGGTTGCCAGTCTGGCACCACTTACCAGCTCTAGCCTTACTTAAAAGGAAGGGACTAATTTATCTCTGCGCTGATGCAGAACGGTCAGTGAGCACCAGCGCCTTTGTTGCAGAGGGGAACAATGTGGCAGAGGCAGGTGGCACTTCAGTGGCACTCCTGTTCCTGGAGGTCAGAGGACAGGGTTTCTGCCTCACCTTATTTGAAGGTCACCAAGCATCAGAGAACCTGCAGTACAAAGCCATCTGCTCAGCCATCCCCATGGCTCAACCTGCTGCAATGCGGTGCTGTTCTGACACCCAGGGAGAAAACCCATGGAATCCTGGAGTGCATAAGGAGGAGTGTGGCCAGTAGGTCGAGAGGGGTCATTCTCCCCTTCTACTCTGCCCTGATGAGGACACATCTGGAGAACTGCATCCAGTTCTGGGCTCCCCAGTTCAAGGGAGACAGGAAACTACTAGAGAGAGTCCAGTGGAGGGCAACAAAGATGACTGGGGGATTGGAGCATCTTCCTTATGAGGAAAGGCTGAGAGAGCTGGGACTCTTTAGCTTGGAGAAGAGAAGGCTGAGGGGAGACCTTATTAATGCCTATAAGTATCTAAAGGGTGGGTGCAGGGAGGATGGAGCCAGACTCTGTTCAGTAGTTCCCAGTGACAGGTCAAGGGGCAATGGGCACAAGCTGGAACATGGGAAGTTCCATTTAAACAGGGGGAAAACTTCTTTACTGTGAGGGTGACAGAGCCCTGGGACAGGCTGCTCAGGGAGGTTGTGGAGTCCCCTTCTCTGGAGATATTCAAAACCCACCTGGATGAAGTCCTGAGTAATGTGCTCTGGGCAATCCTGCTTTAGCAGGGGAGTTGGACTGGATGATCTCTAGAGGTCCCTTCCAACTCTGACAATTCTGTGATTCCATGATTCCAAAGCCATTGTGGCAGTTTTTTTGATGGCACACAACAATAGATGTTCTAACTCTGCACGCATTGGTAGAAGAAGACTAACAAGAGGTATTAATCTAGTAGCATTCAACCCAAACCTCACCACACCCACAGAGAGTGGAGTGAAATTAATTACTACTTCTGTTTTATAAGGGGAGTAGAGGAATGAGGAGAAGAAAAGAAAGCTCAGACAGAACTAGATTTGAAGCCAAGATTGTTCACTGTAGTATAACCGCATGCATCTCCTGGGGATGCACTGGTGCCCTGGGGACATCCAAACTGTAAAAATATATGACATGACACTGTCCAAAGTTAGGAGATGATGATGCTACCATGATATTGGAGATATCCATCTTGTCCCTCAGCTTGGCCCAGACATCCTCTGGGTTGCACAGCCCTCAAATCCTCCTAGGCTGCCCTCTGCCTGCAGCAAGGACTGCAGTCCCAGGAGGTCTTTCCAGCCCCAGCAGCACAGAGAAGGAAGGAGCCACAAAGATGCTCCATTTTCTCACCCCAGAGAAAGGCCAGGATAAAGTACCAGTGTCACAGACATGGGACTGGGACAACAGGGAAAGACCACTGCACCCTGATACAGGGGAATACCACTATATGTTGTGGGAGAGACAAGGAGAGAAAAATGTTGAAAGACACTCTAGTGTGGTAGGATCTGTTTGAATATGGTTGTAAAATACCTCGTGCTTCTTCAAAAACACCCAGGGGAGAGGAAAGCAGTGCATGAAAGAAATGCTGTTCACAGTGTTCTTTGGAGGTGTTTGAAAGTCATTCAAAATGAGACAGTCGTTCATTTACAGCTCATAGAAATCAGCAATGAAGTCAGTTGACCAATATCAATTTCCAATAGCTGGAGATCTATCCTATAAGCAGATTAGCTCACTCACCAAATTCCTAAGTGTTTTTGGGGGAAGACTACCTAGATTTACAACTCCCTGATTTATGAAAGACTCTCCTTGGCTCTCATTCCTACAAGGTGACATCTCAGACAAAAAGTAATGCTCTTTCTGCTGTGGTCCAAATAAAAGGAAGTAACTCTAAATCTTAATAGGTGAGTTGTAAAAAGTAGTGGCATTCAGCAGCACCTGGAGGTAAATGTGAAAACTCAAGACTAAAAGACACAGAGTCCTTAATCCTTAAATAGTGAGACAGGTGACTGGTAGAGAAATGCACAGCTCGTTCCCTGTTTGCATTTAAAGCTCTTTATTCACTGGCTCAGCAGTTCTGCTGTGGCATTTATTTTTAATGCTTTATTTTTGCAATTTGACTTTCTAATGGCAACACCTGAAGTCACCTTCCTTAACTCTTCACAGTGATATAAATTAGAAAGAACTACCGAGGAAACAACTGATGGAACACAGCTTATCCCTGTCAGACCTCAGTGGGAGATTACTCTCTCTTAATCAAACAGCCCTGACATGCAAAGTTGCAGGATTTCCTTTTATTTCCTCCAGGAACACCCAGGGTGGGAGGACCTAACCCCAAAAGTCCCTGCCTCACAATGCTAAGACTCATATTTATAAGCATGAGCTGAAATCAGAAAGGCAGAGAAGTCATGCAGGTTGCTTTTAGTTCCCCCCTCTCTTTTTATTATTTTTCTGCAGTTAACAAGGAAGAAAGAGGAAGGACAGAAGTGCCTCCTGTGACAACCAAAATGCTCTACTCCAGAGAGTTCATCTTTCAGGCTAATTTAAAGGATAAAACAAAATATAGGGAATGATGCTAACAGAGTGACTTTTGGGTCCTGGTGTTGGCAGCACCTACTATTCAAATCAGGCTGAAGAGCTGAAATTTTCATGGCAGTATGTTTCTAAGGACTGTAGAAATTAGACCACATATGACATTCTGCTGAATCCTTGCAGACCTAGACAGCCTTCAATTTGCCTCCTTACTGGCCTCCCACCCTCCCTTCAATATCACTTGCCACTGCTCCCAGCCCCATGCAAAAAATACCAAGAATAAACAGGCACTTTTGCTCTCATCCAAGTTTTGAGAGGAAAGACCCAAATCCTTGTAAACCCCAGGGGCAGACACTCTCCAGGAGCAATGTATGTTTTGGGCAACAGGGAGAGGTGAGACACCGGCCCAGGTTGCCCAGAGAAGCTGTGGCTGCCCCAACCCTGGAAGTGTTCAAGAGCAGGTTGGATGGTGCTTGGAGCAACCTGGTGTAGTGGGAGGTGTCCCTGCCCATGGTAGGGGGGTTGGAACTAGATGATCTTTAAGGTCCCTTCCAACCCAAACCATTCTATGATTCTGTGATTCTGTGATATGTATTACTTTGTGCAACCCCTTGTGCTCCACTGATTGGGTACAGCCAATCTCTTGGCTGAAACTGAGCCTCCACATCAATTTCATGCTTGACAAACTGAAACTTTCTGAATACACTTTGGTTCACCAGGAACCTGGTCAGCAGAGAGGACAGAGAAGATGAAAAGATTCATAATTCCTCAAAATCTCTTAATTTAGGGCCAATTTCTAAAACCAGCCAGGCAAAGAGACAGTAACTGCTTTCCTCAAAACCTTGTCTCATGCATTAAGATGAGTTTTTTTCTTATTTGAGAAAATAGGAGTCTTCTTCCTAAAGGTAATGCAAGAGCTCTCAGTGCTGTATAAGATTTAAAGTTGTTCCTCCTCAACATTGTCATATGATATCTGGGCTTCTGTCACTTCCAGGGGAGAAATGTGGATGCTGAAAAGCTTGACAGGAGCAAGATGCCCCTGTCCATACAACTGCTTTGAACACAGACCTCCTTTGTGAATGCACCCAGCAGCAAACCATCATTTATAAAATCAGCATATGCTAACCAAAGTCTGCAGCAGTCAGCTCTGAGTGCTGTACCTGCATTCCCCATGGACATCTGTCTGTCAGTCCCACAGCACTCAGGAGATTACTCATCCTTTAAAAGCTCAACAGCCTGTTGCCTGACATAGCCAACACTCCTGTAAGATTTCCCCCAGGTGTGTTTTCTGGGTGCAAGTCTTGGAGCAGCTCTTTTCCTCCCTGCCCTCCTTCCAGTAGCCTCATCTTCATATCTCAAGATTTTTCAGAGGGCAAGTAGTTATCTCTCTCTTTGTCAGGGCAATCTGCTACACTCTCTTGGAGAGACGGGCTGCTATTTAGCTTATCTTGATAAAGTCATGATACCATGGGTGAAACTTCAGAGCAAAGCAAGCTGCCACTGTAGGGGAGATCTGCCTTCAGTCACAAATCATGATTAGCATTTTCCTTGAGCTCCATCCTATCTGGATAGATGACAGTGTGTTTTGTGAACAGGAGCACATTCCAGATGCCTAACAATTCAAATAAAGGGAGAAAAATCAAAAGGCAAATACACCAGGTCTTGTGTTTGGATCTCTCATGGCAGCATGGTCTGAAGGGAATTTGGTGCAGAAGTACGGAACAAGCAGTGTTTTAATCCTGGCACTGATACCAACCCTTTCCCGGGTCTTAGACAAGGCATTTACATTTCTATGGGACTCCACTGGCAGAGAAACAATCGACAATGTTTCAGTTTCCCCAGCTGTGAAATGGGGAGAGGAGTATGCTAAGAAATCTGCAGCAGGTTTCATCCCTTGTGTGCTGAGTGGGCAGGAACCGACAGGGAAAGATGGGATTCAGGGACTTTCACTCAAAATCACCAGCATCAAAGGCAGAGTTAAAGGTAAGCAGATGTTTATTGCTGTAGCAGCACTGCCTGCTACAGGTACATAGAAATAAAGAAGCCTCAGACATTCAGGAGAATGCTTATAGTGATGCACAGAAGTCCTTTTGGTCCCTTTCAGCTCAGTAGATGTCGAGAGTAACATTACAAAGAACCAGCTGGATATGGGTTGATCTTTGACCCAAAGCTGTTGCATCTCCTGTCCTTCAACAGTGATCTCTCACCCTGAATTTAGAAGATAATCCTGTTTTGCTCTTTATATCAGCAAGAAGCCACCTTTTAAAAAAAATGTAGGTCTTGACACCTGCATGAGTAAATGGATGTTTTTAAGCCTTAGTTTCCAGTTGCCTTACTAAATAAAGCAACTAAACTTTCACTACATGGTTGACCCCACCACATCTATGTTCCACTTGCTGCTGGAGAAGACAGATCTGAATTCTGTTGAAAACGTGACCGTGGTTGTAAGTGCTTAAACTGTCTGTATCAAAACAGTCTCCTCCTTCCTCATACTAAACTTCCAATATGTATTGGAAATACAGAAGGGAGAACACTGCATCAACCCAGGTGCTTGTTTGGTTACTGCATTTCCAGATGTGGAAGGAATATTTAAAATGATTGTGTTTTGGTGTGTTGCGGTCCAAGTTTGACCCGGGCTGGAAAACTCAAGTCGAGACACGGATTGCACCTTCTCTTCTCCTCAATTAGAGGAGGAATAGCCCCTAATTGGCTGGTTTTAGTTTCCCAGTGGGTCCGTCCCTGGCTTGGGACTGGCTGGCTACACCGGGTATGTCTATAGAACACAAACCCTGCCCAGATGTGCGTGTGCACCAGCACAAACACAGAGGCTGTGTGCTTAAAATACCACTTCACTGTAACAGCTTTGGAGCAGAGGGAGTATGTGGAGGGGAGACGATATGCAAATGTAGTTATAGGAGACAAACTTGGGGTGTGTAACTTGGTAAAGAGAAAGAAACACTATTATAGTTGGGGGTAGCGTGCCCGGCGAGTTTCCCGTATGGGGCAGACGAGGTGAGTGTGTGAATGTGGCCGATTACTTGTGCCCGGGGAAAAGAACGCAAAGAAAGGAAAGATTTCTCAGTCAGTGGATCTTTCTTACAGACTCAGAAGCACTGACAGATTAGGCGGCGTCTGTGGCTTTAAGAGTGGGTTTCAGTGAGCGCAGGTTTTGGCAAGCTGGACTCGGGCAGGCGGCTTCGGCAGCAGCGGCTTCAGCGGCAGCGGGACACGGTGACGAGCGGCCACGCGCTGCAGCTCCAGCGCAGGCGGCTCCAGCACCTGCTGACGATGGCCCGTGGCGGCTGCCTCGGCCTGGGCAGCAGTGGCTGTGGCAAACGGCTACAAACACCTGGAGCTGCACCCACTGCCCTGGGAGCACTGATGATGGAGGGTTTGGGGAGCGAGCAGTGATTCCAGCTCTTTTAGCTTTTTTAGTGTGCTCTGGCTCTCTTCTCCGTTTCTTCAGCTCCTTTCACGCAGCTCCTCGGCGAGCAGGCTCCACGAGCAGAGGCAGGAAGCAGGGAACAGCAGCAGTCCCAGAATGCAGGGGTGCAGGGAGTACAGCAGGAGTCCCACCCCAGCCACCGAAGGCTTTTTATCATTCTGTCCTATTCCTTTTCCTTCTATCTTCTTTTCTTCTCTGTCTTTTCTTCCAGCAGCAAAGAACAATGTCTGTCGACCAATAATAATCCACAATGGCCCTCCTATTTACATGCTCATGCAGGCTGGTCTGGCCTTTTGTCTGCTCAGTCCTCAGCTCCTACCTGTGGCTCCTGTAACAATTTTGCCATGCTCCAGCCAAAGGCTGGGTCCTGGCTGCACACATAGCAAGGGGGGCAGGGGTCTCTGCCCATTCTTATGTAAATCACAGCCACTCCCTCCCCCCCAGGGTTGTTCTGCTTCGGTTTTGTTTTTGTTTTGGTTTTGGTTTTGTTTTGGGTTTTTTTCAACTTTTACATCTCTCTATTGCAATCAATTTGTGTGAGAGACATACCTTTTGTGGAG
Source organism: Hemiprocne comata (assembly GCA_020745705.1). Lineage (NCBI taxonomy): Eukaryota > Metazoa > Chordata > Aves > Apodiformes > Apodidae > Hemiprocne > Hemiprocne comata. The sequence continues at coordinate 162,805,060 of CM036587.1, forward strand.
GCCAGTCCTCCACATGGTGTTTGAGGTTTAACATTTGAGGCTGAATCATGTGCTTCTACAAGTTTTATGGGGCTAGCAACATCCTCCTGAGCACCAGAAATGTTTTTGTAGGGCCTTGACTTATTCAGGCTCCTCAGTCAACTTCTAGGGTCTCCATACTTTGCTTCTTTCCTGTACTTGACTAATGAATTAATAACCATGGTAGGAAAAGAGTGATTCCAACATACTCTGGAGGGATCAATTCCTCAAAAAGGAGTAGTGATCAGGAAGAAGGTAGCACCATATTATCATGCTGTTGTACTGTATTATCATGCTGTTACTGTATTTCTTCCCTTAGTAAGGTTTAATTCTGCTAATGATGACTTTTGATGAGCTGGTGTATGGGAGGGTGATTTTCTGTCAGCTGAGAGTGCAGATAAAGTTCATGCTAGTCTGTGAAGGACTCACAAGAGATGCTTGCAGGACCATGGGGAAGAAGGTTGTACAAGAGGCAGAGTCCATTAGAGCCAAGAGTTGGCAAGATGGGCAAAAATGTAAAGAACACACAGTATACTTTAGGAAAGGACAATGTGGCAGAGTGTCTCAGTGTGCTTTGCAAGTACACAGAGATTGACAATCACCAAACAGCAGGTTAGAAAACCTGTCTTCTGATCTTCTCACATTCAGGACATTCCCAGAGTCTAATCTAACCCTATTTCTATTCACCACTAACCCATGTTTCCCTCCCATGACTTAGAAACAGACTCTAAGCAACAGTTTATACAGAAATGCCTACTCTTAAGTTACTGGGTCAGGTGAATGCCACCATAGGGCAGCCAACATTTTCTCTCCACACTTTCAGACATCTCTTTAACGATCTACAGATCAGATACCTCTGTTTCCACGACCAGCATAAGGCAGCTCTAACAGCTATTCATAAGATCAGCATTCTTATCCCCACTCATAGCAAACACATCAGTGCAGACTCAGAACCAGGCAGAAGACATGGACACATTGTCCATGCCATGGCCACAGAGCGAACCCTACTGATGGGAGACAGACCCACTGGGCTATCTCAGAGGACTACTCTTCCACTGAGGTGCTGACATAGGCATGAACACTCTCTCATACATCAGCCTTTCCTAACTTCTACCCATCCAGCTGATGGTAAAAAGGATGCTGACATCCTAATATCCTAATTCCTCTCCCAAATAAAGGACAAATGTGGTGTGAAAGGGGAAGAAAAAGATGAATCACTGCCTGTGGTGGCAATAAAAGTAAAAAGGAGGGAGAATAAGAATGACTTGGGACCTCACACAGGCAGGACAATAGAGATATCTTGGCTTTAAATTGAAGCAAGATTAACACATGAACTTTTGATAGCCCTCAGTGGTGCAGTCGGAGGAGATGGAGAGATAATGGAATCACTGGATCACTGGATAATTCAGCTTTGAAGGGGCCAGCAAAGTGCCCTAGTGCAGACTCTTACCCACAGCCCAACCAACTATGAGGTCAGACCAGGTTGTTCAGGGGTCCAGATAAAAATTTGCATTGAAGAAAATACAATCATATAATGAATTATCAATATAATTAATACAAATATCAATAAATTAATACAAATATAATAATATATTTACATTAAAATTTGCTTTTCTCTTTAACACCTAGGTGAGTCTTAACTGTCTTTCTTCCTCAAGTGTGCTGTCTGGTAGTCTCAATACAAAGGGGAACAGGAGACCATAGGTAAGGAAATGGCAACTAGAGCAGACACACGAGAGAAAGGGAAAAAGAGAGACATGATAAACAGGGTGGTTGGGAAATAGCAGTTCTAACAAACTCTTGTATAAAGAAGCAAATAAAATTATTAAAGAATACCTGAAGAAGATGAGCTTGCAGAAGGCATAAACTGATACTGTCTTTGGCATCAGCCTCTAAAATTTGCCATCCAATGTTAACACTGTTAACATTGCCTGTAATTTTCAGTTTAATTTCTGTGAGAATATGTGATAATATTACTGCCAAGGCTAATTTATTAAGAACCAGGAACCTTTTAGTAAATAGGAGGGTACATGAACTGGTCTTGCTGTGAAATGTGTATTAAATCATCTTCTCAATGGTCTCTCCCCTGATTATCTCTATAGGGTCTTTCGTTTACATTTGGTTCACCCTCCTCTCTACTGAGCTGCTCGTGGAGGGCTGACACCCTCTCCAACAATTGGGGTCTCAATGGGATGCTCCAGGGCTTTGCCACATGAGCTTTTATCTATTCATGACATAAGACTAACCTGTTGTTATTCTCTCCATCTGGATTGGGGAAAATTTTAGTTTCGTTACCAAAAAGAAACACAAAAAGAAAGCATGACACTCAATCCAGGAAGACAAGACATCAAATCTGCAGTAGCACCTTGTGAGAGCACTGCTAGGGGGTCTTGGCTGGTTGATGGGCTATTGATCTACATTGTTACTAGTTAGCACCAGACAACTAGAAAGTGAACTGCTCTAACCTTAGTAATAGGCGAGAGTGGCAATTCCCCTTTGGGGCACCAAATCACATCCACAAAAATAGCTGAATCAATGAGGCACATGATATTTGTACTGTCTGTGCTAACAGAAATAGGAGCAACATGTTACTTTTATTGAGACAGTCATCACCTGGCAACAAAAACCATAGGCAAAAGTGCAGTAAATGGAGGAGGAAAGCAACACATCCCCTTAACAAAAGGAAATACTAACACCTAAAAGAGCGGGTTTGAAGAAGCTAAACACTATTTCATCACAAGCACTGGACATCTGTCTCCAGCTCTCTACCTTATCAATGTGCATTGACAGTCAAAATACGAATTTTAAGCTCAGCTCAATTTCTGTGCATATATATATGCAGATGTGCCCACCTAAAATTCAGATTATTAGCAAATAACGTGTGTGTCAGCACAATTTTCGCCTTCTGCAGAGCAAATACTTCACTTTTAGTAGGTGCTAAAGTCCATCCCTATTCAGCAAAGCTCTCAAGACATACGTAAGTGATTTGCTGAATCAAGGCTTTCATTAGTAGCTTCTTCCTGCAAACTTGAGAGGAAGAGTGCATGAAGAAGAGGCTTTAGGGCAAGATGCTGACACTAACAATCTTTGGATAAGACACCGGAAATCTGAGTCAGAAAAGGAAAATTATCTTTAGCACACAGTGAAAACCTCTCCAATTTAGTTAAAAGTACTTCACTACACACAGTTTTTTCATAATGTTACACCTGAGACATAAGAAATGTCTAGGACTAAAAATAAACGTTATGTATGACTGAATCTTCTCTATCTTGCAAAGTGGGATCCTAGGTTGAACACACACCCCTAATGAAATACTGATTGCAAAAATATACAAGCTGTAATAATTTTCATGAGGGAAGGAAGAAGTACAGTTTTAGCCAGCTGGGCTTTTGCAAGAAGTCCAAGCAAAAATGATGTCTGAGCAGAAAGGAGATGACGAGGGAATTTTCACAATGTGTTACCTGGTGGTATTTCATCTCCCACCTCTGTGTCTGGGTGTGTTGGGTTTATGGGCCAGATGGATGTATATCAATATAATTATATTAGAAGCATTTAATAAACAGGGGTAATGGAAAGAGAAGGAAATACAGCAAGGATTCTCTGTGGGTGCATTTGATTTTTGTCTGTTTGCAATTTTAGCATGCAGCACCTCGATTCCTGTGTTCAGTTTTGGGCCTCTCACTACAAGAAGGACACTGAGGGGCTGGAGGCATCCGGAGACGGGCAATGGAGCTGGTGAAGGGTCTGGAAAACAAGCCTTATGAGGAGCAGATGACAGAGCTGGAGGCAACTCCAGTTTAACCTGGAGAAAAGGAGGTTGACGGGAGACCTTCTCACTCTCAACAACTAGCGGAAAGGAGGTTGTAAAAAGGTAGGTTTTAGTCTCTTTTCTCAAGTAACAGGTAACAGGACAAGAGGAAACAGCCTCAAGTTGCACCAGGGGAGGAACAATTTCTCCACTGAAAGGGTTGTCAGGCACTGGAAAAGGCTGCCCAGGGCGGTGGTGGAGTCACCATCCCTGGAAGTGTTGAAAAGATATGTAGATATGTAGATGGGGTGCTGAGGGACATAGTTTAGTGGTGGACTTGGCAGTGCTGGGTTAATGGTTGGACTTGATCTTAAAGGGCTTTTCTGACCAAAATGATTTGATGATTCTATCCTATGATTCTAAAACTGCTTTTCTCATAGAAGCCAGGACATTTGAATAGAGATACTTCAAGCAGACTTGCCCCACAAAGAAGTCTGGAAGTTAACTAGTACATGTTTAATGAGAACACCTGAGACAGCATAATCTGGAGTGAAACAGGGAGTGAGTCAAAATGACACTGAAAACACTGAAACAGGACCAGTCAGGGCAGAGCCTCTGAAAATCCAGTTAATAAAACTTTTCAGTGCTGACTGGCACGACACTGGCAGTTTGAAGGCAACATGCTAAAGATATGGAGATTGCCTATGAAAGGTTTTGATGTGAAGGCAAGTAATTTCACTTTGGAGCAATGCATAAGTTGTGGAGGCCACAAGGGGACAGAGAGGGGAGGCATGGGCAAATCAATATGCAGTGGAAACAGTCACTGCAGGGGTCTGCTGGGATAGAATGCTTTTTGTTCTCAATAATCAGTAAGGATCCTCCACTTTTTCAAAGAGGCCAGCTGTTGTTTTCACATGTCCCTTAGTTTGTCCTCAGGCTTGCACCGTTTCACACAGAATTTACCCTTAATTTGCCTTACTTCTCCTCTTCCCTAAATGTCAATGAAGACTAAAGGAAATTTTTGTGATCAAATCGCCAAATCAATAGGTCTGCAACTGTACAAGGACATGGAAGATGCCTGTTCTCAGGCACTGAAACTGCAGGTATGAACAGCACTTCATTGCATCCACATCATTAAGTCCCCTTGCCCTCTGAACAGGGTGGCTCCATCAAAACTGCTTATGCAGAACATGTAAATTCTCAAACTGTGTCAATATTTGGTCAAGCACTGGCTAATGTGGGTCAAAAGTGGGCCAGGATATGCTCTAACAGTTTAGGAGTATAAGGAGTATCCTTGGTAGTGTTTAATACACTAGCCTAGAAATTACCTAGACATTTTTCTGGCAACACTTGTAACCTCTGAATTGGATCCATGGGGCCTTTTACACAATTCACCTGTTCAGCTTTGCTACAGCTTCAAGGAGAAAGGAACTAACAAATGGGAAATATTTGAGAATAGAGCATGGAAGTGATTGAAAAGCCAGGGAGACTGACTTGTGAAGAGGAGGACAACTGTTAGCATTTGAGGAGTTTAAAAGCCAAAGGGGAAGAAGAATTATTTGCAGGGTCCAGTAGAGTTTCACTAGGTGTAAAGATCTGATAATGAGAAAGGGATCTTTAGCAAGAACAGAGGGAAGCATTTCACCAACACTGAAGTCTGCTGGACCATGAAATAGTCTCCTGAAATAAATGGTGGCAGTCCTACAGCTCAGGTTATTTTAAATTAGACTGACCAAAATACTGGAGTAGATCCATAGGGAACAACTCAATACAGAGTCCCAGGGATGGCCAGGACAACCTCTCAAGCAGCTCTGCTGCTCCTGATAATTAGGCTCCACCATGCTAAGATGAAAATAATGCATTTGAGCACTGTTTGACACTCATGCAGCACCAGATCTTTCACTTATGGTGTTTGTCATGATATTGTGTTAGTTAAACATTACTCTGAGTGGAAAAGTCTCTGTAAAGAGGCAGGCAGAGCCCTCATAAGTCAAACCCCTGGACTATTGAAGCCGATGAAAGATATAAAATAGCTTGCATTAAACCTTCTAAACTGCTAGCATCAGTGAGAGGTTTTACTGAAAACACCCCACAGCAAGAAATGATATCTAGTAATGAGTGAACAAGGAACATGTTTGAACTAACAAACACACTCTGACAGACTCTGTGGGGCTTTTTTTTTTGTTTTATTTTTATTGTATTTCATTTTCTGTCCGCTTACAAATGCTTGACTGCCAGGTGTGGAGGCTGGCATCTATCACTTCTCTTCAAAACAGTTAGGGAAAGAACATCAACATTTCTCAACACCGACCCAGAGGAAACAACCTTTCCTAAAAATAAAAGCATTCTTCTCACCTGTTGCCATAGCCTGTCCAACTCTCCTTTTCTTTTGCCAAGCAAAGCATCAACTAAACTGAAGCTCTGTTGATGGGTTTTGCTTTCTTCAGGCCATCCTCAGCTGATGATTAGACACTGGACGGAGGTATTCTTGCCATATATTCACTTGCCAAAAGTTACTAAAGCATCACCAGACAGCACTGGCTCTTAAATCTGACCATATATTACTAGGCAAAACTGTCCATATCCTCACATCAGCCAACTAAATGCCTGAGTTCTGCATTAAATGCAAAAATAAAGAAATGGAAACCTGTGGAAATACCCCAGACAGCAGTGGGGACCCTTGCTATTTACGGTGTCTTCTGGCTGAAATGAGGGAGGAACATACAAAACAGCTTATTGTCCCAATTCCCTCTGAGATTTAGGATGATGCTTTGAGACTTGTTCTATAGGTAACTGACTTAAGATCAGTATGATCAGTGCCCAGGGCACATAAAGAGTCGATGGCAGAGCTGACAGTTGACCTAATTTCTTAAATGCTTTCCAAGCACCCTTCTACTGTCCATGTCTGAAGGCATCTGCAACTGATGGTCTGCAGTTTGTCCCATCAGTAGTGATTAATCATTACACTGTTTTTCAGCTAGACTTACCTTGTATTAATTTGGTCTGAATGATTGACTTCCTGACCACTAAGGAATTGGGTAACAGAAATTATCTGTACAAACTGACTTGCATCTGCTGGTTTTCAGGGCTGAGAGGTGATGTGGCTAGTCCTGGTAGTGCCAGGTTTGGTAGCTGACAAAACAGACAGCTGTCTACCTCCATGGACTGAGTTCTTATGGCTGCTGCTCCTCCTGTGGGGACAGAATAAAAAAGGGCTATTCCCACTCTTTGTGGTAGGAGAATGCCCACTGCTGTGTTAGCAGCCTGGCAAGCACAGGAGTGGGATGGGAGACTGCTATAAAATGGTAAGGAGGGCTATGGAGGAGGTGGGACGACCTGGTGGTGACTCCAAGGAAATGGTGGTGGGGCCTAGGAGGGGTTTGTGTCATTTTCCTTTCCCATCACCTCCCGGGAAGCTGTCTGCATGGGGATGGTCACTAGGGGCTTTCTGAATCAATACAGCATTTAGCATCTTTATAGGTCCTTCCAGTCACCAGATGAAATTATGAAGTTCCCCATTCAAGGGTGATCCATTTCATCTCAAAGTTTTACCTCCTTCCATTTTTTCACATGGCCACGGGTGCCAATGAAAGGCACAGGATGCTAAATTATATGTATTTGCTATGACAGAGTTTGTGCCAGCAGTGAGCACTGACAATGCACATTACAGTTCAGCTCATGTATTTCTGATGGCACATTTTACAGTGCTATATATAAAGTTGTTATGGCATCTATTATTCACTGCCAATACAGTTCAAGTTAAAATAGGTTTTATGTAACAGTTCAAAGCAATATTTTAAGAAATAACACTTGTGTCAAAGCTGCTGTGTCCTACCAGATTTTGACATTTCCAAGCAATAAAGATCTTTATCCAAAATGTAACTTTTTGGCGAGACATCTCCCTTGCAGATTTCTCTATTTTTAATCTACAAGCAATAGCAAAAGAAGCACATTTAAATGAAATGAGCAGCCAGCTGAACTTTTGACATGGCTGTTATCTTTCTAGGTGGAAACTGTGAATGCTGAAAAGTGCCTCAAGGGATGTTCATGATAGAGAACAAAGTCCCATTAACCTGAACCTCTGAAGAGATTCTGGAGATGTGGAAAACACACAACTAGGAAAGAGTCATTGGAACATTACAAAGATGTCTATTATGGGCACAATTTTATATCCGTTTTTCAGGACACAAGATTTCTTTAGCGATGAAAAAGGTTTTATATCTCTTCTTGCAAAAAGGGTGAATTCAATGTCTCTTAAAAAAAAAAAAGTTCCAGTACTGGTACCAGCATCATGCGCTTCTCCAAAGTTGCTCACTAAATAAACAGTGTGGCCTAGAAGATATGATGTCCTAGCAATGCTCTTTGACCTCTTCTCTACTGTTTAAGATCTACAAGAACTTTTGTGTCTAGTTCTAGGCTCCAGTTCAAGAGGGGCATGGATATGCTGGAAAGAGTCCAATAGAGGGCTACAAGGATGATTAAGGGACTGCCTGATGAGGAACGGCTGAGAGACCTGGGGCTGTTTAGTCTTGAGAAAAAAAGACTGAGAGGGGATCTTATTAGTGTCTACAAATATCTGAAGGGTGGATGTCAAGAATGGGCCAGTCTCTTTTCAGTGGTGCCCTGTGATAGGATGAGGGGAAATGGCACCAAGTTACAACACAGGAAATTCCACCTCAACATGAGGAAAAACTTCTTTACTGTGAGAGTGACAGAGCCCTGGGACAGGCTGCCCAGAGAGGTTGTGGAGTCTCCTTCTCTGGAGACTTTCAAGATCCATCTGGATGCGTTCCTGTGTGATCTGCCCCAGGTGTTCCTGCTGCAGCAGGGGGGTTGGACTCGATGATCTTCAGAGGTCCCTGCCAATGATTCTATGATTCTTTGATTCTGTGACATACTTGTGTAAGACGTTTTGCACAGGTCTGTTCTTCATTTTGGTCTCCAAAGAGCAAAGAAGAGCAAATGTAATAGATCAATTTGGCAATAAATCTAGTTTATTAGCTGTTTTTGACAGTTAGGAGTAATGTTTCATTTTAATCTTCTTGGTTACTTACTGGATTTGAAAACGTAGCAGAAAAAAATTGTAAGGGTGACTGTGAGCTCAGTGAGTCCCTTCTCTGTATACCCACAACTTCTAATGAAATCAGGGAAGTTTTAACGTGCAAGATGAGTCCTTTTGCAAGAAATATGTTCATGTGGGTCAACAAACAGAAAAACAAAACCCAGGGAAAATGATTTAAAAGCACCATCTGCTTACTCAAACACAGCTGGGGACAGGTACAATGCAGTCCAAAAACCCATTCCATTTTCATTATATTCCGTTCAAAAGAGGTGTGAAATAAAATGCTATTGGTCCTAAATGTTTTCCTCCTGAGGAGAAATGTTTAAGCAACATTTGAAATAGTGTGTGTGGAATGCAGCCCTCCCTACAGGATGAACATTGATCTTGGATAGCAAAACAAAATTAATGCAGTGATGATGGAAACAGAGGAAAAAACAGGTAAAAAGGAAATGCACACACTCTTAGGAAGCAGAAGGCTGAACATTAACAGTTCAAATTAAAAAAGTTATTAATTGCATAGGCTGAATAGGTTATTCAGAAGTAAATTCATATTAGGCAGAAAAGTAAACAGGATCAACCAATCATTCTGGGGAGAACAGGGGGCAACACAAAGATAGGAAGAAAGAGACAGTGTCTGTATTTCAAAGAAAAGAACCACAACAATATCCTTTGTGTCCACAACACCATTTCAGAAATACCTTTGCATCTATCCTTCTTAAACATCAAAGTGCAGCAACATCCCAAAACATGCATGTCCTTGCAACAAAGTTCCCTAGAGTTTGTCCTGGTGGATGAAAAGAGATAACTCGAGGATGGCAGGACAATTCATGCCCATGGATACGCAGGGTGAGAATATTCTTTGATAATTCAATCTTTAGGAATGTACACAAGTGCACAAAACTCAATCATCTCTATTCAGCAAAGCACAACAGTAATTAGACATACACTAACCCCCACCCACTTCTATAAAACCATCAACATTTCTTACTTACAGTGTTGAAACATATGCAACTACCACCATTTGCACAGGTCAACCCCTCAAAGCCCAAGTCTACAGCAGGAACGTTTGTCCCCTTTTTGCACTGTTTAACTCAATCACAATTCCTGCTACAGGGCAACCAAAATCTATTCTGATAAAATTAGCTCAATCCGATTAAAGGACAAAGTATAGTGCCTAATTAAATGTTCTGATTATTCTTAAGCTCTCTTTTTTTGGTTCATCTTGAGTTTAGGCCTGTAAAAGCATACAAATTAGAAAGATTTTAAATGTTCTGGGTTTACCCATTTATTGCTTAAATTTGAGTAACAATAGTTTCCCAAAAGCATAAAGAGGAGTATAAAAAGAAAATTGTGGGATGCTTAACTTATTCAGACCTCTTTCCATTCATTTTGTTCATATTTTATTTATAGCACTTCTTAAAAAAAAAAGCTAATAAAAGTAGTATATCTTTTAACTACATTAAGAACATCCAAACACTTGGATAAAGTAAAAATACTGAATTATTTTAAAAACTTAACAAGTTACTTCCTTTTGTCTACCTATTATTCTCTCTAATGGTAAAGCTGAATATTTTCTGTTTGTGACAAATTCCAGTTTCAAGTTTGCGTGCGACAAGGAAGTTGTTTTTCTGCAGAACCATTCTCAATTAAACCACCTCACTGGAGACTCTGTTACGGAAGACCCACAAAAAAAAAAACACAAACCCCAAACAAAACACAACATCAGTCTATGAACATTAATTAACTCTTGTCATTTTCATTACAGGTCATATGGATTTCTAATTCTTCCTTCTGCCACTGATTTCCATTTTTAGAAACACCTGATAATCTCTCCCATATTTAGTGATACTGTACAGGCAGCCTTTTAAATCATCATTTCCTTCATGTTGAGCAAAGGACAACCCAAGGTATCTGCACTTCCAGCTTGCCAGTCCATGACAGAAGATGGTCACTGACCTCAATCTGCTGAATGGCCTCTTCCCGCTGACGGATGGCCTCCAGGTCCTCTTCTGTGATTTCTGAGAGCAAGGCTTGATCCTGGTTCTGGTTCTGCCACATGCCATCTCCTCCATTAAAGATCTTCTCATCATCAGCTAGGTCAGAGAAGGGGGTCTTTGGGGTCTGCTGAGGTGGGACAATGGAAAGAAAGCAGAGGAAGTATCAATATTGTCCAATTGTACATAGTCTTCTCAAGGGAAAATAAAACAGTAATGTGAGAGATTGTTTAAATTGTGGCAAAAGTGGAGGAAGTTACAATGAGAGGAAACACACCACGTCTTGAAGGGAGTGTTATGTATTTAAGCCTCAGGTTAAGTACAGCTACAGTTAAGCCCCAGCAACCAGCACCTGTTTTCCAGCAGTTCTGACAGAACAAAACATTTACATGTATCTGAAAAATCACACCTCATCGTTTTCCTTCAAATTCGTTTGGAATTTGATAGTTTCTCAAGCAGACAGAATGCCTATGTTTATGCCTTGATGACTTTATGATCCAGCTTGCAACATTCAACATAAGAAAGGATGTTATCTAGCCTATTTATGTGACAGACTAATTACAGCTAAAAAAAAAAAGAAAACCCTTATAGTAATGTAACTGCATAGTCATGTGTTTGAGCCTCTCACAGTTTCACAGTGCTCACTCTATAAAGTTGACTTGATTTTGCTGACCCATCATGTACCATTTCCTAAGATGTTCATTCTGCCTTGGGGAGCTGTGGTTCTATTCAGATACAGGTTGCAAGAATCTGCTCATGATCCATCTGCATCTGCACTGCAGGTAAGGGTAGATGTTTAACAAGGTCTTCCCTTCCTCCCAGCCTTTAGCTTCTGTGCCTATTGAGATGTTAGGTTCAGTCTAGACTGGACTCAGAGAACAAACAGACACAAGGTATGGACAATCAGGAGGCTGAGCTCAAGTCCTAAACTAATAGGCAGTGCTAAAGACTCCAATCCTACAACTGCATAAGAATTTTGTGTCATACAATGCACATGGTCCTTTAAACTGACCTTGAGCTGAGCTTTGACTACTCAAAAGTTCCAGCAAAAAAGCAATCCAAGTGCTTCCAACGACCTAAAGCTGAAAGAAGGAATTGTAGTCACTACAGCATTCTTGACCTGAATGTCCCCGAAGTTCCTGAACACTATAGGAGAAAACAAGCACAAGAATTCAGGAGGATGTTCAGTTCTCTGAATGTGGACCCCTCTGAAGCACAAACACTGCAGAGTTTCAATAAGCTGTGCCTGAGAAATGAAGGCCTTTGGTCTCTTGCCATGGCTAAGTTTTCTAAGATTTTAAATGCCTGAAATGCCACAGAGTGAATAGGAAGCAAGGCCATCAGGCAGCTTGCTGGAAAGGCACAGAGAACTGGAAGAATTGGGAGGACTGGACTGGAAGTTGCAGTGAAAACAATGCCAAATCACAGAATCATGGAATGATTAGTGTTGGAAGGAATCTTAAAGATAATCCAGTTCCAACAGCAAGAATGAGAAGCTTAACCAAGCATGCATGAGGAAGGCAGGGGGTTGAGACAAAAAAAAAAAAAATAATCACTTATAATGTATTTAACTTCTTGTTTGTTTGGAGATCTGCCTTGGAGGAACTGTGAAGGAGGCATGGAACAGGTAGTTTTTAACACTTACAGTCACATTTAGACACAAGAGCTGGCTAGATTTTGAAAAATATCAGGCATCTGGAAACTCTTCTTTAATTATTTTACACTTCTTTAATTCTTTAAAAAGTATATGATTTCTGCATTTAAAAGCTAAGGAACTTTTGCAGTTGTCTACATTAGACTTTGCCTAATGAAAGGAATTCATTATTATTATTACAGAATCACAGAATCACAGAATCACCAAGGCTGGAAAAGACCTTTAAGATCATCAAGTCCAGCCTATGACCAACACCACCACACCATCTAGACCATGGCACTAAGTGCCACATCCAGCCTTGCCTTGAACACATCCAGGGATGGTGCCTCCACCACTTCCCTGGGCAGTCCATTCCAATGTCTAATCACCCTCTCCATGAGGAAGTGCTTCCTAATATCCAACCTAAACCTCCCTTGGAGCAACTTCAGGCTGTGCCCTCTTGTCCTGTCACTGGTTGCCTGGAAAAAGAGCCCAGCCCCCACCTGACTACAACCTCCCTTCAGGTAGTTGAAGAGAGTGATGAGGTCCCCCCTGAGTCTCCTCTTCTCCAGGCTAAACAACCCCAACATCCTCAACCTCTCCCTAGAAGACTTTCCCTCTAGTCCTTTCACCAGCCTTGTTGCTCTCCTCTGGACCCGCTCCAGCACCTCAATGTCCTTCTTGAAGTGAGGGGCCCAGAACTGCACCCAGTGCTCGAGGTGAGGCCTCACCAGTGCTGAGTACAGGGGGAGAATCACATCCCTGCTCCTGCTGGCCACACTATTCCTGATCCAAGCCAGGATGCCATTGGCCTTCCGGGCCACCTGGGCACACTGCTGGCTCATGTTCAACCAGCTGTCCACCAGCACTCCCAGGTCCCTCTCTGCCAGGCTGCTCTCCAGCCACTCTTCCCCCAGCCATCATCCAATTGCAGACAAAGTTATACCATGTGATGAGGGAAGTGAGGTGATGGAAGAAGTAGAGACATACAGAAGAATCGGCAGTAAACAGCCAAGTACATTTCAAGAATATAAACAGAAGATAAAAATCTTTGTCATTAATGTCTTGCTTTGTTTCACCTGGTGCTTCCCTGAGATCTGTTATCTACAGAGAAAGGGTGTGTTACAGGAAGGAAATAATACTTTAAAATTAGGTTAAAAATTCATTTAAACTTTAAAATGACCCATTTTAATAGGATTAACACACCCTGAGGGTGTTTTATTCACTAATTATTATGTGTCTTGCAGACTACCTTATAGGGTAAAGTGCTCCACTGCCAAAAGAATATAGTAATGGACCGCAGGAAAAAACCCTTGGGGTTTCTAAATGCTTCATTAACAGTGACAGAGGTGTCTTCTCATCTTCACCAGTGGGCCAACTAGGAGATGCAGAGGCAGTTATACTGTACAACCCCAAGTAGGCTGGAAGAGCCCAAGTGTCTGCCCTCTGAAGAAACAGTAATCCAATTAAATTCTTGGATCATGGTCACAGCAAGGACCCTGTACCGTGAACCTCAATCCACATGAATTGACACTTAAAACCATGTTCTCCTCCACAGACATGCACTTCAGTGGAAGATAAAATAACAAGTTGTCAGATGTTTCCTGCTCTGTTCTGATGTGGGAGCACAGGATTAACAAGAGAGCCAGAAATACAGAAACCAACGCTTCCAATTACATTAATCCATGTAATACCACAGTTGTATCACAAATATGCTTGATCTTGGCCTGTGTCAACTCCATTAGTCATCCCCACTTGTCAGTCCTGATATCTGTAAATAGCACGCCCCTCTCAAATAATCCAAAAGTGCAATTTAAGTGATGCTGCTCAGACATCTCTTATAAAAGCTGGCTATTCATGTGTTTAAATAGATAATGGTCGAGACACAGATGTTTTTCTCTAAACAAAATAGTGGCCTAAATTAATTTCAGAGCTGCTGAAGGCAATTATGTGAATTTGTATCCTTAACATCTTTCGAGAAAATCCAACCACAGCTGCTGAATGAGTGAGTAAATCAGGAAACAATGGGATGCGGGAGGACTGAACTTTCCTTTCCGACATAAAAAAGGTTCCAAGGTAAATTTAAATATAGTCACCATGACTTGTTATCAGGGTGTGCATGGTGGTTGGCTGTGTTAACAAATTAAAAGTGATTTTGTGTTTGTTGATGGTACAGTGCCCTTCATTTCTCTGGTAAAGTGAACAAATCCTGGGTTCAAAAGTGTGAAGAAATCTAATAACTTTTAATACTTATAACAGGAAAACTGCATATAGCTTGGTTTATCAGTGGGTTTTGTTCCTTTCTGAGTTGTGCTCATTGCCATGTGTGACAAAATATTTTATTTCTAGTAAGAAAAGATTTAATGGAGAGCTCTTACTGAGCCTCCACAGATAAAGATCATTTTAACCATACACTGGAAGGGGCTGTAACTCCCTATACAGGTGTGACATTCGGGATATTTAGTGCTTGTCTTGAACAATCCAAGAGATAAGCAGTGTAGTTTGGCACTCAGGATGCCTGGTGTTTGTCTTGAGACATCTAAGAGGTAAACAGGACTCGTTGCTGGACTAAAGAGATGTCTCTGCAACCCACCAAACCATTCTACTCCCCTGCGATGTGTACAAAAGCTTCAGGCACCTGAGAACTGGGGAGTTTGGTGTGGGACATGCTGAGATTGAAGACAAAGGAGCTCTACAGCTGGCACTGGGAGCAGACTGCCCGCGATGACCAGGCCTTGAGATTTCATGAAAACCACTGACTTAGCAGGAAAAGATAGAGGGTACCAGTCTCAAGTCACCTCCTAGGACTGAACCTCTACTGCAATAAACTAATCCTGTGGTGCCGAGTTGTCTCAATCTCCTGTTTACTGTTGCTAGCCAGATCAGTAGCTTATCTTGTTAATTAGCCTAACAAAGACTCTCTGTAGGACCTAGTCCTGGCACCACACCCCCCACTCCTATCTCTGAGGCACAAGACGACAGAGGACAGGGAGAAAGGGGGGGAGTGGGCAAGAACTGTATAAAAATTTGGGACCCTATGGGTGCAGGGAAGCTCTTCCCCACCACAGCACTTCCCCACCGAAGAACTTCCCCACCGACAACGTTGCTGGACCACGGTGGTAACTACTCTATCCTCACTTGCTAATCTCTGTATTTCTACTTTCTTTTCTGTCTCTGTTTTCCTCCCTGTCCTATCTGCTCTAGGGACTTTGCTGTGTAACTCCAATAAAGTTCAGTGTGCACGTGACATCTGACCTCGTTTGTGTCTTAGTTTCACCATTTGGGATTAACCTTTAAACCTTTTCACAGGTCCTGCCGGACAAACGGGGGCAGCTGCTGTGTGGGTTATACCAGGAGAGGGAAGGCAGAGTCCAACCACACCAGCCTCCCACTGGGGTGAGGAGTGTCAGAAAGCAAGGGGGTTCTGCCCAATCTCTTGTAAGACCACATCCCAGCCCCAGTGCCTGTTTGTGCACCTGATATCCTATAATCTTTGTTTTGTCCTGGCAAGATCATAAAAAATTGCCACGTATCCGAATATCGGATCGTGACTACAGGCATTTTCACATTAGATTTGATTTAGTGCCAGATTTTATGCCCTGTGAATCTCTGTGTAATTTTCTGTTGGATTTCCTTTCATAAATTGTTAATTGGATGTGTTTGAAGTTGTTCTTTTGTTGAAATTTGCCTGGGGCAGATTTTTGTCAAGATGTATCCACAAAGCAAACTCTGCCTGTGAAAAAAATGATAGGAGAGAAAAAGTTGAGTATATCTGCTATGCTCAGTAGTTCTTTTAAAACTAAATTCTTAGGACTGAGGGTCATACTATGCTGTTATTCATCATATCTGAAAAATTATACCCAGGCACAACATTTTTTCCATTGGACAAAATATTTTCAGTGAGATAAAATCATTGCTGTTTACAACTATGTTTTGAATCAGATTTATTTTACCAATGGGGTGAAGCTACATAGAGCTGCTGACAGAGAAAAGGGAAAAAAAAAATAAAAAATTAAAAAAGGTTTTATCTGCACGATGAAAACTTCTGCCAGTATCTGTACTTTACCAGCAGTAAAATCTTTGCATCAGAAGTTGCATGTCTGAGACCCCTCCAAAGATGACCCCCTCCCAGCCCTGTGTCTGCCTCACTCCCCATTTGTATATTAGAAGGGACAGAAAAGGATCATTAACACACACAATTTCATCTCCTTGTACACAGCAGCATCACAACTTTTACAACCCATGTCACATAAAACCGCCAAGCGAGGGCCTGAAATGACCTCTCTTCTAGTTCCCATATAGTCTTTATTCCACCCAGAAGCAGAAATCTAACATGAACCCCACCTCCTATAACATCAATCAGCCTTCACGGTTCATCTTCAGAGTCAGGGAATCTCCTGTAGCAGTATGATATGTGCTGGTACCATCTCAGTCCTTGTGCTCCTTTTAGATCTCTAATTATGCCATGTCTGATTGCTCCTTACAAAATTGTTCACTTATCAGAAATTAAGGCCACGAAATGTTGACTGAAGGTGGATGAGAAATGGCTGTAAAATAAGTGCAATGCTCAGTGATTTCAAGGGAAAGTTTCCTTTCCACACCTTATCAAAACTTGAAGATATAGAGAGAAATAAAACAGAGAGGGAGGCATGTACATACCCTCCCTCCAGCTCAGGTTATCATAGAATCATAGACTCATAGACAGATAGAATCATAGAATGGTTTGAGTTGGAAGGGACCTTAAAGATCAGCTAGATCCAACCCCCCTGCATGGGCAGGGACACTGTCCTCTAGACCAGGTCGCTCAGGCCCCATCCAAACTGGTCTTGAACACTTCCAGGGAGGGGGCTTCCACAACTTCCCTGGGCAACCTGTCCCAGTGTCTCACCGTTGAACCCATTTCTACAGCATCTCCACCCACTCTGACTTCAATCAGGAGTTGTGTCTTGGAGAGGAGAGTTTCATTTCTGGCTATGTGCGAAAACATGGGAAGAGGATACAAATGGGGTATCTTAGGACAGATGTGACAGAGCTGTGGGTACCATCAAAATGGGAAGTGTGGGTCTCCTAATTGGACTGAAAACCTAATTCTAGAGAATGAGGAACATAAATAAATTTTTCTGACTATTTCTCCACTCATATGCACAATTCAAGCAGTTAGACCTGTCCTCATCATCATGTGGTTGCAGACACTCAAGACTTAAAGAGGTCTTTTTTATTCTAGATCATCCTGCAAGTTCTCAGAGCCAGTCTGGCAACTGGGTGTATTACAGAGCACCATTTCTCTTCGCTCAAAACCAGCCCAAATGAGAAAATAACCTGCCTTTGAGATGCACAGCAGAGCTCACAAATTCACTGTTTACCTCCAACTTTATATGAGCACAGGTAAAAGAAGTCTCACTCCCATAAGCTCATTTTGTACTACAGGTTGTTCCAAGAAAACCTTCATCAACCATTAAAATAGAGTCTTTTAGAGGTCTTACATGACTCAGGTAATTAAGCAAAGAAGGGTGCTCTGTCTTCTCTAATCTCAAGAAGCCTCCTGCACCTCTAGCAGGGATATGGCCAGCTCAAGCTGTAATCAACACACCTCCCACACCTCCTGCAAACTATCACATCTCCTTGGGTAACATTTTGGCTCTGGCTTTCACGCAAAATGCAAATGCAGAGATGTTTATCTCCTGCTTTATAGTATGTATAGACATATAAACAGCCAGGCTCAGCTTTATGAGGATATCCTATTCTCACTGGCACCCAGGCTTAGAGATTCATGTTTTATTGCATGTAGAATAATGAGGCCGGAATGCCTGCATTAAAGATCAATAAAATGCTTTACATGGAGGCCCACTGTGCAGGATACTGCTGTGGTTACCCGGCCTGCCTGTGCCTGACACATTTTTAATAGCACATTGGCACTGCAAAGCTGTTTGGGACAAAAATGGCACAGAGCAGCCAGTTTGGGCTGCCTATCTACAATGTACAGCCAGGTAAAGAAGACAGATAAATCGGATTAGATGATCTTTCTCAAACCATCCTTCCAAAACAACTAACTTTGCAGACACAATGAGATTTAGAGCTGTATCTTGCCAAGCAAAAGCCCAAAGCAATTACAGGTAGAAAGGCCTCAGGCAGGCACAGAACAAGCAGCCTGGGACTTCTAAATCTTTTAAAGGAGTGAAATAGTGATATTACAACTTTGCATTATCTTTCACACAGAAGATCACAGCAGTGATTGGTAATTTGAGCTCTGTTACCTAACGAGAGCTTTCTACAATGACAGGGGAAGGAATGCAATCACAAGTTAACCATTGCTTGCTCTTCCCTTTCACTCAAACATGGGCACATTTAAAACTACCATGACAAATACAACTTTTAAGTGGGATGTTTTCAATCCTTCCTGCATGCACCACTAACACAGGCAAATACAGAAATGCATTCAGCATTTTTTTCAAGTTATGTCAATTTGATTACTCTGTACCAATGTAGCATGAGAAAAAACAGCATGGGGAAATTTGCAGAAAGGGAAGGTCTGAAGTGCATTTTTATTTAAATTAACTAGAATCTCTCATGTGTTTCCGTCTTCACTCTTGATCATAGAATCATAGAATGGCTAGGGTTAGAAGGCACCTCAAAGATCATCAGAGCCAGCAAGATGATTATGGGAGTGGAACATCTCCCTTATGAGGAAAGGCTGAGGGAGCTGGGTCTCCTTAGCTTGAAGAAGAGGAGACTGAGGGGCGACCTCATCAAAGTTTACAAATATGTAAAGGGCAAGTGTCAGGAGGATGGAGCCAGGTTCTTCTCAGTGATGTCCAGTGATAGGACGAGGGGCAACGGGTGCAAACTGGAGCATAGGAGGTTCCACGTAAATGTGAGGAAAAACTTATTTACTGTGAGGGTGACAGAGCACTGGAACAGGCTGCCCAGAGAGTTTGTGGAGTCTCTTTCTCTGGAGATGTTCAAAACCTGCCTGGATGCGTTCCTGTCTGATGTACTACTCTAGGTGACCCTGCTCTGGCAGGGGGGTTGGACTGGATGATCTTTCAAGGTCCCTTCCAGTGTCTAAGATTCTGTGATTCTGTGATCTAGTTCCAACACTCCTGCCGTGGGCAGGGACACCTCCCACTAGACCAGGTTGCTCAGAGCCCCATCTAACCTGGTCTTGAACACTCCAGGGATGGGGCAACCAAGTTGTTTACTTTTGAATTATATGAACCTGAAATTGAGCAAGAAAATCCCCATTTCTACCAGCTTCCTGCTATGGAATCCGCAAGAAATGAGTAGTTTTAGTGAAAAAGTAATAGCAGCAGCTATTTTGCTAGTTCACTTTTCAGCATTTATAAATTTAATCATTCAAGTCTCTGCAGTCATGAAGACTAAGCAAATCCATTTAGTTTCTTGGAACTAGAAGAGACTTAGTAACAGTGTTCTGAGTTCATGCCTCCTACTGTTTTCTTCTTCTTTATTTTTCCTTCAAGACTTTATTACTTCACCAAATTCATTCCAAGCAATCCTGACCTCATCACCTAGGGCTGCTCTAGTTCAGACTCGATCTTTCTGTACACAGGGTGAGAGAATTAAGTGAAATGTCTGTGGTAGATGAAGAAAAAAAAAAAAAAGCCAGAGGCCTGAGGTTTACATCTCTGATAACCAATGTCCTTTTAAGTAGCACAGCATATTTTCACCCCAAGGTGAAGATCAAATTTAGGAGGAGTGGCCTTCCCACCAGGCTTAGATGGCGGGGCTGACACGGATACATTGCTCATGGACATCATCAGCTTCTATGGCAAACTTCAGTTGATTATGAGGACTACATTTTGTCATGTATTTTCACCGTGCATAATTCTTACAGATGCCCCATAAGGGAAGGAAAAGGCAGTTTGTCCTGTTGCTATTTCCAGTCCTCCTTTTCTTTTGATTTGGCAACTTTATCTACCATGCAAATAGGTGGCCCCATGATGATGTGAGTGAAACAACAGTGAAGAGAGGTATAAATTTCTCCTCTCTGCTGTCCAACATCCTTTTCTTTTCAAACCCATTTCATTGACTGACTTCAGTCTCATCACACATCTCTAAACCCATCCTTCTCAAGGCCAACTGCCTGTGCTATCACTAGCTTCAGGTGGCATCCCTATACATGCAAAGCAAGTGGATAAATGTTCCTTTTAGATTGTCACAAAGGAGAGCATTCACTGGTATTTTTACAGCATTGCCTCACACTCCTAAAGCTGTTCCTGCCCTTTCCTAGCTGTCTGAATTATATTCTCATCATTCTCCATCTCTGCACGACTCTGCTGCTGGCACCGTGTTTTGGCTGGCGCTGCTGGCTGAGAGCCGTGCTGCACGTCGTCCCTGATTCCTGATGCTAGGCAGAAAACTCCCCTGCTCACAGCTCCCTCGCTGAACATCTGAAGCACCCAGGATCCGTGTAAATGGACCACGCTTGCAAGAACTCACACACACATCAAGACTGTCTAGGAAGTTTAGGATCATGTTGTCTCTGCCTCCTGAAGTATGTGCTGCACAGCTGGTGAGCAGGTTCCCGCTAGAAAGGCAAACATGAAGGAGAATGAGTCAGTGGCCCACTCATCAACACCCGTCTAGCACAAAAAAATGGTGAGAAGCCTTTTTCCTGGGTTCACATGGAGGCAAGAGCCAAATTCAGATTGATTTCTTGCAGTAGAGACAACCCGTAGCACGGGTACAGTGCCACTCTGTAGCGTGGAGCAGTGGAAAAGTAGGAAGATACTGGAAATAAAATGTATGTCTTTTGTCTTTCAGGAAATTGACTGCTTTTGCATTATGGGGAAGGCATGAAAATGGTGGGATTTACTGAATCCTAGTAGCTGCCATGCAGAATGGAGCATTTCAATTTGCATTTTAGTGGCAAAACCAGAGTATATCTTTAGACCATGCACTTCGGAGGAGAATCACTCGTGTCACTCATCTCCCTCTCAGGTATTTTTGGAGTGTTCAGAAACCTTTTTTCAGAGACATGGTTGACTCCCACAAAACCTCTTTGGCAACCATCTTTTAATCTCTTTTTGTTACTGGCCTTTGGTAGGGTTTTGGTGGACTGCTCCGTGTCCAGACAAACGTTCTCAGGCTGGTGTTGAGGAACACTCTCACTTAGTGACTGGTCCATAAAATGTCTACCCATTTTACGGCCTCTGCACTGTCTGCATTCACAATACTTCAGCTACTGCCCCAAAGCCTGGTCCCAAATTATGATAAAAATCAGAGGCAGCTTTTCACCACTCAACTGGAGGAGCGTTGCTGAACCTCGTCAGGGTAAATTGTCAGTTGATGGGGATGAAGAGACAATGATCCAGCCTCTGTGAGAATGGGATCTACCTTTGCAGGAGAGAAGAAAAGTGGGGGCTGACCTTGGAGCAGCAGAATGGGACAACACTCCTTTACTCCACCAGAGCTTCTGGCGCCACCCACGGAAGAACTGCAGCTGGAATAACATCAGCATCATACTGAGAAAACACCAAGAGGCTGCAGCACAGAAATGACTAGCTCTGCACTGGGACAACAGCAATGCTTCTGAAGGCAAACACATCCTGTTGTCACTTACAGGCTCTTCTCAGCAGCCTTCTATTATCCATTAGATCTCACTATAAGGGATTAAGACAAAAATGGTCTGTCTTCTAACCCAAAGAACGCTCATCCCTTTGGTCCAGTCTACAGCAAATATTTTTCAGCACTAACTCAGAACAAAACAGGAGGGTTGTCACAGGCTGATACCCTGAAAACACAAAGTCAAAAAATGATTTGCTCAAGATGATCAAGCGAAGGAGACAGAGCCAGGCAGAGTCCATTCATGTTATTAACTGATGACTCCAATGTGGCATCTTCACCTGAGAAAGCAACCTCTAAATAGAGAGAAAATTAAGTCTGCTCTAGTGGGAGGTGTCCCTGCCAATGGCAGAGGGGTTGGAACTATAAGGTCCCTTCTAACTCAAACCATTCTATGTTTCTATGAGAAATCAGTGGAGTCTAGGGCAGGATTTGTCACATCTCCCCTCTAAGCAAGTGTGAAGTCAGCAGCACACACTGCATGGCATCAGCAGAAAACCAGAGAAAACCAGAAGCTGGGACATTTGAAAAGAAAGTGTCTTTGACAGACCCTCCATGTGTGCCCAGCAGTGACAGGAGAAGAGAGGAAAAAAGGTTCACGATTCCTCAGGGCAATGTAAACCTTTTTCTTTTTTTTTTTTTTTTAAATTTACCTGTAAATTTGCGATGAGAGTCTGTTGATCCAAGCCCAATTGCAGGCAGCTGCTTGTAATGTATTACACTAATATTATACAGAAACACTTAATTGATTATCTTCAGGAGATGTTTGGTTTTAATTAAAATATAAAAAAAAGAAAAAAAGGTAATAAATATGTTAAAAAGATGCAAAATGAAAGACACCTGCAGTGAAACAAGAGACAAAAACTGAATCACAATGCTCTGCTCTCTGCTCACTACTCTGTTCTCTGGTGAGACCCCACATTGAGTACTGTGTCCAGTTCTGGAGCCCTTAACATAAGAAGGACATGGAGATGTTGGAGTGAGTCCAGAGAAGGGCCACGAAGATGATCCAAGGGCTGGAGCACCTCTGCTATGGAGACAGGCTGAGAGACTTGGGGTTGTTCAGCCTGGAGAAGAGAAGACTCCAGGGAGACCTTAGAGCACCTTCCAGTACCTGAAGGGGCAATAGGAAAGCTGAGGAGGGACTTTTTTCAAGGGCATGAGGTGAGATGACAAAGGGTAATGGATTAAAACTGGAAGAGGGGAGATTTAGGTTAGACATTAGGAAGAAATTCTTCACTATGAGGGTGGTGAGACACTGGAACAGGTTGCCCAGAGAAGTTGTGGATGCCTCCTCCCTGGAAGTGTTCAAGGCCAGGTTGGATGGGGCTTGGAGCAACCTGGTCTAGTGGGAGGTGTCCCTGCCCATGCAGGAGGGTTGGAACTAGATGATCTTTAAGGTCCCTTCTAACTCAAACCATTCTGTGAGCCTATGATTCTACTGAATTGGGACTGTCTAGCAGCACTGCTATACAACAGGCTGTCACTGATCAGAGACATGATCTGTGGTCAGCCTCTGGTGAACCCATTCACAATGGCCAGAGAGCATGTGAAGGGCTTCCCGTGGCTTCTCACTTAAGAGGTTTGATGAAAATTTTCTGTCTCTAGGGAGATCGAATTAGACTGAGCTTTTGGTCCAACAGTAGCCAAAACTGAAGCTGTTAGGAGCATCCCAAATAAAACAAGATGTGGGAAAGTAGACACCTTGAAGCTGATGGAGGAAGTAATTGTTGAAGATTTACCTGACTTTTTTCTATGGTTTCTTTTTAGATTATCTAGTAAAGGATATATCTAGGGAAGTGATCCTGGCATGGAGTTTTTGTGAAAGCCCCTTATCCTGATTTTGCTAGAGATGGTGTTCGAGCAATCACAAACCTCATTCTGTTAGGACAGCCACAAAGACAACGCCAACACAGCACGAGTAGTTGTGTTTTCAGCTAGCTCAGTAGGATCTGGAAGAGCATATATGTCTGTTAAAATATCACAGTAGTATCATAGTATCATCATTCTGTTTGGAAAAGACCTTCAAGATCATCAAGTCCAACCACTACCCTAGCTCTGCCACGTTCACCACCAAACCCTGTCCACTGGCACCACATCTGTCTTTTTAGATGTATGCAGGGATGGTGGCTCAAACACCTCCTCAGACAGCCTGGATCCCCAAGTCCAACTCCCGCCCCAGAACAGGACAACCCCAAGGTTCATACCATGTCCCTGAGGGCATTGTCCAAATGTTTCTTGAATATTGTCAGGCTTGGTGCCATTACTGCTTTCCCGGGGGAGCCTATTCCAGTGCTCCACCACCCTCTGGGTGAAGAATCCCTTCCTAATGTCCAACCTAAACCTCCCCCTGCACATCGTCCTACCATTCCCTCGGGTCCTATCACTGGTCACCAGAGAGAAGAGGTCAGTGCCTGCTCCTCCGCCTTCCCTAGTGAGGAAGCAGGAAGCTGCAATGAGGTCTCCCCTCATTCTCCTCTTCTCCAGGCTGAGCAGACCAAGTGCTTTCAGCTGCTCCTCATACGGCATCCCATCCAAAACCTTCACCAACCTTGTGGCCTTCCTCTGGACACTCTCCAGCAGCTTCATATCCTTTCTGTACTGTGGCACCCAGAACTGCACACAGGACTCAAGATGGGGCCACACCAGTGCAGAGTCAAGTGGGACAATCACCTCCCTTGACCCGCTGGCTATGCCATGCTTGATGCACCCCAGGACTTGGTTGGCCCTCCTGGCTGCCAGGGCACACTGCAGACTCATGCTCAACTTCCCGTCGAACAGAACCCCCAGGTCCCTCTCTGCAGGGCTTCTGTCCAGCCTCTCACTCCCCAGACTGTCTTGTGGTCAATGGGACAGAATCTTGTTGGAGGTCTGTGACTAGCAGACTTCCTCAGGGGTTGGTACTGGGACCAGTACTATTCAATATCTTCATCAACGACCTGGATGAGGGAACACAGTGTACCCTCAGCAAGTTCACTGAGGACACTAAACTGGGAGGAGTGTCAGAAGGCTGTGCTGTCATTCAGTGAGACCTGGACAGGCTGGAGAGTTGGCCGGGGGGAAATCTGATGAAATTCAACAAGGGCAAGTGTAGAGTTTTGCATTTGGGGAAGAGAAACACCATGTCCCAGTACAGGTTGGGGGCTGACCTGCTGGAGAGCAGTGTAGGAAAAAGGGACCTGGGGGTCCTGGTGGACAGGAGGATGACCATGAGCCAGCAATGTGCCCTTGTGGCCAAGAAGGCCAATGGCATCCTGGGGTGCATTAGAAAGGGTGTGGTTAGTAGGTCAAGAGAGGTTCTCCTCCCCCTCTACTCTGCCCTGGTGAGGTCACATCTGGAATATTGTGTCCAGTTCTGGGCCCCACAGTTCAAGAAGGACAGGGAACTGCTTGAAAGAGTCCAGTGCAGAGCCACAAAGATGATGAAGGGAGTGGAACATCTCCCTTATGAGGAAAGGCTGAGGGAACTGGGTCTCTTCAGCTTGGAGAAGAGAAGACTGAGGGGTGACCTCATCAACATTTATTAAAAAAAATGGGCAAGTGTCAGGAGGTTGGAGCCAAGTTCTTTTCCGTGATGTCCAGTGATAGGACAAGGGGCAATAGGTGCAAACTGGAGCATAGGAGGTTCCACATAAATGTGAGGAAAAATTTCTTTACTGTGAGAGTGACAGAGCACTGGAACAGGCTGCCCAGAGAGGTGGTGGAGTCTCCTTCTCTGGAGACATTCAAAACCTGCCTGGATGTGTTCCTGTGTGATGTGCTCTAGGTGGCCCTGGTCTGGCAGGGGGGTTGAACTGGATGATTTTTCAAGGTCCCTTCTAACCCCTAATTTCTGTGATTCTGTGATTCTGTGATCTTTCTGGGCACAGAGTTGAGACTGACTGGCCTGTAGTTCCCTGGGTCTCTTTCCTTCCCTTTTTGAAAACGGGGGTTGTGTTTCTCTTTTTCCAGTCAGTGGGAACATCACCAGACTGCCATGACTTTTCAAATATGATGGAAAGTGGAGTTGCAACCTCATCTGCCAGGTCCCTCTAGGAACCGCAGAAGGATCTTGTCAGGTCCCATGAGCTTGTGCACTTCCAGCTCTTTAGATGGTCTCAAACCTGTTCTTCTCCTACAGTGGTTAGATCTCTGCTTTCTGTGACCTGGACAGTGTGGCCAAAGCCCTAACTGGTGAAGACTGAGGCAAAAAGTGGTTCAGTATGTCAGCCTTTCCCATATCCTGTGTGACAAGGTCTCCTGTTTCCTTCTGCAGAGGGCCCACATTTTCCCTGTTCTGCCTCTTATCACTGATGTACCTGTAGAAAGCCCTCTTATTACCCTTGATGTCCCAGGCCAGGTTTTACTCTATCTGGGCTTTAGCTTTCCTAACCTAATCCCTGGCTTCTTGGACAACTTCTGTGTATTTCTCCCAGGCTACCTGTCCCTGCTTCCACCCTTTGAAGACTTTCTTTTTTCATCTAAGAGTGTCCAGGAACTCTTTGTTCATCCATGCAGGTCTCCTGGCATTCTTGCCTGCCTTCCTCTTTCTTGGGAAGCATTGCTCCCATGCTTGGAGGAGGTAATATTTGAATATTGACCAGTTTTACTGGGCTCCTCTCCCGTCCAGGATTTTATGCCATGATACCCTACCAAGCAGATCCCTGATGAGGCTGAAATCTGCTCTCCTAAGGTCCAGGGTAGTGAGCTTGCTGTGGATCCTCCTTGTTACCCTACAGATCCTGAATGCCAGTGTTTTATGGTCACTGCAGCCAAGGCTGCCCTTTAGCTTCACATTGTGAACTAGGCCATCCTTGTTGGTGAGAACAAGGTCCAGCATAGCACCTTTTCTTGTTGGTCCCTCTACCATTTGGAGGAGGAAGTTGTCATCAATGCATTCCAGGAACTTCCTGGATTGCTGGTGCCTTGTTTTATTGTCCCTCCAGCAGATGTCAGGTTGTTTGAAATCCTCTGTGAGAATCATGGCCTGTGAATGGAAAGCTGCACCTATCAGCCTGTAGAGGGCTTCATCTGCTCGGCCATCCTGGTCAGGTGGCCTATAGCAGACTCCCACTGTAACATCACCAGCTCCTGTCTTCCTTTTAACCCTGACCCATAAACTCTTAGCTCCTCATCCATCCCCAGGTGGAGCTCCATGGTCTCCAGGTGGTTGCTGATGTAGAGGGCAACGCCCTCTTTTTTGTTAGAAAACAAAGTAGGACTTCAGCGAGACCAAGCAGGTTTTTTTCCCAATGCTACTTGCTGGTCCTGTGTGCTGAAATCAAAAACTGCTGAGGGAGAAAGTTCCTGGATTTTTTTAAGTGACATATCTGCTCAAGATAACAAGGGGTGTACTGAGAGCATATAATCTAACAAACAGAATCTTGTGTTACCATCTCCCCATGATTCCTACCTTTTTTATTATTATTATTTTGCTTTCCCTCCAAATATGGTATGTTTGGGACACAATCATCCAACTGACAATGCTGGGGGGAAGGAAGATACTTCGAAATTAGTATTTTACTCTAGTAGTTGTATTCTTAAGTGTATAATTATGGCACAGCACTGCACAGCAGAGCCTATTTAGACAGGACTTTTGCAACCAAAAGGCCTGTGACATTTGTTCATAAAAAATTCAGTGAAACACAGATCACACTTTTACTAAAGTGGTGAAATGGTTGCTATCCCCCCAAGAGTGCTTCCTCTGAAGTCCAGAAACATCAATGGGGCCTTTCCCAGTGGCCATTCATCCTATCTGTCCAATACACATCCGTGCAGGAGGGGATGAGTCTGGTTCTTTCTCCTGAACAGTGATAATCTCCCAATCTGTAAATAACCTTAAAAAAAAAGTTCAACTGAAAGGAGTTAAAGGCTTGCCCTGATTTTTGTGTACTGTGATATTACGGAGCTGAGGACACTGGTTTCTAGGAAATATTTAACAACTAGTCAACTTTATTTGGAGGATGTGAGTTTCAATATCAAGAAAAATGAAGACTGACAACTTGAATTTCAAGTCAAATGAAGTCAGGATGTTTACTGGTTTAAAGAAAAACACAAGAACAGCAGCAAGAAATTTCTATTTTTCCCTCAAGAGTAGCGATCCAGTTATTACAGATCTAGACAATATCTCAAGAAAGAGAAAATAAAGATATTAGTTAAATGTAGTCACAGATGTATATTTGTGACCAGCATACCTGCAAAGTGAAATAATGAAAACGGGAAGCATAAACATTGCTAAAGGGAACAAAATCTGGCTCCTGAATTAGTTTGTCCAGAGAGAATTAAACAGGAAGAATTCAGCAGCTTGTTAATTTATCCTCTATGTGTACTTTATAGGGCAAGACAAAGTGATTTTTAGCTTCCAAACAGTGGCAAGAAATAGGAAGTGCCAGCAAAGGAAAGCAATGCAGACCAGCTTTATTATCCTCATGTGCTCCAACCTGTCTCCATGATGGACGTTTGCAGAGCTGCTAACCTTTCTTTAGCTCAACTGTTCAGTCCCTTACTGCACGATTAGCAAACAGGCTTGATGAAGGCTTTCATGAGATTGAAAAGCCACCTAAAATGCTTACGAAATAAAACATTCATGGAAAGGATTAAGATTAAAAATGCTGAAAGGTTTTCAGCTCAGTGCCTCTGGAATGTGACATGTAACAAAACTGTCCAAAATCCCAAATTCAGGGAATGTCAGGACGATGTTTTAAGTGTGTCAGAGGCAGGAGAGGCTAGAGATAAATAATCAGATAATTTCTACCTCACAGTTTTATTGGACCATTATTATTATTTATTTTACTTATGCTTTAACTGTGCTATTGAATTTCCAAATTGATGGGGCATTAACCATCCACACAAGTGTTCTTTATTAGCTTTAACATTTAACCTACATGTTTCTTTTCTAACATCAGGCCATTCTGACTTCTGCCATTTAACTCAGTGAATAATTCACCTGATCTTCACTTATATTTTCACCTTGAAATTATTTATAGACAGTAATCATGTCTCTATTGATACTTTCTTCTAGACTACTTAATTTACTTCCCTTATTTTCTTCTCTAGTGTTTATAGACTATGCTTTGTTATGCCTCACCATCCAGAGTAACCTTGACAGGCTTTAGAGGTGGGCCTGTACAAACTGCATGAAGTTCAACAAGCCCAAGTGCAAGGCCCTGCACATGGGTCAGGGCAATCCCAAGCACAATTACAGTCTGAGCAGAGGATGGACTGGAAACAGCCCTGAATGACTTAGGGGTGTTGGTTGATTAAAAGCTCAACATGAGCTGGCAATGTGTGCTTCCAGCCCAGAAAGCAAATCATAACCTGGGCTGCAACAAAAACATCATGGCCAGCAAGTCAAGGGAGATGATTCTCCCCCTCTACTCCACTTCGTTGACACTCCCTTACAGTGCAATGTCCAGTTCTGGAGCCACAAACACAAGAAGATCATGAAGTTGTTGGAGCAAGTCCAGAGGAGGCCACGAAGACAGATCAGGGGAAATGGTTTCAAACAGGAAGAGGGTAGATTTAGATGAGATATTAGGAAGAAATTCTTTGCTGTGAGGGTGGTGAGACACTGGAAGATGTTGCCCAGGGAAGTTGTGGAAGCCCCCTCCCTGGAAGTGTTCAAGGCCAGGTTGGATGGGGCTTGGAGCAACCTGGTCTAGTGGAAGGTGTCTCTGCCAATGCAGGGGAATTGGAACTCGATATTTAAGGTCCCTTCCAACTCAAACCATTCTATGATCCCCTTTTACTTGCCCTGTTTGTAATATTTTTTATTCTCTCTGTATGTACCAATACCCTTCCCAAGCCATTAACTCCAAGACTTCATTGTTTGTGCCATAACAACATATTTTTACTAGAAACTTTCACCAAAACACAGGAGAAATTTTGTCACATGTTGAAGTCTACTCTGAAAACTTTGGTTGGTTGATTAGTTGCCTCTTGGTAATTTTCCTAACTGTTTGACCCATAATTTGACTGAAATGAAATTATGTTTCACTCCGCAAAATAGACCTCTGGCTCCAAAACCACACTGGAATATGATCCTCTTTGTGAAGAGACAACAGCTCTTAGCTATTTTTTTGAAGACTAGTTTATGCCTCAGGTTTCATAATGCCTTATGAAATAAATTATTGTTACTCAGATTTTTTTTTTTTTAATCTTTTATCCAATGTCTTTCTAAGGAGCTATATATTAATAACAGAGCCAAGGAGCTATATGCTGTTGACAGCCTCACCTCAAGCACTGTGTGCAGTTCTGGGCCCCTCTGACGGGCTGAGGGAGCTGGGGTTGTTTAGCCTGGAGAAGAGGAGACTCAGGGGGGACCTCATCACTCTCTTCAACTACCTGAAGGGAGGTTTGTAGTCAGGTGGGGGCTGGGCTCTTCTCCCAGGCAACCAGTGACAGGACAAGAGGGCACAGCCTGAAGCTGCTCCAGGGGAGGTTTAGGTTGGATATTAGGAGGTACTTCCTCATGGAGAGGGTGATTAAACATTGGAATAGACTTTCCAGGGAAGTGGTGGAGGCACCTGGATGTGTTCAAGGCAAGGCTGGATGTGGCACTTAGTGCCATGGTCTAGATGGTGTGGTGGTGTTGGTCATAGGCTGCACTTGATGATCTTAAAGGTCTTTTCCAGCCTTGGTGATTCTGTGTGTGATTCTGTGTCACAGAGTTAGCTAAACTTAGATGCCAGCTTGTCCCATCAGATGTCTTGTCCCTTTCACTGAGATGTGAGAAAGAGGGATAAAGGAGGCAAGGTGTGGCCAAGGGAGACTATAGGAAAAATGAACAAACAAAACAAAACAATACCAAAAAACCCACCAAAACCTCCACAGATACATTTTTTATTTTTATTTCCTAGAGAACAATTCATGCTACTTAGCTCATATGACTACACTAGGATGTGTCTATTTCTCTAACTGACTGTAGGAATTGTCTTGTTGCCTTCAGAGGTAGAAACCTACACTGTGGAATGATCATAGAATCATAGAATGTTGAAGGTTGGAAGGGACTTTAGAGATGATCAGGTTCCTACCTCCTTGCTATGAGCAGGGACACCTCCCACTAGACCAGGCTGCACAAAGCCTCATCCAACCTCGTCTTAAACACCTCCAGGGAGGGGGCTTCCACAGCCTCCCTGGGCAACCTATTCCAGTGCCTTGCTACTCTCATGGTGAAGAATTTCTTCCTGATGTCTAACCTAAATCTCCCCTCTTTCAGTTTATAAACATTCCCCCTTGTCCTATCACTGTCCTCTCTGGTGGAAAGCCCCTCCCCAGCTTCCTGTAGCCTCTTTAGGTACTGGAAGGCTGCTATAAGGTATCCCTGAGGCCTTCTCAGGCTGAACAACCCCAACTCTCTCAGCCTGTCTTCATAGCAGAGGTGCTCCAGCCCTTTGATCAACCTCATGGCCCTCCTCTGGAACCTCTCCAACAGGTCCATGTCTTTCCTGTGATGAGGGCTCCAGAGCTGTACACAGTACTCCAGGTGGTGTCTCACCAGAGGGGCAGAATCCCCTCCCTGGCCCTGCTGGTCATACTTCTTTTGGTGCAGCCCAGGATGCAGCTGGTCCTCTGGATTCCAGTGCACACTGGTGGTTCATGTTGAGCTTCTCATCCACTGCCATCCCCAAGTCCCTTTCCTCAGGACTGCTGTCTAACCATTCTCTAGCCATTCTAGCTGCTTGTTCATCTACGCCCGCCTCCTGGAGTTTTTTGCCTGACTCTCTCTTAGTTGGGATGAATTGCTGCTGGGCCTGGAGAAGGGGATCCTTAAATATCAGCCAGCTTTCATGGGTCCCTCTTCCCTCCAGGATGTTATCCCATGACAGCCTCTTGAGTAGATCCCCAAAGAGGCTGAAATCTGCCCTCCTAAAGTCTAGGGTAGTAACCTTACTGTGAGCCTTCCTTTCTGCCCTAAGGATCTTGAAGTCCATCATTTCATGGTCGCTACAACCAAGGCTGCCCTTGAGCTTAGCATCCCTTACCAGCCCTTCCTTGTTGGTGAGAATAAGGTCCAGCACAGCACCTTTCCTTGTTGGTTGAAGTCCCCCATGAGTACCATGGCTTGTGAATATGAAGCTGCTCCTATCTGTCTGTAGAGTGCCTTGTCTGTACTGTCCTCCTGGTCAGGTGGCCTGTAGCAAACCCTAACTATAATGTCACCTGTGCCTGCCTTCTCCTTACTCTTAACCTGTAAGCTCTCTGTCAACTCTTTATTTGTCCCCAGGGAGAGCTCCATGCACTCCAGCTGGTCTTTGACATAGAATGCAACACCCCACCTTGTCTCCCCTGCCTGTCCTTCCTAAAGAGATTATATTTAATCATAATAATATAATTTAATCGTAATTAACAGAGATTATTTTGGCATGCATAGTTTGAGATCCCACTAGATTTAGCTGGTACTGGGTGTGGACAGTGAGGGAAGACAGATCTGGGGCAGTGCCCTAGAACCAGCCTGAATTCCTTCTTTATGGAGAAATCCTGTCTTGCCCCATGACACACACTTAAGAACAGAAAATACATTTGCAATTATCTGGTCAGCGTAACCCAGAAGTGACAAAACCACCACTGTTACATTGATGTGTGGTTTGTTTATTCATGTTTCACACTGAATGACCTTCTAGCTCACCACGCAGAAGGCTGAATCTTATGAAAGGCTGAATTTCTTTTGACAAGTTTCCTCCAGCTGGTGAGATCTGGAGGCAACCAGCATCTCCCCCACAGACCAATTCCTTAATAGACTTCATAATGCCATGAGGATATGTAGTGATCTAAGCTTTATATTCACACTGTATGAGATCACACTGCATCAAAACTTTGATAGATGCCTCTGCTGTTTTCTCATCCTTAAGGAGCAATGACCCGAACATTAGCATGTCTAGTAAATTGTTCTAATGTGTGGTGAAAGGGGACTAATGGATACAGTAATTGATTGTTTGATGGATAGCTGGGGAGCCCTTTGATTATGAGCTTTTGCTTCGGTCCAAGACATTTTCATTCTCCAGTTAACCCCGAGCTGATTGCCCGCATGAATTATCTCCTTCTCTGCCTGCAAATATAATTCTCTTAATAAATATTTCATTAGAAACAAACCAGTAGCGGGGAGAGAGAAGAAAGCAGATGCTCAATGTGTCTTCTGAAGATGTTACAGAGTCTACAGGACAGACACAGAGATTATCTATGAAATGTGCTCAGGTCAGACAAGATGTTTTTGCTTCTCCAGGATTTAGTGCTCAGAACAATGCAAGAGGCAGCAAGAAGCCTGAAGGTAAATTTAAATCCACCAAGGGAGGCCCAGTATGGCCCAAGGATGTACTGCAGTGGGGAAGCCACTGTTTTAAAATTGGCTTTTGCACAAATTCCACGTTTCCTTCTCCCAAGCTCCAGGCTGAGCTTTCATATTACAGCAAGGAGAGGCCCTGACCAAGAAAAAGAATATCAGCAAGAAAACAGAGTTATGACTGCTGGGATTTAGTTCCTGAGGGTTGAATTTTGATCCTAGTGAAGCTGATGGCAAAATTCTCATGGATATCAACAGGGTCTTTTTGATCATTTATCTTCCCGTGATGACTCCTCAAAAGTTTTTTACCACCTTTGTTTAGCTTTATGGTGTTTAACTGTTTGTTCAAAACACCTGCACTGAGCCTGTTCGTTTCATTTCATATATATAACTGTACTTTTGAGTTATAAAAAATTCCTCCTCTTCTTTCCAAACAGGCTACCCTATTCTCATAAAGGATGGTGCAGAAACCAGGCAGAAGCAGAATCAGTGGAAAAAAGACTCTTTTTTGCCATTCAAACTCCCAATCCCAGGTCAATCCTGTTTCATTGCCCTTCAAATTTTTAAATATGATGAGAGCAATATTTGCAGACAACACTTTGAACCTGCACAGGCTCCATCAAAGAAAGGAACTTCACAAACTCAACTTGAGTCAGGAGTAGTTTGCTGCAACACAGGAAAGATTCATCACACAAGCTAATCCCAGTTTACTTCAGCACCACACACTTAATATGCAGAAAACTGCTGCAGTTTTTCAATCCTCTTTTACTGAAAAACTGTTGATGAGTAAAATACATAATGTTCCCTATTACTCTTCAACCTGTGTAAATCCCCTGGGCACTGAGACACTCTTATCTTGTTTTCCTAGGTGTTCCTCAGGCATATTTATAGTGCTAGTTTCACAATAGGTATCATTATGTCAATATGCAGAATTTAAACATTAAGAGTATAGTTATGGGCAGAAATGCAACTGATCACATCACGTGCTGTAAAAAGGGTCCAAGTGTCAGGGAAATGGCTTCAATGTTCTTTGCTCTTAATTCTTTGCC
This sequence comes from Hemiprocne comata, assembly GCA_020745705.1. Classification (NCBI taxonomy): domain Eukaryota; kingdom Metazoa; phylum Chordata; class Aves; order Apodiformes; family Apodidae; genus Hemiprocne; species Hemiprocne comata. The sequence goes on from CM036587.1 coordinate 162,839,403, forward strand.
AAAACTTCTATGGAGGGAAATAGCATGAGCAAAAGAGGGGGGAGGAGGGAAGAGAGTGGTGGGCAAAGTGGGACAACTAACCAGAAAGCAAGCAGGAACAAGCAAGATGGAATGAAAAGCACAGATGATGCTTAGAAAGGCTGAGAGTGGGACAAAGAGGAAAGAAAGCATGGAAGTGAGTGGTGACATATTTCAGAAGCAAGGTTGGGAGAAGGAAGGCAGGGAATGTTTCCAAAACCAGTGCAGACATCAGAGAAATCTGTGCATTGCTGTTGTTGCTCCTTAGATACCATACACAAGCCAACTATCGAGGACTAAAGTCCATAGTGGTTGAGCAGCAAATCCCATGTATAGACAGAAAATTCTGTCTTCTCTTGAAGACATATTTGCAACGAATTCCTGAATATAAACCAACATCCTGCCACCTTCTGGAAAGGAAACTTTCTTGCCACAGAGGACAAGTAGTAGAGATTAAAAAATGGGAAAAAGAAAAAAATTGGAAAAAAGGTCTCTTTCCAGGTAAGTAGTAAAGTCTCTACTGATCTGAGATTAGATTGAGTGAGGAAATTATTGGCACAGTTAGAGTTGGACATATATTTTTTATACCAAATTATGGAAGCTGATGGAGTCCATAACATCACTGCATATTTTATCATAATTGTTAGGCTGCACACGGACTTTCTTCATGGAAAACACTCCATGAACCACTGACACTGCCTGCTGAGGGAGATCACACTTTCCATCAGTAAAGAAGCATCGATCTGGCTTAGCATTTTAAAGTCCCTGATGGGTTTACATTACCTTTCTGCTGGAGTCTCCCTTTTTGCTTCCACCACCCATGCTTTTACCCCTGTTGCTGCTTAGCTCAAACACATCTGTGCTAATATGCCAAAGCCACATATCTAATCTATACATTTTTCATTTATTTTTGAGGCTCATTTGTCAAATGGAAGGAGATGAGACCTGTCAGACCATAACTAAGAGACAACCCTTGAGGTATGTCCTTTGTCAGCCTCCCAAAGATGTTGACATGTGATTTAATTTTCTAGGAAACCATATTTGGCTCAGTTTTATGAAAGGTTATAAGCATTGGATACCACCCAAAGTCCCAGGAATTTATCCAAGAGTCATGTTAGCTCTCCAGAAGGACATAGAGCTGTTGGAGTGAGCCCAGAGGTGGGCTACAAAGATGATCAGAGGGCTGGAGCACCTCTGCCATGAAGACAGACTGACAGAGTTGGGGCTGTTCAGCCTGGAGAAGAGAGCACTCCGGGGAGACTTTAGAGCACCTTCCAGTACCTTAAGGAGCTACAGCAAACCTGGAGAGTGACTTTTTACAAGGGCACGGAGTGATAGGACAAGAGGGAATGGCTTCAAAATGAGAGATGGGAGATTTGGATTGGATATTAGAAAGAAATTTTTTCCTGTGAGGGTGGTGAGACACTGGCACAGGTTGTCCAGGAAAGCTGTGTCTGCCTCCCCAGAAGTGTTCAAGATCAGGCTGGATGGGGCTTGGAGCAACCTGGTCTAGTGGGAGGTGTCCCTGCCTATGCAGGGTGTTTGGAACTAGATGATCTTTAAGGTTCCTTCAAACCCAAACCATTCTGTGATTCTACGTTTTTATGAAAAGAGCATTACAAGCTGTCCCACTTCACTGAAATTTGCAGAGACACGAATATTGTCTTCTGTTTTGAAGCTCTAAATCTTTTTGGAAGAATTCAAGGTCAGACTTGACAAGTGTTTGAGCAACCTGATCTAGTAAAAAATGTCCCAGCACACTGCAGAGGCGGCTGGACCAGATGACCTTTATGTCCCTTCCAATCCCTCACATTCTGTGATACAATTCTATGATATAATTCTATGATATAAGGCCAGGTTGGATGGGGCTTGAAGCACCCTGGTCTAGTGGGAGGCAGCCCTGCTCATGGCAGGGGAGTTGGACCTACATGACCTTCAAGTTCCCTTCCAACTGAAACCATTCTGTGATTCTATGACTTTTTTTGTCCTGGATAAGTGTCATTGTTGATAACTTCATCCTGCTAACCAAAACATGTCTATAGGATTGTAGTGACAGTGGTGATAATCCAGTCTCTGATATCTTCTCTTCAGTCTCTCCTTCAGTCACTGTTATGCAGTGGCACTGCCCAGTCTGACACTCCTCAGAAAATTTTTACTTTCTCAGAACGAAATTTGAGCCCTTTCACCCCTATTTATTCTAAATATTCTTGGTAGGTCTCATGAGAAATGTACCTACACAAAGACAACTCAGAAGAAGTATGGATTGTGCAGGAACATAAATTTTGACTGAACAAGTGATGAATAAAATGCAAAGCAACATCCTCAGACTTTGGGCAAAGAATATATAATCACTCAGTGGTGTTTGTGAAACATGTCAGGCTCTGTCAGGAAGAAGGGTTATAAATAAACGTGAGGTAGATACTTTAATAATGCTATTTCATATACATGCAATAATGAACTTGAATTATTTCTTTGGGTTTCTTTCTTCTTTGACTGTAGCAGATGAGTCAAGCCCAGATGTGTAATAGAATTGATACTGGCATTGCAGCATTTTCTTTAGAGGTGGCTGAAAAAGCTCTACAGATCAGCTGCCAATTAATTTCTTCTCCTGTGGGGTTTCCTTCTCGCATCTCACCCAGAATTTACTTCCCCCACATATGGCATGAGTTAGTCACAGTGCAAGGAATTTTCCTGATGGAAAAGGTTTTGCAGACAAGCAGTCTTCTCACATTAACTTGTCCTGCAATGAAGCCAAACTCAACTCTATCCTACCCAGTAGAGAAACCTGCCAAGAGAAACCAGTTGCCACGGTTTATAAGGAAGTTCTTACACATCTTTTAATTCAGAACCTATGAAATCTAATTTAGAGCTTATTGGTAACCTCATCACCAAATATTTGCCCCAAAGAAGAAGGAGATTGATTTGTTTCTGGCTGTGATATTGGGAATTAAGAGAAGATATCAAAAGGAAAGTTAAGAGATGTTAAATGTAATGATGTTGGATGTATATGAAATACCTTACTCGTTCCTCTATCTTCAGTAGACCTTAAGAGAAATGAACAGAGCATTGCAGCACATCATTCCTTTTGCCAAATACCTTCCTGTCCATGTGTACAATGATGACATGACTTCCATGAAGAATTCCTATTATATGAATCTCACTGAAATACTTTCATTGTCTTTTCCATCTTTCCTGCTTTATAAGCAAGGCCAATGACAACACAACCCTACTGAAAGTGAGAAGATATGTTCCACCATGAAGACACCATGGCCCAGTTCCTCTACTGCCACAGATAGGAGCTTTCAAACTCACTGAGGGGCTACTCAAAAGTATCTGACTTAACTTGTCATGTTGTCCAATCTCATAACTAATACTCCAATGTTAAACAGTGGATAAACAGACCCATGAAACACGTAAGCTCTGAAGAATCCTTACATGTCACAAGTCCTTGCATTTGCCAGCTACTCAATCTGTTCCTGCTTGTACACACCTCCAGATCCACCAACCTCCATTATCTTCTGAGCATCAGGAAAAAAACCCAAAACAAACAACAAAAAAGCAAACCCTCAACACAAAATACAGCAAATAACCCATGGAATAGTATAACTTGCTGCATGACCTACAATCTCCATCCTACCTGTGCCTTTCTGTAAATTGGGTTTATCCCCTTTCAGAGTTGAAATACCTTAATTTGCAAAGTGCTTGGGACCCACAGGGATGTCTACTAAAAGTTTCTCAGCTCAACCCCCCCTATTTCATGTTAAGTCTGAAATCCAAACACCTGTTTCATAAACAAAGAAGCCTAATAAAGCAATTATAAAAAACCCCAAACAACCCCCTAAAAAAACCCCCTCAAACCAAACACTTCTTTGAGATTGTCCTTTTCATTTTTTGGTCAATTTATATTCTGTAATGTTTTCCAGCCTCTTACAACTGGAAAGGGGAAGAAGGATCACTGGTGAGCTGTGAGATTCCAGAGGTCAAAACGGAAGAGTCAAGAAGGACATTGAGTTGCTGGAGTGTGTCTAGAGAAGAGCTACCAGGCTGGTGAAAGGTCTGGAGAATAAGTCCTGTAAGAAGAGGCTGAGGGAACTGGGATTCTTTAGTTTGAAGAAGAGGCTGAGGGGTGACCTCATGGCTCTCTACAACTACCTGAAAGGAGGTTATAGGGAGGTGGGAGTTGGTCTCTTCTCTCCAGTGAATAATGACAGGACGAGAGGGAATGGCCTGAAGTTGCACCAGGGGAGGTTTAGGCTGGATATTAGAAAGAATTTCTTTACTGCAAGAGTGGTTGGACACTTGTCACAGTTTGACTCAGGATCAGCAATTAAACCAGAGACAACAATGGTCTCAATCCCCTCCCCCTCCTACCCAGGTAGGGAAGGAGAGAGAGAATTAGGAGAGAGACTTTGCTGGATTGAAAACTAAACTAGACAGCTTGAATGATATGTACAATTATATACAAGTGTGTTCAGGAATGTGCAAAAGCCTCTTGCCTCCCCCACCCCCAGCAGCTCCCCCAGCATCTCCTGAGCTGTGAGCAGTCCTGAAATGTCTCAGCCCACAGGCAGGAGATAAGGCAGAGCAGACAGGGGCTGGGTTGTGAGGGTTATGAGGTCAGAGATGTCTGAACCTGGGGTCGATGGTGATGGATGGATGGAGTCCTCCCCAGACACCAGCCATGGATGGAAGAGAAGGGAAGAAGAAGCAGGAAGGAAGTTGTCTTCTGTGATCTCTGACCTTCCTTGGAGCTTACATAGATCTATGGAATGGAATCCCTTTGGTCAGTTCTGCTGTCTGTCTAGTCCAGCCCCCCACGGGGGGTCATAGATATGACTCCTCTGCTCTCTGTAGCATCTGTAGCAGCAGATTCACTGAGTAGAACAAACTGACCTTCATGTCTCAGCAGTAACATAAACATTCCAGTGTTATCAGCCCACTAGCTGGAACACTAGTTGCTAGTTAAAAGAGAGCTTACTGAAGGGAAAAAATCAGTAGAATGAAAATTGGCTTCATCCTGGCTCTAACCAGGACAACACCAGAACAGGATGCCCAGGGAGGTGGTGGAGTCACCATCCCTGGAAGTGTTTAGAAGAAATACAGATGTGGTGCTTAGGGACATGATTTAATCATTAACAGGTAGATAAAGGTTATGGTGGGTGGATTTAGGTTATGATTGGACTTGATGATCTTCAAGGTCTTTTCCAATCAGGATGATTCTGTGATTCTGTGAAGAAGGCAAAGGGCTGATTAAAGGGATTTTGTGTGAGATCAGGACTCTACAGGGGGACAATGCCTGTAGGCTTGGAAGCAATATGCAGTGCTAGGAGGAGGAAAAGATTTGATAACATTGGATATCATCAAGCTCTAAATAAAACGCATCTTAAAGTAAGCAGGATTGGTGTAGGACAAGAACTCAAGTGACATCCCACATGCAAAGGATGCACCTTTGTAAAATTAGAAGTATATGGGACAAAACAGAAAAAACCAAACCACAATACAAAAACAAATGAAAAAACAGGTTCCAAACTCAGCATTCAAAAAAAAAAAAGGGATTCTCTGCAAAAAAAACGTCCTTTGCCTCCTCTACTGTTCCACAAAACCCTCACTCATGCCTCACTTTTTCCCAGCCCAAGACAGCTTGGCAACTCCAACAATGCAGGCAGGCAGGTGTCCAACAAGCAAACACCACTTGATATCACTATTACCTGTACTCACACAAATGAGCAGAGTTTTCTTCTTAATTTAAATACTTTTGAACCTTTTAAACTCATAGATAGCAGATGAGCACTACCCCATGCTGCATGCAGGGATACGTCACCGTGCTTCCTTGTCCCATGTCCCACACACACATTCATGGCTCTGCCAGACCCTCCTGGGGTCTAAGCAAGCTGCAGGGATGGACAGAGCCTACTCCCACCTTTGGGGTGCCAAAATGATGTGAAATGGGGGGAGGAAGAACCTGCACAGCCCTCTGGACATAACCACAGATGAGCACTAGACCAGCTGAGACTAAAAACTGGCAAACATTTGATACTTCCCAGCAGATGTGACTGAAAGCTAACATTTCTCCTCCTTAGGAACTTGAAAAACGATATGTGTATACACACAAATGGATTAATATTATACTTATTTTGACTTTATTAAGTATGTATGTTCTACCTGCTATAGAGAATGTGTAGTAGGTGGTTATTGATGCATTTTTTTCCACCATCTAGTAAGCTAAGACTTTTTCTTCACCAGAAGCATAAAACACCCCAATCTATCCCAACTCTGTACATATTTTATCCCCGTCTCAATTGTATTAATTGAGAACAACAATCGATGGTTCCTCAAGCCATATGTGCTGGTGTTCTCCTCTGAGCGCTAGAAAACCAGGCTCCTCTAGCCTATTAAATTACACCTATGCCAGCAGATGGCACTCTAAATTGTGCAGCATCCACAGCTTCCCTCGCCCCATTCCCAGCAACTGCTGGAAAAGGCTTTTTTTCTGTATTTTTTTTTTTCAGTGGTGCCTTTAATCACGTTTGAATATAGGGGTCAACAAAGTAGCTCGCTCAACAGGGCCATCAAATTCCCACTTCTCGGCTTCCAAAGGAGGTCAGTACGTCCTGCTGCACACAAAACCCACATTCCCACTCTCGTTCCTTAAATCACCTAACTAGTTACAAACTGCTGGGTTTGGAAAGGGAGAAAACACCTTCCTCATGCACCAGAAACCCGTGGTGCTTTCGAGCAGATGCTTTGGTTACTTATTTTTGTTTGCTGGGTTGTTTTTTGTAGAGCAATCGTCTCTGTTTCTCAGCATGTCGCTGCTAAAGTCTTAATACACAGGTACTCCCATACAAAGAAAAAAGGGAAGGGGAAAGGGAAGGGGAAGGAGAAAGAGAAAGAGGAGAAAGAAGAGGAAAGAGGAGAGAGAAGAGGAAAGAAGAGGAAGAGAAAGGGAAAGGGGAAAGGAAGGAGAAGGGGGAGGGGAAGGGAAAGCAAAAAGGGAAGGGAAAGGAAAAGGGAAGGGAAAATCCTTCTAAAAGAAAGGAACTCTGCAGATCAACAAATTCAGCCATATCAAGTGCAATATAGAGTTAAGGGTCTAGGAAACATCTTGATAATTTTATTTTGTTCAGGTGCTTCCAGGCTAAGCAAGGTAGAAAACAATACTGAAGCTTTTAATTTTAACCAAGGGATGCAAACCCCAACTCACAACAGATCCATCTGCCCCATCATGTGAAAATAAATAAAAAGAAGTGTAACAACATTTCTGTTTTATCATGGGAAATATTGCATGTGTATGATATCTGATATGGGACAAAGACCCATGAGGGAAAAGGTCCCCTTGCTCTACCATTCCCAGCTACCTTCCAGCATCTGGAGAAGACAAGTGCTCAACTCAAGATCAGAGAGACAAGAGATGAGATTGAGGCCTTTAGCTGATGAAGGGAGCAGGAAAGAAGTCCTCTTGCACCAAACCCATTTGATGCAACCCTCTCTGGAATGCCTGACTGCCTAATGCTCATCCCAGTGTACTTCATGGTACCACAGCTTTAATTAAAGCTGGATTAATGAAGGGGACACTGCAAAGCACTTCTGTGTTTTACTGCAGGGGAAGATGCTTTCTTGTCATCTCCCTGCTGAAATGACAAGTTGTCTGTTTGAACACCCGCGAGAGGGGAATAACCCCTGACAGCTTGGTGGCATCACTCCCCCTGGGGTTCATCCATAGTTTCCAGGCATAAAGAGGCACACAGGTGATGCCAAGCAGGTACCAGCCATGAAACATTGATGTGCTCCTGACAGTAGCAATGATGAGCCACACTCATGGCTCCATCTCCTCATTCATAGAAATCATAGAATATCTTGAGTTAGAAGGAACCCAGAATGATCACTGAATCCAACTCCCATTTCTTTCCCATTTAAGCACATGGGATCATGTCCTGGCAATTTTCATCAGGGTTTGCCCACGGCACATGTGAACCACCACCTCATTTCAGATTTGAGACACTCAGATACAGCTGTGCCATGGGCAAACCCTGCAGTAACTGGAGGCTCTTAAACTTAAGGGAATGTTTTTTTCCTCCGGTGCCTTCTCAAATTGAGAAGTTTGAGTCAAAAGGGAGAACCACCTTAGGTGAACTGTGTGTTTAGGTGAACACACATTTATTTATCACACAGACTATTGCTATCAGCTTAAAAATAACTATGTGAAACATCTGTTGGGGTTGTTAAGCCTGAAGAAGAGAAGGCTCTGGGGGGGACCTTATAGCAACCTTCCAGTTCCTGAAAGGGGCCTATAAGAAGGCTGGGGAAGAGCTGCTCCCAAGGGCATGTAACAATAGGACAAGAGGGAATGGTTTTAAGCTAGAAAGGGGTAGATTTATGTTGGACATTAGGAAAAAGTTCTTTAATATGAGGGTGGTGGATCTCTGGAACAGGTTGCCTAGAGAGGTGGTGGGTGCCCCATCCCTGGAGACACTCAAGGTCAGGCTTGATGGGGCTCTGAGCAACCTTTTCTAGTGTGAGATGTCCCTGCTTATTGTAGGGAGGTTGGACTAAATGGTCTTTAGAGGTCCCTTCCAACACAAGACATTCTATGATTCTATGATTCTATGTTCATCTGCAGCACATGCCTTATTGCACAGATCCTGATGTACCTACCTCATAAAGAAACGACATATAAATTACCTCCCTGACACATGTTCAGCTTTATGGTTTAACTCCCAAAGGTATTTAAGCATCCTGGGTTCTCATTAGAAGTGAAGATGAAACTCCATAACAAACCAAAACATAATCGGAAGCTTCATCTGGCAAAATAACACAAACTTGGATTACAGTTTTCAGCTGGGCATGAGAACAAAGAATCCAAATTATAAGCCTGGTCCTGTTTTGGTTTTTGGTTTTTGTTTGGTTTTTGTTTGTTTGTTTGTTTGTTTGCAGTATATCAGGAATAACTGTGATCAGTTGAAAGAGTCTGAGATAGCAAGACTGTCTTACTATGCCAGGTTGATTTGGGAGCTGGTACATGCTACAGCTGGAGCATTACACAGCATGACAAGGGGTAATATTTTTAAACTAAAAGTGAGTAGATTCAGACTAGATACCAGGAAGAATTTTTTTATTACGAGGGTGGTGAAACACTGGCCCAGGATGCCCAGAGAGGTGGCAGATGCCCCATCCCTGGACACATTCAAGGACAGGTTGGATGGGGCTCTGAGCAACCTGCTCAAGTTGCCAATGTCCCTGCTCACTGCAGGGAAGTTGGACTGGATGGCCTTTAGAGGCTCCTTCCAACCCAAACTGTTCTGTGGTTCTGGGATTGTATATGATATACAATATAGGGGCAGTGACATCACTACCCTCTACACAGGAGTGAAAGGAGTTAAATATCTTTGAATTATATGGTCAATACAACATTGGGTTTTGAGACCCTGAAATTAAATCAGATGGACCCCTGGAAAAGTAATGAATACTACTTTTGTCTTCACCTTGGTGAAGAAAGAGTTAACAATTTCCAAATACTTTTTTTCATGGGAAAATACCATTGCTATTCACATTTAATCATGTGATAAATGCAGCCATCAAAGTGGGTTTAGAAGAATACAATTTCCTTCCTTCCATTAATCCCTCTCCACAAGGTGGTGGGGGGGTAAATGTATTAAATAACACTGCGTCCACTTTGGAACAAGGTGACATGCTGAGTGAGGTTTCACATTTGTTTCTCCAGTTACTGCGTGATCTTTGCCATGGCAAAAGTCAGCTTAGACTCTTGCAATGCAACTTCTGTGAGGTGGGGTTGAAGGAGGGGAGGTGGGTGAGGTTGTATGAGCATCCCCATCACACCAGTAGAAATAACTTCCACTTTCAGTAGGCAAAATCACCCATTTTCTATAGCATCAGGCTCCTGCACAAGAAAAAAGAAAAAAAAGAAAAAAGGAATATACAGGGGAGAAAAGCCACTGATGTAGAGAGAACAAAATTCAAGTTTGCAGACTGATGCAGGGGTTCATTTTTTATAATTATACTGCTGCCATTGTGGCCACACATGCCCTACAGACCCAGCCTACGTTTCATCAGCTCTGGGATCTTGGCCTGCATTTGCTTTCCTCTTGCACTGCTGTCAGCACAGATCTGACAGTGCTGCCAAAGGTGACCCTCACTGCCCAGAAAAGTTGTGTGCAAGGACAAAGCTCTCTGACCAAGGTAAGTATCCAACCAGCCACACCTGTCACTATATTTCTTTACATCGATATTTATATTTTCATACATATTGTTATCTCCATAGATCTATTTTTATATTTATGTCTATATTTATATCTATGTTTATATTTCTATAGATGTAGATGCAGCTATGATATCTACATCCATATCTCCAGATACACCCAGCCATGTCAGCAGTGCAGACAGGGACCATGCAGCAAAGCACTGCCCACATTCACTGTGCAAGAACAAGTACTCCTGAGAAAACAGGGACCAGCCCTCCTCAAATCCATGGCCAGATGTGATGCAACAGGTGACAAAGGCTTTCCCCATCTTTGTGGGCACAGACATCACTTCCATGAAGGACCCTGGCTCGGCATGTAGACATGGGTATTTGCAATGTCCTTTACATTCAACAGCTGGGAGGGGAAAGGAGCACTGCAACTATGCAGCTATCACAAGCAATGGGGAAAAATATTTGCAGAGCTGTCACTGGCTATGGAAGAATAATAACATGAGTACCAGTTGAGTTATGTTATCTGTCCAAGCCTCTGGGCACAATATAGATTTGCTCTCTGCAAAACTGATCTCTCCTATTAACAAGGCACATTCATTCCAGCGTTTCATCCCATGACCTCAAACACCTCCACACAACCCCAGCATCACCACAGCCCAGGCACAGCTCTCCCAGCAGGGTCCTCACCAGCGTGGGGTGAAGTGGCCCCAGGATTCTGGAACATGAAAGCCAGCACTTGCAGAGCTGGGTGGTGAGACTGGTTCATTCCAGACAAAACAGCCCTTTGGATGGCGAGACGGCTCCGGCAGTGACTCAGAGCTGGGGTAGAGAAAGAGGCATCAGCACGGCGTGTGAAGCCAGCCAGCTGCTGTGGAGGAGGCTTCATACAAAAGAAACCCTTCCCCTGCCTTCATCCTCTGCCCACATATAAAAACCCTCTGTTCATTTTCACTCAAACAAAAGGAAAAAGGGGGAGAAAAACCACCTACAAAGAAACAAACAAACAAAAACACCCCAACCAACCAGAAAAGCCAGCTAATGAACACAAAATCCTTCTCTCGGGTGCTGATACAGACAGCTGCAGTTTCTAGCTACATCAGAAGACACAGGCAAGCAAAGACAGCTTATCCCATGACAGGCGCTTGGTAGGGGGTTGCTAAGGTAAACCCACAAGGCTGAAGTTGTTCAGGCAATTTAGGAAATGGCAGGTTCCCCCCAAACCTGGTTATACAGATTTAGTCTTCATATATATTTGGTCGTTTCTTATTTTTCTCCTGTTGTACAATAAGAAGCTTTATGTTACTGGAAGCTCACATCTCTAGCCTCTGAAAATTACCTTCTTTACAGATAAAGTAGGATTTAAGGGTTTTCTTACACAGTTTTACATGCAACAGTGAAGTCCTGAGCACTACTGTTGGCCCCCAAAATCTGTGTGCAACCACAAGCAGCTGGAGGAGTACCAGCATTTTTCCAAGGGCTGCAGTGCAGGTTTTATTGCCCATAAGGATGGAGGATTCTTCATTTTAACTCTTCAAGTCACAAAGTGCTGCACCCCTGACATATTAGAAAGGAAGTTTAATGGTTAATTAGTGAAGTACTGTGTCTATAAAGCCCACTGGAGTTTTCGTTCATGATCATGGACATGCTGAACAGAAATGACCTTCCCCCCTCAAACCCACTTGAAGCACTGTAAGGACAGTACTTTGGTCCATTTGGAATAAATTCCACCTCCTTTGGGAATACAGGGAGCAACCAAAGAAAATCAGGTATGAATATTTCCATCCACTTATTGAATCCTTCTAACAGAATCTAGTTCCCTATCCCCAAACAGGCAGAGGGAAATTAAAAAATTTTCTTAGGAAGATTCCTTTAATGTCCACCTTAAAAAACCCCCACAAACCAAACAAAAGCCCACACTTAAATAGAGTCAAGAAAAAAAAAGCCATGTGATTTAAATGCTCCATATTGACAGCCCTAGGAACAGAGGAGTGGGTTGATTAGAATATGGCTTTTAATGGATGCACAGTCATTTAAAACAAAGTTGACATTATTGAAATAACACTTTTTACAGAAGTAGCTGCATATCAAATGACCTTGAAGAGACATAGCAATTACTACCACACAGGCAAGATACATTATCACCAAAGCTAAGCCTTGATTTCGTAAGATACACCAGCCAGACTGGAACATTAAGAACTGGGATGAGTTCTAAGATAAGATGTTAGAGTTAATAAGACAAATGCATAAATAAAAAGCTCCATTTGGCAGGGCAAAAGCTGTGTTTGGATTGTGAGAAATTCCATTTTGCATTTAGGAAACATACACACCATAACCTCTTCCAAATGTTGAAGCCCGTTTCAAACCGGTCTTTGGACTTCCAGCAGGAAGAGCACCTACTGAACTAAAAACTTTGGTTAATTATTGTTTAAAATAGCCTGCTGGCATTTGCTTAGCCTGCAAGATCCTCAGGGTGGCACAATCTAATAGCTGTGCTTATACAGCATCTACCATGAAAAGGACCCTGTAAAAATAGAAGCCCAAGTAACTGGAGTCATTACACACACACATACATATATGCAGTTTATGCAGATATTATTGCTAAGAAATTATTCTCCCATAAAGACAAGGATTGGATCTTGCTGCCCCAAAATGAGATTTTTACTCTAATCACATAAAAAGAACAACTACATAAACACAGGAAGAAAGGGAGAAATTATGCTTCCTGTGAGAAGGAAGTCCATTTAAAGCACAAATTGATGCAGTCAGGAGAAAGAAACTTGTATATGCAAATAGAGGTTTATTACCCATTTTTGTGCTCCTAAGAAACTTATTTAGTGACCTGTGTGAGAAGAGTCAAGTAGGCTTATGGAATAAGAAACAAAGGCATCTCTTTTGGCAACTGCCATGTTCCAGAGCAGTAATTATCCTTCCTTCTCCCTATGAGCAGCAGGAAATGAAGAGGGATGCCATTACACTATGACAATTACTGTAATTTTAATTTCTAAAAATTGCCAGGAAAGTTTCCTCTTATTAAAAAAAAAGTAAGAGGGGAAAAAAAAAAGAAAGAAAGAGCCTGTTCAGATTTTCAGTGTAGTTTTAGTTAAACATTCATTCCTCAGCTAAAACAGAGCTGTGCTTTCCCCTCTCCCACTCCTTTTGGGGAACCACCCACAAAGTCTAAAAGCAAGAAAGCTTACTTTCCTCCTCATTAGTTGAGAAGATAGATGGCTAAGTGGGGCCAGTGAGGACCCAGGAAGATGGGCAAGGCCTGAAGACATGTCACTGATGCCATAAGGATGCACAAACTGGGCTGTCCCTACTAGGCACTGCCAGGGATGGATCCTTAGGAGCCCTCAGCTTTTCAGCCTAGTCTGCTGTTGGGTTTAATATCACTCACATTTATTCAATCATGGGTACAATAACATATTCTTCTTCATATAGGAAGTAGATGATGTTAGATGCACAATAATTAAAAAGGATTCTTTTCCTCATTTCCTATTCTCAGAGATATTATTGGCTATTTTGTGGATTTTCTGCAGGCTATCATTTATTAGTTTAATATTATGGATAATGTATTCTGTTCCATTAGAACATTATCATATTTTATTATACTAAACTGTTGCTCTGTGAAATAGACTCAGCCCAGGAGGACAGGTCTACTCAGCTGTCCATCCTACCCTACCACTGACCACACAGTCCCAGACTCTGTATCAGTGTGATGGGGGACACCTGAAATACCTCATCTCCTACAGTGGATTCTCTGCCTGGCAGGAGGAACAGCTGCTTTTCACTGAGGTGCCTGTGTGGGGAGACAAACTGCCCCATTCAACCTGACCTTGAACACTTGCAGGGATGGGACATCCACAGCCTCCCTGACCAACCTCCTCCAGTGCCTCACCACCCTCAAAGCAAAGAACTTCTTCCTACTATCTCATGTAAATCTCCCTTCTTCCAGTTTAAAACCATTACCCCTCGTCCTCTCACTACATTTCCTTATAAAAAGTCCCTCCCATCTCTGCTGTATGTTGCAACAGCATTTCTCATAAAAAGAAAAGTGCTTTCCAGGATTCCCCTGTGTGCTCCCTTAATGAGACTGCTGAGGTCTCATTTTTGGCCACTGGTTGAATATTTCAAATTGCTTTCACAGATCTAAGGGAAACAGCTTTTTTCTCATACTTGACACAACTCAGGTTTAACAACCATCATTGAGCACAGTAAAAATCTTTCAATGTATGCAGTAACACACCTATAGAACTACATTGATTTGTCTACACACAAATGCAATCCTACAAATACATATTTGATTAAGAATTTATATAGCTTCAGGCTTCAAGGACTTTTGGATCAATGCCTTTATTTTGCTTTTATAAATAAATGAACTCAATTAAACGGTACTTACAGCAAACCACGATGGGCAGAAGAATAATTCTCCTGAAGCTTCACTTTCCAATTTTTACCTGTTACACGGGTCTAAGGAATAAAATACTCCCTATAGGGAACTTACTAGAATTTGTGTGACCAAACATTTTACCTTTCCCACCCACCAATGGAAGAGAAGAATTAGAGGGACACATATATGGAAACATTCTTCAAACCTCTTATAATTTGCTGTAATAAATTCAAGTGTACAGAAAATAAAACAAAGCCCTGCAGGCAAGCTGCATTTGAATCAAGACTGGATCTGCATCGAGTCCAGAAGTTCACCATGTAGTCTCACAAGACCCATAAATCAGGTCCCCTGAACATGGGTAGTATTTTGCATTACTGTATAGGGTGTTAACTTTAATGCCTTAATAGATGCACATAGTGGTCAGGTTACGGTTGCTGTGGGAACTATAATTTCCATGTCCTGAGCAATCTGCAGCTGGAAAAATAATAGTAAGTAAAACCCAATCACACCACTGCAGTCTCTCCAGCAGGTTTTATACATTTAATTCCTCAATTTTACATTTCAAGGAGGAAGAAAAGAAGGCGTGTGAAGCTGGAAACATATAGGAAAGCTGAAACAGATGTGAATTCACTTTCTTCCTTTTCAAGCAGTTTGCATGAAACCTCATGTGTCCCCACCCCAAGCAAGTGTCACTGCATGAAAAGCATCTGCTCTTGAGCATGATCATGCCTATTTCTGAGTCAGAAGCATCTCACCAAGGACATTCTATCACTCTCTTCTTTATCATAATGCACCAAAGCCAACCACCAGCATTCACTTGCAAGTGACAGCTACAAGGAGAAACGATCTGCAGATGATTCAGCTGCCTGACCCACACCAAATTGTCACTGCTGCAGTCTCCTAATGGGTAGGATTCTTACCTGGTTTAAGGCAAAGGGGTTTGTCTTTGTCCTTTTCTCCCTCCAGCCTCTCTGTACCTCCAACCCTACCACCACTTGCCTCTAAGATCTGAGTACTTTTATGTGACGTTCTGTTTTTTTCCTCTGTTAAAACTTTGCTTCCTCTCAGAGAAGATTGTGTTTGGAGTTATCAATCATTTTCAATATATCAAAAAAAGTTTATTGCATCCAGGCTTACCCCAGGTGCAGGGATGCACGGCAGCTATGCAATAATTCATAGAATCATAGAACGTGTGGGGTTGGAAGGGACCTTTAAAGGTCCAGCCTCCCCTGCAGTGCGCAGGGATCTTTTTGACTAGATCAGGTTGCTCAGAGCCTGGTCAAGCCTGACCTTGAATGTTTCCAGGGATGGCACCTCCACCACTTCTCTGGGTAACCTGTTCCAGTGCTTCAGTGCTTCACCCCCCTCATTGTAAAGAACTTCTTCCTGATATACAATCTAAATGTCCCCTGCTCTACTTTAAGGCCATTGGCCCTTGTCCTATCACTTACACGTCCTTGTGAAAAGCCCCTCCTCAGCTTTCTTGTAGCCCCTTCAGGAACTGGAAGGTGCTCTAAGGTCTCCCTGGACCCTTCTCTTCTCCAGGCTGAACAGCCCCAACTCTCTCAGCCTGTCTCCAGAGCAGAGCTGCTCCAGCCCTCGGATCATCTCTGTGGCCCTTCTCTGGTCTTGTTCCAATAGGTTCATGTCCCTCTTGTGTTGAGGCCTCCAGAGCTGGACACAGTACTCCAGGTGGGGTCTCACAAGAGTGGAACAGAGGGGGAGAATTTCCTCCCTTGACCTGCTGGCCACACTTCTTTTGATGCAGCCCAGGATGCAATTGGCCCTCTGGGTTACATGTCCATACTCAGTCCTCTTCATCCCATTAGCACTGGTTAATGACCAGCAGTGTCCCACATCATATGGAACAGCTGTGGCCATGCAACCATGTGGTAGTCCAGGTAAGACCAGAGCTGCTCCCACCTCTGCAATCCACTCCACCAGAAGTAACCTAACAAAGATTATTGAAAGCACAAGAAGTGATGTAATATAGACTGCATTAAGACAAATCACAGCTAATTTGCACAAAATAAACCCCCTTATCTCTGAGCTCAATCATAAAAACCAATAAATGTTTGACGTCCAGTGGATGTGACAACCATTCAAGAATATGCTATTTGTGACCATGCACAATACCCATCTTGAAAACAGATCACCTGTTGGTGGACAAAAATAAGCTATAACATTTCTGCAGACACAAAGCTGAAAAGCAACATCTGTGGACAATCACTCCAAAGGTGGCAGGAGGAACTCTCAATAAGGGTAAAGGAATTAATTGAACCTTTGGCACACAGAGGCCTTAGTTTCATTGGCACTGCCACCTAAAACCAACCAAGGGACAAGAAGGTCTGATGCAAAATGTAAGTGCATGACATTTATCTAATATTGAAGCTCCAGTCCACTGACTTGCCCTAATGGTAGGGTCTTTGGTGGCAACATTCCACCCTCATTATCAAGAAGCATTAATGTTACAAAAAACCAACTATTTCTTATATACGTATTATGGAGGATCTAGAAAACTGGGAGGCAAAACAAGGTAGAAAATCAAGATTCACCAGCAAAGTAGAAAACCTGCTAACTGGCCCTTAAAAGAAAAGGCAAGAGTATCAAGAATATCAGAAGTAATCACTGAAATTAGGCATAGAGTTCCATTTCTTGGTGGCATGATATCAGCTGCAAATACCTGAAAGTTTTTTAGTGTGTGGGACTTGAAAGACCAAACTAATCTCTGTTGGACTCAACTTGCAGCTGATCTCCTGGCATCAAACCTCCCACTGAAGTCTGTGGAGATGTCTTATACACAAACATATACATATCATATATATAGTATTTTGCATTAATATTTACTTACTTTACATTACTGTGAAAGACTACAAACATATATATACATATATATACATATCTTTACACTCTTAATCATGTTACATATGTACACAGGCACACACACATTTAATTATATTTTCTATATCTATACATACATGTAAATACATACGAAACTAATGCTCTGTACCCAGCTGTAATGCAGATACTCTGATTACATAGAGTATTAATTGTCAAAGTTCCTAATGTGGGTAAAAAGAGAAAAAAAAAGGCTCTATTTGCATTTGTATATGAGTTAACTACAGTGTAATGTAGCCAAAGAATGCAGAACACATAGAATCATAGAATCATAGAATCCTAGGGGTTGGAAGGGACCTCGAAAGATCATCTAGTCCAACCCCCCCTGCCAGAGCAGGGTCACCTAGAGCACATCACACAGGAACTTGTCCAGGCGGGTTTTGAATGTCTCCAGTGAAGGAGACTCCACAACCTCTCTGGGCAGCCTGTTCCAGTGCTCTGTCACTCTCACAGTAAAGAAGTTTTTTCTGATATTCACCTTGAACCTCCTATGCTCCAATTTACACCCATTACTCCTTGTCCTATCACTGGTCATCACTGAGAAGAGCCTAACTCCATCTCCCTGACACTCACTCCTTACATATTTGTAAACATCGATGAGGTCACCCCTCAGCCTCCTTTTTTCCAAGCTAAAGAGACCCAGCTCCCTCAGCCTTTCCTCATAAGGGAGATGTTCCACTCCCTTCATCATCTTTGTGGCTCTACACTGGACTCTTTCAAGCAGTTCCCTGTCCTTCTTGAACTGAGGGGCCCAGAACTGGACACAATACTCCAGATGCAGCCTCACCAATGCAGAATAGAGGGGGAGGAGAACCTCTCTTGACCTACTAACCACACCCTTTCTAATGCACCCCAGGATGCCATTGGCCTTCTTGGCCACAAGGGCACATTGCTGGCTCATGGTCATCCTCCTGTCTACCAGGACCCCCAGGTCTCTTTCACCTACACTACTCTCCAGCAGGTCAGCCCCCAACCTATACTGGGACATCTTGTTGTTCTTCCCCAAATGCAAAACTCTACACTTCCCCTTGTTGAATTTCATCATGTTTCTCCCTGCCCAACTCTCCAGCCTGTCTAAGTCTCTCTGAATGGCAGCACAGCCTTCTGGTGCATGATGGTTTTTAAAACTGAGGACTTAAATTTGATCAAAAACCCTCTTCCTTCTACAAAATTTTACTTAGAGTATGATTTCACTTAGCCTGTGAGCCCAGCCTCCAGGGAAGGGGGTACAGGATTTCTCTTGGATCTATTTCAGAGTAGACAAAACTGCCATCAAGAATGGAAAAACAGCCCCGTGAGAACAAAAGAGCAGAGAGTGATTAAACAGGTCTTACATTTTTCCTGGGTCCTGTATTGTCCACCTCCAAAAAAATCACACATCTCTATTTGAAAATTACTTCATAGGCTTCAGTGTAGGTAGTGGGGGACCACCATGCTCTTCAGCATCATTAGTGGAGTTAAAAAAGAGCCCTTTTTTAGCAATGTACTTACTGTTAAACATAGAGACACATGATCTTACCTGTTTGGTACTTCTCTGCCCAGTAGGAAGCAAAGCCTTGGATTTCTCTGCTATTTTCTGTTAAAAAAAAAAAAAAAGAGGGAAGGAGGAAAATGGCTGAGAAAACAGAGTCCAAATATCTAGGGAAGGAATCGTAGGAAGATATTTCTTCTGCTTTTTAAAGAAAAGGACATAGAAACAACTCTCACTATTTAGAAAAAGAAAGGGAATATAACTGCATTGAAAAGTTTGGTCTTGCAGGAATTAAAAGTCTTCAAAGCTTGCAGAATGACAAGGTTATCAAAACTGAAACACACATTTAAGAGATGACAGCTAGGACGTGGATAAGTAGCAATTTACCGCTCAGATTGGTTTGCCGACGCAACCGGGCAGTCACAAACTGCAGGGGCTAATTTTGGCACTTCTGAATGGATGACAGGCTTTTTTTTTAAAAAAAAAAAAAAAAACACACCAAAAAACAACAACCAACAACCCTGAAGGTACAGTTCTCATGGATTGTACTCATGATCATAAAAAGAAAAGCATAAAGAAAGTGTGTGCATATGGGGGTGGAGCCCATTACCTGAATCCTTCCCACTTCTCATTTATATGGGATAATTTCATTTGAAACCAGAAGATTTTGAATAGGACAGAGAAATAATTAAAAGTACAACATACAGCTAGAGATAATGCAGTGCTATTACGTGCTGTTGAAGTGCAATTTTATGTGTTTTGACTTTTTAATTTTTTTTAAACAGCAGGCAGCAAGTGTTGGGAAATCAATCAGTACAGAACGTTTCTAATAGAGATAAATTATTAAGTGCATGTTGCCAGCCAAATTTCATTACACCTGTATAATTAAAATATATACTTCTGATGTGTTGCAGACACTGGTCAAACTCACTAAATTAGTATAAGAAAGCAATCAGAGTTTGTCCAGGAAGTATTTGCATAAGGTTCAATTAATTCAGATAGATATTCAAACTTGTTACTGGAAGGGAGAAAAGCAGTTTCAGGATGGTATATTTAAATCATTACTGCAGTCTTTAAAAGCTAAGCAAATCTGCTTAACAGTAGAGCCTCCCTTGGGTAAAGAGGGACAGCAAGAAGCAAATGAAAGAGCTAGAGTTCAAGTTTTGTTTCTTTTATTAAACAGCTCGATCTTGGTGACACAGCTGGCAAAAGCTCACTTGCTTTTCCATTGCTGCTGAATTGTTCTGCAGTTGCATGCTTGTGCATATCCCAATGTCATGATACACTGCTTGACTGAGAAAGTAAGAAAAGAGGGAGGAAACTATATGTGAGCAGCTCTGTGGAGATGCTCCACATTCCTGGGAGTCACATTTGCTCCCACCTAACACATTCCCAAACTCACATACAGAAGAGTGGAAGCAAATGAGACCCTCACCTTCTGCACAGCTCCATATCTCTGGATGGCATCTGACAGCTGGTTCTTCAGCCTGTCCAGCTGAAGTCGCTCTTGCTGTTTTTGGAAAAACAGAAGCCTGGTTAGCAAGTCTGTAGAGACAAATCAAGTAGTAGACTTTGTCTGTGACCATGGGAAATAGTCCTGGTGGGAGACACCAAATAAACACGGTGGGTAAAAACAGTAGTCTAAAAAAATTCAGTTTCACTGGGGCTATAAGAAAGTTACAAGGTTTTATTTTAGGAAAGGAGAACAAGATGCTTTGCTCTTTCAGGCCAAAGCAATTCCAAAAATGCCATCTTGGATATTCAATATAGCACTCAAGTCATGACTAGTGTGTGACCTGCTATCTGAGCTAGACACCTTCTGTGGCAGGGATTTATGGTGGGACATTTTGCTGTCCTGCTTTCTGTGTGAAGGAGGTCTCACTCTCAAAGACTGTGAAAGTCAAGCAAATAAATACATTACTGCCATCAAAAGAACACAATAGTTGTAGCATGGTATCCTGCTTCTACTTACTAAAATCCAGCCTTGGATTATCTGCTGGAGATGATAACCTGAGGGATCCTCCTATAAAAGTCCTTTATTTGGATGATAGCCCATGATGGAGTTCATCAACTCCATTGATGCCAAAGGGTGATTTACCTGACTTGAGAGGTCCACCAGCCACAATAAAATTCCTTTTGTCTGCCCTAGGGCCTGATTATCAGAAACCAAATTATCTCCATGTTTTCCAAAACACGTACCCAAATATCATCACCTTTCTATCTGGAGTTCACCCCAGCAAGATACCCACCTATGTTTTAACCAAAAGTGTTCTCAGAAGGAAGACCTGGCCTGATGTAACTATCTAACATGTTGCAAAACAGCTGCTCTCAGATGGGGTGACCAAATGCAAGGACTGAAGTGTATCAGGCTAATTCCTAGGCAATGCAAATTCTCCTGGAATGATTCTGCCCCTTGGATCTCAGACTTCAGGTGCCCAGTAGCTCAGCTGTGAGGAAGTGGAGCACCACCTCAAAAAACAGGTAGGAAACAAAACCCAATCTACACTGAAGGTACTAAGTAGAAATGTTTCTTTTACAGCAATTTCAGCAGTTTCAAACAACAGCTTAAGAATGCTAAATAATTTTTATAAAGGACAGGATAAACGTATTTAATTTTTAATGGTAACATTTTCATACACAGAATAAAGTCCCAGTCTCACTGCTCTGCATCTGAAAATTTAAAACCATTTTTAGAACAGGGCAAGTATCATAATTCCCATTCCACAGATAAAGGTCCATAAACTTTATGATAGGTACACATGCAAAATATGATTGCCACCTTGGAGAGTTGACCTAATGGTCCAGCACTCATCCTACAAAAACCTGGAATTCCAGATAGGCCTCTCTATTTAAGTCATTTGAGGTTAGTTTTAAAGAAAGCCCTAAAATGTGCTATTTTACATCAGTCTCCTGTCTTGTATCACACTGATCCACTTATATCAGTATATTTGCTCCTGAAACAATATTAGTTTGCTTAGTTGGGCATCCTGACTCCAATAGATCCAAGTAGCAACTGGAGATTCAAGGGAATCAGAGAAAGTTCTGGAGTTCACCTTGTTGGAAGTGTATTACTTCTGGAAAATAGGGAACAAAGAAAAAAAATACATATTTTTTGTCTGTGTGTGCAAGCATAGAATAATGGATCAGAATGGACTGAGTGTAAAGCACTAAATTAATGGAAGGCTTTTCATGCTGTGAGAAATTTTGTAGTCAGAAAGTTTGCAAAGCTACCCAGATCCCCAGTAGGGACCTGCCAACCAGCAGCCAATACCCACCAGATCTACCTACTCTGTGTAAGGGAGCAGGGCTGCAGGCTTTATATTGAATTGGTAGGTTTAATTGCTTAAACTGCACATTTTTAGAAAAGAAGATTTTAAAAAAATAAAACCTGTTCAATTAATTGACCAGGGAGTTATTATGTGATGCCAATAGAGAGCGGTAAGTTTATTCCTCATATTACCATAATTGTTTGTGTGTCTATTTTCCTTCAGCACTTAAATATTCTCCCTTTAACTTAGCAATTTTTCTCTCTGTGACAGTAAAAGCTTTTCTGCTGAGTGTCCCCAGTGGACACTACATGGGCTTCAAGGATAAATAATGACACTCTTGTGTGGCACTATAATTCGGTTTAATGTAACCTTGCTTGATTCCCCTTTGGACCCAATTTATGTCACAAAAGGGAGCCAGGAGATCAACATGAAACAGCCCAGATCCTCAAATCTCTATGAAGGCAACTTTCGTTTCATCAAGCTTTGATGTAATTATTCTCAGAGTATGGAAGGAAAAGGAAAATAAAGAAGGAATTGTAGTCCACCACTAATGAGAGTAGCATGTTAGCAAAGATCAAAGTATTAAGTTTTATGCCTGTATCAGGTCAGTGTCTACGTATGAAGAACAGTCATGCCAGGATTTCCTCTGGAGCAGACCACCATCCATTCATTTTTTTTAGGTGGGCTGAATTGTACGTGGTTCTCCACTGATTACAAAGGAAGCCTGGGGTGATTCAGCTCTTAAATCCATATCTCAGATGCCTGTTCACAAGTCATATAAATCCAGGCTGTAAAAACCACTTGGACAGAGATGAGTTGTGTGTTTAGAGCAGTGTCTTTTCAAGGTGGCAGGACAGTGAGAACAGAGTTGAATAGAGGACTTTGGAGAATGGCAGGCAGCAAGTGAGGGTAAAACACCAATTCAGATAAGTTCCTGAACCAGAAACTATGTGGATGCTGGAAGCAAGAATGCAACAGAAAATTGCTAGGCAGAATAAAGGATAGAAGAATTATCCTTATTCTCATTTCAGTTGATTAATCACCTGTTATGTGGATGAAACTTCTTCACTCTCACACCAGCTAGAGTTTGCCCCACACTATTGTTCTTCCCCACCATGCATACCACAGGCCAAAACCAGTATAAGGGTCTTTGTGGCAAGCTCAGAAACCTTCTGTGTCTCCAAAGTTTGCACAGGGGAGCAGGGGATGGGGACCATTCATACCCCTGTGACAGTGATGTTCATTTAAGTTGAGCCTACTGATGACAGAAGACCAGTCTGTACAACAGATGGGGTTGATTTGGGGTAAATTGTAATTCAAAGTCCTGCTCTGACCTGGCCACAGCCTGTAATTACCTACCTCCACCTCTGCCTTCACCCTAGCACACAGCACTGAATGAATGCCATATCCAGACACACTCCATTGCTTTGCCCTTTCTGGACACTCCAACACACTTCCAAACTGATCTTCACCGAGGACACCCACTCACAACTGAGTCTTTAACCAATGCCAAACTCATGTGGAGCCAAGGTAATTCCTGTAGTACTTTCACCCAAGCTGAGTGAGACCCTGAGCCAGGTGTGAGCTAGTCAACTCTTTGTTGCTGAGTTCTTGATCTCCAATTCCACATGATCCAGCTTTGGGAGAACTGGTTTCTGAAGCTCTTCTCTCATTGGTAATTTATAAATGCAAACTATGCTTATTGTGTAACAGGAAAGGAAGTTACAACAAGAGATGGAGCTTAACAGCTTTAAAGCACCCACTACCCCCTTTTTTTTTTTTATTCCTCCCTCCATAAGCCCCAGCACTTTCCCCCAACAGCATCTTGAACCACACATACCCTGGATGAGCCTCTGACAACCTCAGACAGCTGCTTGATGGCTTTGGTGCTAGTTGTGATGGTTTTGTTAGTCTCCTGCTGGGTTGCATGCCTGCAGAAGAGAAGAGATGATGGGAATTGCAATTGAAATTAATTGCATAATGACACACTTACAGAACATTTTCAAGCTGCAGAGTGATTGAGACAACACAACATTTAGCACGTGGATCCACAGTAGGACTACAAAAAGATCCTTGACTAGCAGTGGCAGCCAGAAGGATACAGGAAATACTAGCAAGGAGCTGCCCAAAATGGTCCTCCTGTCATCAGCAGCAAGACAATGGCTGTGGACTTGCAAAGTCAATGTGGGAGATAAGGTGAAAACAGGGGGTGGGTGAGTAATGGGGCCATCACAGATGGTTGGTATTGCAACTAAAATTGTCAAAAGAAGGGTTGTATAGCAAAAAGAGATGGAACTGGGGAGTTACCTGATGGCACGTCCAGGAAAATTTTGTGCTCAGAAGTTTGAAGAGGCAGAAACTGAGCAGGACAAATTCACCTACCATGATAATCTACCTGCTAATGACATGGTATCTTCAGGAAAGCACTGTAGAGTTGAAACAGGCAGGCAGGTAGCCAAACCAGTCCCCTCTCCAGTCATGGTTGTCCCCCTCCTTCGCACCCCGAAGTCCAGCACCACTATTTCTTGTGAGCACTGGTTGCTGGCTTTGCTCTTCAGGACCACACAAGGTAGGGGGGAAAAGACATAAATGCTGCCCAAAGCTATTTATTAGCTCAACCTAGTAGTTCTCAAACTACAAGGGCAACAGGGCATTTTCAGCCTCTAAGCTTCCCCAGGGAGCACTTCACATCTTTTTAGTCAGAAAGGGGTGGTTTTCCATGATGCTTCAGTCAAAAACTCTAGAAAGACTCAAGAAAGGCCTGGAGAAAATGATCTTTTTTTTCTCCCTTAGAGGACACATTTGATCCATGCAGGGACTAATCTCCAGTGCTCTTTTTTCAGGGTGGGGGGGATGTAGAGTGAATGGAAGTTCTTTGAATAAAAAATGTTAAGATGTCACTTTATGGCCGCTCTGTCCTGGAGACCCATGGCTCATCCTGCTGCTTCAGCTCCTTCTCCTGCTCTCTGTCAGCACTGATGGAGATCAACTCTTTCAAGACTTAGGTCAACTCTTTCAGTCCCTCCTTTGAGGAACCAGGGCAGAGTCCAAACAGTCTTTACCAAATACAGCCTTAACTACAAATAAACTGAGATCTCTCAACAAGCACTCCACTGACAGTCATTTCCACCTGCTCAGGGCAGATGGACAGAGGCACCATGAACTGCAGTATTCACCACCATAACAAGGTTTTGCAGTTTTTATCCACTTAAGCAAGACCTCTGTGAAGATAGCTCAGGTGGGAAAGCTGTCTAGTAGAAAAGCACGCTTAATTTTATGCACTGTACCTACCAGGTGTACAAGTGAAAGCTTAGTGTACCATGAAGACAATATCACTTAGCTCAGAGCAGTAATTCAGATGCATGTTAAGGGTTGAACAAGTGCACAGAGGCATGGACTCCTATGGTACCACACAGGAAAGAAAAATAATCTCATATGAAGACAAGACTGAATCAAAAAACTAGCTATTCTCAGGTCTCCTTAGTTAAATTAAGGTGCCATTTCTGTATTCATTCATCAAAATGCATTTAATTTATTTATGATCCCAGGACCCGCTGCACCAGCTGACTAATTGCATCATGTTTAATTTGAGATGGAAGAGGTTACATCTACCACAGACAGGTATTCCACACTGTCATTGCAAGAGAGGGACTTAGGTATTGAATTCTGTCACATCACCTACCTTTCGGAGCACAGTTAGCCTGATCCCCAAGCTTTTAATCAAGTAAATCTTGCCACCAAGAGTAGGAATTTCATAACCAGCAGTTTGAAAACTGAGACTTCCACAACTAATTCCTCTTAATGCAGTGCAAGATGCTGGAGTTGATGTCCAGGCATTTTGCAGACCTCATTAAATTATCTGCCTGCAGAACAAGTCAGGGATTTACATACCAGCAATTCCCCATTCCCAAAGTAAAATGGCTTGTTAGGCTCATGCATCTGATCCTTCCCAATCTCTAAAGTTAAATAAAGTCTGCTTCATTTGCATTCTAATGCAAATGTTGGTAGAAGTCTTGTGTAATAAATCCATGCCATGCACAAACTTTGCACTGAAATGCTGTAAAATAACTGGGAGCAGGAATACAAAAAAAAAAAGTTCTGCTTTCCACGTCTAAATTCAAAATGCACTTTAACCCACATGCTGATACTTGATTTTGGCACTTCCCACTATATTGTCAGCACAATTAACTTCTTATTCTTCAGCCTCAGAGATATGCTCAGCAATCAGACAGTGGTTATATTTAATTTACATTAAATGCTATTAAGATCTTCATTAAAAAAGAGGCCTTGAAACTCCACTCCTAGCAGCATTTCCTTTTAATATGTAATGGTAACAAGATATGTCACTGTTATTGTTATTGTTATTATTATTATTAGCTTTCTTTATATTCCTCTCTCCATGGAAGTGTGGAAGTTAATTAAAGGGGTGTCTCTGATGAATAAAATTTGCTTCTGAAAAAGCCCTCCACACAATAGTAAGTTAAATACTCTGTCTGTGGAGCTACCAAGAATCTAAAATATAAACATTGTAAAAGACTTATCTCTCTGCAGCTCTACTCTGAAAATAAGCACTCCAAGGACAAAAACAAAAAGCACATCTCTCAGGAAGAATAGCATCTCTCACTGTGCATTTCTGAACGCACAAAGATTGCAAAGACAATGCACTAAATAATACAGGAGATGCCACACGGCTGCCTCAGAGTTTCCTATGGCTGCTGTTTTCTTTACCAGAGAAGTACACTCCCCCGAATCCATAATCCCCAGCATGCAGCTGCTTACAGTTTGTTCTTTGAATGATCATATCTCTAATTTATTTATCCAGTTTTAAAATGAGCATAGCAAAGAGGCAGATGCCATGATGGCTGCTTCCATTCTCTGCAGGGACAGAATGAAGGAGCTTAACTACTGAGTGTGCCATTTCTTTAAGACATTTGATGAATCACAGAACTACCAAGGCTGGAAAAGACCTTTAAGATCATCAAGTCCAGCCTATGACCAACACCACCACACCATCTAGACCATGGCACTAAGTGCCACATCCAGCCTTGCCTTGAACACATCCAGGGAAGGTGCCTCCACCACTTCCCTGGGCAGTCCATTCCAATGTCTAATCACCCTCTCCGTGAGGAAGTGCTTCCTAATATCCAACCTAAACCTCCCTTGGAGCAGCTTCAGGCTGTGCCCTCTTGTCCTGTCACTGGTTGCCTGGAAAAAGAGCCCAGCCCCCACCTGACTACAATCTCCCTTCAGGTAGTTGAAGAGAGTGATGAGGTCCCCCCTGAGTCTCCTCTTCTCCAGGCTAAACAACCCCAGCTCCCTCAGCCTCTCCCTATAAGACTTTCCCTCTAGTCCCTTCACCAGCCTTGTTGCTCTCCTCTGGACCTGCTCCAGCACCTCAATGTCCTTCTTGAAGTGAGGGGCCCAGAACTGCACCCAGTGCTCAAGGTGAGGCCTCACCAGTGCTGAGTACAGGGGGAGAATCACATCCCTACTCCTGCTGGCCACACTATTCCTGATCCAAGCCAGGATGCCATTGGCCTTCCGGGCCACCTGGGCACACTGCTGGCTCATGTTCAACCAGCTGTCCACCAGCACTCCCAGGTCCCTCTCTGCCAGGCTGCTCTCCAGCCACTCTTCCCCCAGCCTGTAGCACTGCCTGGGGTTATTGTGGCCAAAGTGCAGGACCCTGCACTTGGTCTGGTTGAATTTCATGCTGTTGACCAAGTCAACTGAAAGGAATCAGACCCCAAATGCAAGAGCAAAGAGTGACAAGGGAAAGACTTGTCTCTGCTTCACCATGCCTGCTGCCATTTAATAATCCCAAAGAGTTTTGTTTTCTAGTTCCAGCAGGAGAAAGGCATTTCCATTTATGATACAGAATGTGGCCTATTTTACTTTCATCTGATCCCTAATATAAGAGCAATAATAAGTTTTTCAGGTACAGATGGAGGATACCTTCATTGGGCCAGCTTAAACCTCATTAGATTTCTTATCTCCTTTGGTACAGTGCAACTGCAGAGCAATGGAGTAGCTTTCTGCATTGAGGTTTGTCTAGAGTTAGTCAGACAGGTTTGTCTAGAGTTAGTTAGAGGTAATGCAGCAGATCTTAAACCATATGCTTGTGTTTTGCACAGCAGCTGTAATGCTTACCACTTGCTGCAGTTTTCTTGTAAAAAAAGAGGTAAAAATGATAGTCTGTGGAGCAGAGCACTGAGCTGCATGATCTGTGGCTTAAGCAGAAATAGGTTGAGCATCTGCATTTACAGATGTGGTGGAGATAGAAACAAGTAAGGGTGCATCAAGCACACGTAAGGAAATTGTTCACACCATAAGGCTTTAGCCAGTCTCCTTCCTGTCTTAGAGTGGATTTTGTGAAGGACTCGTGTCTGTGGGAGCAGATGATAGAGGCCACAGCAAACTACAAATACATGTATATAAAACTTGATGCATTGGCCATAGGCAGATCCATGGAGCAGCAAGGGGTACTTAGACCCTGAGGCTCCTGTTCTCATTTCTTCACCTAATCAAGATGCTTAACTTCAGAGCAAAGTCAGTGGAGGTCCATCATGGTCCGTGGAGGGGGCATCTTCAAAGGTGCTACAGAGAAGTCCACCTGTCAGCAGTAACCCACCACTTCTGGGTCCCTCCTACACGGTCAGGATGATCCCACAGACCTAAGGATACTTCCAGAAATGGATGATCCAGTCTGATGCATTCAACAGATGTGTAGGATTTCCTTATCTGTAGGATGGAAACTTGTGCTGCATTAGACCACTATAATTTATTGCCTCACACCTTATCCTCCAGGGCTGCTGGGTCTCCTTCCACATACCCACAGGGATGAATGCAGTGGGGATCTCTCATCTATAAGTATTTCTGGCAGATGTAAACAAAGCAGCAAGATAAGCTAGCAGGAAAGGTTGTTTCACCAAGCCTTAACGTATCTTTACTGTATCATTACAGTCACCAAAGGAAGGCTAAATCTACTTGCTCTGGCCCCCAACACTTCTTTCTTTCCCCAGCTTTCTCCTGTAGGACTTGATTGTGCATGTTGAGAAATCCTTTACAACAGAGCAAAATAAAAGCTCTAATTCTGGTCTGTCAGCAAATCCCTTTGCATAGGTGTAAATCATCCAGCAGAGTAAAAGTCAGGAGAAAAACGGACTGCTACTTCCAAGTTTCAAGCCACCCAATATTGTATAATAAAAGCATCATAGATTTCCAATGTCCCTGTCGCTTGAAAGTATTAGGAGATGTGGAGTTTTTTCTTTAGGGAGCTTAGGGGACAGTCTGTAGTTGTGTGGGAAAGGAAAGGCAGGTATTTCAAATCCACCTGGCACGGGTCCTGTGTCATCCCCAGAGAGGGACAAGGCTATAAATTAGCAGCTACGTTGTACAGCGGTTCTGGATTAAAAGATATGAATTGTAGTCAGGCAGCAGCCCTCACAAATTTCATCACAAAAATGCAAACAGGGCAATACACAACACTGCAAACCCTAGCAAAGTTTTCCACGTTTTTTTTTTTTATTATTTTTTCTTGCATTGCTTCTTAAAAAGAAATATTAAAAACCAAAGAAGCTGTTATCATTCAAATAAGGAGAATATTTGCTCCCCTACCAAATGTGACCAGTCTGTGGAAGCAGCTAGATACTCATTGACCTGCTAGCAGAAATTCAGGTTTGTGTTTTTCAACTAGATTATCTCCAGGACAGTACATAAGACCCTCTCTTAACTCTGAATCACTTACAGATTAGTTCAGCATTGCTTCAGACTTCCTCTGTCAAGTCATTGCTGACAGCTCAGAGAGAGCACTCAGGACAGGACCCCATGGGAGGCAGCCTAACAATGTCATGGCCATTAGTCACCTCTCAAGTTCTTTTCCTTCTCTCACCCACACTATTCCCAAGTAAGTTTTAATTTTACAAGTTTCACTTGATTTCCTAATAAAAGAGCCCCTTGGATCCTTTGTAAACTCCTTGCTAGCACTCAGCTGTATTACACCTCCCTCTCTCTCATTAGCCAGTAAGCCTCTTAGCTTATCAGAACAGAAATTAATGAAATTTATCATAATTTCATTTTGATGAACCCTGGTGCCTACTGGTCATAGCAGTCATTTTTGTTCTCCAGGTGCTGATAAACTGCTTACTTATTTTGAGCTGCTTTTGCAACTTAAGTTGTGCAGAAGTAGACCATCTTCCTACACCACATTTATGCAAAAAGCAAGCAGGTCCCTCCCTTTCCAACCCGAGGACCTCAGCTGCCCTCCATGAGCTCCTGACATTCAACAGCATTTCTGGTATTGCCCCAATAATCCTTTTAGTGCCCGAAGATAAACGGCACCAAACCGTGACTATTCCGATCGCTTTGCCTATTTGCTTTTTTGATTTTGTTGTGCCTTTTGCATTTCTGCATTAACAAGTGGACCACAGCTTCACATTTCTTGGGGAAAGGTTTCTGGGAAATACCCCTGCAGCCATTCTCAGTGGCGTGGCCAAAGGTGCCTGTAACAACACCAGAAAGCAACTCAGCGACACACAGTGTACATATAGTTGGTATCACACCTTTCTGCCGGTAATTTATGGCAGCTCTTTGGTGAAGTTTGGATCAGAGCTGTCTTTCCAGGTTTTTCAGCATTATGATCACATGAAGCTCACAATTGTCACATTGAGGACCCTGTAGCAGGAGTTAATGGAGCCAGTCAACTTGAAGGGAGAGACAGGGTGAACTACACACTTTCTGAGTCCTGCAGGTAGTCCACAAACACTGAAAACATTTTATATACTGTAAAAGGGAGGTGATTCTCCCCCTCTATTCTGGTGAGATCTCCTCTGCAGTACTGTGACCAGCTCTGGAGACCTAAACACAGGACACGGAGCTGTTGGAGCAAGTCTGGAGGAGGCCACGAAGATGATCAGAGGGCTGGAGCACCTCTGCTATGGACACAGGCTGAGAGAGTTGGAGTTGCTCCACCTGAACTAGAGAAGGCTCCAGAGAGACCTTACAGCACCTTCCAGTACCTCAAGGGGCTACAGGAAAGCTGGGGAGGGACTTTTTACAAGGCTATGGAGTGATAGGACAAGAGGAAATGTTTTCAAAATGAAAGATGGGAGATTTAGATTGGATATTAAGAAAAAATTCTTTCCTGTGAGGGTGGTGAGACACTGGCAGATGTTCCCAGTGTGTACTCCAGCCCTGGAAGTGTTCCAAGGCAGGTTGGATGGGGCTTGGGGCAACCTGGTCTAGTGGGAGGTGTCCCTGCCCATGCAGCGGGGTTGGAATTTGATGATGTTTAAGGTTCCTTCCAACCCAAACCATTCTGTGATTCTATGATTTTATGAAAAGAGTATTAGAAACTGTCCCACTTCCTTGAAATTTGCAGAGACATGAATGTTGTCTTACGTTTTTATCCACTACATCTTTTGGGAAGCACTATGTACTTTGAGTCCAATATAAGCAAACTTTCTCTTATATCTTGCCTGTTGCACAACACAGGCTGGAAGCTACAGACACGAAGTGCAACAAACTATATCAAAACCCAAAGACTTCATAGATCTAAAAAACATGACGGATGTATCTGCTAAAATACATTTTATTGTCATTTATCCTCCTGTAGAAATTAGCTCCTGCATTTCAGAGCAGAATCAGAAACAAAGAAGCCTGTGTGTCCCTATTTAGAAATTTCCTGGCCTCTATGGCAAGAGCTTCCTGAGTGTGGGGCTGAGCCAGGGACATGCACAGGCTCTGCATGTCACTGCAGGAGGTGGCAGTCCCATCCATTCATTGTATTTTAACATTAATCCCATTGGCTACATCCCCATGTCTAGCTAGTGGTCCTGTACAGTTTTAGGGTCACAGGTGGCGTTAAGAACATCACTTCACACCACATTAGGTTTTCTGTCATTGCTGGATGTTTTTTTTTAAATAATATGACATGCTGCCATGTTATGTACAATGTGGCAGTACAGCCTGTTCACTGTATGAACCAGTTGTAGCTGATGAAGGAATTTGGGACTGGATGAGTGAACGTGGGGGCTTGAGTGTGCAAGAATGTGTCCTATATGCACACATGTATGTAGGAAACTCAGGGACAAATGGACAGGAGATAAATTGCACTGCAGATTAATTTAGCCTATTATCCTTCCCACATTTGCTGTCTTGGTTTTAGCATTTAAGGTGGGTTAATACCCAGCATGGCCCTGTGAACAGTAAAGATGAAGGGCACTTTACTGATGTGCATGAGTGATCAATTGCTTTAGTTCTCCTTGAGAAACAACACTGGAGCCATCATTAATAAAAAAGCCAGCATTTTGTACCTTGGGGTAGGAGAAGTTCCAGTGAACAGAGATCTTTTGAGATTTTATTTTTATTTTAAAAGTTGCTTTTGCTATTTCATGTATTTTCTTGCCACAAGATGTTTTGGTGGGACGAACATCCAGAGGAAACATATGCAGAAAGGGAATAAATCACACACATTCCTGAGATGTAGGCACTTCCATCCCAGAAAACAGGTTTCATTTAAAAAAAAAAAAAAAGGCCAACTTTGCTTAAACCCAGGCAATTTTAATTGAAAAATGAATCCATTTCACTCAAACGACTGTAAGGCGTTTTGTTATTTTCTGAAGTGAGCAAGAAATCAAAGGCAAACAAAGAGCTGGAGACACCTTTCAGCTTGCTGTTATTATTTGTGTATTCTAGTTAGGGGTATTAAAGCACGAGCACTCCTGTGTGGATACTCAAATTAAACAACGTGCCTAAACCCAGTTCCTTGATCAAGATTTAAGTGAGAAAGAAAAGGCATTATCAGTGATTGCACCACTGAAATTGTCAAAGTGTAGCAAATGGGCTGTCTTATAAACCTATGAAAAATGTCCATCCTTTCACTAGCAAGAAATCTAAAAAGAAAAGCAATGACCAAGCAATTCTTCTGTAGTCTAAAGTGGAAAAACAGGTGGTTTATCATCTCCAAGAAGCTCAGCTTTAAGAATCAGCAGAGAAACACCCAGGCAGCATTGCAGCAGTGCACAAAAACAAGGCTTTGTGTTCAACCATGGCTGGAACCAAGTGCTTCAGAAGGAAGCAGGTCAGCAAAGGAAACACATCTGATGACATTATACTGATCCCCTTCACCCCATCGCAGATGACACAGGAAGGAAATGTAACCATAAATGCAAGCCAGAAGTCTGCTCAGGTGGCCAAAAGGCCAATAGTATCCTGGCTTGTATCAGCAATAATGTGGCCAGCAGGACTAGGGAAGTGACTGTCACTGCAAGGACATTGAGGTGGTGGAGCGTGTCCAGAGAAGGGCAACAAAGGTGGTGATGGGTCTAGAGGACAATTCCTGTGAGGGGCAGCTGCCAAAATTCGGGATGTTTAATCTGGAGAAAAGGCGGCTGAGGGGAGACCTTCTTGCTCTCTACAACTACCTGAAAAGAGGCTGTAGCAAGGTGGGTGTTGGTTTCTTTCCCCAGGTAAAAAGTGATAGAACAACAGGAAATGGCCTCAAGTTGTGCCAGAGGAAGTTTAGATTGGATATTAGGAAATATTTCTTCACTGAAATGGTTATCAAGCACTGGCACAGACCGCCCAGGGCAGTGGTGGAGTCACCATCCCTGGAGGTATTTAAAAGATCTGTAGATGTGGTGCAGAGACATGAGTCTAGAGCACAGAGACATGGCTTAGTTGTGGAGTTGGCAGGGTGCTAGGTTGATGGTTGCACTCGATGATCTTGAGGGTCTTTTCAACCTAAATTATTCAAGTCTGTGAGCCTATGATTCATAAAGCTCAGAGGCCAGTTTGGAGGAAGGTTTGTTATGCAACAATTTCCTTAACAAATAAAAGCAAGACACTATTTCTAAAGAACAGCACTAAAAGCCAGTGGGTTTGTCAGAAATTCACATTTTAGGCACTGAAGAAAACATGCATAAACCTTCTTATTGAAGTTAATAAATGTTGCACTGTAAATATCAATTAGTTAAGCTGTCTGGACAAGGCAAATGGACTGGCATTTACATGTTGAAGATGGATGCAAATTTGACTAATGGTGAAGTATTACTTAAAGGAGCCAAGCATTTAGCAAACTCCTGATCTATTGAATTTGCTTCAGTGCCATCACTGGCAGAGGCAGTTGCATAACTTTGGGCTTCTAAGACAGATGTGTATGAATCCCACAACCTGGGCTTCTCTTGACATCTCTTTATTTTCCATCTGGAAACTCTGTTGAGATGGGACATGACGATTTGTGGTTTAGCCACCTGGGATTTAAGTACATCTTCCCAAACAATTCTTTTTCAAACATGGTTGATCTGTAGGATTCATGTGCAACGAGACCATATCCTTCTAAATAGACAAGAATCTTCTGGAGCTCTCATGTATCACACAGTACATAGACACATCTTTCTGTCCACAAAACCCATGATCTTAATATGGTTTTTTTACGTGCTCAAAATTGTTCATGTTCACAAACATATACATAACACCTATAACACCTGTCCCACTATCCCACATCTCACCTCACCTGGTCTCAACCATCACTCCTAAGTGTCCTACAGAGAAGGAACTAAATTTTCTGTCCTTTCCACACACCCAACAATTCCCTGCTTCCCCAAAACCAAACACCATCTCCATGTTCTCTAATCCTAAAACAAAAACCAGCTCCACACCAACAGTTTACTACTATAGTTCTACTCCATATCCATCTCCCTAAACTCCTGTGCCCCATTGCAAATCCATGTACTCCCAAAACATGACCCCAATCACATCCCCTGTACTAGAACATTATCTCCTGCCCTGTTACATCTCCATGTGCTTATGAAGCATAGCCACTCACACCCTTCACTTGCATGCCTCCAGCAACTGACACCAAGATATCAACACTTCTCACTCTGGTGCTCTGATCACTTCTCTGATATGGGATGCCATAACCACCTTCTCACCTACCTAAAATTCATCTGACATTTATACCCACTTCCATATCCTGAGCCAGAAGTGTAGCTCTCAGCCTCCCTGGTACAATGATACTGGGACCAGACTGGGAAGCTGCAAATGGCTGTTGATTCAGACAGAAAAATGTTACCTTCATAGCTCCTTCCAAAGGTGGTCACTTCCACTGCTACTTAGTATGATACTTCACATACCATGGGTTGGGAACCTCTGCTGTCACTAACAGCATTTCTACTTGTACTGGGTGTATTTTACATTTCTCACCAGCTCTATTAACTCCCTGGCAAGAGCAAACACAGAGGTAGAAAATGCAGCACAACTTGATCTTGTTTCCTCCCTCTCCTCCTCCTCTTCCTAACTAGAAGGGATTCTGGTGTAAAGTGTTACATAGACAGGGAAGCCAGCTGGAGAAAAGAACTCTTTTAAAGTACAAAGTGAAGTGTAAAACCTGAAGTTGGTAACTCTGAACACACTTCCCTGAGGTACTTGTGCCAAGATCTGTTTTTTCTGATTTTTTTGAGGAAGGGACATGAGAAAAGAAAAAAAAGCAAAAATAATACATGGCAGAAAACAGCTTCACAATATGTTTGTTTGAGAGTAGGATTTTTTTTGTTGCAGCTTTATTTGTTTTCGTGTTGCACTTCATTCTCAAAAAGCATGGAGATGACTAAAAGGAATTGTGCTGGGAAGGGAAATGGATCTCAGCAGCCTACTTACCACCTATTGCTCTATCCCATATACATCATAAGCCTCTTTAAATCTGACATCTCTACAACTTTCTGAACATAAGGGCAAGCTGTGAAGAGCAAGGGAAATTAATATATTTATCCTGCACAGAGTGCAATACACTCAAAATATAGAGTTCTTGATCTCCAAATACACTTCTTCCTATCTCCTTCATTGTCCTCTCCATTAAACTTGTGATTCACTCTGCCTTGCATCTCCTTTCTAGCAACACTGTAATTTAGCAGGCAGAAAGATGTCTCTGTCTCTTTTTAAGTTTCAAAAAAAGAGACAAAATCTTAAAATAAATGCTACTAGTGAAGCTTCTCTGCTCATCAGCCTCACATTTGCCCAATTTAAAGATCCTTCAGACTCTCAGGTGACAATAATGCATAATTCCCAATGTACCACAAGTCGCTCTTCCCCACCACCCTCCAGCTGACAACAGATCATAAAGCAGCTTAACAGTTAAGATAACAAAAACACAAGGCACTTGATTTGCCAATAAAACACCTGCAAGAGTGGCCATGTGAGTGAAGACCCCATTTTGTGGGGCAATAAATTTTGCACTAGCGCCCAAAAGGCACCGGTGTTACAGGAGCTGTGCAAACCACCATCCATGGTCCATGACAAAACTTCTTAGGCTGTGGCCAGAAGGATGCCCACTTCCAGAGGGAGAGCAACAATTAAAATGCACTCCTAGTGGTCCAAGAGATTGAGCTGCAAAGAGATACTTCCCTAGTAAGAATGAGACACAAATTTATAATAGAAGGATAAACAAAGAAAATGAAAGATCTGAGGAATTTCATTAAAATGGGCTCTGAGGTTTGTTTCAGGTAAGGCAATGGGCCAAGCATCTAATGAACTGGGATATAGCAACTCTCTCTTTACAGTGAGGGACAATGGAAATATCCAATTGTTCCAATCCATTCACATGTGAAAACCCTAAGTCCTGTTATCAGAAACCTCTGCTGCTGATAGCAAATTTGTTCCCTAGGGGGAAAATGCATTCAGCTTAAGAACTGCTGTTAAGAGTCCAATGCAGGTACTTGAAAGGAGAAAATTACCTGATGAAAGATCAATAATATTTCTTCTCTCCCTGAATTGCAGTTATGTGCAGAATAAAACCTTCTAGGGACTGAAATCTCTGTTGCCTTGCTTCAACACAAGCTATTGCAAATGTTACTAAGCTGGGAAATGACATATTTATGATCATGTTGTGAGAATTACACTGCGTTTGTACAGGTAGGGACACACACAAAAAAGAAAACAGAGAAAGTCACACTCAGTGCACCATAAAAGCAGGCAAACCAGCCCAAACATGTTTCCTTGCAGTCTTGGTGCTTAAATACAGACCTTCATACAAAATGGTAAGTAAGTTAGGGTTAGGCATTGGCTGCCAAAAGGTTGTTCACATGGATCCAGATTACAAGGTACTGAAAAGAACAGAGCAGCAATACCCATCAAAGGCCCAGTGCACCAAGGGAGAGGTGTTACTGAAGTATGTGACTGCCCTTTCCTTCTAAAATAAAGGGATCTTACATCCAAACGGGGTCAGACTGAAATGCAAGAACATATGGGGAAAGATCCTAAATGTTTTTTTTTTCCCTTTCTTTCCCAAATGAGCAGATTTTGTTCTCTAACTTCTGGAGTACAATGAAAACCTGGAGAACTTCAGGGACATGAGATCTTGGGTAAATGATGATGGCTTGGTTCATAAGGAGCAGAATGAGATTTTTCCCTCTTGCTTGTTCACCAGCTAACTCAAATCTATCAGGTGGTGTGTCCTGTGGTAGCACCAGGAGGCACAGGATAACTCCAAACTCCTGGACTGCTTTGGAGCGAGTGCTGGAGTGCTTTGGAGTTGTTGAAATAAAACCATTACAATTAAAGGTGAGGATAATAATTAAGAAGCAGCCTCTCTCTCATGCTGAAAAGAATTATGTCTCCTGTTCTTGTACCTTTAATCCTGGACTATCAGATGGTGCCACCACATTCTTTAAGCCCCTCAGCTTTTTGGTGACAGAGCACCTCTGACACACTGGATTCAAGGTTATTTTGATGTTATGGGACTCATTACCATCCAGAGTTAATTCTTTTACTAACAGGCAGATATCCCAAAACAGTTATTGGGCCTATTTTCAGGTCTCTGTCCAATTGTACAATATACAAATGCCAGATGAGATCCAGATTTGTAACTATTGATGTATGTGACATCCAAGACAGCCATCTAATCACCTAACATCCAGGACTGCCTCACCCTGTAGGTTCCAAAATACAGATTGTGGCTCTCTATATACCTAAAGGCCTGGAGGAACTTACTGTCTGTTCCTTCCACAACTTTAGAAATACTTGCTCAATGGAGACAGGCAAATGTCCTGCTCTTAAAGCTGTCATGCTATCCAGGCTGATGGGTTCCTGCACAGACAACCCCCAAAGCAAGTTCTGCTGCTGCCAACCCACAAGTTATGTTTTCTGGCTGGAGCATTCACCTGAGTGTCTTGCCCCTATCCCAAAAGCTATTGAGAAGATGTGAAGGGAAGCCTGCTTAAAGGCATGAAGTCAACATTTATATATTATAAGACATTAATGAAGCTTGGTTTCCTTACTAATTTCTATGTCACACAACAAGGGCTCCAGCAACCTGCTCAGACTTGGCCTTGCTGTTGAGCAGGGGCTTGGACCAGATGACATCCAGAAGACCATTCCAACCACACTATTTTGCAACTTGATGAGCTCTTTTTGGTTCACTAGACTGATGCTCTTCCCAGAAGTTATCACCCTTTTCCCAACTGCTTCCATCCACAGGGCATTTCCATCCTCTGAGGGCTGTCTCCAATCAGTCAACAGAGTTTATCAAGATGTTTGGAAAGGCTTGAAGCAATAATGCAATTTAAAAACTTAAAAATTAAATAAAATTAAAAAAAATCACTGCTTCCTGATTATCTACTTTCCAGTATTAGTGACAAAAAAAGAAAAATAAATTAAGTAATTGCTACATGGAACAGCTAAGAGAACTGGTAATATTTTTAGTTGCACTTGCCAAACACAAACATTCTGCCCATACATTTTATCCCATTAGCCTAACATCAGCTGGATATTTTGTTGTGGTAGGCTCCTCTAAGCAACTGCATCAGACCATGGGCTGATCAAAGGCACTGCCAGACACGAGTCTTTATGCCCACCTTACAGTCCTGAACTAAAGGGAGCCCACAGTGGCCCTGAATGCAGCTGCAGCCATTCACAACCCAGCATGTTACTGGGACTTCGATGTCACAGGCAATCTCCATTTCAGCTCAGCAAGATTTTGGCAGATTTTACGTGCTTGGTGAGACATAATTTTCTGCCGTAGAGGTGCCTCATAGTCTGTGTTCCTACTTGTCACCCAGATGGGTCCCCATCACCTGCTTTTCATCCATCTGCAGACACGATGCAGTGTAGTGCTGAATCTCCCCTTCTTCTCTCCAGCAGTAAGGACACTTTTAATTGGTGGCTGTCAAAGAGAGCACTTCCACTCGAAGGAGCCTCATGCAGCCAGTGCCATCTCATTCACAGTATGATGGTTGGACCCTTTTACTATCTCTAACAGAAGATAAAAATTTCTATCAGTGAGGGATGTGACCTGCCCTAAAACTCCCATAAAAGGAACTTGCTGAATCAGATATATTAGTTTGATTACTCCGTATCAATCTCTTACATTAATGTATTAAATTAATGTCTCTTTTGAAGTGTACTTTATTTTTATTATTTTGGAGGCTGAAAGATGTCACAGATAACTACAAAGGAAGGTCTTCTGCACTGTCCCCCCAAAAACAGATAATAAAACCAGCTATTCATAGCAGAGGCTTTTGACCAGTGTTACAAAATCAACATGTCAAATGTCTGGGTGTGCAGCAGAAAAACTGATGGGGAAGCTTTTGGTCTCGACTTCTCAACCAGTTTTATGTTATTTTAGGGACTTTTTTCTTAATAGAGAAAAAAAATATTGCAGAAACATTCTTCTTCCCTTCAGCCCCCCTCCCTGGATAGCTGCCTTTTTAATGCTCTCAGTGTTGGCGTGGTAGCTCTCCAAATGCAAAGGGGTTGAAAAACAGCAAGCAAAATGACTTGAAAAGAAAAAGATCAATTAATCTACCAGTCAAATTGCCTACTCTCTGTCCCATGGACCAAAATAAAATCAATCTTTAAAACAGACAATCTAGTAATTTATCAACTCTCCTTTTAATATCAAAGACAGCAAGTCTTCAGCTCCCCTTGTCTCCCAATTCCTGCTCCATTACCTGGCACGGAAGGCTGAAACTTGCCCAAAATCTCATCTCTTCAGCTACACCTAGTATTCCTCACCATTAGGCTTTAGTCCAAGCTGTAAGAGCCACTACCTTTATGTAGTTGGGGATTAGCCATCACAAAATAGTCACACTGTGCTAGGGGAAGTCCATAATTTTATTATTAAATCAGACTGAAATATCACATTATGTTGCCTGTGCCCCACTGAGTCCTGGCAGCCTTTTAAGTCATAACTCCTTTACTGTCCCCCAATCAGCCTGATAGTGTCCAGGACAGTAAATTAGAGCTTATAAAAAGTTTACCAGAGTTTACACAACACTCTCTATTAAGAACAGCCTAACAGCTCAGTAACAGCTGTTGCAGACTTTTGAGAAAAGGCAGATGGGGTGGTTAGGGGGAATTAAAAGTATTTCAGAGCATCTTAGTGTCCCTCTGAAACCACACAGATGTTAGGTAGTAATAATAATAAAAGTAATAAAACTGTAGGTTCAGGAGAAAGCAGTGACCATAACAAAAAGTCTTTTTTAGATGTTGGCTTTTCCCATGATCCATATTCTGCAAAATCAACTTCTCATGTTAAAGAGAATCACTATTCCTTACCTGCAGGACAAGATGAAATTTAAAACTGTAGTTAAAACTGTAAGAGTACTAGCTGATATAAATAATCCTTCAGATGTTGATTGGAGGGGAAACAAATATTTTTGTTAAAGCATAAGGAAATAACCTTAAAAAGGAGATGTTTTCATACCCTGCATTTTCTGCCAGTCTCTTCTTACACAAAGATCAAAAAACTCAGCTCACTGAAACCTGTTACCTTCCAGCCACACATCCAGCTGTTCCACATCTGATGCCCCTTTCTAAAGTCTTTTGTTGTTGTTGCTTTCTATTCCATAATTGACTCCAAGGACAAGCTTCCTTCTCCAGTGACAACACTGGCTAGGTGCACACTGCTCCCACAGAGACCACAGCATTTCTTTTTCCTTTCAAAGTACTATTTAAAAAAAAAAATAAAAGAAAATGCATTAGGGAGCCAGGTTGCTTCTATATTATCATTTTGGCTTCTTCTCTGCCTCCCTTCCCCATTCTGTTATACACAGAAATAATTTCTGAATCTTTTCTCTTATTTTCTGTACCTTGTCTATTGGGACTGGAGGTTCTTGGGAGCATCAACCAGTACAGCAAAATGATGCTCTCATTCGGGCTCTCACTGCAATACAAATACTAGCAAACAATATTGAAATCTTATTTCAGGACCAAGATGTAATTGGGTCTGAACTTACCTCCGGTCCTACACTAACATAATTCCATTAGCTTTAATGGAATTACTCTCGATTTGCACTGGTGTCTTGAATTGAGCTTTTGCTTTTCAGGATTTATGTATTTTGTTTTCCTAACCATTAAAACAAGAAGCCAGCCAAAGTCATTTCCAAGTCATTTTTTTTCCCCCAATAAATTCAAGCATTATTTTAGTTTATCTGTGTGACCTTCACTTGCTCTTGTATATCAGCCATCTAATTATTCATGGTTCCCGCAGGATGTTGCATTCCATTAGATACTATTTATAATCCAAGATGCCTGAGAACAAAAGGGGACAGGGTACTCCCACCTATGTCTCTCTGGCTTTGTTACAACTTTTCTTACTCATTTCCAGGTGCTCTCCTCATATAGTCCCTCCTTTAACCTCCTGAAATTTGTGTTCTATCTTTTACAGAATCACAGAATCCTAGGGGTTGGAAGGGACCCCGAAAGATCATCTAGTCCAACCCCCCCTGCCAGGCAGGAGCACCTAGAGCACATCACACAGGAACTTGTCCAGGCAGGTTTTGAATGTCTCCAGTGAAGGAGACTCCACAACCTCTCTGGGCAGCCTGTTCCAGTGCTCTGTCACTCTCACAGTAAAGAAGTTTTTCCTCACATTTATGTGGAACCTCCTATGCTCCAGTTTGTACCCACTGCCGCTTCTCCTGTCACTGGACATCACTGAAGAAAGCCTGGCTCTGTCCTCCTGACACTCCCTCTTAATGTATTTATAAACATTGATGAGGTCACCCCTCAGTCTCCTCTTCTCCAAGCTAAAGAGACCCAGCTCCCTCAGCCTTTCCTCATAAGGTAGATGTTCCACTCCCTTAATCATCTTTGTGGCTCTGCGCTGGACTCTTTCAAGCAGTTCCCTGTCCTTCTTGAACTGAGGGGCCCAGAACTGGACACAATATTCCAGGTGTGACCTCACCAATGCAGAATAGAGGGGGAGGAGAACCTCTCTTGACCTACTAACCACACCCTTTCTAATGCACCCCAGGATGCCATTGGCCTTCTTGGCCACAAGGGCACATTGCTGGCTCATGGTCATCCTTCTGTCCACCAGGACCCCCAGGTCCCTTTCTCCTACACTGCTCTCCAGCAGGTCAGCCCCCAATTATAGCTTTCCACGATCCACCTTGGGGCTATTAAAATGAAGACTCAAAGAGGCATCACAGAAAAGTGTGGCTTAGTAGAAACATAAAGAGCCATTTTGCATCATCCAGTTTTGTTCAGTCCAGGTTGGGAAAGCCTAACTGGTGATCTGGTGGGCGATAAGAAAGCAAGAGGTGAGAGTTGGCCTTCCAGTTCAGTCCACTAGTGCACACCATTATTTAACCCACACTCTGTAAAAAATACTGAATTGTGGACTTTTTGGCCATACAGTGGTGGATTCATTTTTTAAATGAAAAAGAAAGGGGGAGGATAAAATAAAGGACTGAACATGCCTGGATACAGTCACCTAATGGGAATAATCCCATCAAATAAAGGCAACTCTATGTCCTGGAAGTGTCTGTTTCTTTTGGTTGACTGAAGAGCATTTATGTGTGACCAGCTCGGTGAAAACACCTCTGCTGAAACGTGTGAATCTCTCTCGGTGGGAGGGGAGACCTGGTCACCTCCAGCATCTGCCCATCTTTGCAGGGCTGGAGCATTTCCTTCTGTTCTGTGAACATCACCTTGGCAAAAAGAAACAACTAAACAAAACAGTTCAAAAGCATTTCAGATACCTGCTCAACCTCTTTTTCATTTCACAAGTGGAGTCAAACATAGCATATCAAAGACTTGGTGGCTAGTTTCCCTGGTTAAGCACACTCAAAGCTATTCTTTAATTGCAATTTATTTTTCTTTTAATTTTTCTTGTGTTGACTCTTATAATCTCTTCCTATCACTTCTCTTCCTGCTAGATTTAAGAGCTCTTTAGATGCCACTAGTTGTTGCCCTTGCAGGTGCTTGTACTCTGTAATCAAGTCACTTCTCAGTCTCAGAAATTCTGATAAATAAAACAGACTATGCTACAAGGCTCACTGAGAAACACGTTATTTTTTGCTAGATCTCAATTATTTGTTTCCTTTCAATCATTTTTTTTTTTCCAGTTTTGACATAATCCTTTAAAATTGAGAAGACAGAAAATATTCCACTGTGTCCCAGTGCACAATTCCTTAGTTATACAGAAAGAAAAAAAAAAAAAATCATCCTGTTCCAAACTCACTGTTTAAATGTTCACACACCTGTGAATGCCAGGCCTGGGAATTCCTGCTCAGTACCTTGGCCCACTTTCGGTCACTGCTTTGCAACGTGTAGCCCTGTTTTATAAGCATAATGTTGATTTCACAGAATCACAGAATCACAGAATCACCAAGGCTGGAAAAGACCTTTAAGATCATCAAGTCCAGCCTATGACCAACACCACCACACCATCTAGACCATGGCACTAAGTGCCACATCCAGCCTTGCCTTGAACACATCCAGGGACGGTGCCTCCACCACTTCCCTGGGCAGTCCATTCCAATGTCTAATCACCCTCTCCATGAGGAAGTGCTTCCTAATATCCAACCTAAACCTCCCTTGGAGCAGCTTCAGGCTGTGCCCTCTTGTCCTGTCACTGGTTGCCTGGGAGAAGAGCCCAGCCCCCACCTGACTACAACCTCCCTTCAGGTAGTTGAAGAGAGTGATGAGGTCCCCCCTGAGTCTCCTCTTCTCCAGGCTAAACAACCCCAACATCCTCAACCTCTCCCTAGAAGACTTTCCCTCTAGTCCCTTCACCAGCCTCGTTGCTCTCCTCTGGACCTGCTCCAGCACCTCAATGTCCTTCTTGAAGTGAGGGGCCCAGAACTGCACCCAGTGCTCGAGGTGAGGCCTCACCAGTGCTGAGTACAGGGGGAGAATCACATCCCTGCTCCTGCTGGCCACACTATTCCTGATCCAAGCCAGGATGCCATTGGCCTTCCGGGCCACCTGGGCACACTGCTGGCTCATGTTCAACCAGCTGTCCACCAGCACTCCCAGGTCCCTCTCTGCCAGGCTGCTCTCCAGCCA
This sequence comes from Hemiprocne comata, assembly GCA_020745705.1. Classification (NCBI taxonomy): domain Eukaryota; kingdom Metazoa; phylum Chordata; class Aves; order Apodiformes; family Apodidae; genus Hemiprocne; species Hemiprocne comata. The sequence continues at coordinate 162,883,946 of CM036587.1, forward strand.
CTCTTCCCCCAGCCTGTAGCTCTGCCTGGGGTTATTGTGGCCAAAGTGCAGGACCCTGCACTTGGTCTGGTTGAATTTCATGCCGTTGGCCTCGGCCCATCGATCCAGCCTGTCCAGTTCCTCCTGCAGCCTCTTCCTACCCTCTGGCAGATCGACACTCACCCCCAGCTTGGTGTCATCTGCGAACTTACGAAGGGTGGATTCAATCCCCACATCCAGGTGGTCAATAAAGATATTGAACAGGACTGGGCCCAGTACTGACCTCTGGGGGACGCCACTGGTCACCGGACGCCAGCACAGCTATTCTCTTAGGAATAACTGTGTTTGGCTATATGGAAATATGAGCTCAGCCTAATGCTGTGTACAGCTCCTCCAGCCCCCTCTGCAGCTTCACTGATCTTTGTGCCAGCTCTGAATTTTATCAGAAATACTTCTACAGACACTTCGTGCTGACTAGTCAAATCACTTTTTAGGATCAGGCCTGATAGTAAACACAGAGAAAACCCATTAGAAATGCTCAGTTTGGATTCCTGTTAACTTTACAGAGAGCTGTCACAGTCTTTCTCCTGCCTTTCAAACTCAGTAGACCATGGAGAAAAACTCCAGTTGGGTGTATGTGACTATGTGTCTGCCAGGGGAGAAGAGGTAGAGAAATTTGGGAAATAGAGATGGTGTTTTTAGGTGACAAGGGAGCATTTAGTTCTTCATCAGAGTGAGACCTGGGTATTTATCATTGTCCCTTGAGTCTCCTCTTCCACAAAAAGGAAGACAGGCTGTATAAACCAGAGGAGACACCGGTGTACACCAGCCAGATCCCAACCTGGACAACTAGGCAATGTGTGACTGCAATGCCTGCCATTTGGTCTATATATAACTAGATGGACCTTTGATAAGACCTTCATCAGCCTCCCAGTGCTCTCTATCAATGAAGTTCATCTGGGCTTCCCAGTAGAACTTAAGGAGGGAAAGATGTGATGGAGGGAGAGAAAAAGAAATGCAGAGGAAGCTCTTCTGCTGGCAGGCTTCAACATACATGAGCAGTCAGGTACCTGCCAGTATTGAAAGAAATAGTGAGTCAAACCTTTCCTAACTGCTCGTGAAAAGAGAAAACCCTCCATTCATTTTGATTAAAAACCAAACAAACAACAAAAACCCCACAAAACAACAACAAAAATACCCAAACCAAACAACAACAAAGAAAAACAAAAAAACCACCACCAACAAAAATCCAACTCAACAACTTTACTGATCAATAGACTTACTTACAAATTACTTAGTTATAATTACACTTATGACCACGTACCACAAAATTCATTTAACAGATAATTCTCCCTGAATGTGGGAAGAATACAGGACACTACACTTGTTGTACAAGCCATAACAGACTGCTGATGTGTGTTCACACAGAGCTTCCACCTCAAGGGCCAAATGTCCTGACAGCCCCTAAATGACTCTTCCTGCATGTGTGAGTGGCTGAACAACCTCCACAAGTGCTCAGCTTCACAGAAATCATCCTCTGCCTCCAACAGTGTCAGGGATTTGACACCTTGGTGGCATGTCTGTACCTGAAGCAGGCAGAGAGGAACATATGGCACTTTGTCCTCTCCACACAGCAGTATGGTTCCTGGTACTAATGAGATAAGTGGAAGTGTCTGCTATTGGCAGCAACAGGACGTGATAAAACAACACATCTCATTGGGTACAACATACTGTTAAAAAGTGTTGTTATTATGGATCACCAGCCCAACCGACGGCTCAATTAAAGGAATTTAAGAGTGTTAATTAATGTCACTCAAAATCTTAGATATTAAAACCTACTTGCAGAACAACAAGGGGTCAAAATTCTTCATTTATTCTGTGTTTCTTGCTATATGTTTCTGAGCTCGGTTTCCTGTTAGCTGAGACAATCTATCCTTGCCAAATTTTCTATGCTGCTTCACCAACCTCAGCCTAAATTGGAGCGACCTGCCAAAAAAACACACCTCTTTAATGTCTGTGTTTCCCTGGATTTTGCTGGACAGGGAGAGGCTTTCCTCATTCTGGCTACTGAAAAGTAACTGTTTGAAGAGCTCATATGCTGCTGATTCAATCCTGTTTCTTCAGAAAGAACACGCACAAAGACCTGTTCCTCAAATGCAAGAAAATAAGAGAGAAAAAACAACACTAAATCAGCCATTGGTTTCTTTTCAAGCTATCTCTCTGGCAAGCTCTGTGGCCCAAAGCCTCCTGACCATTTGAGTGCTTCCACGGCCACCCCTCCAGTCACTTTTCTTTTGCATTCTGCAGGGTGAGAGCTTTTATTGTCTGCATAATGGACCTTAACCGTTCCTTCTGGTTAGCCTGAAGAAAAGGCAGCCTGTGTATCCGTCAGCTTTGGGAAAGGAAGGTTATCACTGAGCAGTTAAACTTCTGGGAGCCAGCCAGCAGGTTTCTAAATGCCTTCAAAAATAAAGAGTATCACCCCTGAAACCTTTGCTGGCTCTTTGTTGCTGCAATTACTGCCTGCAGAAATAAAGGTGCTGCTAACGCTGGGGTAAAGTGTGATTCCACTTCTCATTGACTTCCCATTTCTGCCTTGTCTTTATTATTTATTTTTTCTTAATGTTCTTCTTCATGCAAGACCTTGAGTATTTATTTTGACAGCTTACGTTATTCAGCAAGCAATTAAACTTTCAAATGTATTGTGTTCTCATAGCTTAAAATAGCTTTAGCAACATTAGTAGGGTTTCTCAATCCCCCACAGATTGAAGATAAAGGACATCTCCGTTGGATTTTTTTTTTGTAGGTTGCTTTTTTTTTAAGCAAATGCAGTATTTTAGAGAGTCTTTATGTTTTGACATCCTTACACAAGCCAAGAAAATACTATTCGTGGAATTTCCCAAAAAGTGAAAATGGTAGCAGGTAGGTAGAACATGGTCTAGAATAAAGGAAGGAAACAAAAGGAGCCTGATGAACAAACTAGAGTGATCAATTCCCCAAGTTCATCTTCTTCATGGCTCTACCTTTCCCCTGCACACTCCTATGAAAGGTCACCCACCAGTGGTAGGAATCAGAAAAATATCTCCAGGATTCAGCTAAAAGACAGAATTAAAATACTTTGGTTCATCATGGTGAAGTAAAGCAATTCAAAAAAACATTTTCCTCTGCCAGCATTGACCCCAGCATGGGACAAAGGAGACACAGGGCAGTGATGCCTCCAGTTGTCATCCCTTGTTGGAAGTGAGCCCTGAACATCTTCTTGTTGTTCCTTAATCAAGCCCATGACACCTCTGAAGAAAACCTTTCACATGAAAATATAAGTACCACAACCAAAAGCTTGCAGTTCCTCCACATTCCCAAATGCAGCTCCAATGCTGTTTTCCTTCTGTCACCACCTCCCTAAGCCTCCAAGTTTTGCTAGCTGCAAAATGAGCTCTCCTGTCATCCCATCTTCCTTTTATGCTGGCAATCACTGCCCACGTAACTGCCACCTCTGCCCACTGCTGGGGCTGGGTGTGCAGGTGCACATCAGTGCTAATGTTACTGACCTGCTAATCCCCAGAGAGCCTTTAGCCACCAATTTCCTGCTCAATTCGAGGACAATGGTGAGGTAACTAATTTGCTTCTCCCATTAGATGGTGCTTGTGGAGAGCTAGGACAGCTTTTACACATTCCTGCTAGTTTTTAAATGAGATTGAAAGCATCAGTACAAGTTCTTTACCACAAGCTTTGGGGTTGTTTTCAGCTCCATAGTGTTAGGAGGGAAAAGGGAAAAGGGAAAAGGAAGGGGAAGGGGAAGGGGAAGGGGAAGGGGAAGGGGAAGGGGAAGGGGAAGGGGAAGGGGAAGGGGAAGGGGAAGGGGAAGGGGAAGGGGAAGGGGAAGGGGAAGGGGAAGGGGAAGGGGAAGGGGAAGGGGAAGGGGAAGGGGAAGGGGAAGGGGAAGGGGAAGGGGAAGGGGAAGGGGAAGGGGAAGGGGAAGGGGAAGGGGAAGGGGAAGGGGAAGGGGAAGGGGAAGGGGAAGGGGAAGGGGAAGGGGAAGGGGAAGGGGAAGGGGAAGGGGAAGGGGAAGGGAAGGGAAGGGAAGGGAAGGGAAGGGAAGGGAAGGGAAGGGAAGGGAAGGGAAGGGAAGGGAAGGGAAGGGAAGGGAAGGGAAGGGAAGGGAAGGAAGGAAGGAAAGGAAAGGAAAGGAAAGGAAAGGAAAGGAAAGGAAAGGAAAGGAAAGGAAAGGAAAGGAAAGGAAAGGAAAGGAAAGGAAGGAAAGGAAAGGAAGGAAAGGAAAGGAAAGGAAAGGAAAGGAAAGGAAAGGAAAGGAAAGGAAAGGAAAGGAAAGGAAAGGAAAGGAAAGGAAAGGAAAGGAAAGGAAAGGAAAGGAAAGGAAAGGAAAGGAAAGGAAAGGAAAGGAAAGGAAAGGAAAGGAAAGGAAAGGAAAGGAAAGGAAAGGAAAAAGAGAAATAGGAGAAAAAAAACGGGAAGGAAGGGGAAAGTGCTGCATGAGATACACATGATGACATCCTATGGTTACTATTATTTCTTCTACTGTTTAATATCCCGGTGACGTGAGACTGAAGGAGTCATACCTGGGAGTGAGCTGCAACTGCTTATTATACTTGTCACCACTCCCTTTAAACACACCTTAGCTGTCTCTGCTCAACAGAGGAAGGATTAGCTGTTATTTTTTCCCTCTGACATTTTAGATGAGACAATCTCTTTTCCTCCCTCAAGTAATCGATGTCCTCCTGGAGTTTATTGTCCTACTCCTCCTCTTGGCTTCAACCATCCAATCCCAGAGAAAAGAAGCATGCAATACTTCAGCTGACAGCCTTAAAATCTGAAAATTGCCTTAGATTTTCTATCCTGTAAGTTACATTTTATATGAAGGATGCATTTACAGAACACTTGGAAAGTAGAGGTTTCCCAAAAGGGTCTTCTGCAGGGCCAGAGGCACTGTAACACAGTCCCACCCAGGATACACAACAGCTCCAACCACTTGCAGAAAAGGGAGTTTTTTTTTCTCTTACAATAGCCTAGACCATCTCCCTCCTTTCCCGAGGTAACAAGTAGTAATTTGCTGTAGTTGTGGTGGTCTGAGAACATATGTAAGACAACGTTTTTAGGCACAGGTAATATTTGTCATCAAAACAAGTGGTAGAGCTGGAAGAAGCTTTAGGCCTACAAGACAGGTCTTGTGCATCTGAAAGAAAGCTCATCTATTTTTCCAACTCTATCACTTGGTCTAATAATAGATGTCAACTCTACCTACAAACCCAATGACAGCAAGATGAGCTCTTTAATACCCAGTCTGAGCTAGATCAGGTCCCTCTGAACAGCACTGAAATACCTGTCTTTATAAGGCAAAGCCTAAGCTTGGTCTGCTACCACAGTCCTCCTCCTCATTTTATAACCTGACACACTCTGCACAAAGTACTGCTTTTCTTACTTGCTTTCCAAATCCAGCATAAAGGCTGCTACCACTCACAGCATCACAACCATTCTTTTCCTTTCAATTAACACAAGAAAATGAATGTAAAAAGAAAAGCTGCCTCTAATTTGGGCTCTGCAGAGGAAGCTCATTTGCAAAACTGGCAGATACCCCTCACTGCCTTCTCCCCTGTTGAATCTGCACAGGAAGAGTCAAGGTGAGGAGCACCAATGTCAACACAACTCAGCCATGCATAAAGGGGAGAGAAGGGACATGGCATGCTGAGGACCTCAAATCTGGTCCCTGAAAGGCAGCTGAGGTGAAAAAACCTTGTCATTTCAGATGACCTAGAAAATGCATGGCCTCCTGTCTGCCTATAACATCTCAGAACCTTCAGGGTTCTGAGAAGATGGTGAGAACTGGTGGATGAGGGAGCATGGAAGTGCCTAGTTTCTCAGGCAGGCATGGTTGATTGCTTTAGACCTGTTGATTCTTTGTGTATTCACCACTGAGCACATTAAATCCTCAGCACCACCTCTCAAACCAAACAAGCTTTACTCCATGAGGAGTTGCATCCAGCCTACAGGGCTTGTTTAAGCCACAACTCAACATTTACATGGCTGGAGCTGGCTTTTATCAGTCTATGATTTCAGTAAGAGAAAGTTCTTCATGGAGGAAGCCACAGTGAGTAATTGGGTTGCAGAAGTGTTTCTCTTCCCTTCTCTTCAGGGAACAATGCCATCCTGTTTTTCTTTTCTGAATAAACACTAGGATTCTTAGTCCAGCATTGCAATAGCTCACCCTTTGTTTTCAAGTAGTCCCTGGAGAGGAAAAGCCTTCTCCTCCCATATCCCTCAAAGACTGGATTATGGAGGTCAGTTGTCACAAGTCCATTTGCATCCCAAAATGATTGATCACCACTTGGACGGTCCTCAGACGAGTAATGAGCCACAAGCCTTTAGTCTAATGTATGTGACAGAGAAAGTCTAATTAACAAACTGTATTTTTTTAATGAAATTTGAGAATCAGTGTGTGCAGATGATGATACAGAGTTTGAATACCACCCTGCTAGGCAGAGAAAGACAAAATGTTTTAACTCCCAGTTTAATAACTTCCTAATAGTTTGGATCACTGACAAGGCAATCAAAGGTCCCAGGGGAGGACACTGAAAGATCCTTTGGGGTAAATCAAGGTACACAGGAGGAATTGGAAGAAGCAGAAAAAAATTAAAGGAAGTCCAGAAGACTCCCAGAAGTGCTCAGGGACATGATTTAAGCACTGAACAGGTAAATTAAGTTATGGTAGGTGGATTCAGGTTATGGTTGGACTTGATGATCTTCAAGGTCCTTTCCAATCAGGGTGATTCTATGATTCCATGAGTCTATGATCCTGCTCTAGCAGGGAGGTCAAACTAGATGATCTCCAGAGGTCCCTTCCAACCCTGACCATTCTGTGATTCTGTGTAACTCATTTGTGAAGACCTGGCTCTTATGCAGGAAAATCAGCACACAGCATCCATCTTCTGCCCTGTCTTCTCCCTCCCCACTTCCTTCCCCCCTCTGCTTTCACACCACCTTCCAGTTGCATAGTTCAAATACCCAAATAAGGTCATTTATGACAGATGACCTAATCAGGTCATTAATGACAGATAAGTCAAGTTCAAGCTAGGCTTTGTAACCACATGTATGAACCACCCTGAGATGTATATCTCAGTTTTCCTTCATCACCAGAGTGAGGCCGTATCTAGATCCAGCTAACCTAGAGAAAAGGGGACAATAGGCAGGATGAAGGGATTCCTAGTATGGAAAAACTGAAGAACTGAAATATTCTGTATACCTTTGACATGTTTATTTTTAGTGGGAATAATTGAAAATGTAACAGGCATTTAAAAATGGTGAGCGTTGCCTCCACCCCAAATAAAAAAAACAACAAAAGCATTTCCAGCCTTAATTAACCAACAACTAGTTAAAAGAAAGCTTACTGAAGGAAAAAAAAATCAGTAAAAGGAAAATTAGCTTAATCCTGGCTCAACCCAGGACACCAATTCAAGACCTCAATGCTTTTTCTCTAGTGCCCACCCTTCTTTCTGTTCAGGGATACCTACATGTGCCTATATTATTTACACCCACTTGAGGAAGAAGAGTTTTTTGCCACTAGAGGAAGCTATAGAAAACTTGTTGGCTGCTTGTACCACACATTGAAGAGCAAATAACGTTTATTTTTTGCCTTCAGATTGAATGAATAACCCCGGAAAAAGGGGCTACACTCCAAATGTAGCAACAGGATTACACCTTGGAAGAACTGTAATGCCTAGTGCTCACAAGATGTTTCTAATTAGGGACACACTGATCACTCAGAGTTATTCATTCCCTATTTGAAAAACAGTTCCCAAATCTGAAAGGACTGAGCATAACACAGTGTCATTTATTATACTGACCCTAACTCTTAACACAGGCTCAAAATTGGACATGATTCTATTTTCTGGGATAATCTTGGCTATTGTAACTTTCCCTCTAGTAATGAACAATCAGGTCACATTTTTTAATTAGTCACACTAACATTTGCAGTTTCTGCTTCCTGGTCTGGCTATAAAAGCAGCCAATAACTATGATTTTGCCATTATTTAGTAAAAACCCACAGGCTGTGGCCTGACCTGACAGTGCAGGGTCTCAAGGACTTGTCTGAGCTTGTCTTGACCTGAGCTCATCTGAGCTCATTTTAGCTGCAATAACAATTGTCTGGAAAATTGCAACCATCCAAAGTTGTGCTAGTTTAGCATCAGTTTTTAGTAATAACAAGCATCTGTTCTGTCTATGACTTTGCAGTAAAACGTGGTATGGAGGAGTGCAAACATGAGATGGTACCAGACATCCTAGTCCCTAAACACAACTCACCATGGTTCATCAATGGTCATGACAGCAATGCTACCTTGTGAACAAGGTAAAAACAACTTTAGAGAGACAAAACAGAACAGAAAACCTGAATAACTGGGAACACACAGGACAAAAGTACCAGAAACAACAATAACCATATTATTAATCAACCTTTCTGCAGTAGTTAGGAAACTTGGACAATCAGACTGTTCAGACATTAACTGGACTAACAATAAAATGGCTTCATATAGGTGGTTTGCTCCCTTTTATACCCAACAACGTTTGAGGGAGTAACAAAATGCACCATGCTGTGGTGTCACAAAGTGGGGGTTGCTCGAAGTTGCTAAGGACACATTTCATGGAATCACAGAATGATGGAATCACAGAATGGATTGGGTTGGAAGGCACCTTAAAAATCATCTAGCTCCAACCCCCTGCATGGTCAGAGACAACTTCCACTAGACCAAGTTGATCCAAGCCCCATCCAACCTGGCCTTGAACACTTCCAGGGATGGGGCATTCACAACCTCCCTGGGCAACCCGTTCCTGAGTCTCACCACCCTCACAGTAATTCCTTCCTAATGTATAGCCTAAATCTCCCCTCTTCCAGCTTAAACCCATTACCCCTTGTCCTATCACTCCATAATGTTGTAAAAAGTCCCCCCTCAGCCTTCCTTACTTGCACTATTTCATCCAGAAACACTGGCTTTAGCCACTCAAGTCAAAGGCCAAATTTAAGCCCAGCTACTTCACCATATGTATATATTTTTATAGAGCTTTTGTTGCCATGTTACTACACAATTTATCTTGATTTAAGTGTTCTTTCTTTGTTGCTATTGGGTTTTGGGTTTTTTTTTTGATTGTTTGTTTGTTTTCATATGCATTTACACAACAAACAATTTGTCAATAACAGAGTTTTTATCTGAGGAATAGCAGAGACCCATATTGGGGCAAGGACCCCCCAGAGGGGCTGCAGCCATGCACGCTTTCTGCTGTGCACATTTTCAAAGTAGTCAGATGATTTATCAAGGCAAACAAAAACATCCAATCCCCAAATAAACAATTAAATAAATTATAGCAAACCTTTTGTAGCTTGTTTAAATCAGGCATCCCCTAATTACCACATTAAGGGTGCTGCACACCCACCATGCACATCACTGCTGGAGTGTATGGCAACATGCACAGAACTCCCTCCTGCAGCATCTCTGCCTGTGCAAAGTCTGGCAGAACAGGGCAAAAGAGGTTTTTCTTAGCTAACTTATAATAGTACTTCTGAAAGCATGGGAACCCTTCCTGGCCAGAAGGCAAAGAGCTCAAATTGGAAAGCTGGGGATGAACAGAGGGATGGAAAATGGGTTTCAGATAGGATAGGATAGGATAGGATAGGATAGGATAGGATAGGATAGGATAGGATAGGATAGGATAGGATAGGATAGGATAGGATAGGATAGGATAGGATGGGATGGGATGGGATGGGATGGGATGGGATGGGATGGGATGGGATGGGATAGGATAGGATAGGATCATAGAATATAGAATCATAGAATGGTTTGGGTTGGAAGGGACCTACAATGATCATCTGGCCCAACTGCCTGACTAATTCAGGGCTAACCAAAACGTAAAGCAAATTATTAAGAGCATCATCCAAATGCCTCCTAAACACTAACAAGCCTGGGGCATCGATCACCTGTCTAGGAAGCCTGTTCCAGTGTTTGACAACTCTCTCAGTGGAGAAATGCTTCCTAATGTCCAGTTGAAACCTCCCCTGGTGCAGCTTTGAACCATTTCCACACTATCCTATCACTGCACCCCAGGCAGAAGAGCTCAGCATCTTCTCCATGACCCCTTGTCAGAAATCTGTAGGGAGTAATGAGTTCACCCCTCAGCCTCCTTTTCTTCAAACTAGACAAGCCCAGAGTCCTCAGCTGTTCCTGATGGGACATTCCATCCAGCCCTTTTGTCAGCTTTGTTATCCTCCTCTGGACTTATTCAAGGACCTTCACATACTCCTTAAATGGTAGGGTCCAGAACTGCACACAGTGCTTAAGGTGAGGCTGCACCAACACTGAATATGGGGGAATAATCACCTTTTTTGACCAGATGGTCATACTGTGTTTGATGCACCCCAGGATGGGGTTTGCCCTCTAGGTTGCCAGGGCACACGGGGACTCATGTTGAGCTTAGCATCAACACACCTCCCTTCCTCATGCATTCCTGCTCTCATCAAATCATAGAATCATAGAGTGGTTTGGGTTGGAAGGGACCTTAAAGATCACCTAATTCCAACCCCCCTGCATGGGCAGGGACACCTCCCACTAGACCAGGTTGCTCAGAGCCCCATCCAACCTGCCCTCAAACACTTTCAGGGATGGGGCTTCCACAACTTCCCTGGGCAACCTGTGCCAGTGTCTCACCACCCTCATACTAACATCTAACCTAAATCTCTCCTCTTCCAGTTTTAATCTATTAACCCTTGTCCTCTCACTACAAGCCCTTATAAAAAGCCCCTCCCCAGCTTTCCCATAGCCCCTTCAGGTACTGGAAGGCCACTGAGTTCTCCCAAGAGCCTTCTCTTCTGCAGGCAACTCTCTCAGTCTGCCATTATAGGAGAGGTGCTCCAGCCCTCTGATCATCTCCACAGCTCTCCTCTGGACTGTCTCCAGGAGCTCCATGTCCTAATCTATACAAATGTCTGCATACAAACCCCAGACAAACCCCAGGTGAGTAGACACCTACCTATAGGCATATGCTTTGATCAGATCTTAAAAGTTTTGTTAAGTGAACCATTTATAAACCTAATAATCAGTGGAGACAGGGAACTAACATACCTATGAAACTGTCATTTAATTAAGAAAGCTGTAATACATGACTATATGCAATCTTTGGGTCAGAAAACCATCAAAAAGGGTGCACAAGAAAATAAAGCAAATTCTGAACTATAGTAAATAATGATGCACAGGATACAAAGGATAAGAGAGGTAGATCAGAACACAGATGAGCTACAGCACCTGCCAAGATGGAAGGCATTGGGCTATAGAAGCTCTGCAGTCGTATTTGCATAAGGCTAGAAAGTTCATGAAGAAAAGGAGTGATTTTCATTGAGCCAATTGATGAGGGAGGGAAGAAAGGCATGAAAAAAGCAAACACGAATGCTTATGGGCACACATGAAAGGACAGAGTCAGCTTTCTGTATTTTATTCAACTTTATTATGTATAGCATTCTTCTGAAGTCAATCCTGTTCTTCATTTCACCCAGGAATTATTCAGAATTTGTATTTTCTAGGCATCTTTGCAATCTTACAATCATCTTACACTGTGCCAAGGGTAGCTTAAAATGCAATATGAGGTTCTTTACTTATGTAATTTATTTTTTCTGGTTGCTCTGAACAGTGTTTTTGTTCTGGCTTAGGCAAACTTTGGTTTCAGCTAGAAACTCCATGAAAACAGGAGGAAATGGGGAAAACAGTGAGATGTTAGTATCATAGTATCATAGTATCATCATTCTGGTTGGAAAAGACCTTCAAGATCATCGAGTGCAACCACTACCCTAGCTCTGCCATGTCCACCACCAAACCCTGTCCCCTGGCACCACATCTGTCTTTTTAGATGTATCCAGGGATGGTGGCTCAAACACCTCCTCAGACAGCCTGGATCCCCAAGTCCAACTCCTGCCCCAGAACAAGACAACCCCAAGGTTCATACCATGTCCCTGAGGGCATTGCCCAAATGTTTCTTGAATATTGTCAGGCTTGGTGCCATTACTGCTTCCCTGGGGAGCCTATTCCAGTGCTCCACCACCCTCTGGGTGAAGAATCCCTTCCTAATGTCTAACCTAAACCTCCCCCTGAACATCTTCCTACTATTCCCTTGGGTCCTATCATTGGTCACCAGAGAGAAGAGGTCAGTGCCTGCTCCTCCATCTTCCCTAGTGAGGAAGCAGGAAGCTGCAATGAGGTCTCCCCTCAGTCTCCTCTTCTCCAGGCTGAACAGACCAAGTGCTTTCAGCCACTCCTCATAAATCTCTACTCTTTCACAATAAACAGTCCACCATGTTCCAGTTCCCCCTCATGGTGATGATTTTCCCACTCTACAAATGTCAGATTTAATGCCTCATTGTGGCTCCATTCACACCATCACTTATGAATAAAATGCTGCCTGTATCATCATTTATTAAACCACCACATGTTCTTGATAGGCCCAACAGCTCATACTAATGTTAATAAGACACTGTCTGTACTGAGAAACCTCAGAGAGGAATGCCACATCAGAAACTGTGGAGAGTCTCATGGAAGACTCAAGTAACATCTCTTTTTGAGGGCAATATTCACGGATGAGGCACCACAAAGCTGGTAAGCTTGCTTATACACTTTCTCTTCCTATTTTCTTTTAGCAGGGGATGGGGAGAGCAAGTTGCTTCACCCTAGTGATATTTGGGCATATTCTGGTTCCAGCTGTCTCCATAAGTACTTCTACTCAGGAGTTAATCAACATGCAAAAGCATCAGATTTGGCCAAGACCCAGCAAGGACAGCTTCTGGTGAGTTATCCAGAATTATGGGTTATCCTGCATTACACAACAGAGGAAGCAGCTCTTTTGGCCACATCTTTATTCTCATTGCATTTTTCTTTAACACTAATCAGCACTGAATAATTTCTTAATCATAGAATCATAGAATGGTTTGGGTTGGGAGGGACCTTAAAGATCATGTAGTTCCAAACTCCCTGCATGGGCAGGGACACCTCCCACTAGACCAGGTTGTTCCAAGCCCCATCCAACCTGGCCTCGATCACTTCCAAGACGGCAGCAGCCACAACTTCTCTGGGCAACCTTTGACAGTGTCTCACCACTCTCATAGAGAAGAATTTCTTCCTAATGTCTAACCTAAAGCTCTGCTCTTCCAGTTTTAAGCCATTACCCCTTGTTCTATCAAAAGAACAAAAAAGTCTCTCCCCAGATTTCTTGTAGTCCCCATTCAGGTACTTGAAGGCCCCTATAAGGTCTCCCCAGAGTTTTCTCTTCACCAGGCTGGACAACCCCAACTGTCTCAGCCTGTCTTCCTAGGAGAGGTGCTCCAGCCCTCTGATCATCTTTGTGGCCCTCCTCTGGACTCACTCCATGATCTCCATATCAAGAAATGCTTCAGAAAAAGTCAGTTAGGGCTGAGCCAACAAACACTTATCTCTTGAACTTGACCCTTCCCCCCAAAATCTGGGAAAAAGATCAATTTGAACATAGCCTGAGACAAAATTCCCCACGAGCAGCAAACCTCTAAATAATAGAAACACACTCACCACTCCCCGCGATTACACAGCAGTAAATTACTTTGCTCAGGGGTAGTTGTCATTTGCCTTGAGTCCTTCAAAAATACTGATGGAAGAGACTAGAGCAGCAGGCCACCAAGGTACACTTGTCAGTGGCACTACCCATCTGCACGGGAATAATCTCCTTTTGCTGAACAGGCACAGCAGCTCATGCATAAACCAGATCTTCCCAGCACACTCTATCCTGCAGCCCCTGCTGAATGCATGGAGGGAAGCAGGTGTCTGTATGGGTTGAAGTCTATTATTTGGATGGGTAGACTGGCAAAATTGCTCAGACCAGTCTAGGGAAAATCTGCTTTCTCTGAAAAAGAAATCTGGACAACTGCAAGAAGAGATGTTCTGGCTTTATAAGAGCTGCACGATCACTCTGTGATCTAGCAGCTGGATTAAGGAATATCTCCACATGCAAATATGTTTTTTTGCTTTTAGCAGGATATAAGCATCACTGACAAGCACGAGTATCTCTTTTCTCCTCTTTATCCATCACCTTGCCAGTTGACAAGTGTGAGAAGCCCACTGTACATACTAATTTCATTTCTAAACAACAAAGAAAAAAAAAAAAAGAGTCAGCAGTCATAGATGAGAGACGATCACAATACTAAAATATTCAATATTTAATGAATCTTACACATTTGAAAGGGAAGAGGAGGTACAAAACCCTATGACTGTATATCCTGGCTATCCACACAAAGTGATCTCAGCTCTTATTCTTACACATATTCGCTGTATGTTGAAAGACAAAGGAGGAGAAAAACACCTCAGTGGCAGCAAAAGTCCTGCAGCAGGATCAGGCACTGTAATTGCTCCATTGGCCACAAAACTGTGTCCCTTAAACTGCTGCTTAATGAGGTTTTAGATTAATAAAAATCCCAAATCACAATACTTTGGTATTTCGTCTCCTTCCACGTCTCAATTAATGTCTGTCTGGCCACTCCTTACCCTGACACACAAGACACTTGGAAATACTGCATGAAATTATTATTACACAGAGCTGATAAAGTGTTTTACATATTTACCTCAGGGTGTCTACAGAGTGTACATAAACATTTATATACATACACACTTTTATACACAATTTTCTGCAGTTATATATTTGGATAAAAAATCTAGTTAAATGCTAAAATAATGCTTGCTGGTCATACTGCTTGAGCAGGAAGAAACTGAGCTCAAGTGACTTCATAAAAACTAGGATGAAACACAGCTGATATTTCCTTGGCCATGACTAATAAGCACTAAACAGCATATATGACATGTACCTGGAGCACTTCTCTCTTAGTCAATGGCCACTGCTCTGTGGGTGTAACTGGGAATACTGGGTCCCATCTCCCAAATTCTCCTGGCTTGGTGTGCCAGTGAGCTTGGATTTGGGAACAGACATGATTCAAAAGCCCACAGTTGTCTTGTTTAGAGTCAGTTGTCAAAACTAAGGTCAGTTCCTGGCATTAAGCTGTCTCATGTGCCAGCCCCCCAACCAAAGCAGCTTGGATGCATGAGATTCAACCAGACCAAGTGCAGGGTCCTGGGCTTTGGCCACAATCACCCCAGGCAGTGCTACAGGCTGGGGGAAGAGTGGCTGGAGAGCAGCCTGGCAGAGAGGGACCTGGGAGTGCTGGTGGACAGCTGGTTGAACATGAGCCAGCAGTGTGCCCAGGTGGCCCGGAAGGCCAATGGCATCCTGGCTTGGATCAGGAATAGTGTGGCCAGCAGGAGTAGGGATGTGATTCTCCCCCTGTACTCAGCACTGGTGAGGCCTCACCTCGAGCACTGGGTGCAGTTCTGGGCCCCTCACTTCAAGAAGGACGTTGAGGTGCTGGAGCAGGTCCAGAGGAGAGCAACGAGGCTGGTGAAAGGACAAGAGGGAAAGTCTTATAGGGAGAGGTTGAGGATGTTGGGGTTGTTTAGCCTGGAGAAGAGGAGACTCAGGGGGGACCTCATCACTCTCTTCAACTACCTGAAGGGAGGTTGTAGTCAGGTGGGGGCTGGGCTCTTCTCCCAGGCAACCAGTGACAGGACAAGAGGGCACAGCCTGAAGCTGCTCCAAGGGAAGTTTAGGTTGGATATTAGGAAGCACTTCCTCACAGAGAGGGTGGTTAGACATTGAAATAGACTTCTCAGGGAAGTGGTGGAGGCACCATCCCTGGATGTGTTCAAGGCAAGGCTGGATGTGGCACTTAGTGCCACGGTCTAGATGGTGTGGTGGTGTTGGTCATAGGCTGGACTTGATGATCTTAAAGGTCTTTTCCAGCCTTGGTGATTCTGTGATTCTGTGATTCTGTGATACATGGAAATAAATGGCACATATTGCCCTAGAGCTCTTGGCTTCACCCTCCTCTGCTGCAATGAGCCATGTGACATTTCCTGCAAGGCAAGGTGGGGAAAACACAGTGAGCCAGAGGTCCTGAAGCCCACCACCTCCACCCAAAGCATCCATCCACCTTTCATTTTGCAAGAGACAGGACAAAAGCCTGCTGACTCCTCCTGGAGGCTGTGCACCTGTACTGGGGTTTGTGTTGGGTGACACTTGCCCAGTCTGATGCTCAAAAGCATTTCCAGTGCTTAGAGCCACCACTCGTCCCAGGAGCATCAGCAGCAAACTGCACAGACCAGCTTCCCACTGGGAAAATCAATCTTGTTGTCAATCCATTTGTCAAATGTTTTGCTGTTTATATGAAGACAGGCAGCTCAGGAGGCACATGCACAGCTGACAACTTTTAGAAAAGCACCTTCCAAGTTCCATTCCTTAAAAAAAAATAATATTTTCCTCTGACCCCATTTTCCCTGCCTCATCTTCCTCCCCTACATAGAAAACAGCTATGGCACAGAAAATGCCAGAGGCAGCAGTGCTGTTGCTGTAAAAACAGATGATTTTTTAATTGTCCATCTCTCAGGCATAATTGGTTGAACAAAGACACACATAAAATAGAGTGCAGCACATGTGCCAAGGGAGGGAGCTTTCCTTGACTGGTGCGAGAGGGAAAAAAATCTCCCTCTACCAGCCTGGGAAATGCAATAATTTAGCTGGATGCACTCAAGTTCACTTTTCAGTGCCATAATTGGCGTGGCCTGGTCCCACAATGTAGTAACCTTTACCCTGTGATCCAGCTTTCTGTTTTGATGGCTTGTTAGCAGCGTGGTCACTCAGACACAGCCAAGAAAAAGCAGAGGCTTATACAGAGCTTTGGGATGGCTGCCATCCGTGGTAAGGGAGCACCTGGGTAAAATGCACTGGCAACTACTCACCTCCTTAAAACTAACATTCCCTGTCCTATTCCTATCACATCCATACAGGAGGAAAAGGTTATTCCTTTCCCTAGTCATTTCCTCATTGCTGGAAACATTTTCTTTTGTCATCCCAGTCAACTCTAGATTTAACCAGGGTGCAAAGACCCTGCACCCCCAGCTCTGTGTGACATCTTACTAAATAAGGAAGATCAACAATCAGAATGCTGATAAAAAAGGATTAAAAAAAAAAAAAAAGAAGAAAAAAAAAGGAAAAAAATGTGGCTTCTTTTTTTAATTAATCTTGGTTTTCTATTTGACTGAATCTTTCATACAAGATTGCTTCCCAACTTTGTGATACATTTACTGTAAAACCTTCAAATTTCACAACACTTATTTTGTTTATCTGCAAAATGGAGAAATAAAACTGGGACCTAGTTTTTCAGCATTTCTACTGAGGATTTTTAAATGCCTGTTGCTATAGTGCTGTGAAGCCTTTTTACAAATGAGTCTGAAATATTATCAGCATTCCAAAAGGTAATTACAAAAGCAAAAAAAAGGAAATCACTGTTTTTTCCTCTGTCCTTTAAAACCTTTAAACCTAGAATTGTAATTGAAGTACAAACTGACCTTTATAAACTGTACAACATCACTAAAATACATTATTCTACAGGGCTTGGGGGAATTCACCATGCTCAGCAATTCAATAATGTTACTTTCTTTCATTTATGTTCTTCAGACAAGGTTTCATAGCTGGATTTTCCCTCAACTCCAGATGCAAATCAAGCAGGAGAGGCTGAGGAACTTTATCCACACTGTAATCTAAATCTCCTGTCAACTTGCTGCTGAAACCTGCTTTTTGGCAAATAACTCAGCTGTTTTGCCCACCTTCTCAAACACCTCAACAGCTAATACTAACCCATACTAAATCCCATTTGCATTCTGACATTTAAATGGTCTACATACAGAAATGATCCACCAGGATCAGTTGACCCATCTGAGATGGTTTTATCTATAACCTTGCCATAAGTTTAGTACCATAAACACACAATAAGAGTGTCAGGCATCATTGTAACTGTAAAAAACACTGTTACTGGGTAACTACACTGGAAGGAAATGAGCGAGTTTGGAGCATCACATCACAAAAACATGGCAATCCTGCACACAACCAGGAAGACCTCAAAGTATCAGTTTCCCAAACTCCTTCAGTTCTTGGGAGTCTGTCCACAGATACTAGTTTTAACAGCACCCAGCCCACATCAGCACCTGTCTCTGCTGACACAAACCCAATTTATCCTGGTTCAGCTGAGTTTCCACTGCCATAGAATCACAGAATCACAGTATCATTTTGGTTGGAAAAGACCCTCAAGATCATCAAGTCCAACCATCAATGCAGCACACTGCCAAGTCCACTACTAAACCATGTCCCTCAGCACCACATCTACACATCTTTTAAATGCCTTCAGGGATGGTGACTCCACCACTGCCCTGGGCAATCTGTTCAAGTGCTTGAAAACACTCTCAGTAAAGAAATTTTTCCTAATATCCAATCAAAACCTCCCATGCGCAACTTGAAGCCACTTCCTCTTGTCCTATAACTTGTTATGTGGGGAAGAGATCAACCCTCACCTCACTCCAATCTCTTCTCTCCTCAGCCTTCTTGTCTCCAGATTAAACAACCCCAGTTCCCTCTGCTGCTCCCCATAAGACTTGTTCTCCAGACCCTTCACCAGCTGTGTTGCCCTTCTCTGGACTCACTCTAGCATCTTGGTGTCCTTCTCATAGTCAGGGGCCAAAAACTTAACACAGGATTTGAAGTGTGGAATCTTCAGCTGCATAGGCAGTGCAAGGCCACCTTTTTGCTCTCATCTCCTTCATTCCACCAGAGACAGGTTCACCTGAAGGAGTGACACTAATTTACCCTCCCTCATCCCGCAGGCAGCATCGTTTGTGCCAATCAAACTCACAGCAACCTGTATTGCCCCTTTTCTTTTACATCTTTGCCTAATCATCACAATCAGCTTCCTCTGAACTCCTGCAGAAACCCATGCTCAACAGGGCATCTAGAAGTAGCATTTTGCCTCAAGGGTGGTACAAGCTTACTAGACAGAACAGCTACAGGCTAATTTTGGCTATACCCAGGATTTTCAGTTTGGACCTCTTGGGAGTCAGTACCAGAAATAAAAGTTGCTGCTCCTTCTTCTCCTGCCATATTGGTATTTTTCTCCCACCCCAGGTTTTACCTCTAAGAAGCAAGACTTGACTGCAATCACAATCACCTCCCCTCAAGGCAAAGATTTCTCCTTTTTTCACCCCAAAGAGAAGATATTATCATTTTTAATACCATCTAAATGGTGTTAGACAAAACTATGGCTCACAGGATTATCGTTTCCTTCAGCTCAAAGAAAAAAAAAAAAAGGAGAAATACAGTTGAAACAAAACACTTACTCAACACTCAACCTTTTGAATGCTTTAACAAGTTTGTTTTCTTTGTCTGCACCTTTCATAATGTGATTGTTGCCATGGGACCAAGTAGCACAGCACTCATGGCACTCAAACACTCAAACTTTATTGAACTGTTTACTGTTGCAAAGTGCAGGGGGTCACGTGTACAGTCTTAACTTTCTGGACTTATTTATTGTATTGATATTAATAAAATCACTTTCAAAGGAGGATGAAAATTCCTCCTCAGCTAGTTCAACCCCTAAGGATGTCTATTCAGGAAATAAGATTTTTTTTTTCCCCCTCATTATCTAAAACCTAGAAAGAAAATTCCCATTTTGTGACACTGCGATCCAGTAAAGAAGCATGACATCACTTGTTCATTATTCTGCAAGACTGAATGCATGAAGATCACAGGATGTCAACAGGCAAGCCCTCCATGTACAAAATGCATCTGTGCTTTGTGAGCAGAGAGAGAATATAAGGAGACTGCTATATAAAATATTCTTGTAAACACATATAATCCCCTTGAGGTTTAACTGTCTTCAAATTAAACATGCATGTTTGTCAAACACTTGACCTTCAGCCTTGTTGTTCAAGGGGAGGTCATGGACCTATGGCTGATCACAAGCATTTTCTGGAATAATTTGGCTAAGTCACATGCTAAATTCCCAAAGTTGTGACATTACTAACAACCAGTCAATGCTGTATTTAAATTATCATTTCTTTAAAGAAACCTTGGCTTCTCTTTTTCTTTTTCTTTTTCCTCATCTGGCTTACCTAGTTTCACTTCAAATAAGGTAGGGAAAGAGGTTTAAACCAGATGCCCTATGACACTTCCTTCTGAGCTCCCATTACTGTTCTGTGGAAGTGTTACTTGCCAAAAAGCTTCTTCTTACTCAGTTAAAACATCTGATGTCCAAACAAATTGCCCAAAGATTTGATTAATCCCTGGTGATGCCTCCTGCAATGAGAAGATGGATGGGTGTCTCTACATACACAGAGGGTCTATTATGGTCCTGATGGAGCATGGTGCAAAGGGAATCATCCACTAGAGCACTGCAGTGAAATACACTAATATAGAATCATAGAATCATGGAATGGTTGGGGTTGGAAGGGACCTTAAAGACCTTAAAGAGGTTTAACAAGGCCAAGTTCTGGGTCCTGCACTTCAGTCACAACAACCCCATGCAAAGCTCCAGGCTTGGGGATGAGTGGTTGGAAAGCTGCATGGTGGAGAAGGACCTGGAGGTGCTGGTTGACAGCCGACTTAACATGAGCCAGCAGTGTGCCCAGGTGGCCAAGAAGGCCAAGGGCATCCTGGGCTGCATCAAGAATAGTGTGGCCAGCAGGAGTAGAGAGGTGATTGTGCCTCTGTACTGGGCATTGGTGAGGCCACACCTTGAATACTGTGTTCAGTTCTGGGCCCCTCACTACAAGAAGGATGTTGAGTTGCTGGAGCATGTCCAGAGAAGAGCTACCAGGCTGGTGAAAGGCCTGGAGGACAAGTCCTCTGAGGAGAGGCTGAGGGAACTGGGGTTGTTTAGTTTGAAGAAGAGGAGGCTGAGGAGTGACCTCATGGCTCTCTACAACTACCTGAAAGGAGGTTGTAGGGAGGTTGGGGTTGGTCTCTTCTCTCCAGTGAATAATGACAGGATGAGAGGGAATGGCCCGAAGTTGCACCAGGGGAGGTTTAGGCTGGATATTAGAAAGAATTCCTTTACTGCAAGAGTGGTTGGAGAGTGGGACAGGCTGCCCAGGGAGGTGGTGGAGTCACCATCCCTGGAAGTGTTTAAAAGAAATCTAGATGTGGTGCTTAGGGACATGATTTAAGCACTGAATGGGTAGCTAAAGGTTATGGTGGGTGTATTTAAGTTATGGTTGGACTTGATGATCTTCAAGGTCTTTTCCAACCAGGTTGATTCTGTGATTCTGTGACCACATGGTTCCAACCTCCCTGCATGGGCAGGGACACCTTCCACTAGACCAGATTGCTCAAAGGGCCATCCAACCTGGCCTTCAACACATCAAGGGATGGGGCATCCACAACCTCTCTGGGCAACCTATTTCAGTGTCTCACCATCCTCTCACTAAAGAATTTCTTCCTAATGTCTAACCTAAATCTCCCTTCTTCCAGCTTAAAACCATTACTCCTCATCCTATTACTCCATGCTCTTGTAAAAAGTCCTTCCCCAGCTTTCCTGTAGGCCCCCTTCAGGTACTGGAAAGCTGCTATATATGGTCTCCTTAGAGCCTTCTCTTCCCCAGACTGAATAGCCCCAACTCTCTCAGCCTGTCTTCGTAGGACAGGTGCTCCAGCCCTCGGATCATCTTCGTGGCCCTCCTCTGGATTTTCTCCAAGAGCTTCTATGTCCTTCCTGTGTTGAGGGCTCCAGAATTGGACACAGTACTCCAGGTGGGGTCTCACAAGAGTGGAGTAGAGGGGCAGAATCACCTCCCTCAACTTGCTGGCCATGCTTCTTTTGATGCAACCGAGGACACATTTGGCTTTCTGGGCTTCAAGTGCACATTTCTGGCTCATGTTGAACTTTTCATCAACCAAAACCCCCAGGTTCTTCTCCTCAAGCCTGTTCTCAATCCATTCTCCACTCAACCTGTATTTGTGCTTATGAGAAAGCCAGAGTGACTTCTCCATCAAGCAATGGCTTGGCAGATCCCCATACTCTTCTCTGAGACTGGACTCTACGTTTTTCCTTTCTCTTTTTGTCCCCTGGAAGCCAGCAAAGCTTCCAGAGGATGCTAATTGCTTCCACAATAGCCTGCAGAAACATGACTGAACGGATCACCCAAAGCCACAGATCACAACCAACGTCATTGTCATTGACGGGCCTGCTGCTCCTGGCTTTATGGCCGGAATAAGACTCAGGGAATAAATGAGAGCTTACACAAAGCCAATAAAAACATTCCAATAAACATTAGCATGTTTGGATTAGTGCGTCAGACCCCTGCAGGACTCCACAGCAGAATGGACACTCAGCCCTGACAACCGTGCACTCCATGCCTGAATTATTAAGCAAACTTCATCCCACAGGTCCCTCAGTCAATCAATATGAGCTTCATCACCAAATGTTTAACCATAGGCATAAAACCTTACTGTAAACATGCAGCCATCCTGTTCCCCCTCCAGGAATATTTCTTTTGGGGGGGTCTAAAAAAGTTTAGAAAATTTATACTTAGAAATCCAGAGACAAATCACTCCAATCAGTATCTCAAGTCGTTAGATAAACTTCTGTCCATGGATATTTCAACCCTAATAAAATAATTTGCTAACAGAATCTAAACTCCTCTTTCACTATCTCTAGCTCTGCAGGAGGAAAGAGGCAAAATATGTGAAGTTGGTTTGCTTTTCGAGGTGAGAGGAGATGAATTTTGCTCTGTTGACTCATCTTCAACCTAGTTAAATACCACATTTCATTCCTAACACATGATATTGGCAAGAGAAGTAAGCCCAAAATTAAAAACCTAGCATTTTGAGTAATAATAGGATGGGAGATCTACATATTTTTCAGTGATTAAGCTTAGAAAGGCTTCTGATAAATTAGTAAAAGTATTGCTCTTATCAGGGTGGTCCAGGAAATAAAAAAGAAAGGAGTGGTTTCTTCTATTTATTTATCTATCCTGCTGTCACCCATAAAACAAACCAGAACATCAGTGTGAGTTTGACATTTCCCAGATGAACTTCTTAGAATAAATTTATGAAAAGACCCAGCATGAGAGTGTTTTTACACACAGCAATATGCAACTACACTTCTAGTAGTGTAAAATTTTCTTGCTACAAACAGAGTGATTGCTGGAGGATGTGGTTGGTTTCCAAAACGGGAGTGTACATTTTTCACCTGAGGCACCAAATCAAAAGGGCTGCATGGGGTGGCAAGAAGGCTTTTTTTTACTATATCTAGTCACTGGCAGAAGACAATAGTCATCTCTCTGTTTACCCAGATCTGTGCTCTGAACAGCATAAAGACCGTGGGACTTCACTGCAGATCCTGTTTCATAGAATTATAGAATATGCTGAGTTGGAAGGGACCCATCAGGATTATTGAGTCCAACTCCTGTCCCTGTGTAGGGCACCCCAAGAATCACACCATGGGCCTGAGAGCATCATCCAAACACTTCTTGAACTCAGGCAGGCTTGGTGCTGTGACCACTTCCCTGGGGAGCTTGTTCCAGTGCTCAGGCACCCTCTGGGTGAGAAACCTTTTCCTGATGTCCAACCTAAACCTCTCCTGATTCAGCTTCCTGCCATTTCCCTGAGTCCTGTCATTGGTCACAGGAGTGAAGAGATCAGGACCTGCCCCATCTCTTCCCCTTGTGAGGGAGCTGTAGACTGCAATGAGGTCACCCCTCAGCCCAGTGTTTCCTTGGTGAAAATGTAGAAGGATCTGTGCTCACACTGTGGTAATCAACTTCTCCTGTTCCTCACTTCCCCTGAAGATGTTACAGCCATGTCGTTTAACCAGCTGGACCTAAAGCTGATGGGCAAATCTGCAAGCTGGAGAGAGGAACAAGGACATGTGGAAAGGCTGGGGCTCCCATGCCACCCACTTTTAACCTGCAGAGACATCAGCAGTGAGTGGGTTCCCATGGTCTTGTTTCCTTGACTCACCAAGACACTGAGGAGAGATCAGAAACCACAAGCTAAGACACGAAAGCATTAAAAAAGAACATACAAAGCAGTGGCAGTAAGTGACCTCCAAGAGGAGACAGTTGGTGATCCCCCAGATGCCATCTTTCCTTGTCCCCATGCTTGCATCTCCTGGAGCATCTCTTACTTGCTACAAGTAACTAATCATTGCTCCATCACTACAAGGCTTAGAATCCACAGCCTGCTTTCACAGGTTATCTTGATGTGGGAAGACACTATCGCTTTGGCTAAGGTTTCTGGCCACCTCACACCTCTGTCAAGGGCAATTTGAGAGGAAAATACTGAAAATAAAAACTTCTCTGACAGACTGATTTGCAGATACCATTACAAACTGTTCAGGCATGTGAAGAGATACTCCAAGGACCCCTCTAAGCAGGGAGGATGGTCAAAAGCAGGCGAATTTATCATCATTGGCGAGTCCTGCAGTTCATCACCAGCTTTTGTACTTTATTACAAAGATGTTATATATCTGGAGCTCTGGGATTCCTAAGGGTGAGATCTGTCACATCAATACAGTTACTAATGCAGCAAGTGTATTATACAGTTAAATGCAAATGTTGCAATCTGGCAACCCATTCTTACTGCCAAACCTAGAAGGTTTTTCATGTCAGAAATTGATGCCAGCAGCGATAAATGGAGGACAGATAAAGTTAATCCGACTGCTTTGAGTGAACAGGGAAGGTATTACTTTGAAGGGTTTAACTTATTAATGGAATCAAAACGACATTTCAAAATATTTATGGAAATCTTTTTCTTTTTTTTTTTTTTAAGCTTTACGAGCATTATAACAAAACCATATAAAAATATTATTAAATCCTGCCCTTAATTAAACATCCTGACACTTAAAATCTTCTGTCTGATTTACTTCAAAAAATCTTCTTTCAGTAAATTATGACTTCAAACTATCTTTCTGCTCTAAATGAATCTACATCCCAGAGAAATTAAAACTGGTTTAAAAAGAAGCTTTTTAAATTATTTTTTTTCAGCTGTACCTCAAACTTATCAAACATAAGGGTAAGATAGGAAAGAAACAATACAGATATATGATGAAATTAAGTGAGATAAAAGTCTTTATTGGTTTATGTTATTTCAAAAAGCTGAGGGGCTTGGATTCATTCACCTCCCCAGCAGATTGAGCCTTCCTGGAGCACACACAAAGGAAGCTGGGTATGTTCAGAGATCATTTCAGTCCAGCTAAGGTACAAATGACCCCACAGCTCACAAAAATGCCAACGTTTACTTCTAAGTGTAATATCAGTTAGGTGGGAAGAAACTGAGTTGCCTCAATCATTCACCCTGAAGGTAAACTACCAGTGGTAATTCTCTCAATCGATTCAGGGGGGACACCTAATGTCAATTGAGATATCCTCCATAATGTGGCACCATGCCTAATGCATTTTTTTTAGAAGTGAACAAACAGAAATTCCTGTTCCAAAATGGCCAGCCCCAAATATGTGTCTCAGACACCCTTGGGCATCTCAACAGCCTCAAGAATCATCTGTCTTATCAGGATGAGCTGAAGCTTGACAGACATAGACTAAGCTCATATAGACACCTGCCTTAGGTGTCTTATCCATAACTTATCCATTGGTGGGACACTGGCACAGGTTGCCCAAGGAAGCTGTGGCTGCCCTCTCCTTGGAAGTGTTCAAGGCCAGGTTGGATGGGGCTTTGAGCAACCTGGTCTAGTGGGAGGTGTCCCTGGCCATGCAGGGGGACTGGATCTAGATGATCTTTAAGCTCCCTTCCAAACCAAACCATTCCAAGATTCTATAACAACGGTGAAATGAACAACCCGTGTCAAGCAGGTGCCATGGCTGGGTCCAGTCCCTGACAGACTAAATGATTATGGTCTGAATGTCACCGTGTTTCAAAAGTGCTTCTACAAATCCAGCAAAACAGCTCAGACTGAGTGCACTGAATCACAGAATCACAGAATCACCAAGGCTGGAAAAGACCTTTAAGATCATCAAGTCCAGCCTATGACCAACACCACCACACCATCTAGACCATGGCACTAAGTGCCACATCCAGCCTTGCCTTGAACACATCCAGGGATGGTGCCTCCACCACTTCCCTGGGCAGTCCATTCCAATGTCTAATCACCCTCTCCATGAGGAAGTGCTTCCTAATATCCAACCTAAACCTCCCTTGGAGCAACTCCAGGCTGTGCCCTCTTGTCCTGTCACTGGTTGCCTGGGAGAAGAGCCCAGCCCCCACCTGACTACAACCTCCCTTCAGGTAGTTGAAGAGAGTGATGAGGTCCCCCCTGAGTCTCCTCTTCTCCAGGCTAAACAACCCCAGCATCCTCAACCTCTCCCTATAAGACTTTCCCTCTAGTCCCTTCACCAGCCTTGTTGCTCTCCTCTGGACCTGCTCCAGCACCTCAACGTCCTTCTTGAAGTGAGGGGCCCAGAACTGCCCCCAGTGCTCGAGGTGAGGCCTCACCAGTGCTGAGTACAGGGGGAGAATCACATCCCTACTCCTGCTGGCCACACTATTCCTGATCCAAGCCAGGATGCCATTGGCCTTCCGGGCCACCTGGGCACTCTGCTGGCTCATGTTCCAAGAGCTCACTGCCATTCTTTAGTTGACTCTCACTGCTCATAGAGGCTTCAAGCCTCTGGGTTGTTTCTCTTCCCAAGATCACCCAAAATGGATCACCCTGCAAATGTCTCATCAGCAGTGATTCACCATAGGCATCACTCAATGTCAGGGTTGTGTGGTAGCAAAATAAACTGATTAAGTGATTTTACTCACCCCAATTTTATTTTTTTTTTTCTGGCAATTGGCAAATTACCTCAGGAAGGCTGAGGAAGATGGGAGTTCCCTCCAATCCCAGCAAAGAATATGGCAAACTAAACATGCATTTTGGCACAGCTTGCATGCCCAGGGAAACCAGATGCCCTGTGAAGCTGATGTTTGGCCAAAAGGCAGGTATGAGCAGCAAACCAGAAGCTGCTCTTTTGGCCTCTTCCAGGACTCTCACTTTTGTCTCACCCCAAAGCAGCTCAGATCTCAAACTGAGCGTTCTGTTTGGAAAATACTTTGAAATACCAAAATCAGTGCTGCAGCAGAGCCTTAAAGAAGCATTAAAGCATGATAGATCAAAAAGCAGGCACTTGGTCAGTGTTCTGCAGAGAGTGAGAGTTTTAAGGGTATATATTCATTAATAATGTTCAGATGGAACACTCAGGCTGTGGCCATAGGAATTTTCTGCTCTGCACCACCTTAACCAGGATTGCACTGTCAATGCAATCAGAAAAACAGGTTTATTTTCACACAGTGTGCAGATGCAGAGCTGAGCCCTCTCTCAGTTGCAGAGAAAACCCTATGTATTTCAATAATGTGGGCATTTTCAAACAAATAAATAAATTAAAGCCAATGGGAGGAGGGAGGTGAACGCCAAAAATTGGACTTTTCCTCAGATCAGGCAAAATCAACAGATTTTTGCAGTGTGGTCACACAGTGTTAAAAAGCTCCAAAAATATCCTTATAATTCCTCCCTAAACAGGCAAATTCTTCTGCTACTGACTGGTAAAGGATCCAAAATTACCACAGAGTCAGGACTCATGGGCTGCTTCTCAGACTTTAAAAAGGGTAGTAAAGGCTTACTATGACTGTAACTCAATGCAATATTGATCTTGCACATGCAATGAGCTAAGGTCAGATGTCCCATAAGGAGATATACTTCTCACTGAGGTAAGCATTGCAGGAAGCCTGGTTTGGACAGCATGGATTCCTGCTATGGTCAACCAGCCTCCACAGAAAGGGCATCATATAATCACAGAATCATAGAATATGCTGAGCTGGAAGGGACCCATCAGGATCATCAAGTCCAACTCCTGTCCCTGTGTAGGGCACCCCAAGAATCACACCATGGGCCTGAGAGCATCATCCAAATGCTTCTTGAACTCAGGCAGGCTTGGTGCTGTGACCACTTCCCTGGGGAGCTTGTTCCAGTGCTCAACCACGCTCTGGGTGAAAACCTTTTTCCTGATATCCAACCTAAACCTGCCCTGATTCAGCTTCCTGCCATTTCCCTGAGTCCTCTCATTGGTCACAGGAGTGAAGAGATCAGGACCTGCCCCATCTCTTCCCCTCCTGAGGAAGCCATAGACTGCAATGAGGTCACCCCTCAGCCTCCTCTTCTCCAAGCTGAACAATCCAAGTGACCTCAGCTGCTGCTCGCAAGTCATCCCATCCAAACCCTTCACCATCCTCGTGGCTCTCCTTTGGACACCCTCCAATAGCTTGATGTCTTTTCATGCCACTAAAAGTTCAATCTTGTGGCTTTGGGGTAGCCATCAAATGCTACTTGCAACCTGCACGACCACCTTTCTTTCCTTGAGGTCACAGTAAGGCTGGATCAGGTTGTGAAAAAATGCAATTTATTTATTTTTTTTTTTTTGGTAAATGCTAGCTTTTCATTTGTTTAATTAAATTTTGTTCTCAGGAAAAAAAAAATAAAAATAAATCTGATGGCACATAGGGAAGCCTTATCCTCACAGTAACATTTAAAAGGGGATGCCTTTGGATCCAAGCCTCTGTGTTCAGCTGGGCAAAGGCATCCTTCACCCCTGATATGTTGGGTCAGTAATCAACAAACATGGTAAAAAATGATACATAGGAGAGTATCATACGTTTCAGAGAACATTTCTCAGGTCACAGGCATGTTTTCATTTCCAGCCTCTTTTTTGAGGGTGTTTGGAGACTAACCAGACATACCCACTCACAAGAATGGAGACTGGTTTTCACTGTCTCTTGGAGACAGTGCTCTATCTGGGCATTTAATTTTATTTACCTCAATTAAAAGCTATTTCCCTTCAGTGTCTAATGCTGGAGAATCCCCTCATCCCACACCCTCTGGCTAAGGAGGCAGATAAATGTTTTGGGAGCTTGCATTATTAAATCAAAGGTCAGGAAAAAAAAAATCAATTTTTCCTGCAACACATCAGTACTTAACAAGCTGTTTGTAGCCAAGCATCACTGGAGAAAGCCATCAGCATTGCCTACTGGCTCTAGCTCCTCATCCCAGCTCCATGCACCTTTTTTCCTTTTGCTCCCAATTAATCCAGGGTCAGATGCATTCAGCCAGCTCTGTCTAGAGCTTCTTATGGGCATCTACAGTTCACTTGCCAGGATTTCCAGCTCCAAACACTTAGCACACAAGTATTTGTGTTGGCTCTGAAAAGAGCTTTGTCCAAGATTATTCACTGTTTGGCCTCAGATGTAGCCTACTCACACATCAGCAGCCAAGTCTGTCTCACTGACTAGAGCTGGCACCCTATTTGAGATGAACTCTCCCAAAAGAGTTTGAGGATGCTGGGGTTGTTTAGCCTGGAGAAGAGGAGACTCAGGGAGGACCTCATCACTCTCTTCAACTACCTGAAGGGAGGTTGTAGGTGGGGGTCGGGCTCTTCTCCCAGGAAACTAGTGACAAGGCAAGAGGGCACAGCCTGAAGCTGCTCCAAGGGAGGTTTAGGTTGGATATTAGGAAGCACTTCCTCACAGAGAGGGTGATTAGACATTGGAATGGACTTCCCAGGGAAGTGGTGGAGGCACCATCCCTGGATGTGTTCAAGGCAAGGCTGGATGTGGCACTTAGTGCCATGGTCTAGATGGTGTGGTGGTGTTGGTCATAGGCTGGACTTGATGATCTTAAAGGTCTTTTCCAGCCTTGGTGATTCTGTGATTCTGTGAAAATCACTTGCCACAGATACAGTCGTGAGTCTGAACAACCCAGCTATCAAAGGGAGAGAAACCACTTCAGAAAAGGGAATAGCCCAATTTGACAGTAAGAAGTGTGCCCTCATCTGATGCCCTTGTAAGTCCTGTGCATAAGAGGCAGAAAGTCTGTATGAATTTGAAAAGGAGTGATGCAACTTTGGGTTTTTTTCTGTTTTAGCAAGACTCTGCAGCTAGGTAAGCAAATACTTTGGCACTAATACAGACTATGGTAGCTGAATGGTGGGACCACAATTCACCATGAATCCCTATTCTCAAATAAACCACCTTGCCTGCAGAACAGTCTCATTTTAGGCAGAGTGATAGTCACCTAGCTATTATGCAAGTAAAGTGTGGAAATTTTACTATTTAGATATCCACAAACACTATCATTTTTCTAATAGTCAAGGCTATAAACATACCAAATATTCACTCGTTGCTTCCCAACCATCTCCAAGTGAGAGGATGTTCAAGGAGAAACGTGCATCACTCTTTGAAGGAAAGGGGTCAAGTGGCAAAGGAGTAAGATTAAGCCATGATTTGCAGCCAGGGAAGCAGAAAACACTGCCCCAAAGGTGTCACCTGAAGAGCTTCTTGCTGAACACAGAGAAATATGCAGTGCTGCCAGCTCTCATGATTCATGGCATCCTGCTTTTTGCTGGTGCAGCTCTCATGAGACACAGGCAGAGATGCTTGTAGAACATTCAAGGCTGCTTGCCTTGGTGATGAAATTGGGGGCAATGCAAAGGATACATAGAATCATAGAATCATAGAATCATAGAATCATAGAATCATAGAATCATAGAATCATAGAATCATAGGGGTTGGAAGGGACCTCGAAAGATCATCTAGTCCAACCCCCCCTGCCAGAGCAGGGTCACCTAGAGCACATCACACAGGAACTTGTCCAGGCGGGTTTTGAATGTCTCCAGTGAAGGAGACTCCACAACCTCTCTGGGCAGCCTGTTCCAGTGCTGTCACTCTTACAGTAAAAAAAAATTTTCTGATATTCACCTTGAACCTCCTATGCTCCAATTTGCACCCATTACCCCTTGTCCTATCACTGGTCATCACTGAGAAGAGCCTAACTCCATCTCCCTGACACTCCCCCCTTACATATTTGTAAACATTGATGAGGTCACCCCTCAGCCTCCTTTTTT
Organism: Hemiprocne comata; assembly: GCA_020745705.1. Lineage (NCBI taxonomy): Eukaryota > Metazoa > Chordata > Aves > Apodiformes > Apodidae > Hemiprocne > Hemiprocne comata. The sequence goes on from CM036587.1 coordinate 162,914,752, forward strand.
CCAAGCTAAAGAGACCCAGCTCCCTCAGCCTTTCCTCATAAGGGAGATGTTCCACTCCCTTCATCATCTTAGTAGCTCTGTGCTGGACTCTTTTTAAGCAGTCAAGTACATCAGCGTTAAGACAGGATAAAAGACTGGGAGGACTGAGGGGAAGATAGCTGCTGGTCCTCCTCAGCTTGGCATCCTGAAACTGTTCAGTCTGGAGACACAACCAGCCAAATGGGAGAAGTCAGGAGAGACCTTCTTCTAGAGCATGGGGAGAGGGGATGAACAAGAAAGATGGAATGAGACAGCTGGAGGAATTCTGGGGCTGATAGCAGGGGCAGGGAAGCACAGTTAAAATAAAAATAAGCTGCATTTAGCTATCTGGACAATTAATTATAATTCTGAGATAAAAAATAATTATTGCAATTAGCACATTATGCATCTATTTATATAACTGCTCAGGAAAGAAGAAAATTATCTAGCCATGTTTATGAAGTGCTCCAAAGAGTCAAGGAATTAATTCTTTAATTTAAAATAAAGAATAATTTAGGAATGCCAACACACTAGCTGCTCTGCGTGACAGAAAGGCTTTCCTGGGTTAAGATCTCCAGCAGTTACCAGGGTGGTTAATGCTACAAGAAATGTTGTTCATGTAAACATCTTTCTTGATTACATTGATATCCACAGGCTGACTTTTTACTCTGACATCCTCTCCGATTTCCTAAATTTAGTTCCAAATCTTCTGACTATTATTACTATTACTATTTTTGATTTCCAAGTTTGCAAAACAGAGTATATATGTGACTTAGGGCAGATCTGATGCACTGATGAAAGCAATAAATTGGAGAGAGAAGGAGAGAGACTGCAAACCAGTCTGAGTTCAGATTGCATCGAGAAGGTCAGTTAAGTCCATCAGACAAATTACTGTGTATAAATCGAATATAAAGAAATAGAAACCAAATTCCCCCCATTGTTCACAGCTGAATCTCAGCAGGAACTGCAGTCATATACCCCAAATCAGGGCCAATGCTAAGTGCTTGATTTTTGCATGCAAGCTGCATTAAGGGAAGTAGCTTTAATAAGTTGTGCTACATTTGGAAAAGCCATTTTAATTCTCTAATTAGCATGCACACAATGAAAACTAACTGTGCATGTTGGTGTATACACGTATCTAGAAGAGAGGGTTTAATGAACTGTATCTATTGCAGGAGCAACTGAAGTTTCATTTTCTCAATGTTGTGCTGTGTGATGCTGTGATTTAAGTTTCAGGACCACAACACATTTTTCTGCCTATAAAATATCTTTTTGCTCCTTCTCCCTTTTGTGTTTTGTTTTGTTGTTTTTTTTTCTCTTGGATTCATGGTCTTTGGCAAAGTAGGGAAGGGAGGAAGAAAAGAAAAAAAAAAAGAAAAAAAGCTACACAAGCATCTACTCTGGCCTCACATTAAAAATAAATGTAAACCCAAAGCAACAAAAACAACCCACACGAAAAAAATATCAACACATGCACAACCACAGAAAACCCTCCTTCACTGTGGGCCTTTATTTTCTGTTATCTGCCTACCATTCTCTGCCACCTGAAACCAGCACAAGCAAAGCTTTATCCAATCAATACACACCCTACCATCATTAGTCACTGACAGAAAGGAACAAAACTAAGTAAGCTTGATAAAAAGGTGTCCAGCTAGAAAAAAAATGGGCAGAAGAAAACGTGAGGATAGATGAGGAAAAAACATGAAAAGCCTGGGACAAAGAGAGATCTGTAGCAATTCAAATGGACTCACAGGCCATCCTGGAGCTCTTGAGTATCATTTGAGGTCCCCAGAGATCGAAGGGTTCTTTCCAGAGAGGTCACTGTCAACAGCAGAGAAAGAAAAGATAAGGAAACTATGCACTTTATCAGACAAAATAAATAAGTAAATACATTGGATTTTTGCTCATCTGTTTGTCGTCTGATATATTGTCTTTCAAAACAGCACAATGAAGTAGTGTTTGGGTAGGTACGACATGAGAAGAAAGGGACAAAATCTGGCAATGACCATTGAAATGGATTAATTTGGTCCCTTGGATGCAGAAATGGTGACGCCACGTGTCACGGTCTATGACACGATGGGGCATGAGTGCTTATATAGCAAGAGCCCCTCCACCTCATGGACCTTGCTCAAATCTCTGACTCTGCCAGCCCCAAACTTTCTAATCCTTCATGTTTCAGTAGCTCCATAACATTTCCAGGGCTGTAGACAGTTGGGCTTTCTTCTAGAAGACCTGGGCAGCACTCTTGGGAGTGGGAAACCACTGCTTATCCTCCTGAGGAGGTCCATGCCTTGAGGACTCAGAGCTGCACATGGACTATTTACAGCTGGAAATGCATCCTCAATGAAGACTTCAGTAATTGCACAATAATAATTATTGCTCCAAATACCAATTAGGAGGCTGAACACTCTTGTCCATTCTAATATCCCCTGTCACATTGCTCAAGAGCTTAACACTCAAAAATCTTTTCTATATTTTGGCTCAGATAAAATGGGATGCTTTGCTGTGATCATCTCCTGTGTTTGAGCTAGAGCTTCTTGGGCTTTTTCATCAGCAGAAGAGACAACTCTACCTTAATGGCAGCTGGAAGCTGGAAACAGCCTATTTTGCAGTACACAGTGACTTCAGATTTATGAAATTTATGTGTGTTTTCTGTGTCTGAGTATATAAAAAAGTGGATTACTGTTGCCTTTTTACACCCTTGAACGTTTACTGTCTCAAATTCCCTCTGAAATTAACAGCTGGTCACTACTTTTGGACTTAATGTATCAAGTATGCAAAGTACTTCAAGATCTTCCACAATGAAAGATGCTAAATAAATCATATTCTTAATATTTACATGTGGGATTTTTTCAGGATGCTTAGAGTTGTAAAACATCATAACCCATTATCAGTTCCACTTCAACATTTAAGGAAGGAAAAGAGAACAGATTAGAAACATGGATCAATTATTTCCACTGAAATTTAAGAAATCCTCTATTTTAATGGCTCTGCAGACTAGGACTTGGCCTGTAACTTTGAGCAAGGCAATTAATTAATTTTCCACTGACAGACACAATCTCCTCTTCTGTTTTGGGCTTTCCTGAGTTGAAACAAAAAATCACCAAACAGCATGAAAAGTAACTGATGTGCCTGGACAACATGAGTATTCAAAACAAGCTGGAATACCACCATATACTTTCACCCCATGTCCTAGATCTCATGAACAGATTTTAGTGTAGAGTTCAGTGATTCAGTAAGATAAATCCTAAAGGAATTGTCTATAACTGAGCTAAGAATTACTATCCTTTGCTGAACACATAATGTTTAAAATAATAAATTGAGAGTTTTCTCTAATAACCTTTTGTATCTCTAGAAGAACAACATGGGTCCTTTAGAGATCTCACAGATATAATTCACTCTCCTCCCTCCTCCACAATCCCAACAAATCAATCTCCCATGAAACCTAGATACCATTCGTTTCAAAGACAGAATTTGGCATAATCTAAAGATACTTCTGGGACTATCCACCCTGCAAGACAAAGTAGCAAAAGCACCTGTATGGACATTGGATTTCAAGGAATGTGTTCATGTAATTTGTGCAACTCCAGAAGGCAAAAGAGTAGCTACCACATCCAGGCACCTTTAGAACCCTAGCTGCAAAATCAGGACAATTCAAAGTGAAAGCCCAGAGAGGTGATGGAGGCCCCATCCTAGAAACATTCCAGGTCAGGCTCAACCAGGCTCTGAGCAACCCGATCTAGTCAAAAAGGTCCCTGCACACTGAAGGGTGAGCTGGACTAGATGACCTTTAGAGGTCCCTTCCAACCCCACACATTGTATGATTCTGTGATTCTAATGATCCTATGATTCTATGATGTAATCCTGAAAGGGCTCTGAGTAACCAGATCTAGTTAAAGAGTTCCCTGCTCGCTGCAGGGGGATTGGACTAGATGACCTTTAAAGGTCCCTCAAAACCCAACATATTCTATGATTCTATGATTCTAGAAAGATATTCTGCCAGTGCCTTCCAATAAATGAAGCCAAGATTGATAGAAGACAGAGCTGAAAAAACAGTACAGACCTTGTTACTACATATGAGCCAGCAGTGTGCCCAGGTGGCCCGGAAGGCCAATGGCATCCTGGCTTGGATCAGGAATAGTGTGGCCAGAGGAGAGCAACAAGGCTGGTGAAAGGACTAGAGGGAAAGTCTTCTAGGGAGAGGTGGAGGATGTTGGGGTTGTTTAGTCTGGAGAAGAGGAGACTCAGGGGGGACCTCATCACTCTCTTCAACTACCTGAAGGGAGGTTGGAGTCAGGTGGGGGCTGGGCTCTTCTCCCAGGCAACCAGTGACAGGACAAGAGGGCACAGCCTGAAGCTGCTCCAGGGGAGGTTTAGGTTGGATATTAGGAAGCACTTCCTCACGGAGAGGGTGATTAGACATTGGAATGGACTGCCCAGGGAAGTGGTGGAGGCACCATCCCTGGATGTGTTCAAGGCAAGGCTGGATGTGGCACTTAGTGCCATGGTCTAGATGGTGTGGTGGTGTTGGTCATAGGCTGGACTTGATGATCTTAAAGGTCTTTTCCAGCCTTGGTGATTCTGTGATTCTGTGATTCTGTGATTCTGTGAACTCTACTGAAGGAGCCACCTGTCAAGCTATTCTGATGAGATACTGTGAAACCAGTGCTAATGTCTTACTTTAAAAGCCTTGCACACTTAATTTTTAAAAGTCATATGCTAGTCCTCCAGGGTGAGGCACATTCAGAAGGGATCATTGCTGTTGGAGCTGCACTGATTTATATAAACTGAGAGTTTGGCACCAGTTGTCCATGCCACTACAATCTTTAAAATGAACAGGTGATAAGGAACCATTCTGAGATGACAACAGAGACTTCACCACACCTGAGGGATGATGAAAAATCCTTTGTTCGGCCTCTAAGAACAAGGTAATAGGAATGAGCATGGCACCAACATGCCATGGGGATTCATTATTGAGCAAGTAACAGCAATTAGAGAGGGAAGAGACCCATTAGAGCCCTCAGGTTCTCCTTCTGGCCAGAAAAGGTCTGATTCCTCCAGTATATCCTCCACTGATTGGCCCTCTAGATATGATGCATCAAACAAAGTCCTTTTACAAGTGTTATTTGTTTTACTTATTTATAAGGAATTTACTGAGGGGCAGCTAAAAGCCGTTCTTTGAAAGAAATGCAAAACATTCATAAAAATAAGTAAAAAATAAAGCCAACAATAAGAATTCAGCCAGTACTTGAGCTTCTTCTTGAGTTTGGGCTTTTTTCTTTGGTTGTTGTTTTTTTCCCCTGAAAGGAAAACTAAACTAAACAAAAACCTTATAAAATTCTTGAAATACAAATCACTATTAGACAAAGTTTCCTATGTTCAACAGGGACAGACCCCAAAGAATTAGAGAGAAAGCAGATGTAAAGAAGAGGAAAAAGCTCTCTCTACCCCTTGACACTTCTATAAGACATGGGATAAGGAAAAAAAAAAAAAGAATCCTGGAAGCACATGACCTGTCCAAAGAGTGATCCAGTGGCACATAAACAGAACCAGCTGTCCTGGCTAAGAGTTTTATTCAACACATGAGGAAGATCCCAGTTTTCAGAGCAGAAAAAGTGGAGCAGGAGGCATTTATATGTGAAATCAGCCAAGGTCAGCACAGAGCTTCAAAGATGGTCAGGAGGCCAGTCTTGATTTGCCCAGGAAGATTTTAAATCCTCCTGAAGGCTCACATTTCTACAAAAAAGAGTAGGGAGGGCAAAGAGGGACAAAGAATACAACATTTATTACCTCTGTGGTGTTACACTTTAAAATCCCAGAATAAGCTTGACTTTTAGGTTCATTAAAAATAGTCATTCCCCAGAGACAGAAAAATATAGCAGAGACTGCCCACAACCTGGCATTGTGGGAGTTCAATCAGCAGCATAGCATGGGGAACTCACGACACCTTCAGCATCCCAAGTGGAAGAAGAGCATTTCAGGTCCATAGTTTGGTCTCCAGACCAAACTTCGATTGGATTTATACAACCCTGAAGGATGTTCAACACACCATGCCCAGCACAACGGGAGTAGAAACCATCATCTGGTGAGCATCTGCAATGCAGCTGCTCATTCCTTTCTCAGTGGCTTGTGTGGAGGTACACAAACAACAGCACTGACTTCTGCTACATGCTCTGAGATGGAGCCTGCTGGGTTTCCTGAAGAGACCAGATGGTACAGTCGTACAGGACAGAAGGGGTCATGGGCATCTATTTCCATTTTATAACCCTGCAAAATTCTTTACCTCATGTGGATTAACTCTGCTAAATCTTAGCACTACACTCAGCATCCCCCTCTTGAAAAGCTGTACCACTTTTGGGGAAAAGGCTATGAAGAAGCCACACACCACCTGAATGAAACTGACTTGAGCAGACAAAAAAATAATAGAGGTGGTGAAGAGGGCAACACCAATAGAGTATCTTGTGGCCATTTCTTCAACCTAAAAGCATTTAAAAACCATTATAAATTCATAGACTCATATATTTTAATGGCCAGAGAGAGCAATTCTGATTATCCAATCTGATTTCCTACGATAAAATTTTGTCCCATCACTCTTACATCAAGACCATTGACTGTAGCTGAACTAAAGTATATCTTATAAAAGACATTCAAATCTTGATTTAAAGCTTCAAAGCAATGCCAAGTCCACCACCTCCCCTCAATAAGCAGTTCTAATGGCTAGTTATCCTCAGAGAGAAAGGCTGAATTTGTTTAGCTTTGACTCCTATCTCCTGATGTCGTTATGGGTAAGAATGTTAGATTAACAAGCCCTATGCTCTCTATTTGATGTCTTTCTTCCCACTGAGTTACTTAGACACCATGATCTAGTCCTCTTAGATGTCTCAAACAGAAGTTCAGATGGCATGCATTCTAAAGCCTGATTTGCAGACTTCAAAGAGTTGTCATAGCTCTTCTCTGTACCCTCTCCAATTTTGCAAAATAGTTTTAAGTACAGGCACTATCATTACCTGTTTCACAGAGCACTTAGTACAGGGAACTCTTAACAGCAAGCACATCATCACACACTCTACAACATCTCAAGAGGAGACACAAAGACCACCAGAAGCTGCTCAAAAGCTAATTTAATGGATTAAGGTAATTCTAATAAAGAATAAAAATAGCAACGGGACTGTGGCGTTTTAAAAAAATGCATCACTCATCTTAAGGGCTTCTCAGGATAAACTGCACTGCAGCAGGAGTTGTGATTGTGGCACAGACACATATCAAGTCAGCCCTAACCTGGCTAGTTTGGGTATTAATAGCACACACAGACTTGTGAGCAGGTTGCAAAACTTCACACTGAGCCCTTGGTTTGGTAGCGGAGTTGCTACTAACTATTCCTCAATACCCTTGTCAAGATAAAACTATCAGTGCTGGAGCAACCAAGATTGATGCTAATACAGGTATCTCCATGGGTTAAAATAGGGTTATACATCCATCTGTAAGCCAAGCATCACAGCTGGGAGGTTCAAGCTGCCACACTGGCCACAAGCCCAGGTCACAGCATTGGAGTTCTCCCAAGGAAAAGCTTGAGAAAAAGGACCTAAGGATCCTGGAGGACACTAAGTTGAACATGAGTGGAAACATTGCTGCAAAGAAGGTGAATGGTATCCATGGGCTGCATTATGCAAAGCACTGCCAGCAGGACAAGGGAGATGATCCTTCCCCTCTACTCAGCACTGTAAAGACCACACCTGCAGTACTGTGTCCAGTTCTGGGCTCCTCTGTACAAGAGAGACATGGACATACTGAAGAAAGTCTAGCAAAGGGCCACAAAGATGATTAAGGGTCTGGAGCACCTCTCCTATGAGGAAAGGACAAGAGAGCTGGGGCTGTTTAGCCTGAAGGGAAGGCTGAGGGGGTGTCTCACTAATGTATATAATAAATACCTGAGGGGAAGGAGCAAACAGGATGTATCCAGGCTCTACTCAGTGATGTCCAGTGACAGTACCAAAGGTAATGGGAGTAAACTGAAATGTAGGAGCATCAGGAAACAATCTTTTATTATGAGGGTGACTGAGCACTGGCACAGGTTGCCCAGGAAGGTTGTGGAGTCTCCATCCTTGGAGACATTCAAATGCCATCTTGACATGGTCCTGGGCAACCAGCTTTAAGTTATCCTGCTTGACTAAAGGGATTGGACAAGATGACCTCCAGAGGTCCCTTCCAGCTTCAACCATTCTCTGATTCTATGGCTCTCCCCACTTCTGCAGTACATGGTTGTCCTTCACCCCATGCGACATCAATCTCACCACTGCTATCCAGTATCCCAGTAGACAAATATCACTGCCAGTCCAGAAGTGACTTTCAATGGCTGAATTTCTCCAGTTCTGCTCTGTGAAGAATGTTATTGAGCTTGTGGTATCCAAGCAGTTAGCCAAAAAAACTAACTTAGAATAACACATGTTTTAAACAACTGTTGGTATAAAATAATTGATCAGTTAATCCTCTGAAAGATTAAAAAAAAACAAACAACAAACATGAAGTTTACATTTCCCATTTTGCTTTTGGCCCATTCAGAACTCTCCTGTATGGGAAGTAATTGAGATTCTGACAAACTACTGAAGAATCATAGACTCATGCAGGTTGGAGGGGTTCTCTGGAGGTCTCTAGTGCAACTGTCTGCTCAGAGAAGGCCCACTCAAGAGCAGGTTGCTCAGGGTCTTGTACAGCACTGAATATCTTGAAGGATGGAGATCTCACAGCCTCTCTTGGCTCCTGTTGCACTGGTTGACCACCCTCACGGCCAGAACCTTTTTCCTCATGTTGAGTTGGAACGTCCTGTTTCAGATACCTTTAGCCACTCATCCTTCTACTGTGCACATTTGAGAGGTTATGGCTCCACCTACCTTACAGTCTCCCATTAGGAAATTACAGACAAGAATAGGATTTCTGTTAATTCATCTTCCACTTTTGATTGACCAGTACCCCCAGGTCTTTTCTTCAAAATAGCTTTGTAGCCAGCCAGCACCCATCTGTCCTGTTGCATAGGGTTATCCCATCTCAAGGCCCAAAGGGAAGCATGAATAATTATTTTCCTTCTGATTTTACAGCAAGCTGGACACTTGAATAACTTCATGAAGCCTACCCAGAGCCTAAGTTGTTTTAAGGTCACCACCTTTTGGGGTAGCTGAGAGCAGCGATGAGGCTCACAGAGCCTGGGACAAGGTAAGTCTAAGTTGCAAGAGGTCCTGAACTCAAGGTGATGATTGTCAAAAGTAAACTCAAACTTCTCAGTCCCTTGTAGTCATAGAAAAAAAATCAGTGCTTGAATTTTCCTGGCAGATGGAACATACACAATTCCTCTAGAGAAGAGAGGACCATGTTTTAGAAATCTTATTTCCCATCCTTCTTCTAGCAAAGATTCCTTCCTACAAGGATCGGGGACTTATCCCTGGGATATGTGGGGAATAATTGCAGAAATAAGGAGGCACTAAATTCCTTTCCTTACACCTAGGCCAACCCTCTCTGTCAGCCAGTCCCCACAGACACAGAACAGAACAGACAGAGGAACTGTCCAGGTAATTCAGAAGCAATTTTAAGGTCTACAGTAAAATCAACACCCTATAATTTTAGATCCTTGTCTGACACTAGTGTATTTTGGAGCTAGGATACCATGACATGAACTACCACTCAGCAATGTTAGTTTATATTTATCTGCAAAATACATCCCTCCAGCCCAACCCAACAAAACTGATGAGCCAGAGCATGTCTCCAAAAGAGGGAAGCACTCTGCCTGTCCAGGGCCAGGGAGACACGAGCAGGAACAGCCTCCCTGCTCAACCTACAGCGTGAAGAATAAAATAAGAGTTTTGGTGTTGGTGTTTTTATAAGGGAGATGGATGTTTTCCAAGCACATGTGACAGGCTCTGAATGCAATAGCACTGCAACACATTAGAAAATGAGTCTGGCTTGTTCCACCTTTCTGTGCTGTAACTCCCCATTGTAACAGATGACACAATTAAAAATAGAAAAGGATGTGGTCTCAGCAAGGATTGGAATGTATCTGTGCCTGGTTAATGGAACATATGGTGGAATATTTTTACATCTTCTAAAGAACTGTGTATTGGACATGTGCTGGTGCTTGTGAGATGCAGCAGCAGAAAAACTGCATTAACATTTGCTCTCTGACAACAGGAGCTGCCATACACAGTGTACAAGTACACGAATCATCAGCAGGACAGCACACAATTGACTAGGAAAACTTTCATTATACGCACCATTGGAGTTAATTCGGAAGACATTGGCTGAAGTCTCCTGAAAAAGTTCCTGTAGTTCACTGGGATCAATCTGGGTGGCTGTGAAGACAAAAAGGGAGAAGGTATATTAATACTGGAGACCACTGATCAACCTGAAAGGGGCTCACCTGCCAGCTGATCCTTTGAAGGGCCATGCAGGTTCCTTCTTGCTGCAAAAATTTAGCCTAAGTGGGTGGTCTGATGTAGCCTCACAAAGTGTCTGATCACACAACTTGCACTGAAGAGGCAAAGACCATTCCAGCATTATTTGGACTGCAAAGATCCTGCTGCAACAGGGCAGATACAGCCCACGTGGATTGAGGCAGAATTCGTAGGAATTATTAGTCATTAGAACATAAATTATTTCTGCTCATTTATCACATGGCAATGTCAGTGACAAATGAATGAGAAACCACAAGCATAACAGCATGGTTAACCATTGCTTTCAAGAGCAGGAGGTCACACAAGCAAGTCCTGCCTTCAGAAATAGGAAAAAAGCTGTGAGCAGAGCAGAAATGCTCTGTGGGCTTAAAGCTTTCGGAGCAGGTTGGAGATGGAAGCCCGGATGGGTCCTGCACCATATTCATCTACTGGCCCCCAAGAGAGGCTCCCCTTCTTCCTATTTCTTCCAGATAGCCCAACTACAAGAGTCAATGTGTCAGTGCCAGAAATTGCTGTTGCCACTGCCCAGACCACTTCTCTCAGCTTCATTCCCAGCGTCCCTCTTTGGCCAAGGTACCCAATCTGCCCTATAAGGAGAACACTGAAGAAAAGGTTTGAATGTTTGGAGGTTTGCTCATGTTTTTGGTTTCTGATTATTTTTCATTAGCTTCATTTTGCAACTTTAAACCCCCCTGAAACTATCCTGAGCTTCTCCACAGCTTCATCAGCCCCAGAGAAAGAATGCTGTGAAACTGGGCTGTACTATATTATGGACAAAGGATACCCCACTCAAATAAGCTTTCAACAGGAGTTTGTTTTTTAATTGGTAATAGTCATCAGAGAAACACTCACTTATGCCTATGTCTTTGTCACCAGCTTTCTGGCAGCAGCTTTACAGCAGATTTTCTCATGGTTTAGCCCTATTCTACCTCCCACCAACCTTTGCAGGTTTCCCAGAAGCTGCTTGACCTGAATCTTTGGTCAAGTCCAAAAGCACTGCAGGGCTCGTGCATTCAAATAGCTGTTGTTATTAACAAGTTGCTCCTCTGAGCTGAAGCATCACAGAAAACTCAAAACAGGAGCTATGATTCATATTTCCAAGTCAGCAGGCTGCAACTATGACATATTCTGCATTCCTGAACCAGATTTCCCTAAGCTGTTAGAACACCACGTGCTCAACCTGCATACGGAAAAGCAGAAAGTCAGTGATGGAGAACTGCAAAAAAACATGAATATTGAACAAAATGAGAAGCCTGCTTGATGCACTGCTCAGATTGATCCTGAGGATGCATCTCCCAGTGCTTAAGGACAAGCTCCACATCCAAACAGTGCAATCAGGGGATTTTCCACTTCTTCTCACACATCTTACCCACAGCACCACTCATGTGAGATGGTTCAGCCCTGTACCAGCTGTAAATAAATTCCTGGATCAGTCTGTCAGGTTGACACAAATCCGGGGCATTAAATGGTATTTAATCCAAATGCACAGGGGCTTATTGCTAGAGATTTTCCCACCCTTCTCTTCCTGCAGGTCCTCCTAAATCAGCTGTTCCACACACTCCTTTCCTCGGTGTTATATATGAGGCTATACAACATGAGAAATTAGCTTGGGCTCACCTGTCCCCCAGGATTTTCACTTGTTACTAACAAGATCCAGCTTTCATTAAATCACTGATAAAAGAGCAGCACAGGGTAAGATTTTAGATCTTTACAGACTGTGCTGAACCCACTTTTGGGAGGTTTTTTTCTTGGATTGTCAGGGACCAACACATTCTCAGGACACGGCTTCAGCTTGGCTAAATTTCTAATTTCATATGCCCAGAAGAAAGTTCCATGTATTTTGTGAAAAACTGAATTTGCCTCGACAGATTTTTAGCCCGGACCAGTGATGCTGAGTCCTTACACACTTATGTACTTTGCTGAATGAAGCCTCAGATAAATCAGGACACATGGAAATTCCTTCAAGTCCTCAACTACAAGCACCCAGCAAGGAACACTATTGCATTAAACCTCCCAAACTATATGGACTGCAGATTTCAACGTGTCTCCACACAGGGACACTCCTGCATATTCACAGTACCCAGTAGGTACCTCTGAGGAGTTACTTAAAATGCCAAAACCACCCTAAAAGCAAAGATGAAATACCCCAACTGTTGCAAAAGGCAGGAGAAACCCCAATTTCATTGCACAGACTGTGCACGCCTGCATTTCAGAACCCCTGCAACACTGTGAGAAACACTGATCAACACTAGGTGTCCAGATTGGTCTATAAAGTTTAAAAGTACCCAGAAATTCAGGTGCTAATTTCAGACAGTGGGATTTACCCAGCCTCCCCTGGGTAACCATGGGCTGGCCACTTTGCTCACCCTGTACCACATTTCCCTAATGGAGAAGAGGCAAAACACAACAGGAGAATGTGAGGATCATACTCTGAAGACATGGAAATCCTTAACTTTTTAAACCTCAACATTTTTATTTTAGGCAAATGCAAGAGGACTTTGAGATGATGAACTCCCCCTTGAAGGCTTGAAATCTCAATCTATAAATATCTAACAGATATGCCTCAAACAAGTGCATATTAAATGAAAAATAAAAACACAACAACAAAGGCAGATGAAACCTTTGGCCAGAAATTCCAAACAATTACTTTGAAAATGCAATGCTTTGACAATGACTTTTCTGAAAAAACTGTATTGAATCTGGCTTGCAATTTCCTGCCCCTGGACTTTTATTTCATATTACAACATGCTGCCAGTTCTGGTTTGATTTTGTTTTTGTTTTAGAAAAGAAAACAAAACAGTAACAAGGAGGTTGTTTTAACTGCTCCAATTTCAAGCTTCCACACATCAAGCAGACATGTTGTAACTATTCATGGAGGATTCAGCAGTTCAAGCAGACAAGCAAAACAATTTAAAAACAGCAGCAGAAAGCAAAGCAAAAACACATCTGTACTGCCAAGCTAAGTGAAGACATACCAAGACTGCAAAAGAAAGTGAATGTGAAGTACATTTATGTCTAATAAATAATTAAACATCTTTGACTACATAAAGTGAGTGCTAAAACATTACGATTCCCCAAGAAGGAGTATGAGGTTGCTGCTACCCAGTAAATACTTCCCACACCTCAAAACCCTAAGAGAGTTCAGGGTCACAACTGGGAAAAGGTGACTTTTACTTACACTCTGGGTCTCAAAAGCTGTGAATGGTTGTGGTGGTCATGTTATATAGATCTTTTCAATATGTTACTAATCGTTTCTCCTCCGCTTCCTTAACTGGGTATTTCCAAACACTTTTTTTTTTTTTTTTTTTTTTCATTTTGTACTTGGTTTCCCCATTTGCTCACCAGCAGAATCTCCTTGGCAGGAGACAGGACAATCCAACTTCCTCTGCTATCAGCTCAACCTTCTGCCCACCTAGCAAATAGTGATGACCAGTTATATTTATTATGGTTGCTAAAGCAGCAGGAACCAACATTGGCATTTTGAGTATTTTCGTACTGCTTCTTAATTCTTCTGTTTTTTGCTTGGAAAGCTACAGGTGGGTGCAGCAAATGGAAAGGGTGAGCTTTTAAGGGCTTGTAGCAAGAGGACAAGGGCTCATGGATTGAAACTGGAAGAGGGGAGATTTAGGTTAAACATTAGGAAGAAATTCTTTCTTGTGAGGGTGACAAGACATTGGCACAGGTTGCCCAGGGAAGTTGTGGAAGTCCCCACCCCTGGAAGTGTTCAAGGCCAGGTTAGATGGGGTCCTGAGCAACTTGTTCTACTGGAAGTTGCTCCTGCCCATGCAGAGGGGTGGATCTAGATGATCTAGAAGGTGCCCTCCAACCCAAACCGTTGTGTGATTCTATGATTAAGTACATGCTCTACCCAAGCAAAGAGTGTTTATAAGCACTTTGGCCAACTGCAATGGCAGACCTCAGCTGCCAATGTGATCTTATGGAAATGTGCAGCTTGAGGTAGAGCCACTGCCTCATAATCCACATTGCTGCACTCCTGGAAATGCATTTATTGGCTTTTCTTCTTGTTGTTCATGTACTCTTTTTACTTATTGCACCAAAAATCACTTTCTTTCACAAGAGAAGTAGTTGCATCCCACCATGCCAGATGTGCATGAGCACAGTGTGAGATATTCCTTGTCTAATGATTCTGACAGTGCATTGAGGGACAGAGAGGAAGGAGGAGGGAATGTCATCAATAGTCCCTTTTCACTGGACTTTGCTGCCTTCTCCCTGCTGTTAACCCTTCCCATCTTGTAATCCCAGCAAACTGCCTCAAAATAAACCTTAAAGGGAGTATGTCCATTAGTAAATTAAGGAAAGTGAGGGAATAAGACATGTTTCATTGTTAACTGGCTGCTCAGTTCTGTATTGCCAAGACAAACTCAGGCGTTTTTCTGGGGATATTTTATCCCAGGAATTGCTTTCTCCAGGCAAAAATCAGTGAGTCTACATCAGGTTTAAATCCAGACATACAACATCACCTGACACCTATCTGCTATGCAGCCTGATGGTGGCAACTTGATCTCTGCTACTCCCCTAGCGTTTTGGACCAACACTAAAGAATATAAATAAAACCAAAATTTAATCATAGAATCATTTGGGCTCAAAAAGACCCTTAAGATTATCTGTAGAACCATAAACCTAACACTGCGAAGCCCACCACTAAACCATGTCCCTCAGCACAACATCTACATGGCTTTTAAATACCTCCAGGGATGGTGACTCCACCACTTCCCTGGGCAGCCTGTTCCAGTGCCTGACAACCCTTTTGGTTAAGAAATTGTTCCTAATCTCCAATCTAAACCTCCCCTGGCACAACTTGAGGCCATTTCCTCTTGTCTTGTCGCCCACTACTTGGGAGAAGAGACCGACACTCACCTTGTTACAACTTCTTTTCATAGAATCATGATTGTTAATAAATTTACTATACTTTTCAGTTCTTAAATAATTCCTATATTTTATCCAGAGGCAAAATCTCTTTAGCTTCTGGCACCTAAACTCAAAGACTTCTCATTCATCTGCAATAACTACACTATTTAACTTGAAACAAAAGAATAAACATATGGCACCACGCAGGGCAGATACCCAACAGAGTTATAATTTAATACATTAGCTACTTACCTCAGGACAACTGGATAATAGTTTGTGTCATTTATCAGTAAGGAATTTTACTTCATGCTTTCACTGAGGCATCCTTGTACTATCCAGTAACATCCAGCTCAGATAGTCATGTTTGGGGACCAGCTCCTTGTACTTCTGCCCATTGAGACAGGCACTTTTACATAGCAGTTCAAAGCAAAAAATCGACTGTAAGTGCTTTGAACCACACATCTAAAAAGCCTTTAAGAGGTTGTGGTAAATCATTCAGCAGGAGTGAACCTTTTTTTTTTTTTTCCCCTTCTACAACACTATTGGTCCAGATGAACCCTTGGATTAAGGCTGAAGAATTAGCAACATTCAGGTAGCTCTAGAAAGCCATTGAGAACCCTAAAAATCCACACAAGCCTTACACATTATTTTTGCAACCATTATTCCAGTGGAGACTGGAGCATTGCTTTCCACGTTTCAGTGCAATTGTGATCTTTAGTTCATCACACCTCTGGCTACTGGAGATGCTCAGGATGACAACTGGCCAGTGGAGGGACACGATGTCAGTGCTTGGAGCAAAATGTAACCTGGGAGCTCGTGGTCTGCTTCACCCCATCCTTCTCAGAAGGGAGAAACTGCTGCTGATGCACGTGGGCATCCCCGGGGCTCTCCAACACTGTGACAATCAGTCATTAGCTCCAACCACCCTTGACAGCAGCTGTAGGAGGTGAAGAAGTAATCTGAGCAAGCTGGCAGACAGAAATGTCTTTTGGTTCCTCTTGAAGACAAGCCAAATGCAAGCCTTGAGTGGGCTTCTAGGGTCTTGTTTCCAGTGATCTGGATATAATTAACATCTATAGGGAATGGCTAGAGGTCCAGGACAGCATGCATGGTGAAGGTATCTACAGCAACAACCTTTTGTTTAATGTTAATGAAAACTGCCCATGTTCTCCATTTTCATCTTCCTTGCCTATTAATCATTTCACACTAATTTGAAGCACCTAATGGCTTTTCTGCAGCCAGGTGAAGTCCAGTGCCTCCCTGAACTCAACATTGTAGCAAACCCAGAGTAACTCAAAGGTTGCAGAAAAGAAGCAGCAATCATTACAGTAACTCCAATAAAAAAGAGAAAAAGAGGAAAAACAGAGCAAGCATTCCATCTTTCTATTTACAATACTTAGCACAGCTGTAGTAAGACAGCTCAACATCTCAGAATTATAATGCACTTATCCCCAATGCACCAGGTCTGTGCTCTGTAAAAGACAGACATCTATTTCTTGCATCTGCATCTTTGCTTATTTGAAAGTTTTAACTGAAGTTACACCATCCTCCTTTGCTGAAAAAGCTTCTAGCAGAAAGTGAATTGGTATCTAAATTCCCTTTTTGTACCCTGAAACTCCTGCAAGGAGTCAAGTGCAGATAGGGAGCAACCTCCTCAGGATGATTTCAAACCATCCACCCTAAATCCTCAGTTTACCCCTTCCAATAAGGATTAAATACAAGAGGCTTCACCTGCATTCAAGTCCTGTGGCTTAACCCCTTCACAACGCAGCTGAATGGACACATCTCACTCATCAAGCATCTTATTCCTTCTCCAGGAGCAGGGGGCCCATGGTAAGGCTTTATTTCCACCCTTGAAGACTTTTCACAGCATTGACCTATGTTATCCAAGATAGTAACACTTTTTTGAAGACTCTGATCCCCAATGAGAGCCACGTGCCTCTTCCAATGGGAAATCAAACTCTAGGGAGAGAAAAAGATTGATTTCTGGCTGCTGGCCCATGAGTAAGAGCTTTTCTCTGGAGCACAATGCTGAATTCATACCTTTATTTTAGCTTTTCCACAACAATTGAAGTAAAAAAGAAGAGGTGGAAGAAGATGATGGACGCAAAGCAGGTGGTGGAGGGGAGGTGGAGAGTAGAGACAAAGAAGCAGCTTGTCAAAAGAAAAATAAAACACTAAGAAAACAGATGAGCAAGAACTAGTCGATGCACAGACACCTACACCCACCCCAGGCAAGTCTTCTGTCCACCAATGTTCAACAGCTTCCCAGGGTGCTCCTCCTTGTGGACTCTCTGGTGTCTGAATTCATGCTTCATACCACCCTTCTGTCTCATCCCCAGCAAGAACACTGTTTTGGTCTTCGCCTACCTTTCCATTTCATATAAACCACAGGAACCCCATTTATCCCCATGACTGACCTCTGCTCTTCTGTTGAAACTGGTCAAAAAAGCTTCAACAAATACCAGCACAGAAAGAACTGGACAAGAGCGGGTTTGAACAAGGCTCCTTTTCTCAAGGAAAAGAGCTTAAAACAAAAGAAAATGGAACGAAGGAAAGAAGCAGCATCATGTCTAACATTGCAAAGTTGCTCCTGCAACCTTAGGAGGTTTTTATTTCCTCCTGTTTAAATCTGAGTGAAATAAGTGATAAAGGGGAAGGTAAACAAAACTCACACTCATCAAACGTTTTTCATCAGCATTGGAAAATGTGATGCTCTTTCATGGGGCAATACTCTGAAGCTGTTTGCTAGGCATTCATGCAGTGACTTGCAGAAGACTTGGGTATCCTTGGCATGGCCACAGCACAAAGAGGGGGGACCAAGGGGTTTACACATTTAACAAATGGGATGAAGCTGGTGTTGGCATCAATCCTCTTCCAACCCCCATTCTCACACAGTGGGCTCAGTGTATTCAAGAACTCAGTTACCTATGGGTTAATTTGGGATCTCTCGTTGCATTAAGACTCATAAACTCCTGTTCAGTCTTTTGAAATTGCCTTCCTGGGTTGGCCAAGTTCTACTGAACATACAAAATCTAATGCTCCTAGTTTTAGAAATGAAACTTTACCTGCAGGCATCTCAGCTGGAAGAACCCATTTCATGCAACTCATCTGAAAGGGAGATGCATTTAGGTAATGAAGTACCTGCCTTCTTCTCCTGTCCTCAAGGGAAAACCAAGAAGCCAGGAGGTCTCTCACCCCTCATCCTTGTCCTGGAGGGCTACCTTCCTCGTACCCTACTTCCCCACCATACACACTAGCAGAGAAAATACAGAGAAAACTAAAAAAAAAAACACATCTACTTTAACAGAACAGTTTTTTTGTTGGTTTTTTTTTTTTCTTTGAAGGACCTACTGCAACTATAGCAAGTTGACCTGAGGAGACAGAGATTTTATAATTTCTAAGCCAAGTTGAGTGCAGGGCCCATATTCAATGACTGTAGAAGCCCAAGGAGGTAAGGCAAGTGGGGGGAATCATTTCAGGCTGGTAAGGATCCCACCAAGGCATGCATTTTTTTCTCATGTTCTCTGAAGCAGAGTTTCAATACATTAGCCTTTGTAAAGCCTCTGAGATTTGTACTTTAGTTAACGTGTCCCCAGAGAAGTAACTGCAATGCACGGTGTCCCCAGCACAAGTATTCCAGCAGATTGAGGGAGGTTCTCCTCCCTCTCTACTCTGCCCTGGTGAGACCTCACTTGGAGTATTGTGTCCAATTCTGGGCTCCCCAGTTCAAGAGAGACAGGGATCTACTTGAGAGAGTCCAACGGAGGGCTACAAGGATGATTAAGGGACTAGAACACCTGCCTTATGAGGAAAGGTTGAGAGACCAGGGGCTGTTTAGTCTGGAGAGGAGAAGACTGAGGGGGGATCTAATTAATGTCTATAAATACATGAGGGCTGGGCATCAAGAAGGTGGGGACAACCTCTTTTCACTTGTGCCCTGTGACAGGACGAGGGGCAATGGATTCAAACTTGAGCACAGGAAATTCCACCTCAACATGAGGAAGAACTTCTTTACTGTGAAGGTTACAGAGCACAGGAACAGGCTCTCCAGAGAGGTTGTGGAGTCTCCTTCTCTGGAGACTTTCAAGACCCATCTGGATGCCTTTCTGAGTGATCTGCCCTAGTTTTTGGTCCTGCTCTGGCAGGGGGTTGGCCTCGATGTCCTTCAGAGGTCCCTTCCAACCCCTAACATTCTGTGATTCTGTGATAAAGATAGTAAGTTTTAACTGGAGCTCAGCATGGTTCTCTCTTGGAAGATCCTAGGAAAAAACCTAAAGCTATAAATATATATACATTCCATATATCTGAAAGGAATAATAAATACAGAGCCTATGCCAAGGAAAGCCTAAAAAGCCAAGGACAGAGGATACTCAGAAAAATAGGTTCCTCATGCAGGTGAGGTCTAGAGCAGTGGGACCAAAACTTTGCAGCTTGGCAAGTGTCTGAGCTCTGGTGGCAAAGGAGGCAACACAAGGGACAGCCCAGGCAAGGAGAAGCATCCCTTACAGAAATCAAAAGAAGTTAGAGGGTGAGCATCAACTTGCAGTGAAAATCAACCTCAGAATTTAAAGAAGATACAGAAGTGAGACACTATCCCCTCACTACCTACACGAGGAAAGGGGCTGCACACAATCTGTGCACTCCCATTTTAAATCAGCCAGACAGAAATTTTTTCCTAAGTCCCTTGGATGGAGCATTATAACCTGGCATGTTCTGCCATATTCCCATCCTCCTTGCCATTACCATGAGGGAAAGCACCCTCTGCAACTCCAAGCACAACACCAAGTCCTCAGCCAGCAAAATGCAAATCTGCATAACTCCAAGAAGCACTTCACAGAGAAAAGGAAACATGGATTACCTTTTTTACAGTTGGGCCAAGATTCAATCAGATTTGCTTTGCATTATTTCTATTGGAGATATTTTTATAGAAAGCTGTCCAGCAGAAAGGGACCTGGGGGTTCTGATTGATAAGCACCTGAATACAAGCCAGCAGTGTGCCCAGGTGGCCAAGAAAGCCAACAGCATCCTGGCCTCTATTAGAAATAGTGTGGCCAGCAGGAGCAGGGAGGTGATCATCCCTCTGTACTTGGCATTGGTGAGGCCTCACCTCCATTACTGTGTCCAGTTTTGGACACTTCAATGCAAGAAAGACACTGAGGTGCTGGAGCGTGTCCAAAGAAGGGCAACAAAGCTGGTGAAGGGCTTTGAGAACAAGTCTTATGAGGAGTGGCTGAGGGAACTGGAGCTGTGTAGTCTGAAGAAAAGGAGGCTGAGGGGAGACCTCATCACCCTCTGCAACTACCTGAAAGGAGGTTGTAAAGAGGTAGGTGCTGGTTTGTTCTCACAGGTAACTGGTGACAGAACCAGAGGAAATGGCCTCAAGCTGCACCAGGGGAGGTTTAGACTGGACATTAGGAAGAACTTTTTCACTGAAAGGGTTGCCAGACATTGGAGCAGGCTGCCCAGGGAGGTGGTTGAGTCACCATCCCTGGATGTGTTTAAAAGTCACCTAGACGTGGTGCTTGGGGATGTGATTAGTGCTGGACTTGGTAAAGTAGGGTTAATGGTTGGATCTATGACTCAGAGGGTACATCACCAATCTCATTGCAGTAGTCAACAAAAACAGCTCCTCAGTCCTACCCACACACTGTTAAGACAAGCAAGAGAGATATCTGAGTAGTCCACCAAGAGAAGTTGTCTTTATGCTAACCCTGAGACACAGATATGCCCACTGGGCATTGACTCTTGGCCAAGTGGAGATGTGCCCTTCTTGGTGAGCACCATGTTATTCCATGCAGCCAGACATGAGCAATAGAAGTCCTCCTGAATTTGTTTCAGCCCTGAAGGTCTGCTTTGTGACTGAGCAGCAAAGATACGACCAAAAGCCTGAAAAGCTTGCACATGTAATCTTGACAAGGAGCAGAGACATCCCAGATGTCATCAGACATAAATGTGGTGCTTAAGACCATGGTTTAGTGGTGGACTTGACAGTGCTGGGTTAATGGTTGGGCTTGATGATTTTAAAGGTCTTTTCCAACTAAACTAATTCCATGATTCTATAGACACAGTATCAGAGAAAGTTGCTGGTATGAAGTGTCACCACAAAGACGGGTTACACCACACAGTAAAACAAGAGGAGTGAGATGAAGCAGAGATGCTGTCTAGAGGATGTTTCCAGCTTGGGGTGAGGGGGAAAACACCCAGAACAACTGAACAAAAAAGTCCCAACCAACCAACAACCTTTACTACTTATTACCCTTGCAGTTTATTTCCATTTATTAACAGATTCCCTGCTTTTGCAAGGACACTAAAAATACACCAGATCTTTTCCAGCACATTACAATTTACACTATCAAACCTGATATTCTCTACATCTACAGTAATCCACATTGTTGCTAGAAAAATCAGTTCTCATCCTATGCCCCCTTATAGGTAGGGAAGGGAAAAACAACAAACTAAAAAAAACCCAAAACAAAACAAATACATAAACAAACAAAAAAAACCCCACCCCACACTACCTTCTGATTTCTACAGCAAGAAAAACAGCAGCTCTTGTTGAATTAGTAGAAGGAAATGTCAAAACCTCACAAGACTGTCACTAGAATAAAAAACCCCATCACTTCATGGCAGTAAGATGATGGCTAAGAGGGATTTGAAGGTCAGAAGAGCTTGGCAGCCCATGGGAAATAAGTTGGTAGGATTCTCAGTTCTATTTCACCTGCTCCTACCTCTACACAATTAATAAAGCAATTCAGGGAGGGAAGAAAACTCTTGCCACACACATCCCCGTTTGCAGAGGTGCCCTTGTCAAGTCAGGAGAATTAGGAAGAAGGTTGATTTTCCATGATGGTTAACTGCAAAGCAGACTGAAAACTGTAAGTAAAATTTGATGACGAGTGGAACCATACAATGGATTAAGAAGCTGCTAATTCTGGCAGAGCGTGGAATATTGGCTTTGGTTGGACAGTTTTAAAATTAATGAGCTGTTATCAATTTTTTAGCAAAGGGGAAGCAAAATTTAAAAGGTTTTGAATAATTCTGGTGTATTACCGAGATGCAGTTAAGGAGGTTTTAAATAAAAGAAAGCACTTCGATTCATTTTTCTTTTTTTTTTTTCTTTTTTTAACTGGTAGTGGATTAGGAGAGAGTTAAAAAGACAATTCATTTTCTATTGAAACAAATCAAAGTACTGGAAAATGTCAATGCATTTCCAAAATTTCCCTATCAAATCCCATTGCTTCCTGCTTTCCAAGATGGAAAGTCTAATCATGTTCCCTTCTTCGTGCTCCAAAGCAGGAGCAGAAGCAAGAATTAAGGCTGTGTCTGCCTGTATTTTTAAAAGGATATCCAAGCTATTTAGAAACAACAACAACAAAGGCCATTTAAGATGTTTGACAGTTTTATTTTGTTTGGCTTTTTAATGATGATGTGGTATAAGTAGATAAATAAAACCTGAGTGAAAGCAGGTTGTTGTTTGCACTTCTACATTCCCAGGATAGTCTGCAGTGCTGTGCTAATGCAAACACAGACACCAGCACCATGGGAAAACATAAAGGAAGAGACTGAAAAATAAAAGTGGAGAGGATTGATCTTACACTCACTGCCCGAGCTGCTGGAAATGTAACATGAAAACAGCCAACAAAAAAGATGAAGAATCTAAATATTTTTGAAATGTCATTATTTAAAGATGTATTTGCGATATAAATTACGAAACACTTTTTATTTTTAAACTAGCTCTTAATCAGCTCCTCTTCTGCTCTTATTAATGCACTCAGCACTAATTGCCTTAGAAAATATCTTTTAAAAGATCCAGGCTACTAATGACAACATGGAGATGATTTTTCTTTTCTGATTAAGACCATGTGCTCAAGGAAGTGGTATCAGAATAATCAGGCATAGAAATGAAAGACAGAAACCTTTAGAAACATTCTCTTACCACAGCTTTCCAGTTGCAAAGATCCAGGTAAGTGGGTATTTTTTTCACCTCTTGTACATAATGGCTTATATTAAAAAAAAATCCTGACATGTAAACTTGATGGCAAAAAAAGACCCCCAAAACACATTGAATAAAAATATACTAATAAAAATTAGTAAGAATGTGTGATCTCAGCAGATAATATGTATAATTCATGAGATTATCTTTACTATCACTGTACTGGAATGGGCTCCAGGGTTGGGATGAATCACTAATCTAACAGTAACTATGACAGAGGCAGGACACAGTGCCTCAAAATTGGTGCCACTCAGATGGAGTTGAACATTGGGTGGGAGAATCACAGGGTCACAGAAATGTCTTAGTTGGAAGACTGTTAAGATCATCAAGTTCAACCACTAATCTAACTCTATTGAGTCCACCCCTAAACCATGTCCCTCAGCACCACAGCTACATGACTTTTAAACACCTCCAGAAACAATGATTCCACCACCTTCCTGGGCAGCCTGTTCCAGTGGTTGATAACCCTTTCAGTGAAGAAGGGAGTTCTCCCCTTACTGCTCTGGCCACTGGCACCCTATGAAGTCAATCAGTCTCTCCATACCCCATCTCCTAACATGTATGTGCCCATAGAGAAGAAGAGTTGTAGGAGGACAGGACAGCACATGCATGAGAGCTTTGCTGGAAAAGTGAGAGAAGGAGGCTGGTTAAGGATCCCAGGTCAGCAGCAGAGCACCTGAATTGCAGCACAAAGGAATTCTAGCCACTCCAGGCTATGATGATGAAGAGAAGGCTGGAGCACCTCTCCTATGAAGGCAGACTGAGAGAGTTGGGATTGTTCAGCCCGGAGAAGAGAAGGCTCTGGGGAGACCTTAGAGCACATCCAAGAACATAAAGGGGCCTACATCCTCAGATCCATCAGTAATTTGTCTGCAAGACAAAAACTGGCCTTTTGCTGTTTAATTCAGCAGAACTTCACTCTCCTCATTCTCAGCATGACTCATTAAATATCTGCAGACCAGATTTTGCTCTTCATCTTAATCGAAGAGACTCTATTATGCACTTGAACACAGACTTTCTCCTTTTCTTCCAAAATAAAACTGAGACACGGGTTGAAGTGTTTGTCTACAAAAAAAAAAAAAAAAAATCCATGGCACTGCAGTACTGATGAGTATGAGAAAGTGGAAGTGACAGGAAACCGATGAAGAAAAGGCTGAATTAAATTTTTTAGACAACTGGCTTATTAGCTAAAGCATTCTGGTTTAGGTCAACAGAAACAAAAGACAAAGTCAGGAAGGGTTTCAGCTGAAAGGTTTTTTTTTTCCCCTTCCTCCTTTTATCGTAGTTGAAGCAGCTCATAGCAGGCTTTCAGAGGGAAATGTTTTGACATTTTGAACTAAAATACTGAGTATTGTCAAAATTTGCCCACCTTCAAACCCTCAAAAGAACAACAAAACTAGAAAAAAAAATAGGTTTTTATTCCAAATGTTTCAGTTAGCGCAACTATTCTCTCTCTCTTTTTTTTTTTTTCCATTTTCAGATAAATTCTAAACATTTTTATGAGCCATAAGGAGGAAAGCCTCAAAAAGTAAATAAAAATCAATTATTAACATCACCCCGCTGAGCACCAGTACCACTGCTCATGCAGAGAGAAATGCACACACAAGACATAGCAAAGTGGTGAAAAACAAAAACCATCTGAAAGGGTTTTGGCTCCAAGGGCAAAACTCCTGGAGATGGGCAAAACTCCTGGAGATGGGCAAAACTCCTGGAGATGGGCAAGACGCCTGGTGATGTGCAAACCACAGAGAAGTTAACCCTTTAGTTCCTTCAGAAAATCTCAAGGAATCACAAAGTGGACATTCATTCTAGGGCTGTAGCAGTCACTTTGTTAGTAAACTAAAGAAACACCATTTCAAACTCTTTTCAGTCCCCCTTCCATTTGCAGCCTCTCTTCAAACATCCTTGCAAAGTGCTGCAATCATTTTCTGACACTCTTTCCATGACAGGTTGCTGCAGCTGAGGTCAAATAAATCCTTCCCCATGTACACTCCCTATCAAATGCTATGACAGAGTTAACACCCTGATTTTCTGCCTACAACTGTTGCCTTTTGTTTACACTATCACCAGGGGTAAATCTGAACACTTCAGGAGTGTGTTGCCAGCCATGGCTCTCTGGATTTCAGCTGACGTCAGGATTACAATAATAAAATATAATGTTTTAGTGGAAGAAACAGGTCTGCTGCCAAATCCATCCTCCCCCCCTACCTCATGCTGCTGTTGCATCAACCAGCATTAAATGGTTGGGAATGAGCAGCTAGAGCCAGTGGCCAGCGTGGCCAGAGCAGGGGGCTTGTCCATCCACAAGTCAATAGTGGCCACTCAGTGAGGACCTATCTTGGGTGTCTGTCTGGAGATCACAGATTCGTTGGAGTTGGAAGGAACCTCTAGAGATCATCTAGTCCAACCCCTCTGCTAAAGCAGGATTGCCTAAAGCACATTACACAGGACTGCACCCAGGCTGGTTATGAATATCTCCAGAAAAGTCCAACAGAGATGTTGGACTGCCTTCTTCCTCCTTTCATCTCCTTTTGCCTTCTCCTCCTTTCCTTCACTCCCTCAGTCTCCTACCAAAGGCTTTTCCACGCACCACTTGTAAAGTCAGCAGCAGCCACCACCGTGCAGATCTCATGAAGCAGCTCAGGGAGATTGAGATGTGCCACATCCCTTCTTGGGCAAAGTCCCCTCCTCACCACTCCTCAGGAAGGGTGGGTTAAAACTGAAGGGCACCTAAAATTCCCTCCATTTCTCTTGCCAGGAAGGTGGATGCCCAATGCCCATGTTCAGCTGCAGCAAGCTTCAGCCCCTCCTTCCACATTGGGTCTGGACAGAGTCTTGAGTAACCTGGCCCTGCTCAAGCAGAGAGGTTGGACTAGATGATCTGCAGAGGTTTCTTCCAATCTCAGCCATTCTATGGCTCCTCATCAAGCCATTCATCTTCTTCCTAAAATAAAACAGTGGCAAAGACCCAAATATAAGGGGTGCTACAGTCTTCTGTCACAGCTGTATTCTGATTTGCTTCCTCCAACCTCACTGCACAGGTACTTCACAGCAGAAACTCTGCAGGAGTTGGGCTACACTGCTGCTAATATGGGTAAAATGGTGCTGCTCAGGGGCAACAAGAGATCCTTAAATGGTAAAAAGTTTACTCCCACAAACTCTTCATAACCTTGAAGCTCCTAGAGGCTACCCTTACACCAGTTCTACTGGGTGACCGCAAGACAGATCATGTAGACTGGGTGGGGCATATGAATCTGCTGGAAAAGGAGATGCTTTGCAGACTGACTTTGCTGCTGGTCAGCATTGGATGAATAAAGTCCAGGAGAGCATGGAGAAGACCACACTTGGGACGTGAAAGTCACAGTAGCTAATTCTCCCTGAAAACAGAAAGCATTTCCTGTCAGATGCAAATAAAAGAAGTCTTGAAGCTCTTGAAGGCTTGTCCAGGAGGTAGGGATCAGCCCCTAAGCACCCATTCAGTTTCAATCAGTTCACAGTCTGGTTAGAAAGTTCATCACCTTGTAACTTCCCCCAAAACAGGTGGAAATCAGGGTTTTTCAGTCTCACCCACTTCTGTCTCACTCCATGAACTGTGCTATTTCCACACTTGAGATGGTTTAACACCCCTTAGAGATCCGAGGAGGTCAATCAGCACTTCTCTTCCAGCTCATTGTAACGAGCAGCCCAAGCAGTTAACATCAGTTAGTTTAAGTGAATTGATTTTATCTGAAATTCCTGCTGCCACCTTCATGCGTGCACAGACATTGTTGCAGCTTCTATAATTAGAGCTCACCAAGAGAGAAGCAATTTGTAAGGAGAATGACATCTCTAAAATGCATCTTTCTCAGAAAGGCGTTGTGTGCATGTCTGGGGGGAAAATCCTGCATATTCAGGAGGAAAGCCTCTGTAATGATGCCACTAGGCATTAACTAGAAACCTAATTGGTCTTGTTTTACAGTCTCAAGCTGTAAAAACAGAAGAAAAAACACATGCACACACACAGGTGCACACAGGCACACACCCCTCAGCCACCTGTGCCTTAATCAAAGACAAGATATGTATAAAATAACCAAAATATTCGCCAACATGCTAATCAAAGTCTCTTCAGATACTGTGGGTCTGTTTACAGAGCAAAAGCATGAGACTTATGGGAAGAAGCCTGGGGTAAATTTATATAGGCTGAGATTTCCTAATAGCATAGGGAGCAGTACTCTTGTCCATGCTGGTATGATGTTGCTCCAGAGTAAGAGCATTCTGGTTTACCGAATCCCAAACCACTTCTGTTCCCAAACATTTAAACAGGGCAAGATGTGTTTGCTGGGGACTTGCATCCACCCAAATGCTCCTACCCACACCCAACCCAAGGTGTCTTGCCTACTGGGTTTGGCACAACTAAAATGTGTGTGCACGACCCTCACTGGGGACTCACTTGGGTCAACAGGACTTCTTTTGTTTCCCCTTCCCTTCCCACAGACCCATGCCAGGCTCCCACATGGAGTAGAACCACTCTGGTCTCTGGGCCACTACACCTCAGATTTGGAGTTCTTTTTGTAAGCAGAAGGAGCACAAGACCTCCACAGGTCATGCCCTGTGCAAACTGTAGCAAGAGCAGGGCGATGGTCCCAGTTCTAATCATGGTCTTGCATGGATGACCTGCAACATCTGAAGCTCTCTCTGCACTCCAGTGAACCCCATCTCCTGTTCCTATGGAGGTTGTAGGGGGAAAAGCCCCCTGATCACATCCCCAGTGAATTGCCCCTCCTGCAGATAAATCCAGACAACCTCCTGATGCAAGGACTTGGATATACATTGAATAATACTGCAGTAAATTCATAGCATAGAGGTGATCCAGTAAGACTGACAAAATAATCTCATGATCCCTTCTAGCTTTAAAATCCATGATTGCAAGAGATGAAAGACATGCTAGAAAAAAAAAAAAAAAATTCTGCTTACCATTAATGCCAAGACTAGACATATTTTCTCCTAGGACCATGGCTAAATAACAGAATTTCAAAACTTGCAGTAAACTTTTGTTCCTATAAACTGGATGAGTAGGTGGAAAAAAACCACTTTAAAAAGGAACATCTTCCAGCAGGAATTCATCATTAAAAGTCTGCTCTGTCTAAATGAGCTGGGATTATGCCTGGGGACTTATGTTGTCTTAAACCATAGTAAAAAATATTTTTTTCTTTAAAATCAAGCTTCACAGAAAGGGAAAGTTAGAATTCTTGTGCCTCCATTAAGAAGCTGGAGGCTTACATTTCTCCAACACTTTCTGGTTTGTTTTAAAAACAAATCTATCCAGGCACTGGCATCTGAACACTCTGCCCTTGTGCACTTTTAATGCTCATTAATTCAATCAGAGCTCCATTACAGTTGCTCTGTCCTCACACAGGAATTAGTTGCTTGGTGCTCAAGAAGTGGCCATAAGCAAGATTCATCTGACTGCTCCAGGGATATTTAGTGTTGCACTGCAAGCCACAGCATGAGGAAAGGCACAACCCTATTTCTTTTTGAATGCTGAGCTCCAGTCGTGCCATTACAAATGAAATTCTCCCAAAATTTTGCATGCTCTCTCACTACACAGCGATGTGAGGAATCACCAAAAATCCCTCTTCCCACAGGGAGGAGGTTCATAGACCCAGTACAAACCAGCAGCCCATAGCATCACACTGATGGGTGACCAGATTACCCTGGTTGTCTTCAAACTGAGCACTTGGGATGTGGCATCTGTGTTGAAGATGTTCCAGAAGACTCCAAGGGATGCTCCTGTGCTGGCATTCGATTACACTCCACAGCATTAATTTTTACAGCTACAAAACTCCTTTCTTCTTACACTGATGCTAAAGCCTAGGACATGGACAGGGGTGGTGGGATGTGGAGAGCAGACTACTCCTGAAACAGTCAGAGCCTCTATTCTAAATAGTGAAAAACTCAAACAGTGGCTACAGGAAAAATCACCTGCAGTTGAAATGATTCTATACTGCTGAGGAACTGTGTGGAAAACAACTCATGTAAAAAAAGCAATATCAAAGAAGAAATATTTTTGCTGCATTCAAAGGGTAACAGAGCACTGGAACAGGCTGCCCAGAGAAGTTGTGGAGTCTCCTTCTCTGGAGACATTCAAAACCCATCTGGACATGTTCCTGTGTGATCTACTGTAGGTGTTCTTGCTCTGGCAGGGGGGTTGGACTAGACGATCTTCAGAGGTCCCTTCCAACCCCAATCACTCTGTGTGACTCTGTGTATGCATGAAGAAGTCACAGCCCAACCTTTCTTGGGTGCATTTTGGTATTGCTAGAAAACAACTCCCAACAGAGGTGAGTTCCATGACACAGGATGAGATAGAAGAGCTCTCTAACCCCTGGTGGCATCTGAACCCAGGTCAGATGTTAGCTATGTTGAGGTTGGACAAACTAAGGTACAGCAATGTGGTAGAGCCCAGGCTCCAGCACGCAAACACCTGTATCAAATGCTGGTCTTTTTAGAGAAAATGCATGAAGATTAAAAAAAACCAAAACAACAGACCCTCCACAGATTTCCAGTCCCTTGCTTAGCTATCATCTGACTGTACCTCCTCTTCACTCATCTCATGGAGGGCAATTTTCTTGAAGAAACCAGCCCACCTCAGATAGCGGATGAAAGACGCATCTGAGTTGTGGAGAGCAGCACCTTGAATTTGGAAGGGAAATGTCCCTGAGTCAGGGATGTCCACACCACGGAGGTGGGTCTGGAAGTCATAGAATCATAGAATGGCAGGTTGGAAGGGACCTCAAGGATTGTCTAGTCCAACTTTTCTAAGTAGGAACATGTTTTAGATGAGACAGCCCAGCACCTGGTCAAGCTGAGTCTTTGGAGTGTCCAGTGTTAGGGAATCCACCACTTCCTTGGGAAGATTATTCCAATGTCCAGCTGTTCTCACAGTGAAAAATTTACCTCCTGTGTCCAATCAGAATCCCCCCAGGAGTAACTTGCACCCATTACCCATCATCTTTTCCATGTGACTCCTTGCAAAAAGGGAGTCTCCACCTTCTTCATAGCCATCCTTCAAATATTGGAACGTGGCAATAAGGTCTCCCCTAAGCCTTCTTTTCTCCAGGCTGAACAAACCCAGTTCTCTAAGCCTTTCCTTCTATGGCAGGCTTCCTAATCCTTTTATCATCTTTGTGGCTCTTCTCTGGATGTGCCTTCAGGTTGGTATGGGCAACATTCCCCCTACCTCTGGGGGTCAAGAGCTGCCTCCATCCCCCTACCCAGCCAGAGCTGGCAGCACTGCACTGAGCAGCATTCAATTAGGAAAGCAGCCTGCAAGCTGAAAGAGAGCTGAAACACAGGGAGGAAGAAGCCAGCTCAAATAAATGGATAATTGCCATTTAATTCCCATGTATTAGATTTGGCAATACTTGCATTATGGTTAAGCAACTTCGACTTGAGCTCTCTTTGATGACAGGACAGACCAATCAATCTGTCTGAGATGCAGGCTCCCAGACCTGCCAGGGAGACCTCAGGGTGGGGGCAGAGGAAAGGCCACCGCCTGCCTGCCATGTGTTGAGGGAAATGGTCCTTTATGTGCCAAAATGAGTATTAAGTGAAGATCCCATTCATGCTTTTTCTAAATTAGCAGCCTTATTCATGGACAAACACAGCCCCTTATTCCTAAAGCTCAATTACACTCTCACAGCAACAACCAGCCACCTTGCTGGAGAGGTGTTGCTGTGCCAGGCTCAGCCCCCACCACATCCATATGAACACAACTTGGGAGGCCAGCCCAGGTAGGAGATTCACTCGCAGGCAATAGGCTCAAGAGAACGAGTTCATTACAGCTACAGCAGAGAGATGAAAGCTTCCCCGTGATCACTGTCTCACAGCTTGTCCCTCCAACCTGGCAGCCAAGGAGAAGCCATGCTGGAAAGGATGCCCCAGCAACCTGCTACTGACAGCAGGCAGCAGCAAAGGGCGGTGAAGGAACAACTGCTGCAGAGTTTGCAAACGAAATCAATGCTAATAAACATATTTCCTGGCACCCGACGTCACTAGAGATAAAATAATTCATCTGGTTTACAGGTGCAGCTCCCTTTCCTTGAGACATGTGTAAGCCCTTGGGGTTTTTTTGCAAGCTACAGATGGACAAACGCTCCCTCCACCACCACAAGGAGTCGCTCATAAGAGCAGAAGGAAACCAGGTGGAACCACAGGGCTCTGAGTTCAGCAGAATGCAACCAAAGCAGAGATGTGCACTATTTGGCATTACACTGCACCGTATATGACAGAATTATGCATTATATACAGTTGCTCCAGTGACTTGCAAGACACCGGCCTATCTAATAACCACAAGAAACTACAAAAAGCAGAACAGAAAATTGTGACAAACTGGTTTTGGTGAGAATACAACCAGGTGTTGTACAGTCTCTCAGGCTCTATATTCTGATAAACCTGAGGTTTATACCCGGAGGTATTGCTGATAGTTTCAGCTGATTTAACGTTCACGGGGCACAGGCTCTTGCATTCAACAGCAGGATGCATCATAACAGTATTTAACCATATAGACTGAAAATTTGCCACTATGAAGTAAGGACCTGTTCATCCCCAACTGCTTTAAAAGAACAACCAAAGAACCAAAGAATCAAAGAATTTAATATCTAAATTCCTCTGTTCATTTGCTAATGTGAGAATATTAGTGATAATTTTTCATTCTACCATAGTTATATGCATGTCATGTGGCTAAGAATACACCTAAATACACATAAAACATGTTTTATAGCATATTACTTTTTCATTGCAAATATTTTCCTGACACATCCTAGAATGAGAGCACATTAAAAGCATCTGCCATTAAATCTTTGCTAAAACCTCCAAATTTCTCAAGAAGATCCAAAGAGTGTTGCTAATGAAATTGTTGAGTTTTTAATGTACGTGTCATTTTGATGAATGTAGAACAGCATTTCCATAATGTCTTACATGTTTCACACACTTCTAGGTGTACCATCTTCTTGATACTTCAGGAAAACAGATTATTAGCACAAGTAGGAAGGAAAATGGAATCGTGGAGCCATGTATGATTACAGAGAATGTGTTTCAAGGTAAGAATCACTGCAGAAAACTTCCTAAGCGCTTGCTCAGTTCTCCAACCACTAGATTAATACTTTCCAATCCTTCCAATAATTTAATTAAAGAGATCAGCAGATGAGAAGCAATGCTGCACCACTGAATCTAATTAAACTTCAAGTTTATCCTCTAGAAATCAAGGAGAATATATATTTCTTCCAAAAAAGACATTTATTTTATTCTGACGGAAGAAAGGATAAAAGAAAAAAAAAACAACAATCAGTTTTGTTGATAACATCTCTCTCTTCTCTTTCTCCCCCCACCTTCCAAATGATAATGCTTGCCTGACTAAATAATAAAATAATAAGGTCTCTGCAAAGCTTATCTTCCTTTTCTGAGCTGTCTGAGCCACTTTATCCCTTCCCACCCATGTCATTGTATAGAAAAACAATAGTGCCTTTGTAAAAATGACAACAAAAACCAAACAGAGGGGAGGTCTCTACCATGTAAGAACCTGCCAAGAAGAGAAATAAAAATTTAGACCTTCTTACCTCTATTTGGCAATTGTGCATCTTATAAAAGGCTCCCCCTCCATCCCTGTCCCATGTAAGTATTAACTATCCAAGCTTAATTGGAGCTTTGTGCAAAATTAAATTAGGGATGCTGAGAGGGAAGGTAATGTGCCCTAAGCAGGAAGCAACAAGATGACCTACAGTGAGTATTCCCACTTTCTACTGCCCAGATCTCTTCTGCCAAAGCCAACATCATGGCCTAAATCTAGACGTTGTCCAGTACCTCCTCACAATGGAGGCATGCATGCATACATGGTAACAAGTTGTGCATCACTTCAGTACTTGACTTCCTTGATAAAAAATCATGCTAAGAAGTGTTATTACTGTCAGCACGTTGCCAACTAGTGTGGAAAGGCAGAGTAGTAAACATTTAACTAAATATGTACCACTTCTGAAGAGGCCTTGCTCAATTAACATTTTACTGCAGCGACCTCCAGGGCACACTGTCTTGCTAATTAAGTGTTTTCCTCTCCATCCCCTTTACTGAGAAAGATTGGTTTTATTCTGCCTCTTCTCATGGTCAAAGAGTAAGTGGATGAGTGGTAGAAAAGCAACAGCTTTGCAGAAGGTTTCTTTGGCTGACTCAGACCTTCCCTAGCAGCATCTTTTCCTCCTGATGCTCCATCCTCTTGTAGACAGTGCTGTGCCCAAGCCACATCAAGTGGGTTGTGCATCCACATCAGGAAAGATCCCAACACAACCGGTTGCCTCTGAGGACGGGTGGCCAGGAAATGACTCAACTGACCTACAAACTAAGAACGGGCACGTTGGGGAGGGTCAAAGGTCTATAGCAGTGGTGAGCAGCAGATGCCCACAAAGAGTATGAAGATGGAAAGCACACATGCTACTGCACAAGCACCTTAACAGCTACCAATCACTTGCATCTTGGGCACTGAGCAAAAAGTGCTTTCTGTGGAGCACTCCACCATGTTGTCTCCCCTCAAAGCCACATACACTTTCAGGACCTGTTGCAAACTACAACAAGGGGTTCCAGTGACAGAATTGGAGCTGATTGAGGCTCCCCTCTTGTTTGTTCTGAACATGACAGCTGCTACCTTCTCTATTATGTGTGGAGACCAAACGTGACTTTAGTCTTCACAGCCAAGAGGTGGGCCCAGTATCACAATAAAGATGACTTTGCTACCCAAAAACTGTGCAGAGAACCACTTTGTTAGAGAAATATCACTGCCACAGACCTTGTAGCTCTTAACCCTTAGCAACTCTTTAGGTGACAAAAAAGAGATTGAAGGAAAGACTGAAAGAAAAAGGTTTGCAACATGAAGGGCTCTTCCTAGCTTTTGAATTTGTACTTCTGCCACACTTCTGCTGCTCTACACATGCTTGTAGGGTGAGCCTTACAATCACCTGAAGGAAGACAATGCAACATCTCTCTGAGCCAAGAGGTCAACAGTACAAATCCCAGCTGAGCAACCTACTCAATGAATCTTAAAACAGAAGAGACCCTCCAGGTCAGCATGTCCCTTCCCAAGGAGGAAGGTAGCACAGAAATGCCCCTTCACATACCTACTGTCATTGCCTACTCTCATTTTAATGCTATCCAAGCAGCAGACCTTGTTCTTAATTTCTTAAAAGACTATTCCAGCGTAACTCATCCCAGCAGTGATTTATTATCACTGCAGAATGGACAATGACACTGATATTTCCACAGAAGTCTAAGATTGCTTGAGTGCCTTTCTTATTAATTTCTCTTAGCATTTTTTTACTGTGGTGCTACCCCCAAAAAAACCCCAGATTGCACCTCATGTGCTAAATGCTACAACTGACTTTATCTCCTTACAAGCTACTGCTCGCAGGTCTGGCATGGCTCTCTTGGTACTTCAAATGCATCCTCTCTGAAAGATTTCACAGGCACCTCTTTCTTTCCCAGTCAAGACCTGAAAACAGACATCTCCTTACCTATGAACCAGTAAATCCCCTTCTGGATGTCTTATGAAGAAAGAAGGAAAATGTATTAGTCTGTAGACCTATAAGCCAAAAACGCCCATATTTTATTCCTGTCTGAGATCATCTCAGGAAAACTGATCCACTTCTCTGTGAGCTGGCTACTGCATCCATATAACAGTGATGATAAACACTGGCCTGTTGCTCTAGAGTGGCATGAAGGTTTAATTAATTCATGTTTGCAGAGTGACTGAGATATTTGGATGAAAGGTGCTAACCACGGGAAAATTATTACCATTATTTATTCTTATAGGAGCAGATCACAGCTTCATTAACTCTACTTGAAGACATATGTTCTACACTAGGTGTAGGCAAACCTTTCTCCTGCAATGCCCAGATCCTGTACATGCTCAGCACAGTCTGAAACACTGAAACAGAAACCAGGTAGAAAACACATGGTGACCTCAGTTAGGATCAGCTGTCCCAGTAGAAGGAGCATGGCCTAATGCAGAATGGCAAGACCACATTTGAACTACAGATGTAATTCAGATCTTTAGGGAGAGGAATGCAAGAGACATAACCAGGTGGAAGGAGAAAGCTGTCATCATGCTATTGAAGAGAAAATGTGAAGCATGAAAGGGTGGAGGCTGCCCTACTGTCACAAACAGACAGAGCTGGGCACTCCCACACCAGTTCCTGCTCAGCATGGAACTTGCATGGCATTGAGAAATGAGCACATTTGTTTTCAGTTTGCTTTTGTGTGGTTCCACTGACAGGAGAAGACCCCCAAAGAGTGAAAGAGGGAGCAGATAAAAAACTGGGAGCAGAAATGTAACTCTCAGCCTGGACACCATTTGCTAGCAAAACATGTCTCCACCTGGCTTTTTGTACCCTCTGTCAAGATGCCACAAGAACAACGTGAAAAGAGCAGAATCAGATGCACAGAATGGTTGAGGTTAGAAGGGACTTCTGGAGGTCAACTGGTTATCTGCTCAAGCAGGGCTGCCTACAGCAGGTTGTCCAGGACAATGTTCATACAGCTTCTGAATAACTCCAAGGATGGAGACTCCACCACCTCTTTGGGCAGCCTGTGCCAGTGTTCAGTCACCTTCATAGTAGAAAAGTCTTTTCAGCCTAGATGGACCTCTGGCCTTATGCAAGATGGCAGTCCTTTCCCCCCCATCGCAGTGTTTCCACCATCACCTGCCACACGAGCCTACTGTGTAGCCCATCTTCATGTCTTCTACAGCACAGAGGGTTGGAGTGTACCCTGTCTTGGGCAAACCATCAGCCTGTGCTGCAGGACCCCAAACTCTGCTGCTATCTATTTATTAAAACCAACACATGACCATAAGAGAGCACCCTCAGCAAGTTTGCTGATGACACCAAGCTAGGCGGTGCAGTCAATAAGCCAGAGGGACGGGATGCCATCCAGAGGGACCTGGACAAGCTGGAGAAGTGGGCCCAAGTGAACCTCATGAGGTTCAACAAGGCCGAGTGCAGGGTTCTGCACCTGGGCCGGGGCAAGCAGAAACATCAATACAGGCTGGGGGAGGACCTGCTAGAGAGCAGCCCTGTGGAAAAAGACCTGGGGTGCTAGTGGATCCAAAGCTGGACATGAGCCACCAATGTGCAACTGCAGCCCAGAGGGTCAACTGCATCCTGGGCTGTACCAAAAGAAGTGTGGCCATCAGATCAAGAGAGGCGATTCTGCCCCTCTCCTCTGCCCTGGTGAGACCTCACCTGGAATACTGTGTCCAGCTCTGGAGCCCCCATCACAAGAAAGACATGGACCTGCTGGAGCATGTCCAGAGCAGGGCCACAAAAATGATCCAAGGGCTGGAGCACCTCTTTTATGAAGAAAGGCTGAGGGAGTTGGGGTTGTTCAGCCTGAAGAAGAGAAGGCTCTGGGGGGACCTCATAGCAGCCTTCCAGTACCTGAAGGGGGCCTACAGAAAGGCTGGGGAGGGGCTTTTTACAAGAGCACTTAGTGATAGGACCAGGGGTAATGGTTTGAAACTGCAGGAGGAGAGATTTAGGTTAGAGATAAGAAGGAAATTCTTTAGTGTGAGGGTGGTGAGAGACTGGAACAGGTTGCCCAGAGAAGTTGTGGAGGCTCCATCCCTGGGGGCATTCAAGCTCAGATTGGATGAGGCTCTGAGCACCCTGGTCTAGTGGGAGGTTTCCCTGCCCATGCAGGAGAGTTGGAACTCGATGATCTTTAAGGTCCCTTCCAACTCTAACCATTCTATGATTCTATGATAAGAGGTAGCAAATGAGAAGATTTTTGAGGAAGGCAAAGCCCACTCAGGTCTTTGACAAGTACTTAAATTTCAGAGTCAATGAACCAAAGCTACTTTTCATTATGACATAGGGAAGGATAAACACCATTGCATTAGTCAGCTCCCGGCAGTCAGCTTTTGAAGGACATTGAGTGGGTGGCAGAGGAAACCTGAAAGCAGAGGAAAAAACCAGAGTCTGCAGCTTGGCATTATTTGGAGCTAGTCTTCTGGCATGCAGCTCTACTCCTGCTGTTGTCTGGAGGCCTCTTCCTGATAAATCATACCATCATGCCACACTGCCACTCCCCAGGCTCATCGAATGCAGACCAGCAACGTCCAGCTTTACTTCTCTCCACTGAACATCTCCCAGATGCTTATCCATATTTTATTAAGAGTAAGGCACGAAATAAAACTGGATTATGAATGCATCCATTTGCAGAAGTAAACATGGGACATAACCCCTTCTGCACTGAAAGGGAGATCAGATCTTTGCACTAGCTGACACTACTTCTTCAACTTTTTCAGGGGGCTGATGTTTTTTTCCACAGGACAGAACTGAACATCCATCACACCATGCAGTTTGTCAGAAGTGCTGGAAAGGAAGCCAGAGCACACCTTCCTAGGTGTTCTAGGAACAAGGGAGTTCTGTGGTCATGAGCCTGACTCTTGTTCATCTAAATTAAATGTAATTCTGGCTGGTAAATCATTACCACTATTCTGAGGTAGAGAGAGATCTCCCCAGCTAAAATCCTGCAGGGCTAGAGAAACTGCTCCTGCTCAAGTCAAATAACCTGCAGAGTAGAGAAGGACAAAAGCTTCAGAATTGCAATTCCCTTCCATATTCAGTATGGACAGTGGGTATTATATGTCCATATGTTTGTCCACTAGAGCACAAACTTCTCCAATACCATCTTTGTCTGGTAGCCATCTCCCAGTGGGGCTTGAAGCTTGATGGTGGAAAACCAACAAGCAAATAATGATCCATGCATTTGATGTTGGTATAATGGGTTTGCATGGCAAGGTTTTGGTAGGGGGAGGGGCTATAGAAGTGGCTTCTGTGAGAAGCTGCTAGAAGCTTCCCCTATGTCCAACAGAGCCAAAGACAGTCATCTCCAAGATAGACCTGCCATTGGCCAAGGCTGAGCACATCAGTGACAGTGGTAGCACCTCTGGGACAATGTATTTAAGAAGGGGAACGTTTGCTTTGCAATGGCAGTTGCAGCTTCAGAAAGGAGTGAGAATATGTGAAAGAAACAACTCTGCAGACATCAAGGTCAGTGAAGAGAGTGGGGCAGGAAGTGCTCCAGGCACTGGAGCAGAGTCCCCTGCAGCCCATGGTGAAGACCATGGTGAGGCAGGCTGTCCCTCTGGAGCCCGTGGTGGTCCATGGTGGAGCAGATACTCACCTGTGGAGGACCCCACGCCAGAGCAAGTGGATGCCTGAAGGAGGCTGTGACCTCATGGGAAGCCCATGCTGGAGCAGGATTGCTGGCAGGATTTGTGACCCCATGGAAGGTACCCACACCAGAGCAGTCTGTTCCTCAAGGGCTGCACCCTGTGGAAAGGGACTGACATGGGAACAGTGTGTAGAGAACTGCAGCCCGTGGGAAGGACTCACACTGAAGAAGTTCATGGGGAACTGTCTCCCATGGGAGAGACCCCATGCTGGAGCAAGGGAAAAGTATGAAGAGTCATCCCCCTGAGGAGGAATGAACAGCAGAGACAACATGTGATAAACTGACTACAACCTCCAATCCCCATCCCCCTGCTCTGCTGGCATGGAGGAGGTGGAGAAATTGTGAGTGAAGCTGAGCCTGGGAAGAAGGGAGAGGATGGGAGAAGGTGCTTTAAGATTCAGTTTTCTATTTCTCATTATCCTACTCTGATTTGATTGGTAATAAATTAAATTCATCTTGGCCACATCAAGCCTGTTTTGCCTATGACAGTAATTGGTCAATGATCTCTCCCTGTCCTTATCTTGACCCATGAGCCTTTCATTATTTTTTCTGTCCCCTGTCCAGTTGAGGAGGAGAGTGATAGAAAGGGTTGGTGAGCACCTGGTGTCCAGCCAGGGTCAACCCACCACAGTTGGTATCCACTCCAGTACCTTTATGGATTGTGCTTAATGCAACGTAAAGTGCTGTAGAACATTAAATTTCCATCTTGAGAATGGACAACCCTGCAGGACCAAAGCTATTGCTGCTGCCTGCTGAAAGGGATGTGCCGGAGCCAGTTTATCCTTGCTGAATTCCTCAGGGACACACAGACTATCAGCTTCTCAAACCAGGTCCCTCAGAGGGGGCCTGCAACTGACACAGGAAGGTGAGCTTTGCTGCTAATACACTGGATCCAAAGAAGAAATATTGAATTCAATACCTCAATACTTACAGATCTGAAACAAAAATCGACAAGTTGAGGATTCTGCTGCCACAAGAGAAGTAACACAGTAACATTAAACAAAGGTTTATTTTTCTGTATCAATATTAAAGCACTTAAAATCTATCAAGAAATGCTTACAATCACTTAGGCAGACAGCATCACCACCCCATCTATATTGGTGTACGTGTATGTGTTTAGCCCTAAACCTCACCCATAGATGAAGAAGTTCAGCACGGTTGCTGAAGCTCTACACTTTGACCAGTAGCCTGAGCAGCAGAAAAAGTTTTCAGTCTTCCACTTGTCTCTTTGGGGTACTTTCCTCTCCAAGAAACACCACTTCCAACACCCGTTTCATTATTGACTATTTTACTAAAGAGAAAGACCTAATGGAGTTCTAACTATGTAAAAGCAATGCCTTCTGGTTTGCCTTTAGCAGCTGTAAGCTCTGCTTAAATGTGCACTGCAAACAAAAAAGCTTCAGCTTCAACTTCCAGCCTCTGTTACCACCATCCAGGGCCAGTGAGTGCAGCCATTCCACATCAGACTCTGCCCAAAGCCTTTTCAGAAATTCATAGAATCAAAGAATGGTTTGGGTTGGAAGGGACCTTTAAAGGTCATCTAGTCCAACCCCCTGCAGTGAGCAGGGACACCTTCAACTAAATCAGGTTGTTCAGAGCCCTATCCAACTTAACCTGGAGTGTTTCCAGGGATGGGGGCATTTACCACTACCATTACTTCTCTGGGCAACCTGAGCCAGGGTTTCACCACCCTCACTGTAAAAAAATTTCTTCCTCATATCTAGTCTGAATCTCCCCTCTTTTAGTTTAAAAACATTACTCCTTTTCTTATAAAATTCTTCCCTTAAAAGAAGGTATCTTTCCACAAACAACAACAAAGGAGGTGGTGGATTCACCATCCCTGGAAGTATTTAAAAGAAATCTAGATTTAGTGCTTAGGGACATGATTTAAACACTGAACGGGTAGATTAGGTCATGGTAGGTGGATTTAGGTTATGGTTGGGCTTGATGATCTTCAAGGTCCTGTCCAACCAAGATGATTCTATGATTCTATGAACATGAGATGAGCAACCATTGGAGGCTGCCAGGGTGGCTACCAGATAGCATAACACTTTGCAACAAAAACTGCAGGAATGACAGGGAAAAGTAGAAGTTCTAATCTTCTAACATCTGGGTCTGAAAATCAAAATATATTTCCAAACCTCACTTTCCAGTGCACCTCACAATTGTGAGGAAGGCAGTAATTATCCCAAATTTTCTGAGGAAATTGTAGCAGAGAGAATTAAAGGCTCTGACTCACACAGACTGCAGCAAACAGTGGCAGGAGCATACACTGTTTTACCCCAGCAATTGCTTTCCCACCGGTGTCCGTTACAACCAAGGCTGATGGGCGGTGCCAGTCACTGCCAAAAATATTCATAAAAACTCCCTTTTGTTGATGCTTTCAGATTAACACCCAAACTATAGCCCCCTGCTCACTTGGGACTGAGCAACCTCCAGAGCTGAGCTGGACACCTGCAGCCAAACCATGTATAAAACATGGCAAAACTTCTCAAAGGTCAGTCCGAGCTCAAAACGATGTGTGTGGAGCCATGTAATTAAATACAAAGTCTGGCAGTGACCAGCACACCATGTTTCCAGGCTCCTCCAAGGGTTTGCAGGTCTGTCCAAACATAAACTTCAAGACTATGAAAGTGCTCACCATGAATTCTCCAACTGCCAGAACAAAAGCAAACTTGCAAGTCTCCACAGCTGCGGAAGCAGAGATGTTTGACACAGCCAAGTAAACAAATTTGGCTTGAAATACCTGAAGGTATTAACCACGTTCTCAGCTACCATAAAAACTGGCCTGATGGGAAAAGGAGAGAAAAAGGACTGAGGGCAAGGAGATAGTAGATATTTTAGGGTTTATTTGTATCTCTCTGGAATTGCCTGTACAAATAGGCTGACTTCTGCTATGCTGGTCATAAGCACAGGCTGGGAGGATGACTCAGCTCATGCACCAGCCAGATGATCAGTCAGAAATCCTGCCAGGATCTGCAGGACTAGAAGCAGGAGCTTTAACACAGTGTTCCAGGTAATTGCACCCTAAAGAAAATTCACCAAAAGAAGTATGACAAACCAAGAAAAAAAAATAAATATATATATAATATAAGTAGATGCTCACAGCAATGCTCTGTAATGTCAATTTTAGGAACTGATTCTCAACATCTTTCATATTTTAATGGAGATAACAACCAACTGTATGTTCATGATTAAAGAACTGTTAGGGAAGGAAGAACATATACCCACAGACACACTCCAGCAGTTCTCAGTGACAATCATGTTGACCCTTGAACCATGTGATGGCTCTTGTCACCTTCTCCCACCTTTGAGACCAGACCTGCAAAAGGCACCTCCTCTGTGGGGAACACTTCCTGATAGTGAAAGTGAGACTGAGGTACATTATGTTGCTACAGATAATTTATTTCCTCATAAATGGGTCAAATTAACCCTAATTTATGGAACTGAAGTTCCAATTCAAACTCCTTCAGAAGTCCAAGAAAACAAATTCATTCTTATCAAACAACCTTAAACAACTCACCAAAAAATGTTATTGTTCTGTCAAACAACCTGATATGTTAAATTAGAAAAGAGTGTTGATCCTTTATATCACAATATTTTCAGAACTTGACAAAATTATGACTACCAAAGATCTGAGCAAAAG
Source organism: Hemiprocne comata (assembly GCA_020745705.1). Taxonomy (NCBI): domain Eukaryota; kingdom Metazoa; phylum Chordata; class Aves; order Apodiformes; family Apodidae; genus Hemiprocne; species Hemiprocne comata. The sequence continues at coordinate 162,956,978 of CM036587.1, forward strand.
AACTAGGGCTCTGCAGCTTCCCAAAATAAATCTGTGCCTTCAGAGAAGCAGCAATGGCTTACTATAAGAAATACATCTCTTTGCTTATCGGTACTGCTGATAGTCATCATTTCCAGAGGTTTGGCTGGACTAAAATATCTATCTGGAGTTGGTGTTATTATCTTCAATACCATGCAGAGAACATCAACGCATGCTGAAGAGCACTTTTGTCTCATAAAAGGACATACGCAGATTTCCACTGTTAAAGATGTTGCAACTATTTTTTGTATTTAGCCCCCATCCAGAGATCACTGATTTTGCAACACATTACTGAGAAGGCAAAACTGTTATTCAAAGAGTACCAAAATTACTCTTAATGCAAGCACCTCTCCTACGAGGACAGGCTGAGAGAGTTGGAGTTGTTCAGCCTGCAGAAGAGAAGGCTTTGGGGAGACCTCATAGTGGCCTTCCAGTACCTGAAGAGGCTACAGGAAAGCTGGGGAGGGAATTTTTACCAGGGATTGTAGTGAGAGGACAAGGGGTAATGGATTGAAACTGGAAGAGGGGAGATTAAGGTTAGACATTAGGAGGAAATTATTCAGTGTGAGGCTGGTGAGACACTGGAACAGGTTGCCTGGAAAAGTTGTGGAAGCCCCAGCCCTTGAAGTGTGTAAGGCCAGGTTGGATGGGGCTCTGAGCAACCTGATCTAGTGGGAGGTGTCCCTGCCCACGGCAGGGGGATTGGAACTAGATGTTCTTTAAGGTCCCTTCCAACTCAAACTATTCTATGATTCTATGATGATTCTCTGGAAAGTCTTTCATTTTTATAAATAGCCGTTAACTTTCTTAAAATTCAGGCACTCTAATTAGTAAAAGAAACTATTGTCTGTTCTTAACAAGACATTTATCTTCCCATGTCTAGCAAGTTATTTCTTAAAGTTCCTCACTTTGTATTAACAGTTTTATACTTAAGCTGTACCCCAAAATAGTAACCAATTATTTCATCAAACACTCTTATGATACTGGTGCATAAATTATTTGCTTATCCAATAATACCATAAGGATGTTACTAAATTCAACCTTACATTCAGAAGAGATTTCCAAATATTTTGCATCTCAAAAGTAGCTTACACCAAAGTAAACTTCTGAAGGTTGAAGGAATCACCCGGCTTTTGCAAAAGGATGTGACCCAGACACCATCCACATCCTGCAGAAGGCGACGCTGAACCACAAAGACACTTCTGGAATGAAATAATCACCCTTACAAGATGAAATTCAGTGGGGATATTTGCAGAATGGCTTGTGCAGTTTTAAACTGAGCTCTTTGTGAGAAACAAGCAATCACTGCCAGTATTTAGGACCGTGACTTCAATGGACAATCAAGTTATATCACTGAGCTGATGTAACTAATAGCATGTGTGCTCTTAGCTACCAGAAACCACGATAAATTAGACTTGCTTACACCCATGTGAAAGATTTAGGGCCACTAAGATGATTAGGGGACTGAAGCATCTGCCTTATGAGGAAAGGCTGAGAGAGCTGGGGCTGTTTAGCTTAGAGAAAAGGAGGCTGAGGGGGGATCTCATCCATGTTTATAAATATCTAAAGGGTGTGTCAGGAGGATGGGGCCAGACTCATCTCAGTGGTGTCCAGTGACAGAACAAGGGGCAATGGACATAAATTGGTACACAGGATGTTTAACCTGAATGTGAGAAAATACTTCTTTACTCTGAGGGTAACAGAGCACTGGGACAAGCTGCCCAGGGAGGCTGTGGAGTCTCCATACCTAGAGACATTCAAAACCTGCTTGGATGTATTCCTCTGTGATCTGCTCCAGGATCCTGCTCTAGCAGGGGGGTTGGACTAGATGATCTCCAGAGGTCCCTTCCAACCCTGACCATTCTGTGATTCTGTGTGATTGTATGATTTAGGTGAGTGTGTTTTATCTCACATTTGCATCAGGTTCAGGGGACAAACTACAGTCTTGCTAATAAATGGCAATTTGTTAAATCGACGTGGCTTTCCTGTGCTTTAAAGCCTTTGGAGCACACGGAGGAGAAAAAAAAACAACAAACAAAACAAAAAGCCCCCAAATATATTTTTTTTATCTCATCAAAGAACATATTAATTCCTTTTGTTCACCTAGGTCTTCTAGGTCAGAAGTCAATTTTCTTGAGGCAGAGATCACACCTCTACAAGGATTTGTATTGCAGAGAAGGTAACTAACCACCTTGTGAATGTTTTTTCCCCCCAACAAAACTCCCAAATCCTACCTTTGTTCACCACGCTTGAAACTCATCGTTAATAAAAAGCCCTCCATGAGACACATGGTGAGCAATGCAAAGTTGTTTCATTCACCTTTCAAAATATAAAATGAAGTCATATCTACTACTTCAGTTTTGCTATAATATTCCAAATGCCTCACACAGTGCACAGATGTTGTGCATGTGTTGCTTTGTCATCTGAATTTTTTAATAATAAGGTAAAAGTTGGCATATTCCTGGTTGACAGAGGTAGGGGTTTCCCCAAGTATTTCTTAAACTGACTTGACATTTCATATAATTAAATCAGCAGCTAGAGAGTAAGCATTTGAGCTATCATATTATCCAAGCTTCACATAGATGAAAACAATTGCACTATCTCCCAAATCAGAGAAAGACAAAACCGGAGTGGTTAAAACCTAGTATTAGAAGTATAAATGGCTATAATTTTATTAATCATTTTTGCACCAGTGCTGGGAATGAATTGCTCCCTAACGTTTCATCATGCCAAGCACTGCACAAAACATGCATGATTAAATGCTTCCTCCTCAGAAGAGCTCACACTGGATGTTACTTTGTTCAAGCAAGTATATGAACTTGCCATGCGTGTAATTAAATCTCCTCTATCAGAGGGGCCTGATCCTGCAGACATACATCTGTTAACAGTTCCTCTAAGAACTACAAGCTAGCTTGTGTGTGAACTAGGACTGGAGCCCCAACACAAAGAGATGTGGTTAAAGGCAGGGATTCAATAATATGGTCTGTGTTCCTTTTAAGCAGCCAGGCCTACCTTTCTTTAGCCCATCTATGAAACCTGTTTTCTCAGAGTAGACATTATACTCCCACCATGTTGCTGTTCTTGAGAGAGGACATATAGAATCACAGAATGGTTTGGGTTGGAAGGGACCTTAAAGATCGTCCAGTTCCAACCCACTGCCATGGGCAGGGACACCTCCCACTAGACCAGGGTGCTCAGAGACCCATCCAACTTGGCCTTACACACTGCCAGGGATGGGGCACCCACAACTTCTCTGGGCAGACTGTGCCAGTGTCTCACCACGCTCACAGGAAATAATTTATTCCTGGTATCTCATCTAAACCTCACCTCTTCCAGTTCAAAACCACTATCTCTTGTACTGTTGCTATGTGCTCTAGTAAAAAGTCCCTCTCCAGTTTTCTTTCTCTATTTTGTGCACATTTAAATCATTCCAGTCCCTCTAAGCAAAGAACCAACCCTAACAGCTGATATACACAGTATGTGCATTACATATATTTCTTTGAATGCCTCTTGAATGTGCAGAAATTGCAAGCAACAGAGATTTTTTTTCTCCCCCAGTGCTGGAAATAAACAAAACCTTCAAAACTGAGCTGTTCTTTAGAGGTATTGTATTTTTTTTTGCATGTTGCTGTGATTAGTGTCTAGGCATTTATTGTATTGCTAAAGCACAGGGAAGAAGACTGGGCAACTTCAGTGACTTCTTTCAGGGCTCCAAGGGCAAGGACTTAATTTTATTGCTGTAATTGGCAGCACTGATGCAAACTGTGAGGAGGTTCCTATACTGAACTAGTGCCACTTTTCTTACCACCCCTCTTTCTTTCCCTACAAAATGTGATAAATGGCTCTGATCCATCATCTTTTCACTATTTTCAGACCTGGCTGAATGTCTCACTGCTCTGAATGGTCTAATTATCATAACCATCAAAAAAATGCTGACGGGCAGATGAGACCTGAACGTGGTATCTTCTCCACTGAAGAGACACAAACCTGTCAGATGTGGACTAAAGGTTTGCAGCCACGTTAGGACAGCATGTCCAAGCTAAACAACCCTGCCCATAGTAGCTTAGGAGCTACTAAACTAAATGCAACCATCCTAAACAGGCAGCTGAGCAGGTGGTTCACAGGGTCTCATTTCCCATTGGAAGAACATATCAAATTAGCCTCTCCAATGGCTGAAGAAATGTGAAAATGAGAGCCAAGAGCTCTACACTCTGCAGTTTCTTAGAGAAACCCTCCAGCAAAGTGCATAAAGTGACTTGATATTGCTTCCTGTAAAGCCACTCACATACCTGTTTTCTTCTCTCCAGGGGAATAGATGCATTTGCAACACAGTGCCTTGCTTTGGTCAAGTGCTTAACACTTGTGGGTTTTTTTAATATTTAATAAATGTTGCTGAGCACATTTATAACCAACATAAATAGTCTTTAAAAAATAACCCACCCCCCTAACCCATTTCCCTCTCCTTTTGCCATGGAGCAACACTGCAGGTGATGGAAGGGGAAATTCATCTTAAATATCCCTTTACTGCAGCTACCCTTGAAAAGAAGAAAGATTTATTTTCAGGACATGGGTATCAGTTATACCAGGGGAAAAAAACAGTAATTCCCTCCAAAGGGATTCAGCTAAATCCACTCTGTGGTTCTGGAAACACCTGATGAAACTGATCCCACATGTTACATTCCCAGACTTTGCTTTAACAAACCTTAATATCACAATGGCACACCTTAAGCATCAGCAAAATCTTTTTTGTATTTGCCTTTCCAAAAGACAGCACTATCCATCCTACTCTGTTTTCACAGCCTGTCCCTGTGTGGTAGGAAAATGCCACTTCTAAGTGTAAGTCTTTGCTGAGAATATAAAGCAATGAATAAATACAGAATCACACAGAATCACAGAATCCTAGGGGTTGGAAGGGGCCTTGAAAGATCATCCAATCCAACCCCCCTGCCAGGCAGGGTCACCTAGAGCACATCACACAGGAACTTGTCCAGGCGGGTTTTGAATGTCTCCAGTGAAGGAGACTCCACAACCTCTCTGGGCAGCCTGTTCCAGGGCTCTGTCACTCTCACAGTAAAGAAGTTTTTTTCTCACGTTTACATGGAACCTCCTATGCTCCAGTTTGCACCCGTTGACCCTTGTCCTATCACTGGATGCCACTGAAAACAGCCTGACTCCATCATCCTGACACTCCCCCTTCACATATTTGTAAACTTTTATGAGGTCACCCCTCAGTCTCCTCTTCTCCAAGCTAAAGAGACCCAGCTCCCTCAGCCTTTCCTCAGAAGGGAGATGTTCCACTCCCTTCATCATCTTGGTGGCTCTGCACTGGACTCTTTCAAGCAGTTCCCTGTCCTTCTTGAACTGTGGGGCCCAGAACTGGACACAATATTCCAGATGTGACCTCACCAATGCAGAATAGAGGGGGAGGAGAACCTCTCTTGACCTACTAACCACACCCTTTCTAATGCACCCCAGGATGCCATTGGCCTTCTTGGCCACGAGGGCACATTGCTGGCTCATGGTCATCCTCCTGTCCACCAGGACCCCCAGGTCCCTTTCTCCTACACTGCTCTCCAGCAGGTCAGCTCCCAACCTGTACTGGTACATGGGATTGTTCTTCCCCAGCTGCAAGACTCCACACTTGCCCTTGTTGACTTTCATCAGGTTTCCCCCTGCCCAACCCTCCAGCCTGTCCAGGTCTCACTGAATGGCAGCACAGCCTTCTGGTGTGTCACCCACTCCTCCCAGTTTAGTGTCATCAGCAAACTTGCTGAGGGTACACTCTGTTCCCTCATCCAGGTCATTGATGAAAATATTGAACAGTACTGGTCCCAGTACGACCCCTGAAGCTCAGCAGGGAAGGGATGATGGAGGCAGCTATAATCCCTGTTTTCCAAGGAATGAATACCAATCCCCTCCATTAGCTTTGGTCACTGGTGTTCACATAAATATTAAAAGTTTTCATTTTCTTATTTCCCACTTCATGGCAGTTGGGCCTTTGAGGATCCTACTTTTCCCCTTTCAAAACAACATCCACATTTCCCAGCTGAAGCAAGAAGGGTCCCAGAAAGCAAATACCTCTGTTTGGGGTTTTTATTTGTTTGTTTTAACCCTATAAAATAGGGGTACACAAGGTTTAATGCCTGAGAAATTATGTTTTTTCCATTGCTCTCACTGTATGTGAGACAAAAAATGGTAAAGGGAAGAGATGATGCACTGCAATGCTACCTTTCTTACCATGTCAGAAGTCCAACAGCAAGAGGTCCTGCTGTCTTTGTCTCTTTAAAAAAAAAATGAAGATTTCTCTGTTTTCCATCAAGATCCCCAGGCACAGTCATCCCTGTGCCATGCCACATACAACTACCACATTTATTCATCTTGCCATGGGATGTTCACTATCACTTCCTGCAGCACACAAGGCTAATTCAGGCTAATGTCACTAGAGTAAAAGGTTGAGTCCCAAGACCTTTCTGCAGTCCTGCTTTGTTAGGCCAACATTATGGAGAAGTAACATGGGGAGGATCAGAGCAAGAAACAGTTATTATGAAGGAACCAAACTTAAAGGAAAGATTGGGAGCATTTGGGAGAGCTGAGATCTGAATTAATCTCCCTGGAGAAGTAATTGAAGGCTGCTGCTGAGGAACATGTAGAAGTGTGATGGACAGCTTCAGTGGGGATGGACTGCAGGACTGCTCCTGGCCATGAAGGTGCCTTAGCTTGAATAACACCAGACTCCTGCACTCATCCCATCACCTGATGTCACATCCATGTTGTCAGGCTTCATTTCAGGTCTCTTTAGAAAAACATGGTAAAGGAAAGAGCTTAGGTTCCCATCAACATCTGGTGTCTTTTGGCAACTGCATGCAACTCTCAGTACCTTGCCAGGAACCCACAGGATGCATCATGTTTTATGAAACACTCAGGCTTTAAACACCTTTAAAATGTGGAATGCCTCGATTCCACCACTGACAGATTTAGTGGCTACTAAAAATAGTGTATGTTCATATAGATACTAAACCAATATCAACAACTGTGATCCCTGTGCAGCACTGAGGGAGCCACCTACCCTCTTGGCAAGTCTGTGGCTCTCAAAGATCCCAAGGTAGAGCTGGAGATGCTGCTTCCATCAGGAAACAGGCAGATTAGCTGTAAAAACCTGGTAGCACTGCCAGAGATGAGCTCATGTACTAATCTTCTTTAGTGAGGTGTGGTGACCTCCCCAGGCCAAGGGGAAACTTGTTCCACGCTACTGCTGAGATAAGGGCCAAAGGATGCTCAGAAAAACATCAAGGGAAAAAATCCAAAACAAGCAAACAAAAAAAAAAGGTGGGGACTGAGTTTTTGAACTAATTAATTCTTTATTTATAAAGAGAAACAAAGAAAAAGGTAAATTGTGAAATGTTTGCAAGGAACACTTGTAGAGCAGTCTGGGAAAAGTGCTACTCATACCTCAACAGTGGACAAAGACTTTCTCAACATAAACACCATCAAGTGTTCAATGGTTTGGAAAGCAGGAAAATCAGCAATTGCTACAAACTGGTAGGAAGCTCAGGACACACCTGTGAATGCTTCATCATCCACATTCAAGAAGAAAAAAAAAGTCCAACAAATGAATTTCCAACCCTAGAGACCAGCTCTTCTTTATGGCATAAGTAAAGCAGTGAATGGTCAGTCATGCCCTCCCTGAAAGACTTCTGGAGAAACAGAAGGTGCACGAAGCCCTGGGTAGTGTAGATGCAACTCAGACATTAAAAAGCCATTAGAAATGGATAATGAAATTAAGAAGGGGAAAGCTAATAGGAACCACTGGGTGGAGGGAGCCCTGCTGGTGCTCAGCAGTGCGGCCAGCTGAGCACCGACAAAGAACAAATTGAGTGTTAGGAGGAGGGAAATAAAGCAAGTGCCACGGCTCTGCTTGGCAGGAAAAGTGTAATAGATTCTGTCTCAGAGATGTATCAGCATCTGTGGCTTTTAAATCATGGAGGAAGGCAGAGGGGAGCAAAGCTTTTAGCACTCAAAGCAAAATCTGTGACGAGACCTTTATGATGATGAAACGCACTCGGGAGCAGCGAAATTAACAAGAGGCAAAATGTCCAGCAGGAGACTGGACACCCCCAGTCATTCCACTGTCCTCTACCAGCCTTGAGATCCCAAAGAAGAATAAGGTAGGTTTTTTTCCTCCTTCCCCGTTGCCCAGTCTGACAGCTTGAAAACACATAAATATTTCTTTGCAAATTTCATAATCACAGCAAGATCCTTAATATGCTTCAAAATTACAAATGAAAGGGTAATGTGTAACGTGAAGTACCAACACCATTTGGGAAAGAAGCACCACTTCAGTTTTTGCCTAGAATGGTGAGAGAGGCAGTGTCAGGGCTGAGGCAAGACCTTGGACATCCAAGTCTCAGCTTGGACATAAGGACAAATCAAGCTTCTGCATTGTCAAACACCTCCTCTTCTCTCTCTTTGGAGAAAAACATGGAGACCTTCTTATTGAAAAACAGGGAGACTTCTTACAGGCCCTAAATGTTTTCAAATAAGCCACAGACCTAAACAGAACACTGTGGAGATACATAAAAGCATCTGACTAAAGAATCCTCTATTCAAAATAATTTATCTTCAGTGATAGTTCACTCTGCTGCTTAAACTGAATTTTATCTCCACATCAGATGGCAGCTGAACCATCTCGTCCTCCCCCCGTTGTCCACACAAAGAACAAATCATTCACATTCATTTTTGCATCTTTTTCTGCACCAGCATTAACCTAAGAAAATAAACACTTCTGTTCTCACTTGCATATCACTAGGCTGGTTAGAGGACAGCACCACTCTTGTAAAAATAGTGCACAATTATATCATCCACCTTTACAAGGGGAGAAAAAAAAACCCCAAACAAACTTTCATTTACCCTTTAAAATACCCTTGTGACAGTAAGAAAGTGGGGTTTGGGCTCAAAAATCTACACGTGTACCACTATACATGTTGGCAAAGTGCAGCCACCCCTGGCAAAAAGCTTAACCAGAGCTAAAAGTTCACATGGAGCTCTCTGTCAAAGGCTGATTGGGATCTTGAGAGTGAAATAATTAATGCAGACCAAACGGCACACATTTCTGCCTCTACAAGGCCAGGAAAGGTGAAACAGCAGTGTTTTCCAGTCTCAAGCAAGGTAGCTTGTGAGTAGAGAAAGGTGTTAAGAGCCTACAGTATTAATTAAGTTAATTGTTTGGGATTTAAGGCAGGACATCAAACACGCCTGCTATATTACAATCTATCTGTGTGTGCCTGCTCCAAAATCCCAGAGCAAAATTATGTCACTGCAGATGCAAGGACACGGGTTATGCTTTGCAGATTTCAATCAAGCAAAATTTGCCATTCAGCTGGGTCCTTTCTGCGCACAGGAAGAAGCTGACCTTGAAAAATCGCTATGAAAGCTTCAGAAGATGGTCAGTATTTGATCCTGCATAAAATGTAATCCCTGGGAACATCAGGAGATCATGTTTAAATGAGCACTTTGCTCTGTCCCACAATGGTCTTGTTTCCCTATTAGAAAAATAAGTTATTTAGTCTTGTCTCAGTTGTGGGAAACTCACTGGGCACAAAATATTTCTCCTCTGATCTTCCAGGGAGTTGCACTAACTCTGGGCAATGTTAGCACAGCTTGTCCAGGAAAGTTACTTTTACCCAAGTGTCACAGTTCAACTCAGGTTCAGCAATTCAAATAATGACAATAACCTCTCTATCCCCTTCCCCTCCCACCAAGATAGGAAAGGGGGAGAGAAGATAAGGAGAGAGGCTTCCTCATTGAAAAGTAAACTAGACAGCTTTAACGAAATACTAGTGATAAAAGAAAACATCTTTCTACAACTACCTGAAAGGAGGTTGTGAAGAGGTGGGGATTGATCTGTTCAATGAAGTTACAAGTGACCGGACAAGAGGAAATGGCCTCAAGTTGCACCAGGGGAGGTTTAGATTGGATGTTAGGAAGAATTTTTTTCACTGAAAGTGTTATCAAGCATTGGAACAGCCTGCCCAGGGCAGTGATGGAGTCACCATCCCTGGAGGGATTTAAGAGTCCTATAGATGTAGTACTCAGAGATATGGTTTAGTTAAAGACCTGTCAGTGTTACACTGATGGTTGGAATCACTGATCTTTAAGGTCTTTTCCAACCAAGGTGATTCTGTGATTCCATATACAAATATATACAAATATATACAAATATATATAGGAGTGTACAAAACCCCTATTGCCTCCCCACACCCCCAGCAACTCCCAGTGTACTCCCCTGAGCCAAGGCAGTACCAAAAAGGTCCTAGACTGCTTCTGGAGATAGCAGCAAGACAGACAGGAGCTGAGGGTGGAGATATGAAGATCAGGAATGCACAGGCCTGGGGACCAAAGGAGATGGATAGATGGAGTCCTCCCTGGACACCAGCCATGGATGGAAAAGAACTTTATTTCCATGATCTCTGAATTTATACTGAGAATGATGCATATGGAAGTGGAATATTCTGGCCAATTTTGCCATTTGTCTAGTCAGCTCCTCCTTCAGGGAGGGTTGTATCTACAACCCTTCTGATCCTTTGGTGTCCGGAGCAGCAGATCCAACAAGGGCAGCAAAGTGGCCTTGGTCTCTCAGCAGTAATTATAAACATTCAAGCATTATCAACCCACTAGCTGGGAAACTTGCTGTGAATTTCAGCAAGCATGCTGCTTAAAAGAGAGTTCACTGAAGAAAAGAAAATCAATAAAAAGAAAATCGGCTTCATCCTGGCTCAAACCAGGACACCAAGTGGGGCTGCAATTTTGCCTTGGTCTGTCCCTAATTACTGCAAAGAAATTAAAAAATGCAGACAAGCCAACCTGTTGCATCTCCATTTCTTCCATCTGGAGGATGACAGTCCCATTTCCTGACTGTCCTGTAGCTGTTCTATACCATGGGGTTGCCAAACCCATTCTCTCAATTTTTTTTTCCCTGCATCCCCATTTCTTTCCTTTCACACACACAGCATTAATGTGAAATCCTTTCTAAACCTCCCCATGGGTGCACCAGTAGGTCTCATAAACTTCCATAAGATAAATCTGTCATCAGGTTGCACAGGAGGTCACCTGAAGCCTGTTTCCCTATTCATTGATAAGCTCCCAATCAGACACTGTAATCACTTCAGTAAAAGATTGTATTTTTTGGCCTCTTTGCTACCATTCCTAAATTTATGCAATGCTATTTGCAGATATCCACTGACTTTTTATCCTGCCACCTCCTTGCCCTTCCAAAGCACCTTCCAGCAGAGAATTTAGAAAACTTTTCCCCAAACAAAACTTTTTCCCAAGGCAAGCATAGGAACAGGCTGCCCAGGGAGGTTGAGGGGTCCCCTTCTCTGGAGACAGATACTCAAAACCCACCCAGATGCAGTCCTGAGTAACGTGCTCTAGGGGATCCTGCTTTAGAAGGGGAGTTGGACTAGATGATCTCTAGAGGTCCCTTCCAACTCTGACAATTCTGTGTGATTCTGTGTGATTATGTAAGAGCTGAGCCAATGGGCCAGATCAGAAATTCATAGAAACATAGAATGGTTTGGGTTGGAAGGGATCTTAAAGATCCCTTTGCTTTGTGCAGCCTGGTCTAGTGTGAGGTGTCTCTGCTCATAGCTGGGGGGTTGGAACCTAATGATCTTTAAGGTCCCTTTCAACCTTAACCATTCAATGATTCTGATTCTATGATCATCTAGTTCCAACCCCATTGCTATGGACAGGGACAGCTCCTACTAGATCAGGTTGCTCCAAACCCCATCCAACCTGGCTTTGAACACTTCCAGGGACGTGACACCCAGAACTCCCCTAGGCAGCCTGTTCCAGTGTTTCACCACCCTCACACTAAAGAATTTCTCCTAACATCTCATCTAAATCTACCCTCTTTCATCTTAAAACTGTGCCCTCTTGTCCTCTCCCTCCCTGCCCTTGTCCAAAGCCCCTCCCCAGCTTTCCTGTAGCCCCTTCAGGTACTGGAAGGTGCTCTAAGGTCATCCCTGGAGCCTTCTCTTCTCCAGGCTGAACAAACCCAACTCAGCCTGCCTTCATAGAAGAGGTGCTCCAGCTCTCTGATCATCCTCATGGCCATCTTCTGGGCTTGCTTCAAGAGCTCCATGTCCTTCTTATGTTGGGGACTCTTAATATCTGCCTCCAGGACCTATGGAGAAGTTACAGAAATGGAGAGAGGACCTACACAGGAATGTTCCTTTAAAGCTTTCTGGTTTACAAGATTTTTTCAATACCTTGAAGCAGAAGGGGCTCATCTCCTTATCCTTACATGTTTTCCATTGTATCTGTGTATACTCTTTGGAGCCACAGAAACAGTTTTTGCCTCTTTCTGCTCAGATGAACTTTTCTCTGTGGTGATGTCTTCCCATAGCGAGTTTTGCATGTTGTTGGATAGCTTGAGGCTTCCATGAACAACTCTAGTTCAACCAACCAAAACAACTCCCTAACAGTTACATCCCAAAGCATAAAAAAAGCTATCCACATAATTATTTTTTTTCGACCATATGAATATAAAGCCTTATGTTTTAAGGAGCCTCAAGTGTTCAAGACAGGGGGAAAAACAAGAGGTCTACAAACATACTCAAGCATTTCCCTCTATTTCTCAAGCCTCCTTGCTCAGTTGTCTCCATTTCTCAGTGCCCAAAGCAGTAAGTTTTGGAAGCTATCTGCGAGCAGAGCAATCACAAGTTTGATATATATTTTAGCAAGGAATGGCAGCTGCATAGGAAAAACAGGCACAAACAACTAGTGAATAATCCCTGTCTTCTCCTGCTGGGCAAAGCAAAAGGTAAAGTAGTGTGAGAAGCTCTTCCCCTACAGCAGGTAAGCACCATCTCCCATTATGAGGTTGTCATATAAATGGAAAAGATGGTAAGCTGATATGTTGGCTGCTAGATCCACATTTGCAAGGAGCTTTGGAGCAAGGCAGAAGTCAGGGTGTTCCATAGAGCTGATTTAATTTGCTTCCTTGTACTCCCCATCCCCATATTACCACCTTCCTGATTGCAGCCACCCTTGACACACCCAAGATAGTTTGTTGGCCATGCATGAGGGCATTTTTGTAATGAAAAGTCACCAACCCCCTCCCCCACTGCTGCCCTTCTGCCAGCTGGGCTGACCCTCACCTTGACCTGACCACAACTATGCTGTCACCAAAAAATGAGCTAAAAATGCAAATTCCTGGTGTCTGCAGGTGTCAGTAGCGTTTTATCTTTTCTGACTTCAAAGCTGAGACTGAAACATCCTCTCTCTCAAAAAAAAAAAAAAAAAAAAAAAAAAAAAGCAGAGCATTTAGCCCACCAGAACATCCAAATGCAGAATTAGTTTCAGGTTTCCTCTGAAGCACTGATGATTGAAGACCAGTTATCATGTATATTAAAAAAAAGAAAATAAAAAAAAGAGAAAAAACAAAAGCTGAAGAACAGCTTCTGCATTAGATAACGATCTTATTTTTTTTTTTTAATGCAAGCTATTTTATTCAAACCTGGTGATGCTCCTTCCAGAAGACACAGACAATATCCTGATCTATTTTTTGATCTTCTAAATCTGGGGCCAGGCAGAGGAAGCCAAGCTGGAGCTGATGGGGAAGCGTTCCCATGCCACAGCCCAGTGACCACCACTGTAACCAGGAAACTCTGGTTGGGACCCAGGCTTGAGCAGTTCACCACACTATTTCTTGCCACTTGGCTCCTAAAGAGCCAAGCTCTGTACATGACTTTGCAGGCAAAGCCTTTCATCTGTGGCTACGTGCTTCTGCAAAGCTGTGGCAGAGATAAAACTGATCTTGGCCACTGGGGGTCATTAAAAGGCCTGGTAGAGCCTCCTCCCAGGAACTGAGATGTTTCTCATGCTGGAATATGACATCTTTGCTCCTTTAAGTGTTTGTCAGGACCTCTGGGTTATAGTCCATTAGGACCAGCTACCACTAAATCACCTTCATTTTCTGGCTCTCTATAGAGGCTTCCCCTCCTTTCCTGCATAACTTAGGAGATCTGATACAGTCACTGTTTAAAGGCAGATCAGCACCCAAAAAACATCTTGGGCAAATAAATATGCCTCTATAAAAAATGGAAGAAGAAATATAACCATGTACAGAGTCTCCTAACCCTTCTGCTGGTCTCCTGGCCACCTTCCTGTCCACAGTCTGGGCAGGGAGAGAAGCTCCCCATGGGAGCAGTGATAGCAATCTCCTCCTCCCCCTCTTCCATGTTGAAAGAGAAAGATTCACATGAAGATCCTTGGCTTATTGGAGGTAATGCAGTGAGCCATGGTTACAGCCCATTTCCTAGACTTAAAAACCACAAGTCAACTAGCTGGGCAACACATGTTTAGTGCAGAGTTTCACCAGAAACAATCATGACAACCTTGGTCAATAGGACTGCCTGTGGAGCACAGCAATGTGCATATCCTTCAGCAGGTAGACAAAGGAGAAAATCTACTGTGCTAAAAATGTGGCTTGCTCACGAGAATACTGATGACACACCTCCTTTTGGCAAGGGCTTCAAAGGATGGCAACAACATATTCCCATACATGGGTTAATGCAGGACAATCCACCTAAGCCTGCAAGTGATGGTCCTCATCTTAGGTGAGAAGATGGAATGGACTTTTGATAACCAACCAAAAAGAGTGCACGATTCAGCACAGCAAAGGGTTTGTGTTGGTGGTTGAGGAGAGCATCATCCATCCTTCCCGTGGAGATGTGGCCCAGAGCTGGAGACTCCAGGCAATCTCAGATTAATGGTTGGGTTTGAGCATGAAGCTGTTCTGCAGTCTGCACTGACAGGGACAAGGACATAAATATGTTTGTGACAAACCAGGGAAAGCATTTATACAACACTGTCAAACAATGTCATTGCTTTTGCTTTGGGAAACCTGGCCAAGAAAAGCAGCATGGGCAAGTGAGCAGAAAGGGACTGAGATAAGGAGGAAGAAAACAACTGAGAAAAAAATGAAATTAAGAAAAAAACGATTTTTTGAGGGTGAAAAAAAAAGCTGAGTTCGTGCTGCTCCTAAACCAATGGATATGGAGAGGGTGGGATTTATAGAAATAGTTAGGAAAGAAAGAGACAGAAAATACTGAGCTTTCCTCCTCGAAAGCAGGCTGGCTTTTGTTTTCAGCCAAGAGGAATTCACAGCTTTGCACTAGCAGCTGAGGTGAAAGCCCCTCACAGTCGGCAGGGAATCCCTTCTGCCTGACTCACCGCCACCCTGATGGCAAATGCAAAGGAGGAGAGAAGCTACAAGAAGTGCTCTCAAGGCTTTCTATTGCAGAGAGGCTCTGCCACTGTCTAGCGTGGTGCTGAAATCACAGAATCACAGAATCACCAAGGCTGGAAAAGGCCTTTAAGATCATCAAGTCCAGCCTATGACCAACACCACCACACCATCTAGACCATGGCACTAAGTGCCACATCCAGCCTTGCCTTGAACACATCCAGGGACGGTGCCTCCACCACTTCCCTGGGAAGTCTATGCCAATGCTGGCCTGCTCCTTGTCCCATCTTGGCTCAGCTTTGAAGAGGTCTCAGACATGCCTGGAAGAAGTAAAGCACAGCAGGCAAAAGTGTTGGACCAAAAAGCATCAAGCAGAGAACAACCAGGAACTAGAAACAAAGGGGTTGGAGAGCAATACCAAGACAGGCAGCCCTCATCTCACCAACTAGACAACATCAAAATTAATATAATATAATATAATATAATATAATATAATATAATATAATATAATATAATATAATATAATATAATATAATATAAGCTGGATTCTTACCAGTTCAAAACTGGGAGTATGCAGGAAAAACTGCAGCATTGACATAAGACACACTAACAACTAAATTAACACCCCTTATTTAGTTGTTGGGTTTGGGGGGGATGCCAGGCATCCCCCAAATCCAAAGCAGCCCAACTCCCTGATGTCCAGAAAGTTCAGTCTCCCAAGAGGAAACTTGTTTGCAACAGTGTTTTCTCAATAATCTTCCACATAAGCATGCATTTTTTCTCCCTGTTGGGATGTTAACAAAGCCTGGTTTCTTCTTCACTGATGAGAAATAAGTGTGAAAAGCCCATGAAGAAGAAAAAAAGCCACCTCTGTGAAAATACTGAAATTCTGTTACCAAATCCAAAATTAAAAAAAATATCAGTAGTCAGCAGTTTGTTTTAGCAGTAAGGTTATCAAAGGAGAGGTAGGAAAGAACAGTATGACTGAAACCTCCAAATTACATTTCAAAAGCATGCTTACACACACGTAGACATGTACTACACATCCATACCCCTCTAAGTATGTTCTGTAGTGCTATAGTTCTATAGTTCTATATAGTTTTAGTGATTTTTATTGTTATTAGATCCTGGCTTGGTATTAGCTATGCATTTTTCAAAGGCACAGCCATTGATCACAGAATCACAGAATCACAGAATCACAGAATCTTTGGGGTTGGAAGGGACCTCAAAAGATCATCTAGTCCAACCCCTCTGCCAGGCAGGGTCACCTAGAGCACATCACACAGGAACTTGTCCAGGCGGGTTTTGAATGTCTCCAGTGAAGGAGACTCCACAACCTCTCTGGGCAGCCTGTTCCAGGGCTCTGTCACTCTCACAGTAAAGAAGTTTTTTCTGATATTTACCTTGAACCTCCTATGCTCCAATTTGCACCTATTGCCCCTTGTCCTATCACTGGATGTCACTGAAAAAAGCCTGGCTCCATCATCCTGACACTCCCCCTTCACATATTTGTAAACCTTGATGAGGTCACCCCTCAGTCTCCTGGCTACTGTCTGGCTGGTAAAGCACCTCAGGAAAAGCTGCAGACAACTTTTCTTTCCCAACCTGCTTAATTGTTGAAGTACCTGAAATAAATCAAAAATACTGACTACTACACGATTGCAATGAAGATTTTTTTGTGGCATTTTGTCATAAACCCAAGTTCTTTGCAAGCTGTACTGTACAGCAAACCCTCTTGGTAAATCTCTGCTTTATACCACCTTACAGAAGTGAAAAAGATAATTTAAAAAATGTGGGGGGGGATGAATGGGAGAAAGTGATCCAAAAGTTTTATTTTGCTCAGCACATCACTTCAGTTTGCTCCATACATGTGGACAAGTATGGACCTGGGACTGGTATTTCCCCTCAAAACCTTTGGTTTTTGAGGGAACGGGGTTCCCAGAGGTTTTGCCCCACACAGCTTTGTACACAACAGATCTGTTTCACACACAAGTTCATGGCATGTGCTATTCCCAGCCCCAAAAATATGGATTTATGACTTTTTAAAATCTTTTCGTAAGTCTACTTCCTCAGCTGTATCTCTACTTCCATTTCAGTATCTCTATTAGGAGAGGAGAGGGAACAGAGGATACAGTATTCTATGGAGAGTGGCTGTGGTCAGCTCTTCAGTCATCTTCTGCTCTCCACTAAGTTCCTGATCAAAGCATTTTGGGGAAAAAAAGTAAAATAAAATTCCCTACTTCACAAAAAAAAGTCCTTGCATGTGTCTACACAACGGGCATGTATATCCACATCTATGGAAAGATCTCTCTGAAATCCCAATCCCAAATCTCTCTGGATGAAGATTTCAAGGCAAGGAATGGCCAAACATGCAGGAATATTCATGTGAAATGTCCTGTTTCAGCACATTTTAGGGTACCATGGGATTTAGGAGCTCTCAAATTTGACTGTCTGTAGACGAGCTTTTGGTTGAAGGACAGCATTTCAAAAGATCCTTAAAAGTCTTCCAGAGTACAAAGGGGCCTTGGATTATCCACCTCCCTCTCCCTACCTGCATCATCAAGCACCTGTGGATCTGACCTTCAAAGTGTTTCTGAAAATGGGATATAGACTGTAATAAAAAAGCCCACTGGCAAACAAAGATGTTAAATAGCACCAGTCCCAGTGCTGACCTTTGGGAATGCCACTCATCACTGGTCTCCATCTGGACATCAACCCATTGATCACTGCTCTCTGAGTGAGACCATCCAGCCAATTCCTTATCCACTGAGTGGTCCCTCCATTGAATCCATATCCTTTCAATTTTGAGAGCAGGATGTCATGCAGGACAGTCAACCAGGATGTAATGTGGGACAGTTCAACCAAGTTATTGTGATGTGGGGCTGAATTAAAGATGCCACATTTCTCTGGCCAGTCCCTGGGTGTGTTCTAAGTTCTAACTGGATGGTGACTGTCACCTGGGGATGTGTGCTGCCAAGCAGAGGAGATGTGACACATGTTGTGCTGGACATTGCTCTGCTGGCCATCTGGTAAGGTGGCACCATGCCCAGCTGCTAGACATGTGGGTCTTTGCCAGGGCCAAAACAATCAAGTTTTTCTGATAGACTAAGCCAAATTAAAACTAAAAATAGAACGTTGGCCCAAGGAAACTCCTCTGCATTTTGGAAGAACTGAGGACATTCCCCAGTGTCACCAGGCAAGAGCTATTGAGCTGTCCATCCTTCATGATGCTGTGGACTGGAAACAAATAACAATGCCAAATACTCTTGAAACAACATGAAGTGTCAGTCTCTGATCCTGACCTTCTCTAAAAAAGAGATATTTTGGGCAAGAAAACATGTGGAATGCAGAAAGGCATGCATAGAAACCAGAGAATAAATTGCATGTACTACCTGGGATGTCACAACTAAAGGTTGTGAGAGATAGGCCCTGCTCTTCATAGCTTGAAGAGTCATTACTAACAGCACAATCTATGGCTCTTCAAGACTGTTTTCAAGTCTTCAAGACTGGTTTCTTCAGCACTGACCTCCATGTGTGCAGAAGCAGTACCCCAAAGAGCAAAACCTGCTCTACTTCATCTTCCAGCTGCTTCATTTCCACTGCAGCCAAGGAAGAAGTTGAAGACGAATCTAAGTGTCTGTGATGACAACCTGTAAAAAAACTACCACAGCTAGAGGACAGAAGAAATTATCTTCAAGTGCTTCCCCAGACTTGGAAATCACACAGGCAGAAGAGAGAGATGCATCTATAGAAGAGAGCTGCTAACTAGCTCTGCTAAAAGAAGAGAAAGAAAATCTACATCTACTAAACATTGCAACAACCTGCCCAGGGAGTGGTTGAATCACCATCCCTGGAGGGGTTTAAAAGACATAGAATCATAGAATCATAGAATCATAGAATGGTTTCAGCTGGAAGGGACCTTAAGTATCATCAAGTTCCAACCCCCCTGCATGGGCAGGGATGCCTCCCACTACCTCAGGTTGCTGAGAATATGGTTTAGCACTGGACTTGGCAGAGTTGGGTTATTGGTTGGACTTAATGATCTTAAAGGTCTTTTCCAACTAGAATGATTCTGTGATTCTGTGCTAACTGTCTGCTGGCGAGCTTTCCTTTATTCAAGTACTTCCTTTAAAATTTAAAAGCAGGTTTACACTTTGTTGGGTTTCTACTGTGCAGATGTTCAGAAATCCAGTAGAAAAGTTCATGAGGAAGGATGTGCCCAGAATAGAAACAGGTCAGCTCAAAGGATGGCCAGTCCTAGATGAGAGCAAGCCCTGTGAATCACAAGCCAAGAAACTGCAGTGGCTAAAGTGGTCCCTGATTTAAGGGAACAACAAAGATTTAACAGCAAGGGAGATGGGCTAAGGAAAACCCCACAGTTCAGGGATGGAGAAGAGAAAGCCTTGACCATAGAAATCATACCAGCTTCAAGTCTTAGGATATAATCCCCAAGGGAAACACAGCAGGCAATGGGTTCTGTTTGTGAGCAGGAATCCTTCCATGACCCAAATCCCCCATTCATCAAACAAGGATAAAACCCATTTTCTGCAGGGGATGAAATATCACTGGGATGAGGCAGGGAAGAGCCATTCTCCAACTTCTGCAGGGGCAAGAGACCATGAGCTTTCCACTTGTCTTTCCCACTGTCATGCCATGGCTCAGCAGCACAAGGGGTAGGCAGGAGGAGAACTGTCAAGTGCAACCCACGTTGTGCTGTTTTTCTGGCTAAGCTCATTGCATTTGGTCATTCATGTAAAATCAGCAGGGCTTGGATTTATTCCTCCTTCTTCACTGTCTTTTCCAGTTTGGGATCAGAGAACAGTGGGAAATTGGTTTAAGAAACACCCAATCACTTGCACACCTCAAAACCTACACAAGCTGCTTCTTCCACCCCACTACAACCCCCTGTGGGACTGTCATTACCTTCAGGTGTGTCAGTCAGCAGCCACTAAAGGTGCTTATGAATCCCAACCAGTAACATCCAAGTCTAACAGAGAAATTCAGGGAAGATCTGCAACACATACACCCTAACATCCAATTTAAAATCCCTCCTTGCTCTGGAGGGATTTCCATCCACACTTAAACCCCAGTCTACCTGCTTCCATCTGTCAAGTCCTTCCTCACTATCAATCTTTAATCCCTTCCCACTTCTAGCTGCCAGTGTCTGTCTCCAGCCTGGAAGAAGAGAATTAGAAATTATATTTCTGGACTGACAAAATGGAGAAAAGTTGTAGTCTTTTTATTTTTTCCCACTCAACCCAAATTCTGTTTGTGTCACATCCAGTTTCGCGGCAGCTGTTTCTACCCTTCCTAGTACATAGGGGTGAGTTTGTGTACTTTCTGTGAAGAAACACATCCTTGTAGTTAGGTTTCAGGATATCAATCCACCACTGCAATATTTCAGTATCTACATAAATCTCCATTCCCATTTTGCTTGCAGGAACAAATATATATATAAAAAAAACCAAACCCCAACTTGTGTCTTCAAAGAGAAAAGGGAAAAAGCACACATACACAAAGGATGTTAAATTCTGTTCTGATCAACTAAGAAAGACATGTTCTCCATCCTTAAGAACTTCATTAATTAGAAAACACTAGGCAGCAGGGGAGCAAGGAAACAAGCCAACAAGGAAATTAAGAGATTTGCACAAGGCTACATTGCAGAGCAGTGGCAGAGGTGGCCAACAATTCCAAGTTCACCACTTTTCAAGTCCAGAACCTTAACATTTAAAAGGATTTTTATCCCATGTCTTCCTCATTCAGTACTGAAAACCAGCAGTCTGAAGCCCCCAGACTCACTATTTTGCCATGCTGTCATGAAAGAAATAGCAATTACATGGAAAACAGGAATTATTTTACAATAGATTGGCTATTTGTTACCACCTAGGTTTAAAACAAATTTGTGTTTATTCATTTTAATACACACATCTTAGCTCTGTCTTACAGACAGATAAAGAAGTACATAACCTTTTTTTTAAGGGAACAGGAGGCTAAGCTCATAATCCCAAGCGATGCTTTGGGCTTCTCTGGGGCTGTGCAAGCAGATGAGAACAAAAATCCCTCTCCTTGGAGGCTCAGAGATCTGCAGGCAGGAGCAGGAGTGATGGAGCAGGGCCTGGAGATGCATGAGCTCCCCAAAAGGTCAATGAGTTCACAGAATCGCAGAATCACAGAATCACCTTCATTGGAAAAGACCTCAAAGATCATCAAGTCCAACCATAACCTAAACCCACCCACCATAACCTTTATCTACCTGAGTTGCTGGGCTATGAGCTGCACTCACCCACAGAAGATTTCCTGGTTTATATATACTTATTTTTTTGCCTATAACACTGGATGTAAATACACTCTGGTCTTTCAACTACGCAGAGCTCCATCTCACCCAGTGTGCCCTGCAGCAACAGCTTCCTATATCACAACAGCACAGGCATTAGAGGTTAAGTTTGCATTTCCAAAACTTTATCCCAAGTTTCATATGTTTTGGATTTGTTCACTCTTACAGCCGAAACTCCAAGCAGAAATTCTGAAAAAAACCAACAACAAACAAACAAAATCCAAAACAACAAACCCTGAAGCTCTGATGAAAAAGCAAACAGCTACAGAAGAGGAGCTTCACAAGAAGCCAAACAGGAGCCAGCAATGTGTGCTTGCAGCCCAGAAAGCCAACTGTGTCCTGAGCTGCATCAAAAGAAGAATGGCCACCAGGTCAAGGGAGGTGATTCTGCCCCTTTACTCAGCTCTCAGGAGACCACACCCAGGGTATTGCATCCAGTTCTGGAGCCCCTGACACAAGAAGGACATGGAGCTGTTGGACCAAGTCCAGAGGAAGGCCACAAAGATGATTTGAGGGCTGGAGCAGCTCTGCTATGGAGACAGGCTGAGAGAGTTCGTGTTGTTCAGCCTGGAGAAGAAAAGGCTCCAGGGGGACCTTATAGTGGGCTTCCAGTATCTGAAGGCCTACAGGAAAGCTGGAGGGGAACTAGGGTTTGTAGCAAGAGGACAAGGGTTAATGGCTTGAAACTGGAAGAGGGGACATTTAGGTTAGATATTATGAAGAAATTTCTTAGTATGAGGGTGGTGAGACAATGGAACAGGTTTCCCAGGGAAGTTGTGGGTGCCCCTTCCCTGGAAGTGTTCAGGGACAGGTTGGATGGGGCCCTAAGCAACCTGATCCAGTGGGAGGTGCCCCTGCTAATGCAGGGGGGTTGGATCTAGATGCTCTTCAAGGTCCCTTCCAACCCAAACCATCCTATGATATGATATGATTCTATTTCCCATGCATCTCCCTTCAGCAAACATGAATAGATGTTCGTACAAGGTCATGGAGTAATCCTACTTCTCAACTGCAACTGTGTCATGATTCAGGTAGACTTACCTGTCGACACAGTGCAAGAAAGAAGCCTCCTGATTCAAGAATCTGACTCTGCCAAGATACAAAGCTCAGGGTGCGAGAACAGAGGTAGAGAAAATATTAACAAAGGCTCATAGAATGTGCAGGACTTTCCAAATCCAGCCAAGCACTCACTCATGGCTTGTTGGACAAGGGCTCTAAAGCAAAGACCTCTGCTCTCCTAACTGCAGAAGTGTTTTGGAGCAACTGAGAAAGTTGGCAAAGAAGAACTGGATTGAACTGACAGTATTAAAGGAATCTCAGGAGCATTGATGTCTTGTCCAGGTCCAAATAGCTTACACAAGAACAGATACGAACTTCACTTGAAGCAATAGCTGTGTTTTTTGTTTTTTTTTTTTTTTTTTCTTTCAATAAACCTTAACTTTTCTTTCTCTTGTGTCTGAGACGAGAAAAAGCCTTTGGTTACTGACTCTGCCAGAGGATGGCTAGCTGCAAGAACAGCCAGAGGCAAAAAGCATTGATCTGTACTAATTTCAGGAGCTGAAACTAAAGCTCAGGACAGTGCTTCTTCTCCTTTAGGGTAATACAGCCACTCGGAAAGACAATCCCAGCAGGACAGCCTCAGATCTGGGGTTCACAGCCAGGCACCCTTGGGAAACTAAAGGAACCTCCAGCACATTCATCCTACTCTGCTTTCCTTGTCAAGGTGCCTCTACCCATACGACAAGCAGACCACGGGGACAGGAGCTTCTTAAGCTGCTTCTGGTTGGACCATAGCTGAGTGGAAAACAGAGCAAGATGTTCTGAGAGGATGAGATGTTTAAATGCATTTCCAGCTGAACTGGCTAAAGAGAAACCAGGGTCTTTTCTTTCTCAATTTCTGTTAAAGATTGGGACAACCAGCATGATTTTCACATGTTACAGTAAAATGGCTTTGGATGACCAAGAGTAGCAAATAAAATTGGTAGAGAAAAAACCTCATCTTTAGCCAAGAGGTTTTTTGGGGGGGTTTTTTTGGTTGCTTTTTTTTTTTTTTTAAGTGCTATGAAGTTGTCTCATTCTCAAGTATTTCATTAAAACACTATTTGTTCCAGGTGTGTCTTCTGGTTTTGCTAGTTGTATAAATAAATGCATAACCACTGCACTTCCCTGAAATACTGAGATTATAGCAAAAACCATTATTATAATGTTAAAAGTGCCAGAAAGGATAGGGCAAAGGTTTTCAAAACAAACAGTTGCAAAGTTAATTTGTGTTTAAAGTGAATTCTCCTGGCAATTCCTTTTGCTATAAAACATGCTGTTCATTATTCTTTAATACGTTTTCTTATGTTTATACTTATTAATTCATTAAATCACTGCTAAGATCTCTAAGAACTGGATGTAAAACAGAGAATATCCTCTAAATTTAGTGAAAAATGGACTAAAGGAAATCAACTAATAATGTTTGGAAGTCTTGCACAATAGCAAGGAAACTATGTGAAAGAATTCCTCTGTAGATGCCACAATAGCTTTTTGATTGTCTAGTGGGAGAGATCATCTCATGATGATTTCTTAGTATTATTTGCATCTAGGCTTTGAGCAGCACTTTATATCAGGCCAATTAACAACATATTTAATTCAACACCTGAGTCCTCTACTTCTGTGTCACCAAAAATTCAAGAAAGGAAGACAATGATTAAGACTCTCGGAAACTTTTTACACAACATTTGACAAGCCATTTTTTGTCAGACCCTGTATAACACAGACCACTTTCTTTACAGTCCAGGTGGAAACCTTGGACTAATGTTTATGAACCCATCTACACATGGCAGATAAAAAGTGCTACAAAAAGTCACACTTTTTGCCCTTCCTTCTATTCTACACTTGATGAGACTCGATCTCAAAAGCACACATAGGTTATGCTACTGAATGTGATCAAGACACAGTCCAATCCTTCAGTTTAAAAGGCTTTAACTTTTGGGGAAAATAAAACAAAAAAACCCACCCCTAATACTGCATAGTAGCTTTGAATGTCCCTAAAAGATTCAGAGATTTTGTTCTTGCTTTCTTTCACTGCTTTCAACTCTTTCTGACACTTTGTTTTAAGGACATGATTGGGTCCCTCAATGCTCCAGTGAGGAATAGTTGCCACAATCAGATCTAGACCACTTTCCAGACCCTTTGGACAATGCTGCATGCTGCAGACAATGAGGGTTTCAGTGTCCCTTCAACAGCATTGGAAGTGTTGGAAATAGTTGGAGAAGTTAATGGAAAACCAAAGCAGTATTCAGGTCCCAATACAGCGAAAGCATTAACCACCTGCTTAATGTTAATTAACCTCAGGGGAACTCCTTGTGTACTGAAGATTTTGTTACATGCTTTAGTACTTGGCAGTATCAAGATGTGAAGCTGGCAGTGGATTCCTTCCCATGGTTTGCCATCAGACCCAGAACTGCAATGAGAACACATGGTGGTCAAAGTACGGTGCTGGTTCATGCAAGAGCTTTTGAGTGAGTTTTGTCCACAGAACATCCTACCTCAGCATTAGCCACTGAACCTGGACCCCCAACAGAGCTCCTGCCATCCCCATCCCACTAAAGAGGCCACAACTGGTGTGAACATCTTCCCATGCAGCATACAAACTCTGGGACTTTGCCAACCTGGAGGTAACAATGAACCCCAAGGTGGGTTTATTAAGGAAAAACCACTTTCTAAAACTGCTAAGAAAAGAGCAAAATAGGATTGGAGAGGTAGGAAGAGGACAGAAAGATGGCCCAACTGCTAAGACGGGACAGAGACAGTGATGAGACACTTAGCTGGGACTTTCCACCCAGGAACTTGTTGGTGTAGCAGAGCAGCAGGTAGGTGGTAGAGAGGGGAGGGCAAAGAAAATTATAGACCCGATTCCTGGAAAAATGTTTGAACAAATCATCGAACAATTGCTAAGTACTGAAATGATAATTAGGTGATATACACTCAGCAAACACTGCCAAGAACAACTTGCACAGGCCAATCTAATTTTGTTCTTTGACAAGATAAACAACCTAGCAGATGAAGGGAAAGACATACGTGCAATACATCTTGTATGCAACTCTGGGCAGTGTCCCCTATGGTATCTTCATGAGCAAGGGAAGGAAAAATGGTCTAGATGAAGTCTAAGTAAAATTAAGCACTGAAATTACCTTCACCCTTTCAAATCTGGCATTTGATGTCCAGGGAACAGGAGGGTTAATAAAAGCAGTGTTAAAAATTTCCTGGCCTGTGGCATTTTAACTCAAGCTATTTCAACTCCCCGACGTCGACGCCTCCCTGTTTACAGCAGGCTTTGTTCATTTTCCCCACAAAAAGATGGGTTTGGGAGGACAGGATGAAAATGGTGGAGAATGCATGTTGCACACATCAAAATGATAAGAATTCAGGGTTTAATTCCTACTGGTGTACAGCATTTGGTCTCCAATTATTTTAGACATGTCACACCACTTACGAAACATCATTGGAAGTAATTTCAATCTTTTGCACTTCTCAGGTTAAAGAACAAAAACAAAAAGAAAAACCCAACAACTTTCCACTAGCTGCTTTCCAACTTCATGCAACATCAATGCACAGCTGAAGTCCAAAGAAGGTCCTACTAGGAAATAGGAAAACACTTGGTTTTACATTGATTTTTGGGAGCAGAACAAGGAGTGGAGGCAGATGCTGCTGGAGGAGGTCATAACTCACAACTGCAGAGCAGGGTCATGGTTTACACCTCCATCTGTTGCTCCTCGTTGGTTTAGTGGCTGTGGGATGACACTGTCAGCCCTCAAAACTGCTTATACTCCAAATAATCCAGGTGGTCTTCCTTGAGACAGACCTTACATTGCTCTCCAGTTAAGGCTACAGAACATTTGAGTTTTACTGAGTGCAATCTCTCTTCCCTCCCAACAATTTCCAAGGGAAAACTAATAACAAGAAAAAGTATACTTCTTTTTTTTTGTTGTTTTTATTTTCCCCCCAAGAAATCCTGGATATCCAGCAACACCACCAAAAGCAGAGTTTGAACCAGAACTGTCTGACATCCAGGTGTCCCAGGCAAACCAAATTCCCAAGAAAACCTGTCTCTGGGATTCCTCCCAAAACTGCCACAAACGGAGTTTGTGGATCTCTCCAACTAGGCTGGTCAACAAAGGCAACAGCTGCATGGCTTGATGATGGGCTGCAAGCCCACCCATCATCATGTCAGCCCAGAGACATGGGAAGCATCTTCATGGAATTAATCTTTCCCAGCCTGGGAAGCGTGTTCAGATTGAGCATGGAGGAAATGCAGCCAAGATGGACAGATGGGCATTTGGACAGAGGACACCCTCTTGGTATCATCCTTTATTAAATAAACAAAAAATTAAAAACCCCAAACCTGAGCCCCTTTTTCTTTGCTCACTTTCATGAAATTAAAGGTTTAAAAAAATGAAGTCCCCACGTGTTTCTTTTTTTTTTTTTTCCTCATTCCACTGTACAAAAACTTCCTGTGGCAAGCCTCCAGCTCCCTGGGGAAGCTGAGGCTGCTGAAACCTGCTTGTTCTTTGTATGTCACTTCCAGGCCAATTTATTACCAAAAGGCTATTAAGCAGTGCCATCCCCACCACCTTTACTGTTGCAGGATTGCAGGGGCTTCAGCTGGATGCCTGAACATTACCACTGGACTGCACACTACCATCAGACTGCAACTATCTGCAGGGATGCTGGTACCTGGTTTTATTTATCTATTAGATACAAAAAGAAGACTTTTACACAGAATCACAGAATCACCAAGGCTGGAAAAGACCTTTAAGATCATCAAGTCCAGCCTATGACCAACACCACCACACCATCTAGACCATGGCACTAAGTCATCAGGCTTTCAGAACTAGAAGGCAGACAATTAGTGCTGCATTACCCTCTCCTGACACTTAGTTAATTACAATATTTGAGGATACTACAACAAGACACACATTGTTGCTCAGTCTCCTAAGGCAAATAGGCATGGGGAGTTCTGCAGGTTGAGATGGCACATCTGAAAAGAGCAAAGTTTCTCCAAGTTGCCCTTGGCCAACACAACCAGGTTCCTTCCATTGCAATCCTTTCCACAGGGACACCTATCCAAGAAACCAACTTGGTATTGAGCAACTCCACAACTTTTGGTTTTCTGGGAAAATCAACTATGGAAGACCTTGGGCATGTGTCCATCAAATGCCACCCAAAATGACATGGGCATGCATGGAAGGGGAGTCAGCACTCAACTCCATGACATAAGCCAACATGTTAACAAGCTCCAGCTGGGCAGCTGACAGGCTCAAGACAGCTGATGTTTCCACATCAGCTGCTTTTTTGCAATCCACTAAAGGGTGGCTTCAGCATCACATCCATAACTGCCAAAAGATGGGCAAACTGGGCACAATGAGCTATCTCCTCAAATACTTAGAGATTGCAAGTGTCTTGAATCATTCTGTGCATTTGCATTAAAAATAGTGGTCCTTTCATACAGCACAGTAAGCATTTGTTGTTTTTTTACCCTAAACTACAATGCACTGAGATTCATCATTTGTCTAATCCACAGTTCAATTCCCATTTTTTACAGCTCTTTCATTGTGGCCAAGTATCCCATTCTTCCTTGCTTTAAAGTCTTAAATTTTGCCTTGTAGAATAGCCTGAAAATCACTAGTTACAACTGAACAGACAACTCACACTTACTTTAATACCTTCTCCCTGTTCAAAGAAAAAATATCATAATTACATCAAAACTCACAAGAAAACAGAGAAACCTCTATGCTTCTTTTCTATTTCCATCCAGGGGGAACAGTTATTTGCAAAACAATGAAATGTTTCCCAAAGAAAAACTGCAACCTTCAAAACTTGAAAATGAAGTCAGGCTGCCTTAATGTGCAGCCCGGCCGAAATCTAAGGTAATTGAAAAGAGGCAAAAGAAGAGGAAAATGTTCTTTCATGGTACAAAGCAGTAACATGGCTCCTCACCGTGTTAAAAGGTCCCCTTTCCTGATGCTTCTGCAGAGGTCTGAACCCCTAGCCATGTCCATACTGTAGCCACTGCTGCCTCACCCTGCAGTGCAAGCCAGAGCCTTGAACTTGTCTGTGTCAGGAAGGGGATGTGGTGGAGTCAACACCTTCCAGACACAAAAGCAGGACATTATAACCATTAGCTGCACTCCAGGTTGAAAGTTACATTATGAATTTTTTATTTTATAAACAGCAGATTTGACTTGCTGGTTTAGGACCATTTCAGATACACAGGTTGACACCTGGATGCTTTTCTCCTTCTACTGTAGTGTTTCTACAGTCCTTGGAGCAAGGGAGAAACAGGTAAGGAAAGCACATCTGGTCTTTGATCAAAAACATGCCCCGAAAAAAGAATCCATGGCCATTTGCAAGCCACTGTTAATAGTTCCATCATTTCCTGAGCAAATTATTGATCCTTTTGCCACATTTGAGCACATTTTCCAGATTCAAGGAGCCACCACAGCAGTGGTGTGGAAGCAAAAACTGCTGCCCTTTTCACACCTTCAGATCTACTGCCATCATCAGTCCACCTACAGTAGAACAACCATCTAGACAAAATTCTTGCAAAGATACTGGGGAGACGAGGAAAGACACAAGCAGGTCTGGCGAATATTCCACATTCCTCCCCCAAAATACCTCAAAAATCTTCATCAGTGCTGCTCTTCCATGTTGCTGCCTCAAGTCCTGAGCATGAATCATAGAATCATAGAATCATAGAATCCTAGGGGTTGGAAGGGACCTCGAAAGATCATCTAGTCCAACCCCCCCTGCCAGAGCAGGGTCACCTAGAGCACATCACACAGGAACTTGTCCAGGTGGGTTTTGAATGTCTCCAGAGAAGGAGACTCCACAACCTCTCTGGGCAGCCTGTTCCAGGGCTCTGTCACTCTCACAGTAAAAAAAAAATTTCTGATATTCACGTTGAACCTCCTATGCTCCAATTTACACCCATTACCCCTTGTCCTATCACTGGTCACCACTGAGAAAAGCTTAACTCCATCTCCCTGACACTCACCCCTCACATATTTGTAAACATTGATGAGGTCACCCCTCAGTCTCCTCTTCTCCAAGCTAAAGAGACCCAGCTCCCTCAGCCTTTCCTCATAAGGGAGATGTTCCACTCCCTTCATCATCTTAGTAGCTCTGCGCTGGACTCTTTCAAGCAGTTCCCTGTCCTTCTTGAACTGAGGGGCCATGAGTGTTGGGTCTGGCTGAGATGGAGTTAATTTTCCCCAAAGCAGCCCTCATAGTGCTGTGTTTTGTGTCGGTAAATAGAAAAGGTGATGATAACACACCAATGTTTTGGCTGCTGCCCAGCAGTGCTCACACAGCATCCAGGCTCTCTCTCCAATATTACCCCCTCACCAATAGGCTGGGGTGGACAAGATCTTGGGAGAGAATCATAGAATCATAGAATCCTAGGGGTTGGAAGGGACCTCGAAAGATCATCTAGTCCAACCCCCCCCCTGCCAGAGCAGGGTCACCTAGAGCACATCACACAGGAACTTGTCCAGGCGGGTTTTGAATGTCTCCAGTGAAGGAGACTCCACAACCTCCCTGGGCAGCCTGTTCCAGTGCTCTGTCACTCTCACAGTAAAAAAGTTTTTTCTGATATTTACCTTGAACCTCCTATGCTCCAATTTGCACCCATAGAGGAGAGAACATAGCCAGGACAGCTGACCCAAACTGACCAAAGGGATATTCCATACAATTGGATGACTACTCAGCAACCACTATGCATATCGAAGCCCTTCTTCCCAGGAAGTGACTGGACACCACCTGCTGATGGGAAGTAGAGGTTAAATCTCTTGTTTCCTTTGTTTCCACGTGTGACATTTGCTTTCACGTTATTAAACTGTCTTAATCTTGACTCATGTGGGGGTTTTTTCCACCTTGTTTTTTCCCTCCATCCTGTCCTGCTGAGGAGAGGAGTGACAGAGCAGCTTGGTGGGCACCCAGCATCCAGCCAAGCTCAACCCACCACAGCACTGTAAGATGTGGTGCTTCATCATACAAATCAAAACCAACCAAAGTTTGATTTCTGCCTTTGAAAACCACTATCAGAAATGAGCTCTGGAAAGAGGGTGATACTTATAAACCAGCCACACTGAACATGAGCAGGTAAAACTTGAGTCCCCAGGGAGTCAAGTAGCATAAATTACAGCAAGGGATCAATACTTTACCAAGAGGTTGATAGCCTTGTCTTGAAGGGCCTCCAAATGGATTCCTGCTCCCAAATCCACTTCCATCAATGGATCCATAAGACATTTTCTAGGCAGCAATAGATGCAAGATTATACTTCAAACCTAAGAAAACAGAGGAAAAGATAGATACAAAACAGTTGAAAATCAGTTAAACCCCAGTATTCTAAGAAAAAAAAGGGTGAAAAAAGCCAAATTTAAAAAAATTCAAGACTGTCTCCAAATTCAGGATGCTCACCTGCAACAATTAAGAGCAATAAAAACCAGGTCTCCCAGACTACAGCTTGGGGGTAAAACAATTCATTTGACCTCCCTGTGCCTTATTTTCTCCAGTGGTAAAGGGCAACAGTTTATCTGTTTTGGTCTCAGCAACTCTTTTAATTCCTCACTGTTCACAAAGTGCTTTGAGATCCTGAGTTGGTAGGCAAAGACTAGAGACTTGATCAAAGAGAGGTAATGCTGTCTTCTGGTACATTACCACCACGCAGCTGGCTAGGACTCTATCCATCATACTGCAGCCTTGATGAGCTCTCAAAAGAGACAGTTTACTGCTATATTATAAGCTCCTGGGCCTCTAGTATAAATATTGGAGCCAGAGTTATTTTTCTTTGCTGGTTTAGAAAAAAAAAAACAGAAGAAAAGAAAAAAATAAAAGGTGCAAGGCCTAAGGTATCAGCAGCAGAATGAAATTAATGCTGCACTGTCAGAGAAAGACTACTTCTTCCCCTTTCTCACCTCCCCATCCACAGATGTTGTCTCACCACGTGCCTCTGATACCCTCCAGCATATCAGCAGGGGCCCAGGACTTTGATATTAAAACCAGTTCAACCCTAAGGCATGGAGGTGGTGACAGCATAGGAGGATAAGAGATAAAGATGCTGCATTAGTTGGGGGATGATACAGGACCAAAGTCAGCTACTGCTTCCTTGCACCAAGACTCTGAAAAATACCCCAAAACAGGGAAAATCTGGAGGCTGAGGATAGAGACTCATTGTCTAATAAGGTAGAAGACAAAACTGGCTACTGGGTAGGCCTTGGGAGTACGAGAGACTCCTGTGGAGAGGACATGTTGGCATGAGATGGCTGGGAATGCCACCTGTCTTCTATGTAAGGAGTTGCTCTATCCTGTAAATGCCACTTGGTAACTGAAGAACAACCAACCAAAAGAGCCAGGCCAGCAAAAAACAAGCATGTGCAACTCCTTCAGCACAGTGGTAAAATCATAAAATCATAGAATCATTTGGGTCAGAAAGGACCTTTAAAGGTCATATAGTCCAACCTCCCCTCAATGAGCAGGGACATCTTCAACTAGATCAGTTTGCTCAGAACGCCATCCAACGTCACCTTGAATGCTTCCAGAAATATAGCATCTACCACCTCTCTAGGAAACCTGGGCCAGTGTTCCACCACCCTCAGCATAAAAAAATTTCTTCATTATATCCAGCCTGACTCTCCCATCTTTTAGTTTAAAAATACTACCCCTTGTCCTATCACTACTAAAAAGTCTGTCCCTATCTTTCTTAGAAGTCCCCTTTAATTATTGAAAGGCACAATAAGATATCCCCAGAGCCTTCTCTTCTCCAGGCTGAACTACCCCAACTCTCCCAGCCCGTCTTCATAGAAGAGATGCTGCAGCCCTCTGATTATCTTTGTGGCCTCCTCTGGACCCCTGGACCTTCATGACTCCAGCAGGTCCATGTCCTTATCACACGTAGAAAATGACATGAGAAGCAATGCTCTGTCCTGGGCTTGGGTACTCAAACTGCACATGGGCTGGATGAGCCACTTTCCCTCTGACATGGGAAAAGCTGGGAATGGCCTCCAGCTCGTAAGAGCTTCTCAAAACTTGGCCATGTGTCATATGATGTCCTGATGTATGCATTGATGGATGCCTCAGCAAAGGCTGAAGTCTCTTTTGGGGTGCACTGACACTGCTGTGTACTTGAAACTATTCCTTTGGTTTGTCCTCCGTGGAGAGCAAAGCACCAGCAATTCCCAGCTGTGGACTGTACTGGGAACAGTTTAATCGTCTCAGGCACCTCTGGCATTTAAGTCTTCTTTTTTCTTTCCAAGTTTCAAAACCAAGCAAAAAAATTACTGCTGAGATTTGCCAGACAGGAAAACTGTAGGACTAAAGTAAATCTCTCACCATCCTCCCTTAATTGGGCCAGACACATCAGAGAGGACCAAAGTGCAACTGCCTTGAGAGAGCAAGGGGTGGGAGCTAAGTCCATGAAAAGGGGAGAAAAACCAGAGCACAGCTTCCTCACCCAGCCTCAGTGTACCACGTAGACACATGAGTATCTATCTGGGGGTGCAGGTGCCCCTCAACAAGAAATCCTTCCTTTTAGGAAAGCAGCCTTCAGATAAAACCTGTAGCAGCCAAACTGCAACAGCCCGAGCAGCCAGAGGGGATGAGGGTTTGTATTTGTGTGTGCATCGAGGAGAGAGAAAATGAAGGAAACCAGAGGGAAAGTTAAAAGCAGCCACCTGCAAAACAAGGATTTCCAAGACACTCAACCACACAACAATTGATCAGGTCAAGCATGAAAAACTCTAAGCACCACAACAGTATAATCTATGACTGATTTGGTGGCCTTTTTTGATAGGGTCACAGCCTTGGTGGACAAAGGCAGGGCAACAGATGTCATCTACCTGGATCTGTCCAAAGCTTTCAACACTGTTCCACATGACATTCTGATCTCAAAACTGGAACAATATGGATTTGATGGATGGACCACTGTTTGGATAAGGAACTGGCTGACTGGTTGCACCCAAAGAGTTGTGATCAATGACTCAGTGTCCAAATGGAGATGTGCAATGAGTGGTGTTCCTCAAGGGTTGGTATTTGGACCAGTGTTATTTACCATCTTTGTCAGCGACATGGACAGTGGAATCGAGTGCACCCTCAGCAAGTTTGCTGATGACACCAAACTGAGTGGTGAAGTGAACAAGCTGGAGGGAAAGGATGCCATCCAGAGGGACCTTGATAGGCTTGAGAAGTGGGCTAGTGCAAACTGCATGAAGTTCAACAAGGCCAAGCGCAAGGTTCTGCACCTGGGTCAAGGCAATCCCATGCACGAATACAGGTTGGGAGGAGTAAGGATTGAGGGCAGCCCAGAGGAGAAGGACTTGGGGGTAGTGGTGGACCTGAAGTTTAACATGAGCTGTCAATGTGCACTTGCAGCCCAAAAAGCCAACCATATCCTGGGCTGCATCAAAAGAAGCATAGCCAGCTGGTCAAGAGAGCTGATTCTCCCCCTCTACTCTGCTCTGGTGAGACCTCACCTGGAGTATGGTGTCCAATTCTGGAGTCCCCAACATAAGAAGGACATAGAACTCCTCAAGCATGTCCAGAGGAGAGCCACGAAGATGATCAGAGGACTGGAGCACCTCCCCTATGAAGATAGGCTGAGGAAGTTGGGGTTGTTCAGCCTAGAGAAGGCTCTGGGGTGCAGTGCAAAGCAACTTTCCAGATCCTACAGGAAAGCTGGGGTAGGGCTTTTTGCATGGGTGTATAGCAAGAGGACAAGGGGCAATGGTTTGAAGCTTAAAGAGGGGAGATTCAGGTTGGACATTAGGAAAAAGTTCTTTCCTGTGAGGGTGGTGAGATGGTGGAATAGGTTGCCCAGGGTGGTTGTGGATACCCCCTCCCTGTAGATACCCGCTCCCTGGAGGTGTGCAAGACCAGGTTGGATGGGGCCTTGAGCAATCTGATCTAGTGGGAGGTGTCCCTGCCCATGCAGGGGGGTTGGAACTAGATGATCTTTAAGGTTCCTTCCAACCCAAACCATTCTATGGTTCTATGATTCTATGATGTCTTGATGGGAGTTGTTCATGACAACCACTAAACACTACAAGAAACAGATGACAATTCACTTGGGAAGTCTGGAGTGGACTTGGGAATACATCTTGCCTATCCCAGGTCTCAGGTTAGCCCAAAACTACCACAGTAACACAACCTCCATTGCAAAATGCAACCCAAGATCTAGCAAGATCCTCACCTGGGAAAATAAAGGCACCTAAAAGACAGTAAGAGGAAAATTTGTGGACAGGAAAAAGGAGTTATCTTATTTTCTTTACCTCCCAGTATGGCTACAGAGGAAGACTGCTGTAAGCAGGGAAGTGGGACAACCAAACAGCTTGAAAACAGCCTCTGAACAGAGGTTGATCCTGACCTATCCCTTCTTTTGAGAGATAAACTAGTGGAAGCATTTTCTGCCACGACTCCCCCAAGGCCACATACACCACATGTGCAGTGAAAGCCAACACCACGTTGCAAAACGACTTGATTACAACTGGGCAAGTTTTTCGTTGGCAAACAGTGAATGCATCTATTTTTTCCCCAACTAAGTGGTGTGAAAAGGGGAGAGAAGGAAGGCTTTTAGAGCACTCCAAATGTTTCATGTTGACTTATTATTTTCAAAGCCTGCTTCCATTTTAAAACGTTTTCTCCCCGTAAGGGAACAAAAATAAAGAACTGAAAATGAAATATTTTGGTTTAGTTTATTGAATCTTTTTTAGAAACAACCACCTCCCACCCCATCCTACTAAGCCATTGAAATATCCCTTATTCACACAGCAATGGAACCACACTCATACCCCACAGTAAAATATTTACAGGAAAATTTAACAGCAGATCTAAATACCTTTAATTTGATTGGCAATAAAAGCATTTCACTCCCCATCCCCACGGCACCTTCCAAGTCTTTTGTCTACTGCTCCTCTGGGAGACTTGTCCAATTTACTGTGCAGGCAGTTTGTACAAATTGGAACATGCACTGCCTAACATACTAGATGTAGAAAAAAAAAATAAATTAAAAAAATAAAAAAAGAAGGGGGGGAAAAAAAAAGTTTTATCACAGCTTTATCTTCATCACCTAAAACACAACGAAGGAACAACCACACCTAAGCCAGACTAAAAGTACATCCATGCTGCCAGAGGCACGAATCTGCACTTTACTGACATGTTTAGTATATCCCATAGAATATCAATTGTGTGGTGAGTAGAATAGTAGGATGCAGGATCTCAGGGAAAGGGTTGGTCCATGTTTCTTGGATTGGGAAAGATACTGACAGGCAAAATGAAGCAGGGAAAATTATTTAAACAGTTCCCTTCTCGACATCAGTCTCCATTTAGAGGGACATTCAGATGGCTGACATAATAAGTAGTAGGAATGTAGCATGGAAGAAATAGGTTAGAGACCACTTCAGGCAAGTTAGATGTTTTTAAAGTTGAGTATGGCTGAGAAAGACATGAGCATACTGGGAAGAAATGGCAAAGGAGGACAGACATAGACATGTTGGAGCAAATCCAGAGAAGGGCCATGAAGATGACCAAGGGATAGGTGCACCTGATACATGAGGAGAGGATGAGGGAGCTGGGTCTGCTCAGTCTGGAGTAGAGAAGGCTCGGGGAGGGCTATTAATGTGTATAAATATCTGATGGGAGGAAGCCAACACGATGGAGCCAGGCTCTTCTCAGAAATAAAAATAAGGAGTGCTTCTTTTTAAGCACAAAGGAGTGCTTTGGCTGCCTAGAATTCAATACTAGACACACCAAGGCAGAATGTATATGGGTGAGGATAAAAGGGAAGGCCAATGAGGCTGGTATCCTAGTGGGAGTCTGCTACAGACCACCTGACCAGGATAAAGAGACTGATGAGATGTTCTTTCAACAACTTGGGGATGTCTCGCATTCGTTGGCCCTTGTTCTTGTGGGGGACTTCCACTTACCAGATGCCTGCTGGAAGTACAACACAGCAGAAAGGGGCCAATCCAGGAGGTTTCTGGAATGTGTAGAAGATAACTTCCTGCTACAGCTGGTGGGTGAACCTACCAGGGGTAGTGCCATGCTGGACCTACTGTTCACAAACAGGGAAGAGCTGGTGGAAGATGTAGTGGTTGGAGGTCGTCTTGGGCACAGCGACCATGATATGATAGAATTTACAATTTGTGGTGAAGTTAGGAGGGTCGTCAGCAAAACCTCTACCTTGGACTTCCAGAGGGCTGACTTTGGCCTCTTCAGGACGCTGGTTGGGAGAGTCCCTTGGGAAGCAGCCCTCAAAAACAAAGGAGCCCTTCCTGGGATCCTTACTTTAAGAATGAAATTATGAAGGGGCAGGAGCAGGCTGTCCCTGTGTGCCGAAAAAGGAGCCAGTGGGGAAGAAGTCCAGCCTGGTTGAGCAGGGAACTGTTACAAGAACTCAGGAATAAAAAAATGATGCTCAGCGACAGGGCAAGAGGCAATGAGGAGGAATTGAAACACAAAATTCCACTTTAAAAAGCTGTTTTGTTACTTTTTTTGTTTTGTTTTGCTTTTTGGTTTTTAATCTCTTTTTTTTTTTTTTCAAAATAGTGGTCAAACACTGGCAGAGGTTGTGCAGAGAGGTTGTGGAATCCCCAGCCTTGGAAATATTCAAACCCTGACTGAACATGGGCCTGCTCAACCTCCTCTAGGTGACCCTGCTCTCAGGAGGGAGGCTGGACAAGGTGACCTCCAGAGGTTCCTTCTCAATGGTTCTGGGACTCTGTGGTTTTCCTCCTGTGATGCCTGAAGCAGCTTGTGAGCCATTCATGGTCCTCTTGACAGACTGCAGAACCCTCACTGTGCCAATTTACTAAAAAAGGGTGGAGAAAAGAAGAGTAAGACAATTGCAAACCCATTGGCTTCATTTCCTTCTCCTGTAAAAACACTGAAATAAATTCACTGAAAGTATCTGATGGTAAAAAATACCCAAGAGCAACAGCCAGTGTGCACCTGGCAACAAATAATCTGAAACCAACGTTAGCATCTTCATGCAACATGTTACCAGGCAGTGGAGTTAGCAGAAAACCAGCAGACATTACAGCTTTATGTTATTAGGAGTTTCCTTGAATGGCAGAAGAAATGGATTGGAAGTGCAGATTATTTTTTTTTAATTAGAGAAATGCACCCAATAAACTACTATTTTAATTAAAGAAGAAATAGTGTGAGGTCCACCAAGCTCTGCTCTCTCCATTTTTATTTTGAGCAGCGAGCTAGGTGATGGGATTAGCCTCGTTAAACACACACAATACCAAACAGGGAGGTTAGATGACAGGTGTGTCAAATTCAGAACAATCCTAACAAACCAGAAGTGATGTTTGACAAAGAAAAGAGGATGCTACATAATTCAGGTCAAGTGCAGGGACCTGAATTTTGAAGCAGCAAACCAGTGCACAAAGAGAGGATGGAGAACAACTGGCCAGTGCTTCAGAGAAGGATGGAGGGATGCTATAGACTGCAAGCTGAACATGAGCCTGCAGTGATGTTTCCTGTAAAGTGGCAGACATCATTGTGGGATGTATAAATAGGATTACAACCTTCTAGCAGGTGAAGTAAACCTTTTGTTTGACCCCACACTGCAGAGTCCTCAGCTGTAGGCAACAAGCTCCAGCAAAGATTTTGCTGGAGACTGAAGAGAGTCTAGAGGGAAATCAGAATGACAACAGGTCAAAAAAAAAATGACCTGCTTGGAAGGACTGAGTAAATGGGGTTGTTTTGACTATAGAAGGGAAGATTGATGGGAAAACATGAGCCTTCAAATCTGTGCAAAACTGTTGCAAAAAGACAGAGGAAAACATTTTCTTCATTCCTGTTGGACAAGACATGAGAACAGCTCTAAATCAAAGGAGGAAAGATGAAGTGTGACATAAGGAACACCTGTGAGGAAGGCTAGAGCACCACTGGGAACAGGCAACACGGGGACAGGCTCGAGTTGTACCAGGGGAGGTTTAGATTAGAGATTAGATGAAACTTCTTCACTGAAAGGATAATTAAACACTGGCATAGGCTGCCCAGGTGGTTGAATTGCCATCCCCGGAGGTGTTTAAAAGATGTGTAGATGTGGTGCTTAGGAACATGGGTTGGAACACTTGGTAGAGTTAGGTTAACGGTTGGTAGAGTTAGGTTATGGTTGGACTTGATGATCTTAAAGATCTTTTCCAACCAGAACAATTCTGTGATTCTGTCTTCCTACACCTGGAGGTGAGAAGGCTGGCAAATGCTGGTCAGGGGCCAATACCGAGTCCACTCCTGTTTCACATCTTCATTAATGATCTGGATGATTGGGCAGAGTGCATCCTCAGCAAGTTTGCTAATGAAACCAGACTTGGAGGAGTGGCTGATACACCAGAGTGTTGTGCTGCCATCCAGAGGGCAGGCTGGAGAGGTGGGCCAATGTCACAGAACAATTGAGAAGGCCATCTAAGCAAACCTCTCCCTTCTCAAAGAAGGTTGCCTGGGATTGCATCCAGTTGGCTTTTAAATATCTCCAAGGATGGAGACTACACAATCTCTCCAGGAAAACTCTGGCTCTTGACATTCATAAACTGGAGTCCTTCCTTGGTATCTAACCAGCCACATCATCAAAGTGCAGGTGGTGGCTGATCATGGGATAGGAGGAAGGGCTCACACAATGTCATTAACTGCAAAAGTGGTCACAGACACAGAACTTCCAGACTCAAAAAAGTAACTTCCAGTCTTGTATTGACATGCATCCCAGGCTGAGCATCCACTATTTCCAGGACAGGCCATTCACATCGCAACAAGGACCTACAGATTCTTCAGGGATGAAGATTAGGAACTTGGCTGTGGATTCAATGGGACCTTCTGGCAAGCCAGCAGAAGTCAAGACCAAGAATCCAGGTGAATTCCTTGCCCTTTATTTCACAGTGAGCTGTGGGTGCTGCCAGGTTCCTCACCAGAATTTCTCCTGCCTGGTGAATTGCACTTCTGCCACAAAGCAACCTGTTCCTCTTTATTGTTCAGCTCCAGAAAAAAAAAAAAAATCACAGACAGTTTGGACAATAATTATCTGCTATTAATGAATACAGGGGGTAGTGAGAACAACAGCACTGTTGTATCTATTCCCAGGGCTACCACCTCCTTGCTGATGGAGATGTGCCTTCACTGGGGGCTTCAGAAGTGATTAGCAATGACAACACCTCCATTTCTGCATGACCAACTAGAGATACATTTTTCCACGGTTTTTAACCCAGATAGAATCCTTGTACCAACCAGTCTGACCTTCTTCATAAAAAGAGAGAAGATCATTTCACATAAATCTTCTTTATGCATCAAGCCCTACAGCCTCTGGTCACACCAGGTCATCTCTTTCCATAAGAGTCTCTTCGAGGTTCTAGTTAATGAAGGATCAGTCCCAGCTACTCCATTAGGACAGCTGCATCTTCTCACCTCTTGAACTTTGCTGTCTGAGTTCTCTGTTGTCTCTTAACCTTCCCTCAGATGAACTAAAAAGATCGACTTCCCTTTTATTTCTCACTAGAAGACTTGCTTACCAGCACACACAAATCTCAAGAAGGGAGAATTCCTAGCATTTACTTGCCTTCCATATAGCTGCCTCCACTTCCCTGCCTGTAAAATGGCTAGACAGACACAGAACCATTATTTTTGCAGGGTACCAGGATTAACTTGATTAATATGGAATTTTTTTGAAGCTGTGAGATGAAAGAGAATAATTGCAAAGCGTGTTGGCTTTTCAAATCCCCTCTAACAGACCGGACTCTGTCACTTGTGTTACAGACATGCAGCTTGTTAGCTTCTATTCTCAGGGATTTTCTCAATTATTAAAAACAAAACTCCATAAACCTGTACACTGTTCACCTGCAAAAATGCCCCCTTCTTCTTTCTCAGAGAGTATGAATTTATGAACAAGCTCTGCTGCTGAAGCACTTTTTTTAATCTCGTAACACAACTGTCAAAGGTCAATCAGAACAGCTGTAGGGGATGAATTTCTTCTTTTTCAGACATTGCCTTTCAGGTAATTTATGCTCCTCTGGATCTTTTGCAATGTTTGTAATATTAATGTTGTGTTCTCAGGTGGCTTTGGGCAGGCAAGGCAAGGAAGCAGTGCTCAGGAGCTAATGAAGTGACTGGCAGGAGAGCAGTCCAGGAGTGATGCCCTGCCTGCAGTAGGGCCAGGGATGCAGCAATACATGTGCTGCCTCCTACTTTGCTTCCCAATTAAGTTTTCATGCTAATGGAAGTCCTTGGAGAACAAAGTCATCTCTGTCCCCACGGCCTGAGAAGCACACCATCTAGTCCAGGCTGACAGGGCACAAAATACGGCAACAACAATGACAACAAAAAACCCTAGGACATTACATCTATAATCAGATCTTACACAAATTGAGCTGGATTCCAGAAACTTCTAGAGACACATACGTAGTACTTGACAGGCACAATGTCACTTATGACTGTAAACAACCTGATTCAACCCACTGAAGCACGCTCTTGTCTACCCTCCTGCAGCTGAAGTGTACTACAGAGCGACACGAACGTCCACAGCCTCAAGGCACCGTGGAGTAGGTGCAAAGTGAAAACAGCATGGATTATCTCAGACACAAGCTGCTTCTGCTGTTCTGGAGATTTGCTAAGAAGCAATGAGAAATATTCTCTTTTTGCATTCTTCCCCTTCAAAGCCTTATTTCCCAAAAGCATCTGATGACTTTCTAACGGTTTTAGTTTTTCTTCCCTGTGGTATCGCTGCCATCGCTTAGGTCTCCAAGACCAGAGCAGTTTGTCTGAAGAATAGATACTATCAGGACAGGCTGTGAAGTCAGAGACAGCAAGATAAGACAACAGTAACATTTTATGGAGATACATACTGAGCCACAGAGACAGCTGGTTTGCTAATTGGGATGACACCAAGAGCTCTGGCTGGCCTCAGCACACCTGATCACAAACTCAATAGGCACAGTTTCTGTCTAGCACTTCCTCCATCAGTCAGTCATTCCCAAGATTTAGTAAACAGCACTCATCAGGTACTCCAGAACCTTTTCTATCGAACACAAGGCACCTCCATCCCCACCAAACTCATGAAGGTTCCATCTGAGACCTCCTATTGAAGTTAGAGGACTTGAGATCTGATGGCCAGTCAGGCAACATAAAGGAGGAGGAAACCATAAATAACAGAGATGGGAAGGAACAAGTGCCTGCAAGTCATCTGTATACATTTCACATTACACAAATGTCTGCATATCAGACTCGAAGAACAGAGGTAAAGCAAGCAATCTGGAAGCCTGCTGTGCACCTTTCATGTCAGTCCCAGTTGCCACTTCAATACACAGACTTCTCTTCCACATCGACCTGACTGCATGTCAGAAGACAGTCTTCAAATCCTGCTAAGTGGCACCAGAGACAGGTTGGCCTTAGGCTAATGCCAACAATAAGGACTAGATATATTTTGTTTAGCTTGGGAATCTCAGATTCATAGACCACCCATTTAAGCTCTATAAACTTCTTGAGAGTTAAAGTAGCTTTTTAGGGCTGCTAGAAAAAGTCTTCCATCAAAAGGATCATAGATGCCATGGCAAGACTGATGCCTTCCATCTTCAAAGCATGAGAGCACACACTGAAACAGTTTGGTTCCCAAAAGCAGCAGCCGAGTGTGATAAATGACAAAGTGATTGCATGAGCAATGTCAGCCCTCAGGACCCAAAGATCTTTTCAACTGGAGAAGCAATCAGGCTTCCTTGATACTGAGGCATTTAGATCAAGAGAAAAGAAGGAATATTGTCTTTGGGACACCAAAGATGTTTTGGAGTCTCTTGCCACTGAGTTGCACGTAGCATTTTCTACTGCTCAACTCCAGGCTATACAGATCACAGAATCACACAATCACAGAACTACCAAGCCTGGCAAAGACCTTTAAGATCATCAAGTCCAGCCTATGACCAACACCACCACACCATCTAGACCATGGCACTAAGTGCCACATCCAGCCTTGCCTTGAACACATCCAGGGACGGCACCTCCACCACTTCCCTGGGAAGTCCATTCCAATGTCTAATCACCCTCTCCATGAGGAAGTGCTTCCTAATATCCAACCTAAACCTCCCCTGGAGCAACTTCAGGCTGTGCCCTCTTGTTGCTAGTTGCCTGGGAGAAGATCCCGACCCTCACCTGATTATAACCTCCCTTCAGGTAGTTGAAGAGAGTGATGAGCTCCCCCCTGAGTCTCCTCTTCTCCAGGCTAAACAACCCCAGCTCCCTCAGCCTCTCCCTATAAGACTTTCCTTCTAGTCCCTTCACCAGCCTCGTTGCTCTCCTCTGGACCTGCTCTAGCACCTCAACGTCCTTCTTGAAGTGAGGGGCCCAGAACTGCACCCAGTGCTCGAGGTGAGGCCTCACCAGTGCTGAGTACAGGGGGAGAATCACATCCCTACTCCTGCTGGCCACACTATTCCTGATCCAAGCCAGGATGCCATTGGCCTTCCGGGCCACCTGGGCACACTGCTGGCTCATGTTCAACCAGCTGTCCACCAGCACTCCCAGGTCCCTCTCTGCCAGGCTGCTCTCCAGCCACTCTTCCCCCAGCCTGTAGCTGATGCCAGTGCTCAGATGACTTAGTGCCAGGTCCTTGTCAGCTCATTTTGATCAAAATGTGATGTCACCCTTCATATTTTTTACAATCACATTAATATAACAGTTAAACAACATTTATTATGGATTCTG
Organism: Hemiprocne comata; assembly: GCA_020745705.1. Taxonomy (NCBI): domain Eukaryota; kingdom Metazoa; phylum Chordata; class Aves; order Apodiformes; family Apodidae; genus Hemiprocne; species Hemiprocne comata. Next base: position 163,000,306 of record CM036587.1, read on the forward strand.
CAGGAGAAGATTAGCTAGGCAGCTTCCAACCCTGAACTGCCCTGGTACAAATGCTCTGAAACAGTGCCTGTTTTAATCTACCAAGGGTTTTCTTTTTTTTTTCCCCATTTCGCCACCTTTTATTTCCTATTTTGTGCCATGTTGTCTACTTTTAGTGAACCTTGCATGTAGAAAAGTCTAAATCTATCCACATGCTAGACAAACAGAAGTATTACATATTTCAGTGAACAGCAAAATTAAGTTTTCAGTCAGTTCAGAATCCAGGTTTCATCTGCCTTTTCACTGGTTACAAAAGATGAATATTAATGTCTATTCACTGTAAAAAAAAGAAAAACAATCAGGGAGGAGGAAAACAAAGAGGGAACTGGTTTCTAGTTTGCTACTGTGAAGTTAGAGCAAACTTATAAAAGATGTATATGCATGAATGGACAAAGAGCAACTGCAACACACTAGGTCAGCTTAACAAAATTAGAAATTGCATTTATACACTTTTATTGGATTTCAACAGAGCGAGTAAAAATACATCTGAAGACGACAACCAGTTTTGAGTCCACAGGAAAATCCTGACTGACAGACCTGCAATGCTTTATGGGAAGGAGATGCAAGGAAAAATGGGATGCAGGAATAGTTAAAGATTCTTAAATCCCAGGATCCTGCCCCCCCATAACCCAACATCACTCATTTGCTCTACACAACTTCCCAAAGCAGAACTAGTTATTCAATGCACACACACAGAATATACAGCAGTCCAAGTTCTCACCAGTATTATGAATAAGCCCTGAAGAAGGCTACATGAGAAACAGCAGTTTAGAGAAAAGATACAGCACACAGTGGGAAATTCAAGAATCTAGTTCGAACTTTGGTAGTGATTAATCAAGAAACAGTAAACAACTTGGTATCTTCATTTCAGGCTTCCTACCAAGACCATTGGAGATGACAGAAGTCAAGTTAAGCACAGTGTAGAACAGAACAGAACAGAACAGAACAGAACAGAACAGAACAGAACAGAATAGAATCATTGAGGTTGGAAGGAACCTTAAAGATCATCAAGTTCCAACCTCCCTGCCATGAGCAGGGACCCCTACCACTAGACCAGGTTGCGCAAAACCTCGTCCAATCTGGCCTTAAAAACCTCCACAGATGGGGCATCAACAACCTCCCTGGGCAACCCATTCCAGTTCCTCACCACCCTTATAGTGAAGAATTTCTTCCTAATATCTAACCTAAATCCCCCCTCTCTCAGTTTAAAACCATTACCCCTTGTCCTATCACTATCTTCTCTGATGAAAAGCCCCTCCCCAGCTTTCCTGTAGGCCCCTTTCAAGTACTGGAAGGCTGCTGTAAGATCTCCTCAAAGCCTTCTCTTCTCCAGGCTGAACAGCCCCAATTCTCTCAGCCTGTCTTCATAGCAGAGGTGATCCAGGCCTTTGATCATCTTGGTGGCCCTTCTCTGGACCCTCTCCAAAAGGTCCACATCTTTCTTGTGCTGAGGGCACCAGAGCTGTACACAGCACTCCAGGTGGGGTCTCACCAGAGCAGAGTAGAGGGGCAGAATCACATTCCTGGCCCTGCTGGCCACACTTCTTTTGATGTAGCCCAGGATGTGTTTGGCTCTCTGGGTTGTGTAAATCAAGTCAACAGTGGATGTGGAGAGGAAAGAATTTAAAATCACATTGGCCATATGATGGACAGCAGCCTCTGAAGCCTAATGTGTGTGGGAGAAAAAGATCGAGGGAGGTTGCGTTCTGCTTGGGATTTTGGTGGTGGTTTAGGCTTTTTTCTAAGTTGGAACTGAAAACCAAAGACATGATGTGCAGCAGTTTCCAAGTTTCTTTCCAGTGAGAGGTCAGCACTCAGGAATGCAAAATGAAACATGCTCAAACATCAAATGTCAGTGAACATGGGCAGTCCAGGTCAACCACCAACTGAAGATGCTGAGTCTTGGCAGGAGCTGAAGGGTGCCTTGGGGCAACTCCAGAATTCTCTGAAAGCAAAGGCCACCTTTGAAAAGACAGAAAGAGGGAGCCACAAACCCAAACAACCAAGCTAAAAACCACAGATGTCTGCAAATATATCAGGGGTATAGAGAAAATCATACAACACAATCCCAAGTGGTGACTAGCTGGAATTTGGGCATGGAGCCAACTACTGTGTAACCATCACCTAATTATGAAATCATGAGTCCTTATCTTTCCCCAGGAATAACCTCAAATAAAGGTCAAAAAAACCACAGTAGTCACATGCATGTGAAATACCTTAGAAATAAGTACTCATCACCCTGCCCTCTTTATACAAATAAACTTGCTCACGAAGAGGCAAGGAGGGACAGCCTGTACATGCCACCAGTCTCTGCTGACAATTGTCCTTCTGACATTTCTGCTCCTTCCTGTGCCTATTGTGCTACTACAGTAACTCCAACTGTGTCTGCATACAAGACTACTGAAGACTTCCAAACGATGGCCATGCTGCGAGATAAAGTAAGACCAAGTAGCAAAAATACATGTGCTCCAGCAGTGAGGAAATGCAGAATGAACCTCAGGATTGACCAGATCCTGTGGCCACCCATCAAAAATCACAGTGTGGAGTCAGCAATGGCTGTGAGACAATTTTCCTGCCAAATTGAAGTGGATTTGCTGAAAACTCAGGGCTCAGTTTTGAGTCCAGTCCTGTTCAATATCTTTATTAATGATCTAGATGAGGGAACTGAGTCCTTCCTAAGTAAGTTTGCAGATGACACTAAGCTGGGTGGAAGTGTCAATTTTCTTGAAGGTAGGAAGGCTCTGCAGAGAGACCTGGACAGGCTGGATCAATGGGCCAAGGCCAATGGTATGAGGTTTAACAAGGCCAAGTGCTGGGTCCTGCACTTGGGTCACAACAACCCCATGCAAAGCTCCAGGCTTGGGGATGAGTGGTTGGAAAGCTGCATGGTGGAGAAGGACCTGGGGGTGCTGGTTGACAGCTGACTTAACATGAGCCAGCAGTGTGCCCAGGTGGCCAAGAAGGCCAAGGGCATCCTGGGCTGCATCAAGAATAGTGTGGCCAGCAGGAGTAGAGAGGTGATTGTGCCTCTGTACTGGGCCTTGGTGAGGCCAGACCTTGAATATGTGTTCAGTTCTGGGCCCCTCACTACAAGAAGGATGTCCAGTTGCTGGAGCGTGTCCAGAGAAGAGCTAGCAGGCTGGTGAAAGGCCTGGAGGACAAGTCCTCTGAGAAGAGGTTGAGGGAACTGGTGTTGTTTAGTTTGAAGAAGAGGAGGCTGAGGGGTGACCTCATTGCTCTCTACAACTACCTGAGAGGAGGTTGTAGGGAGGTGGGAGTTGGTCTCTTCTCTCCAGTGAATAATGACAGGATGAGAGGGAATGGCCCGAAGTTGCACCAGGGGAGGTTTAGGCTGGATATTAGAAAGAATTTCTTTACTGCAAGAGTGGTTGGAGAGTGGGACAGGCTGCCCAGGGAGGTGGTGGAGTCACCATCCCTGGAAGTGTTTAAAAGAAATCTAGATGTGGTGCTTAGGGACATGATTTAAGCACTGAATGGGTAGCTAAAGGTTATGGTGGGTGGATTTAAGTTATGGTTGGATTTGATGATCTTCGAGGTCTTTTCCAACCAGGCTGATTCTGTGATTTTGTGAAAAGTCTCCATTGAACCTGCACTGAGCCACTCTATGTGTAGGAGAAGAAAAAAAAAAAAGCATGTTCAATTTTCCAACTCATTCACATTTGCCAAGACCCCTCACTGATGGAGAGCATGGTTGATCTCTTAATTATTTAAAGTGGTCATTAACAGCACAGCAATCTGCTGTTTACAGAAGGAATTTCACAGAATCATTGAATGGTTGGAAGGGACCTTAAAGATCATCTAGCTCCAGTCTCCCCTGTATGGGCAGGGACACCTCCCAGGTTGCTCAAAGCCCCGTCCAACCTGTCTTTGAACACTTCCAGGGGTGAGGCATCCACAGCCCCTCTGGGCAACCTGTGCTAGTGTCTCACCACCCTCAAAGGACAGAATTTCTTCCTAATATCTCACCTAAATCTCCCCTTTTTCAGTTTGAAACCATTCCCCCTCATCCTACCACTACATGACTTTCTGTATTTTTAAACCACAACATGATCTCTAGAAGTCAGAAGGGAGGATGAGCCCCTTCGTTAGCAACAAATTCATCAAAAAAAATTAAAAAGAGGTGTTTTTAAAGCAAGGGATGTTCCTCAGTAGGTGCAAAGTAACAGGCAGGCAAGGAACTGCTGGGGTTGCTCGTATCAAGGCAACAGGATGAAAACTAAGTAACATGGACTGAAGAGGAACAAGCAATAGAGATGTTTTTGACCCCAGACATTCACCAGAAGGACACAACAGAAAAAACACAGCAACAGATTTGCCAAAATCCTAGGAAAACACACTTACAGCCACCCTCCATCAGCAGGGGAGGGGAGGCTCTCCATGACAGAGCAGAGCCTCCTGCCACATCTCCTGCCTGCAACAGAGCATGGTAGGCAATCAGCAAGATTAGCATAGCAGGAGAAAAGAGATTTCACCACGTTTGAAGGCTAACAGGCTAGGATGACAAAAAAACACATGCAAATCTGGATGTGTAGAAACATGCTGTCAAAGGAGCTTGTCTTCTCCTGATCAGCTCTGCTCAGAAAACATTTGCTGAGGAGACAGCAGAGACAACTTAGAGCACAAAGCAGCCTGCAGAGAGCTAAACTCATCACCTTCCCCTTTTTCTTTCACCTTATGGACAGATATATTTTGGGGTACATCCACCATCATGCTGAGAAACCCATGCTGGTCAGCTCTGCTCTGACACAGCCCCCAATCAGCTATGAACCAGAGACCATAAAAAGCCTCATTTCAGCTCATTTCCCAGCTTTTGTATCATTCACCGCACACTTTGGGACTTCTCCTTCCTGCTGATAAGCTTATGTAGCACATGATGGCACCAAAGGGAACCAAGTGCAACTATCAAGGAGAAAAAGCAGCTTCTCTTCAGTGTGTGACTCAAGCAAGAAGAATGCCAAGCCTTGAACAAGCCAAAAAGAAACAGCTGATTATCAAACCCTACATCTAAGTGTAAAGTTGCTCTTAAAAATACAGGCCGCATTTTTTTTTCCACCAAAAAAGCTGTTTGTTTTTCTATACAATTAGCCACACAGAAGAGCCTGATGAAGACACGACACACAGTTGTCTAAATAAAGGTGCCAAGTACCACCTAAGATGTCATGTGAGGCACACGTGGGGCTAAGAAGAGACCTACTGGTGATGTGCATCTTTCTGGGCTGGCAGAAGAATGGGAACCTGCTCCAAATCAAGGCACCTAAATCACAGTGTGTGCTGAAGGTATCTGAGCACCCATGGCTACTAGTAGAGACTGAAGTTAGTACAGCCAGTGAAGTCTGAAGAGCAAGTCAAAATATGTAGGAGGTGCCTACTTTTCAAGAAAGAGAGGGAGTGGAGAAAGATGGTAGCTTCTGGGAAGGATAAATGTACAACAGATTAAAAAAATAATTAAGATTTACCTTTAAAGTTATTTTCACCTGTCTTTTCTGTTCTTTACCTAATTTTACCACTTTCCTTCTAATACAGTAGAAGAACTAAAGAGGTGAAGTCCGTTCAGGCTATGAAAAAAATGATGGGATGGGGGAAAAGCCCATAAAATAACACCCTGTGACATCCTGAAGACATCCTGGAACAGGCAAACCACCCCCTCTTTTCCAGTGTAAGAACTAGGGAGTAATAAAGAAAATTCAGGAGGAGAGAGGAATGAAAGGAGATACTCCTCCATGAAAAGTCCAGATAAGCAAGAGTTCCATGTCACATGACAATTCCATGTCTTACAAAGGTTTAAAAATGCAACAAGACTATGAAAAGAAGGAGGGGGGAAAAAAAAATAAGGAAAGAAGGAGAAAAAATCCATCAGATGGCACTAAACCTATCACCTCTGATGCAGGGAACATGGGAAAACAGTGGGAGAAGCCTTGCTCTGTTTGCCCTGTTCTCATGCTCTTCACAAAGCAGCCACAACTAAGCACATAACAGGACTGGTTGACCTTGCATGGACACATCTCTGTCCTAACCCAGTTTGTCTCTTCATATGACAGTACCAGAAAAAACCCCATAGAATTATTTGGGTTGGAAGAGACCCTAAAGATCATCTAGTTCTGACCCCTCTGTCATGGACAGGGACACCTGCCCCTAGACCAGGTTGCTCCAAGCCCCATCCAACCTGGCCTTGAACACTTGAAATTTACTTCTTTTGGTCAACATAGTCTTGCCTTTTTCCATGTCCATGGTGGATATGCCCTCCATTCAACCCTTGGCCTTATAAACTAGATTAGATCCAATCTTTAGATTCATATTTCAAGATGACCATATTATCAAGAAACTATTGCCCTAGAGTAGAGGGCAATGCTTAGTAGAAAAGAGAAGGCAAGAGCATCACCAGGGGCCCATCAGCCACCAAGGTCTGGTGGCTCAATGTCTTTCCACGTTCAGGCAGGCTCAAATCTAAATCCATTTGTGCATTTATGAAGGTGAACAGCCTTTCAAGACTGAAGCTGGGAATGGGCATGAGGAACCAACAGATGCTAAGTTCACATCTGGTGAAAAGTGTGCAAAAGATGCACCTGTGTTGGGCTTCCTTTTACTGCTCTTAAAACAAATACTGTCATTACGATGTATAATTGCACAGCTGTAAAAGATGAATTGAGGTGGTTGTAAAGGTCCCAAATAAGCTGAGGTGAGAGGTGGACCCTCTTCTCCTGTGTCTGCTCTCAGCCTGTGACAGTTGTGCCCAGAGCTCTTCCATCACACAGGCATTCCCTTCACAGAACTGCAATATTGAGTAGAAATACACACTCCCACTCCTGTTTTATTCTCAATCCAAGCTTGCCTCATCTCTCTGGCCCCATTTTTACTGATGTTTGTGTTTTGTTGGGGTTTTTTTAGTGGCTGGATGCTACATAAAGGACAGGATTCACATTTGAGGAGAATTGTTGCCTTTCTTTGCATGCATGCAGTTGCTTTTCAACTTAACTTTTTTCTCCCTCACACTTTTTCAGCCTGGAGAAAGCATCGTTCTGAAAATGAAATAAATAAAACATAAAATGAAGGAGACTCTGTGATGGCGTTGGGACATGGACCAAAAGAACTTGTATTTCAAATGTTCCATTGCACCTTTTGCTTGTGTTCCATTCAAAGCTTTGGGAAGGCATCCAAACCTATATAGACACAAAATAATCCACGGGCATCACAGCTGCGAGGTGCCAGCCCAAGCAAAAAGTGTTTTGGTTGGAAAATGAAACTGAAAACTCAAGCATGAGATAAAAAAACATGGAATAGGTCATGCAGGAAGAGAAATGTTCAAAAAGAAATGGTGAACAGAAGAGATTTGACAGCTTCCCTCAAAAAAAAAAAGTGACACAGGGAATGAAGCCCCGAGTAAAAATTAATTAGACAAAAGTTAGAGGAGTTTCCATCCTTGCTACAGGTTTTTGCTTCCCCTCTTACCTCAGTGGAGGACCTAGAAGATCTCTAATGGGTGTGACCACTTTCCTCTCTCTTGAATCAACCAGAGGAAAGTCCAAACTCCTGAAATCAAATGAAAGGAGAGAGAACTGGAGACCATATGGGCCTTATGTGGCTTCAGGCCAGACTAAAATCCTTGGCTGAACTGATCACAGCTGTAGGCCATAGCCACCCAACATGGATCTTCCCAAGGAATGCAAGAACCATGTACCCTGCTACGTTCTCTGAAGAACACCACTTTGGAGAGCTCTTAGGGGAGCTTGGGAGAAAGGACCACGGTGGCTGGTGAATCTCAAAGCACATAAACTCTTCTGAAGACCCATCAGAGGAACTTCAAAGACACGTCTTAGTTTCCAGAACCATGTGCCAAGTTCATGGCTTCTCTTCTTCAGCATTTATATTCCTTTTGGTAAAAAACCTGATTAAATCACATTTAACTTGAAAAACAAAAAAATTTAGACCACAAGTCAGCTATGCAAAGATGAAAATTCTAGCTTCAAATTCAGAGAAGGTGGAAAAGCTTATTCATTGCTCCTTTCAAATCAAAACCCAATCTCACTATGTTATAAGGAAGGAAATGAAAACACTGCAACTGGAGCATTACTGAAATAGTTTAAGGTCACATAAAAAAACAAACAATTCAGGCTATTAAGTTCATAGGAGCACAGAGAGGGTGCACAGAGTTGTGTCTAATGGGTTTGTTCCACAATCAGAGGAGAAATATTTATTCAAATTGAACAGTGCCTCCCTCTTTGCGCTGCCTAAATTCAAGGATTAAATTTGTTATCCACAAAAGGTATGAGAATCTGGCCCCTAATGATTACATGCTCATAAAAATCAGATGATGTTGTTGCTATTTCAACTAAGTATCATAAACAACTGCATCAATTAAATTTTGCCAGGCTCTGTACATGTTGCAGATGCTTCACAATAAATTGTTTTGCTGCAAAACAGAGTATGTGGAAGCTCCAGCAGGGATGGGTAGTCCCACTTTAAATTGCTCTAAGGAAATAGATACCTCTACCAGGCCATTATTTTGCAGGGAACGTTTTAAAATCCATTTTCAAATACTCAATTCGAAAAGTTGAGATAGCTGCTCTCTGCAGATAAAATTAAGGGAAACTATAAAAGAACTGAAGACTAAAAAAAGAAATCTGGTCCAGATGGATTCCCGGCTGAATTCTATAAAATATTTACAGATCTTCTGTCACCAAAACTTACGTTTCTTTTTGATGAGGTGGAAACCAAAAGCTCTCCACCTGTCTTTTTTTTTTTTTTTAATTTCTTTTTTATTATTATTTTCTTTTTTATTTATTTTTATTTTTAAACCCTCGCAGAAGATCTAATAATGTTATTTAAAAAAACCAACAAACCCAACACACAAAACAAGCCACCAACCCACAACAGACTTTAATCTCAGCTGCAATTCCTGCGAGTGAGTTCATTTAATCAATGTTGATTCTAAAATTATGTGAAAAGATATATTGTTCCTCTGCTTAATTTCACCCAAAGTTGTTCCCTAAATTCCAAATTCAAGAGCCTGTTCATCAAAATAGACTTAGCTCAGATAAGCACAGGCTGATACTACCATCATTCATGTAATAAATTAACAGCCTAGTCCCTATGACAGTGCTGTCTCTAGATACCAAAAGATAATTTGTAATGTGTCATAAGGGTAAAGGATCCACTATTTCATTTAAGATCAGCCAAAAAGTTCTCAATTTTCTGCTCCTAAAAATGTATATTCCATTTGCCAACATCCAGACTGCCAGATCATAGCTCCCTAAGAAGAAGGGAGCAGTTTATATATATACATCATATGCAGATCAAGCTTAGATTTGCTGTGGTCCTGTAGATGATAGAGTAGATAAACGTTCAGCAGCCCTTAAACTGCAAATAATCCTGTCAGTCCTGGCAGGAATTTTGGAGAAGGATGTGACTGAGCATCAGCTAGGATATCAGTTCAACCTTTTCAGGGCATGGATCCAGTCAGGACTGGGTACATGTGGATTTAATGTAAAAGGTAACGAGGTGAAAGCAGAGGGATGAAACCAGGGGGTGAAGGTCCAGGGCATGGCTCTCAGATTTCTTGCTCAAGGCTATGCATCTTTGTTCTTCTCCCTGTCCCCAGCAGGGGAGTCAAAGATCTCCAATCACAAATTCCTTCCCTAACAATGAATACGTTAAACCTGAATTTTGATCTCTGTTGAGTCTTCACAGCTCTATGCTGCACAAATAACCAGCTCCCCTCATTTATCTGCAGATTAAAAGAGGAAAACAACCAACCAACAACAAAAACCGCCCACACTGTGGTCTGCTTCCAAACCCATTTCACATATTACCACATGAGATAAGAATTTACAACATATTAGATGTTAGGGGTGTATCTCCCTTTTTTTTTTTTTAAGCTGACCTTGGCTTTGTCCAATGCAGCAGTGTGCTTTTTGCAAACAAAAGAAGAGACTACATAATGAATTGGTCTCCACTGAATGTTGACTTGATAAGCACTACAATTAATTCAAATTAGCATGCTGCCCTTCCTTTCCCTTCACACTTTCAGAAATGTCTCTCTAAACCAATCTATGATTACCAGTCATACACAAAAGCTTCAGAAAAATACTCCTCCACAAGCATATGGCAGAGCGAATTTGTCCAGCATTGCAGGCTTTTCATGGCATTTATCTCAAAGGAGGTATTACACAGTGATATAGATGTCTCTACATGTTGGCTACCCTCAGAAAGCCACAGAGCTACTCCTTATCCCATTGTGGTGTGCACCATCTCCTTAGGAGAGCATCCTGCTCCCCAGAGATGCTTCAGACAGATGAGGACCACCACCAGTTATCTCCAGGATCTCAGCTGTAGCATCCACCCTTAAAGTCAAGGCTGTGCTTTCTAGGAGCTGTACTAGACCTCAGGCACATGCCATGGCAACCAAATTCAAGTGCACTTCTTCAAAACCATCCCTTATTTAAAAAAAAAGAAAAAGAAAACAGCAGCAAGTTTAACTTAGCACTTTATGAACAACATAACTCCCATATGCTACAGCCACTATTAAAAACATGGCAACAATCAGCACCCAATAATCCCACTGCAGCCAGGCTGCCCATGATGTTCCTCTGTCTAGGGGCAGGAAAAGCCCAGGGAACAGCATGTTAGTCATCAAAACATAACAGCAGTTGCTGGTATGGGTTAACCTTAACCATTAAGCTTTCCCTCCTGTACCAGGATGTTGTTGCTGAGCACGCTGAACCAATTCAGCCTCCTGGATTTAACAGCATGACCCGGTGAGGTGGAAGAGTTCTTAAAATAACCACCTCAAACAGTGTAATTTCATTAAGGCAGGCTGACCCTTGCTGCTTCTGCTTGTGTTCCCCCGTGGTTTTGTTTTTCAGTGATTTAGTTCACTCCCTTGCAAACCTCCTATTTCTCTCCATCTTCTTAGTTGTGTATGTATTTATAAATACAGAGGAATAGAGACCACAGATAAAACCTCAAGGCATTTCTCTCCATGGTGGTCCAAATGACAACACAAGAAGAACAAGATTTTCTAAGTGTTGCAGTCAGCAGTTTGCAAGAATGTGCACAGCCTTTCTTTTAGTGGCTATTTAATTAAAAAAATAAAATAATAATAATTAAAAAAGGTGCAAGAGCTAACAGTGTCTGCTGTATCCAAAGAAAATGCTTCTAGCTCAACTGACAGTTCTGAGAATTCAAGGTTCAAAAGATTTTAAGATCGACAAAACCCACACAAACACCTAAAGAACATCTACTTTTTCCATTTGCAGGGTTAAAAAAAATTCTCTCTCCAGACATCTTGCACTGTCCTGAGGTCCAGGCAGCCAACAGACCCTCAGAGAAGATGCTGGTTTTCCTTCCTCCCTGCCTCTACTCATTATTTTGAAAAGCCTCACACCCTGTCTCAACACTGCTGAAGCTTCCAGATGCTTCTCTGAAGGGGCACTAGTTCAAAGAAAATGCTCACATACGCCTCATCTCTTTGCCACTGAAGCCAACACAGATATTTTAAACCTGAAGGACTCTCAGGATCTGGAAACTTGAGACTGGCTTTACTCTGCAAATCCTGAATGGCCTGAAAGCTGCTTTTCCTGAAATGGGAAAACTTGTTTGGATTCCATGCATTTCTTCCTCAGGAAAAAAACAGTTTGGTTTTGTACATCTGCGAATCTAAGGATTTAAAATTTCAACACGCAAACCGATACTGATTTCAAATTTGTAAGCTAAATAACTTTTAAAATAACTTAGAAATTAGACACCTTCCAGCATCTCTTTAAAACACCTGGATTTTAAGTCTCAATACTTTATTCTAGCCACAGTATGGATTTCATCATCTCCAGAACAAGATGATAATGGACAGAATAGAGGCACAAGAATCCCAAATAAAGATAAGGACTATGGGCCACTACCTAAAATCCTCTGGAGAGGGTAAACGACAGCCTGTGATTTCAAGCTGGGGTCTCCAAAGAGCTTCTTTCCTTCTTAATTTGCCAGAAATATCCACTATTGTAGTCCAGCCCAACCTCTCATGCTATTTAGAGGGAAAACCAGAAACCACATTTTCTTTGCAGAAATCCATCAAATTTTTTCACTTGATGAAGTAAAATTCTAAAGCATTTGAGTGACTTTTTGATGTATGATGTGACCAAGTCACAGAATCACAGAATCATCCTGGTTGGAAAAGACCTCAAAGATCATCAAGTCCAACCATAACGTAAATCCACCCACCATAACCTTTATCTACCTGTTCAGTGCTTAAATCATGTCCCTAAGCACCACATCTGTATTTCTTACGGAACCAAGTCTTTTTCAGCTAACATTGTAGATGGGGATGCAAGTTTCATTACAGTTAAGTATAACCATTCAGAAAAGGAAAGATTTTCATAAAAACCATTGATTTAGTAGATCAGTGTCAACCTTTCAGACAGGACTGAGATATTTCACCCATTAGCTCCTCAAAAGAGTGATCAGATGGTCACAATTTCTGTTTGCAGTCTAGAGTGAAGGTCAGCTTTCCCATTAGGGAAGCTTTGATAGCCCCATATGGATGTTTACCATCAAAACGTGCATACTCAGAGCATTCATTTTCCAGGCTATAACCTCTTCAAGAAGGACCAACAAAGCAAGAGCATTCAAAGCCACATGTGACAGTATTTCCACACCAATGACAAAACCAGCAGCATGCAGAATGAGAAGACACACCAGAGAAGACCAACACTTGCCTAGGAGGACAGCATTACTGAGAGCAGCTCTGTGGAGAAGGACTTAGGGTGCTGGTTGATGAGAACCTCAGCATGAGCCAGCAATGTGCACTTGCAGCCCAGAAAGCCAACTGTGTCCTGGGCTGCATCAAAAGAAGAGTGTCCAGAAGGTCAAGGGAGGGGATTCTGCCCCTCTGCTCCCCTCTTGTGAGACCCCACCTGGAGTAACGTGTCCAGTTCTGGTGGCCTGAGCACAAGGCCACGGAGCTGTTGGAGCCAGTCCAGAGGAGGCCCAGGAAGATGATCAGAGGGCTGGAGCACCTCTGCTATGGAGACAAGCAGAGAGAGTTGGGGTTGATCAGCCTGGAAAAGAGGAGGCTCTGGGGAGACCTTACTGCATCTTTCAGTACTTAAAGGGGGCTTCTAGGAAAGGTGAGGAGCAACTTTTTAGTAGGGCCTGTTGCAATAGGACATGGGGTGATGTTTTTAAACTAAAAGAAGGTAGACGCAGCCTAGATATTAGGAAGACATTTTATACAATAAGAGCATTTAAACACTGGCCCAGGTTGCCCCAAGAAGTTGTGAATGCCCCATGCCTGGAAACTTTCAAGGCCAGGTTGGATGTGGTTTTGAGCAACCTGACCTAGTTGAAGAAGTCCCTGCTCACTGAAGGGGGGTTGGACTAGATGACTTTGAAAGGTCCTTTCCAACCTAAACCATTCAATGATTCTATGATTCTATGTGGCCTAAGGAAAAATGCTGCCTAAAGGGACTTCAGCCTGACTGGCATATGCTTGAATCTCCTGCTGCCAGGACTAAAACATCCCTAGAATTATTTAATATTACAGCTGACAAGTTTCCTACCTCAGAAAGCATCGTGCACTGCTCAAGGGAATTTAGTGTTAGACCTCATCTTGATACAGAGGAGTTGATCAAAGAACTGAAAATTAGTGGCTGCTTGGATAATCGTGAGTCATTCACTTAAAAGAAGTATTAAAAAAGCCCCAACTTAGAATAGTAATATAAACACTTCCTTGTTTTAAAAGGCTTTACAAAGGCATAGAAGTAGGAAAAGAGAGGGGAAAACTGGATGTGTAAAAGGTGATAAAAATATGAACAACATGTAGGGATTTCACAGGTATCCCTTCCCAAATGTTCCCAGTTCTCAGTGAGGGAATAAGGCAACCCTTCTCACATGGGGTACAAGGACTGTGCAAATCCCCCCAAATCCATATGCTTGTCCATGAATTGGGGGTGAAAAAAATGACAAGAAAAAAAGAAGCAGCAGTTCAGTAAAAAACAAGAACAAAACCAACAACGAAAGAACCAAACCAACACAAAAACACAACACCAAAAAATTGAAAAACAGACCAGAAAACTACTGCCAAAAAAAAAGCAAATAAGTAACAAAAAAAGAGGGAGGGGGGGAGAGCAAAAACCAACTTGAACAATGGAGCTGGTGCAAGACAGGACAGGAGAGACTGAACTCATCAATAACTCAGAAAAATCAGGAACGTTCGCCCCATTTTAATTTTTTTTTTACCTTTGGAAAATATCTGGAAAACATTCAACTACAAAATTTCACTGCAAGCTGGTGGAAATTACTGTCCACCCCATCAGTTGCTTGAGGAAGTTCAAAAATAGCAGCTCAGATGTGATTAAATCCAGCAAGCCTTGGCAACATAAGCACCAATGCTGTGAAAGAGCAGGGAGAGCAGCGATTTGGCTCATTAGTGCTGATTTGTGACACCATTTGGAAAAAAATCAAGGAAATTCCAGAAGAAAAGCTAACATTGAATCGAAGTTAAAAGGTAAAAGGGATGATGCAGGGCTCATTAATGGCCTGCCAGCCTCCCAACACATCTGGGGAAGGAAAAGAATGGCAACAAAAAAAAAGAACGAAAAAAGAAAAAGAAGAAAAAACAGCTGATGTTGGACTCAATTATTAAAGGAGAATAATATTTCCTGATGCAGGGGGCAATTTAACCCTTGTTTTCACTCCAGCAAGGGATAGCTAAGTGCTTTGGTTCTCCAACTACTGGTAACCTGATGCTCAGCCATGAGAAGCAGTTGGTAAATATTCAAAGCCGTATGGATTTACGGAAATGATGGGTTTTTGAACCAGGTGATGTGTTTTAATCCACAAGATCACAAGTCACTCTGATGTGGGTGACAACACTGAAGCCTGTGAGACAGAGAATCATCACCTTGAGCAACCAAAGAAAACCAATCATAGAAGGGTTTGGGTTCAAAAGGCCTTAAAGATCACCTAGTTTGACCCCTCCTGCATGCACAGGGACACCTCCCACTAGACCAGGTTGCTCCAAGCCCCATCCAATCTGGCCTTGGACACTTCCAGGGAGGGGACAGCCACAGCTTCCCTGGTCAACATGTGCCAGTGTCTCACCACCCTCACAGGAAAGAACTTCTTCCTAATATCTATTCTAAATCTACCCAAAACCCAACATGTTCCAGAAGAAAAATCTCATTAGTCACATGTATCAGGCTATAATTACATGCATGCAATTATCAGAGATGGACTATAGTTCCAGAACAGTCCAAAGCAGATGGATTCTTGGCTGACCCTGAGTTGTTTTTATCAATGACTTTGTAGAAACAGTTTAAGGTCACATAAGAAGCAGTGGAATTGGTTAAAAATATTGTGCCAACAGGTCAGTGACATGGGAAAGTCACTTCTGCACTTCTCAGTGCTTCATCCAGCCATGGCCACATCGGGTCTAGCTCTACTGCCAAGTTCTATGAAACATTGACCAAGCATCAAAAGAGAATCCAGAGAACTACTCCAATACTGAAAATGAAGAGTTTTGTCAGGGCTGTGATACATTTATCTTAACCAAAAGGTAGATTTTGATGCAATTTCATATAATTATTGTCATATCCATCATTATTGTATTGAAATAGTTTTTAACTTTCTGTTTGATTAGCTGAACAAGCCAACTGACCATAGGCTGAACATCAAACTCAGTGAAATTTATTCTCTGGTGGCCCAACATAATTTTGAAGGAAACAAATTGCTTTGGGGCACGAATGAATTTTTCTTTTGGATCAAGTTCCTCCAGCATTTCCTTAATTCTCTTAGAAGACCAGTAGGCTGATTGCAACTGTGACAAGCAGCTTTCCCCATTTCTGTCCTGACCACTCATTTCACTTTACTTGTCCTCCTCTTACTTTGCCTTCATTATAGATTCCAAATTAACTCCTTAATTCAGGTGTCTCCTTTGAGGCACCTCATGGAAGTAAAGCACACTAGCCCTGAGATTGCACTGACAGACCTTCTTTTGGTGCACAGTATCAACACATGGACACACTTTAAGTATTTTAGCAAGGTATACAAACTTTAAAATTTTAAATAAATTAATTAATAGTATTTAAAAAAAAAAAAAAATCTCTGAAGCAACCAGCTGTCTCACGAAGCCCACCAACCCTCAATTTTTGATAAATCACCTCTCATCAACTCCAGCATCTTGAAACCTGCCCAGTTCCCATTTTCAACTAAAGTATGAATAGCCATGAAAAAGAAAGCTAAAGCCACTGCGAGGATGCTGCTTCTTTCCCTACTCTTTCCCCCCCCCTTCTCTTTTAGAGCATTATCTTAAAACTCCATTTTGTGATGCTCTTTAAACTCAGTATCAGTGTTCAGTCATCCAAGTCAGGAAGGGCAGGAACCTTGGGGGCCCGAGCACATCCCAGAGTGGACAGGCTGCTGAGGAAACCTCTTTTTGAAGCAAATTATGTTGGAGGCAAGTGGCAGTACTTTTCTCTCACAAAATCATTGCTTCCCCTGGGATAGAGCCACTTCACACCAAACATATTTCCACTCCTCCCACCAATGCAAAGTAGGAACCAGAGGATGAGCACTGGAAAACTCCATAAATTCTTATGAAGAAAGGATAAGAGGTTCATTTAGACTAGGTTACTGTGGCCAGTTTGGGAAACTGCTCCCAAGCATGTGAAAACTGAAGATCCTAAAAGAAAGAGGCATCATCTTCCTTATTGTCCTCCCCAAAACTCCAGATCACACAGCATGCACACTGATTTCTAGCACAGCCTTCCAGCTTCACTTCCATCCAAAATGCTGGTCTTTGGTCCTCACAGCAGCAGAGACTATTTAAGTGAAAAGCTGATGTTCAGCAGAAAAGTACGGGTTCAGGCCACATGAATTCAGGAAAACAAACAAACAAACAAACAAAAGGGTCTTGTTTGCCACTAACCATGCGAGGATTTCCAAGCCATGCTCTCTGGACCAGTAACCTCACTTGTGGAAGCTTGTCTTGAACATGGTTGGAGTCAGCAACAGTGCCTACCAACACACCAGCTTTTCTGTCTGAAGTTCATAAAAAGACATTATCTTCTTCCCCCACAGTCATTTACAGTCTACCCTTGCTTCTGTCTTTGTGGAAATGTTTATTATATAAATAAATCACATCCTTACGCTTCTCCATTAAATATTAAAGTGATTTATTTTATTTGTTTGGGGTTTTTTGCTGTTTGACCGGGTTTTTTTTCTTTTTCTTCTTTGCATTTAGAAAGAGAAAGCAAAGAAACAACCATGTTCAATTTTGCATTAGTGCTGCTCTACCTAAATGATTGCATCACAAATGGTCATCTTTCTTGTCTTTGCATAAAATTTGTTTGACAATGGGAGTTTACAATACTCTTGGTATCTCACCTAGTAGAGTGTTTCTTCCAGGAAAGTACAAATACAAACACAAAGCTCTTGTGCAAGAATATGTAAGTCCCTTAAAGGAGGTTGTAAAGAGGCAGGTGCTGGTCTCTTCTCACCAGTGACTGGTGATAGAACAAGAGGAAATGGCCTCAAGCTGCACCAGGGGAGGTTTAGACTAGGAGGAACCTTTTCACTGAAAGGATTGACAGACATTGGAACAGGCTGCCCGGGGAGGTGGTTGAGTCACCATCCCTGGATGAGTTTAAAAGTCATCTAGATGTGGTGCATGGGGACATGGCTTAGTGCTGAACTTGGGTTAATGGTTGGACTTGATGCTCTTGAAGGTCTTCTCCAACCTAAGTGATTCTGGGATTCTGTGACTATCTAGTGTAGTAAATATAGCACTAGGAGGGGGAAGAAATTAATTTAAAAAGGAAAAAGAAAAAAAAAAAGAACAAATGCATTAAAATGGGGGAGTTCAACATGCAGAAACAGAAAATTTGGAAAGACAGGTCCTATTTTAGGTCACAGCTTGAAATGACTGCTGGTTTCCTTCATTACAGCAGCTCTGGGACCAAGAAAGGAGTCCGAGAACACAGGGTTTGAATTTGCAGTGAAGGGAAAATGGAAAAGAAAGTACAAGTTTGTCACTGTTTCTATATCTCTGTGTGTAAAGGAGCACAAAGGATCCCAATATAAGTATTTGCAAAGATCAGAGAAACATTGTCCTCAGATAAAACCCCTCAAAATGCAGCTATACTAGACAAGGGGCAAAATGTGAGTTATGTAGAAACTATCCCTGGCAGGACCCAAATGTGCTTGAAGGCCAGGAAGATTCCCAAATGTAAGGCCAGGACAGCAAAGGAGTTGGCTCTCAGTGATGCACCAGGCATCAGGAGAGCAGCAAGGTCCCAGCTTGCAAACTACCATGCAGAAGCACAACTGGATGGGTCCCCATCCACAGGGCTCTCCCACTGCCAAACTCATCTCCAGCTCTGCTCCCATCACACCAGGTGCCTTCACTGCCCTTTTTACCAAACTTCCCATTTCTGGGCCAACTCAACTCCACTCCACACTTTTCCCATTGTCTTTCACCAACAAAGATTTGAGCCCTACCTAAGGAAATCTTACCACCCTGGTCTCCTACTTTAATGGCACCCATATTTATTTCCTAGTGATGCCTGAGGCCCCAAAACCACCCACAAACCAGAAACCAAACCCAAAGGAGTCCCAGCCTACCATCCAAACCACTCTGATCTACAAACCTTGATGTCCTTCTCCTTCTCATAGAAAGATATGGAGATAGACAGCAGAAAAATGATTAAAAAAAAAAACACAAGAAAACAACCCACAACAAACATTGAGACACAGGGCATGTTACCAGATGGTGAAGAACATGCCACTGGGAAGCTCTATGCTCTTGGCCACCAGCCTGGGAGATGGCTAGGTCCTCTGCACCTCTCAAAACCCACTATGTTGAGGGCTGCTGCTCTGGTTCTTGGCACACCTTCAAGCTCACTGCTCTGATGAGTGCCATGGGATACACAGAGCCTGAAAGGTGCTAAATAAACCCACCATCTCATTTTATTCATTTTACTGCTGGACCTGCTGAACCAGAATAGATTTCACCAGGCTGGGCAGCACATGAACAAGCAAGATCTATAGGAAAAATTATGCCTTCTTCCTGCTGCTCTTTTTCTTTTGCCCATTTTCCAATTTAAACAAAAATCAGCCCTGTAGAGCTGTTCTTGGCACCCTGGGTCTGCAATGGGTGTTGCACCACAGAGCCAGGACTCAGTGCAATCTCTGCTTCATTCAAACCATCCACAGGAGAGGCAGAGGGCTTTTTCTTGAATTTTAACACCAGTTTGTGATGCTCACTCTCCCACTTCAAGGGAGACTTTTTTTATATGCATCGACATGTTAGCAGGCAGATCCTGCCACATCTGAATAAGAACAACGATGCACAGAAAGTATTTTCCAAATAAAGAGGTGGGGCATGAGGTTTAAATGTTCTTCATGTGGCATAGAGTGAGTAAGATAGAAGGGTTTTAAAGCTTGTTCTTTCAAACTAACAGTTGCAATTCCCATGTTACACAGGCATGTCAGCCTTCCCCCTGATCTCCCTAGGAGAAACCACTGAGCAAAACCCCTTAAAAGTCCTTTTTTCTCCCACATCCCGGGCATCACAATGGTATTTAATTGCCCCATCAGGACTATTTCAAAGCTGCTGTAGATCAGATTAACACCAAAGACACAATGTACTGGGTGTCTGTGTCCAGGGAACTTTCCTGCAGGAGCTTGCAGCCGTGGGAAGCCCAGGCAGAAGCAGGTTGTCCCTGAAGGACTGCAGCCTGGGGAAGGGTCAGTGCTGGAGCAGGGAGAGGTGTGAGGATGGACTGGGATGGACTCACCACAATCCCCATCTCAGCCCTTTACCCCTGGGGGGAGAGGAGTTGGGAGGGAAGTGGTGTTGTGGGGCCTGAGAAAAAGTCTGGGGTATGGAGGGAAGGTGTGGCTTTAATTTTACCTTTGTCTCTCACTAACAAAATCTATTTTAATTGGGAATACTTTTCCTCAAGTTGGGTCTGTTTTGCCCGTGATGGCAGTAAGTAAGTGAACTCCCTGTCTTTATCTTGGCCCATGAGCTTTCTTGTCCTATTTTCTCCTCTCATCCTATTTTCTCCTCTCATCCAGCTGGGGATGGCAGGAAGTGAGCAGCTGGGCGAGTGTTTGGCTGCTTGCAGAGGCTAATCCACCACAGGCAGCAACACGTTTAAAACAACATAACTGGAAGGTGAAATGTACCAGTTCAACCATTTCCAAATGCTTAGCCTTGTTCCCATGACTCTTCTCTTGGCCTAGCTCTTGCCTCAATATCCATTGACTCTCTTGTTGTGAACTGCTCCTCCAACTTCCCAGCTCTGTCCTCTCCTCCTTACCTCCCAGCGTTTCCTTCCCACAGACTCAAATCATGTAGACACCTTCCAGACTCACTCATGTGTGCACAGCTAGCTCCTGTTTTTCAGTTGTGATGACCATCTCAAACATTAGCCAAGATCAGAGGAATTTGCTTTTCTTGAGTGCTCCCCAGGGATCCGTTTCCAGTTCTGCCAGGGAACTGGTCCCCTCCTGTGGCATCCAACAGTGTTCATGGGGTCACAGCACAAAGAAGAAGGGCTGCCCCCATAGACTCATATTCCAATTATTGCAGCCTCTGTTTCTCCAGGTTTGACACATACCGTTCAGAGGGCTGGAGCACCTCTCCTATGAAGACAAGCTGAGAGAGTTGGGGTTGTTCAGCCTGGAGAAGGCTCCAGGGAGACCTTAGAGCACCTTCCAGTACCTGAAAGGGCTACAGGAAAGCTGAGGAGGGACTTTTCACAACAGTATGGAGTGAGAAGACAAGGGTTAATAGTTTTAAACTGGAAGAGGGGAGATTTAGGTTAGACCTTAGGAAGAAATTCTTCACTATGAGGGTGGTGAGACACCAGCACAGGTTGCTCAGAGGAGTTGAGGCTGCCCTATCCCTGGAAGTGTTCCAGGCCAGGTTGGATGGGGCCTTGAGCAACCAGTTCTAGTGGGAGTTGTCCCTGCCTATGCAGAGGGGTTGGAACTAGATGATCTTTAAAGTCCCTTCCAGCCCAAACCATTCTGTGATTCTATGATCTTACTCTACTTCAAGCAATTCAGGAAACTCATGCAAACACCATGTTTCCCTTATCCTGAAATTTAACTCTTCCATTCTTCCCCTTGCTCACCATTCCCTTATAAGACACTATTTCCCACTTGGAAAGCTGTTTTCAGCCTATCCCTTCCTCTCCTGCAACATCAAGATATTCAACATATGATCAGCCCTTAAAACATTCCTCCACCATCTGAAATCGATACTTTCACACAGAAGCTGCTTGTTGGGTTGTTGGTTTTTTTTTTCTCCTGTGTTTATACAGCATCTGGGATCCTCAAATAGCCTTTTGAAAAAAGATGGCAAAATGGAGCTATGAATAATTGCACACACACAAATACTGGAAGACTGTAAGAGCAGAAAACAGCAGAGATAAAATGACAATAAAAAAATATTCCACAAATCTGCATTTATCCCAGCTTTTATTTCAGCTATTAATGTGCAAATGATGGGCACTGGGACCTGCTATGCTGCAAATTGCTCAAGTTCAGATTCATCCACCTTAAAATCAAGTTAATCAGAAAAATTTTCTTATTCATCTCTGTTATGTTTACCTGCATCTGCTGAGATGGGCCACAATACAAATGCACATATCATCACCACTTCTGATTCTTAAAACAAGGATATTTAATGGGTTATTTAAATGCCATTCTAGCTACGTGCAACCCAACTGCCCTTGGCCCAACGAAATCAGTCCAGGCAGTTTCACTCCAGGATTTTATAAATGTAAATTTGAAATAGACAGTTTAGTTTGCTCTCTCCTACAGCACTAAAAGGTTGTCTAATTTATTGCCTTTTAGCTCATTTGCATGAACTCAAGGTGTCTTCCAAATAAAAATCCAGCCCCATGCAAGAGCAACAAAAATTACAGAAACCACTATTTCCTTCTGCAGTTCTACTGGTTGTGATGTCCATGGCTGGAGCTGCACACATTCCTTCTCCCTCCTGTGAATTTACTGTTTTCCTGTTCCAACACGCTGCCATCTCCTTTCCCTGAACCCACATATGTGGATAATTTTGTGTATCTAGCATGAGGAGGCCCACAATTACCTTGTGTGGGTTGTAACACATTTTCCTTATCAAACATGGTAGTCTTTGGTCTACACAATCACTGAGAATTATTATTGACTACAAGAGGACAAGGGGTTTGGTTTGGGTTTCGTTTTGTTTGTTTGTTTGCTTTTTTAAATTTCTGTATTTCTTCTTACAGACTACACATAACTTGCATAACCTGCTTTGATTCTCTGTCCCCAGCAATCTCCAGATGGGAAAGACCACTAGAGGAAGGGGGTTGTAGAAAAAACAACCCATAGCAATCAACATCTTGCAATTTTCAGCTCAAACTCCACCACAAGTTCTGACTTCTCTGACACATGGTACCTCCCCCTCACCTTTTATTGCTAAGTAATTTAATGCCAGACATTACCATTAACACCAGCCTCACCAAATTCCTCTTCAAAAGCAGAACTCCCCAATTTCTCTTCTTCACCACATTTACCTCCCATGCACCACCACAGCATGACTGACAGATCTTCAAATTTTAAGCAGTAATTCATTTTTCTCAGCAGTGAAGATGATTTGAGGTAAGGAACTGGGGAAGAAGGGCATCCCCCAAAAAAAATAACACAGGGATTTGCTGATGGAGCAGTGAGGACAAAGCTCCAGATGTTCACATACTGTTGCTGGGTGGAGAGCCACCCCATATAAGATTGTGTTTTCCAGCCTGCAAGAGGACAGCAAAGAAAGTGGCAAACAAGACAGGGGTGTTGAAGCTTCCCCATGGGATGCATTCTTACCTCCCTGCTCTACTAATATGCTGAAGAGCAAGACAGTCCAGACCAGGGGGCAAAAGCATGATGTGTGGTGGCATCCTATGTCCTTAGACCAACACCCCCCTATGTGCACATCCCTCTCCATCTACTTCACATGGAGGAGAAGAGAAAAAGCAGGGAAAAATTGGAGTCCAGAGGAGGTCACAAAGATTATCAGAGGGCTGGAGCACCTATCCTATGAAGACAGGATGAGAGAGTTGGGCTGTTCAGTCTGGAGAAGGCACTGGGGAGACCTTGTAGAGGCCTTCCAGTACCTGAAGGGGCTACAGGAAAGCTGCAGAGGGATCTTTTACAAGGGCATGGAGTCATAGGACAGGGAGCAACTGTTTCAAAAGGAAAGAGGGGAGATTTAGACGAGCTATCAGGAAGAAATTCTTTCTTGTGTGGGTGGTGAAACACTGGAACAGGTTGCCCAAAGAAGCTGTACATGACCCATCCCTGCAAGACCTCAAGACCAGGCTGGATGGGGCTTTAAGCAACCTGGTCTAGTTGAAGGCATGCCTTCTTGTGGCAGGGGCTTTGGAAACAGATCATCTTTAAGGTCGATTCCAACTCAAATCATTCTATGATTCTGCAATTCTAGAAGGAGGGAAAAGAAGAGGGAAAAAAAGGTAGAAAAGTAGGATTAAATTGCCCTGAGGATGTTTATTTGTCCTCACCCTTTTCTCTACAGACATTGTCTGTGTCCTCAGCATAGAATCATAGAATGGTTAGAGTTGGAAGGGACCTTAAAGATCATCGAGTTCCAACTCCCCTGCATGAGCAGGGACACCTCCCGCTAGACCAGGGTGCTCAGAGCCCCACCAAACCTGAGCTTGAACGCCCCCAGGGATGGAGCCTCCACAACTTCTCTGGGCAACCTGTTCCAGTGTCTCACCACCCTCACACTAAAGAATTTCCTTCTGATCTCTAACCTAAATCTCTCCTCCTGCAGTTTCAAACCATTACCCCTTGTCCTATCACTAAGTGCTCTTGTAAAAAGCCCCTCCCCAGCCTTTCTGTAGGCCCCCTTCAGGTACTGGAAGGCTGCTATGAGGTCTCCCCGGAGCCTTCTCTTCTTCAGGCTGAACAACCCCAACTCCCTCAGCCTTTCTTCATAAGAGAGGTGCTCCAAACCTTGGATCATTTTTTGCCCTGCTCTGGACATGCTCCAGCAGGTCCATGTCTTTCTTGTGATGGAGGCTCCAGAGCTGGACACAGTATTCCAGGTGAGGTCTCACCAAGGCAGAGGAGAGGGGCAGAATCACCTCCCTTGATCTGCTGGCCACACTTCTTTTGATACAACCCAGGATGCAGTTGACCCTCTGGGCTGCAGTTGCACATTGGTGGCTCATGTCCAGCTTTGGATCCAGTAGCACCCCAGGTCTTTTGCCACAGGGCTGCTCTCTAGCAGGTCTTCCCCCAGCCTGTATTGATGTTTCTGGTTGCCCCAGCCCAGGTGCAGAACCCTGCACTTGGCCTTGTTGAACCTCATGAGGTTCACTTGGGCCCACTTCTCCAGCTTGTCCAGGTCCCTCTGGATGGCATCCTGTCCCTCTGGCATATCGACTGCACCACCCCATCTATGCACCAGCACTGCCCACCCCAGAGCCACTGAACAGGATACAGAGCAGAGGAAGGAGAAGAAGATTTAATGAAAACCCAGACCATTAAGATGCCACCAATCGTCTCGTGTGCAACAACATTTCACGCAAAACTAAATTCATTTGCAGACGAGTTCAAATAATTAAGCAAACGCACAAAAATTAGTAGATTTACCATCCTTTAATGCTCAAAGAAACCCCAGAGATCATTGTGGAAGGTAAGTGCTCAGCTAAACTGAGTATTTTAAATCTGTAGAAAGACACTGACTTAAATCACAACCCTCCAGACATGCAGTACCCAAGTCATCTAGAGTCTCAGTTTGCAGCTGTATTTAATGCATGCTGAGCAGCATTAAAGGTTCACATTAAAGGTTCACCTCACTAAAGGTTCTCAGAGATACCAGTAATTTCCCAAGCAGCAAAATGAACCCAAAGACCACACACAAGCTACACCCTTGAAAGAGCAGAGACAAGGATGGGTGAAAATTCAACAAGAAAAAAGAAAACAGAAAAGAAAAAAAAAAAAAATAATAACCTTCCGGCCTTCACAGGTTGTCACTGTGTTATCCCTCTTTCCTCTCTGCCCCTGAAAAAAAAATTGGGTTTTAGCCATACTCAGCAAATTAATAATTTATAAAACTATCACCCTTTCTTTGTATTGTTCCATAGTCGTTCAGAAAAAAAGCTGTATTTTGGTGGGAAGATGCAACAGTGGGTATTTGGACTAATCAGAAAAGCTCCAAACTCCCTATTTCACTTCCATAAGAACCTCTCTGGAACATCAGAATGGAAGGCAACCTCTAATACTACTTTTTATTAGTGAATAGCTCCATTTTACAGCCTCTCTGGAGGATTTACTCCTTGAATTCCCACACGGCCATCCAGGAGCTCCAAAAGGTTATGTCTGTTATTAAAAAAAACATCCAAAGGCATTTTTCTTAGCTCATTCACAGCAAGAAGTGCTTCTTTCTGGGTGAACTTTCAGCCTGTTTCAGCTAGCAGAACTGGCTAAAATCTCCCACAAACTATCACATCCCTTTTACATTATTCATACTCCAAATTGCTATTTCTCTGCATTCGCAAACAAGAACAAAATGTCCAGGGTTTCATTTTTATGTCTTTCAATAAGGTGAAAATGCTGTCGATGAATTCCTCCTGAAGCAAAAAAACTTTGCTGGACCAACCGTCTGCTGTAATTAAGGTTAGAAACCTCAATTAAAAAGCAAATCCAGCTTTTGGTGTGTTGTTTCTTTCCCTGACAGAAGTGCCATTTCTGTATGTGATGGGTGTACTACAGAACCTTTCCAGAAAAAAAAAAAAAGAAAGAAAGAAAAAAAGTGTCATATAAATATAAAATCACAGGGGTTATTAAAAATTATTCTGAGTTTAAGAAAAATCAACATGCTGCAGTGGCAGTTCCTAAAAGGGGCTGGACCAACATGCAAAGAGTAAGAGATGGAAAAGAAGTAATTAGAGAAGCAACTCCCATCCTTGGCCTGGCTGCCATCCCAATCTTCAGAGCATTTTTCATGGCCTGAAGCTTTCACCAGTTCTATATTGACAGATGGGGAGTAGAAAAAAAAAAAAAAAAAAAAAAAAAAAAAAAAAAAAAAAGGAAAAGAAGAAAAAAGCATTATCTAGGACCTTTTCCATATTAATTAAAAAGCTGCTGATGAGGCAGAAGCAACAAAGCAAGTCACGTTGCTGCCTGTGGAGCGTCCTCAAATGCTGGCAGGTGCTGGCAAATGCCAATATTTCTTGCTCCTGGGAAACTTCTTGGGATCTGTTCAGAGGAGCTGCACCCCTCTGTGATTATTTTGCTCTGCACGTAAGAAAGACAAAAGAAACAAAAAATACAAAGAAGAACTCATGACAACAAACAAGCCACGAAAAAATGAGGAGAAGTTGTATTTCCCAGCCAGTCAGGCTGCCCAGAGCCATCACCTGTGATTTTTCTGGCACCCATGGCCCTCCCAGCTACAGTTCCAAGCTCCATGTGCATCACCTTGTGCAGAGCAGCACAGAAGAGGAGCAAGAAGCACCAACATGCAAGTGCATTCAAATCAACAAGGAAGGGAATAAAAATTAATAACTAAGTAAATAAACGTGTGCAACTATAATATATAAAATATAAAGCATATATAAAATGTAAGCTAAACCTAAGGAAATGCTTCTTTACTATGAGAGTAACAGAGCACTGGAATGGGCAGCTCAGAGAGGTTGTGGAGTCTCCTCTGGGGATATTTCAAACCCATCTGGACACGTTCCTGTGGGATCTGCTGTAGGTGATCCTGCTCTAGCAAGGGGGTTGGACTAGATGATCTTCAGAGGTCCCTTCCAACCCCAACCACTCTAAACCTCTAAAACAAATAATAAATTGTGTGCAAATACACACACATTTTTGGTTAACTTCCTACTGAACACATTTGGCTTAACGGCTTGAGTGCTCTTGCTACCCCATTTGTTGGCTGCATTTAGAAAATCCTGTTTCACAGCTAAAGACATGTTAACTGCAAGGACATTTTCCACCCTATCCTGAAAAAGGAGGTGGGAATTATGCAAAGAGCAACGGGATTCCCCTCCTGTCTCTATCACTTTGGGTGTTGTTTTGTTTATTCTGAGATTCCTTTGCAGCAGAACATGCATATATTAAACATTGAAGATGGGTGGAAGGAGCAGGGAGGGAAACAGAAGAGGGAGGGAGGTGTAATGCAATGATAACACCTAAGCCAACCTATTACAGAGCTGCAGGGGACAAGGACAGGAAGATCAGATATTCAGCAGCACATGCCTGCCTGGAATAAATCCTACTACTCCCGTGTGCTTCACCAGCACAGCTCCAGCCTCCAACACCTTCATCAGGAGCAGCAGCATGGCTTACACCAACTGGACAACGGAGAGAAGCTGTTTTGGCCCCCCTGGCATAGTGTGATACAGATGAAACACAGCAGAGCTCTCATTAGAGAAGAACTGATGCGGACAGTAAGGTGGTTTTTTTTTGCAAAGGTGAGTTTTGCAGGACATGGGGCCATTTGGATGTTGGTGTTACATCTGCCTCCACTGCCAGACATCTGTGGCCAACGCTGCAGGCAGGTTCCTGCAGAGAAATCCAGACTGTGTAAAACAATATTTACCAACTGCATCCACTTCCTCTGAGTCAGAGTCATTAACTTTTCTTCTACAAAAACCAGCACTTGCTCCCGTTGGCGGAGCAAAAGTGAGTGTGACAGAGACAGGAACCTGCTTTGTCTTTTGTGGTTTTAAGCTGAAAGAGGGTAGCTTGAGATCAGATACTTGGAGAAAATTCTTTCCTGTGAAGGTGGTGAGACACTAGAACAGGTTATCTGGGAATGTTGTGGATGTCCTATCACTGGAAGGGTTCAAGGCCAGATTGGATAGGGCTTGGAGCAACCTGGTCGAGTGGACGGTGTCCCTGCCTGTGGCCGGGGGTTGGAACCAGATGATCTTTAAGGTGGCATCCAACCCAAAACATTCTGTGATTCTGTGACTCTAGGAACTACATTAGAAGTGCCAAGATCTCAGGGTGGATGCAGAGCACTGGTATTTGTGAAAAGGGGAGAGAAATATGAATTAAAATCAGATTTTTCATTGCATGAAGAAGACACACTGGAAGAATGGAGAGGGACAAAATCTTTGACCACGTGCCATTGCTTGGATGGCAGTTTCAAAGGCTGGGGCTGAAGGGGCTGGAGGGGCTCTCCAGCAAAGCCTCAATGAACTTTGAGCAAAATAAAAAAAAACATGCACAAACAAGTCAAAGCAACACATCTGTTCGGGTGTGCTTCTAAAGACAAAGACCAGCAGGCTAATTACCCCTACTCAATAGTACAAGGGGTGATGGTTTTAAATTCAAAGAGGGTAGATTTAAACTAGATACTTGGAAGAAATTTTTTATCATGATGGTGGTGAAACACTGGCCCAGGTTGCCCAGAGAGGT
The DNA here is from genome assembly GCA_020745705.1 of Hemiprocne comata. NCBI lineage: Eukaryota > Metazoa > Chordata > Aves > Apodiformes > Apodidae > Hemiprocne > Hemiprocne comata. The sequence goes on from CM036587.1 coordinate 163,028,794, forward strand.
GGTGGATACCCCATCCCTGGAAACATTCAAGGTCAAGTTGGACAGGGCTTTGAGCAACCTGATCTAGTGGAAGATGTCCCTGTTCACTGCAGGGGATGTGGACTAGATGACCTTTAAGGTTCCTTCCAACCCACACTATTCTATGATTCTAAGCCAAACCAAGGAATGGCCTCTCTAAAGCTGAGCAAGTGAGATCTTACATGACACACAGATCACAGAATCACAGAATCAACCTGGTTGGAAAAGACCTTAAGATCATCAAGTCCAACCATAACCTAAATCCACCCACCATAACCTTTATCTACCTGTTAATCCTTAAATCATGTCCCTAAGCACCACATCTAGATTTCTTTTAAACACTTCCAGGGATGGTGACTCCACCACCTCCCTGGGCAGCCTGTCCCACTCTCCAACCATTCTTGCAGTAAAGAAATTCTTTCTAATATCCAGCCTAAAACTCCCCTGGTGCAACTTCTGGCCATTCCCTCTTGTCCTGTCATTATTCATTGGAGAGAAGACACCAACTCCCACCTCCCTACAACCTCCTCTCAGGTAGTTGTAGAGAGCAATGAGGTCACCCCTCAGCCTCCTCTTCTTCAAACTAAACAGCCCCAGTTCCCTCAGCCTCTCCTCGGAAGACTTGTCCTCCAGGCCTTTCACCAGCCTGCTAGCTCTTCTCTGGACAAGCTCCAGCAACTCAACATCCTTCTTGTAGTGAGGGGCCCAGAACTGAACACAGTATTCAAGGTGTGGCCTCACCAAGGCCCAGTACAGAGGCACAATCACCTCTCTACTCCTGCTGGCCACACTATTCTTGATGCAGCCCAGGATGCCCTTGGCCTTCTTGGCCACCTGGGCACACTGCTGGCTCATGTTAAGTCAGCTGTCAACCAGCACCCCCAGGTCCTTCTCCACCATGCAGCTTTCCAACCACTCATCCCCAAGCCTGGAGCTTTGCATGGGGCTGTTGTGACCCAAGTGCAGGACCCAGCACTTGGCCTTGTTAAACCTCATACCATTGGCCTTGGCCCATCGATCCAGCCTGTCCAGGTCTCTCTGCAGAGCCTTCCTACCCTCAAGCAAATCGACACTTCCACCCAGCTTAGTGTCATCTGCAAACTCACTTAGGAAGGACTCAATTCCCTCATCTAGATCATTAATAAAGATATTGAACAGGACTGGACCCAAAACTGAGCCCCAAAACTGAGCCCTGGGGGACACCACTGGTGACCAGCCACCAACTGGATCCAACCCCATTCACTACAAGTCTCTGGGCTCAGCCAGCCAGGCAGTTTGTTACCCAGCAGAGAGTGCACCTGTCTGCTCCATGTGCCTCCAGCTTCTCCAGGAGAATGCTGTGGGAGACGGTGTCAAAGGCTTTACCAAAGTCTAGATAGACAACAACGTCAACAGCTCTTCCATTATGCACCAGGAGCGTCACCTGATCATAGAAGGAGATCAGGTTAGTCAAGCAGGACCTGCCTTTCTTGAACCCATGCTGGCTGGGCCTGATCCCTTGGCTGTCCTGCACTTGACACGTGACCACACTCAAGATGAGCCTCTCCATGATTTTCCCTGGTACTGAGGTCAGGCTGACAGGCCTGTAGGTCCCAGATGTCTAACACTGTGTAAAATGTGCAGTTAGGAGGAGGGATGCAAATACTCACATGGGAAAATACCAGGGTCATGGAGAACCTGGGGTTTATGTTTCATGGAGAGTGAGAGAAAAACTTGCAGATTATTTGCAAGATGAGAACATTTTGGGGGGCTGAGAGCTGTGTCTGCTTGTAGTAAAGCTTCACTACCTGCCCTCAAGCTTATCTGCATGCTGTATGTGAAAGTAGCTGTCCTGCCAAAAAGCCATGTGTTTAACAGGAGGAACAAGCCTTTTGCAACAGGAATTAAAAAGCAAAGCTATTATAACAAAATCATTATATACTCAGTCACTGAAACCACTTCCCTCCTGGCGGACATCCCTGGGCTGAGCATTCATCCCCTGAAAAACCCCACAAATCAGAGGCAACTCAAACGGGAATCTCTCCACTTCCCCCTTTCCCCAAGCACAAAGAAGATGCTATTTAAATTAAGGGACAATCTACAGCACACAAAGGATGGGGGAACTGAAGGTTGGGGGAGCAATGACGTCATATGGTGAAAAATAATAATCAAAGGCTGAATTTGGTTATTTCCAACAGGCAGCTCAGCATCCACCCGCCTCCTTTAGCAGGTCCATCCTTAGCTGTGTTCTCTTAGAAGAACATCCTGTGTAAAACTAACATTGAGCTTCTACAGCCTATATATAGCAGTGACATTTTTATTCAACTAATGGATTTATTTTCAAAGGCAAAAAAAAAAAAAAAAAAAAAATCAACTTTTTAACTACCTAAGAGCAAAAGCTTTTTGGCATGGAATTATGTGATTTAAAATGAGTTTAGACTCTTTAAAACAGCAAGTGTGCCATGGATGGAGCTCTCTGCAGGCACCTTGTCTTGCCTGCAAGGATGATAATTATTTTCAAGGAAATAAATCTGACCTGCAGTTTGCAACCTATCTTGCAGCCCTTTTAAACAGCATGACCTCTGTTCTTTCCACTGCAACACTGCTGACCTTCACACACATATTATTACGTTCATTAGTATCACAGAATATGCTGAGTTGGAAGGGACCCATCATGATCATCGAGTCCAACTCCTGTCCCTGTGTAGGGCACCCCAAGAATCACACCATGGGCCTGAGAGCATCATCCAAATGCTTCTTGAACTCAGGCAGGCTTGGTGCTGTGACCACTTCCCTGGGAAGCTTGTTCCAGTGCTCAACCACCCTCTGGGTGAAAAACCTTTTCCTGATATCCAACCTAAACCTCCCCTGATCCAGCTTCCTGCCATTTCCCTGAGTCCTCTCATTGGTCACAGGACTGAAGACATCAGGACCTGCCCCATCTCTTCCCCTGGTGAGGAAGCCATAGACTGCAATGAGGTCACCCCTCAGCCTCCTCTTCTCCAAGCTGAATAATCCAAGTGACCTCAGCTGCTCCTTGTAAGTCATCCCATCCAGACCCTTCACCATCCTCGTGGCTCTCCTTTGGACACTCTCCAATAGCTCGATGTCTTTTTTATGTTGTGGTGCCCAAAACTGCACGAAGCACTCAAGGTGAGGCTGCACCAGTGCAGAGTAGAGTGGGACAATCACCTCCCTTGACCAGCTGGCAATGCTGTGCTTGATGCACCCCAGGACACGGTTGGCCCTCATTAGACTTGCTGTTGAGATGTACCACTCTGGACCACTACCATGTCTAAGACAGTAACCCCATACAAATGAGGGTCAGAACCAGGGGTAGGACATATCACAAATGTCTGATGCTTCTACTTCTTATTTTCATGCATTAGCTTTCCAAACAGGTTAGATAGAACTGCCCAACTCACTAATTTACACTGCTCTTATGTCCCACCCCAAAAGCAACTATAACCAAGTGGCAGGGAAAAGCAAATTTCTCTAAATTTAGTTATTTGCCATTTAATTTATGAACGGAGTTGTAGCTGTTTACAACTTTGTGATTCTCTTAAGCTTTCTGATCTCATGGGAAAAGGGGGAGACGACTGATTTTAATACGCACATCCAAACAAAGCACATTTTAAATGCTTAACAAGGACATTTGGATGCACTGGTAGATGTTCTGCCTTTATAATCCACAGTAAGTGCATGTTCTGGGAATCAACGCATCATCATCACTGCTTCTAGAAGCAGCAGAAATGCACCAAAAATGGAATAGACGTTGATATCTTTTGGCCAGAAAACAAAGCAGATTGCTTCTCAGGAAAGTATTTGGAGTCCAGCTTTCCAACCTAGCTGCAAGCAGTGGCATGTAGTTATTTAAAGGCAATAGAGGCCTATACCAAAATTTATTGAGAGCACTAGATACTTTCCACTTTGTTTCAAATCACTTCAGACCAGTGTTTTCCCGCCTGCACCTCATGGACTACTTATCTTTTACTGAAGACACCAGGACACCAAGTCTTTCTGCCCAGCAATCTGAAATGTGAAATTTTAAAGGCATCTAGAAGTCCAAGGAGTTCTGTGTAGCTCATCTAGATCACATATAAAGTCCAACCAGAGAATCACAGAATCATTTAGGTTGGAAAAGACCCTTGAGATAATTGAGTCCAACTGTTAAACCAGCACTACCATGTCTACCATTAACTATGTCCCTAAGGACTACATCTACACAGCTTTTAAATACCTCCAGGAACAGTGACTCCACCACATCCCTGGGCAGCCTGTTCCAGTGCTTGACAACCCTTTTTGATGAAGAAATTGTTCCTAATATCCAAACTAAACTTTCCCTGGCACAACCTGAGGCCATTTTCTTTTGTTCTGTTGCTTGTTATTTGAAAGAATAGAATGACCCCCTCCCTAAATTATTCTGGACATTTTCATCTAACAACATCTCTGTTACTATATGGACATGGGACCGTTAGAAACACACTTCCTCTTCATTTGGAGGGTAACTGGGTGGTGAGTAGACTACAGTAGATGGAAAAAGGATAGAAGCAGAGTAGAGCCACAAGAGTAGATGCTCTTGTAAACACCCAACAAGGTCTACAAAAGTAATACTAAAGCAGCTTAAAGTGGGATACAATGACCCCAATGAACTCAAGGTCCAAAAACTACACCTCAAAATCTGCAGTTTCAAGAAAAATCCAAGAATACTGATCCTTCTGGGATATTCTTTGCCATAAAAGGGTTATTTTCCAATATTATACTATTGATCTCCAGGCAAAGGCAACTTCTGCTGAAAACCTTTGAAATATGCAAGGAAAAGAGGAGGGATGATGGGCAGGGAGTGTGCAGAGAGGTGGGAGGTCAGCTGAATTTAATGGCAAAACACTTAAACAGGATAAGAGCACTTCAGGACGTGAACACAATGGAAGCAGACAGCTTCTGGGTAAAACATCCAAAATTATTTTTGGAAAAATTTGGAAAAGTCAATTAATTCAATAAGAGCATGAGTTAGAATGGGGACTGAAACAGGACCTCTTGAAGGACTGCTCTTCACCTCCAGACCTCACGTGGGCAACTTAAAGAACTTAAATTCATACCAAAAGCAAAGAAAAAACAAACATAAGGAAAGGTCCAGTTTAATTGCTGCATTTGAGATCATCTTTCACATTCTGCTTCCCATTCTGCACAGTGCTGAGCATTCCTAGAGATGCAGATGAAGGGATTTTGTACAGAACAACATAAGAAAAAACAACGCACGGGTTAGGTACCAGCTGATGTGACAGCAGGCAGCTCCTCAAACACCTCAGAAGTGGTTTGCAATGGCACAGGGGAAAGGAGGGGGAGGTTCTTAACTGCAAAATGAAGCTGAGAAATCAGCAACTTGTCCACAGCCAGAGCCACTTGCAGACAACAAAAAATTGCTTACAGAGAAACCTAAAGACTCAGCTTCTATATTATAAATGAGAATAACACTGACCTACTTTCCACCACACTTGCAAAGCTGCTGGAGATGCTACAATGAAAGGCACTACAGAAACCTAAAGCAATACTGCTTCAGATATACAAGAATAAGGTTATCACTGAAATGCAGCAATGCACTTTCTACAGTGAAGGTAACAGATAAGAGATCCAATAATACCGAGAGCTAGACAAATGTTTTGGAAGACATGGTTTTAAAAAGCATCCAGGACATACTCTTGCAAATTGTGCCTCTGATCTTTAATAATCACAAAAAGCAAAATTAACCTTTTTTATGTGATAAGGATTGTCTCTGGAAGAACCCCAAGTGATAACCTGCACGCAGCTCAACTTATGAACTTAAAATATGGTGATGAGTTGATCCAGCCAGGATTCACATCTATTTGGGAATAAGGGATTAATCAGGTCTTGTGTGATTCAAAGGAAGTTCTCGGTGGTAAAGTGGAGCAATGTATAAAGAAGAGAAAATTCTCTAGTGTAGAGAAAAGGAGGTCTCAGACACTTGACAATACATTTAGCTTGGCTAGGGAAAAGTAAAGCTGGGTTGTTGAGGTCTTTAGAAATGACGTGGCTTCTTGCTTGCACAATTGAAGCTCAAGCCTCCACCAAGATGTACATGAAATTTTAATTTTTTCAAAAATGCTGAAATTGCCCTTACCATTTCTAGAGAGAAGCTTTCAAATCTTCTGCTGAAGCGTTTATTCCCCACATTCCTATCACCTGTGAAAAGACATTCTTGCCTTGAAATGGAAAAAGAAATCAGTCTTTGCAAGGAGGGGGCTTTGGAATGCAGAACCTGGGCGCCCACACCGATTGCAGAAAAGTAGAGCAAAAGGTAGCATGTCCAGCAGGAAAGTCTTGCAAGTGTGAAAAACAACCCTCAGCTGTAGCTTCCAAGAGCTGCACCAACCAGCACTTGGGCTGTCCACTTTGGCTCCGAGCCAGCACTCATAAGACCACTAGCACAACCCCTTAAATCCTTGCAGAAGTCCTGTTCAAATACAAAAATGAGGAAATGGGTACCCAGAAACACCCGCAGGGGCTCCGCTTACCTCGATGTGAACTGTTATTCAGCACAAAGAAAATCACCTTTAAAATGAGCAATTAGCAACCCATTAGCAATAGGTTATCAGAGCCCCTGTTGGTGTTCATCCAGGCTGTCCTATTAGGAAAGGGAATAAATATTGGCCAACTCACCTGCACACCAACTCGTTTGCCTGGCAGGGGTGAGGATGCACTACCCGTGCCAGCTCTGCTACAAAACACGGAGCTTTAAGCAAACTGTTTCAGCTGACTACCTGAGGAACAGGTTAGGACTTCACAGAAGCACCAGGAATAATATGGTAATGCATCGAATCACAGAATGGATAGGGTTGGAAAGGACTTGTAAAGTTCATTTATACAACCCCCTGCAATAAGGGACATTTTCAACTAGATCAGGTTGCTCAGAGCCCCATCCAGCCTGACCTTCAATGTTTCCAGGGATTAAGCTTCTACCACCTCTCTGGGAAACCTAGGCCAGTGTTTTACCACCCTCATTACAAAAAGTTTCTTCCTAGTATCTAGTCTAAATCTCACCTCTTTTAGTTTAAAACCATCACCCCTTGTCCTATTCACTACTGGCCCTTTTAAAAAGTCTGTCCCGCTCTTCCTTAGTCCTCTTTAAATACTGGAAAGCTGCAATAAGGTTGCCCTGGAGAGAGAAATTAAATCCTTTAAATAAGCAAGGGAATATCAGGAATTAACTATTTAGAAGCCATCAATAAATGGGAATGCACCCTGCAGTCAAGTAGCACATAGAGGCTCAAGCTGTTTTCTAAGAAACACATCTCAAAGAACACTGTGAACCCAAAAGACTTGATGGCAATAGTCAATTCTTCTCCCAGCAGGACCCATCCACCCTGTGAGCACCTGCATCTGGAGATGATGACCCCCCAGCATAAGCTAATCCATCCCGGCCAGGTGGCCCAGACATCAGTGCCCCCAGGGGTATTTTGCCATCCACTGGACTGCTCATTTTGCAGTAACTCAAGCTGTGGCTCTTCCAGTGCCTCTACTCAGAGACTAGTTCACATCTTCATAGATCTCACTTTGAAGTCATTTTTCCTCCCACTCTAATCTTTGGAAAATTTTGACAGCTACAAAAATGTAATAAACCAACCAGTCGGATTATATATATATTACAGTTTGAAAAAGATGAAAGGCTATATTGTTAAGAGATACAATTCCAGTGGCTTGCACAATGTAGCCTGTGCATGCACAGAGGAAGAAAGGGAAGTGAAGCAGCTTATGCTTTGTCTTATAAGTCCCCTAAAATAACCCAGCTTCTGATCCTCAGCTCGCATCAGGAGAATGACACTGGAAAGGCTAGTAAAATCCTGCCAAATATCTCATCAGGACAAATACCTGTGTGTTCATACCAGCTCTTGCTAATGCATCAAGTGAAGCGACGTGAAGAAGAGGAAGGAGGATTGTATGCTTAAAAATCAAATAATCAAGAGCAAAAGGAAGCAGACATGGAGTTATCATATTTAGGGCCTTGTAGAAACCACTTTGAGCAGACACAAGTTGTCAGGTTGCAATGAGCAGTAGCTGTGTGACTACAGCAAGTATCCTTAATTTAATTTCTGTTAGTAGACATAAAAAACACTACTATGGTTCAAGGAAAGAAAAAACAACAAATTGGTATATTTGGTGATAAGGCTTGGTTGCAGGAAGATTAACTGTAGCTTTTTATAATAACAATACATTCCACCATGGTATTAGACAGTCGATGATGAAAAATGAGCAAAGGTCTCCTCGTGTTCAGATTTACATCAGACCATTCAATCCATTTGGTTACAGCAGCAGTAATTAATCATTGCTGGAGAAGGGAGAAATCTTAAGAAAATCGTGTGGTTTCCAATTTCAGAAGTTGTTGTAACACCTTTAGGAGATTGGTTCATCTCCATAAGAGCTGAGACATCTTGAAAAGCTGGTAACCTGTAAGATTTTAGCTTGCCATTTTACAGCAACTAGTTATCGCCTTTTCCATTCAGAAAGGAAACCAAAACACCACGAGAAGTTTCTAGACCTAATTCAAATGCCACCAGCACCCACCAAACAGATCAATGGGACATATCTGAAGACAGTGCTAAATATAATTTGATTGCAGAAGTCTTGTAGCAAGAGGATGAACGCTACTGCACACCATCAGTTCCCAGATCTCTCTGCAGAACACGTCTCTTCTGTGTTGATAACCCATTTTCTGACTGCTGTCTCATCACCTCAACAGCCACATTTTCATCCAAGTTCCAATCCTACTTAGACAACTGAAGCTTCCAGCCTTGGAATAGCTGTTGAAGAAATAAATGTCTTTAATAGCTGAAGGCAAAAACTGAAAGAAGGATAATTTCACAGTTACCATCGGAGGAGTTCTGAAACCAGCAATTTCCTACTGAACATTGGGTAAAACCCTGTGAATTCACCCTGTGAGGTAGTAAAACTCTGACATTCCCACTGTATAAAAGACAAGCTTAGAGTCACAGAATAATATAGCTTGGAAGCAACCTCTGGAAGTCTCTGTCTATTGTTCTCTTCAAAATAGGTCTAGTTAGAGTTGCTCAGGCCTTATCCACTTCATTGTTTAGTGTCTCCAAGGATGGAAACCTCCCAACCTCTCCAGGTCCCTGCTCCAGTCTTCAAGAACAGTCATGGTGACCTGCAGACTAAAATAAGATCTCCCCCCTGACATCTCCTCTCTAGGCTGGTTCTCACCACCCCTTCTTGTATGTTCTGGATGCAAACTCCCAGACACCTTGGTGGCCTTCTCTGAAGGTGCTTCAACATGCCAGTGTCTTTATTGTACTGGGAAGCCTGAAACCAGACACTGTGTCCAAACACAGTGTCACAATGGTCAGAGGGGAAGGCTCATTTCCTTGGACCTTGCTTTTATTGACATGGGATGTGATTGACCTTCTCTGGCAAATCACACTCTGCTGACTCAAGTTCAGATTAATATTTAGGTCATTTAAAGAGTTTGGGCTTAAAATTCACTGGTTTGGATTTTTATGAGCAGAATAACATCCCAGTAAACCAAGTAGATGTTAAAACACTGGCCTCTGCATCTTCTTGCTGGTGGGGCCCACTTTGGCTCTGAGTTCTCCTATTCATCATCCTTTGCCAGTTCTCCAATACTCTCTCAACAAAAATCATTTTCCCCAGTCTTTACAGATCAGTAATTGTATTAACATTTAGTGCTTATTACGTGGGGGGAAAATGCCAACACCCTGCAAAGTCTTTACTACACAATAAATTAAGAGAGACCAGTTCAGTTCAGGTTAGAATCTCAGGAAAATCCGCACTACTTTTTTTTTTTTTTTGTACTTTTTCTTTTTCCCTGAACCAGAAACACTACGAGTGTAAAGGTTTTTAAAAAGTCTATTAAAATTAAAAATTATAGTATGGAAGAACTTGTATTGAATTAAAGCATGAAGGAAAAAATGAATTACATCAGTGGAACAGCAGTTTTAAGAATTCACGCTTTGGTTCACTTCACTTACATCCATGCATCTGTTTTCACAGTCCATCACAAGGACGACAGAGAATGTGAAAAGGTGAAAGAAGAGCAGTGGGAAGGAAAGAAAAGTTAACAGAATTGGAGCACAAACTCAAGGATCTTTGGAAGCTTTTACAAATTTATTGCCGGAAAAAGAACATAGAAGCCACCTCCTGTTCTGCAATGTAATATCCTTGTTCTCCATTCTTGACTGTCTCTCAACTCATTCCCCTGATATGCCTCTCTCAAAAAGCAGTGCAACATGATCACAAAAGGTTAGAAAAAGGCCATATGAATTCTCACCTCCACTTAGAACTCCAAATGGAAGGAGGATCTCCTCCTTCACCTCTAAACACGTTGAAGAAAAGAAAGTTATTGGGAGTGGTCAACATGGACTTACAAAGAGTAAATCATGCTTGACCAATCTGTTAACCTATATAATAAATGGTTGGTTGAATGAGGGGAGAGCAGCAGATGTCATCTACCTTGACTTCAGCCAGGCTTTTGACACTGTCTCTCATAGCTTCCCTGTTAAGAAACTAAGCAAGTGTGGGCTGGATGAGTGGACAGTGAGGTGAACAGAGAGCTGGCTGTGTGACAGAGCTCAGAGGGTTGTGATTAATGGAGCAGGGTTGAGTTGGAGGCCTGTAACCAGCAGTGTCCCCCGGGGATCAATACTCGGCCCAGTCTTGTTCAACATATTAATCAACGACCTGGACAAGGGGACAGAGTGTATCCCCAGCAAGTTTGCTGATGACACAAAACTGGAACGAGTGGCTGACACTCCAGAGGGCTGAGCTGCCATCCAGTGTGACCTGGACAGGCTGGAGAGTTGGGCAGAAAGGAACTTAATGAGATTTAACAAGAGCAAATGTAGGGTCCTGCACCTGGGGCAGAACAACCCCACGCATCAGTGTAGGTTAGGGGCTGACCTGCTGGAAAGCAGCTCTAAGGACATTCATAGAATCATACAATGCCAGGTTGGAAGGGACCTCAAGAATCATCTGGTCCAAAGAGAAGGATCTTGGAGTCCTGGCAGCCAATAAGTTAACAATGAGCCAGCAATGTGCCCTTGTTGCCAAGAAGGCCAATGGAATCCTGGGGTGGATAAGGAAGAGTGTGGCCAGTAGGTCCAGGGAGGTCATCCTCCCCCTTTATTCTGCCCTAGTGAGGCCAAATCTGGAGAACTGTGTGCAATTCTGGGCTCCCCAGTTCAGGAGAGACAGGGAACTGCTGGAGAGAGTCCAGTGGAGGGCAACAAAGATGACTGGGGGATTGGAGCATCTTCCTTATGAGGAAAGGCTGAGAGAGCTGGGACTCTTTAGCCTGGAGAAGAGAAGCCTGAGGGGAGACCTTATTAATGTCTATCAATATCTAAAGAGTGGGTGCAGGGAGGATGGAGCCAGACTCTTTTCAGTAGTTCCCAGTGACAGGAAGAGGGGCAATGGGCACAACCTGGAACACGGGAAGTTCCATTTGAGCATGAGGGAAAACTTCTTTACTATGAGGGTGCCAGAGCACTGGAACAGGCTGCCCAGGGAGGTTGTGGAGTCCCCTTCTCTGGAGACATTCAAGACCTGCCTGGATGCAGTCCTGAGTCATGTGCTCTGGGCAATCCTGCTTTAGCAGGGGAGTTGGACTGGATGATAGTCAGAGGACCCTTCCAACTCCAATGATTCTGTGATTCTGGGTGATTCTGTGGAATGTTACTGGTTGGACTAGATGATCTTTCGAGGTCCCTTCCAACCCCTAGGATTCTATGATGTATTTGAAAGCACACTGAAGAATAAAATGCAACCAAACAAAAACTAACAATCACTGAGCAAAAGCTGCCACAAGCAGAACGGCCAAGCTCACCAGCAGGTTGATTTTGTGTCATTTTTTTACATAGAGAAGAATATTGCAAAAAGGAAGTTTGACAGCCAAAATAACCTTGCTTTGGTTTGACTCTTCCACCCCCATTTGAATACTCATGATCTATAGAGCAAAAGCCAGATAGTGAGAGAAGGAAAAAAAGAAAATTAAAAAAAACCCCACAGCACTAGCCCCAAATACTAAATTCTGTCCTAATAAGATCTGGATACTAAAGGCTCCTCATGAAAAGAATAACTACAAGATGCCTTTATAGTAGATAGAGAGATAGCAAGTAAAGAAATCAAGTCAATCTTACATCCATGAGGGAACTTCATCCTCAAGCAGACAGAGAGTAATTTAGCTGGGAAGCAAAGAGAAAGCCCTTCAGGAGCCAGTTCCCTTCTCTATGAACTGGGACCATTAGTATTTCTCAGCCCTACAGGACCTCTGAGAGTGGGGAGAAAAACAAACAACAAACCAACAACAAAGAAAAAAACCCTCAAATATAAAACCAACAAAAAGAAAAAAAACCCATACATAAAACACCTCCAAAAAATACAGCCCAGAAAATGCTGATTTTGGCTGCATCACAGAACCATTTTGCTTGGGGAAGATCCTGAAGATCAAAAAGTCCAGCCATTAACTCAGCACTGCCAAGTCCACCACTAAAACATGTCCCTCAGAAGCATATCTACACGGCTTTTAAATACCACCAGGAGTGGTGACTCCACCACTGCATTGGGCAGCCTGATCCAGTGCCTGACAACCCTTTTGGTGAAGAATCGTTCCTAATATCCAATCTAAACCTCCCCTGGTGCAACTTGAGGCCATTTCTTCTTGTCCTGTCACTTGTCACTTGGGAAAAGAGATTGACTCCCACCTCACTCCAACCTCCTTTCAGGTGATTGTAGAGAGCAAGAAGGTCTCCCCTCAGCCTCCTTTTCTCCAACTAAACAACCCCAGTTCCCTCAGATGCTCCTTGTAAGACTTGTGCTCCAGACCCTTCTCCAGCTTCATCACCCTTCTTTAGACATGCTCCAGCACCTCAATGACCTTCTTGTACTGTGTGGCCCAAAACTGCACACCAAACTCAACACACTATTCAAGGTGCCTCACACCAGAGTCGTTCTAGAAGTCCATGTGGAGACCTCCTCTCACCTGAAAATGATATTTTTTCAGTACACCTAAATACTAGCTGCAACAGAAACAAGGAACTAGAAGATGCTCACAGAGCTCTGAAACATGATCTTCAGTCATCCTCTCTCCAAAATTACAAAAATGCTAAAAAGAGGCACACCAAGAAGATACAAGCAAAGACATGGGGTTGGCTTATTAATTAAACAATAAGCATTTCCCAAGCCTACCTGGGTTGTCACAGAAAAAATGAGCCTATGGGGCAGCGAAAAGCTCTGTGCCATGGAAGGAGAAGGGGTGTCCAATGCAAATTTGACAGACCTTTTGCTCACAGATTCAAAACCTATGGATGACGTGTGCATGTACCTCAGATTTCACCCAACAGACCTTAATGACATCCGATGGTGTCTTTATGGTTTTTATTCCCCCTCTATTTTCATGGAATCTGCATCAGATCCTGTGTCTGGGGGCTGAAAGCTTCAGTGCAGAATTTATTACCCAGCTATTACAGGGTACATTACACTAATTAGAATGCACATGATAGCCTGCCATGTAGTGCACTGTGATAAATCAGGTAGTGCTGTGGTCTATTGTAAACACTGCCATACTTCTCTGGACACTCTAGCATGTTTGACCACTCTCATAAATATGAGCATTTGTGTAGTACAAGTATGATTGGCTACAGAAACTAATTTATTGCAGTTTTCTTTCAGCATATTAACAGCGTAGTAAATTCCGTCGCTTCTGGGGGGAAGGAAAAAGCAACAGTGGAATTTCCTTCAGCAATGCAGCATCAGTAGTATTTTCCCTTTGGTAACATACCAATTGTTCTTCATTTTCCAAAAATATATTCGCCGTGTCATGTCTACTGTGCAGTCAGAGGGAGGTTTCTAGCTTTCAAGCTTGTCACACCTGAGAAATTGGGGTGAAGGAAGGACAGCAGGTTCACAGTTTTAAAGACTCTGGGGTCATTATAAGCTTTCCTTCCAACTATGCCAACACAGGTTTGTTCATACACAAAAGCTCCATAGAAGAGGTAAATCTTTGCATTCAAGCAGATGCTTCTGAAGTTCCCACATTGTCTGTTAAATACAAAGGGGAAAAAAAAAAACAACAAACCCTGACAAAATGTTTCTGCAGAAGAACAGTAGAGGTCAGATGCTCAGCGGTGCATGTACACATCAAATGTGCCACCATGGACCTGAACCGTGTTACCTGGGTGGGAGAGCATTATTCAGGCACAATCAGGCTCCACCTAGAGAACTGAGAGAGTTTTATAGGCTGTGTCCTTCTCTGTGGTAGATGAACCCGAGTGGAAGCACCACTCAAAGAGTCAAGAGTATCACTCAACTGGAGCAACACCTGTGGGTCCAGGGATTGGAAAGATTTAATTCCAGAATTAGAGACTCAAACGTGGTGCAGTATTCCAAGTTCACAGTAGCCATCCACCCATTTGTCCTTCAGCCCATGCATCCAAAAAGCAGTAAAAAAAAAGTGTGGGACAGAAAAATGTTTGACTCCAGTTGTTAACCGTCATAGAAGATATTTCAAGTCAGGCTCCTGTTCCACATTCTGTGGCAGATCTCACCAAAATGGACCATCACTTAAAGAGAAAAAAATATTTCACAGAATCACAGAATCAACATGGTTGGAAAAAACCTTAAGATCATAAAGTCCAACCATAACCTAAATCCACCCACCATAACCTTTAGCTACCTGATAATGCTTAAATCTTGTCTCTAAGCACTACATCTAGATTTCTTTTAAACATTTCCAGGGATGGTGACTCCACCACCTCCCTGGGCAGCCTGTCCCACTCTCCAACCACTCTTGCAGTAAAGAAATTCTTTCTAATATCCAGCCTAAACCTCCCCTGGTGCAACTTTTGGCCATTCCCTCTCGTCCTGTCATTATTCACTGGAGAGAAGAGACCAACTCCCACCTTCCTGCAACCTCCTCTCAGGCAGTTGTAGAGAGCAATGAGGTCACCCCTCAGCCTCCTCTTCTTCAAACTAAACAACACCAGTTCCCTCAGCCTCTCCTCAGAGGACTTGTCCTCCAGGCCTTTCACCAGCCTGCTAGCTCTTCTCTGGACATGCTCCAGCAACTCAACATCCTTCTTGTAGTGAGGGGCCCAGAACTGAACACAGTATTCAAGGTGTGGCCTCACCAAGGCCCAGTACAGAGGCACAATCACCTCTCTACTCCTGCTGGCCACACTATTCTTGATGCAGCCCAGGATGCCCTTGGCCTTCTTGGCCACCTGGGCACACTGCTGGCTCATGTTAAGTCAGCTGTCAACCAGCACCCCCAGGTCCTTCTCCACCATGCAGCTTTCCAACCACTCATCCCCAAGCCTGGAGCTTTGTATGGGGTTGTTGTGACCCAAGTGCAGGACCCAGCACTTGGCCTTGTTAAACCTCATACCATTGGCCTTGGCCCATCAATCCAGCCTGTCCAGGTCTCTCTGCAGAGCCTTATTGCCCTCAAGGAAATCGACACTTCCACCCAGCTTAGTGTCATCTGCAAACTCACTTAGGAAGGACTCAGTTCCCTCATCTAGATCATTCATACAGATATTGAACAAGACTGAACCCATTTCCTTCAGCCCCAGCAGATGCAGTAATAGAAAAACCACCCTGGAGAACTGCAAGACACTAGTTGGGGTTTTGTCCCTCCTTGACACTCCACGTTCACCAGTGGCACAGGAATCTGCAATTCTTGTCTCTGTATTGAGAGTTTTCTCCTGCTTTACAGACCATACAGTGATTAATGGCTGGACTTGATCTTAATGGTCTTTCCCAACTACAATGATTCTATGATTCCCAAACTGCTTTTAACAGGTAAATGATGACAGGATGGATTGAGCAAGATGTTGCTGAGTTTGCAGGGACAATTCTGTAGGCAGGACAGCTCTGGTGTTCACCATATAGCATGGAGCCAGAAAAATGCCACCATGTAAAATGTGCCCTGGACACAAAAGACAAACTTCAGAAAGTGACAGCAACTTTCTCTCCAGCTCTGCCTTACCCAGAGTGAATTGGATTTGAAAGAGCAACAAAGGAGAGTCCAAGCTCTCAGGAAAACCACCAAAAATGAAACAAGTTTAAGGTCATACAAAGGGAGGGTAAGAGAGAAAGAAAGAAGGTGTTTTGAAAGAGGACCAGAAAAACTCATAGCAACATGAAGCTCAAAGTTAGCAGGGAACACATTTACAGGCAGATGTGACATCACATACAGGAGATCAAGCAGAATGAGATAGCTGCTTAAAAATTCAATAAATTGTGATTATGGCTTAGATCCTACACAGTTATGGCCTGGAAATAAAGGACATCTCCATGCTCCAAACTTTTGAGGGATATCTCAGAGATATCTATGGCCATTGGCAAGTCCAAACAAGGGGATGTTGATTAGCCCAGTCTGGAGGTGTGGTATGGAATCAGGCTGTTCTTCTCATATACCACATATGACCACTAAAAACCCCTCGATCCCAATGGGAGCCCTGTTAGATGAAGAAAGAGGAAGATCCTCTGAAGTTACTTCGTGCAGGCTCTGCAGATGGAGAAGACAACATGAACCAGCTTCCCCAGCCTGGTGGGATGGGACTTTGTAGCATAACATGAGAAAACATGAACAGCAGCATATACAGATTTGTTCTTCAGACCTAAACAGGTTCATAATATGGCTTCTATATGTGTTTTTACCAGAATATCATTCTTTGCATTGTGACCATAGTCAGGATTAACATTTCCACTACATGTGGGGCTGTTTAGTCTTGAGAAGACTGAGAGGGGATCTTATTAATGTCTACAAATATCTGAAGGATGGATGTCAAGAATGGGCCAGTCTCTTTTCAGTGGTGCCCTGTGATAGGACGAGGGGAAATGGCACCAAGTTACAACACAGGAAGTTCCACCTCAACACGAGGAAAAACTTCTTTACTGTGAGGGTGACAGAGCCCTGGGACAGGCTGCCCAGAGAGGTTGTGGAGTCTCCTTCTCTGAAGACTTTCAAGACCCTTCTGGTTGCCTTCCTGTGTGATCTGCCCTAGGTGTTCCTGCTGCAGCAGGGGCATTGGACTCAATGATCTCTAGAGGTCCCTTCCAACCCCTGTGATTCTATGATTCCGTGATTCTGTGATTAAATTTGACAGTCAAGAGTGAAGACAAATGTTGGCTGTTCAAGCAAGCAGACCAGTCAACATACAAAACCCAGATAGCTCAGTAAGAACAAAAGCCAAAAAGTTTCAGCTAGGCTGTCACTCTGTTTCCAATGTTTAGGTTCTCCATGGCATTTTGGAGCCCTGCCAAGCCTTGAATTGCTATTAAATTTGAAGATTTCAAAAGGAGTCCTATAAACAGCTGCTCCCGACAGCTAGGAGTGCAGCTGCATGGCACAGCTGGAACAGCAAACCCTTATCTTGCCCAGAAGACACAAAATCCTTCAGAAAGGTCTCAAAAAGGGCTTCAGTAGGAGAAAATACCAAAGCTATGGGCTGCCACTTCACACACAGCTCTCTACAGCGCAGCGAGAGCAGTGCCAACCATGAATGATCATCTG
This sequence comes from Hemiprocne comata, assembly GCA_020745705.1. Classification (NCBI taxonomy): domain Eukaryota; kingdom Metazoa; phylum Chordata; class Aves; order Apodiformes; family Apodidae; genus Hemiprocne; species Hemiprocne comata. The sequence goes on from CM036587.1 coordinate 163,046,357, forward strand.
ACATCCTGAAACAGTCCTGCTATGGGTGCTACCACATGTAAAGGGTGAGCAAACCACCATATCACAACTCAACAAGAAGAGCAAAATGCCAACTAAACCCATATGAGATGATGGACATTAAGGATGGGCACTCCCACCAGCATGCCCAGGTCATGAGGTTGAAGCACACAGGCAACAGCCACAGCAGCATTATGGATGCACCAAAGCAGGCTTGCACATAATTACACTGTCCCAAAACAACAGCATTTCTCCAGCTTTTGGGCACCAAAATTTAGGGTAGCAGTTTCCAGCTTCTCTTTCCCAGACACTCTAGAGGCTCATGAATTACTTTGGGAAAAGAGCCAAGAAAAACAAGGCTATTGCCCAGACAGAATCACAGAACAGAACAGAACTACCAAGCCTGGCAAAGACCTTTAAGATCATCAAGTCCAGCCTATGACCAACACCACCACACCATCTAGACCATGGCACTAAGTGCCACATCCAGCCTTGCCTTGAACACATCCAGGGACGGTGCCTCCACCACTTCCCTGGGAAGTCCATTCCAATGTCTAATCACCCTCTCCATGAGGAAGTGCTTCCTAATATCCAACCTAAACCTCCCCTGGAGCAGCTTCAGGCTGTGCCCTCTTGTCCTGTCACTGGTTGCCTGGGAGAAGAGCCCAGCCCCCACCTGACTACAACCTCCCTTCAGGTAGTTGAAGAGAGTGATGAGGTCCCCCCTGAGTCTCCTCTTCTCCAGGCTAAACAACCCCAACATCCTCAACCTCTCCCTATAAGACTTTCCCTCTAGTCCCTTCACCAGCCTTGTTGCTCTCCTCTGGACCTGCTCCAGCACCTCAACGTCCTTCTTGAAGTGAGGGGCCCAGAACTGCACCCAGTGCTCGAGGTGAGGCCTCACCAGTGCTGAGTACAGGGGGAGAATCACATCCCTACTCCTGCTGGCCACACTATTCCTGATCCAAGCCAGGATGCCATTGGCCTTCCGGGCCACCTGGGCACACTGCTGGCTCATGTTCAACCAGCTGTCCACCAGCACTCCCAGGTCCCTCTCTGCCAGGCTGCTCTCCAGCCACTCTTCCCCCAGCCTGTAGTGCTGCCTGGGGTTATTGTGGCCAAAGTGCAGGACCCTGCACTTGGTCTGGTTGAATTTCATGCCATTGGCCTCGGCCCATCGATCCAGCCTGTCCAGGTCCTCCTGCAGCCTCTTCCTACCCTCTGGCAGATCAACACTCCCCCCCAGCTTGGTGTCATCTGAGAATTTACTGAGGGTGGACTCAATCCCCACATCCAGGTCGTCAATAAAGATATTGAACAGGACTGGGTCCAGTACTGATCCCTGGGGGACACCGCTGGTCACCGGACGCCAGCTGGATGCAGCTCCATTCACCATCACTCTCTGGGCCTGGTCATCCAACCAGTTTTTGACCCAGCAAAGGGTGCACCTGTCGAAGCCATGGATTGCTAGCTTCTCCAGGAGGATGCTGTGGGAGACTGTGTCAAAGGCCATGCTGAAGTCAAGGTAGACCACAGACATCTCTACTGAGCACACAGGGAAGACTAGGCAATGGTGAGAGGCCTGCAAACCAGAAATTTGTTCAGAAAGAGGAAAAGCCACAGCCTTAGACCTCTCACAGGAGCTGGGTTCTTTCCTCCTCTATATAAATTTATGTTGTGTCCAAATGCAAGGTAGCAGTGGCCAAATTGTGGTACATGGGTGGAAAGTTAGAGAGACAACAAGACACTGTTATGCACTGAGCCATGTCTGAAGGGAAGCAAAAGGGGTGGACAGTCCTTCCTGGCTCACACAAGGAAATGCTTGGGTATCCAGCTGTGGGTTGTGACTTCAGTTGCATGTCCAGCTCAGAGCATCTCATTCAGCACCTCCAACCACCTCATTCTGCCCGTTCTTCCTCAGCTGGAGAAAAAAATACCTCCAACAGGGAGCCAAGTAACACCAGGTTCAACACATCATGGAGGCTGAGCAGAATTAAACTCATGGAGGGAGCAAGCACTGCCACTAGCCAAAAGCAAAGGAGTTCATAAAACAGCACTTCACCACAGACATCCCAGAAGAGCACCTGCCCTCATCCACCACTGCCAAGAGCTGCTTCCCTCACACTGAGTGCAGGGCTGGCAAGCAGCTCTAGTACTTAAAAACTGATTAAAGTTCCGTGTAGTTTTAAATATGCCTTGTCAGACTATGTGTGATGGATGGCTAATGCAAGGGCTGCTTTTCTAGGTCAGGAAAAGAGCTTCTCCACAGGCTGAGAACCAGAAAGGTTCCCTGCAGCCAACAAGCAATAGACCCTTGTCCATCATAGACATGTAAGAGGTCAACTAGACCAGGACATCTTTTTAAGAACAGGTGTTTTTCAGTGCTGCAGCAGTGATGTTTTCAGTTTGGCAGTAGTGAGGACATTTAAGCACCAGTGGATGAACACTCATCTGGTGAATTAACATGCTATTAACAGCCCAGTTATTTCCCATGAGCTGGGCTAATCCAGTAAGAAGAGGACAAAGATCTGGACCTCTGGATGCAACCACAAAGGCATAACCTGAAAGAGAATTACAGAATCACAGAATGGGTTGGGTTGGAAGGGACCTTAAAGCCCATTTGGTTCCAATCCCCCTGCATGGACAGGGACACCTCCCACTAGACCGGGTTGCTCAAAGCTCGTAGCTCTGCCTTGATAATAACCTCAATTAAAAGATATCCAAGATACTGGCTGAGGACATGCAGGAAAACGAGATTTTGCCAACAAGTTTAAAAATTCATTAACAGGAAGGAGATCCATGACAGTGCCAAACTCTTGCCAACTAAAAAATGAATGGACTCTCTCCTCTAAGCCTCCTGAGACTTTCTTCCCAGCTCTCTCACATGCCTACTGATTGATGTCTTTCCATAGGGGACAAACCTACCCTGGTTTCCATATGAGCAGTGGGGTTGAAAAACTTCTACAACTATGTTCACTTAGAACCAAAGCAGCCCTAGAGCTTACAGCTCTGCTCAGAAATGAGATTAAGTGGCACCAGTAAAGCTATTCAATTAGCTAAAGGTCTGCTGGACATTAATATTTTTAGTATATTAATATAAAGGGGTAATTAGTGAAAGTCAACAGATCCAGAGCTTTTAGACAAACATGGGTTGTATTTTATGCTAAAGCTCCATGTTCCATCAGAACACCTACAGCAAGAAACAGGACAAAAAACAAAGAAACCCAACAAAAACAAACAAGCAAACAAACAAAAAAACCCAAACAAAACAAAACACAATAATTTAATAACACGAAACAGAAAAGTCAAGGTTAGTTTTATCGAGGTTGTGACTTTCAAAAGTTCCAACCCCCTGCTGTGGCCAGGGACACCTCCCACCAGACCAGGTTACTCCAAGCCCCATCCAACCTGGCCTTGAAAACTTCCAGGAATGGAGGCATTCACAACCTCCCTAGACAACCTGTTCCAGTGTCTCACCACCCTCACAGGAAAGAATTTCTCCCTAATGTCTAATATAAATCTCCCCTCTTTCAGCTTGAAACTATTGCCTCTCACCCTATCACTCCATGCCCTTGTAAATATTCCCTCCCCTGCTTTCCTGTAGCCCCTTCAAGTACTGGAAGGCCACTATAAGTTCCCCCCAGAGCCTTCCCTTCTTCAGGCTGAACAACACCAACTCTCTCAGCCTGTCTCTATAGCAGAGGTGCTCCAGCCCTCTGATCATCTTCATGGCCTCCTATGGACTTGCTCCAATATCACCACGTCCTTTCTGTGTTGGGGACGCCAGAACAGGACACAGCACTGCAGGTGGGGTCTCACAAGAATTTAGTAGAGGGTGAAAATCACCTTCCACTTCTCCAGCTTGTCCAGGTCCCTCTGGATGGCATCCCATCTCTCTGGCATATAGATCACACCACCCAGCTTGGTGTCATCGGTGTCATTTCAATTGTTGTCTTCTAAAAATCCCCCACTGCATTGACTCCCATGCCCAGTATAGCCCAATGGGTACCATTGTGGAAGCATGGCTCTACAGTATGTCCCAGGGGTTCAGAAGAAGCATCTGGGAACCAACATTGTGCAAGAATAGTTTTTCATGTCTGGTAGAGTTTTCTAATGTTGAGTTTCTTTGTTCAACCTGCTTTCACTTCTCCTTGTAGACACTAGGAAGTCTCCCTGTCCTAAGAAGAATGTCTAAAGAAGAAATAAGGCCAAGAGATGGGAGCACTGGTGCATTTCAGTATACCAGTGCTCAGATTCATTACCTAGAAGAATGGCTCTGGCCAAAGAATCAAACTGCCAGAAAGTGTTTGCAGGTTGGGAGCCAACAAACCAACCAGCAGCTGAACCGACAGCACAAGCAATGCTGTCCAAGACAGTCTAACTTTACATAGCACCTTGCACACCAGCTATGACAGCACCCTCCAAGTTGATTTCTTCCTTTGGGAAATATTTAGGGAAGCAAAAAGAAAAGAGAAAAAAAAAAAAAAAAAGGCTTTGGGATGACATCTGAAAGGGAGACATCAAGCCATTGGCATATAGAAAATACCCGTTTACTGTAACAGACAAGAGGGTTGGCAGTGCTTAGAATGAAGCATCTGTTGCCTTCAGACTTTTCTCAACAGAAGAGGCTCAAGGAGAGTAGGTCCAAGGACTCCCACGGAGGTGAAGGCCAGAGTTCTCTACAGATTGAAGACAGCAGTCACTGGGGACAGCCCCTCTTCTGAGCCCAGTCCTGCAGACTGCTTTATTCAGGACACTCTCCATGTCTAACAAAGCCCAACTCCACCAACAAGATCTAGCTGACTGTATCACTGTTTCAGTTGGAAAAAACCTTAAGATAATAAAATCCAACCATTAACCTAGCACACGGCCAAGTCCACCACTAAACCATGTCCCTCAGCACCACATCTACACATCTTCTAAGTATCTCCAGGGATGGTGATTCCATAGCCTCCCTGGGAAGCCTGTTCCAGTGCCTGACAACCCTTTCAGGGAAGAAATTTTTCCTAACATCTAATCTAAGGTTTCCCTGGCACAACTTGAGGCCATTTCTTCTTGTCCTATCACTTGCTAATTGGGAGAAGAGATGAACACCCACCTCATTCCAACCTCATTTCAGGTAGTTGTAGAGAAGGTCTCCCCTCAGCCTCCTTTCCTCCAAGGTAAACCACCCCAGTTTCCTCAGATGCTCCTCATAAGGCTTGTGCTCTAGGCCCTTCACCAGCTTCATTGTCCTTCTCTGAACTCACTCCAGCACCTCAATGAGGGGCCTAAAATTGAACACAGGATTCGAGGTGCAGCCTCTGCAGTGCTGAGTACTTCCCTAGTCCTGATGGCCACAATAGTGATGCTAAAAGCCAGGTTGCTTGTGGCCTCCTTGGACAGTTGGGCACAAGCTGGCTTATGTTTAGCTGGCTGTTGATCAACAACCCCAGGTCCTTTTTGGCTGGGCAAAATGAAACCATTCACTCCACTGAGTTTAATATGTGGTTTGGAAAACCACAAAACAAAGCAAAGGCCAAGAGGGCTGTGAAAAAGTATGACCCAAAAGGTGCCTCAAATACCCAATGAAATCAGCCCATCCAGAAGGGTTTTGAGCATTATCAAGCTCTTCTTGCAAGGGGAGGGACTGTTTACAAGGCTTGTAGTGAGAGGACAAGAGGTAATGAATCAAAACTGGAAGAGGGGAGATTTAGGTTAGACATTAGGAGGAAATTCTTTAGTGTGAGGGTGGTGAGACACTGGAAGAGGTTGCCCAGGGAACTTGTGGAAGCCCCATCCTTGGCAGCATTCAAGATAAGGTTGGATGGGCCTTGGAGGAACCTGGTCTAGTGGGAGGTGTCTCTGCTCATGCAGGGGGTTGGAACTAAATTATCTTTATGGTCCTTTCTAACCTAAACCATCCTATGACTCTACGCTATGATGTTATATTGTAACTTCTACCACTCGTGTTATTACATAGGTGCAAGACATGGCAAAACCTTTTGGAGCTGCAACCTTGTTTTTCCTATAACAGGGAAGTAGGCATCAAACGAAAATCAGACCCAGGAAAACATGAACACATCTCTATCCCCTCAACTCCACAGATAACACCCTTTCCCTAACTGGCTCTATAAGGGTATGGAATTATTTAAAAATACACCGATATGCCCAATTTACTAATCCCTAGAGAAATCAGCATCCCCAGCCTCAGGCTGCTGTTTGCCAAGGGAGGTCTTCCACTTGCTTTACTTGATCTTTGGTCGGTACACGTTGTTATTTTTTTATCATAATGCCTGCAGCGTGACAATGGGCTTGTTACAAGCGCCGTGGAAGAAACAGACTGTTTAAGGCCACGGGCAAAAGCTTAATGGGAAAGCACAGATACTTTAAATTACTTTTTAATCACTTCTAGATATTTTCTCCCGAAATTGTAACTACTTACTGAACAACTGCACCTTCTCGAGAAGCGGCAACGCTGGCGGGCACAGATAATATTTTGCATTTGGCAAAGATGCTTTGATCCCAAGGAGGGCTTGAGAATAATATTCACATCCAACAGTACTGAAGTTGAGCCTTTTCAACTCAGTTTGCAGGTTTTCTTTATTTATTTCTGCATTTATTTATTCTCTTCTTTGTTCCTTTCCCAATAAAAATGAAGAAGTTCTTTATTCTGCTTCCCAGCTACTCTCTCAAAACAGAGAGATCTTCTTTCTAACTCAAAACGTACTTCTAACTCAAAAGTTTCCAAGACAAGGTCCTTTCCAGCTGGGCAGCTTGAGCCAGACTTGATTATCTTGTTGAGGAGACAAGGACTGATGACATGAGCTAAACTGCAGCACTGCCTTAAAACAGCAAACATGGATTCCAACCATCTTCAAATGCAGAAATGCTCTGTCTCGATGACAGGCACCATGTCATAGTCTCTCCTCTTCATTACGTTTGTGCTGCTTGATTTTATGGACACTCCTTCCTCCCTATAGGTTGTGCGTGGCTGGAAGATGAAGGTGAGGAGAGGAGTGGATTTAAGAAGCCACCAAGAATTTCAAAATTTTAGCAGTATTCAAATTCCATAGCAAAAATACCATTTTAGAAAAGAGTGATGTCCTTTCCCTTGGAATTAGTGTAACAACAGATTTGGATAATGCTCCAGGGTTTCCTTTTCTTACTGTTTGATGGTGGATCAGTATTTTTGGGGATCTGGAGACTATTCCTCTGCAATGACTGCCAGCTTCCCTTCCCTCTGCTTCATAGCTGCCAACAAAATCCTCTTCCAAACCTACATTCAGTTCTTCATCCTTGTCATCCACATCAATTCAGACCACCCGCTCTAACACCACCCTGCACACAGTATCTCCATCCTTGCATACTGTGAGAGGACAGAAAAATGAGGAAAGATCCTCACCACCGCTCCAGAAAATAAGCTTGAATTTGCAGGCAAGCAGGCTGGAGAGCTGCCACCCCATTCAGCTCAAACAGAAATTCACTTGGCTTTTTTGGATCTCTAAATGCAGAAGTAACTCACATCAGCTTCTCCCTCACTGCATAAAAAGAAAGGACATCTGGATTTGCCTCTCTTGAAGAAACCTCACACAACGCTCAACACACCAGCTGTAGAAATCCTGGCAGCTGTCCCAAACCAGCCCAGAAACCTGCCTGTGGGTGGAGGTGGTGTTTTTCAAACACACAAAAAATTGCCAAACCTAGGGAGTGAAGGGAAAAGTTCTAAGGTGCAATAATTCAAAATACCCTGATGTCCCCTGGAAAATGGAGACTGCAGCCAAAAAGTCTGGCCTTGATACAGGACACGTTCATTGGCAGCTTGCTACAGATGTCTTTGCTTTTAAGACAAGGAGGCACCTGCTCTTGATTGGACCATGAGTTGCTAGAAATTCCAGGTCAAAAGACAGAAAAACAATAAAATAAAAAAAAATCCATTACTCCACTTCTTTAAAAATAAATATACACATAAATAAAGCTAAATCATCAAGCCTCTCATAACATCCCAACCCACTTGATGAAGGGAAGGCAAGGACAGTCTTATCTTTCCTCCCTCCCACCCAAGCTGCAAAAGAGGACATTGATAAGCTGGAAAATAGGTGCTGGTGGCAGTCACCAGCACTCATGATGCTGCAGGAGGGTGAGAAGTGGGAACAATATTGGATTTCCATACTTCACGTGTCTTCAGGCACCAGTCCTTGGTCCAAACACCTGCACAGCACAGGAAAGTTCTCATCAATCCCTTAATAGGTGGTGGAGATTAAACTCATTTTTAAAGCTGACAAGCATCCAGGAGCTGTCCTTAGCAATAGCTACTGCAATAGCTATAATTTCACATGCCTGTATTCCCCCTATATCTAAAAAAAAAAAAAAAAAAAAAAAAAAAAAAGATAAAATCCTTCTTTAAGACCCAGGTTTTCCCCCTCTGAAAAGCACTCCCAAAACACAAGACAGCTTTTCCCACGTGGAAGGGTGCATGGCAGACACCTCCTGCCACCAGCCATCAATGCTGATGTCCAAGCATAGAAAGCTTTCCCTCTAGTTGCGTGCTCTGCCAAACCCCGACCACATTGCCGACGTGGGAGAACACTTTCCTACTTCTTTGGGGAAAACTGGGGAATTGGTACAGATCCTGGGTTACTTGGAGATGGTGTTTCTCAAGAAAGACAACCAAGGAAGCTCGGAGCAGCAAAGCTCTTCCATCTCTTTCAATGCTAAAGAGATTAGGATGACAGCCAAGCAAACCAGCAATCCCACCAGCACACATCAACGTGCTTTTGCCCATGGTTACCTTGTTCCCCTGCAGGAATGCAAGCATTGCAATGCAGGGACAAAGCCCCAAGATGGGAGCTGTGGGCTTTGTGGAGGTGAAGCCAGCCCTCCTCACTGAGCAGAGACCACCACATGGGTGAAGTCTGGCCAGAAACCACCCCAGTGCTGAAATGTTGGCCAAGAAAGTGGTTTGAGAAAACACAAAGTATGCTAACAGCCTGGTGACACTGCCTATTGCTGTAAGGAGGGTGGTGTACTGAATGAGAAACATCAGGACATTCAGATGAAGGCAGGCATGGGTAGGTATCAGATTAACCCACCACCCAGGGAGAAGTTTTTTTGGGTCACCCATCATCTACATCCCATACTGGCAGCTGGCACAGCCACACAAGATTGTTGCACAATGGCCTCTCTTCCCTGCCAAACACACTCAACAGCATCCCACAGACAACAACACAGCCAGGAACCTCCTGTGGGATGATAATTATGGGAGGGGAGCAATAGCAACCCAAGTCCACCAGGAAGTCCACATCATTAGCTTTGAGCCCTTGTATGTGCCCTTGGACAAACGACATCCCCATTTCTTAGTACCCCTGAAGAAAAAAAAACCCCAAACAACAGTATCCATGTGGAAAACAACATTTATGAGGTTCAACGGCAACACCTGCAAAGTCTAGAAGGATGGGCATAAGGAGCAAATGCAATAAAATCTAGCAAGGACCTGGGCACAATAAGGGTGTCAACAGATGGAGGCTACATAGAATCATAGAATGTATTAGGTTGGAAGGGACCTCTAAAGGTCATCTAGTCCAATCCCCCTACAATAAGCAGGGACATCAAGCCTGACCTTGAATGTCTGCAGGGATGGGGCCTCCATCACCTCTCTAGGCAACCTGTTCCAGTGATCCACCACCTTCACATTAAAGAACTTTTTCCTAATGTCCAACCTAAATCTACCCTTCTCTAGCTTGAAACCATTACTCCTTGTCCTGTCATTACATGCCCTTGTGAACAGGTCTTCCCCAGCCTTCTTATAGGCCCCTTTCAGGAATTGGAAGGTTGCTATAAGGTCTCCCCAGAGTCTTCTCTTCTTCAGACTGAACGACCCAAACTTCCTCAGCCTGTCTTCATCAGAGAGGTGCTCCAGCACTTTGATCATCTTCATGGCCCTCCTCTGGACACGCTCCAACAGGTCCATGTTCTTTTTTACTTCAGCAAACTGAGTACCTCTGACATACAGTCGTGCACACACACATGTATCTGTATGCACTGATACAAATGCATTTTTTTCTAATCACCATGCCTTCACCTGGAAGCATGGTTGACCAGTTAGAGGCAAGAAGAACGAAAACCACTCAGTCATGCAAGACAAATTTGAGCACTGAAGCTGATGCTCACTGCTCCCACCCTGACACAAATCCAGGTGCAGGCTTAGCCCCAGTCAACCTTTACTTGCATCACCTGAATGGCTGAAGCATGGGTCAGGCCAGTTGAACATTCTCCTCAGGGAGGACCTGCTGACTTACTTAGCATGGAGTGGCCTCTCTGCACCCCAGCAGCTTCTGGCAAATGCTTGGCCACATGGATGAAGCGGGCTGGGGCCAGGGAGCATGATGTGCTTGCACCCTGTAACACTCCTTCCAGCAAAAATGTCTTCACCAGTGGCTCGCTTGGCACTGATTGCATGTGGGGAGAACTGAGGAGCTAAAAAAGACTCTGCTGCCTGGACTTCAAGGGTATCAGGAGGGGAAAAACAGTAAACCTGAACAGGCAGAGATAAGGCCTCTTCTGTTACAAGACATGTCCTTCTGTAGCTTTGCTCTCAAAGGACCAACCAGTGAGGATTTCAAGATCATCCCATGCCAAGCCTACGGCTGGGGTGACACTCCCCAGACAGTTCCCACTCACCTTCCTCATCCTCATCATGCAGCACGTACATGGGCAGAGCACAGGATCTACAGCACGCACAGAGTGGGGGGCAAGTGATCAGCAGGTGTCCAAGGGCACAAAGACACCACAGAAACAGTCACGAAGTTGGACAAGTCAACAAATCAACGGGGGCCAACATGCTGCCCACACAGCCAGGGACCATCACAGCAGCTGGTGGGAGAGAAATATCTTAACCTTGGCTTGGCTGACACCAACAACACATTTCTCAAAGCACAAAGGGACATTCACATTCATAACATTTGGTGTTCTTCATAATTCACATCACCACAGTCCAGCAGTGCCCTGCACCAGGGTCATGACTTCTGCTCCAGCAAAACCAAGCTAGGTCAGGGATATGGAGATGCCACAACAGTTAATCCCCCCACTCATTGCTAAAACAATCTGCCCCACCACCTGATCAACTACAGCTTTCTAACCCATCACTCTAGGCAGCTCCCAGAGGCCACATTCCCATGGAGCTGGTCCTTTCTACCGTTCAGAAGAAACTGCATGTCAAAGCACGAGGTGGAAAAGGAAAGCTATAAAGCTGAGAAGAGATGCCTTCACCAAAATTTGTTTTACAGCATGACTAGCTCATACTGGAAGCCAAAACCTCTAGTTATTAGCCCAGATCCTTGTAGGAGGACAATTTGTGTTCTCCCTTTCCAGCCAAATGTTGTGCTGGGGGACCATTCAGAACTGCAGTAACTCCACTAATACTGTTTACACAGTACTGCTGCAAGGAGATCCAGGGAGCAATGTGCACTGATAGTTAGGGAAACATCACCTGTGTCACAAGGAGCACCAGTGCTGCTGCAGGTAACATGGAAATTCCACAAAGCTCTGCTCTCTCCCCATACATCCCTGCAGGTGATGAATCAAAGAGTTGCTGTCTCAAAAGACACCAATGGAAGTGTCATATAAATCCACAGTTGCTCCCTACACCTCCAAGTGAAGGTAAATCAGATGGGAGGGAAAACAAAAGAACAGTCCCAGTAAAAGCCAGTGGAGTTTGGCTTCAGCTGTCCTGGCCAACAACAGAACTACTGCTAGTGAATCTGCTGCTGAAGCAGACAGCATGTCCCCTGAGAGTGGACCACTCCACTGAGCATCCAGGGACTGGAGACCAACCAGGCTTTAGTCACCCTGGCAGGAGTCTCCAAAATGATGAACATGAAGTAAAACCAGAAGACCAATAGAACAATGTAGTCATCCATGATTTCAGGGAATTTGAAGACAAAGTTTTTAGTAGGGCATGTAGTGCTAGGACAAGAGGTAATGATTTTAAACTAAAAGAGGGGAGATTTAGACTAGACAAAAGGAAGACTTTTTTTTGCTGAGGGTGACGAAACATTGGCACAGGTTGCCCACAGAGGTGGTGAATGCCCCATCCCTGGAAACATTCAAGGTCAGGTTAGACAGGGTTTTGAGCAACCTGATCTAGTTGAAGATGTGACTGCTCACTGCAGGGGGGTTGGACTAGATGACTTTTAAAGGTCCCTTTAAACCCAAACCAGTCTATGACTCTATGATTCCAATTCCACATGGCATCTTCAACACTCACGTTTCAAAACGCCGCCGCTCTCCATATTTAATTTTTTTTCTGTGCACAGCTAGCTCTAGAGATCAAAGACCAGCCAAAGACCAGCACAACAGCAACATGGGGAGACCACGAAAATATGGCCACAGCTCTGAGACAGCTCTTGGATAAGGTTGCTCTCCACATGAGTGAAGCTAAGGCATGACGCACAGGGACTCTGTCTCCAGCCTCACCATCGTACCAGCACGCAGAAAAGCAACACATCACCAAATCCTGCTCACTATCTTTCTGTGGGATGGTTGTGTTTGGCACAGAAATGAAGGATGTGGGAGTGAAAAAAGACAACTAGCCAGACCACCAGCTATGCTTTAGTAGGTAAACGAGTAGCTTTTTAACTGAGTTAGATAAGTGGTATTTGTAATCACATTAGCACAGGCACTTAAAACAACGCTGCTGGCAGGGTTGTAGCTTGAGAAGAGGTTTGAAGGAATAAAATGCCTGTTCAGGAAGGCTTTGCTTTGGAGAAGAAGGCGCTCAAAGCTTTCACAAAGCAGCTCTCCCTTTTTGCAACTCAGTCCAAAAGAGACTGAGGGTGAAGCTTCTATAAATGAAAGCCAGGAAAAAAGACATTTCTCAAGAGCAAAATTTTATTTGCATCTGCCTGAGCCCCATCTTTTCAGGTGCAGGTGACCCTGTCCTGCAGAGATGCTCTTGCCAGCGGCTTCCTAAGTCCTGCTCCCCTGGTCACACAAGACTTTCTTCTAATCTGGAAGGAAAAGTGAGACAACTGGTTAGTACTGGGAAAAAAACTGTTTCACTATGACAGCTAGGGACATGGGCATCATCAGTGCCATGAGCTCTGGTGCCCAGAAACAACCTGACTTCTCTGAGCTGGGCTGTACAAATGTACAAAACTTGCACAAAAGCAAGTGTTGCTCCTCAAAAACATCACTGAGGAGTATGGGAACAACATCTCCTGTTTCAAAGAAAGGGAGCACCAAGTTCTAAAGTTGCTAAAGAATTTGAAGACTTCCAGATTAGCAGAGGTGCAAAAGTAGGGGGTTATAATTGATTGCAAGACACCCGAAAAAAATAACAAATTAAAACCTGCAGTGGGGAAGAGGAATCACTTATTTAACTGTCGTGACTTTAGGATCCTGAACCTGCTGTTGGAGGACCACACTGGCCACAATCCAGTTGAGCATTTCAGTTTATGTCAAATTTGAGAGAAGATGGAGAGCCCTGCTCAACTAGGATCTTCACATTTCTCACCAGCAGGTTGTTTATCTCTCACGCTTGTGTACACACACCCCTACCTTGCACGAGCTTCCATTTTTAGCTCCCAGTCTAAGGACTATCCTTGTAGAAATGCAACCCCTCTTAGCTGCAAAAGCACTTAATTCCCCTGGGAGAAAAAATACTGGTGCAACACGGAGAAGCAGGTCCTGCATCCACCAAGCAGCTTTTAAGATACAGCCAGAGCTGCACCCACAAGTGATGTGGTTTTACCTGCAGATGGTGATTTTACTCAGATGATGCAAGATGAGCATTAGCCAGATAAATTGTGGAGTCCTTAAAATATCCATCTACCTTGCAACAGCTATTAAGCATGCAGTATTTCCTAATTTACTCCATTACAAAGAAAATGCAGGGTCCATTCATCAGTCTGTTATCACAGAAGGCCTTTTAATGAATGCATCTATTTAGTTCAATTAATGCCAACGAGGAAGCCCTTCTTCACTCACTGGGTTTAAGCCCCTCTACTACTTTGGCCACCATATGCAGAATACAATAGTCATTTTAAGGTATTAATAAACACTTCCTATATGAATGCCATACACTTCCTAGGTGGATGCTCTACATACAAAGCTTGCTAAAAAAAAAATAAAAATGGATGCAATTTCCCCAGCCAGAAATATTCAGAGATAAAATTGCAGCAACGATTTGTATCTGCCCAGAGCAGCAATCCCAGCCCTCGGTGACCTTTCTGCAAACATCCCAAGCCAATTACACACAGTGACAGCAGACTCTCCCCTCCTGCATCAGCAGCTTCTTGTTGCTGGCTGTGAGAAACATCAAAAGGTAGCTCAACAAATAGACGTGTTACTGAGCCCTTTAGGCTAGGGACAACCAGCCTTGAGGTTTAATCAAGATCGGGATCAAATTGCACGAGGTGTTTTGTAAACATTGATCTTCCTGAGCTGTTACAGCTAGAGGATGTAATTCCCAACCACCTGCCCATTTAACCTATGAAAAACATCATCAGGCAACTCAGCTCAGTCCTCCCCCTCCATTCCTTCTTGTTTACCATAGACTTCATTAGCAGTTGAGTGGTACCTCACATCATCCTTCAGTGTCCTACACCTGGGACATCCCCAACAGCACTCTTGTGTCCCCTTGGTAAGGTAAAAGTAGCCCATGGGGCAAAGAGAAACCCTTTAAAAGCCTCCAACCATAGCTAGCAGCTGACAGAAGAAATGTTATCAGTTTCTTAGAGATTTAACAGGCAAGACTAGGTGATGTGTAGCCTGTCAGTTTGTCTTGTGTTGCCTAGGACATCCACGGTTCAACTCCTTGTTGACCAACACCTTCCCTGCTCTGGTCATAAGGATGCTTTTTCTGCTAGGCATCCCAAAGCACCTTTCCTTCACCTCCTTTTTTGGGGAAGGAAAACAAACAATAGGGGCTGAGAGCTGGGAATTTGTGACTTTGGCTTTCTGTTCCTGCTCCAGGAACAGAAATTTAGGAAGAGTACGATGAAGAGATGTAGCAGACGGCTGGATTTCTGAATCTTAACATCAGTGAGAGATGCACCTAGGTCTGAATGTCAACCCTCATGTTTACCACAAGGCAGTGCTAAGAGCAACTAAAACCCAAATGAACAAGTCTCACAAGGAATTTCTGAGGGAACTGGGGTTGTTTAGTCTGGAGAAAAGGAGGCCCAGGGGAGACCTTCTCGCTCTCTACAACTACCTGAAAGGAGGTTGGAACGAGGGGGAGGGGTCAGTCTCTTCACCCTAGTAACAAGTGGCCTCAAGGAAATGGCCTCAAGTTGTGCCACTGGATATTAGAAGAAACTTCTTCACTGAAAGGGTTATCAAACCCTGGAACAGGCTGCGCAGGGAGGTGGCTGAATCACCATCCCTGGAGGTGTTTAAAAGACGTGTAGATGTTGTGTTGAGGGACATGGTCTATCACTGGACTCAGTAGAGTCAGGTTGATGGTTGGACTTGATGATCTTAAAGGTCTTTTCCAACCAGAAGGATTCTGTGATTCTTTGATTCTCCATCAGGAGAAAGAAATACAGAAGCATACACTTAAGAGAGCCTGAAGCCTCACATGGGTTCACCCAACCAACAAGATCCAAAAACCAGCTCATTCTACCAGTGCCCACAAAGGCACAGTAACTCCCCATCCCATCTGCTACCCAAAAGGGTAATCTATCCCCTCCCCCTGAGATGTTTATGGGGGGAAACTACCTCAACCACCCTGCTCACCAGTCATCCAGGTGCTCTGAGTCGTCTCCAATCTGCTCCACCTACGCTTGCGTGTGGAAAACAATCCCCAGGGCAGCCGTGTTTTCCCCAGCAGAGCAAAACAGCAGACTCAGAGAGAGGAGATCCATCTGGAAAAGAAACGTTGGGAAAAGCATCCCATTGTTCTGCCAGGATGAGCATGCCCAAAAGCAACGTCAAGTTGTTTGTGGTGATGGCCAAGGATTGGGAGCAGGAAATCTGGCACGGGAGATGAGAGACACAAATGCATTAAGATGCAAGAAGAAAGGCAGGGATGCTGGAGGAACAACACACCAAAGATTCAGATGGAAGGAGGAAGAGCAGCTTTAATGAGGCCACTGAATGACAAAGGATTTCAACCCCTATATGGTGCCACACTGATATGCTGATGGATTGCTATTCAGCCTGGAGAAGAGAAGGCTTCAGGGAGACCTTACAGTGGCCTTCCAATACCTAAAGGGAGCCTACAGGAAAGATGAGGAGAAGCTTTTCACCAGAGAGGGCAGTGATAGGCCAAGGGGTAATGGTTTTAAACTGAAAAAGGGGAGATTTACAGTAGATTAGGAAGAAATTCGTCACCATGAGGGTAGTAAGGTGTCAGAATAGGTTGCCTAGGGAGGCTGTTGATGCTGCCTCCCTGGAGGTGTTCAAGGCCAGGTTGGATGAGGCTTGTGCAGCCTGGTCTAGTGGGAGGTGTCCTTGCTCACAGCAGGGAGGTTGGAACCTGATGATCTTTATGGTCCCTTCCATCCTTAACCATTCCATGATTCTATTCTGTGATTCTATACACACTATAATGACAACACCAATGGCCATCTATCCTCTGGCTTCCAGGGGATGCACTCCATCATCTGCTTGGGATCAGGAAGGAGACATCCTTTTCTAAAATCCACAGCAAATGCACCTATTTAAATGATATACTTTGAGCTATTTTCTTTTTCTTTTGTTCTTCTTTTTTTTCGCTTTTTCTGAAGCATTCAGCCACAAAAGGAAACAATTTCTGCCTGTGCTGATAGAGGAAATGCTACTGACTGTTTAGGTGAGATTAATTTCAGGATCGTGGCCACACTGAGGAAATTGGGGGAAGAAATCCTTCATAGTTGGATAATGAGGTTGCAGTTTTATGAGTAATTCTCCTGAATTATGTGCCCAGTACCTTGGGTGTGGGCGACACATTCATTCCTACCCCCCCTTTTCAAATAGAAAATGCCATCCAAGCACACAAACACAATATTTATTTTAAAAACCAGCAAAAATCATGAGGTGGAGACACAGATTTCCTCTCACTTGTGCAGTGTCCAACACGGCTGCTACCTAGAATCACAGAATCAGCCTGGTTGGAAAAGACCCTGAAGATCATCAAGTGCAACCATAACCTAAATCCACCCACCATAACCTTCATCTATCTATCTAGAGGAGTTTGCCTGGTGGGTTCTGCAGGAATGTCCCCAAGCTGCAACACAACCCATGCCTGTCAGATGCACACCATTCCCTTAAAACCTAAACAGCCTCTGGAGTGGAAACCAGGACAGTGCCAAGACAAATCAACAGTCAAGGATGCTGCCCTGTGTACCTGTATTATTAATAACGCTTTCAATGCGGAGAGACTAACCCAGGCTTCCTCACTTCAAAGTTCACATCCTCACTGCTGGGCCACCTTGTGTCTTCCTGCACAATCCTACATGCACTGCAGGGACAAACTATCTGTACCAATGCCACGTTCCTCCCAGCTTGATATGGCATAAGTGGATTGCAACCAGCTCTCCCTTTTGAGCAAGCGAAGGCTTCCACAAGGAGGTTACCTGAAGTTTTAATCCTGTCAAAACTTGGTGCGTGGAAACCAGAGGGGAAGAAGAAGGGCCCTTTTCTGAAGATCTCTGCTCCATCTGGTCCTATCACCTTCCATTACTCAACTGCCTTTCTGGGAATTCTCCATGCTGTCCTTTGTGTCATGCTCAGGCACTAGGCATGAAAACAGCTTACGACAGTTCCTGCTGGCATGACATCGACTCTGTTTCTCCTGGAGGATGAATTAGCAGATGGGACCAGTGGAAGATGGCTCAACTAGAGAGCTGGACAACTGGAGTCTTTCCAATCCAGTAACTACAGTCCAAAAGACTGAGGATGAGAAGATCCTCCAGGGTCAAAACCTCTTTCCTAGGGGTAGGAACAGGGTCAAGGAAGATATGCAGGTGGTTACTGACAGGCTGCGCAGGCAAACTTATGTTTGCATGGTCGGTTTTACTGTTCCCCATATTCCCGTTTTACTTGCTTATTCCCCACTCAACCCACTGTGTTGCTCCAGCAAAATAACAATACCAAAGAGCTTTTGAAATGAAAATGATGGGCTCGCAAGCATCTTCCATCATGCAGAATTAAAATGAAAATGTACATCCAGCCTTGCCTCACTCCCTGAAATTCATCAGGTGGAAACTTGCCTGCATCACGTCCAGAGACTCCTGACAGCTGAAAGAGCAAACAGGAAACTGCTTGAGACATGACAAGGCTGCCTTTAGAGCATTGTTTCCCCCATGCACATGGAGGATAGTCATCCTCCAACACAAATGGACATGGGAGGTGAGGACCAGGAGAAGACAGGTTTCCCAGTATTTTGGAGTGGCAAAAGGACACCGTGAGTGTTTGCTCAGAAATCATTGCGGCAGGTCTGGTGCATGTTCTGGCTTTGCTACTGCACTGACACAACAGAAGTAAAATGAAAAGTAAAAATGAAACAACCTCAGCAAAAACCCCAGGAAACAGGTGGGAGCATGCACAGAGCTCAGGGGCTACACCAGCATGGCATGCCTAAGCAGAAAGACCTTCTGGTAAACATCTGAGAACACATCTCCACTCACTATGCACATCAACTTGTTAACCTACAGGGAGGTTTTGGGCAAAGATGTAATGCTGCATTACCAGCCCAGAGCAAAACCCTGACATCTATGCTACATGAGGCCTTAGGACTCTGCAGCTCCAGCTGAGTAGACCAGCTCCATAAGAGGGGACATCAGGACAGCTGCTGAACCACAGCCCTTAAGGCAGTCAGTGTCCCACTGTGAAAACCCTGTTCCAACAGCCAGGCACCAATATGGCAGATCGAGTTGTTTCCAAGGTCTTGCTGCAAACCACAACAGATTTTTCTTTATTTTTTTTTTTTTCAAATTCCCTCCCTCATGCACATGGTTGACAATTCCTTCATGGCTCCTCACACTATCAGGACTGCAGCAAGAAAACTGACACCATCTCAGACACCTTCTGGCTCAGCAAACACAGCTGCCTGCACTTGATGCATATTTTGGGGTTGAAATTGAGACGCATAATGGTGCTAAAATAACCACCATGGAGGAGTGGCTGATTTTCTTTTGAAATATAGAGAGACTTTCCATTTCATCCCTCCCTGTCCCTCATCTCATTTTACCAGCTTCTAGAAGGAAACAGGAATTGCATGACTCAGAAGGAGAATTATCTTCTACCCATCACAGAAATGCACATGTGCACCTATGTATCTGGGTGAGACACTGTCTTCTGTCCATGGCCACCAGTGACACACTAACTACACCAGCACAACTCTGTAACGTGCTCATGAGAAAACACAAATCAGGCAAGAAGCAGCAAGATTATCAAGAACCAGAAGCTAAAATTGCAGGACTGTCCCAGGTGTGATGAGCAGAAGAAGGTTTCTTCCCCTCCATCACAGAATCCAAGGGAGCATCCAAGGAGCCACCAAGCCGAACAGGAAGGTCCTCATCCCTTGTTATAAGGAGCTCATGGGAGGTGAAATCTGTGATTTGCTGCATGGAAGAGGCTGTGTGGGATGAGGTCAGAATGATCAACATGGTCAAGGCATAAAAACTATGTGTAAGAATGAAGTGATGGCAACATCCCTTAGTGATGCTTGCAGTCTCTCATACACTGCTGGTTTTCCTGCTTCATGAACTTTAACCTTCTGGAATACATCTCTGAATGTTATAATTTACTGGCACATATTTTCCATTGCCTCCAGCTTTACTGCATTTTTATTCTGGTGCCCAAATATCCAATAACTCAATAAGCTTAGTGGGGATTGCTAAGGTACATGCACAGAGGCACGAGGAGATGACATTTCCTCTGATGCAGGAGGACCGGTCTGAAAACAACTTCTTGCCCTGCAACAGAAGTTCTACCACAGCAGCAATGTCAGACACCAGAATGTGACGCCCTGCAAAATTGCAAAATTCACTTGATAGCATACAGATATGGCAGTCCCCACATTCCCAACACCTGCTCTTCTCTCAGCTATGATTCCTCCTTACCCCTAATACAGCTGACAGCAACGTGTGTAGGATCTGGAGAATCACTGCAGGGGAAGA
Source organism: Hemiprocne comata (assembly GCA_020745705.1). Taxonomy (NCBI): domain Eukaryota; kingdom Metazoa; phylum Chordata; class Aves; order Apodiformes; family Apodidae; genus Hemiprocne; species Hemiprocne comata. The sequence goes on from CM036587.1 coordinate 163,066,438, forward strand.
TGACTCTCAAAGACATAGACAGCAGTGCATTTCAGGAAGGTCTTTAGTGTCAGCTATCTGGTGCATTAGACTCCACTGATGTAATTTATGAATTTAAAAATGCATATGAGGCTTCAACATCCTCTCCCAGTCACTCTCTTTAAGATGCAAATGCAATTTAACACCATTAGGCAGAGCAGAAAGCCCAGACTTTTTTACAGAATCAACTGTGTTCCAGTTGTAGAGCAAGATAAAGAGACAGCAGCTCAACAGGCAGACTGGACAAAAGCACCTTCCCACCTTCAGATGGTTTTCAGATTAGCATGGGACTTCTCAAGGAGGAACAGCACTTTTCCTAAAGGCATCAAGCCCTACTACAGCTCTACGTGGAGAAAAATCACATTCATCAGGTAATCCTTGCTATATCAGCAGCAAAACAAAAGGTTTCATTTAGGAAAAGAAAAAAATATCTCATCTTCAAGACTTGAAAAACCCAAAAGTCCAAGAATGGCAACAGGGCACATTGCTCCATTTGCAGATGTATTATTGGAAATTCCCAACATTATGACAGAAAAGAGAGAGGAGAGAGGTCCCAGCGTGAGGCTTCAGGGCACTGAAGGCTTTTTTTTTTTTCCCATTGCTTAAATTTCAGATTTGAACTGAGAAGCTGACAAAGTGTTTGGAGGTACCTTGAAATGTTTCCCATCCCCACTGCTCTTTGCAATGGAGAAGAAGTTTAAAACTGACATTCAGTAGATATGTCTGTAGAATCTACCATCTTCCACAGAAAAATCAGTTATCCTTAATTCTGGGCTTTTTTTTTTTTTTTTATTAAAAGTCTCAAAAAAACATTTTTGTTATTGCAGACTGCAATATTCTAAAATAAAATAATTTTAATAAGGAACAGATTTATTAGGCAACTCCTCTGATCTACCCCATACCTGCTCAGTGACTTCAGAGGACCTTTAGGTGGTAACAAGGATCATAGAATCATAGAACGGTTTGGGTTGGAAGGGACCTTATAGATCATCTAGATCCAAACCCTGCATGTAGGCAGGGACACATCCCACCAGATCAGGTTGCTCAGGCTGAGATCAGGTTCAGATCCAGTTGAGACCTCTAATAGAATAAATCTCAACAATATTTTTCCAGGAGAAATTCAAGAGCTCTTAAGTTGTGCACTTCTACATTTTTAAATGACATGGATCAGAAGGATCTCAGAAGCAATCGGTTTATCAGCTCCAGCCCTCCAAGGAATGAGATGGAGAACCACCCAAGCACAGGTACAAGCTGCCAGATGCTGTGGTTTGCATGTCTGACATGTTGAAGCTGCTTAGGTCAGTCCAGCATCTCCATGCCTTCATCTCCCATCGTGGCACAACAGCACTGACCTTTGTCAAGTGCTTTGAGATCTCTGGGTCTGTTACACAAGTACAGGTGCCACTACCTTGAGTCCAGGTAATCCAAAGTAAATCACTGCAGAGAGCTCATGGTGCGGGTCTATCTGAAAATAGACAGAAATCCCCACCAAAAACATCAAAGTCGTCATGACAGAAAAATAAATCCCAGCAGATTGTTGCTAGCATTATATGAATCATCATGTTGTTATAGCAACTTAGTTTCTGCATCGAATCTGAAAACCAAGCACAGCTGAAAGAATATAACAGCATTAAGTAAAAAATGATATATAACGAGATTAAAATGGATCGGCTTGATCTCCGAGGAGCACCCACACTTCTTTCTCACCCTCTTCCCTCCCTTTGAAAACACTGCTTTCCTGTATTTAAACAAAGAGAAGAGACTTGGAGCTTATGGAGAAGGAGGAGAGCACCAAACAGCTTGTGAATTCACGGAGAAGAACCTTCAACATGAAGATCCACCTTCACAATGAAAGCAAGTTATTACCAGCAGCCCCAGCCAACTGACCCTATTGCTCCTTTATACTGCAGAAATCATGCATTGTATGAATTAGATGAATACATGTAATTTATTTATAACATTTATAAAATTAGATCATTTATTCCTGCAATGCATGAATATATAAACATATCCCCACACTCTCAAACCCCTCTGTTCAGGAGTCCCAAGCAGACATCTCAACCAGAACAGAAGATGCAGAAGCAAGGAAGGGGATGCACAAGGTCTATTTTTAAAACTGCAGATATATGTGGTTATTTTTTTTACTAGAGAAAAAGTGAAAAGTGTCACCAAGGTTCCTTCCATCACAGCAGCAAAGGAAGAAAGCTTAAATAAACATACTTATTTCAGGGACTTGGCAGAAAAACTCAGCTCCTCTGAAAGGAAAGAGGCTCCCATCAACCTCCAAGACACTGCAGGTGCCTCAAAATACACCACTTTGCTCCAATTAGCACCAAGGATGACCAGAAAGCACCACAGGGCACTGAACTGCTCCTCCTCCTCATGGGATGCTGCCAGCATCAAGGTTTGAAGAGGGAAGAAGGGAAGTAGCTGGGAGATTTGCAAATTTTGCTTTTGATGCTTCAAGCAAATTAAAACCAAACCAAACCAACCTCAAACCCACAGCCCTAGTCCCAACAGAGTCCTATTAGTCCTAACAACAGCACGAAAATATTTCCTGTAACTCCTTTTAATTAAAAGCTAATGAAAAGAAGCAGACTAACTTATTCTTTCAGAGTTCAAGAAAGCAAAAGCATCACTCTGCCTCAGACAGAACTCTTGTTTTCTTTTTTCTTCTTTTTTTTTAAATGCATTTATTCATTAAAGTTTCCTTGTAGGCTGTGTAATGAGTCACTTCTTGCTTCTCTAGAAAACGCAAAGGGATGGAGAAGAACAGGATTTAAAGAAAGGATGGAGATGCTCACAAAGCCTATTAGGAAAGCTTGAAAAGCTTTTTGAAGGAGCTACAAATAAAGTGAGGTCACCCCTCACATGGGCTCTAAAAGCCTTTTCTCTATCACCACGGCTTTCCCAGGGTCTGAGTCCAGCTGTCTCCTTGCTTACAGCCAGCACAGAGAGCCACCCCCTCTCTTCCACCTAAAAATAACTCTCTTCGCTGTCTTCCTCCCCAGAAGAGTTTGGGAAGAGAAAACTGGAGATTCAGTAGCAAGAAAAAGGGATGCTGCTCCTCCTGTGGACTTGGTGGCTCATGGGTATGGATGAGTCTATCTCTACACCCATGAAATATGCTCAAGTGAGATCCAGTAAGTTGGTATTATCAATAGCAAAATGCATTTTGTCTCTCTTACCCGTGCAGCCAGAGAAGCTCCAGCAGCCACGTGAGCAACACATGTCCACATGGGTGGGTGAAGACTGCAAGCAACTGTTTTGCCACTGGTTTTCTGGTGGAGAGGGAGAGTCCAGCAGATCAGTAATGCCAAGCTCAATAAAAAGCCCAAGAGACAAACTCTTCCATCACTAGACTTATCTCAGACTGGATCTGGAATGTCCTGGATTAGTCCCACAACTGCTCTCAGGAGCAACCCCTAACTCTCTAGGCCTTTCATCCACCTTCCAAGGCCCTCCTTCATCAACAGAAGCTTTGAGGAAGCAAGTCAACAACCAGCACAAAGGCGTGACACAAGTCTGCAGAGAGGTTGGACAACGGGAACTGCGTGTGTGTCAGCACGGTCTTGATCTATCATAGAATCACAGACTGGTTTGGGTTGGAAGGGACCTTAAAGATCACCACGTTCCAACCCTCCTGCCATGGGTAGGGACATCTTCCACCAAACCAGGTTGCTCAACGCCCCATCCAACCTGGTCTTGAACCCACCTGGGGCCAAGTTCATCAGTCCCATGAAGCTCAGACAGATGAAATTAAAATTTCCTAAACACAATAAACACTTTGCCAGCTCAAAGCTCCTCAGAGATGGCAAGAGCACAACAGCTACTGCACAGCCCCACCAGTGATTGTTTTAGATAGGCTTTCACCCACAAAGCCAGACACCTTGACTGCTCATCCTCACAGCAGCCACCATACGAGCATGGCAGGCAAAAGATACCACACATATTATGTTGCATGACCCATCTTCAAGTCTTCAAAAGCTACCTGAGAACTACTAGACAGATCCTGTGCTGATGGCAAATGAGTTCCCTTCAAGCTCTTTTTGCTCAGTCCTTGGGTGAGAAGAACCCTAAATCTTTGGAGTTCCCCAGCAGTACTGCAATAAACACAAATCCAAAAAGAAGCACAACCTGAACCCAACACACAGTTTTCCAGCAAGGACTCCATCTTGTCCATGTGTATCATGGAATCATAGAATCATAGAATGGTTTGGGTGAGAAGGGACCTAGAAGATCATGTAGTTCCAACCCCCCTGCATGGGCAGGGATACCTTCCACTAGACCAGGTTGCTCAAGCCCCATCCAACCTGGCCTTGAACCACTCCAAGGAGGGGGCAAAAGTAGAAGCATGTGAAAAAATGTGGAGAAGAGGAGAAGATGAAATTTCTGCAGTGATGGTCATGATCATGTGTCGTACTTCATGGCAGAGATCTTCAACCTTACCTAGAATGGTGTCTTTCATTTTTCTACTGTTTAACTGGGGAAGAAAAAAAGAAAGGCAACAAAAAACCCTAAAATCAAAGTGATTAAAAATCAACACAAAGAGAAACATTTAAAATAAAAATCCAAACCAAACTGAAGACAGAATTTAGGGGAACTTTTTTGCTCCCACCCAGACTACTTCCAAAGGGTTCACATGCCAATCTAATAATAAAGCTGTCATATGGGGTGATGTGATTTTAGCTTTCAAGGTGAAGGTTGCTATGGGAGGCTGCTCCTAGCAGCAGCGCTGCACAGCGTTTGTAAAAGGCCCTCCCAGCACCAGACACCGCTCTGATTTTTGAGTAGGAAGAAATCAACTCATCTTTTATTTTTTAAAAAAGTCCCAGAAAAAGCAGCAGTCCTGCAGAAAATAAAATTTAAAACCTGGGGCTGTAATTCGGACGCCTGTAGAAGTGGGATGCAGAAGAACACCCCCCGCTGAAGCACCAGGTAAACCTTAATCTTGCAAATCAGAGCAGAGCAGCTGGGCTGGGGTTGCTGTATTCACCCACACCAGGTTTGCTCAGACGTTAGAGAAGCTAAAGGTGATCAGATGATCTCCTGCACGTAGGAGTGAGGAGCAGAAATGGGAACAGTTCTTGCAAAGCCTCTGCAGCAGCACATTAAACTGCAGGGAACCTTGACTGTGCATTTAAATCCTGACTCTCTGGTAAAAAATGAGGCATCGCTTCACAACAGGTTGAGGAAGTTTACCTTGCATGGGACAATATATATATATATATTTATATAGGGAGATGTGCAAAGAATAAATAAATATATATATGCAGGGAGCTATGTACAGCTGGTCAAACACAAATTACTGTCTTAGAAGTAACACATTAGTAAACATGGGAGATATTTTCTACAGCAAATTGTAAGCTCTATGAACCTGTTACGACCTGCAGGATTTACAGAGGAAAGACAGTAAGAAGGAGGTTTACTGAGGACCCAGCACAAGGACACAGCCATGAAGCAGCAGGAGGGGGAGTCTCAGTAGCTATTTACCTTTACATGGTGTGCTGAAGACTATTGAATCCTGATTTATAAAAGGCTTTTAAGTCATGTCACCAAAGCATCCAGCCATTAGGTGCTTTAGTTCTTTGCAGGTTAAGTAGAGTTGGTAGATGAGATACATGGATAGGGATGAATACTTCCAGAGCAAACACATTGCAGTTCTGTGCCTGTACCAGCTTAATGTCAAGATAGATATACAACTGAGCTATTTAAAGGACAAACTGAGAATGCAATAATATAAATGATGACAAAAATAAAATGCATGTTGTAGCAAATTACACGTTTTGAGTCCCTGCCCAGAGGTGAGCAGACAGCCAAAAGCTCAGGTACCCTGTACTCCAGCCCAGAACTGGACCAGCTTTTCCTTTGCCAATTGAGAACAGGAGATGCTGGTTTCTACAAAAATACAGTTACAGCAGAACCACTAAACCCAAAAGTTTGTTGTAAAGTTTTCAGGCTATGTTTGCCTCTCTGTCTCCAGAGCCTCTCACACTTGTCCCTAAGTGAGCTGCAATAATTAACTCTCACCCAGAACTTGCTCATCGGGGATCCAGCACTGAGAGGGTCATGTTCAGAGCAAAGGCTGGAAGTGAAGGGGTTAAAATTCAGCTTATAATGGGTAGGAAATGGCAAAAATCAATTCGATTTAGTGCTGCTCTATTTCGGGAAATTCTCCCCTCTTGCTACTTTAACTTGTCAATGCAAAAAAAACCCACCCAATATTATGCATTAGATTTATACATATATTTATTACATACATAATACATACTTATATACACACATCATTTATATCTTTGTATATATACACACTATAATATTTGTTTCCATATTCTACACTGCTGTAGTTGTGAGAAAAAAAAAAAAAAAAAAAAAAAAAGACAAATCAAAACAAAGTAACTTTTCACTTGCAACATCCCACAGACACAAACTCAAATGTTGGCTACAAGGTCTCTCATCAGAGCAGGGAGAACATTTTCAAAGGCTGTCAGATCACCAGTGGCATCAGCACCAACACCAGCCAGGAAAGAAGGTCAGGACATTGTGTCTATTGTGAAAAGACACTTCTACCCCTCTAGCTGTGATGATACATCTTGTTTTCAAAATATCATTATGGACGTGCTGTTTATATGGCTGAAGGAAATCTGGCTGATGATGCAGGAGTCTTCAGTTCAGGGGATCAGCTGAGCATCTGCTTTCCATGGAAAAGAGGGTAACCAAGATGAAATTAAAACAGAACTAGGTCTAGAGTCAAAAGAAAAGGAGGAGCGTGAAGCCATGCCAAGGAACTGTGTGCACCCTGTTGGAGCATGAGGTAACTTGGCATAGACATCCCTGCTGTCATGCTCCTTCTTCAATATCAAGAGCCAGCAGGCAACATCTCCTCCAGGTAGGTTTATAACCATGAACTTCTGTGAAGTCAAAGCTTTCAGACCTGATTTAAACTACGATAAGAGTTATATGTAGGTGCAGTTCTTAAAGTGCAATGTCCTGCACGTTGGTCAGGGCAATCCCAAGCACAAAAACAGGCTGGGAGGAGAATGGATTAAGAACAGCTCTGAGGAGAAGTACATAGGGGTGCTGGTTGATGAAAAGCTCAAACTGAGCCAGTAATGTTCACTTGCAGCCCGGAAAGCAAAACGTATCATGGGCTGCATCAAAAGAATTGTGCCCAGCAGGTCAAAGGAGATGATTTCCCCACTCTACTCTGCTCTCATGAGACCCCACCTGGAGTACTTTTTCCAGTTCTGGGGCCCCACGTAGAGAGTCTAGAGGAGGACCACAAAGGTCATCACAGAACTGGAGCAGCTCTTCTATGAAGGCAGGCTGAGAAAGTTGGGGTTGTCCAGCCTAGAGAAGAGAAGGCTCCTATTAGAAGCCTTCCAATACCTGAAGGAGGCCCAGAGGAAAGCTGGAGAGGGACTTTTTCCAAGGGCACGTGATGATAGGACAAGAGGCAATGGTTTCAAACTGAAAGAGGGTAGATTTAGGTTAGACATTAGGAAGAAATTCTTCACTATGAAGGTGGTGAGAAACTGGACCAGGTTGCTCAGGGAAGTTGTGGACGCCCCATCCCTGGAAGTGTTCAAGGCCAGGTTGGATGGGGCTTGGAGCAATCTGGTCTAGTGGGAGGTTTCCCTCCCCATGGCAGGGGGGTTGGAACAAGATGATCTTTAAGGTCCCTTCCAACCCAAACCATTCCATGATGACAAGAGAATGAAAACTAATTTGAGTCCAATATTCAAGGTATGTAACTGAGATAAGATGACATATTTCCAAAGCATGGATCCCAGACGGGTCCTGCACGTACAGATGAACATTTCACCCTGTCTGGGTTTGAGACCAAATCTGGCCATGGACCAAAGAATCCTTTGCCGATAGAAATTTTGCCAGAACATGCAAATATCTCGAACAGAAGTCTTTTACAATAGATCAGTATTTGTTTAAGTTCCAACACTACAATTTTTTTTTCCCTGAAAACACTTCACCAGCAACAATCCTGAGCTCACGGTACCATGCAAAAAAAGAAACAGACATTGAGATGCACCAACTACAGCAGCATCACCAGGAACACATCACCCAAGAAAAAAATACTATATTAATTGAACTTTTTCGCTACCAGCAAACAAAATCATTACAGAAGACCTCACTATTAGATGAAGGCTTCAGAGCCCAGCAAGCCCACCACCATCTATCCACCCTTCACATCTCGCTCCAGTCTCAAAGCTCCTCCTTCCTTGGCACTTTGTTCATAAGCTCAGGGATGTCCTTCCCAGCAGTCTCAATGCCTTGTCAGCAGAAATTCAAATTAATCCACCCCTGCAAGCATCTGCAGCAAATAACTCAATCATGTTCATCACTTTAACTTATCCTATTTATGAATCAGGTCAAGCTTGAAATCTCCATTTACATTATCAGTCTTCGTGATATTAAGATAATCATGCATAGGACTGATCAAAGGTTCCTCCTGACTTCGGAGAGCAAGAATTACCATATGGAAACACTTTATCTATTCCAGAGTCACTTTCTTATTACAAAGATAACTTTCTTCCCCAGAAATCAGGAAAAGGCACAGGGTGCTGAAGAAGAATTATAGAATCATAGAATATACCGAGTTGGAAGGGACCCATCATGATCATCGAGTCCAACTCCTGTCCCTGTGTAGGGCACCCCAAGAATCACACCATGGGCCTGAGAGCATCATCCAAACACTTCTTGAACTCAGGCAGGCTTGGTGCTGTGACCACTTCCCTGGGGAGCTTGTTCCAGTGCTCAGCCACCCTCTGGGTGAAAAACCTCTTCCTGATATCCAACCTAAACCTCCCCTGATTCAGCTTCCTGCCATTTCCCTGAGTCCTCTCATTGGTCACAGGAGTGAAGAGATCAGGACCTGCCCCATCTCTTCCCCTGGTGAGGAAGCCAGAGACTGCAATGAGGTCACCCCTCAGCCTCCTCTTCTCCAAGCTGAACAATCCAAGTGACCTCAGCTGCTGCTCGCAAGTCATCCCATCCAGACCCTTCACCATCCTCGTGGCTCTCCTTTGGACACTCTCCAATAGCTCAATGTCTTTTTTGTGTTGTGGTGCCCAAAACTGCACGCAGCACTCAAGGTGAGGCTGCACCAGTGCAGAATAGAGCAGGACAATCACCTCCCTTGACCAGCTGGCAATGCTGTGCTTGATGCACCCCAGGACGTGGTTGGCCCTCCTGGCTGCCAGGCCACACTGCTGCCTCATCTTCAGTTTGCCATCAACCAGGACCCCCAGGTCCCTCTAAATCCCATCCTTAATCTGAGCTCCTCCATTCATTAACAGGGCAGCAGGTACTGTACATACATCTCTGAATAACCAAGAAGCTCATGAGGTTTTAAAACAGAACATCTGTAGAAAACCTCTGAGAAAAAGAGCTGTTCAAGCTGCCTTGAATTGCCTTTACTTTACCCTAGGCTGGATGGAAGTGTGTTCTGATTTTTCCAGACTGATTTTGAAAACAATCAAAAATGGTCATCTTAACAGCACTCATTTCTCTCAGCTTTGCTTTGATGGGGAAAGGAACTCTGCAGCCTCCTGAAATGCAGAAATACTCTACTTGTGCCCTTACAGCCCTTTCTCTCTGGTCCCTTCACTGTCCCAGCAGTAGCTGCAGCACCTGCACACCATCACCTGGGCACAGTCACAGCTGCTACAGATCTGAGAACAAAAGGGAAAAAAAAAACAAAAAAAAGGAAAAAAAAAGCAATTTCTGTCTTCTCAAACAACTTTCACTCTGCTGTTCACCTCCAACTTGTGATTTTTTTTTCCTCCTACAAGAAAGAAAATGTAACATAATTCTGCTATTTTTGGAAAGAGATGTTTTATCCAGAGTGTGGGCAGAGGGAAACAATTTGGATCCAGATTTCAGGATTAGTTGAAGAGAAGAAGAAAAATGTAATTACCTAAGCTAATAAAACAGTCTTATTTGGGAAAAGAAAAAATCAATCTATAAATATTTTAAATGAAGCCCTTCACTTCTGGTCCCAGCTTTTAAGAACACAGATATAATTGTTTATCTATCTCACCAGCAGCAAGAAGACTTTGCAAAAAAAAAAAAAAAACACATATGGGCCAAAATACAATAAGAACAATATTCTCCATTAACTTGAGTATGATGTTCTATGAAATATTTCAAGTGCAATGACACTGTAACAAAATGGCATCATGCCATCAAGTCCTGCAAGTTATCATAGAATCACAGAATCATAGAATCTTAGGGGTTGGAAGGGACTTCAAAAGATCATCTAGTCCAACCCCCCCTGCCAGAGCAGGGTCACCTAGAGCACATCACACAGAAACTTGTCCAGGCAGGTTTTGAATGTCTCCAGTGAAGGAGACTCCACAACCTCTCTGGGCAGCCTGTTCCAGGGCTCTGTCACTCTCATAGTAAAGAAGTTTTTTCTGATATTCACCTTGAACCTCCTATGCTCCAATTTGCACCCATTACTCCTTGTCCTATCACTGGTCATCACTGAGAAAAGCTTAACTCCATCCTCCTGACACTCCCCCTTCACATATTTGTAAACATTGATGAGGTCACCCCTCAGCCTCCTCTTCTGCAAGCTAAAGAGACCCAGCTCCCTCAGCCTTTCCTCATAAGGTAGATGTTCCACTCCCTTAATCATCTTTGTAGCTCTGTGCTGGACTCTTTCAAGCAGTTCCCTGTCCTTCTTGAACTGAGGGGCCCAGAACTGGACACAATACTCCAGATGTGACCTCACCAATGCAGAATAGAGGGGGAGGAGAACCTCTCTTGACCTACTAACCACACCCTTTCTAATGCACCCCAGGATGCCATTGGCCTTCTTGGCCACAAGGGCACATTGCTGGCTCATGGTCATCCTCCTGTCTACCAGGACCCCCAGGTCCCTTTCACCTACACTGCTCTCCAGCAGGTCAGCCCCCAACCTGTACTGGTACATGGTGTTTCTCTTCCCCAAATGCAAAACTCTACACTTGCCCTTGTTGAACTTCATCAGGTTTCTCCCCGCCCAACTCTCCAGCCTGTCTAGGTCCTGTCTAGGTTATTCTCTCTTAATGCCTCCCTTCCCTGCAAAGATGTCAGGAGGCTGGATAAAAGAAAGTGGAAGGCACTGAAGAAACATGGAGGATCCATCAAATGACCATATTTGTCCCAAAGTGGAAAAATGACCTTATTGGTTGGTGTTGCAACTCCTAGCCAGGATCTGGCTTGGGAATTCCTGTGCCAACTAGATGCCTTCTGCAAAGGAATTTAACACATAGGGTTTAAATTATGGTAGCCTTCTCCAAGTCATAACTTTGAATGTGGTTAATGCTGCTGGCTCGATTTCAAAGCTGCCAATGGCAGGAAACAGGTTGGGCAGAGAATGGATTGAGACCAGCCTTGAGGGGATGGACCTGGGGGTGTTGGCCAATGAAAAGCTCAACATGAGCCAGCAATGTGCACTTGGAGCCCAGAAAGCCAAATGTGTCCTGGGCTGCATCAAAAGAAGTGTGGCCAGAAGGTAGAGGGAGGTGATTCTCCCCCTCTACTCAGCTCTCGTGAGACCCCACCTGGAGTACTGTGTCCAGCTCTGGAGGCCTCAACACAGGGAAGACAGAGTTCTTGGAGGGAGTCCAGAGGAGGCCATGAAGATGATCCGAGGGTTGGAGCACCTCTGCTATGGAGACAGGCTGAGAGAGCTGGGCTTGTTCAGCTTGGACAAGAGAAGACTCCAGGGAGACCTTATAGAACCTTCCAGTACCTGAAGGGGCTACAGGAAAGCTGGGGAGGGACTTTCTACAAGGGCAGGGAGTGATAGGACAAGAGGGAATGGTTTTAAACTGGAACAGGGGAGATTTAGGTTAAACATTGGGATTAAATTCTTTAGTGTGAGGGTGGTGAGACACTGGAACAGGTTGCCCCAAGATATGGTTGATGCCCCATCTCTGGAAGTGTTCAAGGCCAGGCTGGATGGGGCTTGGAGCAACCTGGTCTAGTGGGAGGTGTCCCTGCCCATGCAGAGGGTTGGAACTAGATGATCTTTAAGGTCCCCTCCAGCCCAAACCATTCTAGGATTCTCTGTTTCTATGAAAACTTTCTATTTAGACAAACCATCAGGAGTAGATGAGATGAAAGCTCAAAACAGCTCCATGGGTGATGCATGGGCCTAGAGAGACTCCAGGTCCCTCAGGACCAGTAAGCTTCGACCAGCAATCCTGGTTGTCTTTTCTCCAGCCAGAAGTTCAGCCTAGGAGGAAGCAAACTTAAGCAGAATCACAAATCTTGCCAGGTCAAAGGAATAAGACTGTAACATAGCTAATCAAATGGTTCATCAAAGACTTCCCAGTCATTCAAAGGATTGGGATGTGCAAGGAACAGACTTGCAGAGGTATGAGCAGCAGCCAGAGTGCTCAGTACACACATCCCAAAGTGGTAAACACTAACATTAATTCAATTTAAACTCCTTAAATGTGGTGGGGAAAAGAGAAGGAAGAAAAAAGCCATTCTGTGGCCAAGATCACTCATGTAGGCCAAGTGTTCTGTCTAGGATTGCAGACATGGGAGAGAGACTGGAGCCTCTGCAAAGGAGCTCCACTGACCATGGACAGAGTCACAAGTCTCCAGTAACTTCTTCAAGTCCCTTGGGATTGGTCCCATCACTACCTGAGTTTGACAGCAGAAGCAAACACAGTCCATCCAGGATCACGGGGGACATAACTGATGAGCAAAGGGGACAACACATCAACACATCAAGTCCCTCACAGCAGCTCAAGGACCCCAAATGCCAATTCACCACCTTCTTGAACATGCAAGATGATTTCTCCTCTTACATAAAGTATTTGGGAAACTGACTTTGATATTTCTTAGAATTAGCTACACTAGGCTCAATAAATGCAAAGTAATGATGGAGAGGAACTGTTGCAACTTGCATGCTTCTAATACGAACTGAAGCCAAGGAAAAGGAAGTGGAGGTCACCACTGACACCTCAAAAAGTAACTTTGCCCAAGGCTAACACTTTCAGGTAATTAACTGGATGCACAGGAAAGAAGACAGAATAACACAGAGATTATTATAACGTAAAATATAATTATTATAATGGGAAATTATACGCAGAGTCTTTTGGATCTTCTTTTCAATACAGAAGGAGTTCACAAAAGGAAAGAGGAGAGATGAGCAGCAAAAATGTTCTTTGCCACATGGTGATGGAGGAGAAAGGAGACACACTGAAGGAATACAATCAATTTAAAAAAGAGAATGATGCCAAACACTCAATATGGGACAGTTCAGAGAAGACTGTGAGAGTAATAAAGCACAGGAACAGGTTGTCCAGAGAGATTGTAGAGTCTCCTTCTCTGGAGACATCCAAAACCTGTCTGGACATGTTCTTGTGTGATCTACTGTAGGTGACCCTGCTCTAGCAGGGGGCTGGCCTAGATGCTCTTCAGAGGTTCCTTCCAACCCTGACGACACTATGACTCTATAACAACTGGAACCTCTGTGCTTCCAAACACATACCATAAAACCAAGAAATCTCCCACCAAAAAAAGTCAGGAAATGTTTAAGTGCTAAGTGAATTTTTTGTGAGTAATTGAACTGTAGCACAAGTTGTGGAGGCCAAGAATCAAGCATCTGAAGGCACAGGGAAGCACATAACAAGACCAGCCAAAGTTGTTGTAACACAAATGCTTAGGCCAACCTTAAAGATTAACTATCAGGAGAAACCAAGGGAGAAATTACCATCACATTTGCATATCAGGCCATTACTTGCTCTTCTTTTGAGCACACTATTACTGGTCACCATCCAAAAGGGAGATTCTTGAGCTAAATGAACCCTGGGTCTCACTAGGCAATTCCTAGACTACTTGTAATTAAAGGCACCATTAAGCTTTCAGAGAACCAGATTCCAATCTGTGTCAGAAGTCACGCTGCTGAACGTGGTCCAATTACACTGAATTCAAGAGATACACCCCATCCCAAATAGATACAATTTTATAGAAGCTTTTTCCATATCTTACAATCTTCAGATGATTTGAGATGCTCTTGCCTGTATTATCTTTTGTTTTGAAAAGAAAAGAACATCCCTAGTTATCTGCCAACAAGCTTAAGATGGGATGAGTGGCAAATGGAAGAAAAAGCCTATCTAATCTCTGATACTGCAGGGAAGCCAATTAAAAACTTTTCAAAAATTAATTTTAAAAAGTTTACATGGAGAAACAATCTCTTCCTCCCCATTTCACACTTTCTTTGGGGGCAGAGGGTGGTATTTTGGGCTCCCTTTTGCATGCTTATTCAGGGTCTGTACAGCCAAGAAACTACGTCAGGTGGATTGCTAAATATCCAGCGCCCATTTCATCCATTCTAGGAAAAGTCTTTTATAAACAATGTAAAAGGGTAACTCAGTGCCCTGAAAAGGGCTCTTGCACAATCTGGTCAAGGTGACAGAGCACCCCAAAATGTCTTTCACACAGAATCACAGAACTACCAAGGCTGGAAAAGACCTTTAAGATCATCAAGTCCAGCCTATGACCAACACCACCACACCATCTAGACCATGGCACTAAGTGCCACATCCAGCCTTGCCTTGAACACATCCAGGGATGGTGCCTCCACCACTTCCCTGGGAAGTCCATTCCAATGTCTAATCACCCTCTCCGTGAGGAGTGCTTCCTAATATCCAACCTAAACCTCCCCTGGAGCAGCTTCAGGCTGTGCCCTCTTGTCCTGTCACTGGTTGCCTGGGAGAAGAGCCCAGCCCCCACCTGACTACAACCTCCCTTCAGGTAGTTGAAGAGAGTGATGAGGTCCCCCCTGAGTCTCCTCTTCTCCAGGCTAAACAACCCCAGCATCCTCAGCCTCTCCCTATAAGACTTTCCCTCTAGTCCCTTCACCAGCCTCGTTGCTCTCCTCTGGACCTGCTCCAGCACCTCAATGTCCTTCTTGAAGTGAGGGGCCCAGAACTGCACCCAGTGCTCGAGGTGAGGCCTCACCAGTGCTGAGTACAGGGGGAGAATCACATCCCTACTCCTGCTGGCCACACTATTCCTGATCCAAGCCAGGATGCCATTGGCCTTCCGGGCCACCTGGGCACACTGCTGGCTCATGTTCAACCAGCTGTCCACCAGCACTCCCAGATCCACTTTCAGATTAACATGTTGATCAAGCTTTCCTTTCAGCATTTAAACAGGAAAAAGAGTCCAAACTACAAATCGACTCAGAAACAGTCCTCACATAAGGCACTAAAAATATTACCATCTAAACATGGGAAGGTCAAAAAATAAATTCTTAACTGCCTTCTCAACATAATGCAGAAAGCAAGTCTATTCTTGAGCATATACCAAGGCCAGTGAATTTGGGAAAAAGACAGATGGGAGAATATGTAGGAGAATATGTTCCTTGAATACTTCCACAAATAGGCTACCAAAAGTCAAGAGAGATGCTGTGTCACAGGAGATGCAGAAGTTGTAGGAGATGCACTTCTTGACATTCCCCACCAGGAATTCTTCTGGAAGAGACAGAGAAGTCTTTACTCCTTGTTACTGCCTCCAGACACTCCTCCTATAGTTGTCCCATATTTGCAAACAAAATGGCCAGCCTCCCATGGTCATGGAGTGACAGATGCCACTTCCTCAGCCTTTCCCAGACATGTGGTGATGATCAACACAAAGAATTACAGCGATAAAAGAACCACCAGTGGTCTACACTGACTTTCCCATTTCCTAGTCCCTTTCTGCTGCCCTTTCAGCTGCTCTCATCACTTGAAATTGTTGACCACCTTCAATAAAATTGCAGAGGCAAAAGGAAAAAAAAAAATTCCTAAGACATGTTGACCACCACAAAAGTTGAGTGAAATTTTGAGGTCTGAGTCATGGAAAGAAAGGTATGTGAATTCCAGTGTAGAAAAGTGGACCAAAACACAACATGTGCAACAACTACCCAGCATATGGATTACCTACAAGCAGACAAAAGGGCAACCAGCCAAAGTTATGATTTCTCTTGTGGTGGGGTTGGCAACAAGAGTTGGCAAGTGGCAGAAGATGTGTCAGAAGGTGAAAGGCACATCTGTAGGAAATCAGGTGCCTTCTACTTGGTTTTCAGTAGATGGAGCATGGAGAGCAGGTGAAGATCCTCCTTCTGAGCCTCGTATTTCAGACACTAATTTTGTTGCAACCTGGTTGGTGTCTTCACCAACAGCAATGTCAATCTTGGTGGTGTTGCCACCAGCAGTGTAGCCAGCTACTACTGCTCCAGCCCTAAAGTCACTTCAGCCACTTGGGTTTCCTCACATACACATAGTTTGACAAGCACCAGAGCACCAGTACATTGCTGCCCAAACACCTCCTGTGAGGAGCAGATGTCCCACAACCAGAGGTCTGAAGACTATGTTCTTGCTCCCCAAGCATACAGTGCCCAACCAGCAGATTACAGTGTGTTTCCAATATAAATCTCTCATGCTCTGACAAATGCATCCATCCACATTATTATCCCATTTGATTAAGAAATTGGGATCATAATTGAGCAGAACAGGGGACTAACAGGTGTATTCAGTTAAAACAATGACCTGTTTTTTTTTTTCACTTTACCCCAAAAACTAGATCTACATCATTCATTGCATGAATTTGCTTTTCTGTTTTAAAGATTTTTGCCATCTAACACACTTGTTTGCAGTCAAGTCAGAGCAAAATTGATGAATGCCACCACAGCTGGTTCTCAACAGCCCTTCCACTGAACTGCAGTGTAAAAATAAAAGGACTGCCAGAGATTACTAAGAAAAATACAGCAGCCCACCTGTAGGTTTCCAATCAAAATCCATCTCAGCCAGAAACAATTCCAGGTGCAGGGGAAGCACACATGGCAGAGTTTGCATTAGTGCAGCTTCAACCAAGTCACAGCTGCCTTTATTGCACTGACATTAATTGGCATTTCCAGTCGTGAGATGGAAAAAACCCCTGACACAAGCATCTTTGCCTGAAATCCCAGAAAATGTAGCTTGAAGAAGACACAGAGGTCTATCCAAGGCATAGAGGAAGAGAAAAAAAAAATACATCTGTTCTTTCTTTTCCACACATTGAGCTACATCAAGCAGTTCACGTTCCCCAATGTTCACGTTCACCAGCATTTATTTCTCACCGTCCTCAATTCTGGAAGCAAACTCCAAGTGAAAATGCATGATCCTCCTGCAAAACTAAATTGAGATGGATGGAGGTTGAGAGGTACAATTTGAGACAGGTTATATTGCTCACAGGACCAAGAAGGTTGCATTCAGGCTGCAAGAAAGGTCACTGGTAAATTGAAGTCAACAAAAGGTAACAGAAAAGGTTAGAAACAACATCCCAACAGAAAAAAGGAGCTAATTTAGGCATTTGGGGAAAAGAGCAACCAGAGAGCAAGTCTGGGTGTGCAAGACCCTTCCTCATGCCAGACACATGAGCATACTCATCTTCAGAGGCCCAGAACATCTTATGATGAAGCATACAAGATTTGCAACAGTGCCATCAAGAGTAGCACCCAGTATGACAGGAACCTCCTTCTCGGCAAAGCCACACGTAACACCAAACTGTTCTTCTGTGTTGGTACCTCCTATCTCTCAGCTGGCTCATTCCTTTTAGTGCAGAAGCCTTGGTGGCCAGGATCTCCCTCCACCACAGTGCAAGGAACTGCTGCCCTGAGCTGGCTTAACTTCAGCTTTCAGCCTTTTTGCAAACGCTATAGAAGATAAGAATTGTAGAGTTCACTTCCTCCCTCTGAACACTATCATCCCGTGACAGAGTCCTGCAGGACATACTGGTCTCAAAATTGGAAGGATATGGATTTAATTGATGGATCACTCAGTGGATAAGGATCCACTAATCCACACCTCCTTTTAACTGAGGAGTCTCCAAGTCCATTTTCTTTGCTCAACACTTAGCAGAGATAAAACTGCACAGCACTGAGCACTGCACAGCAACATGTTCTCAAAGCCAACAGTGGTGGAGTGACCCTGCTCCTGTCCCCTACAAAATGGTTCCTGCCACAGTAACCCCAGCTCCACCACTCTGTATCCCCATGACACTTCTCTCACAATCACTCCACATAGAATCATAAAATCATAGAATGTGTGGGAAGGGTCCTTTAAAGGTCATCCAGTCCAGCCCCCCCTGCAGTGCACAGATCCTCCATGTATCCATGGATGGTTCCCCTCTGCAGCTTTATGGCTCATTTTTTTCTCCAAAACATCCTTCCAAGTACCAGAGAGGCAGCAAGCTGCACACATGGGTGATCTAGACCTGGACATATACTAACTGGTTGACTGCATGAGAAAATAGATAAAAAAATAGATAATCTCTGCATCTTCCTGTGTTTCCCTTGAGGACATTGAGATATTAAGTCCTTATGTGCCTCATGAACATGTTCATTGATGGTTGGGTAGAGGAGGAAAGCCCAAATCAGTGAACTGCATTCTTTTCTCTGATGTGATTAGCTCAGCCACCTTTCTAAGTGGAAGAGGCAGAAAGAGAGTGACATGAGAAAGCCTTAAAGAAAGTGAGAGACTTCAGACTATCAAAAAAATTCCACTTCTGAAACAATAGTGCTCATCTGTTCTCACTTTCATACCCATGCCCCAAACACTGTGGTTTTATTTAATTTTCTGGTTCACCAAGTAGAAAAATAACCCATTCCTCCAGCATCTGACTTTATTCATGCACTTGGATAGGACTGAGCTGAACACTCAAACCTGCCATTGAAGGCTTCAGGGGCTCCCAGTTCTGGTTTACACTCACCATGTAGCAAAGCAGCAACAATGGAGGCTTTGCACTCCACATCACAGACGAAGGCACTGCCCAGAACAAACCACCTTCCACCCTATCACACCAAGCAAGGCCATGAAGATGATCAGAGGGTTGGATCACCTCTCATGGGAAGACAGGCTGAGAGAGTTGGGGTTGTTCAGCCTGGAGAAGAGAAGACTTCGGGGAGACCTTAGACCACTTTCCAGACCCTGAATGGGCTACAGGAAAGCTGGTGAGGGACTTCTACAAGGTTAGACATTAGGAGGAAATTCTTTAGTGTGAGGGTGGTGAGACTCTGGAACAGGTTGCCCAGCAATGCTGTGGCTGCCCCATCACTGGAAGTTTTCAAAGCCAGGTCAGACGGGGCTCTGAGCAACCTGGTCTAAGTGGGAGGTGTCCCTGCACATGCAGGGGGGGTTGGATCCAGATGATATTTAAGGTCCCTTCCAGCCCAAACCATTCCATGATTCTATGTTGCCATAGGACAAGGGGTAACAGTTTTAAACTAAAAGAGGGTAGATTTATATTAGATACAAGGAAGAAAATTTTTTTATTACAAGGGTGGTGAAGCACTGGCCCAGGTTGCCCAGAGAGGTGGTAGATGCACCATCCCTCAGAACATTCAAGGTCAGCCTGGATGGGGCTCTGAGCAACTTCATCTAGTTGAAGACGTCCCTGCTCACTGCAGGGGGGTCGGACTAGAAGACCTTTAAAGGTTCCTTCCAACCCAAACTATTCTATGGTTCTATGTCCTGATGGCTGGCACTCAGCTTCTTCAGCTGGGCATGCAAGAAAGATTACTTCAACCCAAGTGAGAGCAGCAAGCTTCCTTTTAAGAGCTAAGAGTACATCTCATCCATCCAAAATCCACGTAACATTTTATTTTTTGTAGGGTTTCATTTTGAATGAATCAGGTTTTCAAACTGGCTCACCACACAGACATCAGCATGCCAATGCTGGATAGGGCTGAAGTCCATGGATCCACTGAAAAGATCCCTGACTTTCACAGGACTTAAAATGATGCAAAAAGGCATCTTTGGGCTGCAGCTCCATGACGTATTGCCTCTGACAAGGAAGATAACTCAAGACCTTCCCACACTGCTCCTTTCCCACCACACCCCACAGCTAGCTCTCTGCTCTCTTGCTAATACAGCAGCTGGCAGCTCATGCCATAAATCAGATCAATGAAACATTCAGTTAAAAATAACAGCCAAAAACTCCTCCATTGCAGGAGAGCCCTTAGTATTACAAATGATGAAAGCACTTTTCTAAAAAAAGCAAGCTGAATTGAGAGTGATTTCTGAGAAGGTGGCAAAAACCAGCACCAAATCCAGGCAGCAGAACAAGGGCTGGGCTGCTCCAAGCATTGTTGGGTCAGCAGAATAACCCCAAGAGTGGGAAAATGGGTCTCAATACCACCAGCTAGTGGCTACCTAGATCAAAGTTGTTGTCTGGCTCCCATCCTGGTCTTGTGTGGTGACACTGTAGGAGCAGGACATTCATCGAATAGAATCACAGAATCATGAAATGGTTTGGGTTGGAAGGGACCTTAAAGATCATCTAGATCCAACCCCCCTGCATGGGCAGGGACACCTTCCACTAGACCAGGTTGCTCAGAGCCCCGTCCAACCTGGCCTAGAACACTTCCAGAGAGGTGGCTTCCACAACCTCCCTGGGCAACTTGTTCCAGTGCCTCACCACCCTCACCCTAAGGAGTTTCTTCCTAACATCTAATCTAAATCCCCCCCCCCTTCCACTTTTAATCCATTACCTCTTGTCCTCTCACTACAAGCCCTTGAAAAAAGTCCCTCCCCAGCTTTCCTGTAGGTTCTTCAGGCACTGGAAGGCCACTACGAGGTCTCCCCAGAGTCTTATCTTCTCCAGGCTGAACATCCCAACTCTCTCAGCCTGTCTTTGTAGGACAGGTGCTCCACCCTTGGATCTTCTTCATGGCCCTGCTCTGAACTTTCTCCAGAAGCTCCATATCCTTCTTATGTTGGGGGCTCCAGAACTGGACACAGGTGGGATCTCGTGAGAGCTTAGTAAAGGGGATAATCCCCTCCCTTGATCTGCCAGCCACACTTCTTTTGATGCAGCCCAGGACATGGTTGGCTTTCTGGGCTGCAAGTGGACATTGCTGGCTCATGTTGAGCTTCTCATCCACCATCACCTCCAATTCCTTCTCCTCCAGACTGTTTTCAATCCATTCTCCACCCAGCCTGTATTTCTGCTTGGGATTGCCCTGACCCAGGTGCAGTACCTTGCACTTGGCCTGACTGAATTTCATCCAGTTTGCACGAGCCCACTTCTCAGGCCTGTCCAGGTCCCTCTGGATGGCATTCCTTCCCTCCAGTGTGTCCACCTCACCACACACTTTGGTGTCATCAGCAAACTTGCTGAGGGTGCACTCGATGCCACTGTCCATGTCACTGACAAAGATGTTAAACAGCAACAGTCCCAGTGCTGACTCCTGGGGAACACCATTCATCACAGATCTCCATCTGGACATTGACCCATTGATACCACTCTTTGAGTGCGACCATCCAGCCAGTTCCTTACCCAACAAGTGGTCCATCCATTGAATTCACAGAATCACAGAATCACACAGAATAACCAAGGCTGGAAAAGACCTCTGAGATCATCAAGTCCAGCCTATGACCAACACCACCACACCATCTAGACCATGGCACTAAGTGCCACATCCAGCCTTGCCTTGAACACATCCAGGGACCGTGCCTCCACCACTTCCCTGGGAAGTCCATTCCAAAGCTTAATCACCCTCTCCATGAGGAATTACTTCCTAATATCCAGCCTGATTCCTATCATTCCAGTTTCGATACCAGGATGTTGTGTGGGTGGTGTCAAAAGCTTTGCAGTGGGAAAGCTGGTCCAGCTGCTTGAGCTTTGGCCCTTCTAATTTTCCCCCTGCATAGCTTCACTACTCCTTGGTATTCCTCATAATTGCCAGCCTCCTTTTCCAAAGGCTGTAAACTTTCCTTTTGTTCCTGAGGTCCAGCCAAAGCTCTCTCTTTAGCCATGCTGGTTTTCTTCCCTGTCAGCTCCAGATGGCTCTCCCCATCCTAGACCTGTTCTTCACCCACAGCAGCCAAGTCCATCAGCAGGAGGATCTACAACAACCTCTGGCTTACAGCTTCCCCATGGCCACCACGGCATCTCACCTCCTGTTGCCAACACATGGATGCAAGTCCAATACAGCAATTCCAGCTTTTATTGCTTTTTACAAACATTCACTCCATATTAACCCCTCAGAGCATCTACTCCTTCATTTAACCCCTTGAAGACACCAAGCTAAAATATTCTGGCAAGGGTAAACACTGATACCTACAGCTCCAAACAGTTGTTCAGGACAGCAGAGCTGCTGATGCACAGTTCTCTGATACAGTGCAGCATTATAACACCACCCTTCTAAAGATGCCTTTCTAAACTAGATGTTTCTAAGTGAATTGAGGTTTCATGCCATTCTCTGCTCTTGTAAGACCACACCTGGAGTATTGTGTACAGCTCTGGAGCCCTTAACACAAGAGGGACATATACCTCTTGGAACAAGTAGAGAAGGGCCACAAAAATGATCAGAGGGCTGGAGCACCTCTCCTATGAGGACAGGCTGAGAGAGCTGGGGTTGTTCAGCCTGGAGAAGGAGAAGGCTCAGTGGAGACCTTATAGTGGCCTTCCAGTACATGAAGGGGCTACAGGAAAGGTGGGGAGGGACTTTTGACAAGCTGTGTAGTGATAGGACAAGGAGCAACAGTCTTAAACTAAAGCAGGGTAGATTTAGGTTAGACATTAGGATGAAGTTCTTTACTATGAGGGTGGTGAAGCATTGGAACAGATTATCCAGAGAGGTGGTGGAGGCTCCATCCCTGGAGACATTCAACATCAGGCTCAACCAGGCTCTGAGCAACCTGATCTAGTTAAAAAGGTCCCTGTGCACTGCATGGGGGGGCTGGACTAGATGACCTTTAAAGGTCCCTTCCAACCCCACACATTCTATGATTCTATGACAAACTTTTTTTTCTTACTTCTCATTTCCTGCAGAGAAGGGTCCAGAGAGACCTTATAGTGACCTTCCAGTGCCTGAAGGGCCTACAGAAAAACTGAGGAAGGGTTGTAGTGAGAGGACAAGAAGTAATGGATTAAAACTGGATGGGAGGAGATTTAGATTAGACATTAAGAAGAAATTCTTTCCTGTGAGGGTGGTGAGACACTGGAACAGGTTGTCCAGGGAAGTTGTAGAAGCCCCCTCCCTGGAAGTGTTTAAGGCCAGGTTGGATGGGGCCCTGAGCAACCTGATCTAGTGGAAGGTGTCCCTGCCCATGCAGGGGGACTGGATCTAGATGAACTTTAAGGTCCCTTCCAACCCAAACCATTCTATTCTTCCATGATTCTATGATAAATATTCCTGACTCAGCAAGCATGTGAAGCCTAAAGAAGCTCACACTTCAAACCTTGCAGGTAAATGCACAGCTACATTGAATCCCTCCAGTAGTTTCACCTTAAATAGACAGGAAGGAGGTGTTGACACTGAAGTGATGCTCTACAATTCAGGCAATCTGTGTTCAATTGCCAGGCTTTGCATAAGCTCTGTAATGCAGTATTATGTATCTAGGAGAATTAAAGACAAGGCACAGTCACCTCACCTGCTTCTGAAGCATCCTAGTCCTGCAGAATGCACAGGAAGGACTCCTGGTTTAATAGGGTATTATTCTGCTTCAGTACAGCACAGCAAGGAACAGGCTTGCATAATTTTAAGTTTTAATCTTCGAGTAGATTAAATAAAACAAAAACATGTAAAAAAGATATCATTATGATCAAGGTGGCAAGAAACTGGCACTGTGTTTATCACTGGAACAGTTTGGGGGTTACCCTGAATCAGCTCATAGCATTTCTTTGCATCAGCCTGCTGCAGTTGGCAGATAAAACAGAGCTGCATCGTGTCCATAAAATGGGCTTAGATACATGCATTCAGCAACGTGGCTTCTTATTTTGAGGCAAAACCAGAAAGAATGATACGTTGCACTAAATATTTTATTCTCGGCCATCTGAAAGATCAATTAAAGCGCTTTGGCGTAAAACAGACGAGGAGAAGAGCTTTCCAAAAATGAATAAATATATAAAGAATGAAGCCACTCTGCTTTTTCATATGATGTCCATAGAAAACAAGCATAACGACCTAAAGATTGCCAGAGTGAGAGAGAAGAAAATGCAGAAGGTTTAATCATCCACTTAGGAGGTAACAAAATAGATTTCTTGAGTCTTAATGTCTCTTGTAAAATTCTAAGTGCTCATACACAAATATTAGTAACGTGCTGCAGCGAGCTGAATAGTTTTCTCTGCCCTCACACAGGAAAATGAGTCCCTCCCTTGCATTCACTACACACCTTTGCTGTTTTCATCACTTTTCTATTAGCAAAGAAATCAAAATGAAAACATAATCAATTCTGCCACTGATTTTAACACCTCCCTCCCCTTATGAAGGTCTTGCTGTCCTGAATATCAGCAATCTCTCTGTCCAACTACACTGCACTGCATGGAAGCATCAGCATGAGCTCTCTGCAAGCTGACCAGTGACATGATTCATGGCCAAAGCCTCAGCTTTGAGAGAGCATCACTCAATTCTACTGGTCTCCCTGTTACCAACCATAACAAGAACTGGGAGAAAGAGAAGAGAGATAATCCCATAAGCAAGCTCAAGAGCTACTTTCTTCTCCCTCAGACTGCCCTATATCATGTCTCCACCAGGCAAGGGAGGAACTGGTCCCATCAAAAACCCATCTTCTTAGCATCCAAGGAAGAAACTTTTTACAATAAGGGTGATGAAACACTGGAAGAGGTTGCCCATGGAGGGGGTAGATGCCCCACCCCTAGAAACATTGAAGGTCAGGTTGGACAGGAGAGTAACCTCATAATTTCAGGGGAGTTGGACTAAGATGACCTTTAAAGGTACCTTCCAACCAAAACTATTCCATGATTCTATGATTCTTAGTTGTCTAGAGAGCAGCAAACCAGGACAACACCATATCAAGATGAACACAAAGGACCTTTCCAAGCTTTGTCATTGGGCAGCAATTTGGTGGAATTGTATCTCCTACATCCCACAACATCCATGACGTGCTTGAGCACCCTTCTACTTTGCCCAGCCAATATAAAAATGTTGGGCTGACTTCCAGAAATGCAGTCTGGAAAGGAAATCTCAGCTCCAGGCAAAGCTGTGATATGGGACAATAGTCATCCCCACACCCAAATGCAAAACAGCTGCTAGGAGAGAGAAATTACTGCCCTACTCAATTGAAACAAGAGGAAAAGAAGTGGCAATACTAAACGGAAACTGCCTCAGAAAACAAAACAAAAAGCAAACAAAACAAAACAAAAAACTAAAACAATCAAACAAAAAAACCCCAAAAAAACAACAAAAAGAGCTCCTCAAAACCAACAAAAAACTCCAATAAATAAAAACAGAAGCTAAGAGGTGAATAATCCATTTAGGCAATAAGCAGTGCCCATACTCTACCTGAATTGTTTAAGTTGAAGGTTCATGGTTTAATCAGAACCACTGTAGAAAGAAAAGCTAGGGTCATAAGCACAAGATTTATCTTGAGTAAACAAACTAGGTTTCTTGGTGATAGCCTTTGATATCAGTCCACAACAGGTATTTTCATTTGAAATAGAAAAAAATAGGTTGCAGTTTGTCAAGGGATCAGTAAGTGGGGTCAGTGCCTAAAGCTTTGAGTCAATCACACATATGAAATTTTGGATGGAGGAAAGTTCAAAAAACAATCCTGAGGTAGTGACAATTGAGAAACCATTGATGACTACCAGAAGATGAGAGAGGAAGATGGACCAGAAAACCCACTATGCTGGAAAAGAGAGAAGGCTTGAGAGATCATGGAATAATGGAATTGTCAGAGTTGGAAGGGACCTCTAGAGATCATCCAGTCCAACTCCCCTGCTAGAGCAGGATTGCCCAGAGCACATGACTCAGGACTGCATCCAGGCAGGTCTTGAACATCTCCACAGAAATGAATATACCACAGAAGGAATATACTCAGAATATACTACAGAAGGAATAAAAAGTCATGGTTTTGCTTTGAAATGGGTCTTTCTCTCCCTGCAAGATGTAATGGAGGGCATGTACCGGAGAGCAGTCGGAAGGAAAAAGACAAAGGACAAATGAAATCAAGTCAATATGAAGCTCGAGATAAGAAAACAAGGGTTAAATCTTAATGTATTTCTGAGTACAATATTCTGATGATAGTGTGTTTCCCAGAAAAGCCTTGGGCCAATTCCTCTCGTAGCCTTGAGGAGACATCTAGGAGGGAACCAGATACGTGGGAGAAGACTGTAAAAGACAAGGACTAATCAGATGCCTTAGCACTGAACCCCAGCACTAGAAACAAACAGAGAAAAAGAACAAATAAAGGTTTATTAAAAATAAAAATCTCAAAACCTCTTGCACTGAGTGGGATTTAATAATATTATACAGTGTTGAAAGAAAAAGCCAGAGTAGGAACTCATTAAGTATTGTATGGGGAACAGCAGCAGAATCACTGCTGCATCTATAGCCATGCTGGGCTCTTCAACAGAAACTGGGCTGCCACCAGCTATGGGGCCATGGGGAGGAGCACTCAAAGGCTTGTGTTCCTCCTTCCTGTTAATCTCATTAACCTCCTATTTACTCTGTTGTTGGTGATTACTCAGGATGTTAATAGGCATACTTCTTGCAACTATTTACTGAACGTTGCAAATCCGTTTAGCTGTGTAGACAAAACGGGGCTGGAACATGCCAATCCTACCCGTGCTATGGAAAAGAGAGGCAAAGAAATAAATCACTTGTAAGGATTTTAATAAATCACTTTTTAAGGAGGAGAGGTAATGGATTAAAAGTGGAAGAGGGGAGATATAAGTTAGACGTTAGGAAGAAATTTTTTAGTGTGAGGGTGGTGAGACACTGGCCCAGGTTGCCCAGGGAGTTGTGGAAGCCCCATCCCTGGAAGTGATTATTGGAACTAGATTATCTTTAAGGTCCCTTCCAATTCAAACCATTCTATGATTCTATCACTTGTTTCAAAGACTGTGATTTCTTAAATAAGAATTAAGTGCAAGGTAATCCATTGATTCAGATAAAAATCTAAAAGCCTTCCTTTTTTCTAATTCTAGAATACTTTCTAAAGTATTCTATGAAGGAGGAACAGACACCAAACGAAAAATACCCAAGAAAAGACTTATTTCCTGATATTAAGCTGGAGTAACATGAAAGAACTCCTCTAGCCACTATACAAATTGCTGTTAATGGTATTCCAGGTGGGAAAAACAGATGCAGTTTAAGAAAACTACCTCTGCTGATTAAAAACTCTATAGGCTTTACAAATACAGTCCGTTACGTCTTGAAAAATTCAACTTTCATTGACCATCTGCTCCTAGCAGAGAGCACCCATTAACACTTGCCAGAAAGCCCAACTAAAGTCAAAGCACTGCAAGTGGGGACCATCCCAGAGCTTAATGAACCAACCAAGTCAGGCAAAATCAGCTGTCAGGGGAAGCATTTGAATGAAGATCGACAATTATTAACCAGTTAAAAGAAGGAAACCACCACAAGAATAGAAGATGCCATCCAGAGGTAAACATCTGCAAGCACTGAGCCCACAGCATTCCTGCACATCCACTCCAGAGGCTGGGTCTACAAGATGTAGCATCACTTCTGAGTTGAAGGGATAGGGAGAAAAAAACCCCAAAATCGAAGAAAGAACCTGAAACAGGAAAGATTATGAAAGAAAGAAAACAGCAAAAAATAACTCACCCACAATTTTATTCCCTTGTGTTGTGGAGTCAGTTGTTCAGAACGAGGCAGCAGTAGCCCAAGGGACCCAAGGCCTATCTCAGCAGTGTTGTCTCTGTTCAGGGAAAAGGAAAAAAATGAAAATCAGAAGTGAAAAGTCCATGCAGGTTTTTATCTACTCTTTTTCCCCCAGTCTGAAGTGCAGCATTCCCAAGACTGAGGTTTTAGCCGCATCTTCAAATTCAACTGCCTTTGGGAGTTTTCACACCCTGTGAATTTGTTAAATAAAAATAGATATATTAGACAAGCTTTGCTTTTGGCCTACACAATATCTCTTGACAATGTAACAAATGCATTAAAAACCCCCCACACTGATTCCCTTTAATTTCAGGGTGCAAACATGCAGGGACCCCCAGCGAAATTGAGCAAATAATTTTCCTTTTCTTCAATCTGTGATTTCACACAACTGTTATTTCCCCCCGTTTAGTGATCTCATATTCTATATTCAATCTTAGCAAGTTAAGCCTTTAAGTTGAAGCCCAGTGCCAAGTGCTGCCTTTTGAAGATAGGGTAAATAAGTCAGACCTTTAAATTTTAAGTTGTTGCTCAGCAACACCTTGTCATGCTACATCACACAACACTTCTTCCTCGTTATTTCTCCGGCCAAAGGTGATAATCCATCTTCCCAAGAGACAAGCCTTCCTATAGACAGTAATGAAACTTTCACATCCAACTACCTCAGAAACAATCCGCATCTCCATTTTGGAGACCATCCAAACATCAAGGCATGCTGTGATTTCTCAAGGAGGCAGCCTTCACGCCTTGCAAGCGCTGTACAGCGACAGGCGAAGTGCGTGTGTTGCCACCACAGAGATGTAGGACTACTTGTACAATTCCTGTTCCTCCTGTAACACACCTGAGTAAGCATCAATATGAAGTGCCACTGTCTACTGGTTCACGTCTCCACATTGACAACTAAACAGAAAGTCTGTGTAGCAACATTCAACAGCCTTTGGAGTGGTTTTTTTGTGGGTTTTGTAAGTCTGGTTTTGGTTTGGTTTTGTTTTGTTTCTTTTAATGTAGTAGAAAAATATAAAATCAGAGAGAACTGCTTGATGTACAGCTAAATTATGCACCAATCTGCTCTAGGGCCAGGTCTGCACTTTCCCCTTCTCTGATGCACGTCACAACTCAGTGTGTTCAGAGGTCCCAGCAAAGTGAAAGCAGCAGAGGGTCCCTCCAACCCTGCCACCACAAACCCAGGAAAGTCACTTCTTGACCACATGTATCACTTTCCATGTGCTACCAAGTTTCCATAATTCATAAAAAGAGCAAAACTGAGCAAGTTACAGAGAGCAATGGTGGTACCTACAATTAACTATTTTCATCTGATCAATAACTCCTTCCATTTGCAAAAAAAAAACCCTCTTATTTGTGCGATTTAGTGCAACTTAAGGTGTGGAAAAAACCTCAGAAATCTTGTCTCTAGACATCTCATATGGAGTAATCCTGCCTCAAATGGAAGCACCATTATTTGTCCAGCACAGAGTCCAGGACTGATACCTCAGGATGTTCATGGCTCCTAAGGTAAGAGTCTTTATCACCTACATGTAGCCTTGGGTCAAGTGTTATTAAACTGCCTCTACAAACAAAATTAATAAACATTTTAATTCTTCAGAACAAGCTAAGCCTCAAAACATGCCATCCTGCCAAGCAAAGGTTCAGGTCCTTAAGCACAGAAAACTGGTGGCCCAGTTTATAGCAGTACCAATATCATGCCCATCTCTCAGGGCACCCAACCATCATGTGCTGCCTGGTACATGCAGCCCTAGAAGGATGAAAATCAATACTGAAATTATCAGCGAGCACTACGTCACACACACAACTTCTTGATGACCCATCTTCTCCTTATCTTATCCTCCCACCCTTCTCATCCCACATGTCTATCCATTTACTTCTCCAGCTCTCTCTTGTCAGGCAGCAGAGCCTCTCCTTGTGCTTGACACCATAAAGGAATGCAAGAGGGACAAGATCTATGGTTAGAACCCATAGGAACCCCATTATAGGGAGGAATTAAATACAATTCTGCCTGTTTGCAGGGTTTTTGTGGGTTGTTTTTTTTTAGCCATCATGTATATAACTCACATGATGTCAGAACAGGAATATCATGCTAAAGAACTGGAACTTAAGAGGCGGGTTTTCCTCGTTTCTATGGTTATAAGAAATTTTAATGACCAACCTAAATAAAAAAGCTGGAAGAGAGAGAAAGTAGGAAGGAGTGAGGTAGGCGTTTAACTTTGATTGACAAGACATGGCATAACTAGTTAAGATCTGTCAAATGCCTGCTGAGGATCACAAATCCTCAGCACATTTTATGGCAGACAGAATTAGTCTAAATGCACAGCTTTACAAAAATGTTTCTTACCCTGCAAGATCAGAGTTCACCATTTTGGTTCCCCCACACAAAGCAGCTGGTATCTTAACTACCAAAGGAGTCAAGGGAGGGACAGAAAAAATACTTAGGTTTTATTATTTGTGATATTTTCAAATGGTAACAGGCAGCAAATTCTTAACTTTTGTCCCTAGCCAATACATATTCATAGATAGATAGATACATATATATATATATATATTTATAAAAGGACAGCATTCCTAAGAAAGATTATTAACTACCACAACAATTTGAAAGGTATTATCAACAGCATCACTTCAGAATCACATCTGCATCACATTAAATGCTGTATAAATACAGAGTAAGGAGATGTTTCCTAGGCTAGAGACCATAAAATAGATTTAATGCAGAAAGAGTTGAACACAGATTGGATGGGAAGCATCAGGAATCATGGAGACAATCTGGAGAGACAGAAACATCAGCATGACAGTCAGCTGTGACATTCCCTGAAGATACCACATCAAAAAAACAAGGTTTGGAGAAAATTAGGAGCATCCTTACAAATGTTCATGGGTGAGGTCATCAAGAGGGAAGAAGAACGGAGCAACACAGACCTGGAGCATTTTGAAGTCAGGAAGAGAGATTCATGGGCTTGGAGGGAAGAGTCAACAACTCAACATGGCATAAGGCCACACAAGAGGGCTCTGGAAGCTGTAACCAGCAGCTTGTTTCTAATGCCATGGAGAAATAGGATGCAACAAAGGACAGAAAGAAAAAATAGAATCATAGAACCACAGAATCATGGAATGGCTAAGGTTGGAAAGAACCTTAAAGATCACCAGGTTCCAACCTCCCTGCTATGAGCAGGGACACCTCCCACTAGACCAGGCTGCACAAAGCTTCATCAAGCCTGGCCTTGAACACCTCCAGGGAGGGGGCTTCCACAACCTCCCTGGGCAACCTATTCCAGTCCTTACTGCCCCCATGGTGAAGAATTTCTTCCTAATGTCTAACCTAAATCTACCCTCTTCCAGCTTAAAACCACTACCCCTCATCCTATAACTACACGTCCTTCTTGTAAAAAGCTCCTCCCCAGCTTTCCTGTAGCCCCTTCAGGTCCTGGAAGGCTGCTATCAGATCTCCTTGGAGCCTTCTCTTCTCCAGGCTGAGCAACCCCAGCTCTCTCAGCCTGTCTTCATAGGAGAAATGCTCCAGCCCTCCAATCACCTTCGTGGCCCTTCTCTGGACCCTCTCCAATAGCTCCATGTCTCTCCTGTGCTGAGGGCTCCAGAGCTGTACACAGTACTCCTGGTGGGGTCTCACCAGAGCAGAGCAGAGGGGCAGAAACTGAACCAAGCTAGGAAGATGATTTTCTTTTCCTTGCTCAGCACCGTTGAGATGCAAGCAGGACACTGTGATGTTCACAGGGCTCCACACTCATGAGAGCACTTTATAGACCACTGCTTTCTGAGTTCCTGTGTAATTTCTTTTAATGTTTTAGAGAGCTCTGCTGTCTTACCAAATCTGTTTGACTTTTAAGGAGGGGAAAACTAGGCAAGAGAGGACGGGGCTATGAAGAAGGGAAGTCAGCAGCTCCTGAGATGCCTGCCAACAGGATCTGCACTTAAACCATGTAGTTCTGGCACAGAACACCCTCAAAATTTGATATTTAAAAGTCCTACGGTGTTGGAATGTATAATTAAAGTAAAAGGACACAAGTGAACTAAGAGCTGATGAACACAAACTTCTATCAAAGTCAAGAGAACTTGTTTCCACAAAGTCTCAGCCACCTGATTCTTCCATGCTACACCGAAAGAAACATTAGCTACCCTCTACTTTTATTTCCACTGAAGATTGTCCCTCTCCAGCCTCTAACCCCTCCAGACTCTAAAAGGTAAAGATTTGTACCAATCTCAGAGAAATAAAAAAATAAAAATAAAAAATCAATCCCAAACAAAACCCAAAACTCAGATGTTGCCTCACTTGCTGCCAGTTTCCAATCCTAGAGCAACATATTTATTGTGATATAAACCCTTCTTTCCCCAACAATGCTCAGGCTTCACAATATAGGAATAATGAAAACACCTACAAATTAGTATTTCTTCAAGAACCACAGTATTCTCTCCTCAAGAACTGGAATAAATGGAAGGACTCAAATTCACTTCCCAACTGGTCACCTCACTGTGGCAAGTCTACCAACCTCTGGCTCTTAAAATTCTCAATTTGCAAGTAATGACACTAAACTTGCATGAAATGTATTCATTCAGCAGTTATACCCTTAATAAGCACAGTAGCACTCACACATTAAGTTACCTCTTACTACCAGTATCTGAAAAGTCATTCTACAAAATTTGGGCTCAGATTCCTCAATTTCAATCAAAAAAGTCAACTGATCTCTTCAGAAGTCCACCAAGACTTCTAAAAAGCTAATGTCAGTGTGATGTACAATGAGGAAAACCAAGCTCCAGGGCATGTTCTCCTACAATTCTGTTGGCCATTTTGGCTTCACTCAAGTCCAACCATGCCCATGATGATTTGATGGGGTGTAAAGGTCCAACACACACCTCAACTCAGATTATTTAAGTCCCTGAGAAGTCACATGTTAGACATAAAAGTATTGCAGTAACAGCCTTCCAGCCTTTCTATCCAATGGCTGAGAATGCTGCAATGATCCACAGGCAAAAACATTTGGTCAACTCTGTCCAGGAAACATCTGCTGAATTAAACCCAGCACACAGGAACTGTGGTTACCATCTAGTCATGGGGGATGTGTGGGAGAAGAGGGAAAGAACCTGAGCTTTTGCTAGTGTTCAAGTCATCAAGGACATCCTAAATGCATAATTTAATGAGACAAAGAGATACGACAAGTCAAATAAGGTTCAAAAGCAAGATCAAGGATGAAGCAGGAATATTAGGCAAGAGTGGCAAGAAAATAAGATATGCCAGTAAGGAAGGTATTGCCCAGAGGTTAAAAATTACACCTGCTTTTCAGTCCTCAAGTATTAAATAGGACAAGGTTTGGCCAGTGGTCCCATGGCATTCTCTTGATCTCCCTCAGTACCCCTTGTCCTTACTGAAGCAGGGCAACTTCTGCACCTACCTGAAAACACACAGAGCACCTCAGTAGTAGCTGTGGATTACAAGTGAACTTGGTGATGGAAAGGAAAATTGGTACCTCTGACTTGTACTGATGGGCACAGGACCAGCTTGGACAGTCGCAAAGCAAGAACCATGAAACCACTGCTTTAGTTCTCCTAATTTATTGCTGTTTCCTCGCCAGTAGTGCCACCACGAACTCAGTAACCACCAAAATAAAACAAAGAAACAAGTGATTATTTTTATCCAATTTCTTGTTGCAAGGTTTCAAACAGCCAAGCTGTCTATCACCAACTTGAAAATAAGAGTCAAAGCAACACTGAGCCAACTGGCACGAGCTCATTTATTACCAGATAGTGCCTCCAATCCTCCCAAACCAACTGTGCAGCCATCAGAGCCACCTCCTCCCAGGACAGCGCTCAGGAATTACTTGCAAATGAAATGCAACCAGATTCATTGCTTCAGCAACCCCGGAAATCCAAGCTAAGGAGGGGGTATTACTCTTTGTTTTGCTAGTGCTGATCTAATACCTTTTTAAAGGTGCACACGTTCCACCGTGTTGGCTTCCAACACTGAATTACCAGCTCTGATAAGCTTCAGAATAAATGAGACGAGCGTGCCCTCTGGGTGAAATCTCTTGCTCTAATCTTTATTCAAAACACACTGCTCCAGAGCCATGTGTGCATTGCCAAAAATCGCCTTGAGGTTTGCTCTTAAGATGGCAATTTGCATTATCTCCATTTTGCTGCAAAGCTTACCCAATGTCCCTGCTATTATTTTAATACTCAACTGTGGGCGGCCCTCTCAGCGGCAGATAGAAGCGCACGCTAAAAATATTCTTGCCTTCCCCGCCGGCTCCACACATGACCACAGCTAACACTGGCTTGGATGCAAAAACCAGGAGGGATGGAATCCATTCGCCTCTCGAGGAGGATGTGCAGGCTCCAAAGTGCTCAAAAAAACACGCTAAGAAGCAGAGAAGTACCTCTGCATGGGTGGAGGAAGGATGCGCACAGCAGCTGGAGGAGGAAGGCTGCAGAAAGAGTCCATTTTGCAGTCAAGGGAAGCAGGAGGGGTTTATCCGAGCGTGAGACATACTTGGGAAAACACACTAGAAGGTAATAAAACAGGCGAGGGAGGCATTGCCCAGGACATGAATTTCAGATGATGCTGAACAGAGAAAGGGAAAGAAACCTCATGCACAGAACAGAAGCGCTGCCGGGCCAATCAGCGCGGCCTGATTCCCGGCCCAGAAGGGAGATCCCGGTCCCATCGGCAGCACCGTTTGATGAAAGCACATGAAAACCCACGGACTGCAGGTTCTTCTGGGCTCTGCTCCCCCTCGCCCTGCCAAACCCCAGGCTCAGAGGTTGTAATTCTTTTTGGCAAGGTGTAAACAGGTCCGGGAAATGAAACTGAAAACCGGAGTTATTTACAAGATGCAACTCAAGGAGCCAGCAGTGGAGCCCAGCTACCAAATCAGCAAGTGCAAGGTCACCCTTGTCTGCTTAGGAGAGCAATTTTGCCAAGTTGTGTGCAGCCAGCCAGGGGAGATAACCAACCTTGGTCTGCCCAGGAAGGCAAGTAATGGAAATGGAGCACAATGAACCACCAGAAAACATTTACTTCCGTCAACTACAAGGGCTTTATGATGGGGCTGGCAAGCTTTGACATGACTTCCGTCAGGGTGACATCCATTGAGATGACGTCCACCCAAGCCCTTACCTGACTATGATAACTACCTGCCTCTCTGGGCTATGGGACAGAATTAAGAAGGACATCAGATCCTTAAGTCTCCCTACACCAAAGCTGTTGTAGAGGGAGGAAGCCAAGGGGTTCCATCTGCATGTAAAAGACTGGTGAAGACCACCCATCACCTCATCCTGAAGGCCACTGCCTGCTTCCAAGGAGTTAGATTACTGACCCAAGAAGCATCACGGGTTTTGAAAAAAAATTTGCAAACAGCAGAGCTTTATATTTGTGTTCTTTCTGTCAGCAGAGAAAAGCAGCAAAAGCTGAACCCCTCCAGCAAGGGGACATTGCACCCCAAGAGGGCTGAAGAAGCAAGCAGCATCTCAAGCCCATGAAGCAACCACTCTTTTTGCCCACTGTCTTTATAGTCTGTGTTCTGATGCCTCACAAACAGGACCAGGACCCACAGCCCTGTTTCCAAGTATGGGATTACAATAAATCCTAATTCATTTAAAAAAATATGGAAAATAATGCATTAGGAAAGGAACTGGACAAACGGAGAAGAGCAAGAAAGATCTAAGAGCCCATGAGATATCTCTATATACAAAAGAAAACAAAGATATGTCCAAATAATGTGAAAAGAAATATTTTTTAAAAGCAGACCTTGGTTTCCATGCACAGAGAAGAGGATCTTCATACCTACACTGCAGGTACTTCCATAAGAAAAAAAAAATAATAATAAAAAAGACCCAAACCAACAAAACCAAAACCAACCACAGAATTGAAATTTTGTCCACTGCCCCATAGTTTGGAGAAAAGGAGAAGAAACCCAACTGCTTGAAGCTCTAGAGATGATTATCAGGAAAATACCTGTAGTGAGACTCAATCTGCTTTTTCAAATGTAAAGCTGAGTCAGACACAGCATCCCATTTTACTGTAATATCACAGCACTGTTCACACCACTGGCTAAGATGCATCACCAAGGGGCCAGTTTTGGCACTTGGCTAGAAGAGCAACTCATTACACTTTTAGAAGAATAACCCCTACCTATGAAACTCCCCTGTGGTGCATGATCAATACTACAGAGGACTTGAGAAAGCACGCAGTTGTTCTCTAAAACAAAAGTGTCCAAAAGCTTAGGACAGAGTTTCAACACCCACGTTTTACCACCTACTTCCATCTTCAGTCACTTGCAGTTAATGGAAGCTGAAGGTCCTCGACACAGAGAAATTGAGCTGACATGCAGTGGCCTCAATACAACTTTAAGCACCACCATTTTTATTTTATGCTGTTGTGTTTTTTTTTTCCTTTGCCTTATTTATCATTAGTAAAAGTATTCTTAGTAAAATCACCTCATTATTCACCACTACTTCAAATCTGGGTGGCTTTACAATCTGTATGAGATGGAATGTAAGAGGATGGTGAGCATCAGCAGGTTGGGTATGCTTCCCTGATGATGGTTATGCTTATTCACCGTGGTCTGATCCTGTCTGAGCTGATCCCACAGCTCTGTCCATGTCAACTTTAGCAAAGACAGACATTTTCATTCTTTAAAACAAAAAAAAAGAGCATAAAAACAAACAAAACCACACGCAGTATTGTTATTATGTACATGAATTTCATATAGATGATCTTTGACACTCTATTTTAGAAATTAAACGTTATTTAATATAACATATATGTGTATAAGTTTAAATTCTCATAGTTTCTCACTGAGCTTCTGCTCCTAGTCACTACTTCCAGCAGAACATTTGATGGGACTGACATTAGGGTCTCTCAAGCAGCAACAAGCACTAAGGTGAGAGAGCAGCTTGGGGATAGATCAGGCAGATGACACGAGACATCAAAACATCTGGGAAAGATAAATCACAGCTAAAGCTATTCAATAGTATGTTTCAAGTTACATATTTGAGAAATAAGGAGGTTCTTGTGAGAGTCTAGAAAGCTAATCGTGTCACAAGGGATCATAAATCAATTCTTTTGTGGAGGGGGAAAAAAAAAAAAGTTAAAACCGGCATTAAGGTTTAGCTCTTGCTTCAGTTTACAAGAAAGAAAAGGTCAAGATCTGCAGCTCCCAACAGAAAGATGCAGCTACAGGGAACATGGCAAAAAACAACGTAGGTCAATTACACCTTGGTGCAAAGCACCTACTCTCATCCAGCCACATGATTTTTTTTTTTTTTATTAGCTGGGAACAGAAAATACAGTTCATTGGAGTTAACTTCAAGTTGCTGTAGCAAGTATGATTAACAAGTGATGGGACAAGAGGTAATGGCCTCAAGTTGCACCAGGGGAGGTTTTAGATTGGATGTTAGGAAGGATTCCTTCACTGAAAGGGTCACCAGGCATGGGAACAGGTTGTCCAGAGAGGTGGTGGTTTTTAAAAGATGAGTAGATGTAGTGCTGAGGGACATGGTTTAGTTAACGACCTGTCAGTGTTAGGCTGACAGTTGGACTCAGTGATCTTTAAGGTCTTTTCCAACCAAGGTGATTCTGTGAAAAAAACAAACCCAAAAACCAACCAACCAAGAAAAAAAAAACCAACAGCAAAACAAAACAAAAATACTTTGCTTTCTTATAAATAAAGATTTCACGGCAAACAGAAGGGGTAAAGAGAGACCCTCAATGACTGGCGGGATGTTGAACGGTGCCTGCGCACAACCAGTATCGTGAGTAAATAATCTGCATTACCACCTACCAAAACATCCAGCCCACGTGTTGGAGAGGGATGCTTTGCCAGAAGCAATGGCAAAATCATGCAAACTCAAGGGAACGCCGTTGGCAGCTCCTGTTTCCAGGCAGATGAAGGGCAATAAACAGCAAACCAAGGAAATCCGGCACATAGAGCGTTACATTAAAGAAGGTGTTACCCTGCAAGTCAGCACAGCTCCTGCAGCACCATCAGCCTTCCCCAGCACCACACATCACCAGCGTGGCCAGCAGGGCCACGGAGTTAATTCTCCCCATTTACAAGACTCTCGTGAGACCCCACCTGGAGAACTGCTACAGGCCACCCAACCAGGATGACCAAGTGGATGAGGCCCTCTTTAGACAGGAGCTGCTTCACACTCGCAAGCCATCATCTTCATGGGGGGCTTTAATCACCCCAGTATGTGCTGGAGGGACAACACAGCAAAGCACCAGCATACCAGGAAGTTCCTCGAGTGAACTGCTGACAACTTCCTCCTCCAAATGGTAGAGGAACCAACCAGAAGAGGAGTTTTTGCTGGACGGGCTGGTGAGTGATGTGAAACTCACTGGGAGACCAGGCTGGAGCGACCATGACACTGTAGAATTCAAGATCCTCAGGGCAGTGAGAAAAGCACGAAGCAAGCTGAGCACACTTGATTTTAAAAGGGCAGACTTTGATCTCTTCAAGGATCTGCTTGCTAGGGTAGAATGGGACAAAGCCCTGGATGGGAAGGGAGCCCAGGAAAGCTGGTCCATATTCAAGGAACACTTCCTGGATGCCCAGGACCAATGTGTCCCTACAAGGAAGAAGACAGGCAGGAGTGCCAGGAGGCCTCTGTGGATGAGCGAGGAACTCCTGGACACACTTAGGTGTAAAAACAGGATTTACAGAGGGTGGGAGCAAGGCCAGATACCCTGGAAGAAGCACAGAGAAGTAGTCAGAGAAGTAAGAGATCAGGTTAGGAAAGCAAAAGCACAGAGAGAATTGGATCTGGCAAGGGAAGTTAAGGGCAATAAAAAATGTTTCTCTAGGTACGTTAATGATAAGAGGAAGAGAAGGGAACGTGTGGGCCCACACCAGAAGGAAATAGGAGAGCTGGTCATCCAAGATGTAGACAAGGCTGAGGTATTCAATGACTACTTTGCCTCAGTCTTCACCAGCAAGGACTCCAGTCACACCCCCCATCTTACAGAAACCAAAGGCAAGGACTGGGAAAAGGAGGATCCCCCCCCTGTAGACAAAGAGGAGGTTCAAGACCACCTAAAGAACCAAAAGGTGAACAAGTCCATGGGACCTAATAGGATTCACCCACGGCTCCTGAAAGAACTGGTGGATGAAGTTGCAAAGCCACTGTCCATCATATTTGAAAAGTCATGGCAGTCTGGTGAAGTTCCTGCTGACTGGAAACGGGGAAACATCACCCCCATTTTCACAAAGGGAAAAAAACAAGAGCCAGAGAACGACAGGCCAGTCAGTCTGACCTCTGTGCCTGGCAAGATCTTGGAGCAGATCCTCCTGAAGACCCTGCTAAGACACGTGAACAACAAAGGGGTGATTGGTGACAGCCAACACGGCTTCACTAAAGGCAAGTCCTGCCTGATTGGTTTGGTGGCCTTTTTTGATAGGGTCACAGCCTTGGTGGACAAAGGCAGGGCAACAGATGTCATCTACCTGGATCTGTCCAAAGCTTTCAACACTGTTCCACATGACATTCTAGTCTCAAAACTGGAACAATATGGATTTGATGGATGGACCACTGTTTGGATAAGGAACTGGCTGACTGGTCGCACCCAAAGAGTTGTGATGCTATGATGTTTCTATGATGCATGGCAGCTCTTTTTTGTCCCTCTCCAGAATTAGAAGAGCTCACAGCACAAGGAGCCTCCCCAGGCTGGGACGTGGGACTCTGCAAAGCATTTCCTAGTAATTCAGTTCAAACATAATTGCAATTATAGCTTCACAGAACCATAGAATGGTTTGGGTTGGAAAGGACCTTAAAGACAATCTAGATCCAGTCCCCCTGCATGGGCAGGGACACCTCCCACTGCATCAGGTTGCTCAGAGCCCCATCCAACCTACCCTCAAACACTTCCAGGGATGGGGCTTCCACAACTTCCCTGGGCAACCTGTTCCAATGTCTCACCATCCTCACCCAAGGATTTCTTCATAATGTCTAACCTTAATCTCCCCAGTTTTAATCCTTTACCCCTTGTCCTCTCACTACAGACCCTTGTAAAAAGTCCCTTCCCAGCTTTCCTGTAGCCCCTTCAGGTACTTTAAGACCACTACAGTCAGTTGCAACAACTCCTCTCCCTGATAAAAAGGGCTTTCTTTTAGCCATTAATACAGCTTCTAAATAAAATTTTCACATAAAAATATTTCAATATTGGTTATGTAACCAAGCACTACATTGAAGGGGGAAATTTCAATGAGAAGCAGCATTTTTTCAATTAAAAACTCTACTTTTGCAGAGCACAAACTGGATCTTCTCTACAGTTATTTTTGCCTAGACTTTCAGCCACCCCTGCAGAGCTCACAAACCTGGTGAGACATTGTCCAAGTGTTCCCCCAACAGCCCGGGAAGATTTTTTTTTCCCCTGAAACACCCCAAAACTGGAGCATATGAGCTGCACAGTGAGCTCTACTGCATGCAGACTGTGGGCACAGCCATAAGACATCACATGCTGGGAAATAAATAAGGAAATTTCAGGAGAAAAAAGGAAAAATTAAGAAAAGCAGCATTTATGGCAGTGTATGCCTCCACCACAGAGCTCCTGAGCTATCTGTTCAGATGAGGTGTTTTACAAGGCAGCCATTAATAGCAAGTTTGGGAGTTCCCTCATACCTTATTTGAGTTTTTGGCACATCACACAGCAAAGAAATGGGTTAATAAAAAAATTCGGGTCACAACACCTCCAAAAACTGCCTGTTTTTCACATGCAAAATAATGGAGGCACCTCCCTCCTCCACGCAGATGCATCACAAGAAGACTCCTTATAAACTGAAAAAACCCCAACAAGTTTCAGCAATGAGCATGATCAAAGTCCCTCATGGAAGAAGAAAATGGTTTATTTTGCAGAAATAAAGACTACAGCCACCTACAACACAGCAGGGTTGGAATAAAATCCTACAGCACGGCTGTCTCCTGCACTCCTTTACTCCATGCACCAGATGATGGAGGAGTCCTACAGGGGAAAAAAAAAAATAGATGGCCAAGTTATTCAAGACTACAATCATAATAAATGTATGCAGCAGGGGAAGGAGGACAAATAAAGTCCCAAATAACCTCAAAATAATTATATTTTTGCAACACGTGTCTTTGCAGCGGGGGTGATAGGAGAACAGGAACAAACATGCTACACAATGAGAAGCCTAAACCATTTTGCAGTTATTCAGTTATTTTCTGCTTTTACTTAGGGAAGAGATAGCAAAGAAATTGCAGCCTAACCCAACATGAACATTTACTTAAAAAAAAAAAAATACTAAAAAAGAAATGTAAGTATAGGTATTACAGTTGAGTTCCACCTCATGCAAGGAGAAGCTGGAAAATGTTTTGCAGGTTCTGCTTGCAGCATCCCAGTAGATGAGTAGCCAGTCACAGAATCACAGAATAGTCAGGGTTGGAAGGGACCTCTGGAGATCATCTAGTCCAACCCCTGCCAGAGCAGGATCCCCTAGAGCACATCACACAGGAACACATTCAAGCAGATTTTTAATGTCTCCAGGGATAGAGACTCCACAACCTCCCTGGGCAGCTTGTCCCAGTGCTCTGTTACCCTCAGAGTAAAGAAGTATTTTCTCACATTCAGGTTAAACATCCTGTGTGCCAGTTTGTGACCATTGCCCCTTGTCCTGTCACTGGACACCACTGAGAAGAGTCTGGCCCCATCCCCATGACACCCCCTGTAGATATTTATAAGCATCAATGAGATCCCCCCTCAGCCTCCTTTTCTCTAAGCTGAACAGCCCCAGCTCTCTCAGCCTTTCCTCACAGGGCAGATGCTCCAGTCCCTTCATCATCTCAGTGGCCTCTGCTGGACTCTCCCCAGTAGTTCTTCGTCCTTCTTGAACTGGGAAGTCCAGAACTGCACACAGTGCTCCAGGTGAGGCCTCACCAGGGCAGAGTAGAGGGGGAGGAGAAACTCCCTCAACCTGCTGGCCACACTCTCCTTCATGTACCCCAGGATGGCATTGGCCCTCTTGGCTGTGAGGGCACATTGCCTCATGGTCAGCCTGTTGTCCAACATGATTCCCAGGTCAATGAACCCAAACTGTCCTTGAGAGAGCTCTTCTCCACAGCTCTGCATCCCAGCAAAGTGTTAAAAACCAAACCAAAACAAAACCAAAACCAAAACAAAACAAAACCAAAACAAAACCAAAACAAAACCAAAACAAAACCAAAACAAAACCAAAACAAAACCAAAACAAAACCAAAACAAAACCAAAACAAAACCAAAACAAACAAAACCAAAACAAAACCAAAACAAAACCAACCAAAACAAAACCAAAAGAAAACCAAAACAAAACCAACCAAAACAAAACCAACCAAAACAAAACCAAACCAAAACCAAAACCAAAACAAAACCAAACCAAAACCAAACCCAAACCAAACCCAAACCAAAACCAAACCAAAACCAAACCAAAACCAAACCAAAACCAAACCAGAACCAAACCAGAACCAAAACAGAACCAAAACAGAACCAAAACAGAACCAAAACAGAACCAAAACAGAACCAAAACAGAACCAAAACAGAACCAAACAAACCACCTTCTGAAGCATCATTTCTTCTTCTCTTTTTACCATCCTTGGAATATATTTGAAAAAATATCCAATGACCAACACAGTCTTTGCTTTCTAATGGTGCTGCAAGCAAAACAGATGCAGAGGGAGGAAGAAAAAAAAAATCTATGCTGACCTCTTTTTTTTTTTTTTATTTAAATGCTATTTTTTCCATCATCAGAAACCCTGAAAAGTGGAGACGTGGCCATGAACTGCAACTAAGAAACAGCACCTGCCTACTGAATTTCCTGACTAGTGACACTAGAAAGAAAAATAAGAGTTTGAAATAGAAACCTCCTCGTAAGTGTTAAATCAGATTAATTTAACTCTTTTGCATTATTTTCATCTTGCATGCCATCATTTGCAAGGCAAGCAGAAAAAGAGAAAGAGAAAAAATGAGAGTAGGGTTCTTATCTTGACCATATTTCTTCAGAAACACAAGGGATTATTAAAAACCACAAATAACCTTCCTGACAGCAAAAGGACACACGCTCCTTCGCAGCAGGGAACTGCATGAATTTCATATGTAGCTTTTTGGGCATTCAATATCAAGTGGCAGGCAGGAGCTTCCCTTCCTCCTTGCCATGCTTAATGCCCCTGCTGGCAATGCCAACACAAGTTCGTGGCCAGGTTTTACTCGTGCATGTCAAAAAGTAT
Organism: Hemiprocne comata; assembly: GCA_020745705.1. Classification (NCBI taxonomy): domain Eukaryota; kingdom Metazoa; phylum Chordata; class Aves; order Apodiformes; family Apodidae; genus Hemiprocne; species Hemiprocne comata. The sequence continues at coordinate 163,109,324 of CM036587.1, forward strand.
GCTGAAAAAAGGATGAAATGCAATTGGAAGGGCTGGTGATGCTGCTGGAGGACAAGTTTGATGGCATTTCCCCAGTAGGTACCAATGTGCAGGCATGCTTCAAGGCTTCATTGTGCGAGTTAGGCTCATGCTGAAGTATCTAGATGAAATTTAGACCAAATGAATCGTGCTGTAAAGCAAAGGCATCATCCACTCTTGTGGTCAGGGAGCCACCACCAACCACATCCCAGTGGAAGGACTCAATCCTTCACTCCCCCATCCATCAGATCTCATGGAGATCAGACCTGGACGCAGACCTGCAAGCAGCCTTTGTGCTGCTGCTGATTGCTCCAACCCTACATCAAGCAGGGGAAGAAGCTCCTTCAGCCCACACAAGCCCTCAGGTGTCCCAGATTCCCATGGTCCCCTGCAGCACCAGAAAGCCTCAGAAGGTCCATAAGAAGCCTAGAGAAAGCCACCTACCCACGCCACTGCCCAAACTGACTGAAGTGTAGGAATGAAGATAACACAGACAGGAAAAGTTAATTAGAATTTTTAAGAGTTCTTTCCATTTTCATCTAGCAGAATGTGTTTATGGTACAGGCAGGGAATAAAAAGTATTATTTTTATCTTGATATTATTTACCCTTTCACACTTGCTATTTAAATATGCCTGAATTCCCAGAAGAACCAGAAGTTCAAAATACCATTTGATATATATTTATAAGCAAGGGGAAGCACAGACACATTCACTTTCAGCTTGCCTACTTCTTTTTTTTTTTTGTTTAAATTAGGTTTTAAGTGCTGTAATATTGATGTGCAAATTTATCAAGACACAGAAGTATTATTTCCCCTCCACCCTCAGCAGAGGATCTCCAGCCCTAGAAAAGGCATCTTGCTGGCAAGGAGACCTGCTCAAACCAGAGTTGCACGGCAAGGAGAACATCACAAAAGGTTTAAAATAAAATACATTTAAAAAAATAAAAAAAGGAGCTGTGGGAAAAGGAGTAAGGTTTCTTGCAAAAGAGAGGATGGGAGTAAAAGACTTTAATATTAAAGTGTCTGTTCTGCCAGCCTCTGCAGCCAAGCTCAGCTAAATGACTTGCAGTTGTTCCACGAAAAAGCAACCCTAGTTGCCAGTTAAATCGCAGTGTCTGGGTGTTACACTGTGAAACTCTGCACCACGCAACTGCCAACACCCCTCTGGGAGGGCAACATCGTATCCGAAAGCTCAGTAGTCTTTTTTAGACCCGATGGCAGGAGGAAAGGAGGTCTGACCCAGAAGCCTGGACTGCAGCAGGACATATGGTTGCACTGCTCAGCCTCTCCGAGGTCCCTCAAAGCTGTATCAGCAGCAGTTGGGTTAGTTTTTAATTGCATTAATATACACAAACAAACCAGCAAGGCGGGAGGCCGACCTGGAGATGAGAGATGAAACATGACATTGCAGCTGGAGACACCAGAGCAGGAAGGCATCGAGGGGCCAGACAGCAGCTGGCCTGAGTCATCAGTGATCTAAGACCTGAACCATCTGCATCAACAACTCCTAGACCGAGGCAATACAGAGACCAACAGCGCAGGATGAAATTCACAGACTCACTGCAAAGGGAAATACCACCCTGGAAAAAGGGATAAATGCTGGATAAAACACAAACCTTATTGATACTGGGTGAAGAAAAAGAGGGAAAAACCCCTCCTACTTTGGTCCAGCCTTCCCAGGCCCAGTCCATGCACCACACAGCTCATAAAAACTTAGAACGGAGCAGGATGAAGAGTGAAAAGCCAAACTTCAGGCCACCACCCCACGCACCTGTCACCCCCGGGTTTGCAAACAGACACCTGCTTGTTTACACAGCTCTCCCTGCTGCAAATGTTGCAGAATATTTCCAGTGCAAACAACCCGAGGTTTTGCAGCACGTATTCAATGTGATGGTGGAAGAATCAAAGTGCCCTTTGAGGCTTCCAAGCCCTCTGCTTTTTGATATGGACACAAGGATGCTGAGCAGTTCAGTGGAAACAAAAGATTTTATAGAATCCTAGAATCATTCAGGTTGGAAAAGACCTCTAAGATCATCCAGTCCAACCTTTAACCAACTACTAATCTAGCTCTACCAGCTCACTGCTAAACCATGTCCCTGAGCACCGTATCTACACGATTTTTAAACACATTCAGGGGTGGTGATTCAAGCACTTGCCTGGGAAGCCCATTCCAGTGCTTGATAACCCTTCTGTACAGAAGTTTTTTCTAACATCCAACCTAAACCTCCCCTGGCATAACCTGGAGCCATTTCCTCTCATCCTATCACTAGTTACTACTGGGAAGAGACCAACCTTCCCATCACTATGACCTCCTTTCCGGTAGTTGTAGAGAGTGAGAAGGTCCCCCCTCAGCTTCCTCCTCTTCAGACTAAATAGCCTCAGTTCTCTTAGCTACTCCTTGTGAAGTTTGCTTTCCAGATCCTTCACCAACTTGGTTGCCCTTCTTTGGACCCGTTCCAGCACCTCAATGTCTTTGCTGTATTGAGGTGTCCAAAACTGAACACAGGCCACTCAAGGAGTGGCCTCACCAGTGAGTCCTCCCCAGTAAAGTCCATTCCAACACCAGAAGCTGCAGGGTAACTGTACCACCCAGCTAGGATGAGCGTTTCTTAAAAGCTTCAAACTCCAAACATGTGGAAGTAGAAAAGCAAGAAAAAAAAGTTTCCATGAAGTCAAGCAAGGAATATTGCAGGCCAACCCGTCGAGGCTCCCTTGTGCTAAGCAACCATGGGACAGTGTCACAATGGCTGTTGGTGGCGAAGAGGGGACCTCCTGCCTTTGTGCAGACACAGGACACAAGTATGGACTTTGGGAAAGCACAGCACACTGAATACAGGTGTCCCTCTTTGCTCACACCCCTGTGCCAAGCCAGCCCTGTCCCCAAGCTACAGACAAATCCTCGTCTAAGGGCCAGCCCTGTCCCCAGGCTGCACACATCCACCCCTGTGCCAGGCCAGTCTTGTCCCCAGGCTGCACATACACACACACACACCTGTGCCAGGCCAGCCCTGTCCCCAGGCTACAGACAAATCCTCGTGTAAGGGCCAGCCCTGTTCCCAAGCTGCACAAACATACCCTGTGCCAGGCCAGCCCTGTCCCCAGGCTGCACATACACACACACACCCCCCTGTGCCAGGCCAGCCCTGTCCCCAGGCTGCACATACACACACACCCCCCTGTGCCAGGCCAGCCCTGTCCCCAGGCTGCACACACACCCAGCCCCTGTGCCAGGCCAGCACGCCTCCAGGTTACACCCCCCTCTCGCAGCCATGTCGCAGCCATGTCGCAGCCATGTCGCAGCCATGTCGCGCCCCTGTCACACCCTCGTCACTCCCGGGGGAGACGCAGGAGATCCAGCACGCGCCGCCGCTCGCGCCCCTCACCTGCCGCCGTGAGGCTGCGCCGTGCCGCCGGCACCCCAACGTCACGTGACCGCGCCCGGGCCCGCCTCCTGGCCACGTGGTCGCCTCCCTTCACCCGGCCCCCGCCCGCCGGAGTCCCCAGCCCGCGGGTGCCGCCGCCCTCTGGCAACGTCCCGGACTACAACTCCCAGACGGCACCGCGAAACTGAGCCCCGCCCCCTCCCTCCTGACGACCAATCCCCAGGGGGGGCGACCTCGCGGTGCCGCCCACTGCCCCTCAGCGCCGGCCCTTCGCTGCTCTCCCCCTAGCGCTCAGGGCGCTACCCTCACAGCAGCAATTTAGCTTTCTTCCTCCTCCACGCCCTGCCCCGTGGTCTGTTCCCCTCCTTCCTCCTCCCTTTTCCCCCTATGTACGGACCCGCCAGACGCCCTGAGGCTTGCAGAGCTCCTGAAGCCCCCCTCACCCACTCCCCAAGGCGGGCTTCGCCGGCCACGGCCCCCGCAGCTTCCCATCCCCTCACGGCCTACCTGCTGCACATCCCCTTCCTGGGAACCCCGTCTCCTCTGTCCTTTAAGGTAGCGAGTTACTTCCCTTTCCCTCCTCCTAGCACCTTTCCTTCTCCCCTCTCTCCTCAGTCCTGCCAATACCCTCCCCCCCCCAGCCCTCATACTCCCCTCCTATACATATATATATACATCTTTATTGAAAACAGTGGTCTGAACATCTCAGCTATCTCCTCTTGGGCATCCAGCCACAGGGCCCTGCCTGGTGACGTGCCCCAAGTGGGACAGTGAGGGATGTGCCTTTCATGGAGATGGGACTGAGAGTGATATAGTTATCCTCGGACTTCATCAGCTGAGGGACTCCTGCACTAAAATAACTCATTCTCCTTTAATAATTAACAGTCTTTGTGAGAGCAGCATAAGCTCTTTGAGGACACGTTTGTGTCCTCCTTTGTAGTCGTCACACGGTGCTTAGCACCACACATTTGGAACAGAAATAAATAAATAAAAATCACCAACTTGCTGCTACTGAAGGTACGGATACTGTTCAAAACACCACAAATTGCTGACCAAGACTGGAAATTCACCAAGAAAGGGCTTTGATAGAGCAGCTGGGCAGACAGGACGTCTGGTCAAACTCACACTGTACCTGGAAGGGGTTTGGTTTTTATTTGCGAGGTGACAGCAATTTTACTTGGTGGTTGATTTTGCAAAGGACTTATAAAACAAGGATTTTCTTGATGGAGCCTTTAAACAGCAATTCATTTTAACAAGGCTGTGACAAGCCAGCTGCCTTTTCAGAAATGTAGTTCTGCACCACTAGCCCTGCCAAAAAAAGTTTTAAAAGGGCTGAGGGGCCACTTGAGCCTCCATAAACTTCAGAGTTTTACAGCACCAAACCGCTACCGGAGCAGTTTCCTCGATCTTTTGCTGCATTGGTAAATCATGTATTTCTGTGGACTCTCAAGAAATTCCCTTCAGAAAAAGGCCATAAAAATACATTGATCACAAAATACAGCTGTGTTGCTTGTCCTCTGCAAAATCCTCTGACTCCAGTTCCATGTGCAACATACTGTGTCTTGCTGGGAGATTTTTGAGGCAGTTCTCTGGAAATGAAGAGCAGGTTAATACTACAAGAAGCACAGACTATAGTTCAAAACCACTGTGCAAAATTCAAGACAGCCCAGTAATTTTCAGCACAAATCATATTTAAGTGTGAGCTTCATAAAAGTAAATTTAAAACAGAAATATATATGTAAACACTTGCTGATATAAGACACAGAAAAACTATTCCAAGGGACAGTAATCATAAAAATGACAGTGAGATAAAACTCATATGATTGCTTTAGTTTGCAGTCTGCATCTTGCTGGTTTTCCATTTTGTAGTTGTAGAAATACTGCTCAATAAATAAGTGTGTTATTCATAAAATAGTCATGCCATGCATTCTCTTGGGACGTTTTTCTTCTGAGGGATTTGGGTTTTTGCAGACTTTCATATTGTGTGCATCAGGACTGGTCCTTCTTATTAGGAGCTGCTTATTGATCTTTTAAAGCTTCCAAAAAGAGACGAGGGGAGGTTCTTGGCATGGTGTGGAAATGAGGCTTTTTCCCTAAGTGGGAAAGGTGTTTGACATCATCTAAGATGATGGTTCCTCTGAACTGAGGAAAAAAAAAACAAAACAAAACATGAAAAAAAAAAAAAAAGCAACAAACCACAAACCATCTTTGTTCCATCCCATAGCAAAAGCATCTACAAATCTGAAAAATATCATCAGCTGTATGGGGACTAAAAGCCCTAAGGGCCAAAGCTTTGTTTCAACAGTTTAGTCTTTCTGTTTCTCATCCTTTCCTGGGAGGAGGTTGCTCCTTTGGCAGCTGCTGCCTGGCATTTCCCAAGGTGGAAGCAGTGATTCCTTTCCAGCGTGAGTGAAGCTCACAGAGGTCAGACCTGCTTTCCTGGAGCAGTTTGGTGAAGGTGTCTCAGGGGTGAAGTTATCAGCGTGTTTCTGCTTTGGAAAACAGCCCGGATTCCTCTACAAAGATGAAATGGGATGCATCAGAGGATCTCTACCTGAATTTAAATACACTCAGCAATGATGCTTTCACCTCTTTCCTGCTGAGATGATTATCCAGTTACGCTGACTGTCTCTTTAGGGGATTTCTTCCAGTGTTTGGAAGGAGTTTCCTTTTGGCTCATGGGTTTGTTTTGTGAATCATCTTAAATCATAACCTTTTAATAGCTATGCTATTAAACTATTTATAGAAAGGTTATCTTGTTGTCTTCTCAATTACATTTTGCTAAGCTGTGTTGATTTTCATTTGCTATAGTTATACCTCCTGGCTTTTCATCAACCTCTCTTGCCACTGCCATTTCTTGATGTCATCTAACAACTTTCTTTCATTGACATATGACAAACCAAGTAATGCTCTTATGAAAATGTTTTCAAGGATTGTGTAGAAAATTATAAACTACGGTAGTCAAATATCTTAGAGAATATTAAAGTCACTGATGCTTTCTTGTGATAGGATATTTAATTACTTCTGTTTTCTTGAACCTATCGACACTTCCCGTCAATCCAAAACAGGAGAGAAAATGAGTAGTTTCAACTTTTATGCAGTATTTCAGCTTAAGAAAACAACAACAGCATAAATTTGTGTTACATCCTATTACCTAATTATGTATGAACCAGTGGGGCCCCACTCCTATGAAATCCTGCAGGACTTTTCCACAGAGGAGGAGAACACCAAGAACAACTTGCACGAAGAACAAAGGATTGTCATGTGGATTTCTCAAGTTGTAATTTGTTTTGCCATCTTAACATCACTTCTTATAAAATTGAAACTACTCCTTTTCTCTCCTGTTTTGGATTGACTGGAAGTGTTGATAGGTTCAAGAAAACAGAAGTAATTAAATATCCTCTCACAAGAAAGTGTCAGTGGCTGCTTAATTTATCCCATCAGCACCCAGTACCATGGCTCTCCCAGCAGCCACGTGAACAAAGCAGCAAAGCTTTTCTAATACAACAGAAAGGGAAGAATAAAGAAAAACTTATTACTGCAATAGCATGAAGAAGAAAACCTGAATACTTGTCTGGAGCATGTACAAATAAATTTCTCCAGATTTTCAAATAGTCTAGGAGCTATTAATTTTAAATAGTTTTTCATCTTCTCCTGTGCTTACCGAGTCTCCACTTTTGAAAAAAAAACACAACACCTTATTTTCCAAAGTTTCTTTCTCAGTTTGGTCCAATTTCTTTTTAGATGTCAAAGCTAAATTATTCCACACACATCCTAACTCCTTTTACTATTTTTTCCTGCTATTTTCAGTGCTTAGGGTGGGGTTATAGCTTTTCTGAAGACTGCTAGACAAAATATAGCTGTTTGTTGTTTGTTTTGTTTTTTTTAACAGTACTTAACTTTTCAAACCCGAATTAATTGGACAATTGCACAGTTGGAATAGTGCTTTTTCCTTTGATAAAAATGCTGTTTTCCAGTTAAATGCCTTGTAAACCAAACCAGTCAACTGCAAGGAGCACAGGAACAAATAGATATTGTTCTGAATGCTTCACAAAAATGAGGCTGATTCTTATTTCCCATTTCCAGAGATCCACGAATGACGGTGACCTAAGATTCCCTGAAAACAGCACAGCCTGAAGAGCTTATGGCAGCATATCTGTGTGTTGTTACCTGTGAGCAATTTAACAAAAGAGATATTATAGGCTAGAGAATGCCAGCTAATCCCTGAACAACCTTATTTCAGTCTATTTAAAATCCAAGAGAGACTGGAATTCTGGGGCCTAGCAAATTACGACATAAACCAGATGTTTTCATCATGTCCCCCAGGCTGGTGACTATCTGGCAAGTCCAACATGTCACAAGGAGGAACCACGAGCTGTAAAGAGAACAATTTTCAATTCTTGACACTACATTCCTGCATGTTACACCCAGGTAGATCTGCAATAGCTGTGGATTTTAGTGGCATTATGCCTGGATTTATTCTAACATCACTCAATTTGACCCTCCCTTTTCTAGAAACATATTGTTGTCTCTGAATTAGGAAAATAAAAGCCCTAAGCCAATACAAAGAACTTTATCTCCAAAGCAGTGATAAGTCAATCACCTCATCAATAACACATGTCCAGTACTCTCAGTAATCCTAGTGATCAGCTTTGTTTATGAAAGCTAAAGATATTAAATTGAGCTCCTCGCAGCTCTGAGCAGGAATGACAAGTGGCAATTGAAACTGAGGTTGACAGAGCTAAAGGAGCAGATACTGAGTGCAACGTGGAGAGGGAGCAATGCTAAACCCAGCTGGGGAGGAGGAAAACCTGGAGGTTGGAACAAATCCCTTGTCCCAGTTACCTCAATGACAAAACAGTGCTGGTAGTTTGCTCAGTTCAGTAATGCAGTTGCTGCTGCACCTTTATTATCAGGAGGAAAAGCTGGCCAATGCAGAGGAGCCATGGTGCAGGAGTTACAAGTATGAAGGATGCAAGAAAACCATCTAAAGTGGTTGAGTCCATGCTGACTCCAGCGCAGAGCTACAAAGATGAAGGGAGTGGAACATCTCCCTTATGAGGAAAGGCTGAGGGAGCTGGGTCTCTTTAGCTTGGAGAAGAGGAGACTGAGGGGTGACCTCATCAATGTTTACAAATATGTAAGGGGTGAGTGTCAGGGAGATGGAGTTAAGCTTCTCTGAGTGATGACCAGTGATAGGACAAGGGGTAATGGGTGCAAATTGGAGCATAGGAGGTTCAAGGTGAATATCAGAAAAAAAATTTTTACTGTGAGAGTGACAGAGCACTGGAACAGGCTGCCCAGAGAGGTGGTGGAGTCTCCTTCACTGGAGACATTCAAAACCCACCTGGACAAGTTCCTGTGTGATGTGCTGTAGGTGACCCTGCCTGGCAGGGGGTTGGACTAGATGATCTTTCGACGTCCCTTCCAACCCCTATGATTCTATGATTCTATGATTCTATGATTCTATAAAGGCACCAAAGTACCCAAAGCAGAACTAAAACCATCCTTTTTATGATGCACTTGTGAAACAAGTAATCCCATCATGCAGAACAAGGAACTCTGAAGCATGAGGATGTACATAGGTACCTAGAAAAGAAGAAAATGGTCTGGGTTTAAAATGTATATTCCTGGTGTAATTCTGCAAATATTAATGTTTGTTTCATTGCCTGGTTTTAAGACTAATTTCCCACCACCAAAATCAAATCTCGATTTGGTTATGGTTGTTAGAGCTGCAGTTGCTACCACTGACCAGTCAAGAATTGTCCTTACTGCCTATGGCCTCATGCAGGTAATAGGTTTTGTCCTGAATGACACATTTTGGATGGAAAGATTGTTGTCTTCTACATCACTCACAACAGATTTTCACTTCCAGTCTCCAAGTGCTAATACACAATCATTTTAAAATAATAATACTGTGATGAGAAATGTAAGAAAATCTTCCATTTCAGAAAGAAAGATTTAAAAAAATGACCAGAGATGAACAGTAGGTTTTGGGCATTCACTGACAAAAGCAAATGTACTTTTTTCTAGTGTTTATAAAGGTTCAGCTGAACTGGTGAAGGGACTAGAGGGAAAGTCTTACAGGGGGAGGTTGAGGATGCTGGGGTTGTTTAGCCTGGAGAAGAGGAGACTCAGGGGGGACCTCATCACTCTCTTCAACTACCTGAAAGGAGGTTATAGTCAGGTGGAGGCTGGGCTCTTCTCCCAGGCAACCGGTGACAGGACAAGAGGGCACAGCCTGAAGCTGCTCCAAGGGAGGTTTAGGTTGGATATTAGGAAGCACTTCCTCACAGAGAGGGTGATTAGACATTGGAATGGACTGCCCAGGGAAGTGGTGGAGGCACCGTCCCTGGATGTGTTCAAGGCAAGGCTGGATGTGGCACTTAGTGCCATGGTCTAGATGGTGTGGTGGTGTTGGTCATAGGCTGGACTTGATGGTCTTGAAGGTCTTTTCCAGCCTTGGTAGTTCTGTGATTCTGTGATTCTGTCAATGTTTCTGTCCGTACCGTAAGGCAGCTAGAGAAATTCCAAATAGCAGGAAAGATCCAAAATCTAGACAAAGTAGTTTCAAACAAAGATTGAGAGAAATGAACTTGTTGAATCTTAAAAATAGAAGATCTGGGGAAATGTGAGCTACTGCTCAGCCATATGAAGGCTTGCTCCAAAAAAAAAAGCAGAAAAAACAGTTCTCCATGACCACTGAGGATAGATCTAGAAGCCATTGGCTTAGATTGCTTTGGGTTGCTGGGAGAAGATTTAATTTAGATATGAAAAAGTACTATCCAGCATTAAGCACTTGTGCAAGCCACCTGGGAAGGCCTGGACTTTTTGCTGCTGGAAGTTTTCAAAAACAGAACTCATCACAAATCATCCGTGGAAGAGTTTTACATGATGATTTCAGGTGATTTGGGGGATGAACCAAGTGATCTCTTGAAAACCTCTCTCAGCTCAATACGTTGGGTGATTTGGACAATGTCAGGGGTAAGGGCTTTATTGATTAACCCTATAAAAATTCAAAATAATTCAGTTTAAGCATAATTTTAACTTTTTCTTTTTTTTTCTTTTTTTTTAAATAGTGTTCTTTCAGACTCAGGTACATTTAACCTATCTCCTTCTACCAGCAGCAATAACTGGATGCTAAAAAAATAAGCACAAGGGAGATGTTTATGACTACTCTACCAGTCTCCAACTATTCTCAGCTCAGGGATTTTCTGACCCTGTTATGGTCCTTGTTGATTCCTTCCTTCAGCTATCCAACCAGATTTAAGCCCATAAATATTTTGGTTGATACTTCTTTATGTCTGCTACTTGCAGCATGAAAGACCAACTTCTCTTCAAAATAAATCCTATTAGATTCATTTGAAGACATTAATCCTTGCACTAGAAGAAACTGAATTGTTACTTCTATGCTCTGCTTCCTATCTTTGAAAAATTATTAATTTTGGTCAAGAGCAGATAAGAGGATAATCTTATCCCATAGCTGCTTATTTCCCTTAAATACCTATTGTTATTTATTGGGTTATTGATACCCACAAGCCTGTTAACTCATTTAAAAAATCAAGAGATCTGTGAGGTGCAATATTCCATAAGTTAGAACTTTTTATTGTCCTTCATCAAAGTTTCAGCTACTTTGCCTGGTTCAGATGGGAGGTTTATAAGCTTGTAGTTGCCTGGATCTCTCCTGGATCCTCTCCAGTCACAGGATCACAGAATCACAGAATCACAGGATGTTACAGGTTGGAAGGGACCTCTGGAGATCATCGAGCCCAACCCCCCTGCCAGAGCAGGACCAAAAGCTAGGGCAGATCACTCAGAAAGGCATTCAGACAGGTCTTGAAAGTCTCCAGAGAAGGAGACTCTACAACCTCTCTAGGGAGCCTGTTTAGTGCTCTGTAACCCTTAAGTAAATAAGTTCTTCCTCATGTTGAGGTGGAACTTCCTGTGGTCTAGTTTGCATCCATTGCCCCTCATCCTGTCACAGTGCACAAATGAAAAGAGGTTGTCCCTTCCTTCTTGGTGCCCAGCCCTCATATATTTATACACATTAATTAGATCCCCTCTTAATCTTCTCCTCTCCAGACTAAACAGCCTCAGGTCTCTCAGCCTTTCCTCATAAGGCAGGTGTTCCAATCCCCTCATCATCCTCGTAGTCCTTTGCTGGACTCCCTCAAGTAAATTGCTGTCCCTCTTGAACTGGGGAGACCAGAATTGGGTGCAGTACTCGAGGTGAGGTCTCACTAGGGCAGAGTTGAGGGGGAGAAGAACCTCCCCTGATCTGCTGGACACACTCTTTTTAATGCACCCCAAGATACCATTGGCCTTCTTGGCCACAAGAGCACATTGCTGTCCCAGGGATAACTTGTTGTCCATCAGTCTTCACATACCAGGGAATTTTTAAAGGAAACCTTGCAGGTTTGTGTTGATAATTCAGATATTACAATTTTTATTTTCTGTAAGACTCTTGGGCAAATATATCGAGCCCTGCCTGCTCTTCTGCCTGTGTTTACTCTGTCTTTTTAGTCTTTAACCTTTAGTTCCATTTCAGGCAGGCTCTGTGCTGAATCCTTTCCTCAAAGAGGGTCTGGGATGTTGATCACTCTGGTTTCTTCTGTAGTAAACACCAGTGCAAAGAATTCACAGGGGTACTCTGCAGTGACCTTTTTCCTCTGCAAGGGATTTTTGTATCAACTGGTCTTACAGGCAGGCTTTTCACTCCTGATGTGTTGAAAGAAAACACCAATATTAGTGTTGTTTCTAGCCATTGGTTGCTCTTCAGTCTCCTTTGGTCTGCCTCATTAGGTATTTACTTTCCATCAGCTAGAGCACCATATTCTGTTTGCTTTTTTGGATACAGGTTTAGCTTTTTGAAGGATGCCTTCTTATTTCTAATAGCAGCCTTTACCCTTCTGCTCAACCATGCTGGCTTACTTTTTTCTCCAGGCTTTTCTAAGAGAAAAACAGCAGTACAGCAGTGGCAAGTTTCCTAATCAACACCCTTCAGTACTGTCAACACCTGTAAGGATTGAATTCCTCTAGCTCCCCCTCTTTATTTTTATTTTTTTTTTTTTAAGAGCTTATTTTTACACAGTCCTGCTGCTGAATTTGGGAAAGCTTTGGTGGACTGCTCAGCCCCCTGTTGCTCCCAGAGGAATGTTTCCACAAGGCACATCATGGAATCTCCTGCTGGATGTTACAGAATCACAGAATCACAGAATCACCAAGGCTGGAAAAGACCTTTAAGATCATCAAGTCCAGCCTATGACCAACACCACCACACCATCTAGACCATGGCACTAAGTGCCACATCCAGCCTTGCCTTGAACACATCCAGGGATGGTGCCTCCACCACTTCCCTGGGCAGTCCATTCCAATGTCTAATCACCCTCTCCATGAGGAAGTGCTTCCTAATATCCAACCTAAACCTCCCTTGGAGCAGCTTCAGGCTGTGCCCTCTTGTCCTGTCACTGGTTGCCTGGAAAAAGATCCCAGCCCCCACCTGACTACAACCTCCCTTCAGGTAGTTGAAGAGAGTGATAAGTGTTGACTTCATGTTTAGATTTTTAATCATGTTTTGCTTAAATCTTAGTACCAAACCAGATGTTCCATATCTTCTTCTGGGATCAGTAACCAGCTGCTCCTTCAGACTCAGATGACTTAGTCATCTGGATATGGTGCTTGGGGACATGGTTTAGCTGTGGGTCATCACAAATAGGCTAATAGGGTTGGCATGAAGTTGGACTCGATGACCTTAAAGGTCTTTTCCAACCTGAACAGTTCTATGATTCTATGTGACCTTTGCTCATAAGGTAATTGAAGTGACCAAATAAACTTATATTTCCTGCCTCTCCTACCTCTTTTTTTTTCTTCCTTATTATTTTTTTTTCCCTTTTTTTTTTTTGTTTTTCCCCCTGTTAACATCAGTTAGTGTTGCTGAGCTGGTGAGCAGTAAGGTCTGGTGACCCAAGGCTGTATTGTTCCTTCTTAGTCTGGAGTTCCAATTTGTAGGTAGAGATTCTTAATGACATGGTTAATTACATGGTTTGCTCTCTCCAGCATGTCTCTCATCTGATCATAGCATCACAGAATCACAGAATGGTAGAGGAGGGAGATAGTTGGAAGGGACCTTGAAAATCATCGAGTCCAACCCCCCTTCCAGGGCAGGACAACCTAGGGCAGGTCACACAGAAATGCGTCCAGATGGGTCTTGAAAGTCTCTAGAGAAGAAGACTTCACATATTCTCTGGGCAGCCTGTTCCAGTGCTCTGTCATCCTCACAGTAAATAAGTTCTTCCTCATGCTCCAGTTTGCATCCATTGCCCCTTGTCCTATCACAGGGCACCACAGAAAAGAAACTGGCCCAATCTTCTTGACACCAGCCCTTCAGATACTTGTAAACATTAGTAAGATCCCCTCTCAGTCTTCTCTTCTCCAGATTAAACAGCCTCAAGTCCCTCAGCCTTGATATAGTCTCCCTTTGACTATTTTCCTTCCTCCACGTTTTTGACACACGTACATCCACCTCTTCATTCAGACTCAAAAAGACCAGGTCCACTGTCTTTGTTTTGGAGGTTTCCAGCATTTACGTAGTAACACGTACTGCCACTTTAGCTCCAGTCTTGACAACCTTTCCAAATGTCACTCTATTTGTTTTCCATTTTCTGTTTGATTACTTACTTCCTTTGACCTATTCTTCATTGAGGGGTACCTCTGTTTGTGTCTTCAGCTTTAGAAATGTCATCCCAAACCATATGCTATTGTGCACTGTTTCACTCCTCTCTTTAAAAGCCCATTCACAGCCTCCTTGGTCTTAAGTGAAAAAGCCTCAGCAGAACTCCAGCTCTCCTGTACTGGCTTTTGATGCTCTGCATATATTAGATGAGCCTGAAACCATCTTACATTCATACTCTACCTCTCCACCATTTTCCTTGGACCTGCAAGAGACAAGGGAGCACTTCAGAAAACATTACCAAAGAGGTCCTTCTGTTCAGTGTTTTTTTTTCCAGAAGCCCAGATTTTAGCTCCACAGACAGAACCTCCCTTGCCTGTGTCATTGACACTCATTTGGGCCATGACCACAGACTCCCCATTACTTGCTGCTTCTAACCTTCCAACTACCTTCACATTTTATACAAATACCTTTACTAGGCAATATTTTCTTTCTTGATCGATCCTCCAAGCATCTTATTTTGCTGCCCTCTTGAAAATAGTCTTAATACTTATTGTGACTTTTCTGGAGGAAGTGAGCAGGGGGCAAATTTTTGCAAAAAATATTTCATTATCATGAAACAAGAAACATTCAATGTGATTCAAACTTTGTGGCGACCTGGAAAGTGGACAAAGTAAAGGGGATTTAAGGATATTCAACTGCAAAGCCCAAGAGCATGTGCTTTAATTCAATTTAGCAGCCTGAATCAGCTCCTCCCCTCCTGTCTGAATGGCTGGCAGATAGTCTGTGATCATAGAAACACCCTTCCTCTTGCCTTTGTGTATGTTACTAAATTTCTCCTAAAATTTCTCAGTGTTGTCACTACATATAGCAATAGTGGGAGCAAGAAAGAGGACAACAAGATACCACATAGACCTACACGAAGCACTTTGGCTAGCAAGGTGCTGTAGTACAGGTTGCCAATGCTGATTGGGTCTCTTGGGGCTTCTAGTACTGGAGATGAGATCCACAGGAGGAAATTTGTAGCAATTATATCCTGTTTCATGAGGAAGGTTGGGATGGTTGCTTTACAAAACTACCCTCAAAAAGATTTCTTTGGGTTTTTTAGGCACCTGTGTCCATAAATGCCAATGCTTTTGCATTGTTAGGTATCTACAATTTTCTCCTGTGCATATCCAGAGGTGCTGTTGTCTCAGCAGAGCTGAGCAGTTCCTTCCCAGCACTTTGTGAGGTTCATGACATTGACACTCTTTTCTCAAACACCTCAGTGAAGCTCATCTCAAAAGCATGATCTGAGGACATGTAATGGTCACCAGCGGCGCTGTCCTGACTGTCTAGTAATGCAAAATCTGTCCTTTTTATTACATAATAGGAATTAACTTGCTTGCTTAGAAGTGGGTGGCTTGGTCTCAAGTTTCTCAGGTTGGGAGATTTCCAATCTACCATTCCCATGTCCTAGAAAAATGTGCTAATCATGCACCTGGGTTAAAGCTGCTTTCTATCTCACTAGGCAAAACTGAGCCTTTGTACAGAAAAAAAAGGCCTTCGAGCTTCATAAAGCCAATGAAGCAACAGCCAAAAAGAAACATAACATTGTAGCTCATTAAAGAGGAGATCCCAGGCAACCTGTTGGAACAGAGGGTAGAAAGGGTCTAAGGACATACTGCTGGGAATCTTTAAAGTTAAAACAAAGCACTCATGTTTGACATGATAAAGAAGAGGGAGTCAAATGGGTGGAATTTGTTTGAATTTCCCTAATCCTCATTTGGAAGTGTGTTTTTCTAGAGGGTATGTCCTACCAAACAATAAAGGTTACCTCTCTCAGTGGATGCTCTTTGTAATGTTGCTTTGCCTCATCCTTGCTCTTGAATAGATTGCCTAGGGATTGTAAAATTACTTTGCCTTTCCTCTTAAAAATGTGTTTTTATTAACTATTGTAGGGAGCTACAGCTGTGTATTTTATAGGACAGGTTTTATCGCTGATTCTTTTCAGACTGAACATCCTTTAAAATAAATTAAATAAATGCTGAATGCAAAGAGGCCCTGCCTGTCATTATGACAGCTTTGTACTTGTTATTATGTGAGTGGGAGAGATGAGTACAGCTCTGTGCAGTGTGTCTCACTGGAGGGGACACACAGTAGCACTGAGACTCAGCGTTT
Source organism: Hemiprocne comata (assembly GCA_020745705.1). Taxonomy (NCBI): domain Eukaryota; kingdom Metazoa; phylum Chordata; class Aves; order Apodiformes; family Apodidae; genus Hemiprocne; species Hemiprocne comata. Next base: position 163,125,553 of record CM036587.1, read on the forward strand.
CAACCTTAGGACATTAAACCTGGATTTGTGCTGCAGTGTCTGGGCATCTTTTGTACCTCATACCTACCTTTACTAAATATACTTCTTTAAAATAGACTAGTTGTTCAGCTGCATCAAAGCTATTCTTGTTGGCAGACCCCCAAGGAAGAGGCTGGATGCTGCAAAAAAGGCACCACAAGGTCAGCTTTTTTCTGCTTGAGAACTGAATGGATGCGCCAGTTTGTGGCCAGGAGGGGACTACACTGGAATAGGTTGCCCAGGGAGGTTGTGGATGCCACCATCCCTGGAAGTGTTCAAGGCCAGGTTGGATGAGGCTTTGTGCAGCCTGCTCTGGTGGGAGGTGTCCCTGCTCATGGCAGGAGGGTTGGACCTGATGTCCCTTCCACCTTAACCATTCTATGATTCTATGATTCTGCATTATGGAGAATCCCTCCACCCTGAGCTGGCTAAAACTCCTTCTCACTTGCAATTGAGAAGGACAGGTGAGGATGGTTAAGAAAGAGCACATTAGGCTTAGCCCAAGTAACAAGCTGAAGGGTTTTATTCTCCCTGCTTGAATTTCACCAAGTATTCAATTCAATGATGTAGCTCATTAAGATAACGTGTCCCAAAGTTTTACACGATGCCTGGTGTTGCTGTGCCATGGAATAACCCCTCCACCACTGAGCAGAAGTGGCTGTACTTCAGCAGTGGGTCAGCTGCATTTCAGTCCTGGTCCAAAGTTAAAGTGAAGTTGATGAAAGGACTTCTGCTGAGTTAATAAGCTTTGGATCAGTTTCCCATGTCAGTTCACAAAGTGCTTCTGGATAATTTATGCTAAAGGTTTTATATAAAATCAAAACTAGTGTTTTCATTTTTTCGTTGAACTTTTCTTCTATGAATTGTTTTACTTATTTATCTGTTTGGAGATTGGAGCTGAAGTCTATGGATCAGCCTGATTACAGAATGTGAAATCAGAGTGAGGCTGGCTCCCTCATTTTAACGAGTTAGTGTATCCGTTTTGCTTTTCTTAGACGGATTTGATAAAATGAGATACAAATCTACACACCTGCAGGCCATTGGGATAATACAGTACTTGGGCTGGGTACAGAAAAAGGGATGGTGGTAAGGATACACACAGTCATCAGGAGAATGTATACAAAAAAGGGAGAATTAATAACTTTGCAAAATATATTTCATAGTCCACTAGATTAAGATATTATTGAATTACTGCTTGAACGAGCCAGAGCTCTTGACCTCGTAGCAGGTCAAGGGAGATGATTCTCCCCCTTTACTCGGCTCTTGTGAGACCCTGCCTAGAGTACTGTGTCCAGTTCTGAAGCCCCCAACATAAGAAGGACATGGAACTCCTGGAGCAAGTCCAGAGGAGGGTCACAAAGATGATCTGAAGGCTGGAGCACCTCTCCTATGAGGACAGGCTGAGAGAGTTAAGGCTGTTCAGCCTAGATAAGAGAAGGCTCCAGGGGGACTTCATAGCATCCTTCCAGTACCTGAAGGGGCGACAGGAAAGCTGGGGAGGGACTTTTTTCAAGGGCTTGTAGTGAGAGAACAAGAGGCAATGGATCAAAACTTGACGAGGGGGGATTTAGGTTAGAAGGAAATTCTTTAGTGTGGGGGTGGTGAGACACTGGAACAGGTTGCCCATGGAAGTGGTGGAAACCCCATCCCTGGGAGTGTTCAAGGGCAAGTTGGATGGGGCCCTGAGCAACCTGTGGGCTGCCACCAGAAGAGCTGGTCCTGCTCTTTCCACTTCTCAGCTGGTCCTGGCTGCATGTTCCTAAGCCTTCCCATGCATTTTGTAGGTGGGCGTAGCAGAAAGAACTGGGATCACCTCTTTAGCAGCAGCCTGAAGCTGGACAACTTAGACATGACATGAAACTCTACCCTAACTGTGGTGATTTTCTGTGAATGGCACAGTGATGTGGAGGTGTTCCATAGTCTATGTGGTTATGGAAACCTCAATACTTAGAATATCTTACATAGTGCAGTGGTAATTTGTTTCAGAAGCAATAAAAAGTGATATGTTAATAAGTATGAACAGCAGCTGCTTTCTTTTTGTCTTCAAGCTGATACTTGCTGCTGAAGTAAAGAATTTCTTTTAAACATTTGCTTTAGACTTTTGTGAAATATAGGATATAGAATTACAAGATCAGATGGAGGAGATGTGTCCCATTTTAGGTCAACAATTACAAGGGCCAGTAGATCTCTGTCTCTGTCAGGTGAAAAAAAACAACCATAGGAGACCAACCTTTGTTTTGCAAAGACAAAGTTCATCAAGGAACTACTGCAACTGAAATCACCTTCATAGAAAAGTAGGGGCAAGCAGAGACCTGAGAAAGAGCAAAAAGATCAGCAGAGGAAACTGCATTTCAGAGCTCAATAAATTCAGTGATAACACAGTCATTGCTTAAATTAAATTCAAATTAATCCTGGCAAAGAAAATTAAAAAAGAAAGCAAGGATTTCTTCAGTATTTAAACATGAAAAGAGAAAGAAAATGGGGAATAAGAAATATAAGGTAGACATTAAAGATAATGGAAATATGACCCAGCAGTTAAAGGTCTACTTCAGCTCAGTTTTCTTTAAGGACTCTGAAGCAGAACCTGCTAAGGAAAAACAAGATGATTAATGGGAAGAGGACTGTGGACATGGAAATTTCTATTACCAAAGTGGAAACAAAACTCTCTAAACTAGTTTCATTTAGCTAGGGAGAAGGGAGGAGATATGGAGCTGGGTAATCAGAATTCTTGATATTGGAAAAAGCTGGCTCAGGAAATCAGTGCTCCATCTCAAAGCTTTTTAATAAATGTATGAAGTTGGGGGTGGTTTCATCTGTGTATCAAATAATAAATATAACGTCCATATTTGAGTGCAGAAATGCAACCACCCAACCCCACAAATGTGCAAGCTTTAGAATAAATCTTCAAGAAAACAAAAAAGAATGAATAATTAAAGAAAAGAAACAACCACAAGGAGGTGAAAATAAATCAAGACGGGAGGAAATGCAGATTTATCAAAGGCTGGTTTTGTCTGATATCTTTCCTAAAAAAGGATAACCAGTTCTAATGCATGGGAAAAATGTTTTAGACATAATCCACTTAGACTTCAATGAAGTAGTATCAACATTGTGCCACACGGGATATTATTAACTGGAGAAAATGTGGATCATTTCCAAAATACTAATATGGTAAGCAACTACTAAAGAGAAATGACCTGGGGTTCTGTAGAGAAGAGAACCTGTAGTTTGCAGGGCAGTTTTTAGTGGTGTTTTCACACTGCTCTGTCTAATATTATTTAATGTTTCCATTGGTGACCCTGGCATAAAAAAATAGAGATTTACTAATGAATTTTGTAGACAGCACAAAGCTGGGAGGTATAGGCAATTTGGAAGAGGATTGAAGTATTAGTGAGGTGAATTGGATGCTGAACTGATAAATATAATGGTACAAAGAGTAAGTTCGTGCATGTGGGGATTAATAACAAGAGAATTAGCTGGAGCTTGTCAGTGGAAAATGAGGGAGTAGAAAAGGGCAGGTTGCATTTGTTGATCACAGAATGATACAACCCTGAAAAAGCAAACATCCTAGGGATGCCTCAGCTGAGATATTCTCAGGAGAGGTCTTTGATGAGACTGAAATGAGGCATTTTACAGAACAGCGCACAAAAAATCCTTGGCTCCCACAAACAAGAAATATGACTTCAAGCTGGTGCCATGAAGTTTATTTGGGACTATGAGTGGCACCAAGAGGTTACAAGACAGAAAAAGCCTAGAAGTGCTTGTGCTTTATGCAGCCTAGGAAAATAAAAGCTGAGGGGGAATATGATTATTCTTTAAATAAGTGAACTCAAGGAACAAAGAAGGACTCTTTTAGCAGAGGGAGAGCACCGGTGCAAGAATAAATTGGTATACATTGGACATGGATTAATTTAGCCTGGAAAGTCTTAAGAATTAAAGTGGAAGGTTTTGGGACTGTGTCCTAACCCTAGTACTAGGGATGAATGACCTTACTTCCAGGTAGGTACAACACCAGCCATAGTATAGAATGGGTTTTGATTGCCCAGAAAGATTCTGGATACACTGAGCTCAGCTGTGTCACCTTCAGTCCTGAACTGGAATGGCTGCATGATGCTGCATTTACTGATCCATGTCTCTAATAGCTTGGCACCTTTGCATTGTTTGCTGTTGCATGGTACAAACCTATCTTAGATGATTCACAAGTAAAACTTTGAGATCTACTGCTGGTTCAAAGCAGGAAGGATTCTACTGATCTTTAGGTGGAGGAGATATCTGTGAGGTTAAATGAGCTGAGCCATGCTTTAAAGGTGAGTCTTATTTTAAATGGTGATTCTTGGGAGCTCATGGTGATTCCAGTTTTAGTTGAAATGCTGCCATCAGATCAAAAATTAGCAAGGATCAACATAAACAAAGCTGTTAATGCCCAGGCTAGGTCTACAGAAGTGAGGAGAAAAGTCTTTTGTTTATATTTTGTATTTCTACCTGCTAGACTGAGACTAAGCATTATGGGCAATCATAGTTGCAATCATAGCATGATTTAGGTTGGAAAAGACCTTTCAGATCATCAGTCCAACAATTAACCTAGCACACTGCCAAGCCCACCACTAAACCATGTGCCATCTCTGCAGCCTTTAAATACCTCCAGGGATGGTGACTCAATCACTGCCCTGGGCAGCCTGATCCGTTGCTTAAAAACCCTTTCAGGGAAGGATTTTTTCCTAATATCCAATCTAAACCTCCCCTGGGCAACTTGAGGCCATTTCCTTTCATCCTATCACTTGTTACTCGGGAGAGGAGACCAACTCCCACCTCACTCCAGCATCCTTCCAGGGAGTTGTAGAGAGCGAGAAGATCTCCCCTCAGCCTCCTTTTCTCCAGGATAAAAATCCAGTTCCATCAACTGCTCCTCATAAGACTTGTGCTCCAGAGCCTTTGCCAGCTCTGTTGCCCTTCTCTGGACATGCTCCAGCCTCTCAATGTCCTTCTTGTAGTGAAAGGCCCAAAACCAAACATACAATTTGAGGTGTGAACTCACCAGTACCAAGTACAGGGGGACGATCAAAGGATATTTGTCAAGCAAGCGGGGAAGACACCAAGTCCTTCTTGAGCTGTCTTTTCCTTTTCCAGTTTCTCTGACTAAAAGTTTCAGCAGAACAAGAAGATTTTCAATACAGGGCAAACCTGCTGTAGTTGCATGAAACAATTTACATGCTCAGTCACATGATATATCCAAAGGAAATGTTCAGAAGCAGCCAGGAGACCTTACTCAGCAGTGACATTGAACTCCCGTTGCTGTAAGGGATAATTTACCCAACCCCTTTCTTAGTTTACTGAGTGATTGAAATACAATATAAGGATAAAAGTCTCACCTAGAACCATATATAACCTCCTCATCATCCTCCTGAAATTACAAAAAAAACCCTACACTGATAAGGGGAAAATGCATTTCTTAATGAATAATAACAGAAAATGTTATAAGATAAATATTTTTCTTTCTTCTAGATAATCTAAACTTACATCTCTTTACACTGCAGTGTCTTATCCACATCAAAGATGTATTCCATCGGTTAGCTAGGAGGAAGGTGTCTGTCCTTGTTCTTCACAGTTAATCCCTGTTCATCATCATGTGGGATGAACTGTGAAAAAAACAAGGAGAAAGGCTTTCCCCCATGAGAGAGATCAAAATGTCATTTTTAGAACCATTTTGACAAATGCCCTGCCCAGAGACATCTCAAGGGCAATTATCCCTCTGTGGTTCCTGCAAGCTGAGTGCCACCAGGTCAGTGTAACCCAACAGTCACAGTCAATGGGGGAGTCAAGTGGGGGAGTGACAACACAGTCATCCTGGGAACATTTCAGAAGGGTTCACAGAGCAGTCAAAAAAGCTGGATACGTTTTTAACATTAGTTGCGAAAATATGAAAAGGCAAAATCATAAGTGCAACTTAATAATTACACATGATTAATGTTTTTCAGAAACCCACATTCAAGTGACAGTCAGTGATATTAAATTCTACCAGTTCTCGGGCCATGTTGTATGAAAATAAATGATCCATTGAACAGTCAGGCTGAAAAAATCTAAGAACATCAGTCCTTGTTTGGAGAAAAAGGGATGGGGAGGAGAAAACCATCATAACTCCCCTGTATTCCCATAGTGACAAGAGAAGACAGTCCTTGTGGTATCCATGGTGTGTACAAGCAGGGACAATTCTTGATATGCAAAAGGCTGAGAGCTGCTATCAGAGAAGTTCAGTAGTTTCAAGGGAAGTTTAACAATTAAAAAACAATTCCCCAACCGTACTCAATTCTATATGTTTTCTCATGTTGGTGAGTCAAGCAGAAGGAGGCTCTTTGGTGGGAGGACTTGAAGAGCACAATTGTGTTCTTCCTTGGTTCAGCTCCCAGGTGGCACCTGGTTACAAGCCAAGAATTCCATGCAGAAGAGAAGAAAGAAGAGCATGGGTGGGGGCAATGCAGGAGACCAAGACAGGGCTGAGATTTAATGAAGGGATCAAAGGGATATTACAAAGACAGGAGAGATTTTGCCAGTCATGGAATCAGGTGCAGTTCAGACATGAGGCTGCAGTGGAAATGAGAGTAACACGAAACAGGCCTTTGACCTTGCTAACTCTGAGCTGACCTTTGAAAGGCACTGATGGATTCTTTAATTTAAATTATTAAAAAAAAAAAAAAAAGCCAAATCAAAACAGCATCTGAGCATACATTCAGAGAAAACTGTCTTGTTGTGCCAAGAGTAGCTTGCATGCCAGAGCTCTAAATAAACAGTCTAAATATACAGGTTCATAAATCTTCTGTGTGAAATTAAAACAAGGGAAAGGACATTGATTTATTATATGTTCGTTTGAAAGCTTAAGACTTAGTCTTTACTTATAATAATGGTGTCCTCCATGCTCCATAGGAGGGCAGAAGTGCTTGACTTCAATTGTGCTTTTCTTGTTTTTGGTAATTATGAGGTCAATGGGAAGTGTTCCCAAAACAGCAATCATTTTGGCTCCAGTTCTAGATTATTTCTAGATTCCCATTAAAATTTCACCACTCAGTGGAAGTTCCCTAAAAAGAAACTGACCTCCTGAACTTGAAATATAGCTCTTGTTTTAGGGAAGGAATTTTTTTTTGAAATGCCTTAAAAATAAGGAAAAGCATTTGAGAGCTCTACAGTCAGATTGTGCCTGATGTACATCACATAAGTGCTGCTTCTAATTTAGAGTTAATGAAGCACCAGTAATTTTACAGTAGATGCAGAAATATGCTCTGGCTTATTAGAAAGATGTTACTTCTAAAAGTGTAAGGTTTTGGTTTTCTCGGTTTTGGTTGGTTGGTTGGTTTTGTCAGGATTTTAAAAGGGCAGACTTTGATCTCTTCAAGGATCTGCTTGCTAGGGTAGAATGGGACAAAGCCCTGGATGGGAAGGGAGCCCAGGAAAGCTGGTCCATATTCAAGGAACACTTCCTGCATGCCCAGGACCAATGTGTCCCTACAAGGAAGAAGACAGGCAGGAGTGCCAGGAGGCCTGTGTGGATGAGCGAGGAACTCCTGGACACACTTAGGTGTAAAAACAGGATTTACAGAGGGTGGGAGCAAGGCCAGATACCCTGGGAGAAGCACAGAGAAGTAGTCAGAGAAGCAAGAGATCAGGTTAGGAAAGCAAAAGCACAGAGAGAATTGGATCTGGCAAGGGAAGTTAAGGGCAATAAAAAAAGTTTCTCTAGGTACGTTAATGATAAGAGGAAGAGAAGGGAACATGTGGGCCCACTCCAGAAGGAAACAGGAGAGCTGGTCATCCAAGATGTAGACAAGGCTGAGGTATTCAATGACTACTTTGCCTCAGTCTTCACCAGCAAGGACTCCAGCCACGCCCCCATCTTACAGAAACCAAAGGCAAGGACTGGGAAAAGGAGGATCCCCCCACTGTAGACAAAGAGGAGGTTCAAGACCACCTAAAGAACCAAAAGGTGAACAAGTCCATGGGACCTGATAGGATTCACCCACGGCTCCTGAAAGAACTGGTGGATGAAGTTGCAAAGCCACTGTCCATCATATTTGAAAAGTCCTGGCAGTCTGGTGAAGTTCCTGCTGACTGGAAACGGGGAAACGTCACCCCCATTTTCACAAAGGGAAAAAAAGAAGAGCCAGAGAACGACAGGCCAGTCAGTCTGACCTCTGTGCCTGGCAAGATCTTGGAGCAGATCCTCCTGAAGACCCTGCTAAGACACGTGAACAACAAAGGGGTGATTGGTGACAGCCAACATGGCTTCACTAAAGGCAAGTCCTGCCTGATTGGTTTGGTGGCCTTTTTTGATAGGGTCACAGCCTTGGTGGACAAAGGCAGGGCAACAGATGTCATCTACCTGGATCTGTCCAAAGCTTTCAACACTGTTCCACATGACATTCTAGTCTCGAAACTGGAACAATATGGATTTGATGGATGGACCACTCTTTGGATAAGGAACTGGCTGACTGGTTGCACCTAAAGAGTTGTGATCAATGACTCAGTGTCCAAATGGAGATGTGCAATGAGTGGTGTTCCTCAAGGGTTGGTATTTGGACCAGTGTTATTTACCATCTTTGTCAGCGACATGGGCAGTGGAATCGAGTGCACCCTCAGCAAGTTTGCTGATGACACCAAACTGAGTGGTGAAGTCAACACGCTGGAGGAAAGGGATGCCATCCAGAGGGACCTTGACAGGCTTGAGAAGTGGGCTCATGCAAACTGCATGAAATTCCACAAGGCCAAGTGCAAGGTTCTGCACCTGGGTCAAGGCAATCCCATGCATGAATACAGGTTGGGAGGATTGAGGGCAGCCCAGAGGAGAAGGACTTGGGGGTAGTGGTGGACCTGAAGTTTAACATGAGCTGTCAATGTGCACTTGCAGCCCAAAAAGCCAACCATATCCTGGCTGCATCAAAAGAAGCATAGCCAGCTGGTCAAGAGAGGTGATTCTCCCCCTCTACTCTGCTCTGGTGAGACCTCACCTGGAGTATGGTGTCCAATTCTGGAGTCCCCAACATAAGAAGGACGTAGAACTCCTTGAGAATGTCCAGAGGAGAGCCATGAAGATGATCAGAGGACTGGAGCACCTCCCTATGAAGACAGGCTGAGGAAGTTGGGGTTGTTCAGCCTAGAGAAGAGAAGGTTCCAGGGTGACCTTATAGCAGCTTTCCAATATCTGAAGGGGGCTACAAGAAAGCTGGGGTAGGGCTTTTTACATGGGTGTGTAGCGAGAGGACAAGGGGCAAAAGTTTGAAGCTTAAAGAGGGGAGCTTCAGGTTGGACATTAGGAAAAAGTTCTTTCCTGTGAGGGTGGTGAGATGCTGGAACAGGTTGCCCAGGGAGTTGTGGATGCCCCCTCCCTGGAGGTGTTCAAGTCCAGGTTGGATGGGGCTCTGAGCAACCTGGTCTAGTGGGAGGTGTCCCTGCCCATGCAGGGGAGTTGGAACTAGATGATCTTTAAGGTCCTTTCCAACCCAAACCATTCTATGGTTCTATGATCTTACTGTGGGTATCCATGACCAAGATGCAGAAGACCTATTAAATGTTACAGCTGTGTTTCTTCTGGGGACAGTGCAAGCTCTGCTGTTTTAGTCATGTGTTTTGGCTTAATTTCTTAACTGTGTCTTAGCAGCTCATAAAATGCAATTTCCCATTGCATCCATGTCTTCCTTCTCTCAATCTCTCAGCAACCCACTGAATGGGGGTGTCAGGGATCTGTGAGGGTCAGCTGCTCCCTAAGGCACGGGGAGCTGGCAGCTGAGCTCCATAATACGTCTGGCCAGGCAGGGGCTTCACCAGCCCCATCCCTGAGCAAAGCGAGAAGGATTCTATAGAATGTACCCTCAGCAAGTTTGCTGATGACACTAAGCTGGGAGGAGTGGCTGACACACCAGAAGGCTGTGCTGCCATTCAGAGAGACTTAGACAGGCTGGAGAGTTGGGCGGGGAGAAACATGATGAAATTCAACAAGGGGAAGTGTAGAGTTTTGCATTTGGGGAAGAGAAACACCATGTGCCAGTACAGGTTGGGGGCTGACCTGCTGGAGAGCAGTGTAGGTGAAAGGGACCTGGGGGTCCTGGTAGACAGGAGGATGACCATGAGCCAGCAATGTGCCCTTGTGGCCAAGAAGGCCAATGGCATCCTGGGGTGCATTAGAAAGGGTGTGGTTAGTAGGTCAAGAGAGGTTCTCCTCCCCCTCTATTCTGCATTGGTGAGGCCGCATCTGGAGTATTGTGTCCAGTTCTGGGCCCCTCAGTTCAAGAAGGACAGGGAACTGCTTGAAAGAGTCCAGCACAGAGCCACAAAGATGATTAAGGGAGTGGAACATCTCCCTTATGAGGAAAGGCTGAGGGAGCTGGGTCTCTTTAGCTTGGAAAAAAGGAGGTTGAGGGGTGACCTCATCAATGTTTACAAATATGTAAGGGGTGAGTGTCAGGGATATGGAGTTAGGCTCTTCTCAGTGATGACCAGTGATAGGACAAGGAGTAATGGGTGTAAATTGGAGCATAGGAGGTTCAAGGTGAATATCCGAAAAAAAATTTTTTACTGTGAGAGTGACAGAGCCCTGGAACAGGCTGCCCAGAGAGGTGGTGGAGTCTCCTTCACTGGAGACATTCAAAACCCACCTGGATGCGTTCCTGTGTGATGTGCTCTAGGTGACCCTGCTCTGGCAGGGGGGTTGGACTAGATGATCTTTCGAGGTCCCTTCCAACCCCTATGATTCTATGATTCTATGATTCTATGACAGACCATAGCCAGATTCAACCAGGAGTCCAGATCACAAGTTTATGGGGATGAGGCAGGTCCCAGAACCTGAGAAGCCAATCCGCATGACAAGGTTGGGGTTTTTTATATTCACATGTAACCTTTTCTCTCCACCTTGTTCTGGGATCTCTGCATGCCTTGCTTTTGGTTTTGCTTTGTCACCATTGTCAGATACTCCCTTTCTATGACCTCTCTTCACCAGAGTGTTTGCATCATTTCTTACAGTCCCTGCTTTGTGTACCAGCTCTTAAACACGACTATAATTACTAGATTTTATAGTTACAGAGCCCAAAATGTTGTTCTACTTTCCAAATGTTTGGAAAGTTAGGAAAAAATGTGTAATTCACAATTCTGCCATACTCATATCCCCTAAGGGGATAAATCAGCTCCCCACATCTTCATGAACCACAGCCTTGTTGTCCTCTGCAGTGAACTAGGAGTTGGGAGTCTCTGAATATGGGATGTAGAATTATCTTCCAACTCCATCACTTTTCATGGTCTTTACCTCCCTAAAACTTTCATGATCCAGATGTTCCCTGTTGGCTTAGATACCTGCACTGGTAACCATCCCCACTTGGTACTTCCTAGTGTTTTTGACACAAGTCTGTGTACAATAAACAGAGAAAGTAAATAGCTTCTGCAGAGCATAGTTGAATGTAATTTAAAAAATAATAATATCTCAGACTTTGGCGGACTCCATCACCCTTGTGGTTTGCTGCCTGAGCAGATAAATTCACAGAACAGCTATTCCTACTCTGCGTACCTGTAGGCTGACTGGCTTTACCTGGCTTGTGGTATGCACTTCTGAGGGACTTAATAATAAGAAATATTCTGTCAGGTTGGAGGAAATTGGAGAAAAATCATCTGGGGGAAGAAAATGCATTAATGTCACTCAGTGTCGGCATCTGAGCATCTGAGAAATGTTTTAGGAGACTGTCTTAATTGCTTTAAATAGAATCACAGAATCACAGACTGATTAAGGTTGGAAGGACCTTAAAGATCATCAGGTTCCAACCCCCCTGCTATGAGCAGGGATACCTCACACTAGACCAAGCTGAACAAAACCTCATCCAACCTACCCTTGAACACCTCCAGGGGTGGGGCTTCCACGACCTCCCTGGGCAACCTATTCCAGTGCCTTACTGCCCTCATGGTGAAGAATTTCTTCCTGATGTCTAACCTAAATCTCCCCTCTTTCCATTTAAAACCATTACCTCTTGTCCTATCACTGCCCTCTCTGGTGAAAAGCCCCTCCCCAGCTTTTCTGTAGCCCCTTCAAGTACTAGAAGGTGCTCTAAGGTCTCCCCAGAGCCTTCTCATCTCCAGGCTGAACCGCCCTAACTGTCCCAGCCTGTCAAGTATTAAAAATACCCTTGCACTAGATTGGGGCACATCTTACTAAAACACCTGGGGCACCTGATTTTTAATTTTTTTTTCAGATGACTAAAAAAAAGCTTTGGGTCATGCCTAGTGAGATTTTTCTGTTAAATTGATTTCCATTGTTTCTTTTATTTATTTTTTGGTTTTTATGGAGCGTAGGGACTGCATATGAAACTCTCTCTTCTCAAACTAGCCTCCTCTTACATAATCTGTTATAACTCACAAAAGACACTGAGAACAGGGATAGACTTGAGCCAGCAACTTGCAAGAGGCATTGAGGACTTTGGTTGTCCACCAGGATGGTCATATCCTCCTGTTATATCTCAAAGGTAGCACTACAACAGGATGCTCTAGAAAAGGTGCCTGTCTTGGAATAAAAATAAAATTATTCTATTTTGCCTTCTAAATTTTCTTCCGTTCCCCTAAGGATCTCTTGTAATCCTGGATTGCTAAGGAAAACCTTTATTTCTCTGTAATACAGCTTGCCTGAGCTCACTGGGAGATCTTGCTTCAGTTAGCACAGTGGCATTGAATACAGATGTTTGTGGCTTTGGCGGGGGCAGAACGTTGCACTTGGCCTTTCTGCTTTGAAGTGCTTGAAATAGACAAGGCAACAACTTTTTCTCCCGTGGGTTGTAGGCTGCCTCCTTGGTCTTGAAGCAGAAAGGGATTTGGGCTGGAGTGTCAAGGAACTCAACCTTTCAGCCAAAGTTTGCTGCTGCCAAGCAGGGAACTTCAAGCTTTGGACGGGTGTTATGAAGACTGATACCCACATCTCAGTGGACCTATGGACTTGATCATCAAAATGCAGAATAATTCCTTGAGTTAATTTAGATGATGCCCCAGGTGACTACTTCATTTCACATGACACCTACCTTTGGGCAGCCTAAGGCCACAGTCATTGACTTTGTAAATCCCACAATTCCATTAGCAAAGAAGAATTCTCAGGGCCAAGAAGTCTCTCCACAGAGGCCGTGAAGGACATAAGCAGGTGTAGGATCAGAATTGCCATCCCACGTCCTGAGCACAGGGGACACTGGGAGAACAAGAACATCACTGTGGGCAGTGGGTACTGCCCTTCCCTGGAATGAGGAAATCTGTCCATCTCCCAGCTTTGCTCAGGCTCCTTGCTGGAAAGGGAAAAAGAATTTATCTAAGACTATGGAGCTAAGGAGATAGGACAAGTTGATTTCTAGTGAGTTTGGGGGTTCATTTCTCCATAGTCTCAGTCCAATGTCCCTACTAGGAAGCCCTCCTTTGATAATTTTTCAGACTTTTCAGCAATCTGAGGAAACAGATAAGGAGCAGTTAAGCTACTAAGGTGAAATCATCTCCTCTTAGAAGTGATTTCTAGGAGTTAAACTTCAGAATACTCTGGAGGTCAGTATCTCTTTTTTCCTTCTTTCACAGGATAACGAACAACCCCGGACCTCAGTAATCTGATGAATTTCAGCAGTGGCAGCTCCCTGAGAAAAGGTGCAGTAGAAATATGGAGAGTCCACACAGACTGAAACAACCCTGAAGAGTAACAGGGAAAATGAGAAGAGGATGTGAAAACAACATGTGAAGGAAAAGTGAAACATTTGGATTTGGTTAGCTTTGAAAAGAGAAACCTAAAGGAAGCCAGGTACATGTCTTCCAACAAAGAGGAAGGAAAGTATGGGAGATCAATACTTCTGTGCCCTTGGTGAATAGAACAACAAGAAATCTGTTAACTTCCAGCAAAGAAAAAAAATTAAATGCCATAAAAGAAAATGAAGAGTGAATGTTTTCTGGAAAGGCTTTCAAAACTCCTTGGATGTTCAGTAGAAGACCTAAGGCAAACCTGCTTTGGATTGCTGTAAGTATACTTGATTCTGCCTTGGTGCAGAGGAACACAGTAGGGCATAGTTTCCTAAATTGGAGGACAAAGAACATATCTGAGAAGGTGACAAGCCCTATAAAATTACTTTCAGCCTTGGTGCCTCCCTCTGCCCTTGTTCTTTGCTGATTCCATCCCCAAAAGTGACCTTCCCCCATTCTTTTCTTTGAACCAATGTGGACAGCAAGATGAGAACAGAGTACTTTTCAAGGGAATTTGGGAGAAAGAGTGAAGCAGAGGGGTTACTCATCTATTCTAGGAAAGAAAGATAGCTCAGTATTAAAAAGTGCAAAAGCTTTGGGAGTCAATGACCTTTAGGTCCATTGCATCTCTTGGAAATCCACTTCTAAATAAATATTCATTGCTGACGCCTGCTCTGATGAAAACAGCATATTGCAGTCATTTGCTGGTTGGTTCCTCGAGTCTTGTCAGTTCATTCATAGCACATTTACTGCCAAATCATTCCTTTAATCATAGAATGAGAAATGTTACACACACCGAACAAATCTTCCTCATTAACTTGAGTGGGTTGCTACTGCAGTCTGTTATACTTCAGCTTCTATTTTTGGAGAAGGTGTTGTAGCCTATTGTGTGTGTGAGTCACAGCCAACACCACCAGGCTCTGCCAGGAGGAAAACGACAGGCTAGGACTTTAATAATGCTAGATACCTGCTTCTGAAGAAGTCTGCAGTACCTCTGCCCTGGAACAGAAATACCTGCTCTTCATTTTTGTCCCCAGTAATCTCATGGAAACAATTGAATCACAGAATCACCGAATCACCAAGGCTGGAAAAGACCTTTAAGATCATCAAGTCCAGCCTCTGCCCAACACCACCACACCATCTAGACCATGGCACTAAGTGCCACATCCAGCCTTGCCTTGAACACATCCAGGGATGGTGCCTCCACCACTTCCCTGGGCAGTCCATTCCAATGTCTAATCACCCTCTCCGTGAGGAAGTGCTTCCTAATATCCAACCTAAACCTCCCTTGGAGCAACTTCAGGCTGTGCCCTCTTGTCCTGTCACTGGTTGCCTGGGAGAAGAGTCCAGCCCCCACCTGACTACAACCTCCCTTCAGGTAGTTGAAGAGAGTGATGAGGTCCCCCCTGAGTCTCCTCTTGTCCAGGCTAAACAACCCCAACATCCTCAACCTCTCCCTATAAGACTTTCCCTCTAGTTCTTTCACCAACCTCAGTATTTAAAAAGCTTGCCTTCTGAAACCTCAAAATTTTGCTGTCAGCTTATATAGGAGGAAAATAATTAAATCTGAGAATCATAGAAAGGTTTTGGTTGGAAAAGACCTTTAAGATCATCGAGTCCAACCATTAACCCAGCACTGCCAAGTCCACCACTAAACCTTGTCCTTAAGCACCTCATCTACATGTGTTCTAAAACCTCCAGGGATGGTGACTCCACCATTGTCCTGGGAAGCTTGCTTCAGTGCCTGACAATGCTTTCAGTGAAGAAATTTTTTCTAATAACCAATTTAAAAATTATTATTATTATTATTATTAGCCATTAATATTGAAGGAAAGTTTGATAACGTCTTTTATCTCTATGGGCTATTATTTAGCAATGCAGATAAGCACATTCTTTGCTGAATTTGAGCCCCTTGCAACCAGCAAAGCAAGAGCAGAAATTCCCATCATCTCGGAGAGACAGAAGCTGCCGATGCAATATGCTTTTTTCCTGGGAGACACTGTCTGCTCTCAAAAATTTAATGTACTTGGAAAATTTCCTGGGCAAGAAGGACAACTGGTGCATCACAAGCTACTTCTATGCTAGGAACCTGTTTAGATGCAGTGTGGCTTCATGGGAGCTGCCAAACGCACATGAACCCTGGAACACACTTAGATGTGAGCTGTGCCTAGAAGGTGTTTTGAGAGTCTCGTTGGCACATACCAAAGGCATGCCAAGGACCTCTCCAATTTTTTGCTAATATAGATGGATCATATTCTGGTGCCCGAGGACATTCCCAGATGGTTCAATGTACACAGGCATGCAAAAATGCTCTCCCAATCTCATGTTCATCTTTACAACTCTAGGAATGAGAAAAGGATTTCATTCCAGCACAAGCCATTTCCTGACAATTAAATCACCATCCTCCTCATTTTGGTGGGCTTCTTTTAACAGTCCTTCTGAGGTCACGAAAGAAAAGGCCAGTCACTTATTTAATATTTAAATTATTCAGGCAAGCTCACATCAAGAAACAAAATTAAAATAGTATGGAATTTGCATTGGTGAAGCTTAATAAAATGGAAAGGTCTCTTTAGGGTAAGGTTTTCCCATTGTGCTACCTGCCTTGGCTAATGTTAATAAGTGTTATCACACCATTCAGCCACTTTTGACCCCCCAGTCCAGGTTGTCATTTTCCACATGACTTAACTAGTTCACTGGAAATCTAGAGGAAAACGAAACTTATGCTCTAAATCCCTTTTCCCATAATTTTATAGAAATCTCTTGACCCAGGGAAGATCTGTCCAAATCCAGGTCACCACCACCACATCAATCTGCTAGAGAGATCTCTTTTTTTTTTTTTACTTTTTTCAAAATATGGAATTTCCATCCTGATTTGATATTCAGAAAAACACAGAATGGGACATTCAATCCTGAACCACAAGAAGTCGGACCGTCCTCAAGAGAACAGTGGCAAACATATTCTGTTTACATACTTGGCTTTTTAATTGTAGAATGGTTTGGGTTGGAAGGGACCTTAAAGACCATGTAGTTCCAAGCCCCCTACCCTGGGCAGAGACACCTCCCACTAGACCAGGTTGATCCCAGCCCCATCCAACCTGGTCTTGAAAACTTCCAGTGGCCCCTCAGTTGCCTCTTCTCCAAGCTAAAGAGACCCAGCTCCCTCAGCCTTTCCTCATAAGGGAGATGTTCCACTCCCTTCATCATCTTTGTGGCTCTGCACTGGACTCTTTCAAGCAGTTCCCTGTCCTTCTTGAACTGGGGGGCCCAGAACTGGACACAATACTCCAGATGTGGCCTCACCAGGGCAGAGTAGACGGGGAGGAGAACCTCTCTCTCGATCTACTAACCACACGCCTCCTAATACACCCCAGAAGCCCATTGGTCTTCTTGTCCACAAGGGCACATTGCTGGCTCATGGTCACCCTTCTGTCTATCAGGACCCCAGGTCCCTTTCCCCTACACTGCTCTCATACAAAAGGTCAGTCCCCAACCTGTGCTGGCACATGGGGTTGTTCTTTCCCAGATGCAAGACTCTACACTTGCCCTTGCTGTATTTCATTAAATTTCTCCCCGCCCAACTCTCCAGCCTGCCCAGGTCTCACTGAATGGCAACACAACCTTCTGGTGTGTCAGCCACTCCTCCCAGTTTGGTGCCATCAGCAAACTTGCTGACAGTGCCCTCTACTCCCTCATCCAGGTCGCTGATGAAAATATAATAGTAAATAGTGCTGGTCCCAGTACCGACCCCTGAGAGACTCCACAAGATACAGGCCTTCAACTGGACTCTGTCCCATTGACCACAATTCTCTGACTTCCTTCCTTCAACCAGTTCACAATCCACCTCATTACCCCAACTTCCAGACCACTCTTCCTCAGTTTAGCTGCAAGGATTCTGTGGGAGATGGTGAATCCATTATCTGTGGTTTTGAACACCTGCAGCTGTCTTATTAAGGACAACAGTGTATGTTCTGTAACTCCAACAGATGAGTTAAAATATAAAAGAATGCACCCATATTTTTTTTTAATGAACAGGTTAAAGTGCATACAAGAAAAAAAAAAAAAAAGAGATTTACATACTTAGACGTGTTTATGTGCATGCATATGCTTAGTACATTTTATTTGATATAGCTTTTCATAGCAGAACTACAATAAAGAGGAATTACAATGAAAATTTTTAGGTTGGTTAAGTCCTCTTTTGTAAATGAGAGACATTAAAAGCCCCCAAATGAAAAGCTGTATTATACATGTTCAGAACAAGAATAGTGTGTGATAACCATGTATTTGCTTCTATTTTAGTTTGTTAAAGGGAATCATAGTTGGTATATGAGCTGGTTTATTGACAGAGGAAGGGAAAAAACATGAATTCAAGCCAAACCCTTCCACCTACAATATTAATTAACTTTAATACAAAGGAGCCAGTCAGTTTTTATCCTTTTTTTAAAAAAAAAAGAAAACATACATTTAAATGCTGATTAGAAAAACAAGGAGTAAACCCCCATTCCTTAGCTCATTTGAACCAAGTATGCCATTAATAGATTAAAAGTTTAGATGTCCTGTAATTTAAGTGTTCACATTCCCTGTCCCGTTTGTGGATCTGATCCAACACATTTTAAAGATTCCTATTGAGTACAGAGGCTTTTTATGAAGTAATTTCCCAAGTGTCAGGATAAAATCCTACCTCTTGTGAGATTTGAAAACAATTTATTACATACAAGTCTCAGCTTCTATTGAATGAAATAAAACCAAAAATTATAATTTTCATTTTGAGAGAAGTAGGCTTGAAAGTGGGACTTGAATTAATGCAAATCTAAAAACCCAGAAGTTGAACAAGAACTTCTATCTTTGCTGATTTTTTGATCATGGGGTTGAAAACCTGGAGGATGAAAATCACAAATGCTTTGGCTCATTTGAGTTTTCCTCCTCACCTTCCTCTAAAGGTCAATTGTAGGAGGAACTTGGCAACATCTGTGGGTGATCTGTAAGGCACTACAGCATATAGCAATGTACCTGTGGAGGAACCTAGTCCACTGCCAGTGGTCCCAAACGTAACAGGAACTGCTGAGATAGACACAACCAGAGCTGCATCTGTGATTGAGTTTCTAACTAAAAGCTTCCTTGACCCTACTTTCATGCTACTCCAAGGAAAATGTGGGAAGCTACCGCTGAAGAGGAAAGTTTAAGGAGGTACAATGAAGGACAGCATCCTGAGTGCCCTCCCAGAGGAGCAGTGAACTGGGATGTCAGCAACTACAGGGAGTGCCCACTGAGGTGGGACTCTGATGAGGAACGGATGAGTGCAAAGAACCACACAGGCTGGTAACTTTCTGCAAGTCCCCCGAGATAGATTGTACATGAGAATAAAAGACATTGTTACAGGCTTATGGAGTCTTTAGTTAGTGAAAGATAAAGAAAGACTAAATTGACATTAACTTGACATTAACTTGACTAACCATTCTGTTTTTAAGTGGTTATTCCTTATTTCTGGAAGATGGCAAGTTCTCCCTTGCTTTAAATAATAGCTCTATTTATGTAATTAATTTTCTCTAGGTCAGTAAAAAATCAGCTTAATCATCAACCAAACTTTTGCAGAAAAAAACTGTGCACAGTGGCTGTTTATGCCATTTTTCAGTGTAAAATCTGCCTTGAGAAACCTTTTTAACAAAAGTAAGCCCAAGTCTCTACAAAATATATTAAGAAAAGTCCATTTATGTTGTCCTCAGCCATACCAAATTAGACTCTTGAAATAAAAAAATGGACTTTGCCTGTCAAAATGTGATATTACCCCATAAATCTGCTTTTGCACTTTTTACTCAGGTAACAAAATTGCTTGCAGGGAAGCAGATCTGTGAAAGGCCCATTAACAGCTCAGTAGGCAGCAGATGCTCACCAGAGATGCAGACCAGAATGTCTCCTTGAAGACATGCAATGAGGTGATTTGCTGACTAAAGCCTCATGAGTTGGTGGCAAGTGAGGTCTTTCTGATGGGTCTCAAACTGTTGTGGGTGCAACACAGAGCACTGAATCCAGCATGGATCAGCAGGAACATGTCTGAACTACAAGAAGAAGTGATCTTGATTCAAATGTAGGAGAAAGTCTGGGTAGAAACTCTGAGATGGAAAATTTGAGAAAGGCAGGACTGAGAAAAGTCTCCTTACTCTGACTGCACAATGGAGTTGTCCACTGGAGTAAGAGAAGCCTACAGGGGTGTTGACTTGCCTTTGTGTGCTGACCATAATCTTCTGCAGGGTGTGGAGGTCAGTATGAGGCTAGAGGGGTGCCTTGAGGGGTAAGATCCTGCACAGCTTGAGGGCCAAATTCCACCGTACTTGGGTTCATGAAGGTCGGAACTGTCAGGAGCAAGAATAGGGCTGCTCTACAAGGAATGGCAAGTTGGAGGCTGGGGGTGACAGCAAGACAGGCAGAGACCTCTTCAACAAGGGGCTCAGGACCCATGGAAAGCAGACAGAGGTATCAGTGACAGTCACCAGTTTCAGCTGAGAGCCCAGATCAGCAAGCAGGACCACAGCCATGAGACAGGTGGGAGGACAATCACTCAGGAGCAACGAGCTGCCCAGCTGAACACAGACAATCTCAGACAAGTCAGAATTTAAGTGCAGCTCTGGGGGCAAGAGTAGGAAGATGTGTGGGTGGAATTATAGGATGGTTTGGGTTGGAAAGGACTTTATAGATCATCTAGACCCAATCTCCCTGCATGGGTCGGGACCCCTCCCACTAGACCAGGTTTCTCAGAGCCCCATCCAACCTGCTCTGTGGAGGCTCCAGGCAAAGCTCCTCAGGGTAATTAAGATCTGGTGGTGTATGCAGGGCCTTGACAACAGTGGGTCCAAGGCTGGCAGTGTCACCTGGTCAACAGTTACGATTAATTAACGCTTATGCATGGATTTTGATGAATTACAGAGACCATGAATTGCCAGTGCTTTAGATGGTAACACTCCTCCAACAAAATGAGATTTAGAATCTATAAAGAAGAGACTTTATATTCACTGGAGATACAAATTTGCATGGATCATCAACGGTGGCCATTATTACTATGACTGCTGTAGCTGATGCAGAAGAATTTTCTAAATTGCTCATACTTGACCATCAGATACAAGGCAGCATACAAAAAAAGTAACTTATAAAACAATTTTTGTACAGGATCTAAGCACTTGAAATGTTTTTCTTGATGAAGATGTGACGAAAATGACACATACTGGCTGTAACAGAAGCAACTTCTGTGCCACAGTAGTATCTACAATCATTCATATGGGTCATTAGATTGAAAGAACAAATTAAATGGAGTTGTTCTGCAAAATTCACCCATTGTTAAATAATATATCTTGATAGAATAGAACCATTACACATTTCTGGTAATATGCTAGCTCCATTTTCAATCAAAAGAATCATTAAAGGCTTGGTTGAAAAGGGTGTATTTTTCTCTGTGGCCACTGGAGCTTTAAACCATGGAAATGTTAAAATGTTTCTGGCAGATGTTCATTCCTATACAGTAGAAACAGAAGTGATCTATTGTCTACTTAATTATTTCCAGTGCAAGAGTAAAAATTCATTAGAAATGCTTGAAAATGCAAGAAGTGTATTCAAGTCAGTTGACTTCACAATGTGGTGTTGTTTGCAGATGACAAAGCTAGTACTGACTTTCATGGTACGAGTAATGTTGGTCTGTGGTCATCTGACAAGATGAAGTAAGCAAAGTGTGCAGTGGAAGAAAATATATTTTCTTAGATAACCTGATAGAACTGGGGAAAAAAAAAAACAACAACATGAATTTTTAGGCACACAAGGTCTTCTTCAAGTACGGAGTAGAATCAGCAACCTTCCAAGCTAAGTAGAAGTGGGGAATCGTTATTCAAAGTTAAACCCACTTATGTTAAGCAACTGAAGGATATAAAAGAAGAGCTAGTGAGTGTCTGTGGAGCCAGAGTGATGTGGGAAGCAGGAGAGGTGATAAAGTGGTTAGCAGCTCCTGGACATGGAGAGAGGATGCTAATTATTCATGTAAAATTCTCAAGTCTGAGATGGAAAATTCCTTAAAAGTGAAGCTTTTAAAGATGTGGACAACAAAATGTATAATATGTCTACTGAATATTCAATATCGTTGTCTACTGTAGTTATTACATTTGTCCCAGATTACTCTTTTGAGAGAGATTTGGTTTTCAAGGCTTTTTCATCCTCTTCAGACTTGCATTTTGGTTTTGGTGTTAGTTTTTTTCAGATGTCCAAAATGAACCCTCCAAGCCACAATTCAGGGTACTGTCTTCCATTATATCATCTAGCACTACCAAAAAGAGTTTTGTCACAAGATCAGGTTGGATGGGGCTTGGTGCAACCTGGTCTAGCGGGAGGTGTCCCTGCCCATGCAGGGGGGTTGGAACCAGGTGATCTTTAAGGTCCCTTCCAACCCAAACCATTCTATGATTTTATGATTCCATGAGTCCATGATTCATTGGCCATATAACTGCAGTTCATACAGTTACAGTCAGCTACTAGGTCATCCTTTAGCTTCCTCTTCAACAGAGTGAAAAAAAGCATCTCTCCCAATCTCTTTTCAGAGGATCTGTGCTGTAGGCCCTTGACTTTCATAGGAGCTGTCTGCTGGATCCTCTTCAGTTGCTCCACATACTTTTGAATAGAGAATCCAAAACTGGATGCAGAATTCCAGGTTCAGTCTTACCCATGCCACATAAAAGGGATAAAGACTCACCACTATTCTTCTGGTCAGATTCCTTTCAATTCAGTGTGAGACTTGCAATCAGAGTGCTCTGTTAGCTGATGTTCAACCTGGTGTCCATCATAACTCCTCAGTCTTTTTCAGCAGGGCTGTGACCAGCCAGTCAGGTCCCTGTCTGTACTGATGTGTGGGATGATTTTGTCCTAGATGCAGAAATCTACACTCTCTGTTGTGATGTTGGTCCAGTCTGAAAGTTTATGGCATTCTTTTTGCTCTGCAAAGTCTCAGCATGTCAATCCTTCCTCTTGGTTTAGTGCCATCCTTAGATTGTTGAGGGTGCACTGTGTCATCCTACAGATCACAGGGGAAGATGATGGAAGACCCTGGCTGTTCTTCTTCTTACGAGCTGCCAGCCAGACACTCAGCCATTGATTGCTGTCCTTTGAGCCAGATGGTCCAGCCAATTTTCAACCTACTTGATTGTTCGTTCATCCACTGCCTCAGCCTCCTAATGAAAATGCAGTGGGAAGTGATATCTAAAGTGAAATTAAGTAAAAAACATATGACATCTACCAATCTTCCCTCACCCACCCAGCCATCCATTTTGTCTTAGAAGACCACTAGGATTCTCTGTCACTGTTTGCCCTTGTTATTGGACTCCATAATTTTTCCACAGATGGAAGTGGCATGGAGTTAATTGTACTTCCTAATGTATTCTCCTTCTTACTGGGTTATTTTTGTTGGGTTTTGTTGGTTTGGGGTTTTTTTAAGATGTACTTTTTTTTCTTTTTCTAGTCACCAGGGATCTTCCCTGATCACTATTATTTTTCAAGGGTGATAAGCAGAAGCTTCACAATCACATCAACTAGGCCTTGAAGGCTGTACAGTACTTCTTAATGATTTTTCTTGATCTTCCAAAAAGAAGCTTAAAATTTACAGAAGGTATTTCATCCCGTGGTTCTTGAAACCAGGAGAATGTTTAGGCACATCCACAAAAGGTGGTTTTCTTTGTGCTCTGCATTACAATACATTTTAATGTGTTTTCCTGCCATAAACTCCTTATTTTTGTATGCTAGGGGACAATTGCTAAATTTCAATTTCTAAGTTCTTTGAAGAAGAAAAAATTGAGGAATCACTTACAGTTGCTTAGTGTTAATGTATCTTTTGAAATCCATTAAAAGTCTAGCTGGGTTTTATGATTTAATGCTAAAGCTGGTAACAACTTGATCGTCTTGCACTGAAGTTTAGACATAAATAGTAACTAAATGACAAATGTAATAAATTATTATGAAAAATTGGTCATAAATTTATCTCTTACCTAGAAATGATGTGATAACAAAGCAGAAAAAAAAAAAAAAAAGAAAGAAAAAGTTTTATTCAGCCACATAAACTGTTTGTGAAACACCTGATTTTTGTTTTCATGGAATGCAGTGTTCTTGATTGAATTTATCTAGGTTATTAAAAAAAAAGAATGAACTTTTTCAGAATGCCATCAGCATTATGAAATAAGTAGGATCAGCAAGAGGATAGGATGAAGTGAAAGATTAAGTAGAGTGTGTGTACATGTCTCAAGAATAAAACATTCAGAAACCATCATATGTTTTTTCTTCAACTCCCATTTTTTCCCCATTTTTTAAAATGTTGTGGAATTTTTATATAAATTTTTATGTTCAAGGCAGCTACACAAATAATCTTTCATTTGTGTAAACAAAAGCTGATAAATACTGATTCTATTAAGGCTAAATCCCTCACATCTGTAAAAAAGATATGTTTTAATAGACTTTAAAATGAATGTTTTATGTAATTCTGTGGTGTATTCGAGGGCACTATAAGGTTCACTTTAGAGAAAAAGACATGATATATTAACAGAAACAGTATTTCCTTAAAAACCCTCTTGTAATAAAGTATTGACATTTATTGTTATGATTTGCCTGAAGCATTGATTGGTACATGTAATTACAGAAAAGCTTTGCTGAAATCATTAATCAAAACAGGCTGTGTAGAAGCTGTGACTGATAGGTGGGCTGTCTACACATGGATGTGCTAGTGAGGAAGGGAGGATGATGCATTGTGAGCAGTCCTGCAAAAACGTACAGGTGGGGGCTGTTGTGTCTGTATTTGCCACGAATATTAGCACTTTGCTAAATCCTGAGCATTAAAGGTAGTTCCTTGCACACATTAAACTTGGATGAACCTCTGCTAGGAAACTAAGCATGAGGGCCCTTATTCAATGGAGTCTGTGGGCTTTGGATTTCATAGACCCATAGAATCACAGAATGTTTTGGGTTGGAAGGGACATTAAAGATCATCTAGTTCCAATCCAGGTTTCCTCTAGCCCCATTGAACCTGACCTTGAACACTTCCAAGGATGGGGTATCACGCAACACAGAATCACAGAATCAGAATCACAGAATCACCAAGGCTGGAAAAGACCTTTAAGATCATCAAGTCCAGCCTATGACCAACACCACCACACCATCTAGACCATGGCACTAAGTGCCACATCCAGCCTTGCCTTGAACATATCCAGGGATGGTGCCTCCACCACTTCCCTGGGAAGTCCATTCCAATGTCTAATCACCCTCTCCATGAGGAAGTGCTTCCTAATATCCAACCTTGGAGCAACTTCAGGCTGTGCCCTCTTGTCCTGTCACTGGTTGCCTGGGAGAAGAGCCCAGCCCCCACCTGACTACAACCTCCCTTCAGGTAGTTGAAGAGAGTGATGAGGTCCCCCCTGAGTCTCCTCTTCTCCAGGCTAAACAACCCCAACATCCTCAACCTCTCCCTAGAAAACTTTCCCTCTAGTCCCTTCACCAGCCTTGTTGCTCTCCTCTGGACCTGCTCCAGCACCTCAATGTCCTTCTTGAAGTGAGGGGCCCAGAACTGCACCCAGTGCTCAAGGTGAGGCCTCACCAGTGCTGAGTACAGGGGGAGAATCACATCCCTACTCCTGCTGGCCACACTATTCCTGATACATGACAAGAAAAAATTTATGACCCAGAAAGCTTCCCAAATAAGAAATTTAAATATTTTATGATAGATCAACTTCTTTAGAGCCTGCTGAGTCATGTAAAGCTCTAATAAAATGTACAACCATGCTTCCCACTTCTGTCTTCCCACTTTTGTCTGTAGCTGATGTCTTGTCTTGACCAAACTCCTTGACATTTCTCCTGCCTGTAACTGTGACTTATACTGGGTCGTCTGGATGATTTTCAGACATTTAATAAATGCTTAGTTTTTGGAACACCTCATTATGGTTTTTTTTTTACTGACTGATGTGAAGTACCCTAAATTAATGCAGTGTTAAGAAGGTGAGACCTCAGAAGTGATTTAGCAGCTTCACAAAACACTTCCAGTTCTGTTCATTAGCTCAGTCTTTTCCAGTCTTAGTAGATATAAATATATGCCTTTTGTAGCACACAAACTCAACTGTTCTGCTGGTTCCTAAAGCTCACAAAAAGTAATAGTCCCTCAGCATTCTTTTATTAGTATTTTTTTACTGCGTAATGTTTTCCAGACATTTTTCTAGCAACATGATATCCAAGGGTTCCCATAAAGAAGCAGTGACATTCTCAGAATATGGAAGGGTGGTCCTGGTCTACAGGAGCTTCTAGTCTAGATATAGGACAGATTGTAGAGAGCTGGGACAAACAGTCCAGGAGATCAAGGGAGAAGTGACAGTGATTAAAGTAGTTAAGGGGTGATCATATATAACAGGGTTAAAGTTAAGCAAACTTAGGAAGAAGTTGCCCTTCCCAAATGCTGACAAGTTGTTTCAGTTTTCTGTTTTGTTTTGGGTTTTGTTTCGTTTTTTTTTGTAACAAGGAAACAAAAGTCTCTGAAATCCCATTTTTTCTACAGCTGTCATGACTGCCTTCATTAATGATGCTTCTCTTTGTTAGGCATAGATGATTTATTTTATTGTATTTGCCAGAAATATATCTGGAAGAAAAATAAACTGTGAGAAATAGACCTTTTCATGCCACGCACGCCTGCATTTCAAACTGATTTTACTGGAAGATACATTATGGGGACAAAGCTGATGCACTGGCATTCTTCTGAACCTCAAAGACACAGAGAATCTTGACAATCCTCCAGGAGAAACTCTTGAACTAGGAGTGTGTCTATTGAAATTCAAGGAAATGTCTTCCCTTTCTTTTTTGGCATCAACCTTCTGAGTTCACAGAATTTTTAGGCAAGTCTTTTGCTTTGAAATTATCTCAGTCTCACGAAGGTGAGAGTCACCTTGGGTACTCAAACTCTGACGTTCAGCTTTATCATATAGTTACAGGACATCTGTGTTCCAAGGGAAGAGCTAGGTAGACTAAAGAAATGAATGATGGTCTCATCAGCTGTCCATTCCACTCATCAGAAACTGCAGATCCCACTGGAAAACTTTGCTTTAACTTAAAAAAATAAAATAAAAAAAGAGTGGATGGTTAAAGCAGCAAGGCAGCTTAGAAAGATCCCAGCAATGGTTGGCCCAAAATGAAACATAAGCACTAAAACCTCTCCAACCAAGGGTGCATATCATCTGAGTTCAACAGGTTTCTCTCTAGAATAAGAATGCAGTTCAAATATCCTGACTCATCTCTGGTCAATGGAAAATGCTGGAGATTCTGCTGCTGAGACTTGTGTCACTGACGAGTTTCCATTTCTGTGAGTATTAATCTCACGATATTGCTGATTTGGAAAGACAATTTGCCACCAAATACAAGGGTGTTGCTAAGTCTTTCCAAAACCACAATCCAGGGGCTCTGGTTTCCCATTCCTCTACTACCAGTCTGTACTTTGCATTCACTTCCACCCCTCAGTAGCAAGATACTGAGATAAACCTTTTCTTCAAGAAAACAATTTCCCCGCTTTTATGGGCAAAAGGAGTATGCTTAGGAGAGAGATATGACTCGGATGTTCTTTTCAACATCAGATTGCTTTTAATTCTCACAGGGTTTCTGCATGAGACAACTCTGTGGAAATCTCAGCCAGTGTCATGAAGAAGACATTGAACATTTAGGACCTGATCTAGAGCCATCGTCCATTTTGAACAGTAGCTGAGGAATATTGTTTCTGGTTTTGCAATCAATGTGAAACTTAAATTCAAAGTTCAAAATCCCCCAAAAGAACAATGGTGTCAAATTTGAAGTTGTGATTTGAACCTTTTTCCAGGATAATTTTCTATAATAGTATTCTGGGTTCTAAACTATTTCCCTCAAACTTCCTATTCTTGAAATCAACATTAATTAACACTGCTTTTACGATATTCTTAGCATTAACATGACTTTCATCCATGACTTTTATCACTTATTAAATCTGATATATTTAAAGTTGTCCTTCTAAACCAGTATATACCAAAATTAGTCACTAAAAAGCTGTACCAGAGCCAGGAAAAAGTGATTCACATTGACTCAAATACAAACAATTTGAATTTTTTTCATGGATAGATAATTTTCAATAAGGCTGCTATAGGTGAGCATGATTCTTAAGTAGCCTTAGTTGTCACAATGAGTTGGTGATGAAGCAATGGCCAAATTCAGGTAAGATTTAAAACTGGCTGCAGCTTATTGATTCAATATTTGCTCTATTTTCTTTCTTAATGACCATCATGCATTCATCATCTGGGCTTTATGTTTCTTGCTGGGCCATGTCTACAACCAGCCCAAGGTGTGTGCATCTCTACTGGTGAGTTACATGTCCCCACAACTGGACACTAAGGACCTCCCCCTACCAGTGAGCTGTTTAGCAGAAGACTGACAGTTCCATTGTCTTCTAATTTACTTATTTTTTTACTTGAAATTGACCTGGAACTTTGACCAAGGTTCCTACAGCTTTCCAGTGTGACTAAAAGTCCAACAGGCAATTTGTAGGGGGAATAAAGAATAAGCAAAAATCATTGAGTAAAAAATGAAATATAAAAGAAATTAAAAGAAAAATTGAATAGCCCCACTTCAGATGCCTGTAGTGTCTTGCACACCAACACCTCTGCCTAAGTCTGAACCCCCAGAGATATTAACATTGTGCTAATAATAATCAGCTCTGTATCTCTACAGCTCTGTGTATTCTACATATGCATAAGATAGTCGTTGCTAATTTGTCTGCAGGAAGGTCTGAAATCCTCTCTGAAGATTTAAACGTCTTACAAGTTTTATTTTTACATTGAAGTTGCCGAAGGTGAGCCCAGTTTCACCACCCACACATGCACTGAAAAAAAACCCCAACACCTCCAGCTTTGCTAGGAGAAGGTCCTCAAATTCCCACCCACAGGAGAATGGTATTTTAAATTCTCATGGAAGAGTTGACTATGGTGAGACCCTTAAATTACCACCTACATCCATACACCCACGTGCATGTGCACTTGGATATCTACAACATGGAGCCCCAGAAAATGGACTTTTTGAGAGATCAGGATGTAGGTTTCTATATGTTTGTTGACAGAGCAGAGGTGAGAAAAAGAAGTCTGTTTGCAAGCTCTGCACTGCAGCTATGGTTATAGGAGAGTTTTCACCCCTAGAAATCTACGTCACTTAAGAGGCTGGAGTTTGTCTTCAAATTTGCACACCTCTAACTGTTTATTTTTTTGTATTTAGCCTGGAATTTAAGCTAATTTTTTGTGTCGCTATTGCTGCCTTATATCACAACGATGTCTCAGTCTGGGTAGATATTCTGCTTGTCCTTCTAAAAGACAGAAAAAGAAAAAAAGAAAAATCACATCGTCTTCACTCCTCACACCAGCTGGAACAGGGAAGCTGAAAATATGCACACCAAGGATTTCAAGGGAGAGGATCCAGAGCGGTGTAAGAAGTGATGGCACACAGAATGATACTGAGCCTGGTGAGAGATCGTTTCATCAGGATGGAATGTGAGCAAGGGAAGGTCCCTGCAAAGCTGGTGCCACCCAGGGATGAATGCCCTGACTGATTAATGCTCACCAGCTCTTGTCATGACAGATTTAAGAAGAGATGTTAAATCTCCCGATTAGCAGTTTCCTGTCTCAAGTACTCAACAGTACTTCTGCATATTTTATCCCCTCCTGTCTCTCTGGGATGCTTCTGCCACCCGTTCTATACTGATCTCTGATCTGCTCCTAAAATATAATCCTCAGTGTCTCTGCATGTTTTTCCCAGACAGAGAGGTCTATAGAATCATAGAATCATAGAATGGTTTGGGTTGGAAAGGACATTTAAAGGCCATCTAGTCCAAGCCCCCCTGCAGTGAGCAGGGACATCTTCAACTAGATCAGGTTGCTCAGAGTCGAGGTCAACCTGACCTTGAATGTTTCCAGGGATGGGCATCTACCAGCTCTCTGAGCAACTGGGCCAGTGTTTCACCACCCTCAATGTAAAAGGTTGTAGTTTTGTTTTGGCCCCAGGTCATCTGTTAGGCTTCTTGCTAGAACTTGCTACAACTTTCTGATCCTAAGCAGTACAGCTGTTTCCCTGGATCTCCTCTCTCTGTCTCTGCATAGTAGCAGGGATCCTGGCTACAAAGGCTCACTTTCTAAAAGCAAAAGAGGTCATTAACATCCCAGCTGAGATTCTCAACATGCAAAAAGCCCGAGTGTTGAAAGATTTTCAACATCCTCTTAACTGCAGAGCATTGTGTGTTGTGTTTTGAAACTCGTGCCTGGACAGCATGCTCATAAATGGGCATATGCTTGAAAAATATGGATGCAGTTGAATGAGAGAGACCTTGGCTGTATCAGGACTCATGGCTTTTCCATACCAACACTTACGTGAGAGACCTTGTTGTTTTTTCCCTGTTTCAGGTTGGAAGCCAAAGGCTGATCACAAAAGGATACAACGGGCTATGAAAAAGTAATGACATTATGGCCCCATGTGCTGGGTCTGAGATTTGCCCTTACGGTGGGATTCTCAAAAGCTAAACAAAGGGTATTGGAAATGTCAGACATTCTCCTGTGTGTTTTTCCAATGTTAGGTAGGCAAAAGTGCCCAGAACTACAGAAAACATCCCTGGATGGAATTCAGCTCTTCTTCTTCAAGAAGGTTCAGAATAGCAATCACAGGTGGATGGAGTGAGGAACTCCTGCCATTGCTGTCAGCAGCTATGGAGGGTCAGGAGCAATGCAGGTTAACCTGGCTTTAAGACATTAAAATGCAGTAGAATGAGGCGGTTCAAACTAGGGCTTGGTTGGGAAGTACCATAGACATGTCATTTCTGCTAACTTGGGAAGGGGACCTCAACTAATTTAGCAGTCATCTCACCTTAAGGTATCCAGAACAGACTTGGGTTTTACGGTTCAATGGGTTGATTGAAGTTCTGTTTGTCTTTGGCAGGTTATCACTTGCCTACTCCTTGGCAGCACTGAAAAGCATGGCCAGGCCGTGTTGGTGAGAGGGGGACCATGTCTCAACACTGGTGACAAGGTGCCTGTCAGAACAAACATCCCCATGAGTGGGACTAATTGAGCTCCTTCCTATGAGGCTCCTTAATGAACTTCCAGAGATGAGCAACCCTCATGCTCCAGGACTTAGGCTGTGAATGTGGAAGAAACTCACTTCCAAGGCTGGTACCCTTTGAATGCTAAACTAGGAGGTATTACTCTCATCTCAAATTCCTTGTGGAAGGGGGAAAATTTGGAGGAAAAAAGGCAAATTATGGAATTGGCTAGAACTTAGTGCTTCTGAGTTGTCTGTGACCTTTCCTTTGCTCTCCTTTCCTCCTCATACCTCCTAAATTTTCAGAGGTGACATAATAATATCTAGCAGCCAGTTTCTCACCTCTGCGGCTGTGACTGACACTGCAATCAACTGAGGGACTACATCTCAGTTTTTTTTCCTCTTATGATTTGAAGTAAGAGCAGAAGATCTCCTGCATGTGAGTGATTTGGAGACATGGAAATATTATTCCTGCTGTGCTCCCCAGTTGTATAAAATGGCCTCTGGTCTAGAAGATGTAGTAGATAGTGGGATTTCTCCCATCTCTTTCATAACACAGAAGGTGGTAATAAATGCTTCATGTCTCAGTGAAATTAGCCCAATTGATCAGAGTTTGACCAAGCTTGAAGTGGCATGGACTGTGGAAAGATACATCTTCTCTCATCCCTGGGTTCTAACTTAAATTAATGGTAGAAAAAAAGGTGCACATAAGTACCCAAGCATATCTTCCTTTTCAACTGAGTGAAAATCTGAGCTCAAATAATCACAGAAAATCATAAAATCATAAAATATTTTGCGTTGGAAGGGACCTTATAATAAACTAGGAAGCTCTTTTTGGGGCATCATAACTTTTTGTGTGAGGACCCAGGATGTTTGGTGACTCAGAACATCATGTACGAAGCCTCTGAGCCTGAGCTAACGCCAAGTACCAGCCAGGAGGGAAATGAAAAACTGATAACTGCATACATGATGATCTACTTAAATTAACACTGACCCCTCAGGAAAGAGATCTTGGAGTTATTGCAGGTAGTACACTCCTATGCCATGCAAGTGCTCAATATGAGCAAAAAAAGGTGAGTAAAGTCCTAGCACTTCCTAGGAAACAGAAAACAGAGCTTCACTTTAAAACTGTGTATATAAATCCCTAGTGCACCTAAATCTGGGACACTCTGTATACTTCTATTCATGCCATATAAAAAAGCATGTAGTAGACTTAGAAAAGGTAAAAAGAAGGATGATCAGGGACATGGAATAGTTTTAATATGAGGAATAGCTAAGTAGGACTTCTCATTGCAGCAGAGAGCCTTTCTCTACCACTAGACATTGACAAAGTGATGCTGAGTGTGGCAAGAGTGAGTAAGCAAGGGTTATTCATTATTTCTCATACCAGGAGAACTCTGGCACTACTGAAATGATCCAATAGCAGGTTTAAAACAAACATAACAAAGTTTCTTTACACAAATCATGGAACTTGCCATGGGATTTAAAAATACAACTTTTTTTCAGAAAAAGTTTAGAAAAATCAGTAGAGAAGAGGCTCAGGGCTAGCAATCAAAACCTAATCTTTCTCAGCCTGGAGAAGAGAAGGCTCCGGGGAGACCTTAGAACACGTTCTGGTATCTCCAGTGGCTACAGGAAAGCTGGGGAGGGACTGTTTCCAAGGGCAAACAGTGATAGGATGAGGGGCAACAGTTTCAAATAGAAAGAGGGGAGATTTAGGTAAGATATTATGAAGAAATTCTTTCCTGTGAGGGTGGTGAGACACTGGTACAGGTTTCCCAGGGAAGTTTTGGCTGCTCCATCACTGGAAACATTCAAGGCCAGGTTGGATGGGGCTTGGAGCAACCTGTTCTTGTCGGAGGTGTCCTTGCCCATGTCAGGGGGGTTGGAACTCGATGATATTTAAGGTTTCTTCCAGCCCAAACTGGTCTATCATTCTATCAGAAAAATCTAGCACCAAGCACTAGAGCGTAGGAGAGCAAAACAGATGAGATTCACTTGATATTCACTTTTTTAAACTTTCTTCTAAAGCCTTATTATCAGTCAATCTGAGAGTGGGTAAGACAGATTCACATCCTGACCCTGAAAACAAATTTCCATGAAGGAATGAAATGAAATATTCCTCAACTCACCCTAGAGCCTGGTTTCCTTCTGGCACGGTCTTTGCCAGAGTACCTTAAGGAAGTTTAACCTCAGTGATTTGCTCATTGATTTCAATAATGGAGATTCAAGGCTGGGAATAACTGATCAGGCACCAGTTCTCAGGAAAAAAGAACAAAAAGAAACAAACAAATAAACAAACAACCAAACAAACAAAAAAAAACCCCAACAAAACATAAAGACATCTAGAAGTTGTAGTGAATCACAACCTGCACCCAAGTCAATACATCATGTTGTTTTGAAAAAGATGAACACTGTACTACACTGTGTAACCTGCTAGTAACTCTGCTCACCCGTGGGAAAGCCTCAGTTGTAGGATAGTGTGTAAAGTGGGGCACTACATTTCCAGAAAGATTTGTCCTACTTCAGGAATATCTAGTGGGAACCACCACAGCAGCCAACAGAGAAATGCTACCTATGGGGAAATACTGAAATCATTATCTCCTTCAGAGGGAAGAGGACCAATCAGAATACAATCACACTGTTCAAGTCTTTGAAGGACTGTTTTATCAGAGGAGAAGAAATCTGGAGGAAAAAAAGTGCTCTGGGGAAGGTGGTCAGAACTGTAGAACAGTGGAATGAATTACCAGCAACATCTCTGTCATGGGAGGCCTTGAAAAAACAGTTTAAATAAAAACTTGTCAACAGTGGACTAGAAATACTGTGTCTTGCTTTGGGATAGGAAACTAAGGCATGCAACCTCTTGAGATCTCTCCCAGACCTATGAATTTGTAATGCAGTCTTAAACTTCTCCCACAGGCCTGATAATTTGGGTGAAAACACTTTGGGTGTCTTGAATTAATTACACAGCATTTTACTAGACTGTGGATTGGGACTGGCAATGTCATTTCAGGGAGGTCCATGAAGCACGCAGCTATTTTAGCTTCCTGTTGCTACAGAGTGATCTTCATTTCTCTTCCACACAGCAGGGTTCAAGAGTATTCAGGCTTTGCTGGGCTTTTCAAGATAGAAATATGGGGATTGATGTGAAACATGGTGCTGGAGCAAATCCAGAGAAGGGCAATGAAGCTGGGGAAGGGTCTGGAGCACAAGTCTTATGAGGAGCAATTGATGGAACTGAATTTTTAGCCTGGAGAAAAGGAGGCTGAGGGGAGATCTTCTCGCTCTCTACAACTCCCTGGAAGGAGGTTGGAGTGAGGTGGGTGCTCATCTCTTCTCCCAGGTAACAAGAGATAGGACAAGAGGAAGTGGCCCCAAGTTGCCCAGGGGAGGTTTAGATTGGATATTAGGAAAAATTTATTCCCTGCAAGAGTTGTCAAACAATGGATCAGGCTGCCCAGGGCAGTGGTTGAGTCACCATCCCTGAAAATATTTAAAGGCTGTGGAGATGGGACATGGTTTAGTGGTGGGCTTGGCAGTGTGCTAGGTTAATGGTTGATGATCTTAAAGGTCTTTTTCAACCTAAACAATGCTATGATTGCAACTATGGTTGCCTATAATGCTTAGTTTCAGTCCAGCAGGTAGAAATACAAACACTGGAATAAACTTCCCAGAGAGGTGGTTGAATCACCATCCCTGGAGGTGTTTAAAAGACACGTAGATGTTGTGTTGAGGGACATGTTTTAGCACCAGACTCAGTAGGGTTAGGTTAGTGGTTGGACTTGATGATCTTAAAGGTCTTTTCCAACCAGAAGGATTCTGTGATTCTGTTATTCTGTGAATTATTTGATCCTTATTTCTTTAATCTCAGCTGGCAGGAGCACTGTGTGTGGCTTCCCTGTCCTGGCTTCAGGTTTTTTAGTGTGAGTTAGTTGAATCGAGCTTGGATGGCCAAAGATTTCATCTTTACCCATGAGGAGCTGTTGTGGGTATTTAAAGAGGAGAAGACTCTACCACAGAGGTGGTGGCAGAGGTTGCTCAGGGCAACACAGCATGGGAAGCAGCATGAATGGATTTGTGGATGAATTCAGCCACCAAAGAGCAGGGCTGGGCACTTCCAAGCTCTCCAGCTGAGCAGAGGGTGGATTCAGCCCTCACTGCATGCTTGTTGCCCCATCAAAGCCAAAAGGCAAAAGCTGTTCTTCCTTCACTCTGCACCATTGTGAATGTTTTTGGATTCCCCTTTGCTGTAGGTGACTTGGGGGCATAAATATCTGTGGTGCAGGCTTCAGGTGAGCTGCTCTCGGTCATGCACTATGACTACTGCAAACCCCATGCAGATACCACCACTGAGCCATACCTTGGGCAGCTTTCAGCTCTTGCTGTTGTCCATTCAGCTGGCAGCTGCTGGAAGGAGGAGGCACAAGCAAGGCCTTTCAAAGCTCTGTCTTACCACAGAGATGAGCATATCCCAGATGGCTGCTCTGGCTATACGAGATGGAAATGTCATCCCTGTTCGTGACCGAAATCAGCAGGAAATGACTTGGAGACCACTGGCATTAGCAGGGAAATCTGTGTATTTTATGTGACTAAAATTGCAGGGCCAGTGGCTTATACACTAATACTAAGTGAAAAAAAGACCAAACAACCAGCACTGGAACCTAGGTGTCATCTTGTTTATTTATCAGATTATCTCTCAGACCACCAGAGCAGTCAACAAATATTTGCAAATTTTTACTGCAGCTTGCATGGAGCAGTCAGTAGAAGTTTCTACAGTCTCTGGAAATTCATCCTTTCTCAGGCAGAAACCTCTGGTTGGAGAAAGCTTTTTTGCCTGCTGCTTACATGTTTTTTGTGAAGTTGGTTGGGATGTTCTCTGAGAATTGTTCCCCAGATGGGCAGATTGTTTACTCCATTCACTGCTTTCAGCTTGTGCTGAAAGCTGCTGTAGTCCCCTTTCCATAATGTGTCTCTGCTGACTCTGCTGCCTTGCATTGTCTTTCTGGCATGACTGCAAGGCAACAGGGGGGTATATGGTGAAAAAGCTCTTTAGGGACACCTGCCCAGACTGAAGTTCAGGATTCACTTGGGCTTCGTCTCACTGGACACCACCAAAATCCCTTTATGAGTTCCTTGGGTTTGTCCTCCATTTGACAGGTGGCATAAAAGAAGGGAAACAAAGATTAATGTCCAGAGAAGAGCAGCGAAGCTGGTGAAGAGTCTGGAGAAGAAGTCTTATGAGGACTGGCTGAGGGAACCGGAGGTGTTTAGCCTGCAAAAAAAAAGGAGGCTGAAGGGAGACCTTCTCACTCTCTACAACTCCCTGAAAGGAGATTGGAGCCGGGGGGGGTGGTGGTCAGTCTCTTCTTCTAAGTTACAAGTGATAGGACAAGAGGAAACAGACTTAAGTTGTGCCAAGGAAGGTTTAGATTTAATATTAGGAAAAAATTATTCACTGAAAGGGTTGTCAGGCCCTGGAACAGGCTGCCCAAGGAAGTGGTGGAGTCACCTCCATGGAGGTATTTAAAAGCCATGTAGATGTGGTGCTGAGGGACATGGTTTAGTGCTGGACTTGGCAGTGCTGGGTTAACGATTGGACTTGATGATCTTAAAGGTCTTTTCCAACCAAAATGCTTCTATGAGTCTATGATTTTAAAACCATTTGCAGCAGTTCCTCTGTGTCACTACCTATTCCTTGCCTCCAGACTGACTGAAAACACTCCAAAAACAGAGCTAGGACCATCCAGATGCTTTGTATGCAATGCTCAGGGCTGATCCAGGCCAAGGCCTCTCGATACTGCAGCACCAGTCGCAGCAACTTGTGTTTGGAGACACATTTCCACAGTGCAGGAATGGAGAAGAAGATCATTTAGACACAGCAGCCTGCCATTGTTGGCTCTGGGTCCTGACAGCCTGGGATGGGTTCACATCCAAAACGTACCTCATGCTGTATTTTAATTAAAGTGAACAAACAAACCAATCATGACGCCATCCAGCAGTGCTAACTTTGCATTGTGGCTGAGCTGGACCATGTGCCACTACGAGGAGGGAAACTGGATGCTCACACAGCTTCTTCCTTCTGAATATGTGTGGCCAAGAACTAGCAATAAAAACAATAAAAAGTTGTCAAAAAAAAAAAAAAAAGACACCAAAAAGAAAATGGCTTCAGGATTGTTCCCCTCTTGCCCGTATTTATTCAAGCTGTCTTCTTCTCTCTGCAAATTTGGCAAAGAGAGTCTGGCATCCCAGCTCAAGGGACACCTGTGAAATAAATAGGCTCAGTCTCTAACTGCTGCATTTGTGGCAGTTTCCTGGTTCCCTTAGGCAGCTAATTTTTGTTGATTATCATACAGTACAGAGGGATTGTTTGTGTTTCTGCATCCCGTCCAGGCACTGCTGCTGGTAACAGGCATGTTCACATGACTCAAGCCTGCTGTCTGCCTGGAATAAAGATGGTTTTATTCCAATGATTAATGAGGATCATGAGGCAGGGAGAAGCAGCCAGGTGGGGTTCTTGCAGAGGTGAACTACGCCACAGTGGATTTGCATGGTTTTCCTGTACCAGCAGCTCTTTGAGGAAACATCAAACTGAACCAAGTCTTTAATGAAAGCAGAAGTTGCTGTTGCCCCAGTCAAATACACAAATGAGCTTTCTAAGAGGCAACAAACGATAAGATCATGGAATGATTTGGGTTGCAAGGGATCTTAAAGATCATCTATTTCCAACTGCCCTGTCATGGGCATGGACACCTCCCACTAGACCAGGTTGCTCAGAGCCCCATCCAACCTGGCCTTGAACACTTCCAGGGAGGGGGCAACCTGTGCCAGTGTCTCACCACCCTCAGAGGAAAAATTTCTTCCAAATACCTAACCTAAATCTCTCCCTCTTCCACTTTGAAGCTCCTCCCCCAAGTCCTATCACTACATGCCCTTGCAAAAAGTCCCTCCCCAGCTTTCCTGTAGCCCCTTCAGGTACTAGAAGATGCTTTAATGTCCCCCTGGACCCTTCTCTTCTCCAGACTGAACAGCACCAACTCTCTTAGCCTGTCTCCACAACAGAGGTGCTCCATCCCTCAGATCATCTTCGTGGCCCTCCTCTGGACTCACTCCAACAGCTCCATGTCCTTCTTATGCTGGGGGTTCTCCACTGCAGGTGGGGTCTTGCAGGAGCAGAGTAGAGGCTGAGAATCCTCTCTCTCGACCTGCTGGGTATCTTGGTTTTGATGCAGCCTGGAATACGGTTGACTTTCTAAACTGCAAGTGAACACTGCTGGCTCGTGTTGAGCTTTTTATCAACCAACACCCACAAGTCCTTCAAAGAATATCGAGGAGCTAGATTTTATTTTTGAGGGCTCTAGGATACACATAGGAATTTAACTGTCCCTGGCTTCACAGAGAAACAGACCTGCATAGCCTTATGCAAGCCAAGATGGAGAAGGCATGCAGCCACATCAGCATGGTCCTTTCCATCACCTTGGGTCTGTTTCTTCTGAGGTGGGCCTCAAAACTCACATGAAGTGCTGGGCTAGATAGTTTTCAGAGATGAACTTATCCCTCATCACCTTCAAATACAGGTATAGAGGGATGCTGTACTCCCTTGCATTTCTAGTCTTGCCATCTGGCATAGCCAGTGCCAACAATCTAGAAATTTGTCTATTTAGGTGTGTTAGGGGCTTAAAGTAAATGTAATAGTTCATTACTGTATTAGTGGTGCTTTGTAATTGTAAAGTCTTGGGGGTATAAGAACATAGATACAGTTCCTTTAACTTGACTTCTGACTTAAGGGCTTCTCTTCACTGCAGTTTCTTGACTGAACTTGGACTTAAGCCTAACAAGTTGGCTTCAGAACAGAAAAGGCTCACATTTCA
Source organism: Hemiprocne comata (assembly GCA_020745705.1). Taxonomy (NCBI): domain Eukaryota; kingdom Metazoa; phylum Chordata; class Aves; order Apodiformes; family Apodidae; genus Hemiprocne; species Hemiprocne comata. The sequence continues at coordinate 163,164,237 of CM036587.1, forward strand.
ATGCTGATTATCACATCCTGGGCTTCAGGTTTAGTGCCCACCAGCTCTCCTTCAGGTCTGAAGGCAAAGCAGGAAATTTCAAAACTAACTAAGCAGCAGAGAGAACGATATTTCTTGCCTAAGATTAGGAAGTAGATGATACTCTTCAGTTTGACTTCTTTCTTCTCCATGTCTTGGAGTCCCTGTTCATCTTCCATACCCAAATGACAATACTGGGGTGTCCCCAGTAGTACTGGAATATCCTTATTCATGCTGTAGGCAAGACATGAGTTGTAGGTGAAGGCAAGATCCTTTATTAAACCAGGAAGTGTATTGAAAACAGTAGAAATGTATATGCATACATACACTTTCTTTTTCAGACCAGACTGCTCTGCTGTCCTGAGAAAGATGTGATCTAAAAAAGGGATTGATTCACCACAAATACTGTTGAATTAAGGGTGGGATCTCTGCCAAGGGTTTTACTGAGAAGAGCAGCCCATCTATTCCTGTATATTTTGAACTCCTATATGAAGTTGTAGTCTTGAGGGATCCTCCTTACTGGCTAGAAAGATTCACAGTTTGTTTCTGAGCATGGAATAAACTATGTCTATCTATAGATTTGGCTCAAAACTGGAACTCTCTGGGAATTCTACAGAAAAGTCCCCTCTGTTTTCTTTTTAGAGATAATTATGCTGAAATGGAATGAAACTCAAATCTCCTGTGGAATGAGGACTCAGACTCAGTTTAGATGAAGTTGTGAGGGGATTCCCTTTAAATCTTTTAGAAGTGTATGTGAAGCTCACTGTGGAGCCTGAAACCCAGTCTGCCAGATTTTGAAAAGATGGGAGCTTAAAAAGTCCTGAAAATCCTGAATGTTGCAGAAGAATATAGAACATTTTGGTCAAAGAACACAGGAAAATAATTGATATCCTAGAAACTCAGTTTTCTCTGAGAAAATAATTCCAGTGAAAATCTACCAGTTAGGCATCTTTTTTTCATTATTATTATTTTTTATTTCTAAACCAGTGCACACGAAAGGGAAATGATGTTGCTATTCCATTTATGAAAGGCTGAGAAATCTCACTCTTTCTCACAACATGATCAAGTTCAGCTTTCCAAAAGAAATCATAAAAAATTCACAGTCCTGACATCCATGACTGTACCAAACACACAAAGAAGAAAACTCACTGTGTGTCTATGCACGGGTTGAGTGGGAGACACTCACCTGACTCCTGCCATGCTTCTACAAAACCCTCCACCAAACAGAGATGCACTTCTCCACTCCTGGCAATTGGGCTAACTTGCAAGTGTGACAAGGGAAAAAAAGATGTTTGACAGTGAGCTGCCTAAAGAGAGCAGTTTCTTTATCTCATCTAAAAGAGGAGTGCAGGGTGCTTTGCTTGCAACACACCAACATGAATGGTCCAAGTCTTATTTTCTTTCAATCTCCTTGATCCCTCCAGCTTTTCGGGTCTGGCCTCACTCTTCTCAATCTGCTACAAACCCATTCCAGTTTATCAGCCCCCTTTACCTTGGGGGACAGCAGGACCAGACACAATATTTCAGAGCTGAATGCATTAACTCTGTCTCTCTCTCTCTCTCTCACACACACACACACACACACACACACACAGAATCACCAAGGCTGGAAAAGACCTTTAAGATCATCAAGTCCAGCCTATGACCAACACCACCACACCATCTAGACCATGGCACTAAGTGCCACATCCAGCCTTGCCTTGAACACATCCAGGGATGGTGCCTCCACCACTTCCCTGGGCAGTCCATTCCAATGTCTAATCACCCTCTCTGTGAGGAAGTGCTTCCTAATATCCAACCTAAACCTCCCTTGGAGCAGCTTCAGGCTGTGCCCTCTTGTCCTGTCACTGGTTGCCTGGGAGAAGAGCCCAGCCCCCACCTGACTGCACTCAAGGTTTCCTTGGTTAGACATCCAAGACTGCATTTCCTATTTTAACTTGCTACTATTCAACTCAACTCTGCTTGCATGCCTGGCTGGATGTGTTTTGCTAGGAGCAATCTCCTTCCCTTTCCATAATTTCCATTCTTTCTTAAAACCTGATGTTGCGTTGAGATTATTCGAAACACAAAGTACTGGGATTAACCCAGCTTGCCTGGTTCTTCTCCAGCTTCAGTCTCAGCTGTGAGGAGTCAAAGCAATCCTGTATTTTCCTTGTGTTTGTAACTGATCAAGAAAGACAACTGCTTAGCATTAGCTGTAAGATAGAGTCTTAAAATGCTATTACACCCCGGGTGTCTCATTTGTTTTGCTTGAGGTCAGTGGATCAGTTAAGGTGTATCTGAGTAGCAGCTAAATTCCCTGTTGTGCAAATATTTGCTGTGCAGCCTCAACAGAAACTCAAGCACCAGAAATTCTTTGCCCCTTCCTTGCAGAACTGTCCAGTTCTCCTTTGCTGTGATTTTGCCTCTTTAATAATTCATTTTAATGGGATTTTTTTTTTTAATTCACATTGGCTTTAATATGCAGATCAACAATTTTAATATACTTTTGATTCAACACCTAAAAAAAATAATATAACCTAACCTTATTTTATTGTGGTGATTTATCTTAATTCTAACAGGGACAATATTGCTTTCAGGGATCTTGAAATATAATGTACTAATTTTATTTACTGTACGCCTGTAAAATCTGAAATACAACAACCCTTTTTATAAATTTTATTAGAAGAATGACACTTCTGGATAACTATAACTTATTAAGTCATCTCTACATTTTAGTATCTGCTATTCATGCTGTATGGTATATGCAGAATAATTTAAATAGCAGTAATTACTTAGCAAACATCTTCATGTTCGAATAGTTTGCAGCATAGTTTGGCTGCCTCTCCTGAAGAATGAGGAATTCTTTTTTTGGGTGGGGGATCTAACTAGGAACAGAAACTTCAGAAGATTACTAGCCATGGCCATTATTCAGTAGGGTGGTGTCTTGCTTTACCTTTTCTCCTGTGAATCACAGTTCACCTGCTGAACATTGACATAATTTCTTTGCTGGAGAGACACTGAGATCAGGCTGGGATTTTATGAACACCTGGGGCAGAAGGCAAATAAAGAAGCAAGATATGAAACATAACTCAGGAAAAATGACTAAGCTCAGGTTCACATCCGGATATGGTGTCTGTTCCTAACTATGCTCAGACACTTCACTGTGCACAGATGAGGAAGCTTTTGGAAACCACCAATTTAACAACATGTTTATTTAAAGCATGTGGCAACCTCATTGAGTTTTTCTGGACCTGTTCAGGTGAGAAAAGTTACTCAAGAGTTTGCTGACTCAGGCTTTGGTGTTTCTGCAGGTTTTTTTTTTGGCACAGTTGAGCAGGAACGACCTTCTCCAAAGCTCACAGATGTTTTGGGAAGCTGTTCATCACCCACATCACTCCAAGGTTGGATGAAGCACACCAAGTATGTGTGCCTCTTGATATTTCTTGAAGCTGGATTGTGAGAGACACTCCAAGCATATGAGCTATTGTTAGCAACTGTGTCTTTCACTGCAGTGTATGTATCTGTGGAGTATCACTCCATGTTGCCCAGCAGCTGCTTGCTTCCACATGGGTGACTCAAGAAGCTGTAAACTAGCCTGAGATTCTCTCACTTTCACATTTTCAGACTACAGCTTAATTTTGTCTTCTGTTTCCATGCCAAAGGACGTGTATTTTAGATGCATTGGCTGCTCTGTATGTGCCCCACAAGTAGAGGCAGTCTGGGGAAACATTTCCAAATAGATGGGAGAGGTATCAGGTGTCTTGGGAAGGGGTATGCTCTTCTGGGCATGCAAAAGATGATGCTGAGGGAAGGAGAAGGAACAATGGAAAAATAAGTTGGTTTTAATACTGTTTGGAGTGAGCCATTGTGGAGTGGGATATCACATCTAAAACATTCTTCTTACTGAACTAACCATCATGAGCATGACTGCAAAGCAAAGAGAAAAGAAAAAGTCTTTCCTCCATCCATTCTAGTTTCTGTCATTACTAAAATGTTCACTAGAAGTGAACAGAGGGGCTGCTGAGTAGAGGAGACAGACTAAAGTCTACCTAGCTCTCCAAGCTCTTTCTTTTTTCCAGAAATCCTTCTCCTTGTGATATATGTTGCCTACAGATTATTGCATTCTTTCCTTGGGCTGTGCCCCTCCAGCCATCATTTGTAAAAGAGATGGCAATTGTGAGTGCCTAGATTTGGACAGTCTTTCCAAAGATGAGGAGGATGGTACAGCAACTCAAAACCTCTTAATGCTTCTCTTGAAAACCTGCATTGTATTTATTGATGGGTAGATGAACTTCTTAGAAGCAAGAACATGGTGCCCAGCTTGCTTCTAGAGGACTGTGGATACCTTCTTCAAGAGGCTGATTCCAGAAATGGGATGCAGCTCTTATTATAAACTCTGTCCTCTTCCTCAGCCTTTTGAAAGGGACTTTTTACACCTAGACTGTGTCTAAGTGCTGAAGCAACAACCCCACACTGTTTGGTCCTCTGTCCTGGTCATCTCATTGTCCACACTGGAGGGGGCAGATGGAGTGAACTTCCATGGCCTCCAAAGGCAGCCAAAAGTTGTGAAGGTGGTTTTATCCCATGGAGTGACATCTGGAATCCATGCTTCCAGCTCAGATTGTTTAGATGTCATAGACAAAACTTGACAATTGCCAGTTTCTGCTCTTGTTTGAGTTTTTCTTTCAACCAAAACTGTCAGCAATCTTGTGGGAGTGAAGTCTGACACCAGAAATCCCACATTTACATAACAATCTGGCCTGGGGTAACAGAGGTGGACAAGACAAGCTTCCTTCAGCCTCTCTTTCCTATGATCAACCCAAGCAGCAGCTCTGACCAGGAGTGTTTCCATGGTTTCAGTGTCTTGAACAGACTGTGTGTTTCCATCCCATGCATTACTCATGACAGACACTGATGTTGGGGTGATTCAGGTAGGCTTTGGGAACTGGAAGTGATTTCTGAAATGAATTTTTTGCCTGATCCAACATACATTTTGAAGTGGAAAGCCAACAGGAGCAGATAAATATGAAAACAAAAGAATCGTTCACAAGAGCAGGACAAAAATGATGGCAGCCTAGAAAGCCAATCATGTTCCGGGTTGTATCCAAAGAGGCATAGCCAGCAGGTTGAGAGAGGTGACTCTGTCCCTCTGCTCTGGTGAGACTGCACCTGGAATACTCTGTGCTCTGGAGCCCTCAGCACAGGAATGACTTGGACCTGTTGGAAAGGATCCATAGGAGGGCCATGAAGATGATCAAAGGGCTGGAGCACTTCTGCTGTGAAGACAGGCTGAGAGAGTTGGAGCTACTCAGCCTGGAGAAGAGAAGGCTCCAGGGAAACCTCATAGCAGCCTTCCAGTACCTCAAGGGACTATGGAAAAGCTGGGGAGGGACTTTTTACAAGGGCTTGTAGTGAGAGGGTTTGTAGCAAGATGACAAAGGGGTGTAATGGATTTAAAGTGGAAAACTGGAGATCTAGGTTAGATATTAGGAAGAAATTCATCACAAGGGTAGGAAGGCACTGGGATAGGCTGCCCAGGGAGGTTGTGGATGCCCCCATCCCTGGAGGTGTTCAAGGCCAGGTTGGATGAGGCTTTGTGCAGCCTGGTCTAGTGGGAGGTGTCCCTGCTCATAGCAGGGAGGTTGGAACCTGATGATCTTTAAGGTCCCTTCCAACCTTAACCATTCTATGATTCTATGAAAACTCTACCCGGGGGCCTTGCTTTTACAGTGACCCCTGAGGGACTGTGCAATGTGAGTGCTCACCCCACTGCTGCGGGAAGGACAGGTTGCAGTTTGGGGTGAAATACCTGCAACCTGAAGGTTTTCCATACCTCGGCAGAAAACTCTGGTTGCAATCATCATCCAAGATACAACAGTGTGTCCAGGAGGTTCTCTTCATCCTTTGTGTTTTGCTTCATTTGTTAGAATCTATCTTTTGGACAAAAGCATGCTGTGTAGATGTGAGGCAGAGCGTAAAAAGCATGAAGGTCTTTAAATATGTATTAAAAAAAAAGAATCAAAAGACAGAAACTCTCAACATACCTCCCTGCCTCAGAAATCGAGCATTCCCCTCCTCTGATGACAGAAAAACAGGTAAAGGAAAGACTGTAGATGGAAATGGAGGATATAAATAATTTTCTAAGATCTACTGGAAATGAAAAATATTATTTTTCACAGTAAGATGATCAAGACCAACCCCTGATTATGCATTACTTCCCTTCAATAAGTAATTTTACAGGTTGCCTCCTCTCCTGCTTGACATTTTCTAATTTTATTGTTTTGGGTTTTTTGGGGGGGAGGAAAGGGTGTTGTTTGTTTCCCCTCCCAGCAGTAAGAGCATTGTCAATGAACTTCTCTCTTCAGGCATGAGACGAAAACAGATCTTTGAAAAAAAGTTTTTGAGAGAAAATTTAATATTTGCAGTGACTTCTTTTTTTCTTGGAAAAAAAAGCCCAAAACAAACATCAGTGAAGCAAAATTCTGACCTCACATCCCTCCCCACATGCCTAAGAGGTTTTTTCAGCAAAGGGCCATAATTTTCTGATCACTTCAATTTTTAGCTGTCATAAGAGCATTAAACAGCTTCTAGTTTGCATGGAGAATGACCCCATTTCACAAGGCTTGGATACCCTGATGTAAAAAAGTCTTTAAACTGTCTTTCTCCAGGATAGCAAGGGGTCATTAGCAACTTGAGTTCACAGAATCACAGAATCATCCTGGTTGGAGAAGATCTTGAGGATCATCAAGTCCAACCACAACCTAAATCCACCAACCATAACCTAATCCACCCGTTCAGTGCTTAAATCATGCCCCTAAACACCACATCTAGATTTCTTTTAAACACTTCCAGGGATGGTGAGAGCAATGAGAGAACAAATTCTGGTGTGCTCTGGGTTTGCATCCTGGTTAGGTCCAGCATAGTACAGACATAAATCAAATAACAATATTAGATGTTCAAAGACAAAGTCGATCCTTTGTAATGTTCTGGACTTCAAAAATAAGCTGCCCAAAGCAGAAAGATTCAGAATTCACATTTGTTGTCTGAATTAATCCCTTATTGAGGTGACTGGTTAGTTGATACTTCTGAGGCTCACTGCAAGCTCAGGTGAAAATATCTGCATGAGAGACATCCAATTTGCATTTTGAGGCTTCTCCATCACACCTGTTGGCATTAACAATGGATGTGGCTTGTTGTTGTTGTTGGGAATGGAAGATGGCAGGTTGAGAGGCAGCTGCAGGTGACACACCAAATAGGGACACCAAATTCTACTTGGCTCTCAGCAATCTAATATTTCTTTTATGTGTCCTGAAAACAGTGCTCTCTTCCTCCTTCTGGTTAGTAGGGGTAAACACTCTTCTGTGCTTGAGGCTGGAGCTTCATGTACTGGTTTTGGTACCATGCACAAAGCATTGGTGTTGTCATGAGTTTTCTGCCAGGCTGGATGGGGCTGAGCTCATGACTGTGTTAAAGAAGCATAACCAAAGGGAAAACAGCTCATTTTCTGCTGCCTTTTCTGATTGGAGTGGAACCACGTGATCCTTAATGACCATCTGTTGATTATTTTTCTCTTCAAGATTGATGGATGTGATTCATAGCCCTTTCAAAACAGAGCTGCTCCCTGACAAAAATGTGAAACCTTTGTAAGTATGACAAAAGGAGGTGACTTCCAAAGTAAAGAAGGAAAGACTGGCAGATAGATCCATATCTTCTGATTTTTCACAAAGGATCTCTGTGCGGTCTTGTCAAGACCCCTTGACTCTTACTGGAATGTTCTGGGAGACCATTAAGGTCCCTTCCAACCCTTATAGTTCTGTGATTTTATGATTCTATGATTTTTTTGTATTATCTTGAGCAATTTGTCTGACAAAGTGCTGCATATAGTTTTTTAAGTGTCATTGGTGGTGTGTTGCAGGGAAGCAGCTTCTCCTCTGAGCCCTGTCAGAGACTTCCCCTGAGACTTCATGCCAGAGATTTCAACTACCCTTTGCCACCATTTCCCCTATTTCTAGAATGGAAATAATACTTCTTTAAATCAGTGAGATGTTACAAAGGTAAAATTTCAGAAGAAAATTGAAAGCTAAAATTGAATAGGTAAAACCTAAAGGTAAAGTTGAAAGATTGGCTTTTCTGGCAAAGAGAGGAAAAAAACCTCACAAGTTAATTGCTGCTGGAAGTAACTTTTTTGCCTCTCAAGCACATGATGTCTCTGTTTACTCCTAGAATGGATAGGGGATAAGTAACAGCCGGATAATCTGGAAATTAAAGAAAGAAAAATCAACAAGTTGAAATGATGTATTGTAGCCATTAGTAACAGCACTGTAACAACCCAGCTCCCAGCACATTTCCAAATGCCCATCTCTGTATTCACTTCTCTATAACAAGAATAATTTCCCTGCCTCTCCTACCAAATCCCTTTAAACGGTGCTGGGGCAATGTTCTTCTGCTTCCTCTAGGATGGATCTTGCATTATCATTAACAGGGGAACAATATGAAGATAATACAATCTTTCCTAGAAACAGATCTCAGAGGCACATTTTCCCCATGGAGGATGGTCTGACCATTGCTGTTTCTGTGTGTGTGCCTCATGCTCTGGTACCCAAGCTTTTCACCAGCCTGCTGTGTAATTCCAACAGTGCTGTTCTGCATTCCCTCCATGGAAGTGGAGCTGGACCCCGTTGACAACTCAACCTAGTAAAGCAAGCAACACAAAGACTGAAATAGTGGCCTGGTGCTTACGTCACTACAAATCTGCTTTCACATTGGGCAAGCATAGTAGATACACAGAATCACAATGGAAAAGACCTCTAAGGTCAAGTCCAACCATCAACCGAACACCATCATGCCCACTAAACCATGTCCTGCAAACATTGCCCTTTGTCTACCCTTTCCCACTTCTGCAGTTGTAGCTCTGTTCTGAACAGCTGGCATCAACTGAGGAACATCTAAGAAGAAGCGCTTGTCAGGTTATAGAATCATAGAATCATTGAATGGTTTGAGTTGGAAGGAATCTTAAAGGTCATCCAGTTCCAACCCCGCTGTTATGGTCAGGATTACTTCCCACTAGACCAGGTTGCTCAAAGCTCTATCTAGCCTGGCCTTGAATGCTTCCAGGGAGGGAGCATCCACAACTTCCCTGGGCAACCTGTGTCTCACCACCCTCACAGTGTCACAGCACCCTCAACCTATCATTCCCATGCCCTTGTAAAAAATCCCTCCCCAATTTTCTTGTAGGCCTTCAGATACTGAAAGATGCTCTAAGATCTCCCTGGAGCCTCTCTTCTCCAGGATGAACAACTCCAACTCTCTCAGCCTGTCTTCACAGGAGAGGTGCTCCAGCCTTTTGATCATCTTTGTGGTTCTCCTCTGGTCTGGTCAATCAAAGGTTCTTCAGTTCAACTTATGCTTCTTCATCAGCACCCACTGGCTGTAATCTGTGTAGAGGCTCCCCTCCATTCAAACAAGTGGCAATGCTCATACAGGACTCACTTGTGTCCCCAGGGTCATACATCCTGTTTGGCTTCTCTGTGCATCACTTGAATAACTGTGCACACCAATGTGTGCATTGGCCCTCAAATCATAGCACTTACTCACCCAACTGCACGGATGTCTGTGGATGAGCTCCTGGGGATCTGGGGGTTGCTGTCCTAGGAAGGAAAGGGGAAGCTTGGCTGTACCTTGCATTTGGCATCCACGTTTATCTCACCTACCACGTTTGAAGACAGGTCTACCATCATGTGAAGCCTTTAAGCTTCTGCTGACAACATCAACCAGAAGACATTCCTTCAAGGATTCCTGGGATTCAGCCTGAAAAAGCCCCAGTGCCACTCATCTGAAGGGACTAGATCTGCAGGAAACTCTTATTCTGACTACTTGGAAGGATTTTATAGTTGCTTGAGGGTAATGAGAAGAGGAGACTCAGGGGGGACCTCATCACTCTTTTCAACTACCTGAAGGGAGGTTGTAGTCAGGTGGGGGCTGGGCTCTTCTCCCAGGCAACCAGTGACAGGACAAGAGGGCACAGCCTGAAGTTGCTCCAAGGGAGGTTTAGTTTGGATATTAGGAAGCACTTCCTCACAGAGAGGGTGGTTAGACATTGGAATGGACTTCCCAGGGAAGTGGTGGAGGCACCATCCCTCGATGTGTTCAAGGCAAGGCTGGATGTGGCACTTAGTGCCATGGTCTAGATGGTGTGGTGGTGTTGGTCATAGGCTGGACTTGATGATCTTAAAGGTCTTTTCCAGCCTTGGTGATTCTGTGTGATTCTGTGTGAGCATTTAGATTTTCTCTGTTATACTTTCTGGCATGGAGACCAAATACAACTACTAAGTTATTTTAGGAGAAACACAGGAGGGGATCTGGTACATTAGACACTTCCCATTGAAATGAACTGCAAAATCACAATATTGCATTATCACTGTCTGCTGGCCAGGCTGTAAACTGCTCAATTAGACTGCAAAATTCAAACACTCCACTTTAAATAAGACTGCAATATCTAAAGAAAGAAGGGGTGGTGTGTTATGACTAGAAAGGATAAGAGTTCATCTCAGGGAGTAGTGAAGGGGCAGTGATTTTACCCAGAAAATCTCAAATACAGGGAAATTACTACACCTTTCTGGTGAGGTCTCTCCCTGCCTTACTGTTACTTTTGGGTTTCAGCTCACCTTCCCTTTGTGGATCAGCACTACACTTGTGACTTCCTGACACCATCTGGGAAGAGTTTTTGGTATTATCTTACTGTACTGGATGTCTGGGCCATAAAACATCAGGTGAGTTTCCGTGACATTAAATAAAAATATTGCATGCAAAGGAAACAACAGTTCTACCTCCACATGCCCAGTGATCTGAGCTGATTATTGCTACTGAGGAATGACATTTGGGGCTTATAATGGACAGTTGAATGAAATTATGAGCTCATTGCTCTATAGCAATCAAAAAAGGAAATTGAATGTTAAGGATTATTAAGAAGGGAATAGAATCACAGAATCACAGAATGTTAGGGCTGGAATGGACCTCTGAAGATCATCAAGTCCAACCCCCCTTCCAGAGCAGGACTGAGACAAAACAAACAAACAAACAAACAAAAACCACAACACATACACCACACACACCACAGAAACAAGGGCAGATCACAAACTAGGGCAGATCACTGAGAAAGGCATCCAGGCGGGCCTTGAAAGTCTCCAAAGAAGGAGACTCCACAACCTCTCTAGGGAGCCTGTTCCAGTGCTCTGTAACCCTCACAGTAAAGAAGTTCTTCCTCATGTTGAGGTGGAACCTCCTGTGTTTGAGTTTGAGTCCATTGCCCCTCGTCCTATCACAGGGCACAAGTGAAAAGAGGTCATCTCTGCCTTCTTGACACCCAGCCCTCATGTATTTATAGACATCAATTAGATCCCCCCTCAGTCTTCTCTCCTCTAGACTAAACAGCCCCAGGTCTCTCAACCTTTCCTCATAAGGCAGGTCTTCCAGTCCCTTAATCATCCTTATAGCCCTTCACTGGACTCTCTCAAGTAGATCCCTGTCCCTCTTGAACTGGGGAGCCCAGAACTGGACACAATACTCCAAGTGGGGGCTCACCAGTGTCGAGTAGAGGGGGAGGAGAACCTCCCTCAATCTGCTGGAGACACTCCTCTTAATGCACCCCAGGACACCATTGGCCTTCTTGGCCACAGGGGCACATTGTTGTCCCATGGAGAACTTGTTGTCTTCCAGGACTCCAAGGTCCTTCTCCACAGAGTTGCTCTCTAGCAGATCACCTCCCAGCCTGTACTGGTACATTTTGTTGTTTCTTCCCAGGTGCAGGACTCTGCATTTGGTGTTATTTGTGATGCCACTGAACAAACAGATTTTGGACCTGCATCTTGAGTACCCTGTGCTGGTTTTGCCCTCCCTTCTCAAAGGCTCTATTGGTCCTAGAAAAGGCTCAGAAAAGATGACAGAAAGATGGTAAGGAACAGCTGCAGTAGGATAGGAAAGGATTAAATGGATGGGCACTCTTCTGTCTTGAAAAGTGACATATTTTGGGGATAAAATCATGATGGATGTGGAGGCAGTGATGGGGGACGGGGTAGGGTCTTCAGAGGCAGCAAGTGGTTGAGCTGTGGCACTTCTTGTCACGTGACAGGCCTGTTTCTATGGAAAAAACAATGGAAAAAAAAATTCCATTGAGAATCATTAAGATCCTGTCCAGAATCAGTGTCTCCCTATCTTGTCTTTTTACTCCTCTGTAACCACTCTCAGTCAGAACATGGGCTGAAATTGTTTTTTATCAGACCTAATATTTTTATGTGAATGTACCTTTAAGGTTTTCATCATGCTGAATTCTTACAGATTTGTACTGTCACAGATGACTTATCTCTATTAGGTAGGAAAGGAGAAGAAACTCTTATTAAACCCACAAAAATTGGTAAAGACCAGGTATCAGAAATACCACAGAAATGTCCTAACATGAAGATAGAACTGCATAGATAGTTTCTAAATATGTAATTATCACTATGGGAGAATATAATCCAATCTTTGGACAATGAATAGGAGAGAGAAGAGTTGAAGATAATGTCAAAGTAAGCTTCTCCCTTGAAAGTCTCTAAGGAATCAGTAATCCCTGTAATATGAACTGTTGCCAGGCCTCTGCAGCACAGCCAGCTGCAGGAAGAATAAACTATTTAAATAAAAAATCCTTCTCTTTTCTCACTTTGCACTCTGTTAATAATAACAATAATCATTCAAGTTGGCTTGGACAAGCTTAGAACCAGTCAAGCAAAGATTTAATAGAGTTCAAACAGGTCTAGATTTAAAATAAAATGTACTCTTGTTCTGCAGTGTACTCAAGGCTGTACTGCTGGTTCACCCTTTTAATAATATCTTACATGTATGAGGAGGTGGGGAAGGGGAATTTCCTGGACCACTATATCAACTTCTCAATTTAGCCATCCCATCTTAAATCAGGTGTGTTGTGACCCAAATGACCCCATTTTCACTTGCTCCCCCTTGTAAACTTTATCTTCTATCCCCACCTGAATGCCTCTTTCTGGAATATGAGTTGGCAGAGCTGCACTCAAGTTCTTCGTGTTGTCTCGAGTCTTTGTGCAACGTACCATCCACACTTCCTTGTCTCAAATGAAATACAGATCAATGAAACACAGTTTGGGTGGGGGGGCTGTTACAGACCCAGATGTGTACCAGGTTACAGAATCACACAATCATTCTGGTTGGAAAACACCTTCAACATCGAGCCCAACCATAACCTCGATCTACCAACCGTTAACCTAAGTCTACTAAGCCCAATGCTTAAACCATGTTCCTAAGCACCACATCTATACATCTCTTAAACACCTCCAGGGATGGTGACTCAACCACCTCCCCGGGCAGCCTGTTTCAGTGTTTAATTGCCCTTTCAGTGAAGAAACTTTTTCTAACATCTAATCTAAATCTCTGCTGGCACAACTTGAACCCATTTCCTCTTGTTCTGTCACTTGTTATTTGGGAGTAGAGACCGATTCCCACCTCACTCCAACCTCCTTTCAGGTAGTTGTAAAGAGTGAGAAGGTCTTCTCTCAGCCTCCTTTTCTCCAGACTAAACAACCCCAGTTGCTTCAGGTGCTCCTCATAGGGCTTGTGCTCCAGACCTTTCACCAGGTTTCTTGTTCTTCTCTGGATATGCTCAAGCCCCTCAATGTCCTTCTTGCAGTGAGAGGCTCAAAACTGAGCACAGGATTCAAGGTGCGACTTCACCAATGCTGAGCACAGGGACATGATCACCTCCCTTCTCCTGCTGGCCACATTATTGCTGATACAAGCAAGGATGCCATTGGTCTTCTTGGCCACCTGGGCACAGGCTGGCTCATATTCAGCCTCTATCAATCAACACCCCCAGGTTACTTTCCTCTGAGCAGCTCTGCAGCCACTCTTGCCCAAACTTGTAGCACTGCTGGGGATTGTTGTGACCCAAGTGCAGGATCTGGTGCTTGGCCTTGTTGAACCTCATGCAACTGGCCTTGGCCCATCAATCCAGCCTCTTAGCAAACCTCTGTTCTTGCATCACTTTTAGCATGCATGTGAATGGATAACCTAAAAGGAAGACATGCAAATGTTTCCTTGTTTGATTATTCCCTCTTTGATTAGATGATACTTTTCAGCTTGATATACAGTTGCGGATCTGGAGTTTGCAAACAATAAGCATCAAGTGTCAGACAGCAAATTAATCTTCTACTGAAATATACTGCTAAGTGGGAAACGCTTCTTTTTCATTTCTTTTACACTGTTTTATGTCTCTTGCAATTTGCAGATGGCAGCACTAGTAGCTTTTGTTGCTCATGGCTCTAAAACCAAAGAGTTAAAATCGTTATATCCTTTAATTTCATAAGCGAATCAATTGGAAGATGAAGTAAAATTAAAAAAAAAATAAGAAAAGAGGAAAATAAGATGTGCTTCTGGCAACAGAATTTTGCTGTGGTGGATTTCAGTTAGATGGGAAAGTCTGCTAGCTCGCTTTGAGCAATGACATTGCAAACCCTCCTCTTGGGGGAAATAATAAATTTCTTTTGCACTTCTGTAGAGCTTTTCATCCATCAGTTTATGAAGGAATAAGTGCAAGCTATTGTTAATGAGGATGGCTGTGACTAATTTCCAGACTAGACATTTAACAGACAAATTAGAGAGCACATTCTGTGCTGGGAAGAATTTACAATGTTGAAAGGCAACAAAGATGAGGGATGGGTGGTGACAGGAGCCAGTGGTAGGAAACAAAGTGTGATGGCATAGATCCTCTATCCACATAGTGATGGTAACAATGAACTTTGTTCTTTTATTGACATGCCCACAAGGACTAAGGAACTTTCCAGTAGGGCCTTAAAAATAGAGGGGCTGTAAGTCTGACATTTAGGGGGAAATGTACTACGAGACACTGAGGGGATATGAAAACCATAGAATCATAGAAGCATTTTGGTTAGAAAAGACCTTTAAGTCATCAAGTCCAGCCTTTAACCCAGCATCACCAAGTCCACCACTAAACCATGTCCCTCAGCACCATATCTATATGTCTTTTAAATACCTCCACTAGCAACTTCAGCCCAAGGTGAAGGTGATTTGTCACTGCAGGCTGTGCAGGCAGACCCACTGCCCTCCCAGAAGAACAGCTATTAGGACATCTCCTACTGCTTTACCTGCAGGCCTCTGCTCTGCTTACCTGCGTTATATCAGGATTATTGATCTCAGTTTATATTCACTGAGTCCATGCAAGATGGATATGAATGCAGATGGTACAAACCAAGCTTTCTCAGACAGTATGTGGTCTAAGCTGCCTCAAGGTTAAAGAGCACAACCTCAACTCATGGGGACCATACTACATTATGGAATAATCTGACAGCAGGAGTAGGAGATGGATTTTTTCCCCTGTCAATGTCTACCCTAATAATCCTGTGAAAGCATGCCTTTGCCAAGGTTGAGAGAAGCACAATGGATGTGTAAGGTCAGATGTATTCAGTGTGGGTGTGAAAGAAGACCGATTAAGTGAGTTGGGCTTGCTTAGGGCAGGATTTGCATGACTAAGCATGGGTGTCTATTCTGGAAGTGCCAATATCAGAGGCCGTCACTGCCAGCTCCCTTTGAGGTCAAGGAAGAGTGAGTCAGTAGAGCCAGGGATTCTTAGGACATTAGTCATCTCATCTCCATCTTTATTTGATCAGAAAAAACCTATCCCATGTGTTGGGTGAGATAAATCCCACCTCGAGACAAGTGTGCATTGCTACCTCTGCACACTCCTGGCAGTACCCACGTGAGTTAAATTAAATATATTTTGGAATATATATATACTGAGCTCCGGTAGAACCTTGTCAACATGTGCAGCTTCTGTCTAGAAAATCCTCTAATTTTGTTGCCAGAGGTGTTGTGAACCAGTATTTTCAAATTGGACAGTTAGGACTATCACTTGTTTTTACAGGGAAGACCTGTAAGTTAAGCAACCATCTTCTTTGTTCCTGGTTTCTTGATTGGGTACACAAATCATTAACTGAAAAGATTGCCTTGCATGGCATATGGGCAGTGGTAAGGGCTGGCTGGGTGATCATAGCATGGCCATAGGAGTATGGTGAACCAATGAAATAAGGGCAATTTCAAAAATGTGTGACAGTCAAAGATGCTCAGAAAATGTCTGAGCCAAAAACCAGTTGTAAAACTCAGCACAGGTCACCTAAAAGGTGATGAAGCACCTCTCCTACAAAGACAGGCTGAGAGAGTTCGGGTTGTTCAGCCTGGAGAAGAGAAGGCTCCAAGGAGACCTTACAGCAGCCTTCCAGTAGCTGAAGAAGGCCAACAGGAAAGCTGAGGAGGGACTTTTTACAAGGACATGGAGTGATAGGATGAGAGGGAACAGTTTCAAACTGAAAGAGGGTAGATATAAATGAGATATTAGATTAGATATTAGGAAGAAACTATTTCTTGTGAGGGTGGTGAGACACGGAAACAGGTTGCCCAGAGAATTATGGAAGCCCCCTCCCTGGAAGTGTTCAAGGCCAGGTTAGACAGGGCTTGGAGCACCCTGGTCTACTGGGAGGTGTCCCTGCCCATAGTTGGAACTGGATAATCCTTAAGGTCTCTTTTGACTCAAACCATTCTATGATTCTAAAAAATACTAGGAACCTTAATCACTGTGATCAGAGGTCTGATGTTTTCCACCACTTCCTCTGGAGCTTCCCAGATTTACTTCTCTAGTAATCTCAGAAACAGGAAAATTGACTGGGTTTAGATTTTGTCGAGGTGTGTGATAGGACTAACCTACATACAGATGCATAGTTAATGTTCTGTTATCTACCAAAGGTCTACTGAATGATTATTTTTTTAGCTGTGTAAGCTATGCTGTCTCCAGATCTGAAATCCTAGTCTAAATGAGTCCTGCTACCTCTATGTAGCAAAGTATCACCAACTTCAAATTCAATGCAGATTAATTTTCCCAAGGTCACTTGAATCGTTTTAGGCCAGGAGTGAAATACAGAACATCCTACAAACTCAGTGGACAATTATCCACTGGCCCAATACTTTTCTGTATTTTAACCCTGAAATACAAAAAGGTTCCAATTTGCAAATGAAAATATTGAACATAACCAAAGCCATTCAAACTTTGTCAGTAAAATAAAACTGCTGAGTCACGTTTTTTGGTGTTTTTTTTTTTCAGTAGAAACTCAGTTTAATCATTTTGTTTTGCAGGAATGGGGCATAATTAGAGAACCAGTGAGCATGTAACTCTGTGAATTTATTATGCAAGCAGCTATGAAAATGACTGTCTTCAGCACAAAATGATTGAATGTCATTAAGAAGAGTGAATGCAAGGGTGAGACCCCAGTGGGATGCCCTCACATGGGAAAGCATAATTGGATAAAGTAGCATGGGGCCATGAAAACCCAATTTGCCTCTTTCTGATGCTTACATGAACTTCCTCTCCACATCCTCATCAGCTGTGGAACTGGGAAATCAATGAGAGTGATAAATCATTGGGATGATCTCTACCATATGTAGGCAAGTTATTTTGGTGCAAAACAACAACAAAAAAAACAGTTAAAGGCAGCATATTGATGCTAATATGCCCTTCTGCAGCTACCAACTCATTTTAGCTGTTTTGGCATTGTTGAATGAATTGGGTGCTGGTGAAGATAACAGAGCACTTATACTTAGGAATTACTTCCTGAGTCACATTCCAGCATCTCCTGCAACTCTATATGCATATGTATGAGTGCTCAGGCATTGGAACAGGCTGCCTGGAGCAGCCAGTGGTGGAATCACCACCCCTGGAGGGGTTTAAAAGATGTGTGAATGCAGAGCGTAGGGATATGGTTTAGAGATAAATTTTCAGTGCTGGTTGGACTTGATGATCTTTAAGGTCTTTTCTAACCAAAACGATTCTATGTATCCACAAAGACAGCAGAGATTCCTGAGTAGGGCTGACCCCAAGACCCAGAGGAGCAGTGAGCCCATGAGCTCAGCTGCAGTAACTGTGTTTGAGTGTGCTCTTAGCCCAACACCGGCGGGATTTGTTTTGGTTTAGCAGAAAGTACAGAGCCTGATGGTTACCACAGCCCAGCTGACAGCTGGGAACATACTGAAAGGACCACAGATCTGACCCTTAGGTTTCTTAAAAAACCCCCACAGTTCTTTGACTTACCTGGGCTGCAGGAGTTAACTCCTTCAGTGCTGTCCATAGATAAGCATCAGTTTGTTTCTAGCCTACCAAGCCTGCAAATACTAGACCTCTGAGGGAATGAGCCTGACCAGTTATTAGAATAAAAAGATCAACAACTGTCTTGAAAGAAACTTCCTTGTACTTGAACAAGTGTTGTATTTTGAGGAAGTCATTGATTAAGTTATTAAGAAAAAGATGTTTCCCCATGGCTGTGTAGCTGCATAGCAGCTGACTGAGATTTTGCATTGCTGATTTGCATCTTTATCCAGAGATTTATCCTTGTCTGTGCATGACCTTGTGAATGTGTTCCTCAGGGCTTATTTGTGTTCTGAGACAAACATTTGGTTGTCAATATGCATCCACTCTTACATATGAGCGTGCATTGATGCTTGTGAGCCGAGGTGTGCGAGTGCTTCTTAGTCTGAAGAGTTTAATTTACTGCTGAAAATAATAAGGTGATTTTCACTAGCACATATATTCACTGCCTGCTTTTTGTCTCTCCTGAAGAGTGAGGACACAGACACTTGTTAGTTTGAGCTACTGCTTCAAACTGTCAAATTTCTCTCTGGCCGAGCAGTAGGCAAACAAAGCACCTCCTGAAAAAGCTGCTTCTTCTGAATGTTTTGACTGATTTAGGACATTGATTATGCAGGGCTGGGGGCACCTTGTATCTTCATTTTAGATCACTGCTGTCTTCTCTACCTTTCTTGTCTCTCTTCTCCTGAAAGCCTTTGCCTGCCCAGGAAAGAGCAAGTGGAGGAAACTTTCTCAAAGAGAACTAGCAAAGATAGATTTTCCCTGGATAACAGGTTTTGGTGTTATTTCACACTCCTCTTTGTGCCAAATCCTAAAAGTGCAAGGTCAGTTCTTCTCCAGTCCCTTGATTTGGAATCAGATCCATCTTCTATACACTTTTATTTTAGCTATGAGAAAGTTGCCTGAGACCCTGTCTGGAAAGAACATAGTTATTACCTTTGTGGAGAGAGCAGCTGGAGCATAATTGAAGTTCAGCAATATGATAAAACTGGGAGGGCATTAAGGTCTTTGGGGAAAGATTTGTCCTTTAACAACATGTTGATATAGTGTCAGGATGTTACCACAGTCTGAATGCAATGAATCAATATAATAGGAATGTGATGAAATACACTTGTTTTCATGCACAGTATGCTGGAAGAATATTTCTAGATTCAAGTTTGCTCATGGTATTAATAATTATAATAATCTA
The DNA here is from genome assembly GCA_020745705.1 of Hemiprocne comata. Classification (NCBI taxonomy): domain Eukaryota; kingdom Metazoa; phylum Chordata; class Aves; order Apodiformes; family Apodidae; genus Hemiprocne; species Hemiprocne comata. The sequence goes on from CM036587.1 coordinate 163,183,634, forward strand.
GCATAGCAACGTGCACATTCAGTTCCAAGGTGTAGCAAATGAGCCTGGGACAGGCTGCCCAGAAAGTCGTGGTTTGGGGAGAAGGAATATTGGTTGCAGCAGTCCAATAGAGAAAATAAGCAATGGGGAGTGTCCTCTGGAGATGAAAAGAATATCTCAATAATCAACAAAAATTTTCTCCAAAGGGTTGTGAGATCAACCTTGAGGAGAAGGACTTAGGGGTGTTGGTTGGTGAAAAGCTCACTGTGAAGTGGCAATGTATGCTGACAGCCCAGAAAGCAAATAATGTCCTGGGCTGCATCAAAAGCCACATGGCCAGCAGGTTGAAGGAGAGGATTCTCCCACTCTACTCCTCTACTCCACTCTGGTGAGACCCCGCCCACAGTGCTGTGTCCAGCTCTACAGCCCCCAACAAAAGCAGGACATGGAGCTGTTGGAGCAAGTCCAGAGGAAGGCCATGAAGATGATGAGAAGGCTGGAGCACCTCTGCTATGGAGACAGGCTAAGAGAGTTGGGGTTGTTTATCCTGGAGAAGAGAAGGCTTCAGGGAGACCTTAGAGCACCTTCCAGTACCTGAAAACCCTTACAGGAAAGCTGGGGAGGGACTTTTTACAAGGACATGGAGTGACAGGGAAGGGGGAATGGTTTTAAACTAAAAGAAGGTAGATTTCTATCAGGTATTAGGGAGAAACTCTTCAGTTGTGAGGCACTAACACAGGTTGCCCAGGGAAGCTGTGGCTGACCCATCCCTGAAAGTGTTCAAGGCCATGTTGACTGAGTCTTGGAGTAACCAGATCTAGCAGGAGGTGTCCTTGCCCATGGAAGAGGGGTTGGAAGCAGATGATCTTTAAGGTCCCTTCCAACCCAGACCATTCTGTGATTCTGTGAAGTCATGGTGGATTTATTTGGATCTACAAAAGAGCCTTGAGAAAGTGTCATGCACAAGGTGATTAGGAAAGTGCCTGGCCATGGGCAAAGTGCTGTGGTGATGTCATGGGTTCAAAGATGATGAAGAGACTGAAGTCAGACAAATGTGCCCAGTTGTGAGCACGGTGTGGGGAATGGCTCCTGACACTCAGTGTTGATGAGGGGTAGGTTTTAAGAATATGGATGTATGTAGCCTGGAAAAAAATAGGTAGCAGCAATGACAAAATATGTACCTAATGCACAATTGTTCAAGGTAGTTGTGATGAGAAAACTGCAATGAACAGCAGAGATTTGAACGCTGAATAAATACCTACTCAGTAAAAAGAGGCTTTACATTTTTGTAAACAAACAGGCATATGAGCTTTCACACTTAAAATTACTGAATACTTTTGCATTCTGATTTATGAAAGATGATCGTAGCTGGCAAAGATCAAGAGATAAAAATTTGTAAGATCTCATATGGGATTGTCTGGAGCAGTAATTCTCATTAAACTTGCAGTTAATCTGAATATTTAGCAGCAACAAATGACATTTTAAAAACTGTTTTATCTCACAGACACTTTCACAGGATGGAGATAATTTAGAAAACAAATTTTATTGGATATTTTTAGTGAGAAACTCTCTCTAAAAAAAAGTTAAATCATTTTTAGCAGGTAATCATGGTATCAGGATATTGAACTACTGGTATTCAAGGAAACACATAGACTGGAAAAGATACATCTCCTTGGGAACCCACTAAAAATACCTTTAGGATTATTAATATTATAGATAAGGAAAATTAAAAGAGCAGTGACAGAATGAGAGCAGGTGGTGAAGAACGAGGTCCAATCCCAGGTGTTTTCTATAAAAGATTTAGGAAATAATCTCTTTGCTTTGGTAGATCAGACTGTGTGGGTTTGTCACACCCTCAAATTCTTTCCTCCCTGTGACTGCCAGCCTGAATCTCTGCATTGCTTGGGCTCCTGTCCCCAGCCACAGCACTGCAAAGCAGCCAATACCAATGTAATGGCACCTTTCACCCCTTTTAATCTCCACAGAAAACCCACCCCCATCTTTGTTTAGTTTGAAGAGGAGAAGGCTGAGGGGTGACCTCATTGCTCTCTACAACTGCCTGAAAGGAGGTTGCAGGGAGGTGGGAGTTGGTCTCTTCTCTCCAGTGAATAATGACAGGACGAGAGGGAATGGCCTGAAGTTGCACCAGGGGAGGTTTAGGCTGAATATTAGAAAGAATTTCCTTACTGCAAGAGTGGTTGGAGAGTGGGACAGGCTGCCCAGGGAGGTGGTGGAGTCACCATCCCTGGAAGTGTTTAAAAGAAATCTAGATGTGGTGCTTAGGGACATGATTTAAGAATTGAACAGGTAAATAAAGGTTATGGTAGGTGGATTTAGGTTATGGTTGGAGTTGATGATCTTCATGGTCTTTTCCAACCAGGATGATTCTGTGATTCTGTGATCTTCTTCTCTCTCACTTTGTTTTCAATCCACCAGCAAGAGGAGGTATGACAACTACAGGGTCATCCCTGGTTCATCCCAAAAAATGTTTGCTATGTGTCAGAGGAATTTCATTTTTTTCCTACAAAGTTTCTACCTAGGTAGTTGCCTCTTCTCTTGCAATTTTGGGTCTGTTGCCCTGGGTCAAATTAAGTGCTATTTAAATATTCAGTTAGAGATATTTGAGAAAATAGGACTGCAAGATGTATATGTACATATATATATACACACACACACACTTTCTTTGGATAGTCTTTCTCTTATGATGGGCTCACATGGTTGGTGGACAAGGGGAGAGCAACTAACAACATCTACCTGGACTTATGCAAAGTGTTTGACACTGTCCTGCACGACATCCTCTAAATTGGAAAGATATGGATTTGAGGGATGGCTCAGTGGATAAGGAATTGGCTGGGTGGTCACACTCATAAAGTAGTGGTCAATGACTCAATGTCCAAATGGAGACCAGTGACAAGTGGTGTTCCCCAAGGGTCAGTACTGGGACTGGTGCTGTTTACCATTGTCCTGGTTTGAGCCAGGGTGAAGCGAACTTTCTCTTTGCTGAGTTTTTTTCTTTTTCTTTCAGTGAACTTTTTTAGCAGCGTCAGTGGACTGATAATAACCAAGGTCACTTCTGAGTGTCTGCAGCTTCCCCCCCTATGGAGGAGCAGATTAAACTGAAGGCAGGGTCAGCAAATCAGAATATTCCCTTCTCATCATATTATCTCTATTTGGCTTTCAATATAGGTTAAGACATCACGGAAGTCAAGCTTTTAATTTCCTTTTCCACTTACTTTTCTGCTTACTGTCAATTCTATCACCCTCTCTTTGGCTCTCTCTCTTTCTTTTTTCCACTTTTCTTCACAGCTGACATCCCAGGACCCCGTCTGTGCACCCAGACACTCCCCCCCTTCAGCTGGGAGCCACCAGGGAGAAGAGTTGCTGTGAGAGTTGCTGGGGGAGGAGGGAGGGGATCGGGTGTTGCACATCCCTTTACAAATATAGATATATTCCCTTATCACTGATAATTAAAATCAATCTGTTTCACTTTTCAACCCAGAAAGCCTCTCTTTCTCGTTTTTTCTCCCTCTTTCCCTACCTTGGGGGAGGGGGGTGGGACTGAGAGCATTATTGTTATTGGTTTGACTGCCAACCTGGAGCCAAACCGTGACAAACATCTTTGTCAGCGACATGGACAGTGGCATTGAGTGCACCCTCAGCAAGTTTGCTGACAGCACCAAGCTGTGTGGTGTGGCCAACATGCTGCAGGGAAGGGAAGCCACCCAGAGGGACCTTGACAGGCTTGAGAGGTCAGCTTGTGTAAACTTTATGAAGTTCAACAAGGCCAAGTTGTTGAACTGCACCTGGGTTGGGGCAATCCAGGGGTGCTGAGCAACCTGTTTTAGTGGGAGACATTCCTGCCCATGCAGGGGGATTGGAACTAGGTGAACTATAAGGGCTCTTGTAACCCCAAACTTTCTGTAATGCTATGATTCTATGAGAGATCCCAGGATCACTCAACTCCATGGTTCTAAAAACATTTATTTAGAGGCTTCCCTTGGTGATGTCTTGTGAGCCAACGATGGAGAAACACCTTCCAGGGGCTGAAAAATGTATCCAGATTACAATATTTTTTACATAAGATATTTTTTCTCAAAGGAGGGCTAAGCTCTTCATGGAGGGTATAGGAATTTTCACACCAGGGTAACACTGTTAGAAGGCCAAACATCCCACGGCCATGGCACCTTGAAGTCATCTTTCTGACATTCCACTCTTCTCCCTGCTCTCCCCTAAACAGCTTTTGCCAACACTCTGTATTTTCTGGATTGTGATGCTCAGAACCATGGCTGGGTGAGACATCTCGTTAGGGCTCAAAAAAGTGGATAGGTGGGCTTGGGCAAGGCTGACTGTGTGACTTGTAAGCTATGCTCCTGCATGGATATCTGAGCAGGCTCCTGCAGCTTCTTATTAGATGGATGCATTTGTTTTGACAGATTGACTCCTGCCATCACTCTGTGAGTACCCACTTTTTCACATTCATCTGCACCATTCTTCCTTAGCTGGTTTAGGAAAATGTGTGAAACACTGAGCAAAACCTTTCTAATGTCATCATGGAACCTCTGCTGCTTCTCTCCCTCTCACAAGACCCATTCATGTGTCTTGGGAAAACAACTCCAATTGTCTAACATAATTGATTCTGATAAACTGAGGATTTGGAGCAGGAACCAAGGTAATAACACAAGTCTGGGAAATAGGCAGGGACGAGAGGAAGCAGCAAGGGATTTTGAGTACCAAGCACAGGTTGAAACAGTGGAAATTCCTGGGCTGTTGGAAGGTTTCTACACATGCTGTTTCAAACAGAATTATAGGGACCATTTGGTGACTTCATTTTCTTGTGCTTGTTAGGAAGCTTAATCTTGGGAAAGCTTGAACAGACATCAAGGTAAAGCAGGATGAATGCCTGTTGAAAAGAGACTCTAAAATTATTTATCTGACCTATCAGCCTTACCAGTCCTTCTTCCTCCCTCTTCAGCTCTTCTAAGCAACAGTTTTGCCGTAGGGCGACAATTTCATGAGATGCCCCAAAATTATTTCCCTTATAGCTGTGCCTGACCCTTCTTTAGAGAGAAGAGTCCTGAGTCAGATAATGCTTCACCTTGCCAACTATTCCATCACCCTACAAATACAAAAAACCAGACACCTCCCAGCAATCAATCCTACTGCTTCCCCCCCTTCCACCAACCGATCTTCTTGCCAAGAGCAAGACGAGCTTCCCTGTTCCCAATGTCCTGCCACTCTAATTTAACAGGTTTTTCACAAAGTCTAGACATTTCCTGAATTGCATGTAAAAAGCTTCTGCTTCACTTCAGCTCCATTAATCCTGCAACTCAAGGTCCAACAAGGCTGATGCTCCTCCATCGGCCCTGGGTGAATTACAGTTTAAATGACAACTGTGCAGCTCCTTGGCAGTGACTCTATGCCCTTCATTCCTGTAATTTTCTGGATGGAAGGAAAGAAAGTATAAATTCCTTTGAGGCTGATCTCTGTCCCATTGCAGTAGAAATACGTCTTTGTTGTAGTGAATAGAGTTCAATCCAGCTGGTGGCCGGGCACAAGTGGTGTTTCCCAGGGCTCACAGTTGATGCTGGTTTTCTTTAGTATCTTTATCTGCAGGAGGGAAACGAGAGCACCTTCAGGAAGTTTGCAGATGACCCCAAGTGGGGTGGGAGTGGTGAGCTGCTTGAGGGTAGGAAGGCTCTGCAGAGGGACATGGATAGGCTGGATCAATTGACCAGTTGGATGGGGTTCAACAAGGCCAAGTGTCAGGTTCTGCATTTGGGTCACTACAACCCCACACAATGCTACAGGCTTGGAGGAGAATGGCTGGAAAGATACTGGATGGAAAAAGACCTGTGGGTATTGGTCAAGAGTGGCTGAATATGAGCCTTCATGTGCCCAGGTGGCCAAGAAGAGCAAGAGCATCCTGACCTGTCTCAGCAATAGTGTGACCAGCAGGACTAGGGCAGGGAACATCACCCTGTTCTCAGCACTGGTGAGGCTGAACCTCGAATCCTGTGTTCAGTTTTGGGGCCCTCACTACAAGAAAGTCATTGAGGTGCTGGAGCGTGTCTAAAGAAGGGCGATGAAGCAGGTGAAGGGTCTGGAGCACAAGTCTTATGAGGAGCATCTGAGGGAAGTGGGGTTGTTTAGTTTGGAGAAAAGGAGGCTGCGAGGAGACCTTGCTCTCTAAAACTACCTGAAAGGAGGTTGGAGGGAGGTGGGGGTTGGTCTCTTTTTCCAAGTAACAAGCAAGAGGACAAGAGGAAATGGCCTCAAGTTAGAGCAGAGAAGTTTAGATTGGATATTCGGAAAAATTTCTTCACCAAAAGTGTTGTCTGCGTCTGGAACAGGCTGCCCAGGGAAGTGGTGGCATGACCATCCCTGTAGGTCTTTAAAAGACATGTAGATGTGCTGCCGAGGGACATGGGCCCCTCACTACAGGAAGGACACCGAAGTGCTGGAGCATGTCCAGAGAAGAGCAACCAAGCTGGTGAAGGATCTAGAGAGCAAGTCATATGAGGAGGGGCTGAGGGAACTGGGGATGTTTAGTTTGGAGAAGAGGTGGCTGAGGGGAGACCTCATTGCCCTCTACAACTACCTGAAAGGAGGTTGCAGGGATGTGGGTGTTGGCCTCTTCTCCCAAGTGAATAATGACAGGACCAGAGGAAATGGCCTGGAGTTGCGTCAGGGGAGGTTTAGATTGGACATTAAGAAGAATTTTGCTACTGAAAGAGTGGTCAGTCACTGGAACAGCCTGCCCAGGGAGGTGGTGGCATCACCATCCTTAGAGGTGTTCAAGAAACATGTAGATGTGAACCTTCAGGACATGCTGTAGTGGCTGAGGTTGTAGGGGTATTTTTTCTGGGTGTTATTTGTTGGAGTATGTGTGCTGTTTGTGTTTGTTTGGGTTTTGTTGTGTGGTGGGTTTTGGTGTTGTGTTTTTTGGTTTGGGTTTTTTTTTTTGTGCTGATGGTTGGACTCTGTGATCTCAGAGGTCCTTTCCAACCATGATTATTCTGCGATTCTGTGATTCTATGGTTTACTGGTGACTTGGCAGCAGTGGGTTAATGGTTGAACTCAATGTTCTTAAGGGTCATTTCCAACCAAAACATTTCTATGATTCTGTTCTATGATTCTAAATTAACTGGGCTGGGAGAGTTCAAAGCAAATTGGATGGCTTGTAGTTGATGGGTAATTGATAACATCATCCTGCAAGAGAGTGAAAACCCATTCTTATAGACTCTTAGGGTGTCTGTGTTGAATGTGAAATAGATGTAAAACATGAAAGCAGGGTAATGGGGCAATTTTGAAGTCCTTTGGTGCCTCATTTACTCTCTAGAGAGTCTTCCATGGCATTAAGATCAGTCTTGTTTCCAAAGTCCTAAGCAGAGCGATTTGTCATATTTTCTTTTAAAGTTTTCTTTTAGTTAAAAGTGTTTTTTTTTTCCTCAAACAAATAATAAAAAAATACCATTGTCCATTATTTTAAAGTTTGCTGGTTTTCATGGGGAAGCCTTTGGAGTGTTACATCACCATTCAATTTGTAGTTTTTCTGTTCTTTCCCTCTTTCTGCTTTACTGCATTCCTCTCCACCTGCTGACCAAAAGAAATAAATAAAAAAATTAAAAGGAGGAGCAAGAGAAGAAGAGGAGATATAATTTAAAGTGTTATTCATACTTGCTACTCTGTAAAACCAAGAACTGAATGATGCCTTTTTGCCACAACATTACGTTGGGAACTCATGGTCATTGGCTCATCCAGCCATGAAGGCAGCTCTCTCCAGGGCTTCTTGGTCCTTCTTGGTTTACCAATTTATTGAACCAGACCACACATTTCCAGTAATGCTGTTGTTACTGGTGCACATGCTGAGCAGATCAAGTGTGGAAATCATTCTTCTGTATCCCTCTAGAAGCACCTATTTTTCTTTGTTAACAATTTAGCTATTTAGTTTATTTACTCTGTGCTTTCCCAGTATCTCCAACCACTCATTTTATCATAACTACTAAACCAAATGCTTTGGGAAGGTTTGTTGCTCTGTAGTAAAGGCAGAAAAATACACAAGGTGGCTTTGCCACATCAGAACAATTTAATTCCAGTTGAGCAGACACGTGGCATGCCCCCTCACACACGTTCTGTGTTTTCTCTCCCTTGTGAAGATTGCTCAAGAGCTGACCCCAAAAGGTAACACAGTCATTTCAGGGTGCAAATCACCCTGCTTAAATATGGATTTATGGATTTTATTCAAAACATTGATTTTTATCCGTAGATATCCAGTACAATGCTCTTTGTTTCTGAATGACTGCAAAAGGCTTTGAAACCCAAAGTTGATATTAGTTTTTCCCCATTATTGTAATTCCAAAGGGATAAACAGAAATAATCACTGTACCCTCTTTCTTTCTTTCTTTCTTTCTTTCTTTCTTTCTTTCTGTCTTTCGTTCTTTCTTTCTTTCTTTCTTTCTTTCTTTCTTTCTTTCTTTCTTTCTTCCTTTCTTTCTTTCTTTCTTTCTTTCTTTCTTTCTTTCTTTCTTTCTTTCTTTCTTTCTTTCTTTCTTTTTCTTTCTTTCTTTCTTTCTTTCTTTCTTTCTTTCTTTCTTTCTTTCTTTCTTTCTTTCTTTCTTTCTTTCTTTCTTTCTTTCTTTCTTTCTTTCTTTCTTTCTTTCTTTCTTTCTTTCTTTCTTTCTTTCTTTCTTTCTTTCTTTCTTTTTCTTTCTTTCTTTCTTTCTTTCCTTTTAGTTGATGCCTTCAGTTTTTCCTGCCTGGTTTCTCAACATTTCTGGTACCATTGTACAGCTCAGTTGCTATCAGTTTCCTTTTCCATCACAAATTGTTACACTGCTTTTGAGTTTCTAACGAGCATTTGCAGGTTGCTCACAGTGCCCGGTATATTGTGTATTACCAAACCTCTCACTGACTTTCACAGTCGTGTCACTGGGAAAAAAAATAAACTGTTACCTAACCTGTTCTGCAGTTAAGGCTGATCCTGACTTCCAACTCTAGTCTTCCCTGGACTGGTGTCTATGCCTACCCCAAATGGAGGTTCTGGTGATGTTCTGCAGAGACCCTCAAGCCCTTCAACTCCTTCACCACAACTCTTGTTTTCACATGAGCTCAACACCTCAACTGTACTGCTTGGGCAGAGCACCAGGGACTGGTTTTTTTTCTCATGTCTTCCCCACTAGCAGGCTTCCTGACAGGATTTTAGTTCCTTACAATGTAAACCCATTCTGTTGTTTCCTCCCTTGTGTGCAATGTCCTTACTGACACTTCAGTTCACAGTGGCCATTAGGATTCTCCAGCCTCTTTCTTCCATACTGCTAATAAGGCTGTTAAGTAGATTGATCTGACATTGATTCACACTGATCCAAGTGACACCTCCTTGTGACTCACACATATCCCAAAGTAGGACAAACTACTATTAAGGCACTGGATTTGGATTCTAGAGATCTGGATTTTGTCCATCTCTCATTTATCTTCTGAGTATGTTTTCACAGGGGACTTAGCTCTTTTGAACACAGTACCTGGAGTACTGTGTCCAGTTTTGGAAACCCCAACAGAGGAAGGTTATGGAGCTCTTGGACAGAGTTCAGGGGGAGACTATGAAGATGATCTGGGGGCTGGAGCATCTCTGCTGTGAAGACAGGCTGGGAGAATTTGGGTTGCTCAGCCTGGAGAAGAGAAGGCTCCAGGGAGACATTAGAGCACCTTCCAGTACCTGAAGGAGCTATAAGAATGCTGGGGAGGGACTTTTTACAAAGGCACAGAGTGATGGGATGCAGGGGAACAGTTTTAAACTGGAGGGTGAATTTAGGTTAGACATTAGGAAGAAACTCTTCAGTGTGAGGGTGATGAGACACTGGCCCAGGTTGCCCAGAGGAGCTGTGGTTGCCCAAGAAAGCTGTGGCTGCCCTGTCCCTGGAAGTGCTCAAGGCCAGGTTGGATGAGGCTTTGAGCAACCTGAGCTAGTGGAAGGTATCTGTGCCCGTGCAGGGGGGTTGAAACTAGAGGATCTTTAAGGTCCCTTCCAATCCAACCATTCTGTGATTCTGTGATTTCTCCCTTGGTGCAGGAGGCTTAACAGTTCTGCCTTTCTGCCTGGAAGAGTTTTTAGGACATATTTATACCTGATACCTGTGGCCATGTACCAAGAAGTGGAGTGTATGGTTGGCTGACCTGCTAGCCTGTCTGGAGTTGACTCTGTGTGGAAAAATGGAGGTTTCAGGAAATAGCAGAACAGAAATTTTGCTCACCTGAGCCACCTGTGTGTGGCATCTCACTAAGTCACTAGTGCTAAAGGGACCAGAGTTGGAACTTTCCATCAGTCTTCTGCTTTAATTGTTGGCTCAGTGAGGAGAGAGTCAAAGTTGCAAACACTGTTTATAGTGAATTACTTTAGATTCCCAAGAGCTTGATCTTTATGTGTTCTGGTTAAAGGGAAAAAAAAGGAAAACAAGCCCCTGTTCTTTCGTATTTAATCGAAAACATTATTAATGCTTTAAACCAAAACTAATATTTGTTGGGAGTATTCTGCAGGTGTATACTAGCCTGGGTAAAGGTTATTCTTTGTTTTCTATGCATCCATCAATTTTAAACCCAGCAGTTCTCTCCAAGACAGTACCAATTAATATCATGAGCAGTACTTTGTCAGAGACTGTTTCAAATGCCACATCATTAACTGGCATATTAAATCTGCAAATTTCCTTTTGCCCAATAATTTTGTAATTCTAGCAAAGAAAGCAATTTTTCATGCTATAGTTCCTGTCTCCCTTTTGCATCCATCCCCTGCTGCTTGCCACTCATAAAGTGGTGCATTTTATGGTGTCTTTATTTCCCCCATCCCACACTTCTGTGCAAGAGGCTCATATCAGAAAGGCTGGACTGGTCCTGGCCACAGAATAAACATAATGTGGCCTATTAATGTGTGAACCTGCCCCTTTCTTCCTTCATATTCCCACATCCCAAGTAGTCTCCTGCTCTGAGCTGGGTCCAGGCAGCTCCTGGGCTCCCCTTTCTCTTCGGCTGTTTGGCCAAGGAGTGTGTGTCATGGGAAAGAGGAAGACATCTGAGGGATGAGGAGTTGTGACCATTGGAATATGCACTAAGATCTTTCCAAATCCCATTTTGAAGATCAAAGTAGGCCTGCAAGGTGATCTGAAGTAGGGATTCCCACAGGGGATTCTTTCACATCGTGGAATATCCCATGTCTCTGCTGCCAACAGCAGGGAGCTTTAGACTCAGATTCTCTACAGACAGGGGGTACAAAACTACCAGAGGATTTCTCCTAATTACAGTAAAGTTTTCCAGGGTAGGTAACCTTGCTATGATCATGTCACCAGGAAATACAAGCAGAGCTATTTCAGTGAATGTGTGATCATCACAAGGGAAATCTACAGCTATTGTTGGAAACATCTTTGATAAGCTCTTGTGAGCCAAATTTTCACTTTAATTTGCATTTTAGAGGGTGATTGTGAAAGTGGGAAACAAGACACTTGTTTCTACTTCTGTACAAAGCTGGCATCATCTCTTCTTCAGTCACACTGTATTGCCATAATGTCAGATTTCTGACCTCTACGTGTGGAGGACTTGATAAAGGAACAAAATACAAAGAGGCCTGTAGGACCAACTCCAGTGGATCAGCCTGTCCATCAGCTCAACTACTCTGTCCGTGACAGCTGGTCCTCATGAACACTTAGGGTAATAGCATAAAATGGGAGGGATAAAGAGGTAATTTCTTACATTTCCTGAGTTGGATTAAATCTGATTAAAAGAACATCTTTGTCAAAACAAATGGGGAATAAATTGAGTCAGCAAAGAGAGAGTTAGTCAATACAGACAGTGGAGTTCAGGACATGATTCATCTGATCCTGAAGCAGATTTATAAAAAAGGTCAGGTGACTCACTCCTTAAAAATGCCTACATCTCTCCATTAATTAGAAATGCAACTTGCTTTGACACGTTCAGCCTTAGTTCTGTAGACATCTACAGCTACATGGCCTGAGTCAAATTCAAGCTGGTCGGTTACTTACTTTTGCCCTCCTTTAAGATGATTGTGACATATGCCTTCTTCCAAACATCAGAGGAACCTTTGATTGCCTTGAGCTTTCACATACACTAGAGTGGCCTCACCATGACATTGGCAAGCTTGCTCAGCACCTTCAGTTGCGTGGTCCCATGGGCTTGTGTACATCCTATTCAACAAAGTGGCCTCTAATTCTGTCTTCCTCTGCTATGTGTACAGGAAACTGGGAGGTCTGATGGTAAACCTTTGAGAAAATTCCAAGCCAGAGAGAGCACCAACTAGGAAGATTTTATCACCTGGTATATGGGATAGAAGATGGACAGTTGCTCCCAGCTAGTAGCTTCTCTCTTATTCCTAGTATAATTCCTCTTGCCTTGGCTGCCAATCAGCAGAACTGTTCTGCTGCACAAAAATAAAATTAAAAAAAAAAGAAACAAAAAAACACCAACAGAAACAAAAACAACCCCCAAAAAACAACCACCAACAACGAAAAAAGTAGACAACCTGCTCCATTGTATGAATAAAGGTAGTAAAAGGAAAGAGGTAAAATCTCCACCATGAAAAATGTATTGCTTGTAAGTGAGGAATGAGCTGCTCCATGTCAGCTAGATTTCCATCTTCCCTGTGAATGCTGCAGAGAACAGACCTGGGGCAGGATGTCAAGTTCAGCATGTAAATGGGAGGTTTGGCAGCCATGTGAGACCTAAGGAGCAGAAAACCCTAGGCTGGATCTGTTTTGGTGGGTGATCACTTTGCAGGGCCAGATATTGTGTCCCAGTGTGGCAACTTGAATGGGAGAAGGAATATCAGCAAGGCTCTAGCTACATGCCTGGGCCTGGATTTCAACTGCTGAGAGGGAGCCAAAATGTTCTACCAAAATACCTCTTCTGGCAGAAATGGACATGGCTTCACTGAGCTTATGTGGAAGGTCCTTTATGGCAAAAGTGATTTTGGCACTTCCTGCTCTGGTTTGATCCAAATATCAGGGAATCTTTTTGATCGCTTGGGTAGAGCTCCAGGTGTGGAAACAAAGGCTATAGCCATCCCTAGAAGTCATTCCTGTAAGAGTTCAGGTCATTTTGGCCTTAAGATATTTCTTCTGAGAACAGTAGAAGATTGTGAACAACAGTGAGGGCCAGAAGTGTGCTAGAATGTCATGAAGAGATTTGAGATCTTAAACCAACACTTTGGAGACAGGCTCAAGTCCCTTTTGAGCCAGGTTTTATGCAGGACTTTTCTCTCTCTCTTTTGAGGCATCACAGTGAAACTTACTACTCAGCTTTACCTTGAGAGTGCATAGATAAAGATCATCAGGAGCACTCATACTCATGAAGCCAGAGATTTATCAAGTCAAACAGAGATGTCCAGTGGATAGCACAGAAGCAATGGTTTGGCACTAGGACACCTAGACCTTTTTCCAAGCAAGGCTTTGTGTGGATGTGTAGCATTATGTACATATTTAGCCCCTGTGGAATTTAGGGACAACACTGTATCCCACAGTTCACTTGGAAACCAAGCCTTTACAGTCCATGGGCACTCAGGAGTCTCCCTGCACTACTCAGAAAATAGCTCTTCTGCTGGTGTAAATTTCTCTGAAAGTATCCTGGGCTGCATCAAAAGAAGCATGGCCAGCAGGCCAAGGGAGGTGGTTCCACCCCTCTACTCTGCTCTCATGAGACCACACCTGGAGTACTGTGCCCAGTTCTGGAGACACCAACACAGGAAGGACATGGAGCTGTGAGAGTGAGTCCAGAGGAGGGCCTGAGACTTGAAGCACCTCTGCTATGGACACAGGCTGAGAGAGTTGAGGGTTGTTCAGCCTGTAGAAGAGAAAGCTCCAAGGAGACCTTATAGCAGCTTTCCAGTACCAGAAGGGGGCCTACAAGAAAGCTGGAGAGGGACTTTTTAAAAGAGCTTGTGGTGAGAGGATGAGGGGAAAAATTCAAACTAGAAGAGGGGAGATTTAGGTTAGACATTAGGAAGAAATTCTTTAGTGTGAGGGTGGTGAGACACTGACACACGTTGCCCAGGGGAGTTGTGGCTGCCCCATCCCTGGAAGTTTTCAGGGGCAAATTGGATGGGTCTTAGAACAACCTGGTCTAGTTGGAGGTGTCCCTGCCCATGTCAAGGAGGTTGGGACTCAATGATTTTTAAGGTCTCTTCCAACCCAAACCATTCTATGGCTCTATGATTCTATTTAAAATAGTTAAGATGTATCTCCATTTTTTTTCCTTTTAAGCATCTAACTTCTTCTTGGTGTTTGTGTGATAATATCCTACCCTGGCAAGCACATCCCTGAAGGGGATCTTTTTTCTTCCTCTGCAGTCTTTAAAACTCTGTGCTTGCTCACCTCTCCCCCCTCATTTCTGAAGCTGAGAACTTCAGGTTATCTTTCCAGAGACTTTCAAAATGAACAGCACAAAAGTGTTAACACTTAATTAACAACTTGCCACCATCAGCAAGAGTTAGTTTTAGCACAGCCCAATTCATTTTGGAGTTGGATATTTCTGTTACAAATAAGGCAGAAGTGAGCATGATCTACAGCTCTTGTAAATTTTACAGGTAATAATTTTTAGTATTCTTTGAAAATCAATTTCAAGTTCTATTAGTTTACTCCCTCTTACCCCTCCCCCACCATTCAAATTTAGATCATGGTACTTGTAATAGTTTTAATCCATTACCTGAATAATTCCAATTATCATTCCACACTTCTTTTATGACCTTTAATTTTACTGTCTTTTTTTATTTTACCCCCACTGTTAAAAGGCAGAGCCCTTGCCATGGCAAGTTAAGAAAGAAAGTGGATGCTAAGGAAGATTTCAAGCCTACCCAAGTGTGGGCAAACCCAACTTTTCCATCTGCCTCTGTTCAGTTACCTCCATCTATCTTTCTCATCCATCCTTCTGTCTGGTCTTGACAACACCTTTCATGCAGGTGCACGGGGAGTTTGGAGGTGGAGGTGATTGTTGGAGGGAAGGGTATTGGACAAGCAGTGCTCCACCTGCTCTGCTTTCTCACAACAGGAGACCAGCCATGCGTAAAGAATGATAATTACCTGTTGTAAATCAAGAAAAGTCAGTTTGATGTACTGAATTTTTATTACCCCTGTCTCTGCCTTTTTTTTTCCCCTCTTCTTTTGGCAGGATTAATATTCATGCATATGTATATGGAGACAGGCAGAAGGAGAAAAAACTTTTCAGTAAGACTGCAGAAAATTGGTTATGGGTGTTATTTATAACATGGTGCTTCCAGGACCCCAGATGAGATCAGGATTGTACTGCTCTACATGCTGAAGTAACCCAGAGCATTTCTAGTCTGAACAAGCAGGACAAAGGACATAGATTTACAACTGTTTAGCAGTTGGAAGCTGTTTAGCAATTGGAAGCTGATGCTACAGGGGGAATGGGTGACACAGCCAACAAGTTGATTCACATCATTCTACCCCTGATCAGGGCCTTCAAAGACAAGAACATTATTAAAGACTGTTCCCAAAACTACTTAAAGTATAACCAATGGCATTCACATTAGGGACCATTTGAACAAAGGGATGCCAATAGAATTTGAAACATCTAGCTTCTGTTTGTGAAGAAATTTCTACTTTGTCCTTTGCCCAAGTCCAGCCATTATTCCAGAGTCTGGCTCACTTCTCTTCTCTCAGTGATTTTCAAAAGGTGAGGTAAAGAATAGAAAGAGGACAGCTGTACCTGACCACACTTTTATTTATGTATTTATGTACTTCAGACACATATTTCTCTCTTCAACTACCTGAAGGGAGGTTGTAGTCAGGTGGGGGCTGGCTCTTTTTCCAGGCAACCAATGACAGGACAAGAGGGCACAGCCTGAAGCTGCTCCAAGGCAGGTTTAGGTTGGATATTAGGAAGCACTTCCTCACAGAGAGGGTGATTAGACATTGGAATGGACTGCCCAGGGAAGTGGTGGAGGCACCGTCCCTGGATGTGTTCAAGGCAAGGCTGGATGTGGCACTTAGTGCCATGGTCTAGATGGTGTGGTGGTGTTGGTCATAGGCTGGACTTGATGATCTCAGAGGTCTTTTTCCAGCCTTGGTAGTTCTGTGTGTGATTCTGTGTGTGTGATTTATGATAACAGATGAGAAGTCTTTATTTGTTTTTCAGAAAGGAAAAGGCACAGAACTGCACCTCACTCTTCCCTCATCATGGACTCTTCTTGTCCTCTTTTCATTTCCATGAATGTTGTCTTCTACCCCTCTCATGATTCTTGTGAAGGATTCTTGGTATCATCCAGATGGTTGGGGATTTCCAACAGCTTGAGACCCTGCTATTGTCATGTGCAATTTTTATTACCTTCCCTGTGTAGCAGCTTCAGTAATTTATTATTCATCAGATGGTCTCCTAAAGTCAGATTAATCTTGCCCGATTTTATACAGGTACAAGAGTCACTTCTTCATCTGAGCTATCTATTAAAATTATGTTCTTGGCCAATGGGAATAAACAGGTACTTTTGGGACACAGGTCTTCATGCATACTTCAGAGATCTCGCTGAGAAGGTGATGAAAGACACTGAGAAATACTCGTGTCTTTCCATCAACTGTAGGGATTCTTAATGCTTAACTCTCTAGGACAGATATCTTAAGTTAAATGAGATTAAAATTAGAGCTGCTGTCCAAACTAGTAATATAATCATAGAATCATAGAATCATCCTGGTTGGAAAGGACCTTGAAGATCACCAAGTCCAACCGTAACCTAAATCCACCCACCATAACCTAATCTACCCCTTCAGTGTTTAAATCATGTCCCTAAGCACCACATCTAGATTTCTTTTAAATACTTCCAGGGATGGTCACTCCACCACCTCCCTGGACAGCCTGTCCCACTGTCCAACCACTCTTGCAGTAAAGAAATTCTTTCTAATATCCAGCCTAAACCTCCCCTGGTGCAACTTCTGGCCATTCCCTCTCCTCCTGTCATTACTCACTGGAGAGAAGAGACCAACTCCCACCTCCCTACAGTCTCCTTTCAGGTAGTTGTAGAGAGCCTCAGCCTCTTCTTCTTCAAATGAAACAATCCCAGTTCCCTCAACCTCTTCTCATAGGACTTATTCTCCCTACCTTTCACCAGCCTGATAGCTCAAATACATTCTGTCTCTCTCTGAAGTCTCCTTGTGTCTAACCTAATATCAACCTGATATGGTCAAACCTAGTTTTTTATTTTCCTCTACCGCAACCCTCCTCACACAATTTTTTAATGATGAATCATAGAATATGCATCCTGAATATTGTCCAGATCTAAATCATAGAATCATTCAATGATTTGGGTTGGAAGAGACCTTAAAGACCCTCTAGTTCCAATCCCTCTGCCATGGGCAAGGACACCTTCCACTAGACCAGGTTGCTGCAAGCCCCATCCAGCCTGGCCTTGAACACTTCCAGGGAAGGGGCATCCACACCTTCCTTGAGCAACCTGGGCCAGTGTTTCAACACCCCCACAGGAAAAAAAATTCTTCTTCGTGTCTAGTCTAAATCTCCTCTCTTCCAGTTTAAAGCCATTACCCCATTGTCATCATAAGCTTTGACCTTTCAGGTTCTCACATTACAATATCTAAGTTCTCTGATGAAACATCTCTTTTTCATATACAGAGACTATGCTGCACATCCCTGTGAGTCCCACCATGCAGCAAAGAACATGACATGACATTTAGCTTGCTCCTCTTGATCTTTGCCTGTCAGGACATAAAGATGGGATATCCCTGCTTGAAATAATAGTGAGATGCTGAAACATGGAGAAGAGGTGTTGAGGACAGCGGAATAGCCTGAGAAGAGTTGTTAGCTGAGGTTCAACACTAACCACTTGACTTAAATGATCTCTGGATCTGAGCTGGACATCTCTATAGCTGCTTCCTATAATTGTTGCTTATTTATAGTACTCTTACATGGCACTAGACCTCTGGCCATTTATTCACAGAGAATGCCCATAAATTGTCTTTAATGCAGAAAGACTTACTACTGTTGTTCATGGAGTGTAGCTGTACCTTCTGTTGCTCATGAAGCAAAATGAATGACAGAACCTTTTGTCAGATTCACATCTTTAGACACATACCTGTTCACTGAAGTATTGTTTCCCTTTCTTTTCTGGGTGGTCTGTATCAGTTAAAAAAAAAAAAAAAAAAAAAACCCAAAACAAACAAACAAAAAATCAAACCCAAACAAAACAATAACAACAACAAAAAACAAAGGAAAAATAAAAAATATTAAAAGGAGACCTTTAAACTTTTAGTCAACACCGTGTCAGGTTGTGAAGAGAGGGAGTTTGATATCAAAATAGGAGGCTGTAGTGCAGATCAGGGTTAGGCCAGAAGAAAACACTGTCATTCAGTTGCTTGACCACAGCACCGTGATAGATTTTAAACCTCACCTGGTTGCTTTTGTGGCTTTGAGTTGATAAAGACAGAGCAGTGTTGATGATCTCTACCCTCTGTTGGCATGAGGGGCAGGCAGCAACTCAGGTAAGCTCCCAGGTTTGTGTTGTACAGAGTATAATACCTTCAACGTGAAGTATTTGATGTAAAAAAAATAGATCCAAATGAATATATATCAACACAAATCAGTTAAAGGTAGGGAAAGCCCGGCCCTGGGAGATACACACCTGCAGCTGCATGCTTAGTTCATGATGTCTCCCTGTCTCACAGGTCTTTCCATGACTTTTCCCATCTTATTTTATGGAAAAATCAATCTGGTTCCCCTTCACTCCCTCCTTCAGCTCTGCTGACCAAGAGGAATTGCTTTTAGAGCTTGCTGTAGGGTGAAAGTGCTTTGCAGATTTGTAAAACAGGCATGCAGCAAAGCACAGAGAGTTTAAAGTAACAAAGAACAAGAACAAACAAACCCATTTTTGTATTTGCTACTAAATGTCTTCCAGGCTCTCCAGCCTTGTTATTCTTTCTCTAGAATTAGAAAAACCTGTTAACAGAAAATGTGCTTGTCCTTCGACAGTTAACAGCATATTATTGAGATCAATATGGCAATTCTCTTCTCCCCTTAATAATGCCACTTTGCATTTATATGGTAGTTATATATATTTTTTAGATATATATATTTATAAATTGCTGCAGTAGATAGCTAAACCTGGTTTTGTGGGAAGCTCTGAAATAGATGTTGTGTTCCACAGTACTGATGTCCAGTAGATCAAGTAGATCTTTGATCTCAGGGCTGCAGTTAACAGGTCTGCAAAGAATTCATCTGTAAAAAGAAATAAAAGGAACACTCAAATTCTCCTTCACCTATAACACAGCTAGAGGTGCTAGAATCTGCCTCCCAAATCACTGAACAGCAGGATAAAAATGAAACAAAGCAAAACAACACAACCCTCAAACCCCAAACACGTGTATGCCAACAAGTATAGAAGGACTAGAAAAGGTTTCTGTAGGATTGTTTGCAAAACTGGAATTTTATATTTAGGGGAGTGAGAAAAAATGGAAAGGGAAAACAAGGAGGAAGCAAGAGTGGTAGAATTAATATGTGCTAGGACAGAAACAGGCAGACACAGTACTGGGCACACAACTCCCTGGGGACCTAATTTTGGCTATCAGGAATGAAGTACCTAGCCCTTCATTACTTCTCCCATGTTTGGGAAATAGGAGGATCTTTGACATAGTCAGGTCTGCACCAAAAAAGACTCCAGCATCCATCTGTTGGTTCATCACCCTCACAGAAACAGGACTGTAAGGCTCATACTGGTCAGTTGAGCTTCTCCATTCCAGTTTGAACTTTGGAAAAACTGAGATATGTCACGTTGTGCAGTTTGTGACAGATACAGAACTAGAAGCCAAGTGTTGGGGGGGCTTTTGTTTTCCTGATCCGTTATAAAAAAGAGAAAGTTTGGTACAATGGAAATTGTGATTTTACAATCTAGGATCTGCAATGGGACTTGCAGGAGGTGAAAATATCTGCTTATCAGGTGGATGAAATACAAATCTGTAAGGAAGGCCCACATACTCCTTTAATCCATATCATGCCTTACTCAGAAGTCTTTAAGATCCCTTCCAACCCCACACATTCTATGATGATTCTATGCTTCTGTGATTTTATCTATGAACTAGGCTCACACCATGTCTTCTCCCCCCCTTACAGGAACCTGCAACATCACAGCAGTTAAACTTGTGTATTTGAGAGCTCCTTGTGCAGCATGGGTATGTTTTTATGGGAATATGTCAATCTGTGTATATACCTGCATTCTTGTGGGTATAGACACATATATACACATACTCTTGCATTCTCTTGCTTTTTCTTACCTGTAGAAAACAAGAGAAAGCAAGAGAAAAGCTAGTTTTCTTTGTATCCAGGAGTAGTTCACATGCCTGGGGCCAGATTCTGCAATGTGCTGAGCTTCATCCAGCATTCCAGCAAGCTGTGAATACCATCCATGGCCAACTTTGTGTTCTCCTCCTGAGGAAAGGCAAACAATCCCAACTGCTGTATAGAAAAGTCAACGGGTCATCATTGTTCCTTAGAGAAGCTGCATCCCTCCTGAGACAGAATTGTCTTGCATGGGTGTTTTTGTTTTGACAGGGGTCTGTGATACATACAGGAAAGTGATGTGCTCTTCATTGCACTTCTGGGTTTGTTGAGAATTTTACTTGTTTAGAAAATGGCAATTTTTGGCAAAGCACACTGGTACTGGTCTGAAAGCTGCTGGGTGTTTCCTCCCATTGGCTTGATTTGAACCCCAGCATCCACCTTCACTCCTGCTCTATGAATGTCGTTATGGTAGCATCCTATGCATTGTCCAAGGAAAGAGTTTTTGGGTCTGATCTTACCCTGTTTCATGCCTCAGAGCTTCACCACACCTGACACGTGCTGGGAATCCAGCCAGGCCAGGAGATACCAGGGCTGGACCAAGGCTCTCCCAGAATTGTAGTTCTGCAGTCAAAAGAGTTGTGAGAGACCCTGAGCATCACGGCATTCATGTGTTACCATTACCACTCCATCTTATCCATTTGAGACTGTTTTTCCTTGATTACCTCCTTAAATCAATACTAATAGATTTTCTAAGAGTTAATTTTTTTCCCCTCTTCTTTAACTCATTTCTCACCACCCCTCCCCAGTGCTTTCCATCTCTGATGACTGGAGCTCTTGCCAATTCCCCTCCCTTGCATCAAAAGCACTTTTTTGATTGCAGGACTGTAATTTATACAATTTCTCCTGCTTTCTTTGCTTAATTGTCTCATTTGTAATATTCCATCCTCCTTCCTTTTCAGTTCATTCAGAATAACCAAGCTGGTTAAAATAAATATGTATTTTTAATTTTAAGCGGTCTAATTTAATTTTTTAAATGCAAGATGACTATTGAACAGGACTGCCTCCAAAACCAAGGCACATCAAGACTCAGCCAGCAAAATAGCAGGTGTTGTTGAGTTTCACACCCCTCCTGTCACTTTTTTAAATATGTAAAGCTCTGAAATTCACGGAGGTTCAGGTATTCAGAGGACATCCTGAACTCTCCGGGGGTGGTTAATAACTGAGGAAAAGTGCAGACAGAGTGAGACACAGGGGGCTCTGATGAATGTTTTTCTCAAGGTGCTTTTAGGAAGGGTTGAAGTAGTGCCATTTAGCAGAAGATGTGCTTCCCAAGTGTCAACCATGGACCATTTCCCTCTGATACTTCCATCCCCATCAGTCCTTGTGCCTTGTCTCCATCGTTGGCTTTAACCCATCCGCTTGAAATGTGCCCCAGAATAACTTTTTTTCTTGCCATACCACTACCTACGAATCACAACCAAAAATCCTTCTGTCTGTGACTAGTTTCAAGACACTCTTTCAGTTTGCAACAAGCTTGAAGGTTTTTCCAACATGGTAACAAGACTTTTCTTGGAAGTCTCTCACTGTATTTCATCTCCCAGCTGAGATTTCAGAGTATTTGATGCATACCCCAAAAGGGGACACAGGCTGCTGCCTATTTCACCCCAGGTGGAAATATGAGCCTCCAGGGGAGCAATAATGACCTCTAAAAGCATTTTCTGAAAACAGCAGAACTTTAGAATCATAGAAAAGAAACACAGAATGGTTTGTGTTGGAAGGGACCTTAAAGGTCACCAAGTTCCATTCCCCTTGCCATGGGCAGGGACACCTCCCACTAGCCTAGGCTGCCCCAGGCCCCATTCAACCTGGTCTTGAACACTTCCAGTGATGGGGCATCCACAACTTCTCTGGCCAAACTGTACTAGTGTCTCACCACCCTTTAGAAAGTTTATAGTCAGGCATTGCTGGAGAAGATGAATTTTTTGTGAGCCCCCTCTTAGAGACCCCTTTGTGTTGGTCTGTGACTCCCACTGACCCAACAGTTAAAACCCTCTTGTGCCTGAGGACTTCTCAGCAGTCTGATGCTCCATGGTAGGTTCTGTATTCAAATGAATGAATGCATTTTGTTCTGTGCACTAACTGCAGACAGGGCAAGGTATGAATCCCTTCCCTACACTCCTGTTCCTCCTGCTTCTCCCATGCTTAAACTCTTCTGGCTGTTTTCTTGTTGACTGACACCTTAGCCCATTGCATGAAGTTCCTCCAGACTGTCAAATCACATCAGTCTCTGGCCATAAACCATCCAATTGTTGCTGTCTGGAGGGTCTTTGACAGTGAGGTGCCTTCCTACCCAGTCCTGAAAACTCCCTTTATTAATTAAGTAATGGAAAACATTAGAGCAAGAAAGACTCCCTTAGTGAATCAGGCATTTAATGTCCTTTGCAGAGCTCTGGGTGGAAAAGTCAGAATGAGTTTCTGAGGAAATCTAAGGGGGCTGCAGCTCCATTCCCCAAATTTTATTTCTCTCTTAAACACCCTTGAAAATTGCTGTAGTCCTTCCCTCATTTGTGTTAATGGGAAAAAAGGGGGAAGGTTATAAAGCTGGGGCACAGGCTCAGGTCTCAGGTACCCAAACGATGGTCATTTGATGGCTCTTCATTCCTCACCAGGACATACCCTGCTGTCCCATTTCTCAGCTCCCATGCTTCATTTGTCTTTCTAATAGTAAACCCCAAAGCTGAGTTTCCAGATGTAGTGTGCTAAAAATACACACCTGAGAGGTTTCCAGCTGGTTTCTCAAGGTCTCATGAAGCTGTCACTTGGCAGTGGCAGCGCACCCCACCGTGTCTGAGAACACAAGGTCTGAAGTGGGGTGGGAGGCCTCTGGTTCTCAGCTGAAGCTGGAACAATGCTCATACAACTCTCCTACATCCAGTGCCTGACCCCTTTAGCAACTTCAGATGGGCTTTGAAACACTCAGGAGGGGGTCTGCTTCAAAAGGCCTTTCCAGGACACTTGTGTACCTGTTGCACAGGGATTAACACATAGCTGCTGAACTGTAAGAACTTGCCTGTGTTTACCCAGCTTTGTGCTAAACCTGTAAAACTTCATGTCAGTGCACCATCCATTGAGACAAGAAAGTTATTCCAGAAGCTAAAAGGTTGGTTTCTAATTACCAGAAAGTGCCAGAATTCTCCAGTACATCCTTGTGCCTGGCATCCACAGGAGGGACCTGCTCCTCTGTACTCACTCCCAAGCTGTTTCCTGGTGGCATTGTGGACTGTGCACCATTACCAGGATTAAGATAAGAGTAGCCACAATTAAACAAGGTAGATGTAAAAGTGAACTCAGGGATCCACCTCAGTTCCCAATAGCAGTGAATGTCATTTTTAGGACTGCACAAACTATACTGCATCTTTTTGGCGCAGAACTTCTTACGTTATCTCTGTGTATTTTAGATATGCATTTTGATTTTTCATTTTACTTCAGGTCATTTTATGTGCTGAACACACCTGTAACAGTTGTATAAGGCAGGCATGAAGGTATCTGAGCTCTCTTACTCCCTCCTGTGAAAATGACTCCTGAAGTCTTTAGTGGATTTGGGAAGAGTGTCAGTTCCAGACAGATAACCCCTCTCCCTGTTGCAATGAATCAGACTGAAAAGGCTATTTAAAAGCAATTTTTTTTTGCCCTTGGGTTGTTTCATACATCTTAGGAGTGCAGATAGAAGAGCATTCACTCTTTTTCTACTGGTTCCATCATACCCATTTGGAGGGGTAGATGATTCCCAGTAGACTACATGTTCTTCTGTGCCACTTTTGAATGCTTTGAGAGAGGGACTGCTGGGGTCTGCCAGGATTCGGAAGTGTTTGGGGTTTGATAAGTTGCCTTCAGATGGACACAGAATGGATGAGGGTCTGTAGTGGTCATTGTAGGGATTATTGAGGACTGCAGCTAAGCAACCCCAGAACATCATCCTCTAAACTGATTACTCTCAGTGCTGATCTCAGGAGTGGTTCTACTCTATGCTGGCAGAGAGCCCCAGCAGAAAAAAGGGTTGGGGCTTTATTTCCCTGTGCCATTGTGCACATGAGTTCATCCTCTGAGCTCACCCACACTGCAGGGAAGGCCTGAATTTGGGATAATTCCTATTTGTATTGCCCCTTCTCTGCCCCTGGAGTCTCTTGTTCATGGGTGATACTGAACCTAATTTTGTTCATGGTGAGCCACTTCAGATCTTCACAGCAAAGGCAAAAAATCCTTCTATTTTATTTGATTCCATGTAGCATCCCCAGAAGACAAGGCTGACTTTTCATAAAGGCATGTAGTCATAGGACAGGGAATAATGTCTTTAATTTGGGAGAAGGTAGATTTAGGCTAGACATTAGGCAGAAATTCTTTCCTATGAGGGTGGTGAGACACTGGAACAAGTTGCTCAGGGACTTTGTGGATGCCCCATCCCTGGAAGTATTGGATGGGGTATTGAGCAAGCTGGTCTAGTGGGAGGTGTCCCTGCAGGGGGGTCGGAATGAGGTGACCTGTAAAGGTCCCTTCCAACCCAAACCATTCTATGATTCTATGAAATGATTCTATGGCTGTAACCCAGGCTACAACTGGGAGAAGGATACTTATCTTCTCCTCTCCATTTGGAAAATGGCACAGGATCTGTCTCATCTGCCTACTGCAAGAGAACTTGTGACTACCCATACACATTAAGATACGCCTTGGCAAGAGTCTAAGAACTTTTCCATCAGTTCAGGCCATTTCTGAGTTCCAGTGGTCAGTGTTATGGCTGGGGACAAAGGATGGAGAGTCCAGACTGGCATGGGTAGTATGAAGCAGAATTCATGACAAAAAACCCACAAAAACACAAAAGAAGACCTTTTTTTTTTTGCCTCCTCTGAGTATTTTCAGCAGGGCAGAATGACCTTAGTGCTCTATTTTACAGACTGTAATAATGGACACATTTTATTGGGTGTATGGGCAACCAGCCATCAGTCTGGTCTGGAGGTCTGAAATCAAAGGGCAGGGAGGGCAAATATCCCTTATTTTGTTTACTTCCAAAGACACATCTTGGTGCTACAGGGTCACTATTTATTTCCCTGTGCTCAGGGGGAGCTGAACTAGAACTTGGCTTTTTTAATGGCTTTCTCTAAATAAACTTCCTAAGCCCTAGCCCAGAAAAGGCTGTTATGTGCATGTATTTTGACTAGACTCTTACTAATTCCATACGGCCCTAAGAAGAGAAACCTATTTTAAAACATCCGTTAAGAGAGCTGTGACTAATCTGAGCTGACCTAATTAACCCAAAATGTCCTGTGTGGAAATTGTTGTGGACGCTGAATAAAAGGCCCAGGCTGAACACACATAAATTTTCTGTCTGCACTTTCATTCCCAAGGAAGCAGTCAGTTCTCCAAGTGTTATTTCTGGATTGGTATTCAGAGCTTACACCTTGCCAGTGGCTCCTTCCTGCAAGGAAGCTAAATGCTTTCACCTCACCACAGAAAAATAGTTGTGCACTTGACATAAATTATTTTTACAT
Organism: Hemiprocne comata; assembly: GCA_020745705.1. NCBI lineage: Eukaryota > Metazoa > Chordata > Aves > Apodiformes > Apodidae > Hemiprocne > Hemiprocne comata. The sequence continues at coordinate 163,209,445 of CM036587.1, forward strand.
TTGGCAATATAAGCAAGTTTCATCTACATGTGATGTCTTCACAGGAAACAGTTGCCCTCAGCTCCACCATAACTGGGGGAGATACAATCAACATAGTGAAGCATTGTAGAGTTGGGTGAAATTCTTCTTGTTGTTAAGAATAGACGTCCTAAAATAAAGTGGGTCAGTTGGACCCTGGAGTATCTTTTTTTTTTTTTTCTCTCTTTTTTTCCTCACTGACTGTACAGGGAACCTCTAAGCAATGAGCTGTGGTATAGATGGTCATATGATTGACTTCACAAGATGGGTGAGATGAATCCTGCCCGACATATTAGGACTCAGTAACTCCTGGAATCTGAAGCTCCACCAGAGAGGAGCACAGGGCTACTGGGTAAGGAGGAATCTTTGCAACTTCCTGAAGAGATGAAAGCAGAAGATCAGGGAGGCGAGGAGCAGGACACTGCTTAACACACTGTGCAGTGGGTTTTATGTACAGGGAAGGGGAATTGGTAGAGTCAAGAAAGATGTATTAAAATATCCTGAGAAAGTGACTTTCACAATGTTTTATGTGATGGAAGCACAGATAAATGCCCTGGGAAAGATGTGAGAGACCTTGGCCCACTGGTTTAGCAGCAGGGGCCAAAAAGGTGAGATTGTACAGATATTATTTAAGCTGAGTCTGCAAGACCAAGACACACCTTGGATGTGAGGATCAAAGGCAGATCTAGTCTAAAGCTGATAGACATTAAGAATCTATGTGACAGCTGAGAAAAGGTGTTTGCCAAAACTTTGAGGAAGAAGAGAACAAAATATCTTGTGTTGATTGGCTGGTGTTTGGGGTTTTCAGATGAAGCATACAGGAGAGGGAGAAAGTTCTGGGGTAAAAATTAGCTTAGTTTGAGCAGACAATGGGTCATTTGTGGGTTAATGTCAAAGAGAAAGGATGAGGTATCTGTTTGGAATGCAGCTGACAAAGAGGCATATACTGTGAGAAAAGTGTTGAGAAAGGGTCTGGGGACTTTCCACAAAAAAAAACAAACCCAAAACAAGCAAACAAAAAAAACCCCAAAAAAAACAAAGTCTAGAAACTGAGAAGAAGCAGAACCTTAAAACCAGAAAAGCTCGTAACCTTGCAATAGTAAATAGTGCAGAAAGGAGATAAATGAGTTAAAGAGCAACAAATAGGCAGTCCCAGATGTATCCAGTCCCTAAAGATACAGGACACACCAATTCTAGAGTATGAGCATGAACTTGGAACAGTGTTTCTTTTTTAGGGAGAAATTACTGACCAGGATAAATTGACGCAGCTGCTATTCGGGCTCTCCGGCAGAAAACACAGGCTGAAATTACTTTCTTGGAGAAATAATATCCTTGTTCTTGTAATCACTGACTAGAGGCATTTGTGGTGCTGAACATGTCCCTCTCTAGTGCAGGACAACATGATGAATGATGCTTGTTTGAGCAGGAAACTGTGGAGGAGACACACTCTGTCAGTATCAATGGTGTAAACCTATAGTTAGAGTTCCTGAATATTTTTGGACAGATATTCTTGAATTATAAAGTTCTTTCTCCTCCAGGGGGATGCCTCTGTAAAGCCACAGACAAGAGGACTTCCTTCCACAGCTAAACCATCCTACTGTAAACTTGAGACTTAATCCCAGTCTGCAGATGCTGCTTCACTTAGTTATGAGCTGAGTATGGGTGACTCAGGCTCCCTTGAGATAATTTTCTTCTTCAGGAAAAATTCTCAAAATATTCCTGAAAGGAAAGAGTGTTTGGCTGGGCTGAAGTGATGCCAGAGATGCCAGGGAGATCAATGCCATCCTGTGTCATGGAGCAAACAGAGCACAGGGCAAAGACAGGCTTCCTCTTACTTATATCTCTATCTTTTTTTTTTTTACAATGGCCTATGTAATCTCTGCTTCAGAAACAGGAATAATAAGACTCAATATAATAATGTTAATAATATAATTTCACAGTAATATAATAATATTATATTAATATAATAATAAAGACAAAAGTAGACTTTTTCAGAGATTATGAGAAAATAGGAGCTGCTAAGTCAGAAGTGACTATACAACCAATATTTTTTCTTTTTTTCTTTTTTTCTTTTTCTCTTCTTAGGCAGCCAGCAGTTGGACAGTGCCATACATTGTGCTATTTTGGGATGGTGAAGTGGTTGTGATTTTCTCACCTCTCCTTCTGGGTGGAATTAGCTTTATACAAATGGTTTTCTTTGCAAAGAGACCATAAGATAATTGGTGACGTTTGTGTGGATTGGTGGGCTTGCATATTGAAAATACATTGTTTTTTGTCTTTAGAAGGGTTAATAAATAATACATTAATAAGACAACCAGGGGATCAGGTCCAGCCAACATGGGTTTAGGAAAGGAAGGTCCTGCCTGACTAATCTCATCTCCTTCTATGACTGGGTGACCCGCCTAGTGGATGAGGGGAAGGCTGTGGATGTGGTCTGCCTTGACTTCAGCAAGGCCTTTGACACAGTCTCCCACAGCATCCTCCTGGAGAAGCTAGCAATCCATGGCTTCGACAGGTGCACCCTTCGCTGGGTCAAAAACTGGTTGGATGAGCAGGCCCAGAGAGTGATGGTGAATGGAGCTGCATCCAGCTGGCGTCTGGTGACCAGCAGTGGCCCCAGGGATCAGTACTGGACCCAGTCCTATTCAATATCTTTATTGACCACCTGGATGTGGGGATTGAGTCCACCCTCAGTAAATTCTCAGATGACACCAAGCTGGGGGGGAGTGTTGATCTGCCAGAGGGTAGGAAGAGGCTGCAGGAGGACCTGGACAGGCTGGATCGATGGGCCGAGGCCAATGGCATGAAATTCAACAAGACCAAGTGCAGGGTCCTGCACTTTGGCCACAATAACCCCAGGCAGAGCTACAGGCTGGGGGAAGAGTGGCTGGAGAGCAGCCTGGCAGAGAGGGACCTGGGAGTGCTGGTGGACAGCTGGTTGAACATGAGCCAGCAGTGTGCCCAGGTGGCCCGGAAGGCCAATGGCATCCTGGCTTGGATCAGGAATAGTGTGGCCAGCAGGAGTAGGGATGTGATTCTCCCCCTGTACTCAGCACTGGTGAGGCCTCACCTCGAGCACTGGGTGCAGTTCTGGGCCCCTCACTTCAAGGATGTTGAGGTGCTGGAGCAGGTCCAGAGGAGAGCAACAAGGCTGGTGAAAGGTCTAGAGGGAAAGTCTTATAGGGAGAGGTTGAGGATGTTGGGGTTGTTTAGCCTGGAGAAAAGGAGACTCAGGGGGGACCTCATCACTCTGTTCAACTACCTGAAGGGAGGTTGTAGTCAGGTGGGGGCTGGGCTCTTTTTCCAGGCACCTGGTGACAGGACAAGAGGGCACAGCCTGAAGTTGCTCCAGGGGAGGTTTAAGTTGGATATTAGGAAGCACTTCCTCATGGAGAGGGTGATTAGACATTGGAATGGACTGCCCAGGGAAGTGGTGGAGGCACCATCCCTGGATGTGTTCAAGGCAAGGCTGGATGTGGCACTTAGTGCCATGGTCTAGATGGTGTGGTGGTGTTGGTCATAGGCTGGACTTGATGATCTTATAGGTCTTTTCCAGCCTTGGTGATTCTGTGATTCTGTGATTCTGTGATAAATGCAGAGAAATGAGATTGCACATAGCCTGTGTTTCAGCTCTGTGTTCCTTGCTGGCCAGGGACTTCAGCCTGTCAAAAAACCTAAACACATCAAGGCATGGGTAGCTGAATAATGTAACTGCAACTCTGAACAACACTGTAAGGACACCTGCAAATGCCTTTTTCTAGGATGCCTCCTTGATAAAAACATCTTATCATCCAGTTCTTACCAGGTGACATGAGGTGAGGCTGCTGAAAAAAATAAATACCTGGTGTTTGTTGAAAGTAAGATAAACGGGCAAGGTTTCTATGCAATGAGATGATTTTCTCCCTTCCACCCATCACCATTTATCTACTCTACTCTACTCTACTCTACTCTACTCTACTCTACTCTACTCTACTCTACTCTACTCTAATTTTCCATGGTTGGCTGCTTGTTAAGGGCAGTTACCTACTGGTGGAGACCCAAAGAACAAAACCTCAGATTGCAAGCTCTTTGGGGCAGGGACTGTTTATTCAGTGTATGTCACACAGTGTGTCTCTTAGTGAGGCCCTGACCTGGTTGAGGCTATCACGAGTAATAAATAAATCAGTATTAATCATCGTGAGCAACAGCCACCTTGGGATGAGAAAATGATTCATTACTCCAATCTGCTGAATTATTCACTCTTCTGGTGCAAAAATGGCATGAAATATGAGCTTTGAGGATGTGGAGGTTTTTAGCATGATAGAGATTCTATTCTGGCATAGGAGGTAAACTACAGCTGGCGTAAAAAGAATTCTATTTGAAATTTGTGATGAAAAATGTGGCATTATTTTTATTGAATAACGTATTCTATTAAAAATATCCCTTCTTTTGTCTACATTTTTTCACATTCCAACACAGAAATAGATTGTCTTCCCCATCCAAAATTATATTCAGCACCATGAAACATGAAAAGAATTTTTAAAATATTAAAAAGTTGACATTTCAATTGTTGTTAAGATTTTTTTTTTTTTTTCAGGGTGGGAAATAATTATTTACTGAAAAGAAGGGTTTCCTCGTAAAACCAAAAAATTTTCCAGTTGCCTGTAGCATGAGCTTCTAGGAAGAAACATTCTTTTAAAGGTATCAAGAAGTTATAGGAATAGGAAAATTTGGAAGAAATTCAATGAGGAGAGTATCAGGGAGCACATGGGTAAAAGCTGGTATCTTCTCCACTAGTCTCCAAAGGAAAAAATCTGCAGAAGAGTCTTGTTTTCCCAGAAAATGAAGTTGCACTTTATGTTATGATCTGGCTACCTTCACCTAAAAGGCCAGTGAGAACGTGAAGCCCAGAAATATATTTTGAGGTATCTCTTTTTTGAAAATAAGTTTTAACTTAAATTCTCCCTCAGTTTGCCATGGTGGATCTTCTGGAGCACCATGGCTCATAGTAGCACCTTCATTTCTCCTGCTCTAAAGTCTCCAGGGAGACCTTAGAGCACCTTCCAGTACCTGCAGAAAAGTAGGGGAGGGACTTTTTGCAAGGGCATGGAGTGATAGCATGAAGGGAAACAGTTTCAAACTGGAAAAGGGGAGATTTAGGTTAGACATTAGGAAGAAATTATTTCCTGTGAGGGAGGTGAGACACCGGAACAAGTTGCCCAGAGAAGCTGTGGCTGCTCCATCCCTGGAAGTGTTGAAGGCCAGGATGGATGGGGCTCTGAGCAACCTGATCTAGTGGGAGGTGTCCCTGCCCATGGCAGAGAGGTTGGAACTAAATGGTCTTTAAGATTCCTTTCAACCCAAATCATTTGATGATTCTATGACTCTTGAATGTTTCTTTGCTCTGCTACTGTTGCTCCTATTGATAATGTCACATGATGATTGGTACCCTCAGGTGTCCTGTGAAGGAAAAAAAGGAAGGTTACTTGTGCTCTAGTAGAAGAGGGATTTATTCTGAGTCAATTATTGCACTTCCATAACCTGATTGTTGGATGATAATAATAATAACAATAATAAAAATAATAACAATAATAATAATAATTCTGGCCATTTTGATATCTATTTCTAACTCTAATATCATCTTTCTTGAGGGCATTTTCGACTAAACAATATTGGTTTTACTGCCTGTGTAGGAAATAAAACCACAAAACACAAAGAACAATGTAAATTAAAAAAATGGAACCAATACAGTGCTTTAAAACCTTTACCTTCTTGGAAGTATTTAGGGATGTGAATGAACTAGGATATTGGTTTTCTTGTCCACCCCAGTCTTCCCAAAGACTGCCAGCAGGAGATACACCTTCAAGAATGTAAATGAATGCCAACCTAATGAGAGCCCATTAATATTATTAAATTACCCAGAAAACACTATTCATCACTGTAAACTCATTTAGCAGAGAAGAAACTCAACCAAATTACTGTAGGGTCCTTGGCAGTTACCCAATAACCATGATGAATAAGGCTAGTTCCTGACAGCTTATTGACACTGATGCTGTTCTCAGAAGCTCCTCAGCACCCCATCCTCAAATTGGAGTCCAGAAGGATTGTTATGTCTTGACAAAAAGTTACATGGAGAGAGGAGAACCACTTCCAAGATGATGGAAACAAATGGGCATTCCTTTGCCCTTTCTATTCTGCCAAGTAGTTCCTCCTCACCTTTGTCCAGCAGGTCTAGCCCTACCCACCACCCTCTTGGCTCAGACTGCTGGAGGCTGTGAGGTACAAATTGAGGAGCACAGCTGTCCTGCTTCATCCATTCACTGGAGCCCAGATGATGAATAAGCACAGACACAGGAGATTGATAAGCATATCTCACAAAATCCAGTAAACTCACAGAGCAGGGCAGGGAGAGAAACCTGCAAGGGAGAAAGAGAAACCTTAAATTAAAATCAGACAATGTAAGCATGAAGGCAAAGTTCACCTTCTGGCCTGGGTGAGCACCCCAGCATCTACTAATGTGTTATTCCAACAGAAAGTGTGGCATGAGAGGGAGTGAATGCTGGAGGTTTATTTTCTATCTTTGTGTTCTATCCAGTTGGCCTTGCAGGGATTGAGTTACCCAGTGCTCCCCTTATTGAACTCATAGAATCATGGAATGATAGAATGACTAGGGTTGAAAGACAACTTAAAGATCATCTAGTTCCAACCCCCATGATATGGACAAGGACATCTTTCACTAGATCAGGTTGCTCAGAGCCCCATTTAACTTGCCCATGAACACTCCCAAGGATGGGACTTCCACAACACCCTTGGTCAACCTGTGCCAGTGTCTCACCACTCTCATCGTGAAGAATTTCCTCCTAACATCTAACCTAAATCTCCCCTCTTCCAATTTTAACCCATTAGCCCTTGTCTTCTCTCTACAAGCCCTTGTAAAAACTCCCTTCCCAGCTTTTTGGTAGGCCCTCTTCAGATATTTGAAGGTTGCTCTGAGATCTCCCTGGAGCCTCCTCTTCTCCACGCTGAATAACCAAAACTGTCTCAGCCTGTCTCCATAGCAGAGGTGCTCCAATCCTCTGACCATCTTTGTGGCCCTCCTCTGGACTTGCTTCAGGAGCTCCACATCCTTCTTATGTTGGGGCCTCCAGAACTTGACACAGTCCTCCAGGTGATATGAGGTCAGAGTAGAGGGGGAGAATCACTTCCCTCAACCTGCTGGCCACGCTTCTTTTCATGTAGCTCAGGACAGAAAGGACTAGACTGCCAAGACAGTATTTGATATGCCTGGGACTGCTGGTGCACCACCCTTGGTGACAGCATAGTCCTTTCAAAGAACACTCTGCATCTCCATCCAGGTATGAACCAGAAGGGTTTATTGTTGAGATACTGACTGAAATGGCAGAGGATCTTCTTGACAACCTGTTATTACTGCTTAGGGAAGACCTAACAGATTGACATAAATTTTTGGGCTATTGGATGAACATATCCCTTTTTTCCTGGTTTTCTAATTATTTCAATGTCTCTCATGGCCTCTGTGCTTCTCAGAAAAAAAAAAAAAAATTGAAGAAATTATTTTTCTCACTTAAAAAGTCCCCTGTATGTATCCAGGATGCAAGCTTTTGCTTCAACTTATCGCTCTCTAAGCTTTCTTTTCTGAACTCCTGTTTTGTTGTAGAGATGCAACTATACAAAGAGGCTGACAGAAGCTTACAGCCCGTGTGGTGACTGTCCATCCACCTCACTAAATTGGAAGATACTTCACTGAATTCAAGACTGAAGGGCTAAAATTTCATCTGAAGTGAAATAAAGCATGATGCTGGAAGACATTTACCAAAACTTACTGCGATGACGGAAAGCTGACAGTAAATGAGGGAGAGGAAATCTTTTGGAGACTTGATCCTCAAGTCTACAAATGAAAGTGAAGGTACCCTCTTGATACAGAGTCTAGATTTCTATTTAAAATAGTGGCAACCTTTTGTGACTCTCCTCCTCAGCTGACTTTTTATCAATGGAATTATGGTGGCCAGCAATTATTGGAGCAATTACAATAGTCACTGTCATGCTTGCTCACAATAATTAGTCTACCCAACAAATCTTTGTTGCAACACTGAGATATATCAGTGAAAAAGACAGGTGCTCGTTATCACCACTAGAGTTTGATATCAGGGCACAATTTGATTTAGCTTGGCAAGGGTTTCAAAACCAGCTAGCTGAAAATGCCTGTCCAAACTCTCCTCATATCCAGCTTTCTAACTAATCATTACAGACTGGTGGTTTTACACTGAAACACATCTGGTGGCATACAGAAATGGTGTATATAATTCATGACAAACCATTTGGTCCGTTTATCTACTTAAAAGTGGCCCACAAAGAGATGGCAGCTTTCTGAAGAGCAACATATTTGCCATAGGCTGCCTGCCAGTAACTCTTGGTATGTAGACAGTTCATGAGCAGTTGGCTGGGAGCAGTGAATGTTTTGGCCTATGCCCATTTTGGAATGACTGTGCTGCTTTCATCTGTTCTTGGAAATGAACCTATTCAAGGCCTGGCTGGGATTTAGGTGGGAGACTGCTTAGGAATCCTGGATATTCTATTTACAAGCCAAAGAAATGGAGGTAAACAGCAGAAACCAAATGAGAAAGATAGCATGTAAGTTATGTTGATGAATGGGAGTAGAATAAATTGGAATCCAGTTGTTCTTAATTAATGCCCCAACTCACAGAATCCTTCTGTTCCCAACCTGCCAGCCTTAGCATTATATATCACTACAAGGCAAAGTTCTGGGTGGAGATTAACATGTTAAGGGAAGGAAGAGGCTTAAAATGCTAATATTGGCATTATTTAATAATGTCATAATAATAATGATGCTATAATTTTGGCTTTATATAATTTTCACTGAGATCATGTCAATATAAACCAACTCATGCACAGATATTATATGACAGCCCTTAATAATTGTGTTGCTATAAAAATACCAATATATGACTCTCTTTACTTAGTCATCTGACCATGTCAACTACCTTGGGGTGACAGTCTGGGACATCTTCAAAGTGATGTTTCTCAGCAATGATGAGCACTGAAACTGAAAAATAAATCAGGCATTGCATTTAACTTCTGCAATAAACAGCAAGCAGAGATCTTCCTTGCATTTGAGAGAATACAAATTTTTAAAAGTTTCCAAGCAAAATTACACATGAGGAAGCATACACCTTTCAGATCAAAGTGATCTGGCCAGCAAAAACTCCGCAAGACAAAATGGGAATAAAAATAAATGGGAGATAGAAAAGGGATATTTTTCCCCCTCCACTTGCCAATTCATGCCAAATTGTTGTCTGGAAGAAGTTTGTGCTTGTTTGGAGATGTCTTATGCAAATATATCTTGATTCTGATGTAACCAGGATGTTCTCATTATCTCTGCAATGACTGATTACAGCTAATTAGGTAAAGATTCATAGACTAATAAACACTTTAGAAGAAAATATAAAAGAATAGGGGTCATTAGGTCACTTTTTTTGAGGACTTTCTTAAGTTTTGCTGCTTCTTTTTGTATCGAGACTGATAGCACTACTGACTCATTATGGCCTTGACAAGTGGCCTGTGCAGTGGATGGGGAACTGGCTGACAGACCATACCCAGAGGGTGATAGTAAATAGTTCCTCTTCCAACTGGCAACTGGTCACAAGTGGGGTCCCCAGGGATCAATATTAGGCCCAATGCTGTTTAACATCTTCATAAGTGACCTGGATGTTGGGATCAAGAGCACCCTGATGAAGTTTGCTGATGACACCAAGATGAATGGAGAGGTTGACACTCTGGAAGGCGGAGCCACCCTCCAGGATGAGTGGAGGAGTGGGCTATGAGGAACCTTATGAAGTTCAATGGGGAGAAGTGTAAGGTCTTGCACCTGGGAACATGTAACCCAGGAGTACAGCTCAGAATGGGATCCACCTGGCTGAAGAGCAGCCCTGTGGAAAGGGACCTGGGGGTCTTGGTGGATAACAGGCTTAACATGAGTGAACAGTGTCCTGCAGTGGCAAAGAAAGCCAACAGGACGCTGAGGCTGCATCAACAAGGGCATCACCAGCAGAGATCAAGAAGTCATCATCCTTCTCTACATGGCACTTGTCAGACCCCACCTGGAGTACTGCATTCAGTTTTGGTCCCCGCTCTGCAAAAAGGATGCAGACAGGCTGGAGAGGGTCCAGAGAAGGGCCACAAGGATGGTCAGAGGACTGGAGGACCTGCCCTATGAGGAGAAGCTGAGAAAAGTGGGTTTGTTCAGCCTTGAGAAAAGAAGGCTTCGGGGAGACCTTATTACCATGTTCCAGCACTTCAAGGGTGGCTGCCAAGAAGGTGGAGACTCCCTATTGACAAGGAGTCACATGGAAAAGACAAGGGGTCATGGGCACAAGTTGCTTCTGGAGAGATTCTGATTGGACACAAGAGGTAAATTTTTCCCCATGAGGACAGTCAAACATTGGAACAGTCTCCCAAGGGAAGTGGTGGATTCCCCCACATTGGACAGTTTGAAGTCTCAGCTTAGAATCATAGAATCATAGAATCCTAGGGGTTGGAAGGGACCTCGAAAGATCATCTAGTCCAACCCCCCCTGCCAGAGCAGGGTCACCTAGAGCACATCACACAGGAACTTGTCCAGTTGGGTTTTGAATGTCTCCAGTGAAGGAGACTCCACAACCTCCCTGGGCAGCCTGTTCCAGTGCTCTGTCACTCTTACAGTAAAGAAGTTTTTTCTGATATTCACCTTGAACCTCCTATGCTCCAATTTACACCCATTACCCCTTGTCCTATCACTGGTCATCACTGAGAAGAGCCTAACTCCATCTCCTGACACTCACCCCTTACATATTTGTAAACATTGATGAGGTCACCCCTCAGCCTCCTTTTTTCCAAGCTAAAGAGACCCAGCTCCCTCAGCCTTTCCTCATAAGGGAGATGTTCCACTCCCTTAATCATCTTTGTGGCTCTGCGCTGGACTCTTTCAAGCAGTTCCCTGTCCTTCTTGAACTGAGGGGCCCAGAACTGGACACAATACTCCAGATGCAGCCTCACCAAGGCAGAATAGAGGGGGAGGAGAACCTCTCTTGACCTACTAACCACACCCTTTCTAATGCACCCCAGGATGCCATTGGCCTTCTTGGCCACAAGGGCACATTGCTGGCTCATGGTCATCCTCCTGTCTACCAGGACCCCCAGGTCTCTTTCACCTACACTACTCTCCAGCAGGTCAGCCCCCAACCTATACTGGGACATCGTGTTGTTCTTCCCCAAATGCAAAACTCTACACTTCCCCTTGTTGAATTTCATCATGTTTCTCCCCGCCCAACTCTCCAGCCTGTCTAAGTCTCTCTGAATGGCAGCACAGCCTTCTGGTGTGTCAGCCACTCCTCCCAGCTTAGTGTCATCAGCAAACTTGCTGAGGGTACATTCTATACCCTCATCCAGGTCGTTGATGAAGATGTTAAACAACATCAGTCCCAGTACCGACCCCTGAGGGACTCCACTAGTCACAGACCTCCAAACAGATTCTGCCCCATTGACTACAACTCTCTGACTCCTTCCCATCAACCAGTTCCTGATCCACCTCACTACCTGATCACCAAACCCATACCTGATCAACTTATCTACAAGGATGCTGTGGGAGACGGTGTCAAATGCCTTACTGAAATCAAGATAAACCACATCTACCGCTCTACCATCATCTATCCACCTAGTAATTTCCTCATAGAAGGCTATGAGGTTAGTCAAACATGATTTACCCTTGATAAAACCATGCTGACTGCTCTTGATGACCCCCATGTCCTTGATATGCCTGGAGATAGAGATAAGAACAAGTTGTTCCATCACCTTTCCAGGGATGGAGGTGAGGCTGACCGGTCTATAGTTACCCGGGTCCTCCTTCTTGCCCTTCTTGTAGACTGGTGTGACATTTGCTGTCCTCCAGTCCTCAGGCACCTCTCCTGTTACCCATGACTTACTGAAGATGATGGAGAGTGGCCTAGCAATGACCTCCGCCAGCTCCTTCAGCACCCTTGGATGCATTCCATCTGGACCCATCGATTTATGGATGTCCAGATTACTCAACTGATCCCTAACCCAATCCTCATCTACTATGTCAAACTCCTCATCTATCTTGACTACTTCTGGGGCTATATGAGTCTGGGGCTCATGGGGAAATCCTGCAGGAGTAAAGACAGAGGCAAAGAAGGCATTCAGCACCTCTGCCTTCTTTATATCCTCTGTCACCAGGGCTCCCACCTCATTCCTCAGTGGGCCAATATTGCCTCTAGTGTTAGTTTTGTTAGCTATGTATTTGAAAAAGCCCTTTCTATTATCCTTAACCTGACTTGCAAGGCTAAGTTCCAAGGAGGCCTTAGCTTTCCTAATTGCCTCCCTACATCCTCTGACAACAGCCCTATATTCCTCCCAAGTGACCAGCCCCTCCTTCCATGATCTGTAGATTTTCCTTTTCCACTTAAGTTTGCCCAGCAGTTCCTTTTTTAACCATGCTGGTCTCCTAGCTCCCTTACTAGATTTCCTAACCATTGGGATGCTCTGATCCTGTGCTTGCAAGAAGTGGTCCTTGAATGTTGACCAGCTATCTTGAGCCCCTTTACCTTCTAGCACCCTGTCCCATGGGATTTCCCTTAACAGTTGATTGAGGAGGCCAAAGTTTGCCCTGTGGAAGTCCAGGGTTCTGGTCCTACTGGGTATTCTGTGCCTTCCACACAGGATCCTGAACTCCACCATCTCGTGATCACTGCAGCCAAGGCTGCCACTGACCACCACTGCTTCAACAAGGCCCTCCTTGTTGGTTAGTACAAGATCCAGCAGCGCTCCTCTTCTAGTTGGCTTGTCCACCATTTGCATTAAGAAGTTATCATCAATGCACTGGAGGAACCTCCTAGACTGTGAAAGGCTGGCTGTGTGATGATCCTTGAGGAGGTTGTGGTGAGATGGGTGTTGGCCTTTTCTCCCTAGTGACTAGCAATAGGACAAGAGGAAATGGGGCCAAGTTCTACCAGGCGAGGTTCAGATTTCTTCACAGAAAGAGGGGGGAGGCATTGGAACAGGCTGCCCACGGAGGTGGTGGAGGCACCGTCCCTGGAGGTGTTCAAAACATGGGTAGTCATGGGAGATGGTTTTGGGAGATAGTTTAGTGGTTAGGGGATGTATGGTGGGTGGTTGGACTTGATGATCTTGAGGGTCTTTTCCAACCTTGATGATTCTGTGATTCTGTGATTCCAACCTGGCATTCTGTTATTCTATGACCATATGTTTACTGAAAGCATCCTGCCTGAGAAAGCAAATATATTTGCTCTGAAAACATCAGGAGATGAGAATCTCCCTCTTCTCTATATAGTTTGTTTCAGTGATTAACCACCATTAATAATGTGTGCCCTTCTTTTAATTTGCATGTCTCTGCCTTCAGCTTTTTGCTTTTGGTATTTGTTTTGCTTTTCAGTGATAGATTAAAGAAACTTGAGGACCCACAGTTTCCTCTGATGTAGGTGTCTATGCCATAACCTAGGCATTGCATTTATTTATTTTTTTTTTTTTTATAAACAACATGGCCTCTTTATGTCTCATTTAATAACTAATCTTTCTGTACACCTTCACTTATACTACAGTATTTTCCAGAACCCCCAGTGACCTTTTGAAAAAGATGGATAATAAAATGATGTAAATTCAGCAGTAGCAGCTTGACCAACTCTATTTGTAAATGCATTTCTTTTCTCTCCCACTCGCTTCTCCCTTGGTCATCCAGCCAAAGATGGTTCATACCACAACATTGTGTTTGGAGGTCATGGCTGGATGCCATTCAGCTCCCAAACCTCTGTTCACAGCCCCCACGAACTACAGAAGCACATTCTGTTCTGTAAGAGCAGCCCATGTTCCTTGTTCTTGGCATTTGGTTGGATGCAGCTGCATTTTCCTGGAATGAGCACAGCTGATGGGACCAGGCTGCCCTATAGGACAGCCCCATCACCAGTCACTGTTTTCCAGTTTACTGTTATCTGTGAATTTGATCATAATTAATTCATATCGATTTTCAGATGGATCATGAAAGGAGAGGATCAGTGCAGGCCCAAGACTGATCATTGCAGAACTATATTAGAAGCAGGTCTATCAAACAATGATTTCCCTCTGTCTGTCTTTCAGTTCTCTTAAAATCTATTTAACATGGTAATGATACTGTTTGGGTCTGGTTTTTAATGTCAATGTAATCCATCACTTGAGTCTTCATCCATAGGGATATTAAAAACCTGATGGGATATGGTCCAATGCAACTTACTCTAGCTGACCTTGCCCGAGTGGATAGTTGGAATAGATGATCTCAAGAGATCCTTTCCAACTTCTGATTCTGTGATCACTTAGCCAAGTTACTTAAAAATGTCTGTATTTTGTTCCAAATAACTTTTATCAAACACCCTAAAATAATGGAGACATACTGAGATTTTTGCAGTGCTTCTTTCTCACAGAACTACGTTACCTGACACTAGTCACATGTCTGTCCTTCTGTTCTTTACCAACTAACAGCTGTATTTCAATGTTGAGTTTGGAATGGGCATCAGGTTAAGAAGCCTGTAATTTCAGGTTTGTCCTTTTAGGAGGTAAGAGTAGCTGTAACTACTTTCAGTCTTCTGAAATGTCTCTGGGATTCCAAAGCATCTGAAAACTTAACATTACCAAGGCTGAAAAACTTAAGAAGTGTTAAGATCTCCTGAAACAGAACAGAAATCTTTCTTCAATGCTTAGTCTTCTTCTATAATGCCATCAGTTGGAGATGGTTAGATTGTTGCCTTTTAACATTATAGGTTTCTTTCTTATTCTGGTATATTTAAAAACCTTCTTCCCACAATACTTAATTCCTGCCAGCGTGGGATTTCCCTATCTTACTTATTCTTTCTGAAAACTTTAGTTGAACTTTTCTGTTTGCCTGCTGTGACTTAGGATTTCTAATAAATAAAGGACAAGAAAAGTTAAATGAAATTAAATGAGAGAAAGGGAAGGGAAGGGAAGGGAAGGGAAGGGAAGGGAAGGGAAGGGAAGGGAAGGGAAGGGAAGGGAAAAGGGAAGGGAAGAGGGAAGGGAAGGGAAGGGAAGGGGAGGGAAAGGGAAGGGAAGGGAAGGGAAGGGAAGGGAAGGGAAGGGAAGGGAAGGGAAGGGAAGGGAAGGGAAGGGAAGGGAAGGGAAGGGAAGGGGAAGGGAAGGGAAGGGAAGGGAAGGGAAGGGAAGGGAAGGGAAAGGGAAGGGAAGGGAAGGGAAGGGAAGGGAAGGGAAAGGGAAAGGGAAGGAAGGGAAGGGAAGGGAAGGGAAGGGAAGGGAAGGGAAGGGAAGGGAAGGGAAAGGGAAGGGAAGGGAAGGGAAGGGAAGGGAAGGGAGGGAAGGGAAGGGAAGGGAAGGGAAGGGAAGGGAAAGGGAAGATAGAAGGCAAGTGCAAGGTCCTGCACCTGAGTCGGGGCAATCCACAATATCAATACAGACTCCGTTGTGAATGGATTGAGAAGAACACTTGCAGCCCAGGAAAGTATACTTGGTTGCACCAAAAGCAGCATGGTCAGCAGGTCAAGAGAGGGAATTCTGCTCCTCTGCTGTGCTTTAGTGAAACCCCAACCCAGAAGCAGTGTGTCCAGTTCTGGGACTCCCAAAATAAGAAGGACGTGGTGCTGTTAGACCAAATCCAGAGGAGTGCCACAAAAATAGTCAGAGGGCTGGAGCACCTCTGCTATGGAGACAGGCTGAGAGAGTTGGGGTTGGTCAGCCTGTAGAAAAGAAGAACAAGGGGCAATGGTTTTAAATTAAAAAAGGTAGGTTTAGATTGGACAGAAAGAATAAATTTGTTACCATGAGGATGGTGAGACATTGGAACACGTTGCCCAGGGAAGTTGTGGATGCCCCATCATGGGAAATGATCAAAGTCAGTTTGGATGGGGCTTTGGAAAACCTGATCTAGTGGAAGATGTCCTTGTCCATATCATGGGGGTTGGAACTAGATAATCTTCTAACCCAAACCATCCTGCGATTTTACAAAAAATACATAAATGCATGTTTTTTAATCTGCATGAAAAATCTACGTGTATACAGAGAAGCAATTAGACATAATAAATGCACACAGACACAAAGGCAGCATATCTATATATAGATATTTGTACTTGAAGCTTTCACTTTGTCATAAAATATGATGGCTTTTTAGTCAAAGTTATCCTCTGCCTTGATTGCAGATGCTTGGATTTTGGCCATCTAATAAATTATTCCTAAAAGACTCTCAATTTTCATTCACAATTTCCTGTCTACACTTATGTCAATTTATCTCAAAATTTTTCTCAGCTTTGAGAAATTAGCCCTTTTAGCATACAAAAGCACATATTTCATGTTTGAGGCTGTCCTTTCTATGCCCGTAATAAATATAATCACCACAGGGAAAGTTAAACCAAGAAGGGCGAAGAAAATTAGAAGTCTGTAGCGTGGATTTTTCTCAACTTGGATGGACTTTTCAAAAGTTTCTAAATCATTTAGAAGGAATTATCATAGATCTATAGCAGGAAGATGTACAGCACAGTTAAATACCCAAAAAGTATGTATGATGAGGCTGGTTTTGCTCTGTTTTGCTCTGTTATGTGGAACTGATTGCTAATATTAAGTTCTCATTTTAGTGGGTTTTAAGAAAGCACAACTGGAACATGTTTGTCATGCTCAGATTGTCAACATCAGGAAACCTGCTTTTTCTGATGTTTAGGAAATTCTAACACATGCAAGAAATCATCAGGAGAGGAAAGGTGAAAATTGAGTGATATTAAATGCTGAACACTGAGTAGCTTTTTTACAATACCCAAGTCCCATTGCCTCAGATTGTTGATCTGGCATTCAAAAAGTCTTGAAAAAAGCCTTGTTGCCAATGTTTTCAGATATCAGCCTGGATTTTCAGTGTAAGACTTACTCCCAGAGCTTGCTCTGCTCCTCTGTTTGCTGCCAAAGAGCTCTGGACAAACTCTGTTGTTTGAACTGACAACATATCAGCAGTGTATGCAAATGGTTCGCTATCGTATCATTAATACTTTATTCAAGGTAATTTGCATGGTAATTACTCATGCAGCAGTATCTGCAAATTACAGTGAAGATGAATGTCTGAAGCCTCCTGTGTCTCCCCTCATTCCCCAACACTTGATAGTCATGTAGCCCATACCAGTGACCAATGGAAAAACCTGCAACCCATTGGCTCTTGTTGTCAAAAAGCTGCTGAACTTTTCTGTTGCTCTAAATGACATTTTAGATATCATTTGATATCAGAGATCTGAGCTACAAGCTAGAACTGGATTAAGTAGTGTTTTCCTGTGGGGATGGGGTTCTGTTTGGATTGAAGGCTGCTCCTGGCACCTGGGATAGTGCTGTGATGGGGTAATGCCCACCTCATAAACCCAGAAAACACATGCCCCAGATGGGGAGAAGTCAACATGGCAACCAAGTCACCATTTAGGCTGGATTTATACTTTTAGCCAACTAAGAGTTATACTATTTGTTAAGATAGTCAAGTAGGTTTCCTCAATACCCATTAGAGGTTGAATTATATTTCCCTAGGGTGATTCATTCCACCATAAGCTGGAAGGGGCACCAGATATGGAGGGAGAGGAAGATGAATCACCTCTATAGGTGCTGATCTTGTTCTGTTGAGCTAGGAGGGAGCCAACACTGGCTACCTTAGTGGGTGCCCATTTTGTGGGTAGGTGTGATGAAGCCAAGTCTAATTGCAGGTTGCCTATAGATAGCTGACACCTCTGTTATTAAATTGGTCACAGCACACCCAGCTCCTGGGCATAATTAGTTGTGGTCAACGTGAAAGATTCAGAATGTTATTGTTAAAGCCAATCACCAGTTACACACTTAAAATGGAAAAAGGAATTTTAACACCCACAACATTTTCTATGTCTCTCTTGTCCCAGTGATACATTTCCTTCTTTGGTGTTTTGTTGAGTGGTGGTTGTTTTTTTTAATAGTTGTGCTGTGCATTCTGGCATAGTACTGAATTATTTATGTCCCAGAAACTTAGTTCTGCTTCCTCATGATTCCTAGGAACTATTTTTTCTCCCCTCAGAGTGAATCTCATTCCAGACACTTGCATGACAGCAAAATGAGGACAAGGTTCATTGCCCAGCATTATCCAAACACATCACAGAGCTGCCTAACACAGCCTTTACTGTTTTGAACCACTTTCTGTGCCCCTTCACCTTTCCAAAATCAATATGACCATTTTCTTCCTCACTGACCACTTCCTTTCATCCCTGTGGAAAACCTTTTTTCTCTCTCTTCCTGTAGTTCCAAGACTTTTCATAGGATATTCTTTACCGTGAAGGTGGTGAGGCACTGAAACATGTTGCCCAGAACTGAAACATGTTGCCCAGAGAAGCTGCCACTGCCCCATCCCTGGAAGTGTTCAAGGCCAGGTTGGATGGGGCTTGGAGCAACTTGGTCTAGTAGGAGGTGTCCCTGCTCATGCAGGGGTCTTGGAACTAGGTGGTGCCTCTAAGGTCCCTTCCATCCCAAACCATTCTATGATTCTATGATTCTGTGATATCACTGTCTTCCACAGAGCAGACTTCAGTCCATGCTCCAGTTACCTCCTGTTTGGTTTACTGAATAGCCCACATTACCATTACTCTATTTTCCTAGACTTTCTCAACTTCGTGTGGCTGCTAAGGCTTTTAATTCTCCAGCCAATTGGTCTCTTCAAAATATAATCTCTGGTCTCCTCCTTACAGAATAACAGGCTCACAGAGTGTTTGGGGTGGGAAGGGATCTCTGGAGGTCATCTTCTTCACCTATGTTCCCGTGTCTTCCCATTGCCTCTGGTCCTGTCACTGGGCACCACTAAAAAGAACCTGGCTGCATTCTTTGCACCATCCCTTCAGGTATTTAGACATTAATAAGATTCCCCTTCAGCCTTTTTGTCTCCAGGCTGAACAGACCTAGCTGTCTCACCTTTTTCTCAGAGGAGGAAATCATCCTTGTGGCCCTTTGCTGGACTATCTCCAGTATGCCCATGTTTCTCTTGTACTGAGAAGCCTAGAAATGGACACAAGGATCTGGGTGTGACCTCACCAGTGCTGAGTAGAGGGGAAGGATCACCTTCCTTGACCTGCTGGTAATACTTTTTTTCCGATGTAGTCAAGGATACCACCTGCCACCTTTCCTGCAGGGTCCCATTGCTGGCTCTTGTTCAACCTGGTGTCCACGAGAACCCACAGATCCTTTTCTACCAGTCTGCTTTCCAGCTGGGTGGCCCCCAGTATGTATTGGTGCATGGGGTTGTTCCTCCCTAGGTACAGGACTTTAAATTTCTCCTTCTTGAATATCATGACGTTCCTGTCAGTCCATTTCTTCAGCCTGTCAAGATGTCTCTGGATGGCAGCAAGACCCTCTGGCATATCATCCATTTCACTCAATTTTATGTCTTCTGCAAACTTCTCTCTTTTAAGTCTTCTCCCTGCATCTCAGCCTACTTGCACAGATACTCCTGTTTTGATTTTTCAAATATGAATTCTGTTTCAGCGTTTCTTTCTTCTCCTGGCAGCCTCTGCAGCTTTGGGTGCCATAACTCACCCTGATGGGTTCTGCTCAGGTGGACTTACTCAGCTCAGACTGCATATTAAGCCTGTCAGTTGTTCCCTTTTCATGATTTTTAGTCCATTTACAATTTAAGTGAAATCTGACAGAAGGAAAATATTAAACTGTCACAAGCTTGGATGAAAATGGATGAACTTCCAGGTAGAGAAGAGTGACATAATTAGCAGCTCCACTGGGAGAATGGTCCTGGCTACTGCAGGCACCAAAGTATGGTTTCTCTCTTCTTCCCCTCTGGTGTCCAACAGGGCATAAATTTCAGTTCAAACTTTTCCACAAACCAGTCAGTCACTGGTCATCTCTTCTGTTTGACATCCAATATTGTTGAGTTAAAACTACAACTTTCTCACAATCCTCTAAGACGTGAGATGCAATTTCACAGAAGCCTAGGCTTCAACAATTACTTTGTCATGGAACAAGTGACTTTCTCTTCATAAAATGTTTTGAGTCGCTAATTTATGAATTCCTCTTCTGTTTTTGGGGAGTGGGAATCATAACTCTTGCCCTGTGGACCACAGACCATGTATTAGTAGAGGCAAAGCATGTCACTCATGCCAGTGACAGCCTCATCCAATGCTCATTCAGCTTTCAACCCAGCACCTATGGGTTTGATTCCTTGCTGCTGCTGCAAAGTTGAGAATAACTTCATGGAGACTAGTCTGAAGTCCTGGGTTGCCACTGATTTGCTGTCACACACCTTGTTTATTGTGGGCAATTCACTTTTCCATTTCATTACATGTCATAGAGTTAACATTTCATTTCTCACTCTTCCCATCCCCAGGTAGATGTGAAACATTTACTTTTGTTGTTGTGTTTAACATTTAGATTTCACTAGAATTAACTTAGACACTATCACCCTTTATTGCTTCTTTCAGTTCTTCCCACCCTGGCAGTATCACAGTCTGAACAGTAGGTGGAGCAATCAGTTTTTAAAGCCATTCACTCTGTTTTGCTCTGGGAATTCTCTTAAGGGAAATCTCATATATGCAGTTTTAAAGGCATTTGTGATCAAGCAATATATTATAATGCCTTTTGAGGGAGAAAAAAAAAATCAAAGACGTTCCGATATAGAGAAAGAAAGAAGAACTAACTACTTTGAGGGGAAAAAAGGCACCCTTGGGCTTCATGGGACTGCTTAATATTCAGGCCTCAAGTCTCAAAAATCAAGGAATATTTTGAACCAGGCATGACTTCTGGATTAGTTATAGGTTTAGACAGTGTGTATTTTAAGTTCCTGTGACTGCGCAAGAGTTTAACCCACAAAGGCTAGAATGAGACAAGAACTCTTCCAATTTCCTAAACAACCAGCATAATTTGGCACCTGCTCTGTGGAGCTCATGAGTTGAGTTTGATGGTATGTTCTACTTCTGGCTAGCTATAGCTAATTAAACTGCCTTTAGGGAAAACCAAAACAAAATAAAAAGCAGCACTCTATTTCTTTTGGAAACAAAACATGTGCATGGTGTCCTTTTGAAGAATCCAAATCTTTTCAACTGCCTCCAGTCTCACCCAAAAGAAAGTGAGTTGTTTACAGAAAAGTGGGGTTAGCATTTCTCTGTCCTCTGTATACGGTGCAGAGGCAGCGTTTGGTGGGAACCTTCTCATTCTGGAGAAGATGTCTACAATAGGTTCCCTAATACATTAAGAGTAGTTTCTTTTCATTGGTATAGAGTGGTCTGGTCCTCTTGTAAGCCAAGCACTACTTGGAAGCTATGGGCTCACAGTTCCATGATAACTAGTGAGGTATCTGAATGTCCAGAAAGGCTTTGTTATAGTATTGCCAACGTACTATTTACCAGCTTGTATTTTTCTTCCTTCCTCCTACAATAGCATCTTTAGGTGTTTTGGGGCGAGGGGCTTTACAAGGAAAACTTCTTCTCTTCCACTTAGTATTATGGAAAGGCTGGACATAATCTCATGTTTTCAAAAACCATTTATGTTTCCTCACAGGTAAGGACCTCGTTTTAAGATAAAGCTTCCTATATTCTTATCTTCTGAGCTTTGCTGCTTGAGCCTTCTGCTGGTGAACATCTCTGATCTGAATGCATTAAGATCACTTCTCCCCAGATGCTTACCAGCTTCTGTTTTATTTAGTGTGCCTGGATGGTTTTCTAGGACTACATCCAAGGTAGTCTCTGACCTTGTTGGTCCTTTAGTTAGCTGTGGTGTAGGCAGAGCCTTTCCAGAAAGATGTAGTTGATTCCACAAGCCTTCCTGCAGAATGTGTCAGGTGCACTAAATTTCTCCATGCTCACCTTCTTTTTGACAGGGTACATGTATAGGATGCAACAGTGACACATTTTTCACAAGATGCCTGTGTAAGGCTTGAGAATTAGGTTCTCACATTCATAAATCAGCACATCTACTCTCAGGGAGGGAAGGAACTAATTTATTTTAACTTTTCTTATCATTATTCCATCTGATCTCTCCTCTTCATCACTGAGACCAGCAATGTGCATTTCAGCCATGTCTTCCATTCTGGGAATCTCAAAGTGCCATAACCAATATAAGTGACTTCAGCCTCCTACCACTTCAGCAAGGGTGGTTTATTTTCAAGTTTCTCTTGTCCACCTGTATGGGCTTGCTTGGAGGACAATACTCTTCTCCATATTGAGGAATAAGCCATGTTTTTTTTTAAGCAGAAAGATTAAGGTCTTGGAAAAAAAAAAAAGCCACAGTGGAGGAAGGAGATACCTGAGGTAAGAGTAAACATACCAATCCAGTTACTGACAGCAGTGCAGCAGCACAAACTCTATCTGAACTCATTTTCCCTGTGTCTAAAGCCTCACAAATTCATGAAGTGGCAATTTGGTCTGTAATTTTGCTGGGTGGGTCATTGCACAAGAACTAAGAAAAGTTCTTAGGAAAGAGCAAGTTGACACCTTTCTGGTAGTCTCAGAGCTTGAAGGGCTTTTTATGTGAAACCTGCAAAAAGAATGTTCCTCCTCCAGAATATTTGTGGTGAGAATGGGTACCACAAGGATGCATACTCAGTGCTAGATGCTGTTTATCATTTAGGAGTTGTAATACATATAACAGGATCTATCTCCCTTTCTGGATACTAAAGGAGAATTCCACAGAAAAACCCAGGAGAAACGAGTAATACTATAAAGAATGTAGAGTTTGGAATGTCCCCATATGTCCAAGCTACACATTGCTTGATGACAGGCACAAAGAGAAGTATCTCAGAGATTCTTTTTGAAATTGCCAGCTGATGTCTGCACTGGAAATGTGAGGAGTCAAGAAGAAAAAACAAAAATAAAAAGAGCCAGTCTTGACATTATTCTATACTGGGGGTCAGAATTAGGTATATTTCCTTACCTCCAAGCTAAATAGAGATGAATAATGTGTTAATGATTTTGTATGTGTAATGGGTGATTATGGCATTGAGAAGCTCTATCAGAAGTCACCTGCAGTGAACCTGAACTGGGTTCACTACTGAAGTATGACACCTGCACTTGTGTCTGATGATTTTCACCTGTGGCACTTCATCATCTTGACTGTAACTGGCACACCACAACACAAGCTATACCTGCTCTTTCTTTCTTTCTTTCTTTCTTTCTTTCGTTCTTTTCTTCTTTCTTTCTTTCTTTCTTTCTTTTTCTTTCTTTCTTTCTTTCTTTCTTCTTTCTTTCTTTCTTTCTTTCTTCTTTCTTTCTTTCTTTCTTTATCTCTTTCTTTCTTTCTTTCTTTCTTTCTTTCTTTTTCTTTATTTCTTTCTTTCTTTCTTTCTTTCTTTCTTTATTTCTTTCTTTCTTTCTTTCTTTCTTTCTTTCTTTCTTTCTTTCTTTCTTTCTTTCTTTCTTTCTTTCTTTCTTTCTTTCTTTCTTTCTTTCTTTCTTTCTTTCTTTCTTCTTTCTTCTTTCTTTCTTTCTTCTTCTTTCTTCTTCTTCTTTCTTCTTTCTTTCTTATCTTTCTTTCTTTTTTCTTTCCTTTCTTTCTTTCTTTCTTTCTTTTCTTCTTGTCTTTCGTTCTTTCCTTTCTTCTTTCTTTCTTTTCTTTCTTTCTTTCCTTTCTCTTTAGCTCAAAGTGGAGGTTTTGTGATGGCAGCAAGAGCGAACGAGAGCTGAAGGACCTGACAGAATCTTTTTCCACTGCTGGGAGAGGAGGTTCCCTTCATGAAGGCATTTCATCCTACTTGTGTCACTTCCTGTCCTGTAACGTTACTGTGTCCTTACAGTCATCACAGGGAAGTAATTCATTAAAAAGCTGGAACCATTATCAGAGGCACGGCGGCCTCCTTTGTTTTGAGCAAAATTAGATACCAGCGAGCAACCCGGTTCTAGCTGCATTCATGTTCGTAAATCAAAGTCAAGCATTTCATTAGAGTGTCTGCAGTGTATGTATATAACTCAGCAGCAGTGTCTGCTATGCCTAATGTGTTGCATTTAATTAACATTTAATTAGAGGCTTTTTTGTGGGAGGTGCGTATTTGCCAGGCGGCTCATAAGCATGAATCCACATGGTGCTCACTGGTCATTAGTCTGCAGTTTCTGCTAATAAAGACTGCAAGTTGAAATCACCCTTTCAAGCTAGGCAGATGTAGTCCCAGGAATCCCTGAGATTCATATGTGACTTCAAATTTCACAGTTTTGTATTGGAGGTTCTTATCTGGTTTTCTTTTACTGGTCCTTACATATGTTATCTTTTTAATTATTATTATATTTTTTATTGTTGATTATTAATTTGACTGGCTGAAAGAGCTGGGGCTGTTCAGCCTGGAGAAGAGGCTCCGAGGAGAACTTATAGCAGCCTTCCAGTACATGAAGGGGGACTACAGGAAAGCTGGGGAGGGGCTATTTACAAGGGTTTATAGCAAGAGGAGAAGGGGTAATGGATTGAAACTGGAAGAGGAAAGATTCACGTTAGACATTAGGAAGAAATTCTTTGGTGTGAGGGTGGTGAGACATTAGGACACCTTGCCCATGGAGGTTGTGGATGTCCCTCCCTGGAAGTGTTGAAGGGCAGGTTAGATGGGACTTTGAACATTGTGGTCTAGTGAAAGGTGTTCCTGCCCATGCAGGGGGGTTGGATCTAGATGATCTTTAAGGTCCCTTCCAATCCAAACCATCGTATGATTCTGTGATTATACTTATTCTTCTTTTACTCAGCTGGGTGGTTAGTGGTTGTGGTGCTGGAATGAATTGTGTGTCTGGTAAAAATGATATAGATATGTTTTATTTCAGGAAAAAAACCCTTCCCTGTCAAATCTGTGAGTCTGGAAATTTTAAAAGCACTGTGGCAGACACCTAACAGTTTCAGTGAGTACAGTCATGTCCCCTGTTGCAAAGAGGGAACCATAATAGTTTTTTTCCCAGTAAGAGTCAAATACTGAGTGGTATTTGGTGGCTTGTGCTAGATCCAGGGTCAGGGGGGTGGGCTCTGATTTTAAACTGATGTTTGCATGCACATTTCTGTGTTCAAAATGGAAGTGTGTATCAGCCAGCTGATCACCCAAGGCCTAGTTTGGAGTCATTGGAGTGGACCAAGGCTTCTTCATGAAGATAAACCACACCCAGGCCAGACCCCTTCTCCAAATATCCTTTTGTAAGTGAAATCCATCTGACCTAGGACAGATTATCTGCAATATAGGTGTCTCCAGCTGAGCAAGTCATCCCAGCTTCTCTTTATTGAGCAAAGCTCAGGGCATGATTTCTCTTACAAAAGGTAGGCACCTACCCTTAACATGGTCAGACCTGAGGCATTACCTCTATTGACTCTGTTGACTAGATCTCCACTATTTATAGGAGGCCAGACAACCAGTGCAGAGGTAGACACCTGAAGGTAGACACCTGAAGATGGATAAAATGAATCCCACTCAGTTTCACACCATCAGCTGTAGAAGGAGACTGCAGAGATCTCTTGGCTCAGGTCAACAGAGGGTGGGTGGTGAGGCAGTGGAACAGGTTGTCCAGCAAAGCTGTGGATGCCCAGTCCCTGGAAATGTTCAAGGCCAGGTTGGATGAGGCTTTAAGCAATCTGGTCTGGTGGAAGGTGCCCCTGCCCATGGCAGGTGGGTTGGAATTGGATAATCTTTAAAGTCTCTTCCAACCCAAACCATTCTATGATTCTACGACCCATGTAAATACATGAAGGTTGAAGGATGTGAATACCCTTCCCTCAGCTATCATGACACAGCTAAAACATTCTCCAGTGTAGTGACCATTGCATGGACATCCTTCTCTCCGTAGACTGTCAATTTAGATGAAGTTTTTTCTGTCCTAACTCCCTGCCACTTGCACAGACAGACTGAACATAACTATGAGCCTATATCTGGACTATCTTAGGGCATAGATGTGATCAGTGTTGCAGGTAGAGCAGAAATACAGCTCAGAGTTGTGAAGTCCTGGGCTCATTGCTGCCCTCATGGCTGCAGGCTCCGGGAAAAGTACAAGCAACCCGTTTCATTTCTCCCCCAGTTCCATTTCTGAGCAAGGTTTTGTCTCATCTTTGTCTTATATTGCTTTAACCCCACGCTGTTAATCAGGCACTGCTGTGCTCACCCTGTGGTTGACTGGAGAAGGGACCCATTTGGAGTAGCTGTCCTTTTCAAAGTGTTGCTGTGGTAAGCAGAATTGAACCAATATGACAGATTTCCTCATCCTGTACTAAACACGATTTCTGGCTAAAAATAAAAGGAAAGAAGGAAAAAGGAGCAGCAGTTGATTTATTTTCCTCCACCTGACCAGCTGCCCAATGCTTTGTATTATGAAAAGCTGTTGAGGAGGGCTCAGCTCATTACTTCTTGTTTCTGTAGACACTTGTGCGAGACACGATCTCTCTGATCCTCTGCAGGTCATCTGGATTCTCCTAATATTCTCCTATTTCCTAATTAGTTTTGTTTCATCCTCATTTCAGTGGCAGCCACCCTGAATGGCAGGATAGCATTGGGCCTTCAAGGGAAAGAAAAGCAGGAGAGAAAATAGATTTTATTTTTCAAATGGAGAGCTGGAATATTTTTCCCTGCTCTGACAGCAGAAGTCCAGCAAAACTCTAGTATGGTGGAGATGGTCCTGTATAAAAGAATGTAGAGGAGAAAGAGTACAATGAGAGTGGGTCTGATGTACAGAGCAGTTTCCTACTGGTTTAGTGGGTCTAATGGCCTATGGAAGGGCAGATCTCAGCTGACACAATTTGTGCAGCTCCCCTGAAGTTAAAGGAAGTCAATGCTGAGTTACACCCATATTGACTAAAACCACTGAGCAAAGGGTTTTTTAAACGATGCAGTTCAGTGAGGTGAAGTGATAGATGTTTCTGGCAGGAGCATACAGAAAGAGGCAAGCTTTAAAAACCTCTCCATCACCAAGGCTTCTCCCTCCTCTCAGGGAGTAAACTGCATCAGCTCAGATTGCCTGAGCCTTCCGCTTTGCGTTTAGTTTGTGTGACTCAATCTCATGAGGACACCTGAGGTCAGCTCCCTCTGACCTATGGGGTGAAGCTGAATTATACCAGCAGCAGGTTGGGCTCTCCCTTGTTTTCCACTGGTGGGCTTCTCCTGGGAATCAGAACGGGGAGGAGAAGGAGGTAAAAATAAAGAAAACAACAGGAGTTTGATTCAATTTGGAGATCTCTAAGTTGCAACTGATCAAATCCAAGTGCTTTCCTCATGTGTTAAAAAAGATTGCTTCCATCAATCTCCAGGAAGGCTTTGAGTTGAGCTTCCTGGCTGTAGGTGTCTTCATCCTTTCAGATCTGGGACACGCTTTCTGAAGCTGGTTTATTTTGTGCATCTTCCTTCTCCTTCCAGCTTTCTCCTTTGCCAAAGTCTGTAGGAGAAAGTGCAGATACAGGTAGTTGCTGAGTTAGCTTTCAAAGGCACTACAGCAGTGTTGACTTATTTTTTTAACAGTGTTGCAACTCTTTGTTCTCTCCCCTTTGTGACTCTCAGTTAATTTTCCAGATCAATAGAAAGTTATCTCTCTCGTTATTGTTTTTTTATTAATACTTGACCTACAGATAAGAAGAAAAATGTGACAAGAATATGAGGGAGGGAAATATGAAGCCATAGGTGGCATTTGAGGAATTACTCACCTTCCACAACAGCTGCTTTCTCTGGGCTTAGATGTCTTATCTTCCAAGGGAGGTAATTTTATCATTGTGTGGGATAGTGAAGGGGGAAAGAGGAATGTCACTGTTTGCTGCATGATCCCTTTTCAGACCAGCAGGTCTCTGCCACATATTCAAATTGCTCTAGAAGCATAACTTGACTTACTGTTGGAGTTTACATTCACAGCACTATACAATTTTACAGTTCATGATGTTTCCAGAGACGTCCTACAGACTTCTTACTATGATCTTGTGGATCACATGGGATTGAGACCATAGAATAGGAATCATTATATCAGGATATTTTTCACAGGGGTGTGCAGAATAGGGGCACACAGTGGACACCATCAGCGACAGGACTATAAATGTACAGCCACAGTGATGTACATGTTCAGCTTGAACTCCTGCATCCCCTACCTCCAAATCTAATCTCAGACAATCTTGCAGTCATCTCTGTCCACAGGAACAACCAATCCCTGTAGTCAGTGCAAGGGGGAAAACCTTACCTGGAATTATGTTCTAAGGGGAAAAAAAAAGTTTTTTTCCAGCATTTTAAATTTTCTTGTGACTATTTCTCACGCCTTTTTTTTGTCTGTCAGGAAAACCTGAAGTGATGATCCTTGCTTGCCAGCCTTCACAAGCATTGTCCATTTATACTTTTTGCCTTCAGGCAGGTAGCTGGACAGCAGCAGCCAACCCAAGAGTGGGAAAAAGAAGGCAGGTAAGTAGGGACTAAGCCTTGTGGGCAGGTAGCTGAGAAAAGGAAGGGAAGGGAAGTGGAAAAAGAGAGGGAAAGCCAGTTTGGCATAAGGCAGGATTACTTGTTCAGTTGCAAGATGTGGCATCTTCCTAGAGAAAGGATTTTCCATTTTCAGTAGTTTCACTTGTATTTTTTGACAATCACTACTGTCCTGTGCATCCTTCTTCATGTTCTCTGCAACCTACATGGATTATTCATGACCCTGCTTGCACTTTAACTTGGCACTCAAACCTTTTAATTGATTTCTGGCATCAACCCCAGCCCCTCAGCTCTTTGATGCTGCTTTGGGGCAGACAGAAGTGGTTTTCCAGACTGTTAGCTGACTCAGAATATCACGTATTTCAATGTATAGGAATATTTTCCATTGGTATTCAATTACATTTTCCTTTTAAGTGTGATCATCCATTCTAAGAAACTGATTTTGGTCCAGTTCTTCTGGACACCACAAAGCAGAACCACTACAGAACAATTCAGCCTCAACCCAAGGAAAGGAGCTGTGCACAGGGCTTATTTTTCCCAATTTGGCATGGGATTTACCTGCAAAAGGTCCCACTTCAATTTCTTTGCATCATCCTGAGAAACAACGAGGTAAAATCTACCCCAAGCATGTGCTTTGCTTAAGCCCCTAATCAATTCTAACAGCTATTTATTGATCCATATTTTACCAAGCAAATGAGATTATGCCTTAATTATGTCCTTGTGTGTCTTTGAGGGTTTCAGGAATAAGGCAAAGTGAGTTTCAGAAAAAATAGACAGTAAAATAAAAATTAAAACATCAGTTTTCTCGTCCATGATCTTGTAATTCAAATACTCTGTCTTTTTCAAGCTTCGTGGTGTTCACACATTTTAGTTTCCCTGTGTGATCAGCAGAAGGAACAAGGGTCCTCCTGAGATGGGTCACCTCACTTTGAGAAGTTGTGTCCAGAGTTCACTGTCTGTCTCTGCTGGTTGTTTGTAGAAGCCTGCCTTACTGAAGATGCCTTATTTTTAGAATTAGCTGCAATAAATATGCTCATAAAACTGAATTTCACAGTTTTCGCATGTAAATCATCACCAAGAAACTGCTTTTAGTCTCCTACCTTTATGCCTTTTTACAGGGCAACATAGGAGGCACAGCCTCAAAACTCTTCAAGAAGCATCTTGAATTACTACTGTGAATTGTTCAGTGTTCAGCACTTCCAGATTTACTGCCATATGTTGGTCTTTAGTGTAAATCCCCCTGTCCCCCAAAATGTATCAGCCTCAGGTGTGCAGAATGGCACCATGAATCTATGAGTGTGATAAATACTACCCCATTACCCATTACTGGCAAGACTGTTTCACATCTCTTTGCAGCTGGTTTCACTACAGAAATGTTTTCCAGTAAACCAGGGCTTTTTATTTATTATTCCAGTGATTTCTGTATCTTCACAGTGCTCTGGCCAGTGCACCTTCCATTGGCTATTCATTATTAAAAAGTTGTGTGATGTTGTTCTCAAACTAAATCTGTTGTCTGCTGTCCTCAGAGGTCTGACCAGGAGGATGACCTTGTGATGTGTGTTTGAACTCCTGAGGCTTGGCCCATTGGATGCAGACCAGTGAGAGCAGAGGAAGCTCCTGAACCTTCAAGTCCTGCTACCATATGGTCTCCTAGATAGCAGCAACACGTGCAAACGAATTACCTCCAAGGGGTGGGTGGTAGTTGCTAAGGGCAAAAGCCATGCCAAGAACCATTATAGTGACTTAATGGTATAGATTAATAATTTTCAGTGTCCTTCAGCATTCCCTGCACTGGTTAACATATCAATGTATAGTCAACTGTCTTGTCCTTGTGGAGTGCTGTAGAGTTGAAATGTGTGTGCTGTGGAGTCATTATCAAAATGCACCAGCCACTGTTTTGCTTTGAAAGTCACTGTACTATGAAGGTAAGAGCACCATTCTGATTTCAAAAGCTGCACTAAATACTCCCAAACCCTTATGCCAAAGTAATTCTGTTTTTTTGAATACAGATAAGTGCAACTCTGCTGAAATGCCAGTGATCTGGCACACTGGGTGTAAGAAGGTAGGAGAGAAGGGGGAAACCACAACAGTAATTTTGCTGAGTCAAAAACTACATTTGCTCCATAGACTTGGCTGGAGATATGCTCTAACAGGTGAATAATGTATCCAGATAAGGCTTTAAGTTTTACCTTGATAAAACTCTGAGGAGGGAGAAAAAAACATGTCTGGGGAAAACCAAGTGTACGTTAGCTCCAAATTACAGTGTAATTACATCATTGCTGGAGGTACTATTTCAGGAACTGGAATAATGATCAGCAGCATGTCAGTTGTGTTTTGTTCTATGTAAAATTAGATACCTGTGAGAAACCCAATTTTAAGTGCATTTATGGTTGTAAATCATGCTCATGTATTTCATTAGTGTCTCCATTGTGCCCTTTTAGCTAAGCAGTAGAAGGGCTGCTACGTTGCTGTTAATTAATAGTTAATTGGAGGTGACTTGTGGGAGGGGTCTGAATATGCTAAATGTACATGCCAAACATGTGTATGCTAAATATACAGATATGTGCCTTTTAACTATGTTTAAATGTTACTTTTGGGGTAAGGTACCCATCAAAACCATATGTATGTGCTCTGCAGTTCTCCTCCACCCTTGGCCTGATTTTTAAGAGATTTTAGTGATGGGGCAATTCTTCAGATGACTTTTAATGATGTCCTCATGACTTGTCTTTGACCTAATCATATTTATTCTGGATTTATGCCTCCCTGAAATAACAAAGAGGCTGAAAGCTCTTGTAGGAGATTTGTGTAGACATTTGTGTCCTGTAAGGAAAAGACATCAGAAATTTTGGTAAGGAAATTGATGATGAACCCATGAGGATCTTCATGGCTGTTCTAGGCTCAGTGATTAGTACATGTTGCCCTTTCTCTATGGATTTACTTGGATCATGTTAATTCAATTTTGTCATCAAATCCGAAAGAGAAAATTTATCTCAAGTAAAAGCTCATTGACTAGTAAATTGTGGAGGTCTCCAAGCCATGCATGATGAGCTCCTTAGAGAGAAACTCAAAGATTTGAGGAAACTTATCTCAGATCTGTCTGAGTGTACACCAGCTTCATGTTATTTTTGCTGCAAGGTCCCTGGGAAGACACCATGGTGCTCAGAGTCCTCTTGATTTCAGAAAAGCAGGTGGTGCTTTTTATTGGATTAATGGTGTTCCTGGAGGTACTGTGAAAGCACACTGCTGAGAAATCACATCCTACCTGCTTCAGTTTTCCCAGCCACTTAATTTCTATGCAGAATTTCTTTTTGCTGGTCGGCACTGGTTTTTAGTGTTGCTTTGTGTTGTTGAACAGCTGGTCTGTCCCACCTCTAAGTGCACCAGCCTCCACTCTAGGAAAAAAGCTGGAATCAGGTGAGAGTACTGTACTGACCCAGTGTGAAACGTTGCTGTCCTCATTTCAGTTTGCAGGGATCTCTTACAGAGGTTTCTCTGGAAATATCTGAACATATATTGTCCATTTTCTCTTATGTTCCTGCAGCAGCAAGGATTCACACCCATTCCTGTCACATTTTCTGCCATTCAGTGGGTGCTGTTGTTCTGCCTGCGTGAGTCCTTCTGCAGAGCGATGGAGAGAAGGGGAGAAAAGCTTCTCTGTTTTCTGTCAAATGGATTTTAGTAAATAAGTGTAAATAAGGCTTACAGAGCCATCCACAAGTTAAAAAAGATCCAGCCAGGAATAGCAAGCTGACATGGCAGGCTCTGCTTAACAGCATCACCCTGGCCATTCAGTTCTGTTTGTGTGTTTTGTGTCTGTGACTGAAGCAAATGCTAATGGAAGAAAATAGGCGTAAAGGACCAGGAAGTGACCTGGAAGGGAAAAATGAAGAAGAAAGGTTCTGTGAAATTTTTGTATCTCAGTCATGGCTTGGGCAGCTTTCTTTACTCCTAGATTTCCTTTTATCTGTGTGTGAGGTGCCATTATATTTGTTTGCAGAAGAGCATTGAAGCCCATCTGGCAATCAGATCCATCATGCAATGCTTTTTTCATAAATGAATGACAGTGGACACTTTCTGTTGCAGAGAGGGCTCCCAGAAATGGCTCCTTCCAAAACCTTTCCATGGAGCCTTTTAGAAGGATGTAAGAGATCACTCTGGCTGTACACTGAAGCAGTAGAACTTTGGTCTGTGCTCACAGCTCATCCTGGGTAAGTAACTGCAGTTGAAGAACATGCTCTGGCCAGCTTTAAGGGGTTGAACCACATAATCGTAATGGTTGGAAAGGACCTCTGAGTCCAACCACTAACACACAAACAAAAAAACCCCACCCACCACATTGGCCACTAGAGCATGCCCTGAAGAGCCACATCTACACATTTCTTGAATACCTCCATGGATGGTGACTCAACCACTTCCCTGGGCAGGCTGTTCCAGTACCTGACCACTCTTTCAGTATAGATATTCTTCTAATATCCAGCCTAAACTTCCGCTGCCGCAGCTTCAGGCCATTTCCTCTGGTCCTATTGTTATTAACTTGGGAGAAGAGGCCAACACCCACCTCCCTACAACCTCCTTTCAGGTAGTTGTAGAGGATGATGAGGTCTCCTCTCAGCCTCCTTTTCTTCAGACTAAAAGAAAGGCTCTGTCTGAGTCTTGGAGTGCAATTCCTACCCTATGTTGTGGGTCACATGTAATCACATGTAATTCATTGAAAATTAGCTTGTTTTTTGTTTTGTTTGTTTGTTTGTTTTTTAACTGGTTATCCTCTATAACAAGGAGATAAAGATGGGCTCCTCCAAAGGCTCATTCAGCTCACAGGCAACTGAAATACATGGGCTGACTGGCACTCAGTGAGAGAACTGTATTTTCTAGCATAATCTATGTGCAGATCTTTCGAACTAGCTGAGGTGAGGGGAAGGCCACCTACTCTACAAAGCTCAGAGCATCTATTACCCATCTCCAGAGGCTCAGTGTCATCCAGCAAGCAGCATACAAATGCACCTTTATATGGTGCTTGAACAACAATGCAGAAAACATTACAGTCCTCTTGAACTTCTCAGTAGACAGGAATTTCATTGAGGAGGCCAAATAGAGTTGAAAGGGCCATCGACATGAGAGTCATGGGGAGAGGGGTTGCCAGTGAAGATTGAGGCAAAAAAGTTGTTGAGAATCTCAGCCTTTTCCTCGTCTGTTGAACCAGTTCACCATTGTGGCTCATCAGGGGGGTACACTTTCTTTAACCTTCCTTTTCTGGTTTACGTACCTGTAGAAGCCCTTCTTGTTTTTCTTTACATGTCTTGACAAGTTCAGTTCTAGCTGCTCCTTGGCCTTCCTGACCTCGTCCCTACATAACCAGGCAGCATCCCTATGCTCTTCGCAGGATCCCTGTCCCCTCTTCCACTGCCTGTGTAGGTCCATCTTGCTTTTCAGTTTGACCAGCAGATCTCGAGTCAGCCATGCTGGTCTCTTGCCTTCCTTGTCCAATTTCTTATACCTGGGGATTGAGACCTCTTGCACCCTATGGAAAGCATCCATAAAGATCTGCCAGCTCTCTTCTGCTGTCCCTGAGGGCCGTTTCCCATGGGGTCCTATCTACTAAACTCCTTGAAGAGCTGGAATTTTGCTTTCCTAAAATGCAGAGTCCTGACTAAACTTCTCATCTGCCTCTTACCCCTTAGGACAGTGAACTGCACTAGTGCATGATCACTGCAGCCCAGGCTGCCTTCAACTTTGATACCCCTGATGAGTTCACTTGAATTTGTGACAATTAGGTCCAATAAAGAGTCCCCCCGGGTAGGACTGCCAATTTCTTGACTAAAGAAGTTGTCATCGAGGCATTCCAGGAGCCTCCTGGATTTCAGGATTGTAATTTAAGATGTCTAGTTTAGTTTTCAATCTGGGAAGTGTGTCTCCTTCTTACCTTTCTCCTTTCCCTACCTGGGTGGGAGGGGGAGGGGATTGAGAGCATTATTGTCACTGGTTCAATTGCTGATCCTGAGTCAAACCCAGCCACCTCTCAATAGACAGTAATTTCATTGGGGATGCCAGATAGTTGTCAGGGTGAGTTTGTATTGAATCATGGAATCATAGAATGGTTTGAGTTGGAAGGTACTTTAAGATCATATAGTTACATCTGCTGTATGGTCAGCAACATCTCCCACTAGACCAGGTTGCTCAAAGCACCATCCAACCTGCTCTTGAACACTTCCAGGGGTGGGACATCCAGCTTCTCTGGGCAACCTGGGCCAGTGTCTTGTCATTCTCACAGGAAAAAATTTCTTCCTAATGTCTAACCTAAATCTCCCCTCTTCCAGTTTGAAACCATTTCCCCTTGTCCTGTCACTCCATGCCCTTGTAAAAAGTCCACAATCAAATACATAGAACAGTGTGTCTGATTTAGCTGGGACTGTTGAGGTTAACAGCTACTCTCATTAAAATACAGTCCTCTAAAATGAAATATCCTAAAATCTGCTGCGCTTCACACCACATGAAAGTGGGTGCAACAGCAATGGAATAAGGATGGAGTTCATCTCTGCTTAAAGTGTCAGGCAATTTGCAATGCAACATGCAATATTTTGGTGTGAAGGCATCAACTCGCCTTTCCCAAAGCAAGCTGGGCACGGTTTTAATTTGCACTTGCAAAAGACCTGATCCCAGGAGTTCAACTAAATTATGGGCAATCCCCAAGGGACACAGTGCTCGTAAGAGTGGCAGAAACTGTCAGTCAATAGGGGTAAAAGAAGGCTTAGAGAACCCCTTTGCAACACAGTTTCTTAGTTTCCTGCCAGCCCCATGGACATCTATTTATAATTGCAACTTTCCTCAGTTAATCAATGTCGAAAATGCCATTTCTACCCCAGGGAACTGTAGCTGATGTAACCATTTTTTGCAAAGTTGTTAATCCCAGCAGAGAATCCCCAAGTAAAATTGTTACTACGCTGGCAGCACAAAATAAGCTCAGACCTTCCACTAGTAGCTGCTCAAGCCACAGCAAATTCTGAGCTGAATTTAGATATATAGGAACATTCCTGGTACTGAAGGGAAATAATACACAGTTTCAGACACCATGTGAGTGGGTAGCTGCTGAACATGGAAGCTATCCTCTAGTTGATGGTAATGCATGAACCAGAAGCTCCAGTTCATTTTCCTGTTTGCTCATTTGGAAGTAGTTCGTGCAGAAGTAGAGTGGCTAGAAAATTGGAACATGTTAAGAAAAATGACACTCAAGGAGTATTTTGCTGATGGTTGCCTTGCCTCTCCCAGCCAAGGCTTCCCAGTCAAGTCCTTCTCTCATCTCACTGCTGATGGTGCCCATCAGATACAGGGCTGACAGTTTCCACTGCATTTTTGTTCAAAAAATAAACATTATTGGCAATGCCAAGTGAAACAACAACCTGACTGCAGAAGCCCTAGTAATGCAAAAGACCATGTGGAGAAGCTGAAATGACTGTTAGATACCTGGAGATTTCAATTTACTCCAGCCTCAGCCTTCTACAGTCCACCTTGGCAGGGAACAAGAAAGATTTTGTGAGAAAAAAATAATATGAGCAGTTTCATTTTACAACTTTCAGGAAAATAATAATAATAATAATAATAAAAAGGATGTTTGAGTTCTACAGTGTTCTTATTCTGAAGGCAAAACCTTTCTCCTGTGAGGTACCAAGCACCAGGGGAACCACTCTGGTTCAGACACACACCCTATGTCCAGATACCTGCAGATTCTAGTTTGGAACAAGTTCTGTGAGTCCTACTCCTGACTCCCTGTGTGGCAATGCTGGCCAAAGGGGTAAATCACTTGGGATCACAGGAGGCTTTCTGCCCTATCAAATAACTGAGGTCCCCAGTTTATTCCCAAACCCTGATAATCTCCAAATCTTGCTGCACTCCTGGCCTTTTTTTCTTGAGAGACAATCCACCTGTTGCCTCCCAAAACAAGACTTGAAGAAGTTCAGGCAACTCCTCCCTCCCAGGTGGCAGAATGGATGAGGCTGCAGTATGGGTCTTTCCCTGGGAAAGATGATTTTGGAAGCAGAAATGTAACCAGTGAAGTAGCACAAAGACATCTGGGTGGAGTCATCAACAACGTACAGGAGTTGCTTTCCATCAGCTCATTTTGCAGGAAACCTCATTGATTCCTTGAGTATCTGTCCCTGCTGGTCCTCATTACATGCAGCTCAATTGCTTTAGAAACAAAATAGCAGTTTCTTAATGAACCATCTCCCCTCCTCCCCTTCTCTGCTGAATGTGTCTGGAATGAAATTCAGATTTTAAATCACAGATTGATTTACTGCTGTTTTCTAATGGTCAGCCTTCCCTTGGTTAAATAGATGATTTACCAGTAGCTTCAGCCTTCAGGCAATGGAAGTCTCATGCATGGAATGGATGATACAAGGCTGTTAGAAGGTGGTGGCCATGGAAAAGTCCCCAACTCATAGAAGTTTAAACTCAATACGCATGCCATTTACATGAATTCTCACTTTCTTCCAAAGGTGTTACAGACTGTCCTCATCAGTTGCCATTTGCTTGGTGCTGGATTAGGACCTCAATGTGGTCAATGGGCCCCAGCAAAGTGGTGGAGTCACCAGTCCTGGAGGCATTTAAAAGACGTGTAGATGAGGTTCTTAGGCGCATGGTTTAATGGTGAAGCTGGTAGTGTTAGGTTAATGGTTGGACTCAGTTTTAAAGATCTTTTCCAACCTAAATGATTCTATGATTCTAGGGTTTTGCCTTTCCAACTAATACATCCCCTCTGGAGAAAACTGCTTCCAAATTGAACCTAAGGGACCAGGCTTGAAAAGTAAACTGAGAGCTCAGTTACTTGACAATGTGGCTGCTTGGGTTTCTCCATGATCCAAATGCTCTGAAAAGTGAGGGAAACCTAGGCAGAGGAGGAGGTAGGAGACAGCAAAAGGGTATGTATGTGTACCCAGTGCAGTGTGACCACTTATGAGCAGTCTCCACCTACCAAATCCCACTAAATGGGAAATTACACTGTGGTAAATTTAAAAGGATGCTC
Source organism: Hemiprocne comata (assembly GCA_020745705.1). NCBI lineage: Eukaryota > Metazoa > Chordata > Aves > Apodiformes > Apodidae > Hemiprocne > Hemiprocne comata. The sequence goes on from CM036587.1 coordinate 163,246,881, forward strand.
AGTATTCCTGTGAAAAATAGTTGGTTATGATTCAGAGCACATGAGACATTTCCACTGTGCTGAGGTGAATACAAATACTCTCTGCTAGGTGGGATAGGATGTAAATCAGTGTTAATAGTTCTGGTCTTTCACAGTTCAGGGCACCAGCTGGCACCAGCTTGGGACCAAAGTGAACAGTCCCTGCAAATTAACGCACAGTCGAGTGCTTTTTTGTGAGGACTCCTCCTGGGCTACTGTAAGCAGGTGATTCCAGCTTGTCCAGGGGAAACATTGCCAGTGGATCAGATGGAGCGAAGAGCAGCTGGTGCGAAAAGCTTGGTTTGTGAAATGGAAAGGGAAACATGTCAAACACCTTTGGGAATTCACTCCCCAGGCTGGAAAATTAGATTGAAAGAGAAGACACAAATAACCTTTGCGGTAAGCTGTCCTCGCTGCTGCTGGAAGCCCCTGCTGCTTCGATTAGATGGTCTTTGCTGAGCCTCTGAGGTGATGAGAGGTGTTTCTGCAGTGGGCATGGCTGTTTCTGTGCATTGCCCCTCCTGTCTTGAGGGTTTGGCACTGGTTTTTATTATTTTTCTGTCTTTCCCCATTTTCTCTTTGTCTAATATAAACAGGCACACTTTACCAAATGACAAGAAAGCTGGGGAGGGATTTTTATCAGGGCATGTAGTGATAGAAGGAGCAGTAATGGCTTAAAACAAGAATAGGATATATTTAGGTTAGATATTAGGAAGAAATTCTTTAGTGGGAGGGTGGTAAGACACAGGAAGAGGTTCCCCAGAGAAGGTGTTTGATGCCCCATCCCTTGGAATTGTTCAATGCAGGTTGAGCGGGGCTTTGAACAACCTGGTCTAGTGGAAGGTGTCCCTACCCATGGAGGGGTTGGAACTAGATGATCTTAAAGGTCCCTTCCAACCCAAACCATTCTATGGTTCTATGACTCCAAGGAGAGACTTAGCAGAACATGGAGCTTTTTGAGATGGGATTTGCTGTGCACCATGCTACCTCCTTCACCTCCAGTTCTGCATTGTAAGGTAAACCCTTGTGTGGAGAGCTGGCCTTTTGCTGTGGAAGTTGAAAAGGTTCTGTCAGACATGCCATTAGACACCATGTGGACACATAAAAACCACCTTCCCCCCCCTCCCACTCAACCTATTTCACATGCCCATCCTCTGAACCAGATAAGTCCCTTTCCTCAAAGTTTGGAACCATGATGTGGGCACTGAGGTAAGTCAGGATCAGCTTAGATTGCTACTACTTGCCCTTGTCGAATGGAAAGCACCATATGACTTTGGCATGATTTCATGTCTGTCCATCTCTGTCTGAGATCCTCATCACAGTGAGGTAGGAATGACTGGATGCTATCTTGTTACTCAGCTACCTTTGGAAATCCGGACATTTCAAGGGAGAACCGAAGAAAAAAAAGGAAAAGAGAATTTTTTCAGTGCATATGAATAAGGAATGAGACCTGGAAAGCCCTTGCAATAGTCTGTTGGCTGGAAGTGGCCTGCTTTGACATCTTTCTGCATCAGTACTTCTTAGTATTTGAATTTATTGGCTTGTCAATGAAAAGTTTAGTGTTTCATGAACAATGTTCCATATCCTGAACAGGAAAGCAAACCAAAGCACTTATCAGTGGTGACTAAAGTAATGAAATAAGACAGTTTTGTTCTCTCCTCTCCCAGAATATTTTGAAAAAATACTTACATAAATGCTGCCAAACTTTCCAAATCTATAACAGAAGGAAAACTGATATCAATTATGTGTTTAGTAATCCTCTCAAATATAATAACAACAGGCTTAATGACGTCAGGTCTGTCTGCTGTGGTGAAAAGACATTAAAAAGCAATCATAAACAAAACCAGATCTCTACCTAATGCTCTGTTCATCGGGATATAGGATGGCAGATTATTGTACTGCAAGGGTTTTGTCACAGCCAGCAGGGCCAGGAAGGATAAACTGGAGATTGGTTTATTAGACATATTTTGGTTAAAACACTGGTGATGCATGAATCCTGACTCTCACCAAATGTATTTGTCTACTAAATACTTGCTGAATAGTTACAGGCAAAGGAAAGATCTCACACAATTGTCAGAGCGTGGCTGTTCTCAGACTTTTATTTCTTCATCTGAATTCGCAGTGTATAGCTAATTAGCAACATTTGCATTGTTCTGTTTCTTCTCCCTTACTGAGGAAATCATGTTTTCAGCCTGAGGACAAGGAATAACAAATGCCACACATGCTTATGCAGTATCTGTGTGCTCTTTAGTTCTTCTAATAAGAAGTAAGATGTATCAAGAATCAGATTGAAGAGGATTCAAAATCAGCGAGTGCAAATACCCAGCATCAAGCACACAGGTACAATAATGTTACCATTCAAAAAATCACAGCAGAATGGACTGTTTATTCACAAAAGAAAAAATATTTGTAAATCAATGTTTAATGACATAACCAACGCAAGTATTCAGAAAAAAATTTTATCTTTGAGTGACTAAATAAATACATCAGCATGCATTGGGAGCTATTGAGTCTTAGTTTTATAGGAAATTCAGTAGATCTGATTTACTTTTTTTTCCCCATTACAATCTGAAATATAATGCTACATTTTTCTTTTTGCCTCTCGTGCATTTAAAAAAGCATCACGTCTTTGGTCAATGAGAATATATCACTAAAACTATTTCAACATTTATATTTGTTTGACTTCTAGTATTTCATTTTTACTAGATAGAACTAGAATAGGGAATTAAAATAAGAAAGTGAATATAAAATTAAACTTGAGTATAAATGCAGAATAAAAATGAAGATAATAAACGAGCTTATAACATAAAATAAATCAGAATAAACAATGTGTCCTAAATATATTTCAAATTGAATAGCTCTAAAAATAAATGCTAAAATGTATTATGTAAAAGCTTTTTTTAAACAACATTAAATCGAAATCAATACATTCTTCAGGAAGGTTGAGGTTTTGATGACTTTCCAGTTAGAGATGGAAAAATGTTTTGCCAAAACTAGGTGAAACAAAGCTAATGTAGTTTGAAAAGCATATGTTAAGAGAGTTTCAGACAACATTCTTGGGCCAAACGGATATCAAAACTATTTCCAGCTCATTTCAGATGGGAAAGCAGATGGGACTGCTTCTTGCTGTTAGACTTCTATGGTCACAGTCTCTCAAGGGCTGAACTTGAACATCTGAGTTCTTGCAATTATATTATTATCAAAATTAAATTAACGTGACCAGATCTGCAATCCTAACTTATAGTCTACTCTCCTTCATACTGTACAAAGGACAGGAAGATTCTATCACTGCCTGAAAAATCTCTAGCCTTTTAGAACTTTAGATGCTATGTGTATGGAACATCTCACCTAGGTTTAAGGTTGGATTCACTTATAGAATCATAGAATCACTTAGGTTGAAAAGACCTTTAAGATCATCAAGTCTAACCATTAACCCTACTCTACCAAGTCCAGCACTGAGCCATATTCCCAAGTGCCACATCAGGATGACTGTTAACCACATCCAGGGATGGTGACTCAACCACCTCCCTGGGCAGCCTGTTCCAGTACCTGACAACCCTTTCTGTGAAAAAGTTCTTCCTAATATCTAGTCTAAACCTCCCCTGGCACAGCTTGAGGCCATTTTCTTTTTGCTCTATCACCAGTTACTTGTGAGAAGAGACCAGCACCTGCCTCTTTACAAGATCCTTTCAGGTAGTTGTAGAGGGTGATGACGTCTCTCCTCAGCCTCCTTCTCTTCAGACTAAACAGCCCCAGTTTCCTCATCTGCTCCTCGTCAGACTTGTAAATACATGGAAGTTAGCCACTCTTTGGGAGTTCCTGGTGTGTCCAAGGCATCTGCACAGGTCACACAGATTGCATAGGACCTACAGAAGACCTGTACTCTGAACTGTCACCAACGTTTGAAGTGGCATTTCATGTCTATGTTAAGGCAACTAAATCCTGTACCATGCATACAGAATTTAGGTTTCTGTATGATGGAGATGTCAAGGCTCCAGACATAGTCAATGGAAGTTAATCTGTGACTTGAGCTTTTACAGACATCTGTGATGGGAACAGATAATTTGCCCCATACTCGTTTCCTTATGGGGAACATGGGATGAAGTGTTCAAGGCCAGATTGGATGGAGCTTGAAAAAGCCTGGTCTAGTGGATGGTGACCCTGCCTATGCAGGGGGTTTGGAACTAGATGATCTTTAAGGTCTTTCCAACCCAAACCATTCTGTTATTTTATGATTCTATGAAATGTCCACCTGTCTTAGCTGACCATCAGTCCCGTTTCTCCCTCTTAATACTGTTTCCATCCATTGCCAGTGTCATTGAAACAATGCCCCAAGTTGCAAGAATTTGTTCTTAGAAATGTACAGAAGGCTACGCCTGTGGAGGGCAGGATTTCAGCACAAAGACCAGAATTACCTGTTCCTCTTGGCCTGGTGGCACACCAGTCAATTGTGTGCACCCTTGAAGGCATTGCTGCCTCTTCTGTTTCTTGCTAAACTTGGTAATGAGGGGACATGAGAGGAGCTGGAAACAGTATGGGTGGGAGTTCAGGAACAATCCAGGAAGAACTGGAGGGGTCTGGGCAATTTCAGACTAGTGAGGCCCAGACTTGTTGAGATCTGAGAAGTGGATGCATTTCCAGGCTTGGGACTTGGGGGGGTCTTGAGTGTATCTCAGTAGGTGTAGATCATTCTGTACATAGGAGGAAAGCTGAAACTGTTGTGGTAGGATTGTTTACAAAATGTTGTGCACATAGTTCTGTAGAAATTCTGTCTTAATGTAATTCTACTGCTTATGAATAAAGTTTGGGTGGCTTATAATCAAGAATATTCCTTGTTCCCTTTTCAAAACTGAATATTATGGTGACTGTTATGTCCTGGTCCACAGAGTTGTCAATTTTGATTTTCCTTTTGTGTTCATTTGTGCAGCTAATGTGAGTATTTTCCTAATCAATGCTGGTAGATTCCTCTTTAATTAATATTGATGAGTTGGAGAATGAACAGCGTGAACCACTAGTAACATTTCCCCATGGTTGAGTATTTTGAAGGAAAAAATAGTATCATAGTATCATAGTATCATCATTCTGGTTGGAAAAGACCTTCAAGATCATCAGGTCCAATCACTACTCTAGCTCTGCTGCATCTACCACTAAACCTGGTCCCCTGGCACCACATCTGTCTTTTTAGACAAAAAAGCAGGCTTGTATGCCAGGAATTATAATGGAAGGACATAACACAATTAAGACTCTCAGCTGGACTCCTCTTTCTATTCAGAAAAGAGAAGAAACACTCCAGAGTCATCATGTGAAATGGAGAAGATACATTTAGAAACCAGGGATTATGAGAAAAATGGGAATTGTAGGGCTGGGTGAATCTGTATGGCTCAGATGATGTTTCACTTTATCCCTGACTGGCTCCTGACATGCACTGGCACCAGTAAAAGTGCTGCTGGGGATTTGGTGCTGTATATGATGGATATGATATGATATGATATGATATGATATGATATGAAATGATATGAAGATATGATACATCCCTGTGACATCCCGACACACTCTTCAACAGCAAGATGCAAGTGGCTTCAACAGGCTGCCCACATGTTTATACAGAAATAAATGCTGCTGAAAGTGCCCTCTCTGATAGGGAAACATCACATCAATACAACCCAACCTCACCATAGCACAGGGCTGGTAAAACAACACTGATTTTCCTTGTTGGTTTCACAAAGAGGGATCTGGAAATGTGTAAAAGACAAACTAGATCTGTTCAAATGAAACCACCCTGACAAATAGCATTCTTCTTAAAATTGAAATTAACTGTTTTTCCCTCCCAGTAATGCCAGTCACACAGCCAGATTCTTAGCTGTGCTTTCCCTTTGTTTCTTTCATTAATTTAATCTGATTTAATTGAATCAACCATTTGTTTTTGGAGCTGTCTTTATGAAGCTATTTAAACATGCTGAGTGCTACTTTGGAAACAGATTTGGTGTCCTTTTTTGTCTCATTTTCCTCCTGGTTTGCACTCCTCCTGATGAGGTACAAAATATGGAGTTTAGAAGATTCTTTTCTATGTCTCTTTTAAGAAGACAATACAAACTACTTGAAGAAAGACTGATAAAAAACTAATGGAGGGCTTCAGAATTTGCTTGTTATGACATGAGGATATTCCAGTGAAAGACAATGCATTGCCCAGGAAAAAAAAGCTTGTAGGAAGGGTCCATGTCCCATGGTCAGCAGTTGAACTACCTTTCTTGGTAGTCAGATGTTGACTCTAGATCATCATACCTACTGCACCACTGCCAATAGTGAAGATAGAAGAAATTCTACCTCAGCACTGTGAGCAAAATCACAGAATCATAGAATCAATCTGGTTGGAAAAGACCTCAAAGATCATCAAGTCCAACCATAACCTAAATCCACCCACCATAACCTTTATCAATGCTTAAATCATGTCTTTAAATCAAAGATTGTTATATTGAATGATGATGAAAGAAGGTTAGAAAGGGCTAAACAGGGGCCACCAGGGGAAGAAACAGGTCAAAAGAAGGACAACTGTGAACAGAGGGCAGAAGGGAGACCCCAGAATGGTCAGGCTTGCCTCTGTTGTTTGGAGGGGTAGGAGATATGATATAGCAAACTGCTGCATAGGAGTAAAAGGGAGGTGGCCAGTCTGGTGGATGCTTGCTCAGCAGTGGTCACTGTGATATTTCTTAGTCTGGCAGAGGGGAAAAAAAGTGTTTACATTGGTAACCCCACAGTCTCTGGTTGTTCCTGTTGTCTACTCTCCTCCTTTGGGTAAGATGGAAGGCCACAGTGTGCACTGTGGTGGATTTGACCTTGGCTGGATTCCAAGTGCCCACCCAGCCACTCTGTCACTCCTCCTCAACTGGAAGTGGAGAGATAATATAGTGAAAGGCTCATGGGTCGAGATAAGGACAAAGAGAGATCACTCATCAGTTTTTGTCATGGGCATAACCGTTTTAACATGGGAAAATTTGTTTCATTTCTTACCAATCAAATAAGAGTAAGGTAATGAGAAATAAAAACTAAATCTTAAAACACCTTCCCCCCGCTCTTCTTCCTGGGCTCAACTTCACTCCCAGTGGCTCAGGGGGACAGGGAATGTGGGTTTGGGTCAGTTCATCCCATGTCTCTGCTGCTCCTTCCTCCTCAGGAGGAGGACTCCTCACACCCTGCTCCAGCGTGGGGTCCCTCCCATGGGAGACAGCCCTCCATGAATTCTCCAATCTTAGTCCTTCCCACAGGCTGCAGGTCTTCATGAACTGCTCCACTGTGGTCCTTTCCACTGAGTGCAGTCCTTCAGGGACAGACTGCTCTGGTGTGGGTCCCCCATGGGGTTACAAGACCTACCAGTAAGCCTGCTCCAGCATGGGCTTTCCACAGGGTCACAGCATCCTCTTTGGACATCTGCCCACTCCAGCAAAGGGTCCTCCACGGGCTGCAAGTGGATAGCTGCTCCTGTGGACTTCCATGGGCTGCAGTGGGACACCATGCTTCACCATGGTCTTCATCATGAGCTGCAGGGGAATCTCTGCTCTGGCACCTGGAGCACCTCCTGTCTCTCCTTCTTCACTGACCTTTGGGTGTGCAGAGTTGTTTCTCCCACATATTCTCATTCTTTTCTCTCTTCTGACTGCTGCTGGTTTTGCTCAGGTTATTTTCACCCTTTTTGAAGGGTGAAAATCATCACTGGTGGACTTAGCCTTTGCCAGTGGTTGGTATGTCTTGGAGCCAACTGCTATTGATTCCATTGGACATAGGGGAAGATTCTAGAAGCTACTCACAGAAGCCATCCCCTGTAGCCTCCGCACTACCAAAACCTTGCCACCCAAATCCAACACATGCATGCAGAGAGGGAGGCTTGATCTCAGCAACATGGAGAAAATGAGATCATTTAGCAGGAGTTCTCTGAGCATCATGTCCTGCCAGGTGGCATCACATCAGCTACAGCACCCATTGTTGTCTCCTGCTCTGCACCATCAGTCAAGGGCTCAGGACAGCTGCAATGCAGAGGTAGGACAGTGCGTTACAGGCCAGCCAGGCTGCTGGGTAACACGAGGTGAGAGTCAGCAGTATGACTCTCTTTTTCAATATATGACTTGACAGGTCTGAGAACCTGGAATGCTCCCCAGCCACGACCCAACAGGACCTGCCAGCTGGTCCAAAGTGACAAATTAGGTAGGTTTGCCTGGATATCAATGAAATAAATGGAGCTTATCAGAAACTCAAAGGTCAGAGCTTGTCACTTACCAAGTAGAGTGTCAAACGGGAGTAACTTGTCAGTTCCACAGCTGAAGCTGTGTGATGAGACACAAAGGAAATACTGTGTGTTATTTCCTACAGTGTTTTTCCTTGTTTACACTTGAGACAGTCACCCTGACCACGCTTTTAAAGTTGAAGGTTGGACATCTAAACAGGATACCCTATGGAGTTGGTGTAAGTGGTAACTTTGTTATAACCACAACCAGTTATAAGCAGTTTGCAGATGACATGAAGTTCGGTGGGAGCGTCGAGCTGCTTGAAGGTAGGGACACTCTGCAGAGGGATCTGGACAGACTGGATAGATGAGCCAAGGCAAATTGTATGAGTTTCAATAAGGCCAAATGTTGTGCCCTGCACTTGGGCCACAACAACCCCCGGCAGTGCTACAGCCTTGGGGAGGAGTGGCTGGAGAGCTGCCCAGCAGAGAGGGACCCGGGGGTGCTGATTGACAGCTGGCTGAACGTGAGCAGGCAGTGTGCCCATGGCCAAGAAGGCCAACAACATCCTGGCTGCATCAGAAACAGTGTGACCAGCAGGGCCAAGCAGGTGATCCTGCCCCTCTGCCTTGGTGAGGCTGCATCTTCAGCACTGTGTGCAGTTTTGGGCACCGCAGGATAGGAAGGACATCAGGGTCCTGGAGAGGGTGCAGAGAAGGGCAACTAGGCTGATTAAGGGTCTGAAGAACAAGTCTCATGAGAGGATGAGGGAGTTGGGGCTGCTTAGCCTGCAGAAGAGAAGACTGAGGGGAGACCTCATTGCTCTCTGCAACTACCTGAAGGGATGTTGCAGTGAGGTGAGTGTTGGCCTCTTCTCCCTGGTGACCAGCAATAGGACCAGAGGAAATGAGGTAAAGTTGCTCCAGGGAAGGTTAATATTGGATATTAGGAACAATTTATTCACAGGAGTGGTGAGGCATTGGAACAGTCTGCCTAGGGAGGTGGTGGAGGCACCGTCCCTGGAGGTGTTAAAAAAATGGGCAGACGTGGGTTTCAGGAGATGGTTTAGTGGTTATGGGCTGTAGGGCAGATGGTTGGACTTGATGATCTTGAAGGTCTTTTCCAACCTTGATGATTCTATGATTAACAATTTCAGCTCTTTTTAATAAATCATCTGTAGAACATACTGATTCAAACCAGCTACAGATGTCCTTTTCTTAGTGTTATTCATTATTTTTTCATCATCCCGAGCTTTTCAGACCTGTCATTAAGTTTCTGCTAAGTATGCTTAGTGACACAGCAAAATCTCAGCAGAAGTTCCCTCTATATGCATTATTCTTTACATTAATACAGGTGTTATCAAGCTGGACATGGTTGACCTACAGTGACCTCATTACATTGCCCATTTTGTGTGTGATTATATCTTGTAAGAAAGGATAGAGGAGCCTTAGGAAGAAGAAAGAGAAGACAGAAGGGGCAAGCAGTCTTTGTGTCACTAGGTCCTTTCTGGTCTCTGATTTCCCCACTCCCTCTCTGCCCCCCCTGAGGGGCAACCTCAAAGTAGACAAGATGTTCCTGCTCCATTTTCAAAGCTACTTTCTGTTTCAAGGTCTCAGGCTGCTTTGAAAACAGCAATGGCAGCAGCTCTTTGTCATCTCTAGGCCTTTTAGTGAGGACAAGGACACAGAGAATAGCATGTAAAGAGGGATGGAGATTGCAGGTAGCCACTGGGGAACTTTGGAGAACAAACTAGAGGGGGAGTGTCATCTGGAATACAAACCAGGCACCTTAAAATCACTGGATTTTAAGGTGAAGTAGACAGGAAGGGGACAGAGGAACTACTTAGTTGGGATAGAGGTTTGAGGGGACCAGATGGGGTTGGAAAACGGTGAGGAAAGAGGAAAAACTCCATGGGACAGATAGAGTTAAGGGAGGGGGACTTGTTGAACAAGTGTACTCCCCGAGGAATTCACCCTCTATCCTCATATACTCTGATTTTTCTCTTGCCAATTCTGTGTCTGGTTCTGGAAGGTTATTCCTCAAGGCAGCATGAAATATTCCTGTGCTTTCATGGTTTGTTTGAGATTCATCTACATGGAAACTGACCCTCAAGAAAAAGGCATGGGGAATAGGAGCTCTCTAACCTAAATAAATTTGGGACCACAAATGAGATACACAGGAAAGTGGAGCCCACATCACCCTTGGGTATCCTGATGCCATCTGTCCATCTGTCTGTCTGTCCAAACTCATAAAAATCTGGATAATTCCTGCTTCAGCATCCTGAGTACAGTTCTGGGACCAGCAAAGTCAGAGATTGAACCAGTGAACTTATTAGATGTTTGGTGCTAACGTGGGGCAAGACTCACTAGGGGCATCTCAGGGCTGTGTTTGTGAGGGTGGTGCAGACACCATTAGTATTGACATGCATCTCCCCATCCCTTTTGCTACAACATTTATCAGGGCTGGTCAAATGAAAGGTTTGGGGTCTCTTACTTAAATTCTCTTTTAAATTAGATTGAGTCCAGATTCGAGTAGAAAGCAAAATAAGCATTGAAAGTTTGGGTGCACCAACATTTCAATCCTGATGTTTTTAATTAGCAAAGATGTGTTCAGGTTGTCACCAGTGACTAGTCAAAAAGGTACTCAACAAATATCATGTGTAATATGTGGAGATGTTAACTAATGAGGCCCAGTTCTGACTGGATATAGTAAGAGGGGAAGCTGTGCTATATGGTAATAATGAATGCATTCCTTATCATATGAGAAAAGAATTTATAACACTCACTATTTTTGGAGGATTTAAAAAAGTCACACACTTGAAATTGTCCCAAGTCCTGTTTCAGGAATGTGAATGAAGTATTTTGTTTTCCTAAAGCAGGAACATGCAGTACTTAGCATTTCCAATTGGAGTTTATTTTAGTCTAATTTATTTTCAACAGCTCTCCCCTCATCTTGAGTGCTCTGAGAAGAGATGAAGATAATACATTCCCTAGAGACAAGGGATAAAACCATCAGCAAAAAGAGATGTGTACATTGAATCAATCCTCTTAGTCAGCTGAGATTTCAGCCAGAGGAATAGGAACAGGAGGATGGGAGACTCCAGGTGTGCGAGGCGAGTTCTCCTCAGCAGGGGGGTGTGATTGCTATGTGGTGAAAAATAAATTTATATTTTGGTGTCACCATGTAGCTCAGCTTTAAGGCACAAAAGTTGAGGCTCCTCTTAGATGTTAAGGGTCTAATATCTCCAGCCAAATCTTTGGTATTTAGGGTAGCATATTTTTAATTTGTGTGGATTAAAATGAAAACAATTCTTAGAGAGAAAACAAACAAACAAACAACTCCAAATATTTTCTTGATTTTTTGTTTGTTTGTTTGTTGTATTTCTTTTAATCAGATAGAAACTATTAAGAATTAAAAAAAAAAAAAAAAAACCCTGTAAAGAGCAGGTTAATCCTGTGTCCAGATAGAGCTTGGCCAAAAAGATGCTGTTTTATGCTGGTCACAGACACAACTGAGAACTTCTGAGGAGTGGTACCCTCCCTGTTTTTCAGACTCTTTTGTGGAGGTGATATTTAAATCTCATCATAGGGCTGTCACAGTTTGACTCAGGATGGGCAAATAAACCAGAGACAACAACGCTCTCGATCCCCTCCCCCTCCCACCCAGGTAGGGAAGGAGAGAGAGAATTAGGAGAGAGACTTTGCTGGATTGAAAACTAAACTAGACAGCTTGAATGATATGTACAATTAGATACAAGTATGTTCAGGAATGTGCAAAAGCCTCTTGCCTCCCCCCACCCCCAGCAGCTCCCCCGCATCTCCTGAGCTGTGAGCAGTCCTGAAATGTCTCACCCACAGGCAGGAGATAAGGCAGAGCAGACAGGGGCTGGGGGACGACAGTGATATGGATGGATGGATGGATGGATGGATGGATGGATGGATGGATGGATGGAGTCCTTCCCAGACACTGGCCATGGATGGAAGAGAAGGGAAGAAGAAGCATGAAGGAAGTTGTCTTCTGTGATCTCTGACCTTCCTTGGGCTTACGTAGATCTATGGAATGGAATCAATCTTTGGTTAGTTCTGCTGTCTGTCTAGTCCAGCCCCCACAGGGGGGTCACAGATACAATTCTCCTGCCTCAGTAGCCTCTGTAGCCGCAGATTCACTGAGTAGAACAAACTGACCTTCGTGTCTCAGCAGAAACATAAACATTCCAGTGTTATCAGCCCACTAGCTGGAACACTTGTTGCTGGTTAAAAGAGAGCTTACTGAAGGAAAAAAAAAATCAGTAAAAGGAAAATCAGCCTCATCCTGGCTCAAACCAGGACAAGGGTCTGTGTTTTCTTCTGTCTTTGGTTGTCTTTGGATTTTTTTTCTTTTCTTAGCAACTGGTTTTCTGGAAATCCTTTTAAAAGTAGATAACATCTCTCTTTTGATATTTTCCTCCTGGAGGACTGCTAAACTTCACAGCTGATTATGATAAATGTTCCTGGTGCAACTAATCTAACTGTTGTGTCTGCAAATTGTCAACCTCTATCAGCTTGAAATCTAACAGTTTGGCCTACACTTTGTAAAGGTTTGGTGCTCCTGTGTCTTATTTTTTAACTATTTTAGTGTTACCTGGAGATCCTGGCAGATGTTGGCAGTAAGGGGTCCTTCTAACCTGAGGTTTTGCTTCTGACACAAACTTTTACATTTGATGCTTTGCCCACTTGCTGGCAGCTTACCTTGGCTATTATTTCTTGTCATTTATTTCTCCATTTTTGGAGATGCTGCTCTGTTTGAACTAACTCTCCTTTCCCATTTGACTGTGCTCAGCAAAGATGATTGTAACAGTTATGACACGAAACCCCTCTCCACAAATTAAGCTTTTAAAGATTCACTCTCTGAAAATCCTCCCCAAGGATCAAAGGCTGCTTATTCACAGTGCTTGGTGGAGATCACAGAATCACAGAATCACCAAGGCTGGACAGTTCTGGGCCCCTCACTTCAAGAAGGACGTTGAGGTGCTGGAGCGGTCCAGAGGAGAACAACAAGGCTGGTGAAGGGACTAGAGGGAAAGTCTTCTAGGGAGAGGTTGAGGATGTTGGGGTTGTTTAGCCTGGAGAAGAGGAGACTCAGGGGGGACCTCATCACTCTCTTCAACTACCTGAAGGGAGGTTGTAGTCAGGTGGGGCAGGGCAAGAGCACATAGCCTGAAGTTGCTCCAAGGGAGGTTTAGGTTGGATATTAGGAAGCACTTCCTCACGGAGGGTGATTAGACATTGGAATGGACTTCCCAGGGAAGTGGTGGAGGCACCATCCCGGATGTGTTCAAGGCAAGGCTGGATGTGGCACTTAGTGCCATGGTCTAGATGGTGTGGTGGTGTTGGTCATAGGCTGGACTTGATGATCTTGGAATAGATGCAGCATCATATTTTTTAAAGGCTCTGCAAGCAAAGCAAAGAACACACAGTCCAGGATTAATAGTGGGGTGACACTCTGGATTGCCTCGGTACAAGTATAGTTACATACATGGATTTGTCAGGACAACTGGCATGCATCAAGGTTAAGGACTGTGGAGTAGCTTTTAGATTAAGTTAATTGACATATGCCTATTTCTCTGGCCTGGGTAGTTTTTACTGTTACACAAAGAAGGCAATGCTAAAACACATAACAATGAGGTTGCCTTGGCTCAGTTAATTTGAGGTGGCTGGTACATGTGCTAAACACAGAGGTAGCTGAAGGTCCTCTTATGGACAAGTCAGGACTGCATGTTTCCCATCTACAGACTTAACATTGCTGCCCAAACAAGATCAGTTACCTGCATCCCTCTTTTGAGTGAGGAATATCTTTCATAGTCTGATAAGACAGGTAAGGACAGCTGGGCTCCACACCTAGAATTAAAATTAAGGTCCATATTTCACCAGAGTGACTCCTGAGAGAGAACAGAAACCCTTAAAACACAGCTGTCTAAAAGGCATGGTAACGACATGCATTTTGGGACTGTGAACATTCTAACAAACCTTTAAAACTTCCAGAAATGGATGATATTGTAGGCAGGAATGTATGGCCTTTGTTAGTGATCTGTTCAAGAGCTCCACCTGGAAAGGTCAGTTTTTCTCTAGATTACCTACAGGAAAAAAAAAAAAATCCCTAGTGGAACATTTCCCTTATGAGGAAAGGCTGAAGGAGCTGTGTCTCTTTAGCTTGGAGAAGAGGACACTGAGGGGTGACCTCATCAATGTTTACAAATATGTAAGGGGTGAGTGTCAGGAAGATGGAGTTAAGCTTTTCTCAGTGGTGACCAGTGATAGGACAAAGGGTAATGGGTGCAAATTGGAGCATAGGAGGTTCAAGGTGAATATCAAAAAAGCTTTTTCACTGCGAGAGTGACAGAGCCCTGGAACAGGCTGCCCAGGGAGGTTGTGGAGTCTCCTTCACTGGAGACATTCAAAACCCGCCTGGACAAGTTCCTGTGTGATGTGCTCTAGGTGACCCTGCTCTGGAAGGGGGGGTTGGACTGGATGATCTTTCAAGGTCCCTTCCAACCCCTAGGATTCTATGATTCTATGATTCTATGAAATAAGAACAAGAAATAACAAGAAAATCCAAGGTGGACTGGAGTGTCCAACCAAATATAACTTTGCTTCTGCAATCAGGCACTGCCATTCCTCACTGGTATGGCAAATGGTGTGCTGGTCTGTGGGACAGGACTGAAGTACTGTACCTAACCATGGAAGAGATACGGATTAGAAACAAAACTCAGCACAAAGACCTTTCTCCACACTGTGGGTTTCATTGAGAACAAAGTATTTCTGCAAGCAATATCACATCAACAGGGTAACCTCTTTTAGCACCATTTTGTAGGAATCTCCCACCTCGCCATTTGGGAGTTGGATCTGGGGGTTTCTGGACACCTTGGAATGTTGAACATGTCAAAAGCCTCATTGGGGTCATATATCAGAAATACAACCCCTGTACTTCAGTCCCACTAATTTTACATCCATCATTGCTGTTTAAAATAAGAGGGTGAGGTGAACCTTCATTGAGTAGACCCTGATTATAGCACACCTCCTGAATTTAAGCAACTTGTTGCCCTCAACATCTCCCATTGGTCTGTGCTCACGTTAACTCCAGGAGGATCCCAGTGCTCTCTCCAGGCAAATTGGAAGACTACTGCCTTACTGGGGCCTTTGAAAGTCCCTTCCAACCCAAGCTATTCTATGATTCTACTGCACAACAAAGCATGGGTGCTGCTGAGCCATGCCAAGGATTTCTGTCTTGATTTGTCTTTCACCAGGACCACCCCATTGCTGTGTTGGCAAGGCCTCCCTTTTCTGCCATGCTGGATCTCCCTCCAATCCATGCATAACAAATGCATCATTCCTTCCCCATCTCCTCTCTCCACCTTGGTAACCATGAAAATGACATTTTGGCCACCAGTCAGCAACCTTATTTTGGGGAAGAATAAACAATCCAACAATGGGCTTAAACTCTTAAATACTCCAAGCTCCTCCACTTAGTGCAAGATATTTGTGTGTCCTTTATTTTTCTCTCTTCCTCTTTCCCTCTCCTTGGTCCTCCCCCATCGGTTTTCCTCCTGGCAGCTTGGTCCCTTTTGTACACAACATCCTTTCCCTTTCACAAAACCACAAAGACCCGGTGGGGAGGCAGACACAGGAAAGGCTGCAAGCAACCAAAACTCCATCCCCTCCCCGTGAAACTTGAGCTGCTGGGCAGGGGAGGTATTTGCATTTTTTATGAGTGTGTGGGGAGTGTTTTGTGTTTTTTCCTTTCCTTTTCTTTTTTTTTTTTTTTTTTTGAGTCCTGTTTTCCACATTTCCCTTCCTGTTAATTTGAAAGCAACCGAAAACAAAATCTGCAAGCAGAGCATTGTCTCCCTACACTTCCCAAGCTTTCCTGTCCGTTATTTTCATAGAACCATAGAACAATTTTGGTTAGAAAAAAACCTTTAAGATCATCAAGTCCAGCCGTTCACCCACCACTGCCAAATCCACCACTAAACCATGTCCTTCAGCACCACATCTACACAGTTTTTAAATCCCTCCAGGGATGGTGACTCCTCCACTTACTTGAGCATCTTGTTCCAGTGCCTGACAATGCTTTCAGGGAAGAAATTGTTCCTAATATCCAATCTAAACCTCCCCTGGTGCAACTTGAGGCCATTTCCTCTTGTTCTATCATTTGTTACTTGGGAAAAGAGACCAGCCCCCACCTTGCTACAACCTACTTACAGATAGTTGTAGAGAGCAGGGTGTCCCCTCAGTCTCTTTTTCTCCTTCAGTCACTTCTCAGAAGACTTGTCCTTTAAACCCTTCACCAGCTTCGTTGCCCTTCTCTGGAAAAGCTCCAGCACCTCAATGTCCTTCATGCAGTGGGGGGCACAAAACTGAACACAGGATTTGAGGTGTGGCCTCACCAGTGCTGAGTACCATGGGATGGTCCCTGCCCCAGTCCTGCTGGCCACAGTATTGCTGATAAAACCAGGATGCTGTTGACCTTCTTGGCCACCTGCACACACTGCTGGATCATATTCAGCTGGCTGTAGACCAGGTCCTTTTCTGCCAGACACTTCCCAGCTGCTCTTCCCTAACCCTGCAGCATTGGATAAGCTGCATTCCTTGTAACTCTTGAAGATGAAAGATTTCATCATGTTGTGTCTCACACATGCCCACATAGCTCCATGCATCAGGGCATTAAGCAGTCCTGCTGTGACTGAAATCCTCCATCTTTACTACAGAAGACTTGCATGTGGAAACTTCTGTTGGGGTTTCATGTACCACTAACTCAGCACAGCCATGGTGACTGTGTGAGTACAAGTGAAGATGATGGGTTTTTTTTGAAGGGTCTAATATTGCCCATGGGATGTTTTGGTGCATCCCATATCCAATGAGAGGACTATGGAATTCTTTGGCTTACATGACATTGTCAAGCATACACCCAGCAAAAGGGAATTAAATGGCAACAAGTAGCAGAACACCTAATGGGACTTGAGATTGCCTCTGGTTTTATTGTTGGCCCTGTGGTTTCACTGGACTGGGGTTGTTTCATTTTTATTTCAGTACAAAATGCAATTTACATGCCATGAAAGAGTTCAGATATTGCCTGAAAGGTTTTGAGGCTTCACAGAAGTGCTCGTTAGCACTGCAGTTGTAGTCTTGAGTTATTGCTGTGTGACCCATGTGCTGATGCCTGGACTCAACTTCTCTACCATCAAGCCTAGCACCAGCATCTGGAGAGAGGAGTTTGCAGTAGAAATACATATCAGTGGGCACTGTGCAAGTGAGAGCCTACAACCCGTGGGATTACTTCCAGGTGAGTTTTTGTTTCAGGAAGCTTCTGCTATAAACTCTTTGTTGCTCCCTTTGGGGGATGGTTTAGAAAGATGGGTGAAGACCAGAGAGAGAAGAGGCACCTGTGCTGTGGGAGACCACACAAAAGAATTTCAGCTAACATCTCCTTATGGACCTTGCTGAGGTTCTGCTGTGTGAAGGATGAGCCTTGGTCCAAAATCTTGGCCAGCCATGGTACTGTAGAGGGTCTGACTAACAGCCTGCACTTCTGCAAAGGTTAGTTCACAAACCCTACAAGCTGGCACCATTTCTCAAACTGATAAGAAATCAAAAAGCTGAAGTCTTTCTGTCCATCACAGAGCTATGTTTAACTTAAAAAAAAAAGTCTTAACACCCAATCTTCCAGTGCCACAGTGTCACTTTGCCAGTGTCACTGCATTTCAGAGCTAATATCTCAGTTTGTTCTCTTCCAGTGAGTTCGTTTTCTCGATCTCCAAGCCTGCATTGTCCTGTACCTCTCCCCCCACTCACTTTCCAGAGACTTGTGATAACCATTGCCTAGGTAACAGCATCCTGCCTGGTGTGTTTTACTGACTGCAATGCATGTGGGGTGTGTGCTGTGCCTGCATTCCCAGTGGGATGAGAAGTGGAGAGTTGAATGCTCTGTGTGGGAGAGAAGCTCCTTACGTTGCTTCTGACTTCAGTGGAGGCAAGAAGGTCAGCTTCTTGTGTCCCTCTATACCTCTTGGTAGCTGCTACTGTGTTGGCTAACATGGGATTTATTGACTTCTTGGGGTCCAGGTGAGAGGGTTGGGAAGGGAAGTGACTTGGTAATCTTTCTGCCAGTGTGCTTTCCTGGGACATCTTTGTCAAATGTGACTTAGTTATGCATGGCTAAAGCTGTGATTATTCAGAAGCCAGCTGGTGGGGAAGCTGATTGACACTCCATTCATACCTTGGGCTTCCTCTGGAGCGAGCTCTAAATCCAGCAGAAAAAAAATTCCACCAAAACACCACAAGATCCATCCATCAACAATGATGAAGTGGAGGAGGACCAACAACCCAGAAAACTAATCTAATAAATGTTTTTCTTCTGTGTGAAGGGTTAATCCAGACTCAGGAAATTTAAAAAATCTGTCTCAGGAAACTTCTCAAAGAATTAATTTAGGGAAGTTTGATTTATTTCCATTGATGTGTGGACTGGAAATCAAGTAAAAAACTGTAAGTGGAAGGTCAGGCATAGCACAGAGGATGGAATAGAAACAAGATCCATGGATACTTTAATTATCATAGTTATAAAGTGAGCTTTGTAACTTCTTAAATTCATAACTTCTTTTTTTGAAGTGCTTGGAGCACTAAGGGTTGAACAACCCAGAAAGGTAGATGGGAAGGCTCAGAATTTAGAACTGGTGGAACAAAAGTCTAAAATGAACCTGTACACGGGGAGATAAAGAGGAATAAATCCAAATGTGTCTATGCAATGTAAAAGGGAATTTAAGAAGCAAGTCATTCTGAAAGAGATCTGTAAGTAAGGATGGACAGCAAAGTAGACAGCAATTTGGTCCCACACTCAGGACTTGTGTCAGGGAGAGGGGAAAGGAAAGGCCCTCTCACTTCACTGCTGCCTCTCCACGGACCTGCTGCTTACAGGTTTCTTGGAAAGGCAGCAGTCAGTGAGTTCATACTGCCAAACCAACAACATGTTTTGAAAAAGGTCCCCAGGTCCATGCCCAGCATTGTTGAGTGAATGCAGAGAGAGAAGTGTAGAATGTAGGACTGCAAATCCATGCTGAGTAGCACATGGTTGCAGAACCAGGAGGTTATTCTGCTGGAGCAAAGGTGTGAGCTGTGAGAAGCACCCGACCAGGCAGTGGATGTAAATCCATGAGTCTCAGAAATACAGTGTTGTTCACCTGTATCACAGTTCTTTTCTGACCAGCTTGGTAAAAAAATCAGGAAAGTGCCTGACCTGCCACTCCTCGAAGAAAGCACAACACTGCTCACTCACCTAGTTTAGCTGTTCTGATGAGGAGCTAATAAAAATGAACTATTCTGCTGCTAGCCAGGGTCTTCCCTCCACTAAAAATAACTTTTTGTAGTAGATAAATGATTTGAAATAGCAGCGTGGAGATACTGGGCTCTGGTAACAACTCCTATACAATATAATCCATGGAGGTAATGCAGGAGTATGAGCAGCTCCCACCTCCCTCAACTGGGGAAGAATAAAATGAGGCCTGGAAAGGAAAGTGTTAGAGCCATCACCCAGAGAGCCAGAACACCAACACTTATGGAAAATATCAGCCAGCAAAAAAGTAGACCCAAGAGAAAACCAGTGGACCTCTGGCAACTAAGCCACACTCCCCACCATGAAGCTGCCTCCCTTCTTCTCCCTTTGCCATGTGGTTCATAAAATCATAGAATTGTGGAATCATAGAATGGTTTGGGTTGGAAGGAACATTAAAAATCATCTAGTTCCAACCCCCCTGCTTGGGCAGGGACACCTCCCACTAGACCAGATTGCTCAAAGTCCCATCCAATGTGACCTTGAACACGTCCATGGAGGGGATATCCACAACTTCCCTGGGTAACTTGTTCCAGTGTCTCACCACCCTCACACTAAAAGGTTGCCTCATCTTCCCCTATTCCTTTTTTTTTTTGAAGGGTTACCCTTTGTCTTTTCTCCAATGCTTTTAAGTTGGTTTCTCCTCTCTGTGCAGAAGCTCCTAGTAAAAAAAGTGTGTCAGAGGTGGAAGGAACAGCACCAGCTACCAGAAAACACCATTGAAATTATTTCCCTTTACAAGCTAAAGTGAAGTAACTCAGCATAATGTGTACTTCCTTCCTTTTCCTTTCACCAGGAGTGAAACCACTGCAAGCTTTCACCCATCATTCTTGTGCCATTCAAGTCAGATTCAGAAGCAAGGCAGCAAACAAGGCCTCAGGGTATAAATCAAACACTGAAGTCCTCTATACAGGAGAAAGAAAACAGCTTGAACATGTGCTCACAGTATTGGAAAGGGAAATAAAATTCCTCTGAATTAGTGGTTTCTTTCACTCCCCTCTCATTGTGTTTTTGTTTGTGTTGGATGAGTGTTCTGTGGTTTGCAATTTGTATACAATTAATTTCTTCTTTTAGGATTTAATGTCCATAATAATAATAATGTCTTTGGGATTCTGATACTTTTTGGGTTGTATGGAGAATGGAAATGAAAGGAAGTTTGTGACAGTATACAACAATTATCAATTATGGCTGATAACTCTTATTAATGTGAAAGCATTGAGGAGCTGCAAACACACATAAAAACCTCCTTGTGTAACCCCAGGCTGCAGTCCAAAGGCTCACTGTAGGGACAATAGGCACTTTAGTCACAGAAGGTGGAACACCAAAAAGTGATACTGATTATAATCATCACATCTTCCTGCTAATTACCTCTTACCTATCAACCCTCGGCACCGCTGAAGTTCCTTTCTCTGGTCCCAGATGTAGAGGTTCTACTCTGCACTGCTGTGGCCTCACCTTGAGTACTGCGTGCAGTTTTGGGCACTGTAGTATAAAAAGGACATCAAGCTATTGGAGAGGGTCCAAAGGAGAGCCACGAGGATGGTGAAGGGTTTGGATGGGATGACTTGCGAGCAGCAGCTGAGGTCACTTGGATTGTTCAGCTTGGAGAAGAGGAGGCTGAGGGGTGACCTCATTGCAGTCTCTGGCTTCCTCACGAGGGGAAGAGATGGGGCAGGTCCTGATCTCTTCACTCCTGTGACCAATGAGAGGACTCAGGGAAATGGCAGGAAGCTGGATCAGGGAGGTTTAGGTTGGATATCAGGAAAAGGTTTCTCACCCAGAGGGTGGTTGAGCACTGGAACAAGCTCCCCAGGGAAGTGGTCACAGCACCAAGCCTGTCTGAGTTCAAGAAGTGTTTGGATGATGCTCTCAGGCCATGGTGTGATTCCTGGGGTGCCCTACACAAGGACAGGAGTTGGACTTGAGGATCCTGATGGGTCCCTTCCAACTCAAAGTATTCTATGATTCTATGATTCTAGGATTCTATCACTCCATTCCCTTGTAAAAAGTCCCTCCCAACTTTTCTGTAGCCCCTTCAAGTACTGGAAGGTGCTCTAAGGTCTGTTCAGAGCCTTTTCTTCTTCAGCCTGAATAACCCCAGCTCTCTCAGCCTGTCAATTCACCACCCAGAAAAGCAGTGCTGTGAACTCCTGCCCATGTCCTCTCTCCCTGGAAAGTGATGCTTTTGTGAAGTGAGGAAGCAGGTCAGACAGGACAATTGTCATTCTCTTTGGGCTTCCTTACGCTGTGTTGTCTTTGACAGACGTGGATGGGGAGCTGAGACAAGTTGGGAAGTAAAGTGAGTTTTCGTTCTGCTTCTGAATGAAGCAGGACACCCGACAGGCACAACACGTGCATCTGTGGGGTAGAACTGAGAGAGGAGAGTGTGTAGGGGGTAAACACCCTCCCTCCGTGTGTCTGTGGGGTGTGCATCTTCCTCCATCCATTTCCTCTCCCACTCCTCCTGAGGTGCCTTTCACAGCTGCTGCTGTGGCAGGTGAGTCAGTGTGACAGCTCAGACACGGGGCAGCCCCCTCAGCTGCTGAAATGCCAGCCAATCTCCCAGCAGACTCAGAGCCCACTATTATAAACGAATGCAATGCATTATTTCCACCCCCCCCCCCCCTTCAGCTGGCACGGTGAGTCAGTAATCAAGGTTCCTTTGTCATTTTGTGGGGTGGTGGGGGAGCTGTTGGTGGTGCCGGTGGGCACAAGCTACGTGGGGCAGATTAACTGAATGTTTGCATGGGTCTTGCTTTTCTTTCCTGCCATGGCTGAGAAAGCCTTCCCAGTTGTGATAAAGGCCAGGAGTGGGGATAAGAGAGGGGAAAGAAAAAGGAGGAGGGAGACAGCCCCACTCTGAATTATAACACTCTCTGTTTCACAACGCTCTCAAAAAGAGACCAAGATCCTTCGTGGTGGGAGGGAGAGGGTTAAAAAGGAAATAAAAAAACCCTCAAGTCCTGGGATTGCTTGGAGAAGCTGGCAGGCATTCTTGCCCACATAACGTCAGCCCCTTTGTTTGGTATCTCTTTGCTGAGGTGGGCTGCATGCTGTGGAAAACATGACAGCAGCAAGAAAAGGAGGGAGGGAAGGAGGGGAGTGAAGGGAAGACAAGGCAGGGTGTAGTGGGGGATTGGAGCTTCACTGCCAGTAAGGGAAAGGGAAAGAGTGACCTGGAGGGACAGGAGAGAGACAAGGGTGCAGCCAAGGGGAAGTGGACAGCCCAAAGTGTGTTGGGGGAGGAAGTGGAGCAGAAAATCAACCAGTTCCTGCCTCGTGTTCCCTCAGATGTCTGTGAACGAGCTTTTTTGTGGGATGGCGCAACTGCAGCGGTGAGTTGGAGCAAACGATGGTGCAGCCCTGATCAGCCAAACAGGTGTCAAGAGGAGGTGAAGAGCAGAGTAAATGCAATGGAAGATGTCCATGGGGTACCCCAACACTGACAAGGCTCAGGGACCTTCTAGAAAAGAGCTGGTGTGATGGTACCATGTGGATTTTTTCTCCTTTGAATTTCCCCAGATGTTTCTTATGTCCATGCAAACACCAGTGGCATCATTCAACAAAGAGCCTGCACAGCTTAACACAACTCTTGTGTGAATAAGTATCTCCTTGTGTTTGTGATGGTCTCCTAGTCTTCTGGTATTAGAAGGGAGTATAAACAATCATCCCCTTATTCAGCATCTCTTGGGCCCTCATGATTTTGTAGGCTGCTCATGTTCCCCCTCAGCCATCATTTCTCCAAACCAATGAGTCCTTTGGCACAGCATGGTGGTCTCCCTCACACTACAGGACACCTCAAGACAGCTGAAGCATCACTGGTGTTCATCATGGCCTTGAGGTTCGTGTGGTGCCTGTGGGTGGTCAAGCTGGCAGAGACCTTCCTTGGGTGCCAAATAAAGCACCATGGCAATCCCCCTACAGGAATCAGAGTGGGAAAACTGCAGAGAAGGAGTCGTGTAGACAGGATGCAGATGCAGAAGAAACAGTACGGAACATCACTGGTCCTGAAATCACATTTATGCTGCTTCTTCTGTACCAGCTCCACTTTTGAGCACTCCGTCCCACCACGTCCTCTGTGTATGTGTATGGCTTTGTGTTAAGATCCATGTTTTTAGGAAAAAGGACAGCAATCTTTGTCCAGAGCTTGCAGGAAACTGTCAGTTTACGGTTTCACATTTAGCTTAAGTTGCTGCTTGCTGTGCCACAACTTAAGGCACAGTGTTCTTCCCCAGGATGTGAGCAGAGACTGACTCACCTTTCTCTCTGCCTCTTCTGTTTGTTAATTATTGACTTTTCTGTGTTGGTTTCCTCCTGGATCAGTGAGTAGGGCAGGCATTGTGTGTGAGCACACTTGCCAGAGCTGACACATGGGAGGCTGTGTGAACAAACCACCATGGGTGCCGGGGAAAGTGGGACTGTCCGTTTTGGCAGCAAGAGTAACCCGGTGTTTGATTTTCTTAAGCTAGCAACAAACTGCACCTCTCATGGGTGAGAGATGCTGAAATCCTGGAGGAAGATATTGGAAGAACATGTGTCTTTGAAATCCCCTGGATTTGTCTCTCTTGATTTGTCCAGGTTATGACCAAAGCTTTTCCTTTCAGTCATGAGTGTTTGTAATAACTTCCTGATAATGCCTCTCAGCTGTAGACTCTGCATCTAACAAAAGCTGTCCTGCAGCAGCCATTTCTTTAGATGGGAGCACTCTTTTCCAACTGTATGTGTGTGTTGAGAGCTGTCTGAAATGACTCAAAGAGTTTGGAAACTATTGGGAAGATATAC
This sequence comes from Hemiprocne comata, assembly GCA_020745705.1. NCBI lineage: Eukaryota > Metazoa > Chordata > Aves > Apodiformes > Apodidae > Hemiprocne > Hemiprocne comata. Next base: position 163,271,255 of record CM036587.1, read on the forward strand.
AGGCAGAAACAATCACTGTCTTACCAGTGTGAGCCTGGTTTTCCTGGGAAGATGAGTCTAAAAATGTTGATAGAGAGTAGAGAACATAAATAGAGAAGACAGTAGTGCATCTGCTGCAGGTGGGAGTGAGGACAACCTGGACCTCCTGTGACCACAAGAGTTGTTCAGGAGGAAGAAGGGGACAATAAAATGGTATGGGATTCACTGGCTAGTATGGAATAAGACAAGGATTTGAAGACTCAAAGAGTGCAGTGAAAAGGGACGAGGAGCTTCAAACTCTTGACACTCCATGTGGAAGCTGGATGTTAAGAGATGTAATATTTTTTGGTCTTCAGCTTTATTCTAGGGCAAAAATTACACTTCGAGATTTTCCAGTATGGAAAAGAGTATTTTTATTACAGCATATTTTTAGTTAATTGTGTATTGATTTGCTTTTTATTCCAGAGTAGAGATTAAGAGACAATTGATAGTTTTCTTAAATTACTTAACTTCTGTAACTGCTGAATTGTACAAAGCAAGAGGAAGATCCTAGTGGAATATTCTCTGTTTATGTAGCTGAAAGACAGGTGTAATTTTTTTATCATTTATAAAATTATTCTGACATATAGCTCATCTAACCTCACTTGTTGATCACAGCAGTCCAGTGCACACTTGTGTCAAATAATATCGTGCTCCAGTGGGTACCAGTGGCACCATGACAATAGTGGAATCCCTTGCTGAGTGGCTTCTGAGCACAACTCAGGGGTGTGCTAAGAACATCCATTGATTTTCATTTTTTCCCAGTTTGTTCCTTCAATTAATTGTCTATTTACGGACCTATTGTGTATTTTTTTTCGCAACTCTTTCATCACAGATGAACCCACCTGAAGTACTTTCTCTGTTATTTTGCTGTAAGTTCCTGTATTATACTAAAATGTAGCCATAAAGATGGTAAGGAGTTGGTACTCTTGTTGGGTGTAGGGTTGGGTGAATGTATCCCTGCACCCAAGCTTCCCAAGGGCTGACAGGCAGATTTTCAGTGCAACACTTTCAAGACACAAAAACAACTATTAAACTTAGATGGTGTTTGTTGTTGGTTTTCTAATTTATGTCATTGAACAAAATGTGACTACATTATACTTTGTGCCACTTTCAAATACTTAGTCAGAGATAATTCCTTACCAAGGAACCTGCAATCTGAGGAGACAAGAAGAACACACACAGAAGCAAGGATGGGAAGCTTATTATCCTTTCAGTGATGAGGATGTGAGGTTTTCAGTAGAAAAGGTCAGCATCTTTCAGGGTGACTCAGCCCAGCTTAGGTCTGAATCACTTCTCATGCCCATCTCTCTGTGGGACACAGAAGAAGCCAAAGACAATGTGGTTCCCCCCGTAGACATCTCCAGATTTATCTCTAAGGACTGAATCTTTAATATTTGTGTGCAGCTCAATGTAAGGTGAAAACTGGTCTGAAATTTCCTCCAGGCTTCTCCATTTTTCTTTGGGAACTCAAAAAACCTTCAAAGCTCTTTCTTGAACCACCCACCAACCCATTCCCCAGAAGAGCAGGGATAGACCTCAAAAGATGATGAGTGCATGTTGGAAGCAGATGTGCAGTTCTGATTTTATGTATAATTGTCACCTTTGAAATATCCAGCATTCCTTCCCACTCATCCCCCTTTGACTACAATCATCATTTGTGTGCTTTGATCCACGTAGCACCCTTAACAGAGCTGCTGAGCTTTTCATAGAGATCAATAACACTTAAAAGGTGGAAGAACTGTGAGTTTCTCATGTCCTTTACAAAAGGTTTTCTCAAGGCTGGGGCTACTGACCCCTTTGGGGTGATTGTTAGGAGAATAAAAGCCTAGATGAGGACAAAGGCAAGTAAGTATAGGACAGAAAAGGGGATTGTAGAATTTCTAATGCAAGAAAATGCCACAAATGTTGACATCACCAGAAAGGTCAAAGCTACAAGCCACATAAACACAGGAGTAAGTCAGGCCAGTAATAATCAATGCACCTTTGTACAGTTAAGACAATTCAAGGGTTAGGAAAGTACCTAGCAAAGCAGCTGACAGATGGATCCAGGGCCGTATAATAAAGAGCATGTGTAGGGTATTTAAGGCTTCATTTCCTGATGTTCATGGATCCACTTTCTCTAGGCATTAATTTAGTGAGGGGAGGAAAGGATGTCTTCTGGAGCCTTGATGTGTTTAGCAAAACCAGAAGCCAACATGGTTAACATCCATGTGTCCCTGCCACCCCTCCAGCCTTGCAAGGACTGTGTCTGCCCCTTTGCTCACCAGCTTGCTGCTGAGCAGTTGGCAGCTGCATTTCAGGAGCCTCTGCCCTTTCAGTCATTTCACTTGGTGGCAGATGCACAGGCTTAAACAGTCAGATAAATCACATACCTACTTCTGTGGAGTAGCTCTGAAATTTCATGTATGCCTGTGGCCAGAAGGTGCTGTCTGAATATTGGAGGGTCATCATAACTAGATGACATTTGATATCATAACAGTAAAATCAGATTTGTTAGCTCTCATAAGCCTGCCCAGTAAATTGCATTGACCCCAGCATAAATGTCACACAAGCATTCATCCATCCATCATCACCATATCGCTGTGCAGAAGAACTGGGTAGTGCACACCCAGACTCACTGGTGCTGAGGAGAATCAAAGGTCATGTGTCCAGATGCCCAGACCATGAATCCTTACACATCATTAAAGGGTGGTAGGGAACATAATATACTTACCAGAGTGGCAGACGGCAAGAATGCAGCAACCAGAACAGGCAGTTTGATGTTGTGCAGAAAAGCGAGTCTGATTAGATGAGTCCAACTCATCTAATTCAGTTCCAGATCTCAGCAGTACAGGCACCCTTCCTTGCCCAATTAAAAATTCATATGTGTATGGGAGGGAAATGAGACTGAACTTCAGGACATCCAGTAAAGGTAGGAATGAATTTCAGGCAGAGGTTCAGACTCCAAAATATCATGCCTGCAATATTTTTTTCTTCCACAGCACAGAGCAGAGCTCTTTAGGATGGAGCTCATCTTGCTTGGGGCATTGTTCAAAGCATAAAATTCAAAACATGCTTCTCTGAAAAATGCAGACTTGGGGCAGAATTACAAGTGTCAGATCTGGAATTTGGTTTTTCTAAAATCTAAGAATGCCTGAATTTGAGATTCTTGGCTTGATCTCTTTTAGGAAGAGAGCTGAGGCTGAAGCTTCTGCTTCCTTCTGGATTGATGTATATTTGGATTTTTTTTTTTTTTTTACTTCTTATGATTTTGCTAAAGAATTGTGTCCTACCAAGAGATGTAATCATAATAATGACACAATTCACAACTTAACCTCTGAACTTCTTGAAGGTATGTTTTTCTTTTTTATGTTTTTGTGCATATTAGTAAAAGTATTTCTCAAAGTAGTTTCAAATCTTCTTTGAGACAAGTTAATTTGAAACTGAAAAATGTGAGGAATTTTGATTGAATATGTTCTCATGATCCCCTAAGAAGTGTCTCTGCATGGAACACTTCCAAAGATGCCCTTCATATATTTATTGCTCTTTCACTCTTCTTGCCCAACAACAAGCTAAGGTAGGTCAAAAGAATACATCCTCCAAAGTGTTGATGACATGAACCTGGTCCTGTTTTGATCCTGAAGGTTCCTTTTGTGAGTTTGTCTTTAATTTGACCTAGATAAGACATCTTCATCTTTGATACTAAATGTCTTGGTTGCCTGGACATGAGATGGTACCTACAGAGAACTATGATTACATACTCATACACCAGATGTAGCCTATCCACAGAGATTTGCACCACCATTTGGTCTCATGAAGTAACAGCTGGATTGAATGAGGGTGCACAATGAAACAGAAGAAAGACATCAATTATGAAGCGTTCTCGTCAGCCAGAGTCCTGCTGACATTACATCCCACATTCACATTTCACTTAGAACTTGGAAACTAGAACTTCTCTAGTGCTTAAAGAAAACTGCTTTCTGCTGTTTCCTCTTGTTCCTCCCCCAATGTGCTTCTGCCATTCACATCTTCTCCAGCTGCAGCCAGTCCCCAAAAGTTGTATTCTAGGGACTAGTATTTCAATCTGACTAGTAGCCCTACAAAGCTACAAGGCAAGAGGAAAACTTAAATAATCTTAAATTAATCTTTTTACCCTTTGGCTTCTTTCCTCTGGCACTGATTTTTTTTTTAATTATACTTTTAAATACTTTTATTAGCTCTGGTTATCATCTTCACAGTCTTAGGACTATCTTGAACGTCTCCAGCTTCTGGTCTGTGTTCAGGATTCAAAAGGAAATGCCCTCAGTGGCATTTCTTTATCATCTACTTACTTAGACAATGTTTAGATTGTTGCTCACTTGCAATGCATGCTACATGGAAGCAAAACAGAGTGTTCTGGAGATTCTCTCAGATATTAATCATAGAATGGTTTGGGTTGGAAGGGACCTTGAAGACCATCCAGTTCCAGCACCCTACCATGGGCAGGAACACCTCCCACCCTCCCACTAGACCAGGTTGCTCAAAGCCTCCACCAGCCTGGTCTTCAACACTTCCAGGGTAGGGGCATCTACAACTTCTCTGAGCAACTTCTTCCAGTGTCTCACCACCCTCAGAGGAGACAATTTCTTCCTAACATCTAAACTAAATCTCAGCTTGAAACCATTCCTTCTTGTGCTATCATTCCATGACCTTCTCAGAAGTGCCTTTTCACATTATTGATGATGCATATTCCTGCTGTTTCACCCAGGGCAAAGTGTGGTTGGAAAGCTTTCCCCAAACCTTAAGCTACTTTAAAGGCTTCTCCTAAATATTTTGATGGAGGAACTAGGGCTTTAAAAAGCCAAAAGCAAGCAGGGTCCCTCTTGCACAAGCACAAGGAATGCATGTGTCCCTATGGCCAAGGTAAACTTCTGAGTCACCTTGAGTTGTTCTGGTGTGCTGTGCAGATGACCAATGGGACACAGGTTGAGCTGCCTCTGTAAGTTTTATAGTCCCATCATTATGGGACCTGAGTAACCATCACATAAATCAAAAGTAAAAACCTAGTTGTTGAGGCCCAGACATGTCCTACGGGACTGCAGGCACTTACCTGAAACATCTCAGATAACCCCAGGATGTCCTGCAGACAGGATACTCCTGCCACCCAAAGAGCTATTTTGGCTTGGGTGTGTTAGAACCTCTTTGTTACCAAAGCAGATTAGATTCCTGGTTTTGGTGCTAATTTAGCTGGGATGGATACATGGCTCCACTGGCTCTGGAGCCTAGGGAAGTCCCTGGAAATCCTTAAAAGAAGGACTTGAACCATCTTTGTGCTTAATTTTTCATTCTTAGCATTTGCTTCATATGGATTAGGTGGGTTTTGGGGTTTTTTGTTGTGTTGTGGGGTTTTTTTTTGGTTTTTGTTTCTTTTTTTAACGTTCCTATGATGTGTCAGGGAAGAAAATCTTTTAATATCAACCTAATCCTCACTGCAAAGACTCTAAAATTTCTTGGCTTAACTGACCTCTACCAAAATTGTGTGTAAAACATGAAAGGTCCTTTTCCATCAGACTTGAAGTTGATAGTGTTGTTTGATTTGGTCTTAAGGACCAGCTGAGAGGGTTCTCATGGACTCAAGTGCTGATGACTGTTTGGATCATCTGTCTAGGGAATGTTGCTCTAATGGAAAAGTGGGTTGATTGTTTTAAGAAAGGAGGTGGTTTAGTGCCCCTCAAGTCTGTCAGACATTGGATTGATCTGCTGTGGTCCAGAAAACTGTTTGTTTTCCCTCTTAATTATGAAGCTTTCATTGCAACTCTTTCATTCGACTACATTTGAGATCAAATGCTGAATATCCAAATGGATGTGTTTGGCTCACCAATGGCCAGGATGGCAAAGGCTGAGGTTATGGTAGATGGATTTAGGTTATGGTTGGACTTGATGATCTTCAAGGTCCTTTCCAACCAGAGTGATTCTAGGATTCTATTCTATGATTCTATTATTTCCTCTGGGTGTTTTTGGTTGTTTTTTGTTTTGTTTTGTTTGTTTTGTGGTTTGTTTTGTTTGGGTTTTGTTTGTTTGGTGTTTTGGGGTATTTTTTTAGCAGAGGGAATATGTTTGAGCCGTTGGAAGCTCTACAAGAGACTTTTCCACAGCTCTTCATACAACTTAAAAAAGTTTTTCTTCCTAGGATTAAAAACAAAACAAAACAAAACAAAACAAATAATAATACTAATAATAATAATGTCAATACCATGCAAATCATTATCTAGTTTTATCAGTTGAAAAAGATCTTCAGTGAGGAACTCAACAGGACCTGGAGACTTGACATCTCTGTCATAAATGGAACCCAGGTTTTTAGGTAGAGACACTATCTTTTTACCTTCTCCCAGTATCACTTTTCATGACTTTTGCTAGACATTTCTGCCTTACACCAAAAAAACTAACTCCCTTTAGTCTCTCTCTAAGCTTTTAGTTTACTTTTGCATTCCAGTTTTACCATTCACCTAGTCTCTAGTGAATTATTTTACACCGTTTAAGGTAAAGAAATTAAACTTCTGTTGTGGTTATCTGTGAAAATCTAGTACAGTGTGTGGCAAAATTAGCAGTGGTTCCTCTCACGTAAGCACCTCTGCAAGCCTTTAAGAAGCATTTCAAATTAGTTTTGACACCCTCTGGGGTTTTGTAGCTCTTGTAAGGGTGTTAGGTTATGAAAGCAAGAAAAGAACCAGCACAGAAAGCTCTTTTGTGCTTTTCCTTCCCACCAGCATCTGTAAGAGGGAGCAGGGCAAGCAGAAAAACCTTCTGTTTTGTACAGGAATGAAATGGGTCATCAACCTGTATGTATGGAAAAGAGTAAGAACATTTCAAAGGAGAGTGCTTGGGGAAAACAGCAAAGAAAGGCACTCATGTTCCCATGCAGTAACTGTTGGTCACTTCTGAAAATTTACAGTGATGAAGTATTAATTCATTCCTGCATTACAGCTCCTATATTCTAATCTGGACACCTAATTATTAACTCAGAGATGAGTGCAGATGGATGCATTTCCTCTGAATTCTTGTGAACAGATCACTCCTGATGGATTGATCTTTCTGTTTCATGAGCATTAGCCATCTGTAGTAGGTCATTTACCTTCCCCACCCCACTCCTGCTGTAAAAAACTCTCAACATTTTAAATGGGAGCCAGTACTCTGTTAAACTGGAGAACTACCCTGTTGGTTTGTGGGTTTTTTCTAGATTTGCAGCTGGACTACAATCAAGTGGGGCTCCCTTGTGTAAGGAAGAAGTAGTTCCTCCTGTCAATTTGTAGTTGTGTCCATGTTTCTACCTGCCTGTACAATGGTCTGAAATGATAACAAGCTTGTACTTCCCTGCCTATGAAGAAAATTCTAGCTGTGTTTAAGCTGAAGAAAGTGCTTGCTGCATTTCTTTTCCTCCTGGAGAGCTTGATGTAACCTGTCTTGACCCTGACTTTTGCCAGGATGTTTCTAGTGGGATGGATGTATTTTAGGGTATGTTCCCATTTTCTAGGAATGGATCCAAGAGCTAAGAATGATACACTTTTGAGCCAGCTTCCATGTAGACCTTGAATAACCAGAAGCCTTTTCTTCCTTTCTCTTAGCTCCTTGTCAATGCCATGGTACCAGATTCTCTCTGGCTTCCTCTGTATTTTTTGATAACTTTTGCTGGTTTTCTGCTCCAGACAGACACTGAAGAGTGATTGAAGCCATTCTCTATCACTGTGCTTTTCCTCAGTTTTCAGGGAAATCTCCAGGCATACATTTAAACTTCACCTTCTACTTTGCTAGGATGGGCCAACCATCAGAGAGTACCTTCTGTATCACTGAATAGGGAACTGGCAAATAGCTTCAGCCTTCATTCTGAATGAAAAGCAGCTAGCATGCCCACCATCTCTCATGAGCTCAGAAGGTGCCCCCACAGATCAATTATAACCAGTTGCAGTTAATTATAACCTCAAGCAAAACACCTGAATTTTTTTAAGGTGGAGGAACTGTCTTTTTTCCAAGCTTTTTATTACCTGATTCCTGGCACTCACTGAAAGACTGACACCATTCCTAATCGTGTGCCACTGTTCCCCTGGTGCTGGTGGGCAGGGGGGATACCAACCCACAGAGAACTTTCAAGATGGATTTTCAGCCCAAGCAGCAGAAGCAAACATTATGTAATGCAGAGATGATTGTCATGGGGATCATGGAACATCTACAGCTGTCCCTTTTTCTTTACACTGAGTGATGTTACTGAGCATTTTACAGTTACAGTCACACTATTACACAAGGAAGGATGGATCAGTGGTTCCTGACTGACCCCCCTTTTCTCAAGAGGTTCCTCAGGGGCCTTTTTCTAGTCTTGCTGAAAAAGCTTTTCATTATGTCTAACCAGGTTTTCTTTGTTGCAACTTGGATTTGTTTTAGCCTTTAGGCCTCCTGGGAGATTTCTGTAGCTATTAGCAATTTGTGGTGGTAATGTTACTGGTGTGACTTCCAATTTACCTTGCCAGTACTGGGGCTGGAGAAATAGAGAGACACCATAGTTAGGTATAGAAAAACATCTCAGTGGAGAAGTATGATGTGTAGGACATAGGACTTGAATGAGCTCTAGAACATAAGGGGAGAAAAATCCTCTTTCCTCTTGCCCAGAGATCCCCAGGCTGTGGGTGCTATGGCACACCTACCTTTGAAAACCTCTCCCAAGCAGCTGTCTACAGAAATCAGTGCCTGCAGAAAATTTCAAGGAGGGATATCTTGAGCATGGTTGCACCAGATTGTCTCATGACTTCTTTGCTCTACATTGTTTTTTATAACCATCTGTTGTTTCTTGTCTTACCTTTCATCAAATGAAAAGGACTTGGCAACACGGCCTAGGGATTAGACCTTCATCCTGGGGCTAGGGAAGAGATGAAAGGCAGGTGTAACCAAAGACACAAGCAGAAGTTAAAGATATTGTCAGTCTGAAATGCTAACAGCAAAAGAACCAAATTAATTTATCCTCTGCCACATTGCTGGGTAATTAATGCTTTGGCTTTTCCTCCATCTAACATGCAGATCTCTGCTGTTTCCCTAACTCTGCTAAAAAACTGGAAAAAAAATCCTACCTTTAAAGCTTGCATTTCTTGATGAAGTGTTTCCGTGCTCTGACTTCTCCTCTGAAAAGCGTTAATGAGTGAGTAATGGAATGAAAAATTCCTGTAAAAGGGTTTTCTAATGTGTGCAGTCATTTGCCTACATGTACCTGATGTAGCAAAGCACTTAAACCCAATCTTGTCTTTAGGAACACGAGTGTGTGTGCATCTCAGCACAGGTGAAGACTGATTTATGCTATTAATAATGTCAAATTATATTCCTTTTTTCTTTCATACCCTTGAGTTATTTTACAGGTTAAAAAATATGAGACAGACAGGTGCAATGTGTCTTAGGATGTTTAGTTTTTTTCTGATTCTATTGTAATATATTGTTTCCAGGAGGAAATACTTGGGAAATTTAGGCTGATGACACTAAATTAACCTTGGTGGCAATTCCACAGAGAGTACAAGGAACTGTTTTGACGTATTGAGAAGACATGTTGCTGAAAGAAGGTGACCTCCTCAATTATGTCTCCTGAGAAATTAACAAAATAATCTGGTTATAATTTTAGGCAATCAGCCCTCTGTGGTGTTGACCTGTATTTTTTTGGTTCCTGGTTGAATCCCAGCCTCTGATCAACAACAACCTCAGATAATTTCTGAGGGCTGACAGTAGATGACATGGGGTTTGTTCATAGAGTGCATAGCCCTCAGGAGGGTAGTATCCATGCATTTATAGTCTATGATTCAGCTCCAGCACTTGGTTCTGGAGGAGCTTGACATCTGAATTTGGCAGTCTCAGGAGTAAGAACAAGAACTGAAAAGGTCATAAAGACTTGACTTCTGCCCCCAAGGCCAGGCACCGTATAAGGAAAAATCTGACCTTTCTTTTGCATCCCCTACCAGAAACATGATAAACCAGAAAAGCTGTGGCTCTTGAAACTATCCTGGGAAGATCCTTCCCCAGTAATGTTCCAGTTGTGTAGAGCTGGTGGTTTTACATTGAATGGGCTGTCTCCAACATGTTGTGGGTCTATGGAAAACACTTGCCACCAGCAATGGCAAGGAGCAGATGCTTGACCCCTTCAATAACTTACCTGTATCAGGTAGATGAGAGTGGCTTTGAAATCCTTTGAATTTGTAAAGTGAAAGACACAGAGAGTAAGGGTCAGGTTTTCATGAGTGTTTAAGAAGATATCTTGGTGAGTTTACGAATGAGAAAAAACAGCTTATGATCTTTCAATGTAGTGAAAAGAAATGGGGGTTTAACAAGTAGCCTGATTTTCTGTGTTTCTATCTGCATCACAAAACCCTGTTTTTCAAAGACATTCAGGCACAGGAATAACATCATGTAGGGAGAAGTAAGGCAGTGGGACATAAAAATTAGAGCACAGACTTTCATAGCCTGCATGAAGAGGGGAAGACTAAGATCCCCTTGCTTTGACAGGATTTAGGATATGTAGAGCATGCCCAAGCTTTCTCCTACCTTAGCAGAAGATTTGAGATGATGGGGCAAACAGAGAGAAGCCTGAGATGTATTTAACACCCCAATAACTAATTCCCAAATTTAGTACTGTATTCATAGTGAAAATGCTGTTGGTTTTGGTGCAGAAGTCTGAAACTATTCAAGACAATAAATTCCTCAGAGGAGGAGGCAAGCAACTTCCATCTTTCTTTCCTCTAACTGAATGAGAAAGATGATGAAAAAAAAAATAAAATCACAGAATGGATTAAGTTTTTAAATGTCAATTGCCCCCTTCCCCTCCCCTCCAAAATTTCTGGTGTATGGAGCTGTGGAGGTTTTACTTTTGCTACCTGTCCAGCTAATTAATACCTGCCAGTTTACCTTTCCCACTCTTACTCTTTTTGGACTACTATTTTATTGAAAAGAAAAGAAAAAAGAAAAGGGAGGGAGAGGACGAGAAAGATAAAAACAAACAAACAAACAAACGAGTTGAATTTCATCTCCTCTGACAAAAAGGATGTACATCTGATGTTAATTCAAATATTGAATGTTCCAAACTTTCCCCACATTTTTTTCCTTCATTGAAATCTTTTTATGCTTTTTACATCAGAGAAAGCATGATGATCATTCTATTCATGTTCTCCATAGCAACTTATTTGTATTGGTTCTGTCTTTTTCCTCTTAGGTACTCTGGGTCATTGAAGGATGTAGGTAGTGACCACCTTGATGAAGTGGATTTATAGGCAGTGTTAAATCCAGGGGCCATGCTGTGGATTAGTGTTTGCAATAAATAGCAGATGCAAGCAAGTCTTTGGTACACAGCAATAAAGGAAGTTTCTAAAAACATAGTGGCAAAGGGAATTTCTCAAGTCTTGTTGTTTTCTGTTTGTTTTTTTTTTTTTTTAAACCAGGATGTGTTCAGTCTTTCTAGGCTGAGGTGGAGCCAAATGCTTTTCCATGTAGGCACCTTGACGGATAACAAGTGGGGTTGGAAGTGTCATGGCAAGGCACTGGATCTTATCAACATATTGCTGGCAGCTGTACTTGAGTGCCTCTCCATCCTTCCAACTGATCATCTGTAAATGAACAGTAACAATCCAGGGTTGACTTCACAGTCTCAATTTGTGGGCATGAACCAAGAATTCATCACTAGTTGAGTTACATTTTTCCACTGAAGAAGAAGTAGCTGAAGCCCGAGAAGGACAATTAATATTGATATACCTGGATGTGCAGACAGAAATAAAACCCAGCATCTAGCCAAGCCATATGTGACCCTGGAGTAAACCAGAGAGGCAAGAAAACAAGAAACTCATGAGAGAACCCCAGGCCTTGCTGGTGTGCCAACTTATATCAAGGTGGTGAGCTTTGCAGCAGGTCTGACAGATCCACAGATGCAAGATAATCTGGGCCATAAAAATACTGTGCACAGAAGGGAATCTCTGCTACCAACCTTCTTCCCTCTTCTAGTCAAACAGGTAGCCAACTCATGTTCATCTCTCAGTTGTGCTGCTGGACACGTAAGAATGACATCTAACTTTTTAAGGACCCATAATATGTAGGAGCTTGTAGGTCTAGTCAGACCTCTCAGTCGTCTCCAAAAGCCAGTGTGGAACCAGGACAGTTCTGGGATATGCTTCAGTTTCATTTCTGTGCTTGTAAACTGACTTACAGAGAATTCCCAAAATCTTTTCTACAATTGGATTCATCAGTTGAGGCTACAGTTCTCACTGTCAGGGGCATTATTGCCTATATAACAGAAATGGTTTGCAATGACAGTTGGAAGACAAGTGCTTTAGTGTGTCTGGACACCAGATTGTTAAGGTCTTTGTGGCCAGGCAGTGAAGACTGATCTGATCTCACACATCTCATACTCATACAGTATGGCACTAATTTGGTTTATCTTTAGCCGTGGGATGTGTTCCCCAATTTGTGGGTTTCCACAAGGGAATTTACTACTGAAAAGTTCATCCCAGGTTCTTTTTCTTCTCAGAAGAGAGTGAGTCAGTGACATTCAGGACAAGATTTGTTTTATCCTAAAGAAGATGCCTCTCTGTTTGGATGAATCATATCCCTACCCTCACTGAATGCATTGACTGATTCTCCATTACTACAATGGGCATCTGATGGAAATTCTAAATATGGACAGCTAAAATTAGAAGGGTGAATTCCAGACAAGTTGCCTACAAGTCAGCTAATGGAAATACTTGCAAACAGTTCCTCTGTAAGTGCATCTCAGAGTGTGATTAATCCCATCCCTTAATAAATGTCTAAATAAGATGATCAACTATCTAATAAAAGTGTTTGCCTGCCTTACCATAGAATGGTTTGGTTTGGAAGGGACTTTTAAGACCATCTAGTTTCAACCCCTCTGTCATAGGCAGAGACACCTTCCAACAGATCAGGTTGCTCCAAGACCTATCCAATCTGGCCTTGAACACTTCCAGGGATGGGGCAGCCACAACCTCCCTGGGCAAACTGTGCCAGTGTCTCACCATGCTCACACTAAAGAACTTCTTCCTGATGTCTACCCTCTTCCAGTTTAAAACCATAAACCCTTGTCTTTAAACTGAAAGAGGGTCTTAGCATTGGCGTGATGGTTCAGCCTCAGGCAACCAGGATTAGCTGAGTTCAATTAGCCCCTATATCATCACACACTTTTGTTTGGAAAAGTAGACCTTAGCACTGGTACTGCTAAAGCCTCAATGTCCAGTTCTAGGAATGTTTTTCCTCAGATACTCCAATAGAAGAAGAATCCAGCTAGGTCTTTCCAGCATTAAGACTCAGCCAAGTCTTGTATATGTGTAGGGCACATGCTCTGGACTTCAGGGACATTCATAATCACAGGGACAGCATCCAGGAACCAGTGCCACATGGTGCTAGGCACTATACCAATACCATGCCATCAGGATGGAATTTGGCTTCTTCTGCAGTCTTTGTTGGAGAAAATAGTCCTTGTGGAATCCATTCATACATTTTCCTGTCTGAGACAAAAAAAGAAAAACAAAAAAACTAAACCCCTCCACAGTTGCTTTTCACAATGCTACTGTATCAGGAGCTTAGACCTACACTCATTGACTTCCTGTAGGCCACAAAACATCTTGTGGTTATTACCACTTTGCACCAGATTCCTGCCATTGACCTTGATGGGAAAACTCCTTAACCCACTTATTAAATCCTCAAATCATCTTGAAACCTGAGAGCAACAGTGAATAAAGCGCTCACCAAGTTTCACATCCTTTTAAGCTGACCTGTATTTTGACTCGTTTCATGACTCTCAGTGTAAGAAAAACCCATGGGTAACACTCCTGATGCTGAGTGCTGTGAGATGGCACTCAGACTGAGCTGTGGCCCTGCTGATTTACACCAGTATGAGTTCGAAGCCAGGGGGAGAAAGAAAGGGAGAAAGACAGAAAAAAAAAAGAGAGAGGAAGGAAGGAGATGTTGGATAGAGTGTCCAAATGAGAAAGAAGAAAGTTGACAGCTCCATAAAAGCCTTGTGCAAACAGGACAGTGTTTGATGTAATGCTATTCTAGAATCAGTCACTTGGACTTGATTTGCAAGATTTTCAAGAAGCTGTTTTTTTCCTGGATTTTGCTGTGGAAGGTGGTTTGTTTTGATATCTCTGGGTTTAACGTCCTGAGCAAAGCTGGGCAGATGCTGTCAGTAAAAACCAGAAATGTTGCCAGGCTTAGGTTCATCTGGGAGAGGAATTAGAGCTGAAGAACAGAAATGAGTCTAAGGAGGATCTGGCTGATGTATTTGCCACTGCAAATGCACATACACAGACACATGGGGAGAAAAAACAACCCACTTTCTGTGGCTGAATAGGAGAATACCACCAGTGAAACATGCCCCAGTAGATTTCACAGTGTCCTTGGTTTATATAGTCCCTTAAAAAAAGTATAACTTTGTTATTTCGCTAAACACTCTTGTTTCTCTGTCCTTATTTTTTAAATGGCCTTATTTAAATATCCTGGGATCTGAGATTTTCCTCCTGAGAGCCACTTTCTTCTCTGTGACTGAGGACATGCTGCTTCTCCCACCATTTAACCACCTGAGCATGAAGACTCATTTCACAACAAGGTAAGTGTTTATGACATCAAACAAATCATCCTCTGGAAGTTTCAGCCTTTCTCTGTCCACTAGAGAATCCAACTGTGATGAGACACTTACGGAGAAACCACAAGTGCTGTGAACTCTACACCAAATGACCCAACACAACACCAAAAACTTAATTTAAGAACCTAGTTCTCTGCTATGCAGTTAATGCATAGTCTGGCCACTGAAGATCCTACAAGATCATGTTTTATCTGATAAGGGAGGTGATTTCTTCTCTGTACCTTGTGCAGAAGAGCAGGCAGTCATGGCTACTACATGCCACAAATGATTGTATGACCTGTTCTTGATATAAAATTGGGTGCTCTTTGTTGAATAAGTTTTTCTTCCTCTGATATAAACCATGCCCTCTCCCACAAGTGCAGAAGCAACCCTTCAGGGATGCTTCCCTCTAGGAAGACTGTCTCTTTCTTTTTTGTTGTTGTTTTTTTCTGATCTTCTACTCCCAGGCTGCAGAGATCATAGAATCACAGAATGGTTAAGGTTGGAAGGAACCTTAAAAACCATCAGGGTCCAACCCTCCTGCTATGAGCAGGGACACCTCCCACTAGACCAGGCTGCACAAAGCCTCATCCAACCTGGCCTTGAACACCTCCAGGGAGGGGGCATCAACAACCTCCCTGAGCAACCTATTCCAGTGCCTCACTGCCCTCATGGTGAATAATTTCTTCCTGATGTCTAACCTGAATCTCTCCCTTATTTCAGTTTAAAACCATTACCCCTTCTCCTGTCAATACCCTCTCTGGTGAAAAGCCCCTCCTCAGCTTTCCTGTAGGTGCCCTTGAGATGTTGAATCAGGTTGTAGATGTCCAAAGGAGAGAGCTCCAAGGAATGGAGATATACCTGGGGTATATTTATGGGGACCGAGAGGAAAGTGGGAAACAGGAAAGGCTTTTCTAGTGATTTGGGAAACACTTTTGATTGCTATTATCCCATGTAATACTGCTAACTCCTGGGAAGCTTTGGGATCAGTCCAAGCATAGTTGAGAGAGAGACCAAAATGTGCTGCAGATTGGTGATACTAGAGCAACAACAACAACAACAAAAGATAAAATCCTTTGAGGAGGAAACTTTCTGGGCTGGTGCACATTCAACTGGGAGATAAGACATCAGCAGGCAGTCAGGGTAACTACCTAGCCCTGCATAAAGGCAAGTTATAATTTTAACCTGGATCAATTCCTCTGGCCACATAGAGAGAATGGAAATGGATGCCCAGGGTGCAGCAGACAAAGTATTAAACCAAGGGTGGCTACAAGCTGGAGGAAATTTCACAAATAATCAGGGCCATGTAACACAGAGCTGTCTAGTGGCCCTGCAGGAGGACAAAAAGGTGGCCCTGGGTTTGTTTAGGAGGAGGATGGAGGTGTCCCTGGACTGTGAGCAGCCACGGATAGAAGAACCCTGAATCTATCCTAATCACCCATGTGTCAGCAAGAAGCAATAGACACCCTCTGCAGGACTCATCTCCCTTCAGGGTCTCTGCCAGAGGGTGGACGAGATCACCCCCTCATTTCTCAGAGTAGCAACTGCTGATTCAAAATTCATATATTTTTTACAGTTTCCCATCCTCTGCCTGTCAGTGTATAAACACGCCAGCCCTTAGCACTGCTGAGCAGCAGTAAATCATCTGTGTGGGAGAAGGCTGGGAGGGAACACAGAACCTCGTGGGGCAGAACTGCATGTGGGTAATGAGGGTTTTGCTTTTCTTTAGCCCAAAATTAAAAATGCTCCCTTCTTGCGACCACCTTCTCCATCTTGCACCTGCACTGCCTCTCTCCCCTCAGGGCTGCAGCCTCCCCACTTGGGAAACACTGAGGTCAATGATCTACTAGTGTATCTTGTCATGCTAAATAAGCACTTCCAAAACCACAACAGCAAATGGCTTTTGCTGCATCGATGTCAGGAGCTGGAAGAGGGAGGCATGAAAAGAGCTGGGACCTTCAGGCAACTGTCTCCTTCATAGTTTGGGAGCGATTTAACTGCACATTTAATTGCTTTGATATATATTTGTTTTACATGAATGCAAGATTCAGCTGCTCTAATTGGCTTATTCGCTGCAAAGTTGCTAACAATGGACCCTAAACTGTACATGAATGACCGTTAAATTATTAGCTATCTGAAAGATCTGCAATTGGATTTTGAATGTGAAATAAAATGAGGGCTCAGGAAGGCAATTATTATTTTTTATTTTTGTATTTTTTAAGCAGCCTTATTATCTCTGCAAGAGCCTTGCTCAGTAGACAAGTATTCTGATTAGAAAATCAATAACAGAGCTGGGGTGATAGCAGCAGTAACCTGTCTAGTTTCAATTAGTGTTTGGGAGAGGTTGGTTCTCTTCCCTGAGCCTGTCAGTTGTCAACACCAATGGAATTTTGTACATATTTATTCTCTGGAGAAACATTAATTCTTTGGGGACTGGTGATTTTTTTTTTTTCCTTTTTTTCTTTTTAATAATATGGGGCATCATCTGATGTTGCAGTGGGCCACAAACACACAGCTGGTGGCTGTAGACAGAGATGGTAAAACCTTTGAGGTGGTTTATCCTGGTCTTTGATTGGCCCTTGGGCAGCAGTAGTGATAACATGGTCTGCAGGAAACCCCATAATTGTTTTTGTCCTTGTTTTCTTGGATTACTGAAGATACCATGAGACACCTTGACTTTATGGGAAATACATCAGCAAGGAAGTGAGGGTTGTAGTCTGCTGTTCTCACAAGCTGAGCAGGACCCTTTCTGCATCTCAGCAGAACACTCATTGATTTTTTGGGTTTGTGCTCAGGCTTTAAACTTAAATATTTATACAGCACCTAAAACACCGCGGACTTGATATGAGATAGAAAGACTTTTTCTGCAGGCAAAATGTAGAGAATCCTGAGACACTCTCTTCGGTCTTGGTTATCTATTACTTGTCCATCTCCATCTAACCTGCCTTCCTGGGCTCAGCTGAAGCTGAAAAGGGCAATCAGGAACATCAGAGTGGGAATTCACATTTGTGGACTATTTGGTAAGACCACACAGCAAACAGCAAAGGAAGAAGAGAGGTAACACCCCTCATGGGGACACAACATCAGTCAGATGTGACACGGGACATGGGACATAAATGTGACTTCCCTTCCCTATCCCTCTCTTGTCTCCCTCTCTTGTCTTCCTCTTTTCTCTCCCTCTTTTCTCTCCCTTTCCCTTTTCTTTTTCCTTTTGTTCTCTATAAGGTCTTCCAGGTTCCTAAGGCTGACTACTCTTGAGGGTACCAGATTATCTCCTGTCCTTGGTCTTGGCTGTCCCTCAGGGTACACCTTACCCCTAGCTCCACTGCTGCAACACCCAACTGTTCCACAGTTCAGCTTTTCTCTCTCCACAGATTTATACTCAAGCTTCTTTTTCATTTCCCTCCCCAAAGACCTAGAAAGTATATTGCCAGGGAAAGGCTCTGTCCGTGCTACATGAGAAGATGAGTTTTGTCTATAAGTCAAGACTGCATCTCACAGGTCAACCTTTTAACCCTGCTGTGCTATGGACAATGTCTTCAGTTGGGCCTGTGACCATTTCTGCTGGACCATTTTGCAAAATCCATGGGCAGTCAGAGTAACCCTCAGAAAGATACAGGAATACTGCTCCTATGGCCTTTGCTCAGAAGAAAATGGGAGGATTTTGCTCCTGTAACAGGAACATAACTTTGGTTTTTGATCAGCAAAGTGAATAAACCCAGTTAGGAGCAGATCTCCTGCAGGAGATGCTGCCTTTTTCAGCTTCTTTTCTCAAAACTTTAAGGAAGAAATAAACCTAAATCAGAGCTGTGCAGAAACAAGAAACAGTATGTACAGGGGAGGAAGGATCCATCTCACCTGCCTGACATGATGTAGTCTCCAGGCAGGGGCTTGATCTCAGCTTTTTCAACAACAACATAGAGAAATCATAGAATCATAGAATCATAGAATCCTAGGGGTTGGAAGGGACCTCGAAAGATCATCTAGTCCAACCCCCCTGCCAGAGCAGGGTCACCTAGAGCACATCACACAGGAACTTGTCCAGGTGGGTTTTGAATGTCTCCAGTGAAGGAGACTCCACAACCTCCCTGGGCAGCCTGTTCCAGTGCTCTGTCACTCTCACAGTAAAAAAGTTTTTTCTGATATTTACCTTGAACCTCCTATGCTCCAATTTGCACCCATTACTCCTTGTCCTGTCATTGGTCATCACTGAGAAGAGCCTAACTCCATCTTCCTGACACTCACCCCTTACATATTTGTAAACATTGATGAGGTCACCCCTCAACCTCCTTTTTTCCAAGCTAAAGAGACCCAGCTCCCTCAGCCTTTCCTCATAAGGGAGATGTTCCACTCCCTTAATCATCTTTGTGGCTCTGCACTGGACTCTTTCAAGCAGTTCCCTGTCCTTCTTGAACTGAGGGGCCCAGAACTGGACACAATACTCCAGATGCAGCCTCACCAATGCAGAATAGAGGGGGAGGAGAACCTCTCTTGACCTACTAACCACACCCTTTCTAATGCACCCCAGGATGCCATTGGCCTTCTTGGCCACAAGGGCACATTGCTGGCTCATGGTCATCCTCCTGTCTACCAGGACCCCCAGGTCTCTTTCACCTACACTACTCTCCAGCAGGTCAGTCCCCAACCTATACTGGGACATCGTGTTGTTCTTCCCCAAATGCAAAACTCTACACTTCCCCTTGTTGAATTTCATCATGTTTCTCCCCGCCCAACTCTCCAGCCTGTCTAAGTCTCTCTGAATGGCAGCACAGCCTTCTGGTGTGTCAGCCACTCCTCCCAGCTTAGTATCATCAGCAAACTTGCTGAGGGTACATTCTGTACCCTCATCCAGGTCGTTGATGAAGATGTTGAACAACATCGGTCCCAGTACCAACCCCTGAGGGACTCCACTAGTCACACACTTCCAACCAGATTCTGCCCCATTGACTACAGCTCTTCCTGATCATGACTCAACCCATGCCAACAGGGCAGGTGGGACAGTCACCCTCTGCAAGAGGTCAGCTTCTCCCCATTGACCATAGAGTGTCCCTTGGTGAACAGTTTTTATGAGATACCTAGATTTTCAGATACTTAAACCTCAGCAAAGAATTCCATGGTTGGTAGCTCGTTCAAAACTTTGGCTCTGTACTTCTTCATGCATAAGAAAAAAAAATAATCAAAGGTTTTCTTACTGTGATGTGTTACCACTCAGTGGTTGATGTGAAAGTTTCCTGTCCTCCAGTGCCCCTCACCAAACAGATGTTCATGAGAAAGGCAAATCAATATCCTTTCACCAACATTAATATCCTACCTCAGATAATGACGCCTCCATTAGAGATTCTTGAATACTTAATTATTTATCTTTGTTATGAATGAAGACTGTGGGATTCATGGATCCCTACTGGAATAATGCATGCCCCTAAAGTTACAGTGTGCCTGACCATTAGAGTATATTCATTCAAGTGTGAAACTGTGTTAAAATTGTGACTAGGAGAAGGGGACTGCTATTCTGACATACAGGTCTGCATTTCCAGCTCCCCAGACATAGAGTTGCTTACGTTGAGATTTGCCAGTGAAAAATTTACAGGTGAAAGAATTTTGTTGGAAAAGGTAGATTCCAAACTGGCAGATACTCCATGTGAACTTTTTGGGAAGGTTGATTTTTTTTTTAATTTGTAAAAAAAGAAAAAAAAAAAAAGAGCAACAAAACAAACTCAAAACCTTTCACTTTTATTTTCTCTTTAAAAAAAACAAAAGATGTTTCCTTTTTATTTTTATTTTCTTTTAATCTTAAGTGATGCTCCATTTAGATTTTTTTCTTACTGTGGTGAGGAAACACATTATAAAGCTTGAAAACAACATGAAGAAATTCATTGTGGGTGGAAGACAACATGAATTTAAACTGAGATAGGCTGGGCGTGTTAGGTTTGTTTTCTATTTTCAGTTAGGAGACTTTATTTTCTGGGGTTTTTGGTTGTTTTTTTAAATTATTATTTTTATTTGTTTTGTTGCTGTTGTTGTTTTTGTTTTTGTTTTGTTTTATTTTTTTGTTCCATTTCAGATCTTCCTCCAACTTATTTATTTACTTACCTCCTGGAATTGGCAGCAGAATGAAAAACTAGTATTGCCCACATCTCAGTTTAGCAAACAGCATGTCACACTCTCTGCCCAGGGGTGTCCAGAAATTGCTCTCAACCTCCAGATAACTTTTTAACATAATTGAGAATAAATAACATACATAACATAGAAATAAAAATAGAGCAATAATAATAATAAAAGGATGTATTTAAGCAGCTGGGGATTAGTTGTGCTCACTGTATTTTTTCACTGGGTGTGACTGAATTAAACCCCAACTCAATTCCTTTCTTAGTCAGGCTCTTCTTCTAAAATCTCTACCTTGGCTGAACAGCAGGTTTTGCTCACTGCTCCCACCTTAATATCTATCTGCCCCTCTCCAACCCAGCAGTGTTCACCACAGAGTGTCCCGTGGTGCCCTTTGCTGAAGGCTGGCCCCTGATATCATTATTGTCCCACAGTCTCCACAAGAGACCATGAGGTGCTGCCCTTCCAGAGAAGGCAGAGGGAAGTTGCTCTGACAGCCAAGAGAGAAGTAGCAGCTGTTGAGCTTGTCTCAGCTGAGTCACCACAATCCCCTCTACCCAACTTGATGCACCGCAACTGATTTCCCATCTCAGCTCCTACCAGGTTGCAACAACCACGTCATGGCTGATATACATTAGGCAGAGATGATCCTGATGTTGGAAGAGTTTCATCCACTGAGAGGCAGACAGACAATATCCTATAAGTCTGTAAGTCTTGCAGAGATGAGGTGAACCATATTTTGGTCTTCTACTGCACGATGACCATCAACTGATAGCCCCCTCATTTGTAGCCCACTCATTTGAGTTGAACCTTTGATGTTCAGCCAGAGGTACCTTTTCATCTGTGCTCAGCTACTCTAAGCCAGTGAAGACAGCTGAGCAGGAGGTCTGGACTTAGTTTTCTTCTAGAACTGGGGACAGACCACAATGTAATGCGTTCTTCAGATGCATCAGACATGTCTTTTGGACAATACCTTTCTGTTCTGATTTTTGGGAGGAAGAATATTCAGAACTGACTTTATTTAACCTTATGCTGCAAGTTAGCATAAGGTTAGTTATGCAAGTTAGTTTAACCTTATGCTCCAGTTAGCACTGGAGTTTGGGTTTTGATTTGAAGCAGGGTAGTGAGATAGGCTGAACATGCTTCTTCTGGAATGGTGCCTGCAGGGGTACAGCAGCACCTTCTGCAACTTCATTTGTCTGTGCTGCTGTGCCTGACAAACAACAGCACCTTTATTTAACTAAAAAAGCAGGCTCCATCCCTGCATCTATGCATGCTTCCCCTCAGTGAGAATAACAAGGGAGTTCAGGTGAAGTAAAAATCTCTTTTTCCTCCTTCCCTGTGGGCAGGAAATGTAAGTGGCTTAGTCTGATTTGGCTTTTTTCTTTCTTTTCCTTTTTTTTTTCTTTATATTTTTGTGTTTCTTTGAACAAGCAGTTAGAAATGGTTAGGACCAGAAGACAGACTGTTACCAGAGTCTTAGTCCCTTTTACATTAGCTAATGATGCAACTGCCAGCTTGTTTGTAAACTTTTTAGTCCAGGGTCACGTTTTAGCAGAGACTTTTCCAACCAGCCCTGTCCTGAGTGCTGACACTTTCAGCCTGGGAGAGGGAACCAGCTGTCACCCTACCAGTGTGGGTTTGAACCAGCTTATCACTAACCAATTTGGCATTTTCCCTGTGGTTTTCTGTGCTGGAGACAATTCCACTGGGTTCACACGTGTAGCACAGTTACATTTAGCTTAAAAGTGTCTGACTCAACAGGTAAGAAAAATTCCTCTTTTCAGTTACGCCCTATTCTGATGAAGTGACACACTGAACAACGATATAAAATCTGTTGTTCCAGATTCTTGGGGAAATTGTTAAAAAAACCCAAAGCAAAACACTTTTGTGGCATAGTGTTATGTTTACTTAAAATTTCTTAGAAGCTCAGGCTGGTTTGGGTTGTCCTCTGGTTTAGTGATCAGCCCTTCCTTTGAAAAGACAGTCCTTCACAACGAATGCTAGAACCAGGAGTTTCTCCTTCTGCATAAAAAGGGCTGTGATCTCACCTGTTTGTAGCCAGAAGGCTGCACACTTTCTATGCTGGAGGTCCCATGCAGATATCCTTTTTTAATAAGAACCAGTAAATTTGCTTTTCATGGATTTGTCTAAGTCTGTGTGAAGGGAGAGACATCCACTTTGGAAAATGGGGAAGATCACAGAATCACAGAATGACCAAGGCTGGAAAAGACCTTTAAGATCATCAAGTCCAGCCTATGACCAACACCACCACACCATCTAGACCATGGCACTAAGTGCCACATCCAGCCTTGCCTTGAACACATCCAGGGATGGTGCCTCCACCACTTCCCTGGGCAGTCCATTCCAATGTCTAATCACCCTCTCCGTGAGGAAGTGCTTCCTAATATCCAACCTAAACCTCCCTTGGAGCAACTTCAGGCTATGTCCTCTTGTCCTGTCACCAGTTGCTGGGAGAAGAGCCCAACCCCCACCTGACTACAAGTGGTGCACACATGGGACCATTGTTACTGCAAGGCCACTGAAGTTGTTTGCAGATTGTGGGACTTCTTTTCTAGCTGTGCAGCACAGACAATCCGGTTTATGCTGCAAAATATCAGTTTTGAAGACACAGGCCACTGTTCTTCTGTCTTAATCAACATCTCAGTCAGTGACCAGCAGGTCATGGTCAACATTGCACAGGCTGTGATTCCCCCTGGGTGAGTGCAGTAAATCCAGGAGACACATTTTATATTATTAAAATAATGAGATATTATTTGAATGTCTGTCATGCCTATGCCCTCCTTCATCAGAGCTTCAAGGAAGGTAGAGCAAAAAGAGGGTCTCTGCCCCAAACCATTTAAAATGTGCAGTGTTTGACACCATTGGCTGGCTTCCACACTTCTTCATGCATGTAAAAATGTTCCAATTGTTCCACTGGACCAAATATTCTAGTGACAAGAGGTAAAACATGGTGACTTTCAAGAGTTCTCCATGCAGCTTGAAGTGAATCAGCTCACTAAGCAAAAAGAAACCAGATTCAGGGAAGGAACACGCAGCTGTATGGAGTAGGATGTTCTCAGTCTCTTCCAATTATTTCAAGTCATTCCTACACTTCTGCAAAGTTGCTGGTTTTATGAGTTTTAACATCCCTGGAAAACCTTATTCCCATTTCACCAACCCTTTAACAAGCTTAAGAGCTTTCTCTGGCAGGGTTGCTTTGGACTTAGTGATAAAGTCTGGAGGAGTTGAAGGACAACTGACATGATTCCTGGGACAAAACATCCAGACATGTGTGTGCACATGTGCCTATTCACCAGTAGTGCAGAAAATTAAGACTGCACCTGCCAAAAGTATGTGAAAGATTTGTGTGTGCCTTAATATGGGGCATATTATGGCCCAGAGAAGGGCCACAAAGATGATCAAAGGGCTGGAGCACCTCTGCTATGGAGACAGGCTGAGGGAGTTGGGGCTGTTCAGGCTGGAGAAGAGAAGGCTGCAGGGAGACCTTAGAGCACCTTCCAGTGCCTGAAGGGGCTACAGGAAAGCTGGGGAGGGGCTTTTCACCAGAGAGTGTAGTGATAGGAGAAGGAGTAATGGTTTTAAACTGAAATAAGGGAGATCTAGGTTAGACATCAGGAAGAAATTCTTCGCCATGAGGGTAGGAAGGCACTGGAATAGGTTGCCCAGGGAGGTTGTGGAAGCCCCCTCCCTGGAGGTGTTCGAGGCCAGGTTGGATGAGGTTTTGTACAGACTGGTCTAATGGGAGGTGTCCCTGCTTATAGCAGGAAGGTAGGTTGGACCCTGATGATTTTTAAGGTCCCTTCCAACTTTAACCATTCTGTGATTCTATGATTCTTTGATATTTCTCCCCTCCTTCTTCAAATAAACAAAGTGCACTCGATTCTGTTTTCTCATGGCTCCAGGACAAATGGATGCCTCAGCATCAGCTTCAGCTTGTTCTATTGATGCAGTTGACCAGCAGTTGACCTGGCCCTAAATTCAGGCACTCTCTGTAGTCTTGTGAGACTTGTGTAGTCAGGAATGGGAAGAAAAGGAAAGAAAGTAGCAGTATCTGGCTGTAAACGTGGGTCTTGAAGTAAAAGCACTCTTATTAGAAAGAAAATAAAAAAAACAAGCAAAGAAACAAGGTTCATTAGATATTAAATGAGCCTCTGAATAACACGGCCTTCTTTGAAAGAAATATAGAAAACAAACATCATTTATGAAGAAGGAAAGGACAAATGCAATCAGCATGTGGGCTTTTAGGCTGTGCTGCCAACGTTGATCAAGGTGAGGCAGGTCAGGTGACACAGCTGGTGCTGGAAAGGGCCCTGAGGTCATTTGCTCCATCCCCACACTTCTGGACCACAAATGTTCTCTCTGTCTTAATCTCCTTAAGCCCATGTTTTCCAAAGCAGATAAGCAGCTTTTCCCTGCATAAATGGCACATCAGTGGTTCTTATGTGTCTCTCAGATTACCTTCCAAGTTTTCCAGGATCCTCCAAAGGCTACAGCTAAACATAAAACACCTCTTTAATCAGGGGAGGAGATGGTCTGTGGTCTCCCCTTAATGGAGTTGGAAATGCTGGGAAGGAGTGAAGGTTCTCAAGTGCAAACAGTCTTGCTTTCCCTTAAAGTACATAATAAAAATAATGAGGTAGGTTTCACTGAAACTTCAGCAGTTGCATTCATTTCTAGAAGTACAGTGAACTGCAAAACTTCAGGGTCATTCAAGAGGAGAGGAGAGGAGAGAGAGGAGAGGAGAGGAGAGGAGAGGAGAGGGAGGAGAGAGAGGAGAGGAGAGGAGAGGAGAGGAGAGGAGAGGAGAGGAGAGGAGAGGAGAGAGGAGAGGAGAGGAGAGGAGAGAGAGGAAGGAGAGGAGAGGAGGAGAGGAGAGGAGAGGAGAGGAGAGGAGAGAGAGAGAGGAGAGGAGAGGAGAGGAGAGGAGAGAGAGGAGAGAGAGGAGAGGAGAGGAAGGGAGAGAGAGAGAGAGAGAGGAGAGGAGAGGAAGGAGAGGAGAGAGAGGAGAGAGAGGAGAGAGAGAGAGAAGAGAAAAGAAGAGAAGAGAAAAGAGAGAGAAAGAAAGAAAAGAAAGAAAAGAAAAAGAAAAGAAAAGAAAGAAAAGAAAGAAAAGAAAAGAAAGAAAAAAAGAAAAGAAAAGAAAAGAAAAGAAGAAAGAAAAGAAAAGAAAAGAAAAGAAAAGAAAAAAAGAAAGAAAAGAAAAAGAAAAGAAGAAAAGAGAAAAGAAAAGAAAACCCCACAGAACAGTTACATTTCTTTAATATTTTGAGCTTAATACTAGTTGGCTGTGTCCCTTAAGCTTTAATTTTGTTGTCTTTTTCTGTCCCCAAGTACATAAAGATTTCACAGAGGTTTAGGTTTAACAGGACAGAATAAAGTTCCTTATAATTGAAACAAGATTTATGTACAAGTCATGATGTTATGTTCAACACTCAAAGGAAGAAAACATGTTCTGTTTGTCTAAAGAGACTTGTTTTCATATTAAAGGAAAGAGTTGTCAGAAGGGACAAAAGTTTTCCCTAGAAAAGCACCAGAAACAAAATGGTTCCTCCGCTCAGTTCAAAGGGAATAATCTGAATATTTTAGGTGGTAATGCAAAGGAAGCAGGGAAGGACTCAAGCAGCATAATGGCACGTTTCTGAGCAAAAGAAGGGTAAATAAATCAATTAATCATTGTAATAATTCCCACAAAGGTTTATGGTCAAAGTGAGCCCGGGCAAGTCTGAGTGCAGTTTCCTCCTCTGCCACAGACTTCCCATATGACCTGGGACAAAGCATTTACTCACCTTGTGCTGCCTTCTCCCTTGCTAGTGTGGGATGTAGGAATTGCCTTACTCTAGAGGGGTGTGGTGGGACTGCAGAATTCGGCCAAACAGGGTATGGCCAAATGCAAACAGCCTGTCTCTGAAATGAAAGCCCTAGAAAAGTAAATTAGGGGAGTGGACACATTCAAAAATAACATGTTGCCATCAAAAAGTAAAAGAAACAGCAGTTCATTGCTTTTAGAAACAGCATTGCACCTGCAGAAGCTTTGGAAACCTCTGCAGAGTATTTACAAACACATGTAGCATGCAGAAGTGAATTGTGCACTAGTATCAAATGGCTCAACAACCAGGCTTGTCCAAACAGATCTCTGACTTATGCCAGGAGATGGTGAAAAGGTGTCTGATAAATGGCTTCTCCATTACCATAAAGAGACATGTCCCAGCATACGTTATAATTACATCTGAGGAAACAAGCAAAAAATCAACCAACCAACCAAAACCCTGCCAAACAAGAAAACAAATACAATTGTTACAAGGCCGAGTTTGAGTGAATGCTTTGTTTAGTCTTAAAGTCATTTTTTGGTCTTCCTTTATTCAGGATTAATCCCACCTTCTGTTGAAGGACTTCCAAGGTAAGTTCAAGAAGTTGTATGTTATGGAATCAACATTGCATTACAGCATATAGAAGATACTATTAGATCAAATGAACTGTAGAGTTACAGGATCAGCCTTTGATTTCAGCATATAGGCAACATGCTTGGGTCAAATACAGCTATGTGAAAATGACAGATTTTTATTCATGTAAGCAGCAAAGGAACAGATCCTAGAAAGTTTTGAACATTCTCCTACTCCATTAGTTGCTGTCTGAGCCTGAAACTACTTGGTCTTGCAAGAATAAGAATCCCTGAATCACAGAATGGTAGGAGTTGGAAGGGACCTCTGGAGATCATCAAGTCCAACCCCCCTGCCATAGCAGGACCACCACAGAACCTAGTGCAGGTCACACAGAAACACAAAAAGGACAGGTCTTGAAATTCTCCATAGAAGGAGATTCCACAGCCTCCCTGGGCAGCCTGTTCCAATGCTCTGTAGCCTGTACAGTAAAGAAGTTTTTCCTCATGTTGAGGTGGAACTTCCTGTGTTCTAGTTTGCATCTGTTGCCACTTGTCCTATCACAGGGCACGACTGAAAAGAGATTGGCCCTTTGTTCTTGACATCCACCCTCCCACCCTTCAGATATTTATAGACATCAATAATATCCCCTCTCAGTCTTCTCTTCTCCAGACTAAACAGCCCCAGGTCTCTCAGCCTTTCCCCATTAGACTGGTGTTCCAGTTCCTTGATCATCAGGTCTGCTCATTTGCTTGCTAGGATTGTTTAGAAATGAATGTTGGAGATGACACTTTTTAGTGAACTCATTGCTATGAGGAATTTTAAACGTGGAAGGAAGGTGTGTTCCTTCAGGAGACTTTTTTTTTTTCTCCATTTCAAATTCTTTTTATTTAACTTCAGGTGTAAGTGTAATTGCTTGTGCTGCAGGGGTGGAGAATATGTGAGTTTACTCCAACTCTGTCAAAGGCATTAGCAGGTCTGATGAAAACCAGTACTCATGTATCCATGAAGATTAGGAGTTTCTTTTCACTAAGCTTCAATTAATAATGTCCTTCCACTGTGCAGCACCAACACACTGAATACCCAGCAGGAAGAGAAAGAGATTTGCAACAAGTTGCATATTAATTCAGTATCATTCTTCACTCTCTTTTTGGGTAGAATTGTCAGTACATTGAAAGTAGGCTTGGGATTGTAGAAAAGGAATGTTTTACTATAAGAAGGGAAAAAAAGGAGTGGTGGTATTTTTGTGGAAAACAAATAAAACAAACAAAATCCCAAAAGACTGAAAAGACCTCACAAAACCCCAAACATTATTACCTTCAGATTATTTTGAATTTTGAAAGCTACCCTACTGATATTAAAGGAATTACAAAGCAGAAAAATAAGTTTAAATAAAATTAGTTATTCTGACCTGCTTGAATTAAATTCAGATGTGGTGCTTAACCACTGGTTTGTGAAAGAGATCCTGGGATTTGGGGTCTATTTCAGGTTTTTCTGACAGCCAGTTGAGATATC
The DNA here is from genome assembly GCA_020745705.1 of Hemiprocne comata. NCBI lineage: Eukaryota > Metazoa > Chordata > Aves > Apodiformes > Apodidae > Hemiprocne > Hemiprocne comata. The sequence goes on from CM036587.1 coordinate 163,299,896, forward strand.
TTAAACTTCTTTTTCCCAGTATGGAAAACTGTTTTCTTGTTCAGCTCTCCAGATATCACCCCTGTGAAAAGGGATAGACAATCCTATAAAACACAGAGGTATTTTACATTTCAAGCTCTCTTTGCCAGTACTCGGGCAAGGAGGCTTTTCTTGCCATGTACTTCCATTTTCTCCATTGATTTAGGAGTTCTCATTCTGAGCGCGTTGTAACTACAAGGAAATGAAATCCTCTCGCTTTCTGCTAAAATAAGGAGATTTACTTGGGGAAACAACTCCGTAAATACTACGTACTGCCATCTATAGCTCTGCTTGGGAAGCACAGACTCAAGGCAAGCCCGGAGAATCAATCTGCTTTCACGGCATGAAAGAAACCTTTTGTGCTAACCAGGGTTTTAAATAAGTGGCTACCAGTTTCCAACAGCTATTGTGGGAAAAGACTCTGTAATTATTGTTACCATCGCTATTTTTAGAAGGTGCTCAGCGCTTTCTTTCTTCTGAATACAGTTTCCAAACAAGGAACAGGAACAGCTGACACCTTGTTACAGAGATTCCCTTTATGTGACCATTTTGGCTGCTCTGGTTTTGACTTCACTGGCAACAGTATCATTATCTGCCCCACGGTAATGCAGGCTGATACAAGGCAGCTCCCTCTAGGACAAACATCTTCAATGTTTCAGACAGCTTCCTACTAGTTAAAAAATACCACACCCCACCCCACCCCACCCCCCGCCCCCGCTTCTTCTCCTCTACCTAAAACTACACTTTGTTTTTTTTTTTTTTGTTTTGTTTTTCCTCAGATTATAGTTTCCTGGATCTCCACCAGCTTTTGGCCTTGTGACAGAAGTCTGCAGAAGATGACTCTGCTATGTTTTACCAAGCTCTCCATAGACACCTGGGAACTGCAAACATGAAAAGTCTGGAAAGCAAGCCCCAAGATTGGGGCAATGGTGGGAATGAGGTGCCAATTCACAAAAACCTGGGATAGATCAGGAAAAGGAAGATTTACATTTCTCACTGAAGTGTCCTTGGATAATTACTGTGTCTCCTTCATCCCTGTGGGTCTGGCTGGAGCAGGGATTTTGCAGAATTAGAGCCAAGATGGGGTGAAAATACTTTCATAATTACTTGGCCCTTTCCTCTCCCCTAGTCCTTGCCAAGGGAAGATCTCTCTGAAGCTCACCCCTTGGCAAGTTGTGTTGTTGTGTCTCTCCATCTCTTATGCTCCACACTCATCCCCAGAACCAAAAGCAGATGCACTCAGAGCCCAGCATCTCTGTTGGGTTGTGTGGGACCAGGGCTGAGGACCATCTCTGGGGTCCAGGGCAGGAGTCATTGTCTGTAGGCTGCAAAGGAAGGGCTGGGGAATCCCTCTCCCTTCATACTCCACTGAAGAGTGATGTGTAAAGCTCCTGTGATCCCCACAAGAGTGTGTGTATCAGGGTAATGGACACATGGAGGAGAAATGGGGAAGGTGGCTGCAGCCACAATGCATTTCAGTGGTCAGTGTGGAGTGAGAAGGCAGCTGGAGGACTTCACCATCAACTCCTCCCCTTCTCTTCACAGGTAGGGAGGGGAGAAGATAACAGATCAGCATCAATGGAAAGCTCTGGGGAAGAAGAGAGAAGCTGCGAGCATCTAGGCTTGGGGATGGGACTCATCATCACTCCTTCCTGTGGCCAGACTCAGCATGACAAATGCTTTCAGAGTAGGGTTCTTTCCTCTCCCCTGACTATACAACAGCTTTGGGACCCCGGTGATGCTTTGGCTTCCTCACCAACAGTGCAACTCATCTGATCTCCAACCACCATCACTGGCCATGTCTGTGCTGGTGCTTGTTCTCCTCCCTAGGACACCTCTTTTGGGCTCCATGAATTTCCCCCCTGGCCTTGGTGTGAAAAGCAGGCTCGTTAGAGGAGAGGGCTGGAGTTAGAATTTTCCAAGCTGTCACTAGGGAAGTTGAGACTGCTGCCTTGCCTCACTTTCCACAGCTGGTAACAAGCATGGAAAATCACTTAAAAATATTAATAAGTAAAAAATCAATAATATAACTAAGTATGATAAGGAACCACAAGCCAGCAGTCACGTGGGAGAAAGGCATGGGAAAATCCCTTTCGAGCCCTGTGTCCAGCTGAGTTATTCCATGTCACCCTTCAGCAGAACGATGTGGCTAGGTGGAAACTGGAATTTTTCAAGCAGTGAGAGACAATGCAAGGTGTTATAGATGTAAACACAGTGGTATCTGTTGTTGGAGGTGCAACTTACAAGCTGTGTAGTTATCCTCTTCAAAAAGATCCCCAGGGAAGCCCAGACATTTCCCTTTTTTCCTTGTCACCCTAATTTACTCCCTGGAGAAGCCACTGGCAGGAAGGGGCTCTTCCAATAAACTGGACTCAGTTTCTCTACATTGTACATATGTTTCCAGTACATTTTAGGGCAGATATATTAACCCAATGGGACCAGAAGTCTACGTTCACAATGAGGGAGGTGGGAGGACAGAGTTATCAAATCCAAACCAGCTCTGAAAAGTTGCCAGCCCAAACAACCTACTTCCTTCAGCACAAGGTGCTTCAAGTGAAGGTGCAAAAATTGGGAAGATAAAAGATTATTTGCTGTCTATTTCGTGTCTCCCTTTACTTTGTAGTCTGAGACCCTTTTATGCCCCTGAATTGTGCAGCTTATTCCTTCTTCCAAAATATTTTTGTAGATTCCAAGGGATGCTGCATTTAACCATTGATATTTCCCATCCCTTTTTCATCTGGACCAATTTTGACTATGACAACAAGAGGCATTTTCTGTGCAATAAGCATGGTCTAAATTTAAAGTGTGTGTAGGGTTAGAGGAATTGCTTATCTGGATTGAGTTTGCTGTTTTCCTTTGTCAGAGAGAAACAGAGTTACAGCTGGATCCAACTCACATCTTGCCATCTGCAAAGCCTGGACAGAAAACAGACAATGGGCAAAGGCACCAAAAGCCTGGGAGAGAGGAGAATGATAGTCATCTCTTGGTCATCTTTTTGGACAGTAAAGCTACTGTTTGTCATAAAACCCACCCAGCACCTCCTTGAGAAGTGTTATGGGTGGGCTGGCCTTATTGGCACCACTGTGGTGGCCTCAGGATGGTGTGTCCCAGAAGCTCTTGGGCTTTGTAACCTCTGTTTTTGCTAATCTTGTCTGCCTCTCTTTCTCCTGGCAATGACACTGGAAGGTCCTGATGGGCACCCATGTCTGCCCTGAGTAACTTCAGGACTCCACGGAAATGGACAGCAGTGAAATTATTAATTGCATTGAGCCCAGTTCCCCATTCTCACAAAAAAGAAATTCCCATAATGCCCAGTTGCAGTAGAGGGGGTTGGAATTGGGTTTAGTTCTGTCAGTGGTACTTTTTGTGCCACTTCTCTTGTGCTGAGCTTCTTTGCCTTCTACACAGTAGACATACTAGCTGCACCTTGCTCTCTCTGACCTCCCCAACCATACGACAGGGAAGGCAAGTGCCCCTCACTTCCCCACCCGCCCCAAAGACATGGCACAGCCACCCCATGGGGCACAAAGGGTCAGAACATGATGCTTTACAAGGAATTCTTTTCTCCAAGCATCCTATGGTTCCCACCGAAGCTATCCACTCTCCTTGCAACCTGCGAGAGACAGAAAATGAGAAGCTGGAGAAAGAGAAGCAGCAAAAAAAATCTGTGAGGGACTCAGAGGAGCAGGACTACCTTCTTGAAGGAAAACAAACCAGCCAAACAAACTCCCGAAAGGCTGGAGAGAGAAAGGGAGAGATTTCCATTCGGAGCATGCACCGTGCTAATCCAGCATAGCCGCCTGTCGGCTGAAAACAAGCATTTCAGGCCCCAGCTGCCCCTTTTGCTCCAGTCTCTGCTTAACTGGAGATGTCACAGATGCCTTTGGCCAGTAATGCTGCTGCAGTGCTGGCTGGGGACAAGTAGAGGCTGGTTCGCTGCGCTCCACCACAGTCAGAGCTTGCTGTTCAGCTCCCCTAAATTGACAAATTTCTCCCTTTCCCCAGGAGTGTTTTATGGGGGGTAAAAGAGGTTCAGAGGTGTGGAAATGGGGATGAAAATACTGGATGAGGTGAAGGGAAGGGAGTAAAAGGGGAAGAAAGCCAAGGGAAGGGGATGAAGGTGCCCTGGAGAGTCCCTGGGGAATAAATGTGGTGCTACTTAGCCATCCTGAGGCAGAGGGGCAGAGTACAGCTGGGATTTCTGCCTCTGCCCCTGGGGGCAGGTCTTTGCTCCTCTGCTGATGGGGATGCAGCAGCCCCGAGCAGGGAGGGGGTGGTTTTGTCAGAGAAAGGGGCTGGTTTCCTCCTCGTGGAGTAGAACGGGTTAAAGACAAGGGGCAGGTCTTGAAGTCTGGTAGGATGCTGAAGTCCCTCTGCTCTCCCCCTCCCCTTCCCCAGCCTTATCTCTTTCCCCTCCATCCCCTTCCCACACCCCTCTCTCTGTTCAGCAGGCTCCTCATTAACAGGGAACCTTCCACGGGCTGCAAACCTGGAGGCAGCACTTTCACCCGAAATCTGCTGGGATGCAGCATGTACCTTTTACCCCAGCCCATGTCCTCCTCCTCCATCTGCTGAAACTCTCCCTTCACCCCCATCCTCCTGCCACCCTGGGGTTATCGCACTGGTGTGATACCCCCCCACCCCCCATGTGTGTGTGGGCTGATGAATTAAGGAGTTGACGAGGTTGCTAGGAAAGAAGTAAAAAAAAAAAAAAAAAGAAGTACGAAAGGGTTAATTGCTGTTGCTATCTCCTGCCTGGGCAAACCGTGTGCCCTGGTGCAAAGGCACGGCCAAGCCGAGGTGTGCGGGGAGCTCCAGCCCCCGTCCTCCTGCAGGGTTGGGGGGCGAGAGGACCTGCAACCCCCGGGACTCCCTGCCGTCCTGTCCCATCTACCGTCTCCCTCCCCAGGCTGTCAGCTCCAGGGGGGTCGGTGAGGGAACCCCAGAAGCCCCTTCTCCCTCCCGAAGCTGCAAGCCGTGTCCCTCTGCGGGAGATCGGTACCCCTCCCGCACTGAACCCCCGTAGGGTTGGTTTTTTTTTTTTTTGAGGGTAGGGTGGAAGTAAAGCCCTTGCCATCCCCACCACCACCATCCCGCCCCCCTCTTCACCTCCTGGCTCCCTGCTTAGGGCTAAGCTGTCCCAGGGAGGCTGCGCTGCCCGGCCACCAACGCACTCCGGCTCTCGCTGGCTCCTCTGTTCCATCCATCCATCCATCCATCCATCCATCCATCCATCCATCCATCCATCCTCTCTTCCTATAGGCTAGCAGAGCATGCCTGATGCGATACAGTGGCAGTTAGGGTCCTTGCCTGTAGCTGCCTGTTTTACAAAGCTCCGATCTGTGCGTGTGCGTGTGTATGTGTGTGTGCAGTTTATCCCTCCCTCATATCCCTCCCTCCCTCCCTCTCTCTCTCTCTCACTCTAATGTGTGATCTGGAAAGCTTATAAAAGCCTGATGTAATCCTTAATGCAGCCCCTGGCTACAAAGACTGGATCTAGTTTCACAGAAAAAGATTCAGAGGCAGAATTAAAAAAAAAGAAGAAGAAGAAAAAGAAAAAAAAAAAAGTGTGGGGAGAAGACGGACAGAAGGAAAGAAAAGCAGAGTGGATTTTAAATAAATATATCTTTCTGAAGAAGACTATTCTCACTCTTCACTGCTGGGAAAGCTACTCTGAACCCTGCTGTATATTTTTTAAAGGAGAAGACTTGATTGTCTGCTTGGATCTAATGATTTACTGGCTTTTAACTGCGTTTTTCTCCTCTCCTAAGGATTCCTCAGAAAACGGCTTAATTATTTTCAGCTTTTCTCTTCCACCTGCCGGTCTGCAGAGACACCAAAGGTTCTCCCTTCCTGTCCCTCCCCACCCCCATTTCTTTTAGGATTTTTTTTCCCCTTTTCTATTTGATACACACACACACACACACACACACATATATATAAGTGTGTATGTACATATATATGTAGAGGCAAGAGTGGAGGGAGAGTGAGCTGTGCTATCATTTTGGACTTCCCGCACTGCCCAATGTTGGGCTGGTTACCCCTGGATATGTTGCTGGTTTCGATTTGGAATTTGACAAAGGGAAGAAGGAGGATATAAAACCTGGGGAGCTCTGCAAGGTAAGGGGCCCCCTGTCACCCTTCCTTCTTCCTCGGAGGGGAGGGAGAAGGGGGAAACGACTTCTTTGGGCTGTGCTTTGCCTCGAGTGTGTGTGTGTGTGTGGGGGGGTGTCTTTCTCCCTCTTCAGGGATGGGGGCAACGGTGGGTACCTGTTCCTCTGCTTTTGCCCCTGGAAACAGCAGCCTGAGGATGTTTTCACCCCCTGTTCACTCTGCAATTTGCACTGGTAGAGCATAATCACTCCCTGCCATGGGAAGTTTTAACTTTCGTGCATGCGGGTCCTGTGGGCAAACATTAAGAGGCGGTGGAAAATAATGATATCTGCAGGATGCAGGGGGGGGAATGTATTCGTGTCCTGGGGGAAAGGACCTGGGGATTGGGATGTTTCTGGGGCATAAGGCAGCCAGGAGAGGGAAGGGCAGTGGGGTATCACAGAGGGGGAGCTGCAGAGGCATCTCGGGCTGAACTGCAAAGTGCTGGGAAGCTGCGGTGCTTTCGCGGGCAGCCCTGGGGTCCGGGACATCTCAGCCTGCAACGTTGGCAAACAAAGTCTCGGAAGCACAGGCAGCTGCCTGCCCCAGGCATGAATCTGCCCCTATCCCAGGTCCTTGCTTTCCTCCTTTTCCTTCCAGAGTTTTTAGAGGGAATGGGGGGGGGGTGTCCCTATTTGCTTTGCCACTTGTGTGACACCTTCCGAGGGCTGGAGGCAATGACTGGGGAGGTGATGAGGTCTTAATGTTTTGTTTGTGTGTCCCCCAATGCTGTTTATGAGCATTTTGCTTCACACCCATAGGAGAAAACGAGCCGTTAGCCTAGGTATAGATCAGACTATGGCACTGACAGACACACAGACACACACACACTGCTCCTGGAGCTGGGCTCCTGGGGGCTACTGGCACCCTTCGCCTTTCTTTGAGGGGGGTGTGGGGGGTCGGAATGGAGAGAGAAGGAGTCTCCATCAGGGATGTGTAATTACAAAGCAGCATCTTGTTCTGAATCACCCTGTGTGGGAATGAATCGCAAAATTTGTCTCTCCCTCTTCCCCCACCACCCCCTTCCCTTTCATGGCCTGACACTCGCTGATGGAGCGTGGCTGTTGATGCATCTTCAGACTTTTGCAGAGAGGTATTTCAGCCATGGCTCTGCCAAGGGTGGAAGGAAAAGAAGGATGAATGGAAGCAGGTAGGGGTTGGAAGAGACTTTTCAGCCTGATTGTGCCCTGGTCCTGGCTGAAAGAAGGCATCAGTCGCTGACAATTGAAGGCACGGTTTGCAGATCAACTCTGCCAGGCACCCTCAGCTGTGACTCACACTTGTGTCCCTGATCCTGCTCTAGCCAAGGATTCACCCCTGTGAATCAGTTGCACAGAGTGGAGGTGGTGAGGGGGAGAATATCAAGGCAAGGTCAAAGGGATGGAGGGGAAAAAAGACCTCCCCCTCTCCAATTCTGACTATTCTATCCCTTTGGAGCTGGGGCTTTCCGGGGCTCATAATCAATCCAGCTCCAACGCTGGGTCTGGCAAGGGCCAAGACCAGCTGACAGCTGATGGCTGAGGGAGGAGGAGGAGTGTGGGGGGGGGTGGGGCGGGGAAGAGGAAGAGCAAAGCTAGTTTGACAGATGCCAAAACCTTGCGCAGCAGAGGGAAAATTGCAGCACTTCGAAAGCCGACGTTCCCTGCGAGGGTATCCGGGGGTGGGCGGGGTGCACCTTTACCTGTTGATTAGCTCTAGGTTTGCTCTCTCCTGGACACGCAAAGCCTAAGGAAAGCCAGGACAGATGAGCCCTAGGCACTCCACGGAGTTGACTGGCAACATCCACTGCGTAGCAGGGAGGACTGTGTATTAATGATGATGACTCTGCTTTGGCTGGTGCTGAAATATCTGTATTATCTATTATCAGCTGGGAGACGAGGCTGGAGGCTTCGCAGAGCTGGGATCTCATCCAAAGTCTGGGCCACTAAAGGAAACAACCAACTCCCCGTGCATATTAAGTGGGTCCCTAATTAATTAATGACTCATTAACCTGGGTCCCACAGTCCTTACTGTGCCCAAGACCTCGCTGAGGAAGAGGAAAGAGGTCACAGGGCAGAGCAGGGGAGGTTTTTACCCTCGGAAGGTGCTGAGGAATTACACCAGCTCTCAGCCAAGCTGCACTGCCAGGGAACAGAGTGGCCACAGTCAGGAGCCAGGCAGGGGCTGGGGCATAGGCAGAAGGTTGAGCAGGCAGGACACCTTGCCTGGTGGGTCTCAGCTGCAGCAGAGGGGCATGGGGAGTGCTAGGGTGGCATGGAGTAGGGGGATCCCCATGCTCCACTTCGGGTGTTATAATGAGGTTGGGGTGCAGCATCACTCCTGCTGTGGAGGGCAAATGGGAAGGACAGAGAGAAACTGGACAGGGACAAGACACAGGCAGGGAAGGAGGAGGGCATAGGCAGGACAGGAGTAGGGCTCCTGGGGCTTTCTGTAGCGTTTGGGATGGTGTCAAAGAATCCTGGGTGCAGGGATAGGGGCTTGGGGTCCCCCAAAATTGTCCAGCAAAAGTGGGCAGTCTCAGGGAAGGACTGGCTGTAAAATGGGGTAGTTTTCTGTTAAGGAAGGGTCTGTACCCTTATTCCCTTTAAATGGGGAAATTGAGGCAGGAGAGGTGTGCCAGATATTGGGTTGGGAACTGGGGTGGGGGGGTGGTGGGAAGGGGGGGGAGACTCCTGAACCCCAGTCACATCCCTGAGGAGCAGCTGAAGGCAGCCTTTGGAGTGGGGGGATCATCCCCCCCTCATCCCATTGCTCTGCCACCCGAGGGAGAGTATCGCCCTTGGCCCCTCATACACTCCGAGGTGGTCAGGGACACACACAGAGAGCTCTTCCCTCCCTTGCAGCACCCCCTGCCAACCCCCTAGACATCCCCCTTTTTGCAAGCACCTCAAATTTTGCCAAATTCCAACCCCTCCTCCCGCTCCCCCCCGATACACACACTCCTTCCTTCCCACAGCATAGGGGCCGTCCCCGCTGCACGAAGAGGCTGGAAAAGAAGCGGGGGTGTTGTGTGCATCTCAATCTAGTTTCAAGACCCCCCTCCCCACTAACCTCTCTAGCTGCCTTCGGTAGCCCGGGGGAATACGGGGGCTTGCGGCGAGCTGCGGGGAGGTGGCGCTCGCAGCCCGGTTATCGCCGCCCGCCGCCCCCGGAGCGCAGTGGTGCTCTGCACAGCCCGGCGCAGCGGTTCTCCCCTCTCCTTACCCCACCGCCCCCCATGCTTTTTCACCAGACCCCCTCGCATGTCTATACCCGCCTCGCTTCTCCACCCATCTCAGCATCCTTGTGAAATCAGAGGTTATTTGGGCTGCCAGGGGCTCTCCCTGGGAAGTACGGGTGGCATGTGCTGCTCTGCTGGCCCCCCCCCCCCTCCTTCCCATACCCCCACGGGGGAAGAGGGGAGCAGCCCCAGGGTTTACTCAAGGGCTGCGTGCGAGCCCTTGCTCCCTACAAGTGGGGAACAGAAGGTCCGAGCTCTCTTCTTCCGGGAGTCAGAGTAACGTCTAGCAGGTATCGTGTTCTTTCATTGCTCCTGGGAGGGTGAAGATGGTGGAGGGGCTTCTCGTGGTGCCTGTGTGCTGCAAATGGCTTTTCTTCCCCTCTTTGTTTGGGAAGGAGAGGGGGACGCAGTGTGAGCACAGATTCAAATTCGCCTTCTCCCGTAGCTCAAGTGTGGCACGCAGGAACTCCCTCACCCCCCACCCCGTCATCGGTACCTGTTGCAGTGTATCAGAATGGCTCATTAATTAGCTCCAGGAAACCTGCGCTGGTAAACAAATGAGTCAAAGCTGTTCTTTGGGCCTGATCCTGGGCTTGCAGCATGCCGAGTGCCACCTTTCAAGGCTAGGTGCAAAAAGAGAGGAGTATTTTCTTCAAGATGGATGACATGCTGTTTCCTCCCCTTGGAGAAGACTCACACCCCTCAGCGAATCTTCAGAGGGAAGGAGCTGGCACCTGGCCTGGAGGCCTGCAGAAGACTGTCTTTTTTGATGTCGTAGCACATGTTGGAACAGCTCGATGTGGCTTCAGACAAAGCTAAGGGGTCCCTGGCACGTCCTGGTGCTCACAGTGCACAGGATGTTCCCATGTTCTTCTAGTGTCTCCTTCCCCAAACTCCCTGGACACTCCACTTGTCTGGGGTTCACAGGAGGTGCTGGGATGAAAGAGGGACAGAAGAGGGATTGCTTGTGCTTGGGTGAAACCAGACTAAGGATTAGGTAACTTGCTGATGGGCATTGATGCCCATCCACATATTTGGGTGGGGATTTGGAGCTCTGAAGAACCGGAAGAAAGGGGCTGGGGTACAGTTCTCTCATCCAAGGTGGGGTCAAGGATCTCCTTCTCTGTAACTCAGTTGCTTTGAATCACCTCTCTGCCAGGGAAAACAATATTTCAATGTCCCATCTGCACTGGAGAAGCAGGGGTTCCTTTTGATGTGAGGTGTACTTTTTCACTGGATTCATGTGCAGCCCCTCAGGTCCCAAATCTGCAGGTGACCAGCCCTCTAATTCCCAAATTACCATGACAGGGAGCTGTGGTAACCCTCATTTCTCCAGGTCGGGGCCACCACAGATGTCATCCCAGTCTTTGGCATCCTCCAGTGTCCTCATATAGGAGGTCCCATCTGCCTCTTAACACTTCTCACTACTCCTGCCCAAAAGGCAATTCTTCCCCAGCACCACACCATCCCCAATTTGACAGCCCAGCCCATGTGGAGAATGTACATCCTTTTCTCTTACTTGCAGTCTGTGTCACAGTTTGTGTTTCAATCTGGTTTGCAGTGTTCTGAGACTACAAAGCACAACAGCACATGTTAAAAAGAAGAAGGAAAATGAGTAGTAAATGAGGCCCGTTCACAACGTCCATCATCATATCTTTGGCTTAGAAATTCCTCACAGTGCCTCTTGGAGCAAGGGTTTTCTATTATTATATTGTATTAGTCTGGTTATGCTGAGATAATCTGTTGTGTTGCTCCAGGAAGGTCTCAGTGAAGAGGGGAAAATAAAAAAAGGAAAAGAAAGATAATATTTTCAATCAGAGGGCTGCCAGATTGGTGCCTCTGTCTTGCAAAGACACACATCACTGCCCCCTTTATGAAAATTTAAATTGGTTACCTCTGTCAGAGAAGTGAGAGAAGATTTGCTGATTTTAATTTGTTAGAGCAAATCACCCACTGCCAGCATTATCAAAATTAAACTAGGGATGGTTTCCTACTTTTTATCTCCTGCTCCCTCTGTGTTTTTTTCTGAAATATCCCTTCATAAAACATTGATCAAGGAGTGACCAGCTGATGATAAACGAGCTGCTAAAAATGCAGTCTCTGCTGTGTTTGGTGTCAAGCCTTTACCCTGGGACAAGGGACATTGAGGAAAGCAAATTGTATCTGGAAGAAGAATGAACAGAGACCTTGTGAGGAAATCTAGGTTTTCTATTAGTTTGGAATATTTTGGGGCAAAAAGTGAAACAGGTGGCTGTAATCTTATGTGGTACACTTCATGTTAGCCTAAGTGCATGTACAAAAAATACATGAAGTATGAAAAATCCTCCTTCTTAATTTTGTGGGGGATGGTTTATTACAGGCAGAACTTCTTGCTGACTGGGTTTGGCCTGACAGGACAGATGAATCCTGCATCTATTTGGGACACCATTTTGTGCATTCCATATGCATGCACCAGCATGTATTATTGCTAAGCTCTTCTACTGAACAGCTAGTTTTGGCCAGAGACAGACCCTGAGACACCTCATCCTATGCTTTCAGCAATCCCACCTGCATGCTCACCTTGTCTCCTGCCTGTTTTCAGGTTGGCTTTGCTAAATGGAGATATATTCTCAGTTTTTTTAGCTCAGCTGGCCTATAACCAAGCCCTTGCTGTTTGCAAAATGGCTCTTTTCTTTCTTCCCTCTGCCAGGTATTAGGACACTTCCATTCCTGGCACACCTGCCTATTCCATATTCATTGAGAATTAGCATAAATCTTTCTCTAAATGCTTTCAGGATAGGGGTCATCATGATTTCCATGCTAGAACATATCTGGACCTGAAACACTGTGTCTCTGTCCTATCTGTGCTGCTGCCTTCTTGTGAACCTCTCAGCTGGTCATGTAACCCTACAGCTCCACAAGTGACTCAAAGTTTGGTTTATCCAGATTAACCAGGTTGCCCAGAGAAGTTGTGGATGCCCCATCCCTGGAAGTGTTCAAAACCAGGTTGGATGGGGGTTGGAGCAACATGGTCTAGTGGAAGCTGTCCCTGCCCATGGCAGGGATGTTGGAACTAGATTATCTTTAAGGTCCCTTGCAACCCAAACCAGTCTATGATTCTACCCAACACCAAACCCTGTGACTACGACCATGAATTCCACACATAGAGCTCTGTGTCAACTGTTCAGATGGAGTTGGTCAAACAACATTTCATTTGGAATTATATTTTTTTCATGCCTTTCTAAAACTGAGGGTCTGGAATTATGTAAGTATCCTCTATCTGCCTTGGATTCCCTCTGGATTAAAGAGATGATGTTTCAGGAGACCTTGTATAACAATATCATCCTGCAAAATGGTCCTTTGTACAGTCCAGCTCACTTTGATATGCAAGTAGATTGAGCCTGGGATAGGAGCATGGTTCATGGCATGTTGTGTATCTTCCCAAAACAAGTATCTGTTGGTTCCTGCAAATGAAAGTCAATACACCTTCAGAAGGAAATTTGTCCCAATGGGGTCATTTTTATTGGGAGTCCTGTTGGTAGATCTATTCATTGTGCAGGTTCATTCCCTTAACAAGTCAGTTATTCATTGGCCATTGCTGGAGGGTGTGTGGAATTTATGGTCGTAGTCCTGTAATCAGGTATTTTGTTATAGAGGGCTTTGCCACTGGTAGAAGGTTTGAATCAATCAGTATGCAGCAAAAAATTGATTCCCTCACAATTTATTTCTGGACTCAGCTCCTGCTTTAGGAGTATTTTCCCCCTTCTTGAACCACGCTGCTAAAGTCTTTGTATATTTGTGCTCAGGTGAGCTCTGCATTAGTGCACATGCAGGGACACACACCCACACATCTGCATGTTTTCTGGGAATGATTTTCATTCTGCTCACTTCAGATACACACTGTTGCCATTTCCTAGACAAAAAAAAAAAAAAAAAAGGTTTTTCTCTATTACCTGACTTAAGCATCTGGAAGTTAGAAAGGACTGTTTGAAAAGGCTTTAATCAAATGTCAGTGAAGAAAGGGAATCCTGATTTTGAGTAGCTGCACTGGTGCCTTAAGTACTAAAGAGCTTGGCCTGCTAATCTCCACTTCTCAGATGTTGTTCTACGATATGATCAGCCCTATTGAGCTGAAACAAGGGTTAATTGCTAACAAAAAGCTTCTCACCTTTGTGCATACAAAGAAAGGAGCAAGGGTGAGCACCTTGCTTTCTGGAGCTTAGTGCAAGCTCACTATATGCAGGTAATGGTGAGGGAATTTGGTTCTTTTATGTGTCCTAAGAATATCTCCCTATGAAGTTAAAATTACAGCAGAGCCTATGATTTTTGTGGCAGAAAAAAAGGATGGGAGGAGAAAAAAAATCTCTGTAACCTAGCAGAATGTACAGCTGCTGTCTGTTGGGTCATCAGAGATGTTCAATGTGTAAATGGCAGTGAAGCTCTCCCCTGTGAACAAGGTTGAACTGTCTTGGCACTTACACTTGGGATGGAGCTTGGCAGTGATGTGGTTAGTCAATGCTCTGACATGCTGCCCGCCTTGCAAGTGTTCCCCGAGGCACAAGCATCTTTCTAGGGAAACTCTGGTGGCTCTAGGGATGTGTTTTGATTTAGGAAGAGTGTGTGACAAAGGACTTTTAGTGCCTGGTCTGTTTTAGTAAGTGCAGGCAGCCAGAAAGAGTGTTAAGACACTATGATAAGGATGATGTGGATTATGTTCGCAGAGCACATGGGTAGACAAACATGTGGGTGCTTATGGGAGAGAAGGCAAGTGGGTCTTTGACCTGCCCACATCTCAGTAAAGGTGGTAGGTGTGACACAGCACTGTCCCTCCAATCACCCATCTTAACACTTGAAGGCCAACCATGAGGCCAAGTGAAAGAATACATTAATAGTGAATATACATTTGCTGCATAATCTAAATGCTTGAAGAACTTAGCATGAACAATGTAAGATATTGTCTGTCCTGTGTGACTTGCTGGCTTCTGCCAGCTTGCAGGTTTTAGATGTACTAATAGGGATAGCAATGCCATGGGGACTTCCAGGTTCTCCAGATGGAGATGATTCTGCTACCAGCAGGAGAGATGGTGACAGTCAGAAGCACAGCCAGGCTGGGAGGGCAAGAGGGAAGCTGGGAGAGATCCCAGCAAAATGCCAGCTACCTGAGGGATCCAGTAAAGTAGGATGCATGGAAATATCAGGAAGGTATCAGGAAGGTGATAGATACCATGCTTGCAGATGTACCCAAAACATCCCTCAGGGACTAGACAACTGCCTGTCTGTGGGCAGTGCCTGCAGTCATGGAAATGTCACTGGAAGGAGAGGTTTGGGTAGCAAGCTACTAGCTGGGGTAATCTCAGTCCAGAGCCTGGCCCTCTACCAAGACCAAGGAAAATGGCAGGATGGGTTAGACAAGGTGATCTCCAGAGGTCCCTTCCAACCTGAAGCATCTGTGATTCTGTGAAGATGGGACATGGGTGCTTAGATTAAGCTGCCCTCAGGAACTGCCTAGCTCAGGCTCAGCAGGCTTTGGTCTCTATATGGTGAAAAGAAGGGAGGTTTAGGTTGGATATTAGGAAGCACTTCCTCACGGAGAGGGTGATTAGACATTGGAATAGACTTCCCAGGGAAGTGGTGGAGGCACCATCCCTGGATGTGTTCAAGGCAAGGCTGGATGTGGCACTTAGTGCCATGGTCTAGATGGTGAGGTGGTGTTGGTCATAGGCTGGACTTGATGATCTTAAAGGTCTTTTCCAGCCTTGGTGATTCTGTGATTCTGTGATTTCATGTGGTGAGGGGAATGTAGGACAAAGCAGTGATTTTTCTCACTTCCCTTGCCCAAAAGGATGGTTGAATGTAAATAGGACATGACTATTTCCAGTCCTGAAGCTGGGTCACCAGGCTCTGCTTGTGTACAGGTGACAGTGCTGGGGAGTGCTGGAGAAGCTGGTGCTAAATATAACTGCCATGCACAACTAAATACATTGGATGCTCCACACTGGACATGGCTGCCTTTCCTATGGACTAGAAAGTCCTCCTGTAACTTCCTGGACTTATAAATGCAGTTTATGAACCACAAGGTTCCCAGCACACTGTAGCAATGTGGTCATTAAGCCTCAGCCTCCCACCTCAAATTACAACCCAAATGCTATGTTTGTTTCCCACTCAATACTTTCCCTCTGAGGTTTTCTTTGAGCATTAAGCCCTTTTGAAGTTGCTGTTGATTACAGAGCAGGCAGCATAATCTCCCTATGGAAGTTATTTGTAGCTGGGGGGGAAGAGGAGGGGGAAAAAAGAAATCAATCACCCCCGTGCAAATGCTAGAGATGGGGTGGAGAATTAATGATGCTGTTCGGCCACACTTGCCACTCACTGGCCCATCCTGCCACTCAGATGTCCATCTGAAAGTGTCAATCTGATTGCTACAACTCCTAAGACAGTCAGAAAAAGAGTAATTGGAAGTGGGGTTCAGCTGTGCAAATTGGCTTCTAGACTGGAAGATGACTTTGGTGGTGTAATCTTTCTGTCCAGCCACCAAACCCTCATCAAATACTGGCAGCTTGGGTTCTGTTCCTTATTTTCACTGTTGTTGTGGCAACTAGGCTGGCTGTTTCTAGGGACATCAACAAGACGAATCATTTTAAGTCATGGAGTTTTATTCCTTCCCAAATTATAGGCCAATACTGTCCACTGTCTCTGAGCTTTTCTTGATGAGCTCACATCACTTGATCATCATGAGTTGTGTAGTTTTGAACATGAACATGGTTGATGTAGAGCTCCTGAGCACTGAGACAGCTGGTTTACCTATGGCTTGAACGAGGTGGAAAGTGAACCATTGGCAGGGATGAGGCCAACATCAGGTGGTCTTGGGGTTCTCACTGCATCCCCAGCTCAGCCCTATAACTCTGTGAAGCTCCTGGAGAGCTGTTGCCATCTTCTATGAGTTTCTTTCCACCTTTTTCAAGGTACTCTCAGTCTCAGGAAAATTTAGATTGGGGATTCATGATGTTGGAGAAGTTGGTCCTCTTTGCGACAATGGGATCTGACTTCTCGTTGGTGCTTCTTGGTTTTACTGTGGCAGAAACTGTGAGGAAGGGAGAGCTCTAGAATGACAAAAAGCTGGTATGCAAGCAGCTGAATTTTCTCTGTGGAACTCAAAGTTCAGTTTCAAACCTTGAAATTGTTTTGGTTTTGTTTTGTTTCGTTTTTTTTTCTTTGGAGGCAAGGACTCTTGCTGGTGAGTCTTGCATTCCAGATGTTCTTGACTTGATCCATTGCAGGTCCTAGATGGCTGCAGTATATGGGCCTTTCCAAACTTTATCCATAAATAACTTTGAAATTGTAACAGCACAAAGCCTGGTGGTTTTGCACTGGCATGATAGGCAGGCAGAACTGGGAGGACTGGTGGAGGACTTCAGCCCAGAGCAGGCCAGTACACTGGCTGCTGATTGATGGTTCCTTCCCTTTATTTTATAGAATCTGTAACTCTAGTGACCTGAGACTCCAAAAGTGGTTGAGGTTCAGTAGAACATTAACTATTCTTTCCCTTGAAGAAGAAAAACTCTAACATTGGTAGATATCAAAGGCAAAGGACTCATGAGGAAGCCTGGGTAAATATGATGCTGTTGTTCTCACCACGGTGGCTGAAAGAGGCTCTGACTAAGGCCGAGCGGTGTTGTGCTCTGCAAAATCAGCTTTTTAAGATCTCTTTCCTTCTTATTCCAGGAGTGGAGGTGGGTTTTACCTGGGTGCTGTCAGAATTTCCTTTCCCTCTAGTTAGTCCTTGCAAGTACTTTGCTGTGCCAGCATCTCTGATGTGTGAGGGGGTCTGAATCCTGCAGATCTGCAATCAATTAAATATCGCATCAAATTTTAATCAACGATACACGCCAGGGCTTGTTCTTTGACAAAGTGGCAGGGTGCAACTTGTTGCAACTAAGTTGTCTGTATCTCCCCACCCGTGGCTTAGTCTTTATCATCTGGTTCATTAGGAATAGTCCATGATCCATGTTGTCCCCCGGATAGTGCTCAGCATTTCCTTGTTAATGGTCACATAGTGGAGATGATCGTCAGTTTCTGAGCCCAGGCTTTGTCCCTTTGCAATTCAACAGTATACCTGGAAACAAAAATGCCATAACCAACCCAAACAGTAACAAATAATAGGTGACCAGGAGAAAAAGAAAAGCCAAAGAAGGGAGCCATTGGCATCAGTGTCCAGTCTTACAGGGAGCTGGTACTCATGAACCACATATCAGGACAACACTTTATAGCCTGGGATGTGCCAGAGAGTAACCTAGCAGCATGGATTTGCATTTTTGGTGGCTTGGCCCACAACTAGTCTAGGTCAATGTGTTGCACAGTGGAGACTGACACCTCAGATAAGTCTCCAACATAATATTGGCCCATCTGGGCTGCACCCCTGCGTCCACTCTTGCCATTTTATGGAAGCTCATGGCTCCCAGGGTAACACCAGTTCAATGCACACACAGCAGAGACCGATGGACTTAACAGTAATTTTTTGTCCAAGCTTCAGTGACTTTCAATAGCTGGGAGGCATCTTGGCTCCTCCTCTACACCACTTCTCCATAGTGATGAGGAAACACACCACTGACTTCTCTGAGCATCTATTTCATCCGTGGCATGGGGGAAGTGATTTTCTTCACTGCTGTACTGATTGGAAGCTGAACAGCCTTCAATCCTGTGTTGATTATGTTCCTTGGAGCGTCGAGTCTCCTGCAGGGTCTGAGAGCCTATATACATGAATGCCAACCTGTAACCCAGCAGAGTCTTCAAAATCATATTTTCTTCTGAGACAATGCCTGATAATTTCTGGCCATTGAAAAGTATCCAGGAACATCCTCAATTGTGTCCTCTGAGCTGGATTCCAAGGTAAAATCTCTTGTATTTCAGACTTTCCTGTATGAATTTTGGAGCAGGGGGATGGAGTCACTACATGAGCAATCAAGGACCTTCCACCTGTATTTCCTCTGCTACTATGGCATTTTGCTGAACCCCAGGGTACCTCCTAATCTTCTCCCCCTCTTGTGTTGCAGCTGGGGCCCAGTAAACTTAACAGGGATAGGACACAGGTCTAAGAACTGCCATGCATTTGTGCCGACAGTTTGATTTTTAGAAAGCACCTTGAAGTTTTAGCTCTGCTCAGGCAGCACTCTGCCTTCCCAAGCCTGGACACAGTCTGGAGGACAGCCTCGCCAGGGACTGTTCCCAGCCAGGGACATAGTCACCTTTTTTTTTGGCAGGGAGAGGGGTGAAATCCCCAGCCACACAGTGACCCTGTGTTAATTGTAAACCAAGCAGCAGCACATGCTGAGCTGTGTGAAGATGCCTATCTTGGGGCTCCTCTCTGAACTGCACTGCAACAATCAGCCACTTTTACAGCTCCATAGATCACTGGATAAAAAACACATTTAATTCTATGGTAAGGTCACTTTTTAGTTAAAAGGGACAGAATGGATTTAATTTATAAGCCCCTCCAACTTTATGGCTTGCATTTAGAGTTATATCTATTATGTAGTGCCAAATACGTATTATAAAAATTGATTCCCCCTTTCTCCTCCCTAGATTTGCTGTGTCAAGCAGATTCTGATTACCCTCCTGTTTGCCTCAAGCCAACAGATAGACTGAGGCAGATCTAAATGTTGGAGATGACATCTGTGTCTGAGAAGTGCAAGTTTATAGGGGATGAAACTGGCCCAGATCTATTGCTGTGTGGTTGGGAATCAATATGAAATCTACCAACCTACCCCAGCGTGGGACAGGAGAACGAGAGATGAGTTCTGCAGGGGAAAGTGCAGGTCAAAGGGATTGCAATGTGTCAAGAGGTTAGCTGATATTACTGCATTTGTGTGGATCCTTTCATGGTTTTGTGACATAGACACAACCTCTACATTCAATAGAACATTTTGAGCAGGAGAAGTAAAGTCCAGAGGAGGTCAGGGAGAAGAATAATTGTTTTTTTCCTTCCAGAAAAGCATTTAAAATTTTCCAAGGGACTTAACAGCAGTGAGATTGAGGGTTGGAGAGAGAGCATTGCAGGGAAAAGAGGGAATAGGATGACAGCAAGATGAAGAAGACCGAATTTATCACCTGATCATCACTTACAGCATCAGCAATGGTGTGACCAGCAGGACTAGGGCAGAGATCATCCCTCTGTACTTGGCACTGGTGAAGCCACACTTCCTGTGTTCAGTTTTGGGCCCTCCACTACAAGGACATCAAGGTGTTGGGGTGAGTACAGAGAAGGGCAACAGAGCTGGTGAAGGGTCTGGAGCACAAATCTTAGGAGAAGCAGCTGAGGGAACTGGGGTTTTTTGTCCTGGAGAAAAGGAAGCTGAAGGGAGACCTCCTTTCTCTCTACAACTACCTGAAAGGAGGTTGGAGTGAGAGGGGGGTTGGTCTCTTCTCCCTAGTAACAAGAAACAAGACAAGAGGAAATGGACACAAATTGTGCCAGGGGATGTTTAGAATAGATATTAGTAGAAGCATCTTCACTGAAAGGGTAATTAAACACTGGAATAGGCTGCCCAGGGAGGTGGTTGAATCACCATCCCTGCGGGTGTATAACAGATGTATGGATGTGGTGCTTAAGAACATGGTTTAGCACTGGGCTCAGTAGAGTTAGGCTAATGGTTGGACTTGATGATCTTAAAAGTCTTTTTTAACCAGAATGATTCCATGATCTCAACAGCTGGTGTTGTAGCCAGACCTTGGTTTTATTTGATTGAAGTGGCCTCTTTGCAGAACAATGAACATCAGAAAGTGGGGGACAAGGAAAGTCAGTACTTGTGAGGCCAGAAGGAATCATTACAATCTTGTATTTGAGCTCCTGTGGACAGGGTGGTGGGTTCATCCTACAATGACTGCACGGATACTGTGACTTGTGGTAGGAATCAAGTAAACCTTTTAGAGAGACACCCTGCCTTGATTTAGAGGTTTCCAAGCAGTGATGAATGGAGCATGTTATACAAGTGAGGGAGACTTGAGACAGGGCTCTGAAAAGAATAGGGAGCCTGGCTCCTCCTTCAAGCATCTCTATATCATAGTCCACTTGCCAGGAAGGCAGCTAAGGGAGGATCTGCCTCCCCCTGTTGCAGCTGTATTTCTCAAGCAACTGTTTTCTACCTCTGTGATTAAGTTGTGCCCATAAAATTCATAGCAAACACTCTGGACAAGCTGTTTGCTGTCCTTTAAAGTTGAGGAGGGGAGAAGTGAACCACATTTGCTTATGTGCAGTACTGGCCATGCCTGACTGAGTGACTGCAGTAAAACTAGAGCTATAAATAAAACACATGTGCCTGTGTCCACTACAGTAATCTCCTGAGAAGATGTAATTTGCTTCCAGGCTTCAGTGAAATATCTATATTTTCATCCTCCATTTATATTAATTAGGGTGTTTTTTTTTACTGTGTTTTTTCCTGGGTTTTTGTGTTTCTTTTCTTTGGTTGTTTGTAGTTTTTTTATTTTTTTTCTCTGCTTTATTGCAACGAGAACAAGGTAGTACAGGACACCCAGTCTAAAATAGATCAAGGTGTTAAGGGACACTTGGACCAAAATAGCAGGCAGTGGTGAGGAACAAGTAGGGTGCCAAACAGGGGTGATGAGGGACTGTGCATGCCTTGAACAGGGTCACATCACAGCAGCAGTGGCTGCAGGCACTCTTCTCCAGGAGCTGTGCCTAGGCTGGGTTTACCTGTCAATTCCACAATATTGTTTGAGTGTTGCATGGGCCTGATAGGAGAAAACTGTGCTGTTCACCTTTGCTCACCTTATCTTGGATCCCTTCAAATCTTATAGAATCATAGAATGGTTTGGGTTAGAAGGGACCTTAAAGACCATCTAGTTCTAACCCCCCCTGCATGGGTAGGGATGCCTCCCACTAGACCAGGTGGCTTAAGGCCTAATCCAATCTGGCCTTGAACACCTCCAGGGAGGGGGCATCCACAACCTCCCTGGGCAACCTCTTCCAGCATCTCACCACCCTCACAGGAAAGAACTTCTTCCTAATGTCTAGCCTGAACCTTCCCTCTTTAAGTTTTAAACCATTGCCCCTTGTCCTCTCATTACACACCCATGTAAAAAGCCCTACCCCAGCTTTCCAGTATCTGAAGGGGGCTACAAGAAAGCTGCTATAACCTTGGCTTGCTTAGAAACCATTTTTCTTTTTTTTTAGTTTAGAATTTGAACTGTGGTCAGTCTGTTCAGCTTGTTTCAGCAATGGCAGCTGAGATTTGTTTTGAACTGCTGGTTGTACTTATTTTTTAATCTTATCTGTCTTTTATAAGTGTATGACTTGAGGAATTCTGATTTCAGAGAAAAATACCAGGCATTGCAAGAGCTGTCACAAAGGCATCAGAATCTGAGGACAGACATATATCCAAAAGGACCATGAGATTGCCAAACAGTAATAAGCACAGAATACAGTCTCCATGGGGAGTGAAGTATTTGCCTCTGCATCTTTTCTTTCGGTCTCCAAGGAGCTCTGTCTCTCTAACAGCAGCATCTTAGAAACTGAAAGGAGCAGTTCACAGGGAATGAAGGTCTCTCTGGCTCTGTAGCCACATTTATCAGCATCCTGGTTGGAAAGGGCATGTCCTTTAGGTTAATTGTGAATGTGGAGATCAAGAATCTTATTTTTAGATGCCTAAACATATATTTGCCTAACTGAAATGCACCCACAGGAACTTTGGACTTGAGGGTGAGATTTAAATGTGGGATAGAGGCTGAGAGTCTCACCTACCTGGAGAAAGATGAAAGGACTTTATCCCTCTGTTGCAAATATGTATGTGGTACCTGTGCTGGAGAGCATAATGACTGCAGGAGGAATGTGAAGGTGTGATCAAGGGGAAGAAGCATCATGGGATAATACAGACAGAAGAGGATTAAAGGTCATGATAGTCAAAGTGAATATTTATCTGGATTCAGCTTTGCTTATGTGCAGAGATTCCTGACATGTTAAAAGGGAGCAGGAGGTGGTTCAGCAGGTTTCTTTCATCTCTCCTGGCTACCTTCACCTTGACATCAAGTAAAGCAGAGGAAAGTTACTGCATCTAGAAGAGGTTTCTGCCCCAGTACCGTGGTGCATAACAAACCACACAGGTTTACCAGGATTCTGAGGCTCAGAGGAGGAGTCTCCAAGACAGCTTGGTGAGCTGTTGGGCCTGGACTTACTGGTTTGAATGTGGCCTGGTTTGTTAACATCATGCTGTATTTTATTATGGATGAGCTGGCTCTCTGGAATTTGCCCTGAAACCCTAAAGTATCTGTATCCTTGAAGATAAGGCCTCCTTAGAGATGGAGGACTTTGAAGTAAAAAGGAGTAAACAAGTGAAAGGAGTCTCTCCTGACTGCACGAGGTAGCTGTCAGGTCTGTAGACTGTCACATGAGTCCTTGAGCTACTGGGGATTTTAGTGTAAGGTTAGAACCAGAAAACTTTCCCCCTGTTGCTGATGATTCACCAAATACCTGAGAGAAAACAGAGAGGAGGCATCTCACAGGATACAGAAATACATTAATGCAAAGGCCCCCTGCTGTGCTCAGCTCTGTAGATGGAGGCTACAGAGGTGTGAAGATGTTTCCATCTCTCTGCATTAAATAGGACAGAACTAGAAGGCCACTTCCAAAACCAGCTGCCTTCCTGGTGAACTCCAGCTCAACAGTAGCAGGGAGATTGCCTTGTTACTCATACATGTTTGTCCAGGACAATAATCTTTCTGCTGGCTAGAAAACTCAACCCATCTATTTTCTTTTTGTCAAATCAAGCCTGTTTATTTTCATGGCATCACTGCCCTTTAGTTTAAAGAGTCTTTCTCCCCCTGGTGCTTCCTTCTCAGTATTTAAATATAGCATTTTAATTTTCTGTTCACCTTCATTTTGCAAGGCCAAATGTGCCAGTGTCTTCTGATAAGCCTTATGTTCTCCTGGTCATCTTAGTGATCCTCCTCTGCAACCCTGTCTCACTGTGAATTCATCTTTCTTGAACCTCAGCACAAAAAATTGACAAAATATTTTAGTTATCACTGAAGTCACTGTCTTCCCTACATTTGGAAATCTGGAAATATCTTCCACAATGCATTCTAGATTGATATGTTGCCTTCTTCACAATCTTGTTGTTTGTACCCAAACTGTATCCTCATCTTCTGCTTTTTGCTGCTCCATAGGAATAATTTTACTCTTTTATAGCTTTTAGCTTAGGAATGTCCCCATTATTTAAGTGTGACAGTGTTACTCTTATGTTGCACCTGGGGAAACTGAGGCAATGGCAAAAAAGTGACTTTCTCTTCATGAAGGATGTTGTAAGCCTTGCCAAAAACACTGCTGAGGAGAGAGGTTCCTTCAATGCCAGGCTGCTGTGAGCACCAAGGCTTTGCCCTGCAGTAACTTCCCTCCAATACCAATGAATTCTAGGTTCAAATGCCTCCCTGTGGGCAGAGGCTGCCTCTGTCAGGCAGGCATCATTATAAGGAGACTGGTTGTTTTTCCTGCTCCTCAGCCTACATCCCCCTCTCTCTTCTTCGCCAGGCTGGGGATGAATGGGAAGAGAGAGGCTCTGAGTGGACTCTGTTCTCCAACGCCAGTTGCTGCTGAATTTCAAATAACTCCCCAAACAAAACCCAAACAAGCAGTCCCTTGTGTTCCTCTATCTCCTCTCTCTTTGGCCTTAGTCACCAGGCTTGGCAGCACTGCTGCTCTTCTGTGGCACATCACATGTGAGGCAGGGAGGATGGGCTGCTTTTTCGTTCTTGTTTTCCCTCTGGGGTCTGAAACAACAGAGCCCTTTGCCTTGTTGGCTTTGCTGGGCTAGGGGTGAGGATGGGTTAGAGGAAGAGGGAGAATGGTGTAACCCCCCTTGGCAGGGTTTTTGGTCAGCAACAAGGTTAAGGTTGACATCTTAATGTTTGGACTTGTTTGCTGGCAGTCTAGAAAGCCAACAATGTCCTGGAATGCATGAAAAGCAACATGGCCAGCAGGTCAAGGGAGGTGATTCTCCCCCTCTATTCTGCTCTCCTGAGAACACCCTGCATTACTGTGTCCAGTTCTGGAGCCCCCAACACAAGAAGGACATGGAGCTGTTGGAGTGCTTCCAGAGGAGGATCACAAAGATGATCTGAGGACTGGAGCACCTCTGCTACGGAAACAGGCTGAGAGAGTTGGGGTTGATCAGCCCAGAGAAGAGAAGGCTCCAGGGATACCCTAGAGCAGCCTTCCAGGAAGTCCTGTCTGATGCCCAGGACAGTAGCTTCCTTTCATCCTGGGGGGATTCACCAGCTGGCTGGAGTGTCCCAGCTGCAGAAAGCAGTCAATACAACTGGCTCAGCTTTTGTCCTAAATGCAGGTAGCAGAGAATGGGGAGAGGGGGATAAACCTAGCTGGGAGCCACTGTTTGACTAGAGTGCTCATATTGAGATGTCTGGGGCAGATGCCTTTCTCCTGGCACTGGTGTGCACTGTGGAGTGGGGAGACAGGAGAGGGGAGGAGAAAGGGAGAACACATGGCTCCTGTGATCACTTCTTCACTGCTGGTTTTGGTGCATGGGAGTCAAGGAGAGAAGGCCAGGTCAATTCATACAATCTGAGCAGGTTTTTTTTTAAGGGGTTTTGAGACCCTTAAACTCAGTCCACTTGTTTTCCAAGGCAGAACTTGAACTCCTCCAATCTGCAAGAAGGGTCTCTCTGGATGGAGTGGTGGGGTCAAAGCTATTGCAGACTAGGGAAGCTCCGTGTGACCTATTAATTTTCAGCAAGCTAAGCCTCATAGACTGGGACAGCTTAGACTTTTTTCTGCCAAAAAAGAGAAAAAGAGTAAAAAAAAAAGGGGGATTTAACACCACATCTTTATCTCGTGTCTTAGATCAGAAAAGCCTTCTGTGCAAAACTCACTCAAGATGCACTGTGAGTATTTGGCAGCATATTGCAGTGTTGTTCCCTTGCTCTGCTCAGGCACAGGTCTCAATTCAGCCCAACTTTCACTGGAGGAGCAGCTGGCTTGATGTGCACTGACTTTAAACAGCAGGACAGGACCGTGTGCTTGTGATAAGGGGTATTAACTCCTGACCTAAGTAGGGCAAAAGAGACTCGAAGTTTATGGAAAGTCTGATCCACCGGTTCCAGTAAAAGCCATCTGGCTTCTGCCTGTGATCTATTGACCAGTAAGAGAGAATTGTTAATAGCTATGGATTGCCTTTGTGGAAGAGCTTAAGTGATAACTGGTGCCTTTGGAAACTTGTGGGATAAGTCAGGAGAAAGGAAGGTGACTCTATATTATGGATAAATATGCCTCCTCCCGGGAAGAGTTGAACGCCAGGTTGGATGGGGCTTGGAGCAACCTGGTCTAGTGGATGGTGCTCCCACCCATGGGAGGGGGGTTGGAACTAGATTAAATTCAACGTCCCTTCCAACCCAAACCATTCTGTGATTCTATGATAAATAGAATCATAGAAGCATAGAATTATAGAAAGTATGGGGTTGGAAGGGACCTTTAAAGGTAATCTTGTTCAGTCTGCTCCCCCCTCTCCCCCCCACAGTGCACAGGGACTTTTTTAGCTAGATCAGGCTGCTCAGAGCCTTGTCAAGCTTGACCTTGAATGTCTCCAGGGATGGGGCCTCCACCACCTCTCTGGGCAACCTGTTCCAGTGCTTCACCACCCTCATAGTAAAGAACTTCTTTCTAATATCCAATCCCAATCTACTCTGCTCAAGTTCAAGGACATTGCCCCTTGTCCTATCATGACATGTCCTTGTAAACAGCCCTTCCCCAGGTTTCCTGTAGGCTTTCCTTCTCCAAGGCTCATCACTACTGCTTTTTAATGGGAAAAACAGCATTCAAGATACTGGTGTTATCACTAGTTACCTCTGCTGAATGGTTCATGGGGCTGTCAGAAAACACCCAAGTGAGGTGTAACTGTAGGGTTTCTGGGCTGGGCACAGGAATCCTTGGGTGATATTCAACAGTCTCATTCTGCCTGACAAATGACCTTAACTGAAATGTCTCATCTGACATTATATAAGTGTATTTTTTATATATATTTTAAAAAAAAATAAAATGTAAGGATTTTTTATGAAGAATGACCCAGACTCAGTACCACCCCAGTGTTTATCTCAAACTGAAGAAACAATCCCAAAAAGCTCCTTGAGAACAGTGCTTCGTACCCCCTGATTTTTGCATCTGTTGCTACACACCCAACACTGATTTGCTGGGCTGAGCTGCTGCCTCTGGCTGTGTGATGCTACGTTGCTTCTGAAAGGGTTTGGTTATACTCAATATGTTGATTTTTGAGAGGGAGCTCTTATTAATGTATCTTCTTATTTATTCCTACACGTGATCTTTATTGCTAACTATATATATGGAACAGGGAACACCTCCAACTGGGAGTGGTATGTGAGGAGTATTTTACTGCTAGGCAACGACTTCAAATCCAAGGCTGCAAATTGTTACTCAGTCTATGATAATTCTCTTAACCCCTGAGCTCTTCTGCTGAAACTGGGAAACGAGGCATTTTAGATGAAGGTGAACCTAACTTCTTCCAGAGACAAAGTTCAAATCTTTTCTCCATGAATGCTCTCCAAACTGACTGCAGAAAAATAAGTTAAGGGTAGTCAGAATTAGTAATTAACAACAAATAACAACAACAACTACAAAAATAATAGTAGAGTTAGATTAGTGCCTTCCTCCCTTCCCTTCCCTTCCCTTCCCTTCCCTTCCCTTCCCTTCCCTTCCCTTCCCTTCCCTTCCCTTCCCTTCCCTTCCCTTCCCTTCCCTTCCCTTCCCTTCCCTTCCCTTCCCTTCCCTTCCCTTCCCTTCCCTTCCCTTCCCTTCCCTTCCCTTCCCTTCCCTTCCCTTCCCTTCCCTTCCCTTCCCTTCCCTTCCCTTCCCTTCCCTTCCCTTCCCTTCCCTTCCCTTCCCTTCCCTTCCCTTCCCTTCCCTTCCCTTCCCTTCCCTTCCCTTCCCTTCCCTTCCCTTCCCTTCCCTTCCCTTCCCTTCCCTTCCCTTCCCTTCCCTTCCCTTCCCTTCCCTTCCCTTCCCTTCCCTTCCCTTCCCTTCCCTTCCCTTCCCTTCCCTTCCCTTCCCTTCCCTTCCCTTCCCTTCCCTTCCCTTCCCTTCCCTTCCCTTCCCTTCCCTTCCCTTCCCTTCCCTTCCCTTCCCTTCCCTTCCCTTCCCTTCCCTTCCCTTCCCTTCCCTTCCTCTTTTTCTTGTCTCTTGTCTCTTGTCTCTTGTCTCTTGTCTCTTGTCTCTTGTCTCTTGTCTCTTTTTCTTTTCTTTCTTCATTGGGAAAATACTTGAATTTCTGTGAACAAATTTATTTATTTGTAACAGCTTATCTCAGAATAAATTTTTAGCTAGTTTGTTTTTTTTTTTTTTTGCCAAACTATTTTATTGGTATATATTAATGATCCCTTCAATTGAATTGTATATTAAGTTATATTTGATAAAATACAGATCATGAGTCATGGACATCCCTGGAGTGGTTTAAATGTGTCGATTTATAACATTTACAGGCAGTTTTCCAAGCCTTTTTTTTTTTTTTTTCTTTTTAAATGAGATAAATTGGTCAGATACTAACACTTCCAGATAGAGATGTTGGGATTTCTGATGTTTTATTTCAGCCTGGGGTGCATGTGTGTGGCTGTCTTTCTCCACCTACATGCTCTACACATATACACACGTTTAATTCTGTTCCTTCTTTGAGTAGCTGATCAGAACAGGCAGATGACAAGTGTTGAGGAGTTGATAACAAATAAGGTATTTTTTCACAAGATTCCAGCCCCAATGATCCTGGAGAAGCTCTCTATGGAGAACTAAGTCTTTAACTGCTGTTTTTGAGAGTCTTGCTGCTCCTTCATGACCTCCCGAGCTGCTGAGAGGTTGAGATCCATCAGCCTCCATCCAAGTCCTTGTTGCCAGAGGGAGGCAAACAGACACCTTGTGAAATGAAATAGTTGACCTACAGCTCTTTTGATGATGAACTTTTTTCCAAATATTCCACTAATCATCAAAGTATTCATGAGTAATCAACAATACAAGCTACCAGCAGCAAAGAAGGAAAACAAGATACAGTGTTTGTTACCCTTAGAGCTGCAAATTTGTTGCCTGCTCCTCCTCCTAGCCCAAACCAAGGCTCACCAGGTTTATGAAATCTGGAGAATCTCCATTTCGTAGGGAGAGATTGATAAGAAAAAAAATCAGATGGCAGTCAAAAGTGAATGGCTGAGATAATAAGGAATTTGGAAGATTTACAGAACATGTCGTTGAGGTCTGCATGAGAATCCATTTCTGAAAATGAGATATGAAAAAGCCTTAGATTTTAAAAGAATAAAAATGAAGGTGCAGCCAGGCAAAAGCTGCAGAGCTGATTGAATGGCAACACTTGCCATGCAAATCACTGCACTTCTGATTTTTCTTGTACCTGTCCCAAACAGCCTTACTGCTAAAGCTGAATGTGTGAAGGCTAAGATCACTGCTTAAAGGTTACTTAAATTACTAATTACTATTTGTAATTAATGGCCAATCATAGTGTGAAGAATGACTTTGTATCTTTCCCTCCCATGACAAGTACTAGTCAGTCCCACTGGCTTTCTGCTCTTATAAAAAATGTTCTTTCTATCCATCTTAAATAACTACCCTTCTAATTTCCTGGAGTACCAGCCAGAGAGGCTGAAGTTCAGTGGCATCCTTTTCTTGTCACTGTGAATTTGTGATACTTAGCTTTTGTCTGCTGGGTTAGGAAAAATAGATACATGTAAAAAGTCTTGTTAGATTTTGATCTTGCTCACTTGATAAGGCACCATCTCTTCCCTGATTCCCTAAATAGAGATTTCCACACCCCACATAAGCAAAATCACTAGAATTCCATATAAAGCATCTGTGGTCAGGAAAAAATCCAAATACAGAAGATTAGTTACCTCATCTTTCATCAGATGATAAAGAGCTCTTGCTCCAAGGCTTCCAACTCCCACACTTGTGGAAGGTGTCTTATAGCTAGCATCAAAGCTGAGCCAGGAAATTAAAGAACCACCTTTCGATCAGTAAACTCTTTCTTCTTGCAAAAGCCAAGACGCTCCATGGACCCAAGTTGTCTGGAAGGACAACTCAAGGTTGTCACAGGCCAACTCCAGTTTTATCTGTTTCTTTCTCTTTATGAACAGTGTTGACCTCTGGCTGAAAGAATGATAAGAAAAGGTGACTTGGGAATGTATAACAACTTACTGTTGTCCATTTGCACATCGCTTGGCACTTCTGCTTTCACCTAATCATTTCCCTACAGGTGGCCAGAAGCAGCTAAATGCCACATCTGGAGTTCCAATATCCCTAAGTCACTGTTAATGTTAGTGGCCTGTTGTTTTAAGTGCTCAGGAATCCTGGGAGGAGAAGTATAAGTCATATTTTGTCCAGCTGTTGTGTGAAGGTGGACTAATACAACCTCTCCATGGAGTTACAGACTAATTGCCTTTTGCCTTGAGTATCGCTCCTCAGATAGTCAGTGGAGATCTGAGTAAAGCACTGATAAGCACGTAGTCACAGGTCCTCCCCAAAGGTTTCATGAGCATGTGGATGCCTTGGAAACCCTGCACCAAGGACTTCCAAAGCCACCAAGGACTCCCTTAATATAGAAACCATCAAGATGGTGTCGCTGAGTTTGTCTACCAGTAGGGACTCCTTGATCCACCTCTTTTCTTTAGGACATCCCAGGTCTCCTCATTCTCTCTACAGAGGGGATTCCTTTGGTCTCTGAAAGCAGCTCCAAATCTCTTGTGTCTGATGCCACAATAATTTCTGTGCTTTAAGGCCTCCAAGGAGCTGAGAATCCTTCAAAAGACTAAAAGCAATTTTGTTCAGTATAAACTGCTTGCAAAAAAATAGGTGTCCTGGATGAAGAATGGAGAAAGGTGTAAGACTGGATGGAGAACAAGGGGTGACACAGACAAGAGATTTGATGCTTCCCTTTCTGCCTATAACACTTCCAAGGTTTGAATCCCTCTTGTAAATGCTGAGCAGGGAATGAGGAGGAAAGCTTTTTTAGGTCCCAGTGGTGACAAGGGGAACAGACACTCTTGAAGGTCACCAGAATGCTGACATTTGATAAGCAGCAGTAATGGAAAATTACAGATCTTGACCTCCTCTGGCACAGCAGAGGATGTACCAGCATGTAACCATCCTGGGGAGAGGAGCTGTGACTGCACCTGCCTCTGAAGGGCAAGGAGAGGACAAACATCATGAAGAGCTGGAATTCCTAATGCTGCCAGGTCAGACAGTGTCCCGTTGTCCTCGCCTGGGGATCACTAGGATGCTCTGCACTGAAGTCTGAATAGTTTGTCCCTTCCAAGATAAATCCCCTTTTGTGATGACTGTCCGTTGTGGACCTTTCTGCCCAACACGTGCACGCTAAAAGCTATTTATCTGCATTTTGTTTATTATTTTTAATCCTTCTCTAGTCACTTGAGAATGAGTTAGGTGTTTAACCTGACTCTACTTCATGCCCGGAGAAGTGGAGAATGAAAACTGTCTTCCCAGTCCTAATGCAGATGGTAGGGCTGTTCCAATTCTTTAAAAAAACTGGTGTGAAGAGAAAGACTTCCTTACTGCATTTAGGATTGCCTCCTTCCTGCATAGCCATTCAAAAACATCTCTCATCACAAAACATCCCTATCCACTCTTATCGCTGATAATGTTTATTTTTGCCACTAAAATCACACCACACATCCCCATGTCAGAATAGGTTTAGATTTATGCAATTACTGTGTGTGGCCATGAGTTTAGATGAACCTTTGACCCACTCCTTCACACTGTGACTGTGGACATTTCTCTGATCTGGGCTTCTCCCTGTGATTACACTCATCAAAGGCCTTTCATGACTGTGAAGAGAAAAAGTATGTGATAAAAAAGCCCAGGAAGGCAGAAGGAAGCTGCTCTGTTCTTCCTAAGCCCCATGCTCATTGCTGAGCTGAAGAAACAACCAGTGGATTGGCTTCATCTTGAGAAGGTTGAGCCAGAGCATCAGTGGGATTAGAAGGGTTTAGGCATATGAGACTAATTGGTGGTGCTAATATCCAAAGCTGGAGTGAAGATACTGCAAGTTGCTGTTCTCTGCAGAGAGAGGTGCACTTTACAGATAAGGAGAGGTAGCTGAATGGTGCTCAGGAGGAGTAAAGAGATGCAAGGGTTAGAGTGGCAGCCTAAATGGATCCCAGTGCAGCAAGATCTGTAGCTTTGGTATTAGGTGAAAAAAATACTGTAGAAAATACCAGGCATAAATTTTGGTGGAAAGTGGAAACCTGAGGTGGAGGAAGAAGAGAGAAGATCAAGAGATTGAAGGCTGCATTTGGAACTTGAACTGGGGAGGAAAGAGGAATCATTGAATTTTCTTGATACTTGGGGAAAGATAAATAAACATCTGCCCTGTTCTGTCTGTGAGGAAGCTCTGTAACCTGCTTAGACTCTCTGATATCCTGTGTGCACCTCAAACTCAGCTGTAGCCTGAGAACAGGATACACAAGTAACTCTATACTGGGTCCACTCGACACCAGAGCTGAAAGAAAACTGGGGCTGTGAAGAAAAAACATCCTGGGACTGTGATGCAAGAGTAAGGATGAAATAGTTGAGGGTAAGAGTTTCTAATGTCCTAGGACAGGATTGATCTGCAAGCTTTGTTAGGAAGCTGAAGGAGTTGTGTTGTTGACAGTGAAAAATATAGGAGGATGCAATGGGCTTTTTAAGGATGGCCCATTACCTGAATTGTTTAGACAGGATGAAATAAAACTATCCCTGGACTGGAAGCACATGCTAAATGGGACTTGCAAGTTCTTTCCCCCTTCAGCATTCCTGCCTCTTGGACTTTCCCCTCTTGTTAAATCCAAAGATGACCCTACACAAAAGGAAGCTCTTTATTGATCACTCATTTTTCCACTGGGTTCACATCCATTCAGTCTCCAAGTGATTGTCTTCCTCACTATGTTCAAAAGCCCCCATTGTAGTTAAAAATGAATGAACTGGAGCTTTGGAAATTAGCTATGGACTGGGATAACAATTCTCAAAGTAGTATCAGAAGGTTTCTGAGGTGCCTGCTCAGTCACTCTTGCCCTTGTATAGACAAACACTATACATCAGGTCAGGTTTTCCTTAGTAGTGTTACATGTGGTCCATTTAGGGCCATCAAGGAATTTTCAGCTAAAAAATTCAGTCTCTTAATGTGGTACATTGTACTTTTGCAACTTGCAGGGCTTTTCTTCAGAGAAAACACAGGGTTTTGAGGGCTTCTTGTGGTGGATGGGGCAAGTACTTGGTGAACCTTCCACAGCTGCACAATGCCAGCTATAAGAGAGGCCATGAATTTAAACTTTCCAGCCCTCTAAGTGGGGTTTTACTTCTAGTACTAAGAACAGTAAAATCTTTGTTGCTAGCCTGCATCACTTGATCCCCAGGAACACTCCGAGGAACTCCTCACATTTACCCCCTGAAGAGTTAAGCAAACAGCTGGTTAAATCCTGCAGCAGAAGGGAAGGTGGTCTTTGAGGAGAGAAGTGAATGCTGAAACTTTGTAAGCAAGACTTCTCCTCTTCCATCTTCAGGGAAGTGAGAGGCAATAGCATCTGATTAACTTGTGAAGTGCTCACTAAGGCAACGTCATTAGTTCAAACAGGCTTTTGTGAAAATGGGAACTGCCAGAACATGAATTTTTAACATCTGGGCTGCATTAAGATCTAAACGTAATGGAGACTAAAGTTAGAGCCTGAACTCAGAGAGAGGTGCTGCTATTTGTGGCAGAAGCCAGAGATGGGTTTAGAGGGAACGTAGAGGAGTATTTTTCAAGGGACTCTTGTGTCAGGGGAAGCTCCACCAGTTTGGGGCACATATTAGACTAGTTTCTAGGTGAAAAGGATACCTCTGTCTTTGACTGATGTCTCCACTAAGCTAATTTTGTTTCTGTCTTTAAATGCTTCACTTCCATCCACCACTGAGTTCACCTTGACTCCTGATGGCCTGTCCTCACCCACTCTCATGTAATCCTTCCTTCTCCCACACTGACTCTTCCCATCCTATGCTGACTGCT
This sequence comes from Hemiprocne comata, assembly GCA_020745705.1. NCBI lineage: Eukaryota > Metazoa > Chordata > Aves > Apodiformes > Apodidae > Hemiprocne > Hemiprocne comata. The sequence goes on from CM036587.1 coordinate 163,333,325, forward strand.
GGTCCCTCCTCTTCACTGCTTCACACTCCCTCTCTGCCATCCCCAGTAAGAAAACTCCTCTGCTCTGAAAATGGGAGCTGGCACTGGAGGGAAACAGCACTGTGCTACTCAAGTGATGTGGGAGATGGCCAGCTAGAAGCTGCCATGGCAACAGCTGGATTTCCTTCATCCCACCACCCTGCTTCCCAGGAGATTATACTAAAATCACAGAAAAAAATAACAGCTTGGTGGGCGAACAAAAGAACCCTCTTCCCCAGCTAAACCACCTGGCTTTTCTACGTGTTTCCTGATGTAAATCCTTGGCATCTTTGTTGCTGGTACAACAATCTTGTGATTATTACTTGTACACAATAAGTTGAAAAGGGATTGGTTTGCTTCCCCTCGAGGGGGAATCTCTTGCTCTGCACTTCTTGTTCTGTGATCTTTGAGCTGAGTGACAGAGTTGTGGTCAAAGAGTGTGTTTGGAGATGACTATGCCTTTTGGGGGCCTGTTGCAGCTGCTCCATGGAAAGAGGGGCACTTGGGAAGATCTGGGTTTAGGGGTGTGCGCATGTGTAAGGGTGTCTCCAGGAGAGGTCCTAGTGGTGCTGCTTCTCTTGTGACAACCCAGAGGACAGGCAAGCCCATCTCTTTGCCTCAAAGTCATTGCATCAGTTGTTAGCATCCTAAATGTGCAGTCACATGCAAGTCTACCTGGAATCAGGCAACACAGGTGAGATGTTGACTCAAACAACACAAAGAATCTGACTGATATGCATCCTTCCAAGTGAGGTCTCACTCTTCATCTCTCCTGGCTTATTTTGAATAAGATATGGTTGATGTGCTTTTTTTTCTCTCTCCCCCTCTTAACTCCATTTGTGTATCTGTTTGCCTTGGAAAGCACCAACATTGCCTGGGATATTGAAAGGAGAAGGAATTCCCCTGAATAAACACGTAATTCACTCCAATTGAAAACTGGTATTTAATGTTGCATCAGAGGGACTGTCTGGGGATGTTTGTGCAGTACAATCTTTCAGTCTGTGCTGCCATATCCCAGACCATTTTATTCCCAGTATCCCCTGCCTGGCACAGCTCCCTGCAGAGTTGCATTGTGATCCTGGGGCCTGTTTGCTACCAAAGTCAGTGAGCTGTCTGCATCGTAGTCCTCCAGCTCTCAAAGCTACAGGCAGGGTCCCTGAGAAGGTCCAAGTGGGCTGGCATCCCACTTCTAACAGTGCTCCTGCATCCACAGCTAGATAGGAGACAATAGATTTCACTCAGATCCCTGAAAGTTGTGTGCTGAACTTCAAAGCTGAAGTACATGGATGGCTATCACTTCCCCGTGTCTATCAGCAGTGAGAGCAAACTTGAGTTTTTTGATTCCTTCATATATCTCCAAGCTCACTCCATGCTACATTTAACATAAATCCCCAGGGACTTTCCTTCAGACTGGAGGCTTTGAAATGTCATAGTAGGTCAGGTTTTGGAAGACTTCAAGCCTGATTTTTGAATGAAGCAGCATCTAAGAGATATTTTAGCAGCAGTAGCAGCAGAGTAGCTCTGTCCTAGTCAATGAACATCAGCTGGGAATATAAGCCACAAACAGACAGGCTTGTGATGCAGTCAAATAGTTTCCTCCTATACCAAGATGTCCTACTTCTCCTTGGGCCCCAGCCTAAGTAGGTTTTTAGGTGAATGATGCTGAGATGTTCTCAATTTGCTGCTTTAGCTGCTAATTGGAGCTAAGTACTTTCCTTGGGAGAGAGGGGTTTGACAGTCATTGTTGTCCACTCAGGAAAGTGAGGGGTGATAGACACATACATACACAGGGGGGTGCAGTTTATATTTGGTAGGAAAGGTAAAATGTAGCTTTATCTTGAGGAAGTCAGATCACTGAGCTCTGATATCCTCACTTAGTTTCATGCTGTTTGTTTTTCTTCCCCCTCCCTCCTCCTCAACAATTAACTTTGCAATTAGACTTAATTATATTCAGTAGCTATTGAACGTGTCCTCTGCTCCAGTTGCTGCTGAATGGAGAAATGCAGCAGTTGGGGTGAAAGATGCACAGTCAGCTCAGCAGACCTTTCAGCAGTTATTCACACGTCCTCTGCATGGGTGAGAACAGGAATCTCTCCTAAATATGTGGTCTTGTGATTTATTCCTCCTCTCATTCGCCCAGAATTTTACCTTTCTCCCTCAGCTTAGGAGTCAAATAACTACTCCTAAATGTCAGGACAAACTGAAAAGATCCCATGAGAGGTGTTTTTTTTTCATCAAGGATGGCAAGTCTCAGGACAGTATTATGCAAATAGAAAGCTGTTTTTTGAATTAATCATAAACCCAAGGTACAGTTATTGTTAGTAGAACATTATGTTCCTCCTCCCTCAGTTTCTAGGGCACACAGAGATCACCTATGAAACTGGCAGACCTCAAAGCCAAACTCATAAAAGGTCTTTTATGTATCAAGTACTTTTTGGTGTTACTTGACTCCAAAGACCCCAGAAATCCAATATCCAATAACACTCTGGGGGTATCAGTGTTAGTATCACTCATCTGGGTGAATGGCATTGCATGAAGAGTGTGTGCACGGGTGTGTTTGTGTTTGTGTGTGTGTGTGTGTGTGTTGGCTTTTGTCCAACATACAGTTTTATGCCCTGTATCAGTGGCTGAGATATCAGGTACTTCAGCAGTTGCTTAACAACTTGTCTATTGAGGCTGTATATGAATCTTAGATTACTTTCATTCCCTTAAGGGAGCTACATGGCAGTCTTCCTGCAGGGAGGATGAGGTGAGAAGTAGTATTTCCAACCTATTATGCAAAGTGGGAATTGTTTCACCTCTTAGAACACAAGCATTTCAGTTCAGCACAGTTCTGTGTGGAGGCTGCTGTGAAGGGCAAGTGGTTTGAGAAATCTGGGTTCAGAAAACCTTTGAAATAGAGGTTTCAAGATCTTGCATGAAAAGGATTTTTTGTTGATAGGAAGTGAAAGTCTTTTTCTTGCTCGAGGGCTATAAGGAGAAATAAATTTGTGTGATTCTTGGTCTTAGATTCCCCAAAATCATTATGGTGATTGGATAGGAGGAAGGAGGTTTTGCTCTGACCATCAATCTGCTTCAAACGAGTTGTGCAAGCTGCTTTAGTGTGATTATAAGTATAACCCACTGATATTGAAGGAGAGCGAATTTATTTTTCTAATTTGCTAGATCAGAGTCTTTGCTCCTGAAGCACTGATACTTTTATAGCCACAAAGGCAAATAGTACTCCTCACAGCAAGGCAGAGACCACAGGAAAATAGTCTCCTTAGGGCAAGGACAGAAGCTGGAGCAAGAGTAAACTGAAGCAGCAGCCCTGGAAGTGCCTGGCTGTACTTGTTCTGTGAATAGAGGACTTAATTATCTTGGGCTGCCAGTGTAAATTAATTTTTAATGCATAATACCTCCCCCATCACTTTTGCTAGCTGGAACTTAACTAAACAATGCATCTCTTGAGATAAAAAGGGAAAAATCCCAGCCGTTGGATCAATTTGCTAGGAGCAGAGACATCAGTCAGATGCAGAACATTGACCAAGCACCTCCTCAGGTCCTCCATTTGGGGAACCTTGGGAGAAAGCTGAAACTCTGCATCTGCTTGGTGAGAAATTGTGCTCAGAAAGCTGAGGAGCCTGGTGCTTCCCAAAGAAGCAGTCCCTTCTTGTTTCCAATTAGGTTGTCCATATACTACCCTGTCAGAAAGGCAGGTAGTGGGTGGAGAACATAAAAATTCACATTCTGTTGCTGCCTCCCCATTCCCCACTGTGAAAATTTGACTCTTGCTGACAACTTCCCTCCCCCCACCCCCACCTTTTCCTGAAGCTTATTTATTTATTTATTCCTGTACTCAGTAATTAAAACATTGTGTCTGGCCAAATGAAATAAGAAATACACAAAACTTACACACCTCACATCACCAGAGGGAAAGAAAGGCTGGAATTGCCATAAATAACAGAGTAGTTAATGAATAATTCAAATCAGAATATACTTGTTATTGTAAGGAGTTATTGCAGCTAATTATAATCTATTGCTATCGTTCTCTCCAAAGCTCTGGCATTGATCACTGCAGGACATGCCAAATATTTCACTGAAACAAAATATTGTGCTTGATACTTCCTTGTTGATAAGTAGGTCTTTCCCTAAGAGAGAACCCTGTTCTTCAGTGGTTTTTGTTCCTTCCATCATGGTTGGTAAGAAAAGGAAGAGATCTTTCACTTAACTGATCTGTATATCTCTATTAGTCCCTGGAGACTATTCTCCTCTATTTAACCTTGGTTTAACTGCCTTGGCACAGAAAGGTCTCAGGCTTCCACCATTCCAAGAAAATAGAGAGTATCATTCTAAGATTTTTCCTTTTTTTTTAAAAAAAAAAAGAAGAAATCAGATTTATTTTTTTAATAATATGGGTTGTGTTTGTTTTGTTTTTTTTTTTTTAATCTGTCTGTCTCCTCTTAAGAAAATACTTGCATCCTGGGATGGGAGGAGGATTTATACCCATTGTAGAGTACTATTTATCAGGACATGTGGCTTCCCTGTTGTGTTTCCTTTCAGATTTCCCTGTGAGTTGCAAGATTGCTGGGTGTTTATAAGACTTTATACTTTGTAGACTATTGGCAAGCAGCAGATGTTGACTAGACGTGAGCTTGGAACTGCAGACATTTAAGCAATGAGCTCCAGAAAATAAGAATATGCCAAGGAACTGCCTGTAAAAGAAGTTTTTATGAGAATATTAATCATGAAATGAAGAAAAAAAAATATTAAAAAAATTAAATTAAATTAAATAATGTAATGGAAATACTTAATGAGAGAAATGCAAAGGCAGTATTACTTCTATAAAACTGACAGACAGCGAGGAAAATTACTGATATCTTTAGAAGTTTGAAGAGGCTGAGGAAGGCTAACAGATGGCCAGCCTGGCAGGGGTAAATCTTTCCCAAGCTTCAGATATTAAGTTGCACGGAAGTGAGGGTGTTATTTTACCTGCAAGTGGGAACCTCAGCATGAACACAAGCCCAGTGCCAGCAGAACATTGCTCCAGGGAAGAAATTGCCTATTGTCCAGTCTCTGACATAAGATTTACAGTATGTTGTATCATTGCAAATAGTTGTTGTCCTTGGTCAGACTAAATTTAACTTTCAGGCTATTTTGAAGCATGAATCAATCTGATATTGGTTTGTGGTAGAAGTGATAGTGTTTTCCTTCTACACTCACTTACGTCTTTGATTCCTTTTCCCCTGACATCTCTTTTTGGCCTAACTTTGGCTAAAAGCCTGAATCTATGAGGCATAAAATTTATATTCCTAGAACCTACTGAGAAATCTGCAGTAATAATAATAATAATAATATTTTATTAATTGTTGTTATTATTATTGAGACTACTACTACCTCCCAGATAACATTATTCTGTTTATGCATTTCTTATAAGATTTTTAGATATGATGAAGACTTCTTACTTGACTGTATGGTGAATGATATGGGCTTGCTCCATGACTTAGACTCTTAGATAACCCTAAGAGGTCAAAGAGGCAGTTTTTGGGTCTGCTCTAAACTCCTCTGAGGGGATAAAAAAAGCCTTGTCTTCTTTGCGTTGCTCTGAAGGGATTGCTCTGGACCAGCATTAATATGGTGTGCTCCACATCTCACTCCCTTCCACCCTCCTGGTCACTCATTTGAGTGGTGGCAGGAGATCTCCAGGTGATGTTTCAGCTGTTCCTGGGCACACAGGTATCTGGCATTACCAAGATGGTGTATTTGTCTCAGTTTATGGGCTTCTGAGATGGCAGGTAAGCAGGTGTAGTCCTGAGGACAAGTAAGAGCCAGCCCTACTTGAGGGAAAAGAAATGGCCTTTTTGTATTCTCTGGCTTAACTCATGAAGCCCTTACTTGCATTATTTAGGAGAGGGGGATATATAAATGAGATAAATGCAGCACATTACATTGCTCCCAGATTTTAAGTAAAATGATTTCAGACTAAGAACTTTATTTATTTAATAGATACATACTTAGTTTGATTTCTGGGAATAAAAAGGAAGCATCCTCCAAAATTATTTCCAGATGGTACAGAGAAGACAAGCTGAATGGTGACTGGCTTTTTTGGGTAGAGATAAATCACTGTATTGCAAGGAGAAGAAGAAAACTCTGCATGCATTTTACATGAAGAGGTTATTTGAGAACAGGATAGCTATAATGAGAGAGAGATCATCTTGCTTGTGGCTGTGCAGAGTGGAGGTCAGACAGCTCTGAATTAACAGAGTCATTAATATTCTACTACTACATATGGCTGGAAGGGACCTTCTAGGTCATCAAGCCAACCATGTCATCTAATCCCATTTGAGAAGAGCTGGTGACATTGGAGGATAAGCAGTGGAGAAAAGGCTTGTGGAGACATAAAGTACCTGTCACTGACCCAGTGGTTAACAGAGGGTAAAGGGCAAAATTTTTGTTAGGGGACTTGAGGGAATTACATTCCTGACTGAGATGCCTTGGTAATTTCTAAAGTAATTTATGTATTACTTGCTGTGTTTTGGGAGGAGAGGCCTGACTCTCCACCAAACATCTTGTTTTATCAAACATGACAGTGTGGGGGAAAAGGTGTTCCCACAAGGATCACTGCAAGTTGCTAGATAGGAACGAAGAAGGACTTATCCTGCCTGCTCTTCAACACCTTCAGTTCTTCCTGGAGCTGAGGGTGCTCAGCACTCTGGAGATCATCCTCTTTGGGGTTGTCTCTGAGCTGTGAAGGATGCATAAGCATGACTGTTTCTGAAGTAGGGATGAAGGAGACAGTGCTATGGAGCAGAGAATCAAGGTGTCAGGTTTTCTTCCTGGGAATGCCACTTGATTCACGTCTTGCTTTGCCTGAGTAGAATTTTAATTCCTCTCTCCCTTTGTTCTCATCCATGTAACGTACTAAGATAATTACATTTTTATGTCTCACAGGGATGTTGTGAGGTTTCCCTAACATTTATCAAGTGTTTGAAGAAGATCTTATGAAGGTAGAGTCTAAGTACCAGAAATTGCTAACAGACTTGACGAAGATCCTTCCTTTGAGCAACACAGACAAATTCAAGCTGGAACTATGGCAAAAATGTTTTAACAGCAAAATTAATTAACTGCTATGGCAGCTACTCAGGGGAAGTGGTAGATTATCCATTGCTTGAAATGTCTAAGTCAAAGCTGCTTGTCTTTTTGAAAGACAGGCTCTTGTTTAACTACAAGTTATATGATTCAATTCAGAAATCACTGGATGATGCCAGTGATAGATATGATGATCCTGTGGAATTACAAAGATACCCCCAATCTCTGGATGTTTTTACCAGCAAAGGAGGGAAACCCCAGCAGGTTTTTCTGTTAGTGACATATTCACCAGGTCTCATCCTCACTACATGACCCTTGTTTCTTCAACTAAGTTTCCATTTACCTTGTGACATCAGCTCCTAAGTACTGTCATTTATTTGGGGGAACAATGGCTATTCTGGGAGGCACTGTGTCATCACTTCTGTCACTTTTTTAGATTACTGAGGGCTTTGACTGTTAGGTTGTTTGTCTTTTTTCCCTACCTCTGGTTTAGTAGGGACTGTGTGTTGAAAATGCTCTGTCTTATGTCAAAGACTATCCAAGTGACCTCATGTTCTAACATGGTCAGTGCTAGAAATAAAAGCAAAGCACAAGTATCTGAAGTACCTGTGAAGAAGTTTTATCACTATATTTACCTTCACACTTTTTTTCCCCTTATTTCACATGCTGTTATACCAACACTGCATAGTTCTGTTTTCTGCTTATACATAGATGCTTATATACCACAAAAAAAAAGAGTATTTTGGCAAATGAGACCCTCCATTTCTCTCTGATCTCTGCCTAGGTATAATGTCCTTCACATGTCTATCAAGTTGGAAAGGACACAGTCAAAAACATTTTGCTTTCACATTTTGCATACTCTCAGCACCCCTGTGATACCTGTGTGGAATTTGAGATAGATTTCTACCTCCAGGTTGCCACTTTGTGGCCAGGGGGCTAGATCTAGGTTTGGGAAGAGTACATTTGGCAATGGATAGTATCCAATTGTCAACTGTGCCTGGACATGGCCAGGTGCTTCAGTCGTGTCTAGCTGTAATCTTCATATGGAGGAAGGACCTGGCAACAAAAGTGCCTTGGTCCCACAATTCACATTTGCCACATCTGCTGCCTACACAAGAGATTGTAAAAATTCACATGTGATTCCTCCTTCTTCTGTTTCAAAGAACTTAGACTGCCTTGCTCTGCCCTAAAAAAACCCATTATGTTGTGGGGTTTGTTGTTTTGTTTGGTTGGGTTTTTTTGTGGTTGGTTGGTTGGTTTGTTTTGTTTTGTTTTTGTTGTGTTTTGTTTTGTTGGGTTGTTTTTTGTTTGTTTGTAGGTTGTTTTGTTTTTTCTAAAACACCCCAATTGCTCCTCTATGCCAAACATGATTTGCTGCTTATGTCAAGTTTGCAAAGACATGTTACCCCTGCAAATCTCTATATTCAAGAGCAGTATTCAAGTAATGAACTGATGGTGGTTTGTGCCTGGATGAAGTTAAGTTTTAGAAGAAGAAAGAAGGCATTGTTGTAAAAAACAACTGGGTTATTGCTACTAATTTAAAGGGGATTATAAAATGAACTATGATGAAACAGAGCCGAGATATGAGCTTTGTACTAGAAGATGGGGAAGAAAAGCATTTAATAAAAAAAATTACATCTGCAAAATTGATTTGATAGTGATCATAACATCATAGAATTGTTTTGGTCAGAAAAGACCTTTCAGATCATCGAGTCTAACCATTTACCCAGCACTGCCAACTCCACCACTAAACCATGTCCCTCAGCACCACATCTACATGTCTTTTAAATCCCTCCAGGGATGGTTGGTGACTCAACCACTTCCCTGGGCAGCCTGTTCCAATGCTTGACAACTCTTTTGGTGTGGAATTTTTTCCTAATATCTAGTCTAAACCTCCCCTGCAATTTTATCTATTTAAAAAAAAACACATTTGGTTTCCAGACACACAATTCAACAGTGTGCTAACTGGCAGCTTTGTTGTTTAAAAATGGATTGTGTCGAGACAAGGTAATACCCAGAGGCAAATGTGCTGTTAGGAAAGAGCTGTACAGGTTTATATTAAAGTCACAAAAGGGCTTTGTGACTCTCAGGAGGAAAACTAAGGGCAGTCTTAGGTCTCACAAACACAGCTGGAGTTTGCAGAAGTCATCTTCTGTGTTATGGCTCCACTGACTAACTTTCAAAATGACAGGAGTTCTGAGGATGGACTCCCATGTCCTTATTTCCATTATGTTCAGGCAAGACTTGGAGGTTCTTAGCATTCAAGCAACTGGGTTGGTTTTAGACTGGGATAGTTTTTAGCTGAAGAGATTTCCCAACATATACCAAATAAATTTAAAGGTGCTTTAAAAATTTTTATTTTTTTTTATGCTTTGTTGCCTTCCACTAGAACTTCCAACAGCAAAATATAACTCCTCACTTTAAAACCCCATTTTTTTTGGTCATGTGCTTACCAATCTATACATTACTCTAGGTGTTCAAGCACCACCTAGAGTTTCATGCTCTAACCCCCATGTTTTGAAAAAATTTAAATATATTTCTCCTTTTCATGTACTGCTTGTTTTCCCAAACACATCTAAGTGAAGGGAGATCCTTGCTGCTGGGCAGTACAGAGAACAGAGGACACTCCAGGCTTCTTTACACAAAACAATTTTAGGTCCTGAAGGGAACATGATGATCTACCATCTGTGTGGAGCAGACCAGAGAGCTTCCCCCAGCAGTTTCTGAGAGAGTCCCCTACCTCAGGCTGAGCAGGAGAATTAGATCCTGTCTGTTTAATATTTCCCAGTGACAGAGAGGCTGCTTCCCATTCTGTGATTAGTTACCACAGTTTAGAAAACACAGACACAAAGACTTTGCATTTCCATTCTAAATTCCTATTTGTGCTCCATATCAGGAGCTAGTGCCAGGTTTTATACATGTAGCACTGATGGAAAAGGTAAGTGGTCTCAGCTCGTAGAGGTTGTATCAATCAGGTTGGTAGAAGGGGTGGATATTACCTGGTTCCTCATATCACCTGGACAAATCCCACGTATAACTTTCCACTCTACTTGAAGGGATTTTGGAAATACCCATGTTCTCTCTTTTCTTTGTCTCTAGGCTAGAGACAAATTCATCTTCATCCCTTTTTCTCCCTGGGCTCTTTCCAGCCACCTCCTGTTCATCTTTGCACCATAGATCCACTATTCCTTGCCTTGAGCATCAGAAAAAGTGAGTTTCATTTATTTTTCATGTCATTTTTTGCCTCCACATATTAATGTCAGGGAAGAAAAAGGGGTGGGCACCATGTGCCTCACCTCTGTGATAGTCATGACATGTGTGTTGGTCAGCCTGTTTCAAGGCCTGTGAGACTGTGAAGGAAAGATTTCAGAGAGCTTTATGGATGTATTTCATAGTTATCTGCAGCCCCTGAAGAACAGATTCAATGGCTTAGATGATCTCTACCAAAACTTTGGGCTGCACTGTGCCCCCAGTTTGCCATCTTTAAAGCAGCCTATCCACTCATTTATTTCAATGATTGTATCTTTTGGTAAAATTCTCAAGGTTTTTGTGACCATTCTTTGCAACTAGCTGCCAGCAACCCCCTTTCTACCAATTGCTTCCTCTGGGTTTTTTTTCCCCTGAAAAACGGAAGACCATAACCTGTTAGATGTGCTTCCTGCTGCTCATTTTGCTTTGAGATCAGTCACCAATGCAAAACACGTTAGGACATATCAACTTCATGTGGAAATGCTGTCATGAAGGGCTAAGAAACCTGATTTCCATTCATTACAGCAAGGAGAAGTTTGTGCAGAATGCAGACTTGATATTAGGAGGTGGGAACCTTGTTAATTAAAATGTCAGTGACTCAAATTCCCTTAAGGTGAGAGAGCTGCACTTTTTATTAGCATTGCTGATAATGATGCAGTCAGCTGGTACCTTGTAGAAGCATAATGCATTTCATTTTTCTTGAAAAAGCCTGCACAGTTTGTGTGCTTCCTCTGTGCCTCATACACGACTCTCAGACAACCAGGAAATAAGGTGAGAGATGGAGAGGAAAGGGAAAAAAAAAAGACAGTGTTTTCATTTTTTCCCATCCTCTTAGATAAAAGCCATTCTTTATCATTCTCCAAATCCTCAACATGGCAGTGGAAACTGACTTGAAACTCATAGGAGGGAAGGAACAACCTAGAAGGAAATGGGGGTGGAGCCAAACTGGAATAGAAGTGAAGCTGGGAAAATGTTGAAGTAGCTGTTCCAGGAGAGGCTTAAAAAGGGTGACTTGTGTCTTCAGTTATGACTTGAATGATCTGCTGAAAAACCTCATTCCTTAATCAGGTTTTACATCATTGGAAGTATCTACTCCTCTGTCCTACTTCCACCCTGTTAGCTGCAATGAGAGTAGTACACCTGCCCTTCTTACAGAGGAAAGGGCTGTAAAAGGAGGGACTTTAAGAAGTATCACAGAAGGGCTTAAAAGTTGTGGCTAAAACTGTACCACATTTCATCGGGTACTTCACAAATACATAGGGCCACCTCCCTGACTTATTTAGAGCACACAGATCTCACTGAAGTCAGTGCCACAAACCCTGTTTTGCCTCTGCTTTGCCAAAGATCAGCAACGAACAGCATCACCAGTTTTTCTAGGGCATCAAATGCTCAGAGCTTTCTTATTCCAGCTTGGTAGCCTAGCCAGGAGGCAACACTTCTTTCACAGCTACTTAAGCACCTGCAAGATCCCACTAGAGCAGTAAGCATGTGCTTCAAAAGCTGCAGTGAATGCAAACTCAGCTTCAAGGTAATGGGCCTTTTCAGACCTTGAGATACAGAATATTTCTGTCAGGACAGCATCTATGAGTCAGGCTCTAGCAATTCTGATTCCACCTGGGAGTAGTTCCTACAAAGGCCAAATAAGTCATTAACAAACAATGAATAATTGCCTGTTGTAACATGAGTATAAAGCAACTTCCCTTTTTTGACAGAGCTCAGCTTGAGCCCTGTTGCTGGTTTCTCACGGTGATGCATTTAGCCAGGATTCATTTGCTGTCTTGGCAAATTCATGGCAACTCTGGTCACAGGATAGACCAGGAGAAACTCTGCTTATAAACCTCATCTTGCTATGACCTCAGCCCCTGATGAGCAAGGTATGAGCATGAGATCCAGAAGTGAAACCTGCCCCGACAGCCTTTGCACATACTTGTCATTACAGCTCTGCACGTGCAAGCATCTCGTTAGAATTGTCTCATGGTTGCTAGGAGATGACATTGTCTCTGCTGCACCAAAGTGTGACTCAGCAGGTTGTAGTAGCAGGTTTTGTTATTGCAAGAGAGGAGGCATCAACTCCAAGCTGTAGAGATGAATCTGAGGAGCAAGAGCAAATGCCAAATGAGGAAGAAAAGGTCGAGCAGAAGGGCCCCGAGGTTGCGCTGAGAAGCAAGAAAGAATTATTAGGAGTTAAAACTCACAATTTCAGAATAACTTAAGAGTACTTGTGCATTGGCACCCCACAAAGCCATGAGGATACCCCACTAAGTCTTGTGTGAGGACTTTGGGAACATCTTGGATATGTTAACATGGCTTACCCAAGTGAAATTTAGTGGGGTTATTCTTAACTTTGGTTATTAAGGGGACAAAATAAGGATCTTATATTTGATGTAGTTTCTAGTCCAGAGCTCTGTAAGGCTGTGATTTTGTACCCTGAAGGAGGAGAGGTAATTACACCAAACCCCTAAAAAAATAAGGTTTTGTATGAATATTTACTCGTATTTAAATGAAAACCTGGCTGATGACTGTCTATGCTGGTGTTTTAGTCTCTGTTATTAACCTCTTGCATACCAGACATGCACAGTGCAAGGGAAATTTACAGATTCTGTTGAGTGACCCTGGCTTCAGGAAACTACTGCAGTGAAAATGAACAGCAACACACACACTGATTTTTCCACTGGCAGGGAGAAAAGATTCTGTGAGAGAAGAGAATTAACATGTAGTGGTTTCTACCCTCACACAAGAGTGTTTCTGACAGCAGGACTGTCGTACACTGCTCAGCAAGGAGTAGAAACAGCATTTTGTGACTGCTCTGACCAATATCACTAACCAGCATGGTATCCCAAACAGCTTCTCTTCCTCTTTGTAATGAATGTGGCATTGAAAAAAAAATTCTATATTTCAACAAGGAACAAATAATTGAATAAGTGAAAATAACTGATAAACACGCTGGAATCTTAATCTCTCAATTGGGAAAAATACAAATTGCATGGCTCATTACCTGAAGTTGACCACACACTAATTTCTACCTCGGGACTCACATGTCAGTGTGGACAAGCGAAACACTGGAAAATGAACAGTTGGACAGTGTTTCCTGGCCTGGAATGAGTAGAGAAAAAACCCTCTTGCTACAGATTTTGCCCTCTAGTCTGCTCTTGTTCACATGCATGCCTTGGTCTTGAATGTAAAACATCAACAGGAGACTCCTCACTAAAGTTTCATCCAAAAATGTCTTGAGGTCTTCTCCCTGACAGGAGAGGGAGGCATGCTGTAGTGGATGTAGTGCCACCAGGATAACACTCTTTGTGACAGGTTATCAGAGCCTGTTTTCCTGCCCCTGAATCACAGCTGGCTCTAGGAGAGATGCATATGCCTTGCAGCAGCAGAGGAACCTCTGTAGAAAGCCACTCTTATTTTTGGACTGCTTCCTCATCTCCCTGCTGGAGACTTTCTCTTCTGGCCTTCTCAGTTGTTGTCTTCTCTGTTCCTCTCACTGTGGGTTAGCTTCTGAGGGGTAACGCTGACACATACATGGATGTGATCTTCCTGCTGAGTTGACAGGTGACAGTTTCTAGGGGTTTGGGTTACACCCGAAGTACTTTGCTTAGGACACTGTCAGATTAATATTAACTGTCAGACAAAGGATAGAGGTCTTTCTGTAATGATTCTGACAGCATTTCTCTGAGTTCACCACCTAGATGACTTCAGGATGTACAAAGCAATCAAACCCTTTGTCTACATGATATATGGAAACATGCTCAGCTCTAACCCCTGTATCAGAAGAAGTGAATTAGACATTTAGACTCTCTGAATTGAATAGACAAGTGAAGAAGAGATTGGTCCAAGATCGACTATCTTGAAAGAGGAACAAGAAGCCAGGGGCATCACAATAGCTCTGACTTCTACAAATTGCTGCTTTATACCTTTCCTGCCCAAGACCTCCTTAAGGGGTGAAATGTCTTATATATCTATTGCAAGGCTTTGTTTTGGAAGAATCCTTCTCCCTCCCCAGCCTCCTGAATGACTCAATAATTACTTTAACTGATTCAATGCTCCCCCTCAACCTCCAACCGCCTCCCTCACCACCATTCAACTTAAACACAAGACCACACTGTTTCTCAGTTTCCAATGAGCCCAAAGCTATTCAGGCCACTTGTTCCTCTCTGAATGGAGCTGACAGAGCTGCTTTTGTACAGAAGCAATTTTGGATTTAATTGGAAGCCTACTGGGGGCAGGACTGGGGGGGGTGGGGGAGGGAATAAGGTCACTGGGTCAGTGTTTTGGAAAGATCACCTCAAAGGAGAGTCCAGGGAGAAAATGAATGTGGGTTAGATCTTGGGAAAAGGGGTTTGCTTGTGTCTGTGTATGTAAGAGTAGTGTTCCCCATCTTCCAGAAATTATCATTATACCTATTTGCTATCAGAAAACAAACCAGGTCATGCCTGGGGCAGATGGCTTTAATAGCCATTTTGAATCTATAATGACAGATCCCAGGGTTCTTTCTGCAAGGATCACAGAATAATTCAAGCTGTGGTGAAGGAGGACTGACATCAGAAAGGTCACTTGCTGCAGTCCATCCCCTCAGGTCAGGCATTCATCATGCACATTAAAGGAACTTCGTTAAATTCCCTTCTCCAGTTCTGAATCCCTCCCTGGAGATAAGTTCAGCTTCATCTCTCTCTACATCACTTATGGGGCACAGTTCATGCCAGCACTGTGAAAGCACCATAACAAGGGAAGATCTTTTATTTCTAGTGAGGCACATGGTAAGTCACGCCATGCTTTGAACCAGAACGGTCTTGCTGTGCAAGGGGACCACAGGTCATCATCTGCATGAAAAATGGGCATCAGTGAGCTTGAATAAAAGCAGTCTGACTCTCTTTCTTCACTGCCTAGCTTCTTTTTGGACCTCCCCACTTTCTCATCTGACTAAAAAATAGAAATGAAAGTGGAAAGAATTTTATTGATTGTGCTGCAGAAAAGCCAATATAATCCTGGCAGAGCCAGACCACAGCACTACAGAGACTCAGTAAAGCTATTTGTGCAAAAGGAAGCTCCTTTTTGTCTCAAAGGCCAGATAGGCATGGCTTGAGATCCAACAGGTACTTTGAGTTGGTTAAAAATTCTCCCTCCACACCTCCTCTGATTCTTCCCTGTCCACACCACCTTGAGGACACCTCTCCTCAACTGAGGTGTTATCAGTCCTGGTCCCTACTTCTCCTTTGCCTGAAAGTCATTAGAATGATGGCTTTCAATTTGCTTACCTAGCTGACTTCATTTTTAAAATGACTGGAAACACCAAGAGAGGTGGGACCACATCCTCTTAAACTTCTCCAGGTGGATGACAAGCCTGAATCTGACAGTGCCCTTGTACAGCTCCAAAACAAACACCTGCTGGGAGTGTGTGCTGAGGTGGTAATATATAATTTAGAAGTAAAACAGCAACCATGTTATTATCCTGAGGATGCACTTTAAAACCTGACATCCCCTGCCAGCTGCCCCAGGGTGGAGCAGACTGACACTACTGAAGCAGG
Source organism: Hemiprocne comata (assembly GCA_020745705.1). Classification (NCBI taxonomy): domain Eukaryota; kingdom Metazoa; phylum Chordata; class Aves; order Apodiformes; family Apodidae; genus Hemiprocne; species Hemiprocne comata. The sequence continues at coordinate 163,349,188 of CM036587.1, forward strand.
ACGACCAGGAGGACCTCCTCTTTTTTTCTGGGGGTGCAGGAGGGTGACCTCAATTGAGTGAACAGAGACAGGGTGAAAAGCTGTTTAGTCAAGCTTGCTGCACCCCTGAGAATTTCATTTCCACCCAGGATCACAACTTTTCTGTGATTCTTTCATTGACAAGCCTCTGGCTGCATGTCCCTCTGGGATGGCTCTGCTGTCATTTCACATCATGCTTAAGGGCCCCAGATCCCAGTTTCCACTAAGGAAATAGGAAAAGGTATTTAAAGATGTCAGAGACCTGTTGAGTTATATTTTAATCAGCAGTACACCAGACCTGGCTCAAATTAAAGTAACACAGAGCCTAAGCAGACTTTCCTCAATTGCCCCTACCTACCTGTAAGCAGACAAAGCTGACATTTCTTTAGGGTCAATGGTGGTGGACTTGGCAGTGTGCTGGGTTAATATTTGGACTTCATGATCTTAAAGTTTTTTTCCAACCAAGATGATTCTGTGATTCTATAATTCTATCTTTTCTCAGAGTCCTATAACCTGTCATATTCTTCTCCTTGATAGCTACTTGGTCTCTCTTTTTGTGTCCAGTTCTGGGCCCCTCAGTTCAAGAAGGACAGGGAACTGCTTGAAAGAGTCCAGCGCAGAGCCACAAAGATGATTAAGGGAGTGGAACATCTCCCTTATGAGGAAAGGCTGAGGGAGCTGGGTCTCTTTAGCTTGGAGAAGAGGAGGCTGAGGGGTGACCTCATCAATGTTTATAAATATGTAAGGGGTGAGTGTCAGGAAGATGGAGTTAAGCTTTTCTCAGTGGTGACCAGTGATAGGACGACGAGTAATGGGTGCAAATTGGAGCATAGGAGGTTCAAGGTGAATATCAGAAAAAACTTTTTTACTGTGAGAGTGACAGAGCACTGGAACAGGCTGCCCAGAGAGGTTGTGGAGTCTCCTTCACTGGAGACATTCAAAACCCGCCTGGACAAGTTCCTGTGTGATGTGCTCTAGGTGACCCTGCTCTGGCAGGGGGGGTTGGACTAGATGATCTTTCGAGGTCCCTTCCAACCCCTAGGATTCTATGATTCTATGATTCAAGCTGCTTTTTTTCTAGGATGGGAGAAGGTAGGGATCAGTGACCTTCACATGCAAGAGGCATTGGTGGTATGGAAGTGGCAGAGGACACCTTCTATCCCCTCACATCTTGATGGCCAACACATGGGGTTGCCTCTTCTTAGTACATTTCTATTCCCAGGGAGTTTAAGCTAACTGTCCAAGCCCAGGATGCTACAGTGTTTTAAGAACCACTCTGTCATTCTAGTTGCAAGAAAATGGGGGATGACTTGTGTCAGGATATTTTATCTCAGTATCTTTACTGCAGAGCCCTTTGAAACACGGTTCTGGTCTGTGATTGCACACAGAGCTGGCAGAAGGAAGGAGTTGCTAAACTAGGGACACGGGGCCAGACTGTTCTTAGTGGGGTCCAGTGACAGAACAAGGGGTAAGGGTCACAAACTGGTAAACAAGATGTTTAACCTGAATATGGGAAAACACTTCTTTACTGTGAGGGTAACAGAGCTACCCAAGGAGGTTGTGGAGTCTCCATCCCTGGAGACATTCAAAACCTGCCTGGACTTGTTCCTGTGTAATCTGCTCTGAGGGATGTTGCTGTAGCAGGGGGGTTGGACTTGTTGATCTCTGGAGGGCCCTTCCAACCCCAACCATTCTGTAATTATGTGACTCTGTGAGTATGGCTGGAAGCTCCTGTTAATCCACTATGTGTCAATCACAGCAAGAACACCTTGTGTTACTTCAGGCTGATGGTGCTGACAGCTAATAGGCTGGTACCAGCCTCACTGCAGGTAATGAATGAAGAATTGAACATGCCTGCCAGGGCTAGATGCATCAGAGGACAGTACAGAATTCTGCTGGGTTCCAGAGCCACCCAACAGAGCAACCCTAAGCATGACAATCATAGAATCATAGACTCATTGAATGGCTTGGGTTGGAAGGGACCTTAAAGACCATCTAGTTCCTTGCCATGGGCAGGAACACCTTCCACTAGACCAGGTTGCTCCAAGCCCCATCCAACTTGCCCTCGAACACTTCCAGGGATGGGGCATCCACAGCTTCTCTTGACAATGGTCCTGGCCTCTCAGAATCACAGAATCACAGAATCACAGAATCACCAAGGCTGGAAAAGACCTTTAAGATCATCAAGTCCAGCCTATGACCAACACCACCACACCATCTAGACCATGGCACTAAGTGCCACATCCAGCCTTGCCTTGAACACATCCAGGGACGGTGCCTCCACCACTTCCCTGAGAAGTCTATTTCAATGTCTAATCACCCTCTCTGCAAGGCAGACCATGGTATACATTAGCTTAGCATCTTAGAGGAGAGCCAGCAGCATAGCTCATGCTGGGAAGAATCCTATAAAACAGATGCCTCTTGCTGACTTGATCTTTGGCATCAGGAGAGATATATGTTCCTTCCCACCAACCTATGGGTCACAGAGCATTGACCACTGCTCCTGGGATAGGAGGGCATGGGTACACACAGCTAGCTGTCTGTCCATGTCCACATTGCTGCCAGCTGGGCTTTTGGTGCTCCACAAACATCAGTGATTAACCAGTGCTGCACATACTTGAAAATCTGATGTGTCCAGTGACTTTGGATGGTGAGCAAGGGAACAAAGACAGCCTGGCATTCTTTTTTCTAAAACCTTCTCACCCAGGACTGTGTCTATAAATGAATAAGACTTTGCCAGGTATCTGCAGGGGAATGAAGAGAAGCAGTGCTGATCCAAAACACTTACTATATATTGAACCTCCCAAAATGGTTATGTTTAAAGAGAAACCATTCTGCCATAAATAAATCCAACAAACACCTGGATTTTCAAGGTTAGGATGTATCACCAGTGTATATATCTCCACCAAGATTATAGTCTGTCACAGAAAGTATAATTAATGTACCTTTAGCACTGTGAAGGTGTTTGCTGCTGTATATATGCCTTCTAAATATCAGTCCTAGGATACCAAAGAATGACCCCAGCATCTCAACTAATATTCTCTCACTCAGATGCTGAGATCTAATGTCCGGGCATAAGTGTGAACAATCATCATGGTACAATTGTTATTTCCCAGCACTACTCCATCAGTATTTAATCTGCTGCTTTATAAAGCTCCGTAGGGGATCCCCAGAAAGGAAAGCAACTGCAGCCAAGTTCTGCTCCAAAAAGTATTTTCAATTGAGATGCCTATTAATCCTGGCAATAGGCATTAAATGACGTAATAGTGAAGCTGGAGGGCTGACATGCCCTTCTACCCAGGGCAGGAAAATTTCTTTTTTTATGCCTAAGATAGTTGCTGTAAAAAAGGGGCCTACAGGAGTCTAAGAAATTTGTTACAGGATTTTTTTTATTTTTTTTTTGCTCTTGAAGTGGCAGCTGTTAGGAGTTTTGGTTGTGTGGGGTTTTTTGGGTTTGTTTTTTTTTCCTAAACAAAAATAGAATCATAGAATCATAGAACCATCCTGATTAGAAAGAACCTGAGGATCATCAAGTCCAACCATAACCTAAATCCATCTACCATAACCTAATCTACCCGTTCAGTGTTTAAATCATGTCCCTAAGCTCTATATCTAGATTTCTTTTAAATACTTCCAGGGATGGTGACCTCACCACCTCCCTGGGCAGCCTGTTCCAGTGTCCAACCACTCTTTTGGTAAAGAAATTATTTCTAATATCTAGTCTAAACTTCCCCTGGCACAACTTCAGGCCATTTCCTCTTCTCCTGTCATTATTCACTGGAGAGAAGAGACTAACTCCCACTTCCCTACAACCTCCCTTCAGGTATTTGTAGAGAACCATGAGGTCTCCCCTCAGCCTTCTCTTCTTCGAATGAAACAATCCCAGTTCCTTCAGCCTCTCCTCATAGGACTTATTCTCCCTACCTTTCACCAGCTTGGTAGCTCTTCTCTGGACACGCTCCAGCAACTCAACATCCTTCTTGTAGTGAGGGGCCCAGATAAAGATAAAGATAAAGATATAAAGATAAAGATAAAGTATTTAATTTTTTTGGTTGTTGCAGTAACTGGTTAGGTATCCACAGATGATAGTCAATTGAGTATTTTCAGTGTAAAAAGAGCCTGGAGTTCTGTGCCCTTATTCCCAGCCACATCCATTCAGACTGTTTCACTTTTTGAGCTGTCAAAGAGAGACAATGTCTTCCAAAGCAGGGTTGGAGAGGTCTCCTAGGAAAATGGTTGGCTTAGACAGAAGGAAACTACAACTCACTTTCAGGAGCCCTGTGAATCCCTGGAGAACTTGTTCCATGTCTGTGTGCCTGAAGCCTTAGTCTGTAACATGGACAAAACAGCTTTTTTTTTTCACGAAGAGGTGGTGAACAGTATTTTTTTACCTGCAAGAGCTCACTCAGAGCTGAGATTGACAGGTGAGAGATATTCACCCTTCTCCTGAAGAACAGCAGCCAATGAATCTCACAGAGAAAGATGGGTCCTGCTTGATCATGTTGACTCCTTCTCATTGGGCTTACCCTGTTATGAGAATAGTCCAGTGCAATGGAGATTAGAAAGAGTTAGTGTGACTACAACCACAAGTGTTAAAATAAGAGCTAATTCTCCTTTTGAGAAATCCCCCATTACTTTCTACCCAACATCATCAACATATGCCGGCATTTTGGGTTTTTCTTTTTCAACTCCTACTTTCCAGCTAGCAAAACCTGAGATGTATGTTTGGTACCTGCCACAGTGATAAGATTTAGAACCCATTTGGTATGTGATGTCCTGATTTTGTCTGTCTTTTTTTTCCTCTCCTGTGTTTGAAGATGAAGAGACTGAGCAGGAGAGCTGAGATGATATTAGTGTTTAAGGGCTTTATCAGAAAGTTGTTTCCACCTTCACCCTTCTGCAGAGTGCATGCTGTGGTGACATGGCCTGTTTACCTATCTTATAATCTTATAGAATGGTTTGGCTTGGAAGGGGCATTTAAAGTTCATGTAGTCCAACCCTATGCAATGAGCAGAGACTTCTTCAACTATTTCAGGTTGCTCAGAGCCCCGTCTAACCTGACCCTGAATGTTTCCAGGAATGGAACATCTACAACCTCTCCAGAAAACCTGGGCCAGTGTCTCACCACCCTCACAGTGAAGAATTTCTTCCTTATATTTAGACTAATTCTTTTAGTTTAAAACCATTACCCCTTGTCCTATCACACAGGTGCTGCTAAAAAGTCTGTCCCAATCTTTCTTATAGGTCCCCCTTGAGTACTAAAGGGCACTCTATGGTCTCAGAGCCTTCTCTTCTCCAGGCTGAACAACCCCAACTCTCTCAGCTTGTCACCATAGCAGAGCTGCTCCAGCCCTCTCAACATCTTAATGGCCCTCCTCTGGACTCATTCCAACAGCTCCATGTCCTCCTAATGTGGGGGCTCCAGAACGGGACCCATCATTACAGGTGGGGTCTCACAAGAGTGGAGAAGAAGGGCAGAATCCCCTCCCTCTACCTGCTGGCCACACATTTGTTTTGATGTAGCCAAGGACATGGTTGGCTTTCTGGGCTGTAAGCTCACATTGCTAGATCATGTCCAGTTTTTTATCCACCAACAACCCCAAGTTTTTTCCCTACATGGCTGCTCTCAATCTTTTCATCCCCCAGCCTGTACTGATACCAGGGATTACCCCGACCAAGGAGGAGAACTTTGCACTTGCCTTGTAAGAGGCAAAATATTAGGCCTCAGTCTTTGGAAAGGTTGGGTTTCTGATTCCATTGTCTTCTAAAATCCCAATCACTGAATGCTCTGATGCTCTTAAGTCCAGATGAACACATTCATGTTAATGGCTTTTGGAAACAGAAGCAGCAGATGAGAAGTATTTCCCTATTTGACTCTTTGCTTCTGCTGCAGTCCAGATCATATTGGGTTTGGAAAGTTATTTTTAACTCTATATAATAGACATTTTACACAGGAAATGGATTCAGTACTTTTGTAAAATAAGAAGAAAACTAGACAGCAACAAATTACCAGAAAGTTGAAGTAATAAAGTATCTCATTGGACTGTCTGCTCTGCAACTTGTTTTTCTCTGCTAAGAATGGAAGTACACAATCTTGTCTCCTCTCCTTCATCTCCACACTCCTGTCACTTTCCTTTTAGACATGTTCATTCTTCTGCTTTCAGAAACAAATTGCTGTTCCCTGAATTTGTTTTTATTTATTTGCCTTTTGTGACTACATCACCTGACAATTTCTTTTCATCGTCTGCCAGTTTCTTTTATAAACTTGGTCTTTTATCACTGCTCAGGCTTCTGATCAGCTTTTGTCTAACCACTGCATGGCTTCTAGTCCATTGAAACCTACAAGCTCTAACAGCAGCACAGCATGACATTAATATTCTTTTTAATGGTGTTTCTGATCCTGTGTTATCAATTAATATAATACCCACAAGTCACCTTCTGCATTGTTCAAATACCCCGTGAGTATACACTGTTTGTTTTCCAGTAAAATGCCAGTTGAAATGGCAGACTTAGTTATTTCTGGAGTTCTTGTGCATCTCAAACATGCAGAAATCACACCATTTTCCCAGGGTAGTCATTGCTGTGAACAGTCTGAGAGTCAAGGGAGAGGTGCCTACTTTTCATGTGATGAATCACATATTACTCTTCATTGATTCTGTTTTCTAGATTGCTACTGATTATCTGGGGAGCCTACAGACTTGTTCTTATGGAATTACCTACCTTGAGAACCAAGAAACTTAGGAAACAGGGTGCCTACTGTTTCAAACAGTTTCCATCAGTTTCAAACCCTGATATTGGGAAGTGAGGAAGTTCTGTAGCTCTCATAATCAGACTCTTTAAATCAGCATTTTCCAAGATATTACTGTACATATCAATGTGCAATGTCATTAGCTGTGTGATGAACAGCAGAAATGAACTTTCTAGCTGTTAGCCAAACTTTAGACTAAGCTTTAGTACACGCATCACACTTAGAAGGACCTAGCAAGTGAATAATTGCTTGGTGAAGCTTGGTCCATCCTGGTTCTTTGTACCTAGACAACCAAGAAAAGCCTGAAACCCCTCTTCCAAATATGTCTGGAGACTGGGCTAAGCAATCTTCTCTCAGTAGGTTGGTAAGATCACTGTGGATAGAGACATTGAAAGCATTACTATATGTACACAATATTTTGACTCACCACGTGCCAAGGCAGGATGCTAACACCAATCCATGCCTCTGGATTTCCTACACCACCATGTTTTTGTTTTGGGACTCATGTAGCTCATGCAATACCATGAAAGCAACAGATTTCTGAGAAAGCACTCTAGCATTTATTAATCAAGTTTTCCCAGGGCCAATCCTGCTGCAGTTTAGTGCCCTGAATGCCAATTAGATACCTGGCACATTTTCCAACTCTTTCCTCCTGTAGCCAGTAACCTCCCTTCCAAGGCCATGCAGTTTGCTGCAGCTCACAGCTCCTGCACTGGATGAAATCTTAATGGTAGCAATCTTTGACCCGTGTGATGAGGCAGGATAACAGCACTTCAAGAGCTTCATTGCTTTCCTGGAATTTCTTTCTGCACAGCTTTTAGCAGCCAGTCATGTAGGAGAGTGTTGGTCCAAACTTCTGTGTTCTCGACAAAAGTTGAACATGCAGCTTTTTATGTTTTCCTTGGCTCAGGATCTGAGTCACCTTTATGAGCTTTGTCCTTTGTCATACTTGGATTAAACGGAGTCTTATGAGTGGTTAGTTAGTTGAGGTCAAGATGGAGTTTTGATTACTGCATCTTTTATTTGCAAGAGATGCAGCAGTGCTATTGCAGATTTAGTATTCATCTGTGGCATTTGTTTGCTGTTTTGAAATGATCCTCTGATTTTAAAAGCACAGTTAAGTGTCCATCTTCATAAAAGAAGTGTGAGGCTAAGAAAGAACCCAAGGAGTTATCCAACATGTTCCCATCACTACAGAAAGCTAAGCACCAGTATAAATAAACAGTAATACATGTTTTTTGGGGATAGGCTGTGGTTTAATGATTCCACAATAAAACTGGTCACCAGGCCCCACTGATTTTCCTTCTACCTCTGCTACTAACTAAGCAATGTAGCCAAAAGCAAGTCACCTCATTCCCTATGTATTGTCTAATGTAAGACAAGGTTAATAATACTGTATATTGGATATGTGGTGCAGGTGTGTTTTGATGAAAGAAGCCTCCCTGTATGTTAAACTAGGTAGACCCAGTCAGGAAATATGGTGCCAATTTTTAAAAAACTAATAGGTGTACACAGGGACAACTTCACAAGAAATCAATTAACTGTCCTATACAGGCTTTCATATTCCCATTATGCTTCTCTCTTATGCAACTAGTTTCATATTTAGGTAAAAGAACCTACACTACCAGGGAAAGCCCAAATTTATGGGTAAGGAACCTGAGGTAAAGTTAAAAAAAAAAACAAAACACAACAAAATTTGTTATTAGACTCCATGCAAAAATCTCTCAGAGCGATCAGAAGAGTGCAGATGTTCTGAGGCTTAGTGCCCTAGCAAGCTTTGCACCTCTTGATTTAATTTGTTCTAAAAGACACACCGTAACAGCCAAAAGATCAAGAACAGTGTAATGTCCATCACCATTCAGAAAGTAAGAGGAGGGTCCAAATAGCCTTAAAATCCAGGACTCTGCAAATGACTGATTCTTGTGAGTCACCTAAGAGTAATGTGTCCTGCAGGAATAGCTCAGTAAGATAGGGACACATCAGCAAACTTTAGAGCACCTTATGGATGATAAAATAAAATAATTCAAGGCTCATTATGAAAGGAACCTGTATGGAAATAATCTCAGTTAAAAGCAGAATAAAAGAACAAAGAAATCAGCAAGTACCAGAAGGATCATGTAGGGCACTCTCCCTCGATATGATTAAATAGATGAATAAGTGAATAAGTAATAATCTAATCATAGAAAGGACCAGGCAAACTCAGCATTAAACTACTAGAGTAGGCAAGTTTTTCATTTGTGACCAAATGACCTCATATTTTTTCCATCTCCTTCTATTAAGCAGAGTCGTTTCTTTCATCAGTGAGGAGGTGAAAAATTTCTCCAACTGTTCCAGAGAGAGAAGAGTAAATGGTTCCTTCCGGAGACAGAGAGCAAGAAATTAATACCCTGAAATGTTCTTTCCTAAAATCAGTGAGAATTTTGCTATTAATTTCAGAGGTCTATTGGTGGAGGACTGAGTCCTGGACAGGAGAAGACTGATCTATCATTGAAAGACCAGTTTGCTGGTGAATCACAGGAAACAGTATCCAAAACTGAGACTGGGGAGTGTCTCCCATCTCTGCAGAGTAAGCAGAGCCTTGGCCATATGTGCAAGAGAATGACCCAGGTCTCAGTGAACAGGTTTGAATATTGGCTCATCTGGAGCCAATGTCAACAATGTACCAACCTTAACTCTTCTCTATATCCGTGCTCTTATCTGTAAAGTTCCACTACTCCTTGCCTGTGTTGGGTGTTACGAGTCTGACCTTGTTACTACTGGGGACCTTCTGGTACATGATTTATGTGACAAAGAAGGAGGGCTGTAACTTTGTTATTGAGAGGGCAGGTAACAGAGAAAGTTAGGACTTTGCAGACCCACTCAACACTCACATCTGCTTGAAGCTGATGTTATTCTGCTAGTAACAGCTGCTCCCTCCTGGAGAGCTTTTCATGTGAGACTTTAAAGTGCTGCTCGAGATGCTCTAAGGAAGACTCCGTACCCCACGGCACATTTCTTACTAGACAGAGCAGCCAAGACACAGAACTAAGTTACTTACTTGAGAACACCCAGAAAGTTTCACACCTGAGAATCCAGACCAAGCTCTGATCTTCCACCTTTCAACACAGTTTTCAATCCATTTTCTTGTTTTGAAGAGAAATTTCCATCTCATTCACATTCCTTTGGACACCGTGTTTCTGGTGCTAAAGATGAGAGCAGGCTTTGGCAGTCTGCATCTACATGTGCCTGAAACAGAAAAGCTGATGGCCCCCCATCCCAAATTTGGTGGCACAGCATGGATCACAGCACTTCTGCAGGCCTGCACCAAAAGCTATTGCATTAGAAAGGTGCCTGTGGAGGTGGGGACCTTTGTTGTGATTTCTTGAACCTCTCGAAGTTCAGAGGACCAATGGCAATCCTAATACTGCTCTGTTGTATTCAAAGCATTCAAAATGGGTGATTCTTGGGTAGCAGCAAAAAGTTGATCCCAGCATACAAATTTTGTTCTATCAAAATATCTATTGCAAAGATTGTGAATTGGTGAATTTGGTACCATGCCGCTTGGCAAGAGGAAAGCACTACACAGAGACAGCTCAGCCATTCATTTATTTAAAGAATAATTGGAGGTTATTAACTAGTTAATTAATAAAGATTAGATGGAACGGTGGTGGAGGGAACTTGACATAAAAAAAAATAAATGTTTGGCAGCCATAGCATTTGCTGTATTATAAAGGTTTGTGAATCAGTGGAAGAAGAGGAAATGAAGTCAAATAGATTGCTGGGGAACAAAGGAGTAAGATAAGTATGGAAAGTCTTAACAGGACAGCTCAGTGCTTAAAAAAGGAAATGAGACAATACCCTCTAACCTATTTTAACTGGTGAATAAGATCACTGCTTCACCTTGCAGGTTGCAAGTGGAATGTGAATTAGGTTTCCCATCCCCAGGGCTAATTCTGGGTGAGCAGATGCTCAGCTGAGTTGTGAGATTAAGTTTATTCATAATAGCTTTATTTTTCTCTCCTAGAGTTCTCTCTGCCATAGGATCACAAAGCATTATATAAACCACAGTTGGCTAAGTTGCTTGTTTTATAAAGCTTTTCCTTTTCTTTTTAAAATAGTGAGTAAGGGTTATTAGCTTTGTTCCACTGATGAGGAAACCAAGACATAGAGAAGTCAATATACCTCTGCCCACAAATCCCATTGCAAGCATTCCCTGACTGCTGAGGGCCATGCAATGAATTCTGGGAGACCTGCCAAAACAGCCAAGTGCCAGGATCAGTGACTCACATTGTCGTGAGGGGGATGAGAGATTATTTACACCAGTGCAGTTCAAGCAGTCAGCGCTAGGTTGGGCTGATGCCATCAGTGCAGACTGTACCAAGGCGCTGTGTCCACTGCTGCCCCCAAAGGTGAAGGCCGGTGGCAGAGCTGGGCATGAAACCGAAGCCAGACCTTGAAACCACCATTATAATCCGGTTTTAACATCAAAGTAGGCAGCTTATTGGCGAGTTAAATCACTTTTAGGAGATTGTTATCATTCTCTTTTGCCTGTTTGAAGGCTTGCATTCTTGTACCACTCTTCCTGTCTCTGTGCCTCCACTACAGTCATTAGTAAAACCAAGAGTAAATCTTGTGTATGTGCTGACTGTTGTAGTTAAAGCCTTTTATATTTTTAGCAGGGGGCTCACCTATAAGCCTTCACAGAATGCAGAAGAGGCACCCTAGGACAGGAGGTCATCAGCTACAGTTGTTTTCCTCCAGAAGAAGAATTTATTTTACCCCACTCTTACTGTGTTTCCCCCGAAGTTTAAAAGCCTTTATACCCTGCCTACTGACCTCTAAACCATCACCTTCTTATACCACCTCTTTCTCCCACTGAATTCCCTTTGTCCTTCTGGAAAGAAAGAGCAGTAGGAAAAAGATATTTTAAGTTAGTGACATATAATGGGTGAAAAAGACAGAGGAGATTTGGTCCTTGGCTCCAGTATTTCCCAAAGCTACTGAGTGATATTTTTGACACTTTCATTTGAGCTGAGTCCATCAGTAAAGACTGCAGCAGTATGATGAGCAATGGTGTCCTCTAAAGAAGACAGCTGGTGGTGAAACCAGGTGGATACTGAAATGCTTCTGAATCAGCAGTTCTACATTCTGATTAGGAGAGCTGGGCCAAAAGTGTGTGTTGTCCCTAAATAGTGTTTTGTGCCGAGATAGGCAAGACCGCGACCATTCCCATAGCTGGAAACAGAATCTTAGGCTTTTCTGGTAGGGCATTTTTCTTACAAGCTCCTTTATGAGCTGCTGAGTTAAAAGTTTAGATTAGAATTCTACGGATATTGAAGAATAGATAGATAAATAATTACAGGTTTTTTTCTATGCTACAGAGAAGTAGAATAAAGGGAGACATGAGATTGGTTTTTCTGGTGTGTCGTTGCAAGAGGAATTGAGACAAAGAATCATAGAATCGTAGAATCATAGAATGGTTAGAGTTGGAAGGGACCTTAAAGATCAAGTTCCAACTCCCCTGCATGAGCAGGGACACCTCCCACTACACCAGGTTTCTCAGAGCCCCACCAAACCTGAGCTTGAACGCCCCCAGGGATGGAGCCTCCACAACTTCTCTGGGCAACCTGTTCCAGTGTCTCACCACCCTCACACTAAAAAGAACTTCCTTCTGATCTCTAACCTAAATCTCTCCTCCTGCAGTTTCAAACCATTACCCCTTGTCCTATCACTACGTGCTCTTGTAAAAACCCCTCCCCAGCCTTTCTTAGGCCACCTTCAAGTACTGGAAGGCTGCTATGAGGTCCCCCCAGAGCCTTTTCTTCAGGCTGAACAAAGAAATAAGGTAGGTCTCTGAATCTACAGAGCACAAAATAATTGGCTTAGGTGGCAGTGTGGGATGTCTAAATTAGACATGGCAGAGCTTTTTTGAGAGAGATGGCTAATGATACAATGGACTGTTAGGGTTGGGAAGCTTCTAAAAGCAGATAAGAAGGTCATTGTTCAGGGGTGTTTTTCTGCAAGGTAAAACACCTCTAGAGATAGCAAGATGGAGTATGTCTCTCCCTGTGCTGCATGCTATTCAAGTTGTTCTTCCAACCTTGGGTTGTTTAAGGGCCTGAGAAGTTAGTTGTGAACTCTTTAGTTCTTAAAATAACATCCCTAGGATATACATTCTTCTTTCAGACAAGTCTTTTTGCTGTCACTGCAAAGGTGCTCGCTATGGTCATTTCCAATATCACACCTCAAGAAATGAGTTTCCACTTACACATGCTTTTCCCCAGAGTGGTACATTTGTGGCAAGAGTTTTAAACAAAAAAAGAAGTAAAGTCCCTTTGAAAAAGCTATTGAAAGCCTGAGTCTAAGGCTAATCACATTATATGTTGGGTTCATTTATTTTCTAGGTAAAATGTTTCTTAGAGGGTTTGTTTTCTGACATATGCATTTTTTCAGAACAAACTCCAGGCGTTGATTGGTTATTGATTTCCAGGGAGCAAGCAATTTCCTGAAATAGCCCCTTGCTTGTCCTGAACCCTACAGATACAAGGAAAGACTAATAAAGGTGATGCTTTGGTGGGGGCTGTTGATACAGATTATCATTGGTCTTCATCGCCAGTTTATCGACTGGTTTGTTAGATCATTAATCGCCCTTGGCTTTGATCTGGGCCATTAGCTAACAAACTTGTCATTAGCTGTTGGAACATGACCAGATCTTTTTTAAGATTATTGCACTGAGCAATCTCTGCTGCTAAATCCCAGAGGGTGTGAGGCAAGGCTCTCCAGAGCACTGTCTCCTTGCTTCATTGGTGTATGAGCATCAAGACAAGCTGTTTCTTTTACAGGGATCAAGAGCTATCTAGGATGCTGGGGAATGTTGTGGGGTTTTTTTGGTCCTTCCTTGAATTGCTAAAAAGAGCTATTGTTTTCTTATAAGAAAGCAAACTGAGATAGTCTGAAATGATGTTGTTTCATTGATTTGAAAGAGTTTTTCTGGTTTACACCAGCAGAAGATCTTTGCTTGGAAGTTTATTTTCATGCCTGCAAGAGGTGTGGGACTGAAAGCTGTGGAGATTAAAATGCATAGTGCAAACAAAAAGAAGCTGGACTGCATCCATCCTTCCCCAGTAGTGTCTTTCAGACCAGATCTCAGAAGGCAGAAAAGTCTCTCAGTTTCACTTAATAATATAATCAATATGGTTGTTAGTACTTGTTTATCTTGGAGTTCCTGAAGTGTGAGCACCAACCTGGCCAGAATTTGAAGGAGGACCACAAAATCCATCAGGAAGCCATGAAAAGGAGATTTCCTTTTCTTGGGACTTTTCCAAATAGAAGCTTTCTTTTTTTCCTCATTGCTCCAAACAGGAATCAAGCCAGTCCTCTAGAAATGAAACTCCCCAGTTTTCATTCCAAGTTCCCCCAAGCCAACTTCCCACCATGGCACTTCTCCAGAACACAGAGAAGTTGAGCTGTTCTATCTTGACTTTCTCAGGAAAACAGATCTTCCTGTAAACAGGTTCTTCCTTAAGAAACACCTGCATCTTTCCAGAACTTCAAATGTAACTCCCTTGATTTTTGGTAGAGCTGGGTTCTCAAGAAGAAGCTAACCAACAAGAAAAAATAAACAGAATTCATACAAGCTCCAGTATTAGACAAAAGTGTCAGCACTCTTTCATTGTATGAACACTATTGATGGCAAATTCTGCTCCAGCTCAAGATCTGGGAATTCAATTCCACTGTCACATTGGACCTGCTGCCTTCCCTCCCTCCCTCCCTCCCCACTGCTTTCCTCTCCAGGAATTCAATCATGTCAACATCCTATTGCTGGTGAGGGAGACATGGAAAAGAAGAATACATCATTTTTAGAGTTTGTGTCTCCCAGACAAATTGTGACCCTCCAAGGTATGTTCTTATGAAATCCGTAATAATAACAACTAGAAAGGGAGAGAGGACTTATGTCTGCATGCAGCAGACACTGCAACAGAATTCCTATCTGCAGAGCATCATTTTTTCCTAATGCATCCCAAAAAAGCTTCATATCTGATTACAGGCTGTGCAGAGAAATGTAAGGAAACTCCCTGGAAGATAATGCTTGGAGCTGCAATCTTTCAAAGTTCATCAGCTAGGCAATGAGTCGATGCTGAGTGGTAGTTCAGCTTGGAGTTCACTGAGGAAGGAAGAAAAATTGGGCGGATATTTGGGCAGGTGATGTTCTTTTTCTTCAGCTTAATATTCAGCCAGTTGTTTGTAGCTACCCTCCCTTTTCCTCATTTCCTTGCCTGCCTTTTGAATGTTTGCAGATGTAACAGTAATATACATGGTCCTGACAGTTCACTAAAGATGTGCCAGACATTTCAAAAGGCTAAGGATAAGGTGAGTGATGGGTAAACGTGATGATGGATGTTACAGTCAATTGCAGTAGCCTTGAGGTCTTAGAATAAGTTTATAATTGATTTCTTGCCCAGTTCTGAGATGAAAGTTGGTTCCCTTTAAATTAAGAGGAAGTTATCCCACAGTTCCCACTAGACCACTTTTAGTGTTACCAGGGATTCAAGGGTGTCTCAGTAATAGAGGTCTTAGCTCACCAGGACCAGCTCAGGACAATCAGAAGGGTTTGGCCATCAGGAAGAGCTGAGGTCTCTTCTTTGAGAATCAGCCATGCTGTGGCTTCTGAAACAAACTATCCACACTCTGTAAAGAAACTCACTCCCTATAGAGAGACTCCTCAAGGCCTTCAGGAAGGCTCATGACATTGAGTTCTTAACCTTAACCATGTGCTGAGGGTAAAGAAGTCCCACTGATATTTCTTATTTGACCTATTGTCCATCTATTCTTCCAGTCCTTCTTCCAGTGGAATCAACTAACTGACTTTTCCCTCCCAGAGATGAAAGTTGCCTCCTGATTTTCTTCTCTAGTTTCTGTTGGCAGTCCTGCCAGATCTCACTAGCCAGTCTTTGGTTTCCTCTTCTGAAGGCTGTTTTCAGCATGTATCATGACTTGACAGCATAAATGAGTCCCAGGGATCCACAGCAAAGATCAGGTTTTACAGATCCTCTTTCACATAAATATAGTGTTAGGGGTGTTGGCATGTAGGATTACACCTTCTTTAGCTACCTTGCCCCTAAAATATGTTTTTTTTTCATCTCTGGAGATGAGTCACAAAGTACCAGTTTTAACCTCGAATTTTAAATCATAGAATCATAGAATCATAGAATCCTAGGGGTTGGAAGGGACCTCGAAAGATCATCCAGTCCAATCCCCCCTGCCAGAGCAGGGTCACCTAGAGCACATCACACAGGAACTTGTCCAGGTGGGTTTTGAATGTCTCCAGTGAAAGAGACTCCACAACCTCCCTGGGCAGCCTGTTCCAGGGCTCTGTCACTCTCACAGTAAAAAAGTTTTTTCTGATATTCACCTTGAATCTCCTATGCTCCAATTTGCACCCATTACCCCTTGTCCTATCACTGGACATCACTGAGAAAAGCTTAACTCCATCTTCCTGACACTCACCCCTTACATATTTGTAAACATTGATGAGGTCACCCCTCAGCCTCCTCTTCTCCAAGCTAAAGAGACCCAGCTCCCTCAGCCTTTCCTCTTAAGGGAGATGTTCCACTCCCTTCATCATCTTTGTGGCTCTGTGCTGGACTCTTTCAAGCAGTTCCCTGTCCTTCTTGAGCTGAGGGGCCCAGAACTGGACACAATACTCCAGATGCGGCCTCACCAATGCAGAATAGAGGGGGAGGAGAACCTCTCTTGACCTACTAACCACACCCTTTCTAATGCACCCCAGGATGCCATTGGCCTTCTTGGCCACAAGGGCACATTGCTGGCTCATGGTCATCCTCCTGTCCACCAGGACCCCCCGGTCCCTTTCACCTGCATTGCTCTCCAGCAGGTCAGCCCCCAACCTGTACTGGTACATGGTGTTTCTCTTCCCCAAATGCAAAACTCTACACTTCCCCTTGTTGAACTTCATCATGTTTCTCCCCGCCCAACTCTCCAGCCTGTCTAAGTCTCTCTGAATGGCAGCACAGCCTTCTGGTGTGTCAGCCACTCCTCCCAGCTTAGTGTCATCAGCAAACTTGCTGGGGGTACATTCTGTACCCTCATCCAGGTCGTTGATGAAGATGTTGAACAACATCGGTCCCAGTACCGACCCCTGAGGGACTCCACTAGTCACAGACCTAATGTGCCACCTAAATGTGCCATTCCTTGTTACTCAGAGAATCCTCTGGCAACAGCATATTGTGGATCTGTTTAACTGCATTTGTCTGTATACATACACAGGTTTGCACAGCCAGGAATCCCTGGAGTATTAAAGGATCCAGACTCTTCTCAGCTGATAATATATTGAAGCAGCATCTTGGCATAATGCCATGCCTTGTATGGTTATTTGTTCTGGCACGGTTTTCTTTGTAATACCTTGATCTGCTTTCTATTGAAGAAAAAGGGAATTGACTGTAGGATGGTGCTGTATTTTCTAAGAGCACAGTCTCACACTCCGAGTATCCCAGAGCACACAATAAAGTAAAGAGTTAGACTGGCAGCCCAGTAACTGTGGAAGGAAACACAATTACCAGCTCAAATAAGCTTACACTTTACACATTTGGGAGGGGTTTTTTGTTTTGTTTTGTTCTGTTCTGTTCTGTTGTTGTTGTTTTTTCACGTGTCAGCACTAGGCTTCTCTCTGTGCCTTTTTGTGATGAGATGCCACGAGAGTGTCGCCCTCCTTGGCAAGGATTCCCACCAGAGATGGGCAGGAGGATCCCTCCAGGGTGCACATCAGCTTTCCTCCCTCCCCACTTTCCCTAGTGCTGCAATGCAGTGTCAACGTTGGTTGCAAGCCCAAGCCCTAGCACAGAGTCTGTCTCTGCCACAGTCTCCTGGCTCTGGGGGGAAGCAGGAGAACACTTGGCCCCTCTCTCCTAGCTGCTGCAGTCTGCCTGCATGCTCCAGGAGACAAGCCAGAGCTGGAGCTGCAAAGCAGGTTAAGAGTTTGTGTCCTGTGTCCATAGTGTTTGGTGAAAAAGAGCAGAAGTCAGAGCAGCAGAGCCAGGATGCCTGTTAGTGTTTCCTGTGGGGTTTGTTGGCAAAAAAATACACCCAAACCCTATAAAAAACACCTCCTCCAATTCTTTTTCTGGACTTACTCGTTGTAGCCAAGAGGAACTAAGTTTTCCTGGAGTATTTGGGTGAATCTGACACCTGAAGGGTATGGCCTCACCACCCTGAGAGGCTTTGAGCCTTGGCCTGAAATTAGCTCATTTTTCAAAAAGAAACCCAAGCAGGACACCAGGCTTGAATACCTCTGCAGTGGCAGGCATTGGGCCATGACTCTGAGCTCATCACCTCTGCTGCTGTGCTTTCTTCAGGCTTCCCTGGAATGTCACAAAAATTAACAAACAGTTCCCAGCTCAGGAGACCACAACTCAGTGACTCCAGACTGAGAGAAACTGTCAGATGAGCAGTCCATGATCTACACAGGAACATGGATTACTACTCAATTTGACCAGAACCTACCTTGCACTTACCAGTCACTGGATCTCACCAGAGATCCTTCCTGAACTCGGGGACCAGGCTGGAGTCTTTGCCAAATGCTGATCCAGGCTTGCCTGCTCAGCTCCTCTCTTTCAACACTGCTATTCACAAGAACAGATGGGAAGTTGGAAGGCTGGGGGGTGACTTTGGGCACAAAACCCCCTTAACATCCATCCTAGTTGAGCTCAATGGTCTGTGGAGCTCATACCAATATCAGATACCTATTAGAATAAAGCAAAAAGGAGCAAGCATAAAGCAATCCCATCTTTGATGTGTGTTCCTTACATCCAGCAGTCACTGAATTTAGGATCTTATTTTTGTTTTCTGAGCTGGAAACTGTATGGAGATTTTGGAGCAAGTCCAGAGGAGGCCACGAAGATGATCAGAGGGCTGAAGAACATCTGGTATGAATGCAGGCTGAGAGAGTTGGGGTTGTTTTTGCCTTTAGCAGGCCAAGCCATAAAAGCACATGCATTTCTCAAGAAACTGATATTTTGATTCAATAAACTACAATGGCAAGGTTTATTTGTCAGGGGACTCCTGCATTTTGACCTGAGAAAAGCCCACATATCTGAGACAGGCTGAGAGAGCTGGGATTGTTCAGCCTGGAGAAGAGAAGGCTCCTGGGAGACCTTAGAGCACCTCCCAGTGCCTGGAGCAGCTGCAGGAATGCTGGAGGGGACTCTTTATCAGGATCGTAGGGATAGGATGAGGAGCAACAGTTTTAAATTGAAAGAGGGTAGATTTAGATTAGATATTAGGAAGAAATTCTTTCTTGTGAGGGTGGTGAGACACTGGCACAGGTTGCCCAGGGAAGCTGTGGATGTCCCCTCTATGGAAGTGTTCAAGGGCAAGTTGGATGGGGCTTGGAGCAACCTGGTCTGGTGTGAAGTGTCTCTGCCCACATCAGTGGGGTTGGATCTAGATGATCTTTAAGGTCCCTTCAAACCCAAACTGTTAAATGGTTCTGTGATTCTGTGAAACATGTTCCATAACCATGGATGGATTGTGCCTCTGTGAATCTGTATAATCCCTCTGGGAGCACGCCAGAACATTTGCCCTCTAGGGTACACTGTGCAAATGACTCCAAATATTGAACTGTTACGTGCTGCTAAGTCACTTCAGGATGTGTGTCCAACTCATCTCCCAACCTCCTCTCCTGCTGGTCTTTTTAGGGGTGGTAATAAAGGTCCATGAAAACTTAATGATCATCCTGATTTCAGCCAGGACTGTGCTGTGCCCTCATGGAAGTAATGGACAAGTGAGAGAACAGTTAATCAGAAGTTGTGCAAAGTGTTTTGACCAGTAATCACTGGACTATACAGAGATGGACTGGGAACTAAAATTCCATTTGTTCATGTAAACATTCAGATAAAAATGGAAAAATCAAAGGTAAAGGAGTTCTCCTGAACTGCTTGTTGCCATGGCTACTGTATAATCCACAGTATCTGGGAGGCACACAGAATTTCATTCCTTTTCTAACTTTTTCATTCAGTTTGATTTTTTATTATTTTTGTTTAATGAACAGGAAATAAGAGGGGAAATGGAAGAAGGGAGGATACTGATTGTTCTTCCTACTGTTTAAACACAAAAATATTTTGAGGCTACTGATGAGATAATTGTCTATTGTCATCTCTGAGGTCTCCCAAACCTTGCTTGTTTCTGAGACAAGTAATGTAACCTTCTTTAGAGCTTCTTTGGAGCAACATCTTCCATTATTACTGACTTCAGAGGACCCCAAGGGTGCTCATAGCATTCCATCTTGTGTAAGATGGGATCAGCATGTCTAACCTTCTTTCTCATGCTCTCTGGGTTGGCAGCTGTCCTGAATCAAGTAGGATTTTGGGGAGGGCATGCAGAATTTGATAGGAAACGTATCCTTCTTCCATTCTAAAGACTGCAGCATTTTCAAACAAAGAGGAAAGAGGAATCCTCAAAACTGACAGAGATGTTAAACTGAAGGTAACGACTCATCTTCTGACATCATGTCTTTCCATTCAGTTGTTCTTCAGGTTTTTTGAGTGCTCATGATTTGGAGATACCAGAGACATTGAGGGTTCAGCAGGGCTACTCAGCAATGTTGCTCTTTACAGTTAATTCTCCAACAGTAGTCCAGATTTAGGTTGAAATAATTGATCAATGATGAATCCTCTTCTCTTGGGAGGCTGTGCAATATTGCACAACAATGCAATCTTTTAAAATTATGAGAACAATGTCTCCCTAATCTGATTGTTATTGGCCAAGCCAAATGATAGAAAAAACTGTAATTACAGTAGAATTATATTGCAATTAAAATGTAATTACACTGTGGGGTTGGGGTTTTTTTTGCTCAATCAATAATTGTTTCTGTTGATATAATAAGAACACTCACTGCATGAGTGAATGGGTTGTGTCCCTGTGTTACTTGAATTAAATATATTCACCATTGCAGGGACATTTACAGTACTTATTCTCACCAACACCATGGACCATTCAGTCACTTATTCTGCAGGACATGAGGGGGTGTGTGCATGTGTGTGTGCACATATGTAAAATACTAATACATGTAATACATCCTATAATTACCAATTATATTATTACATTATCGTAAAATTATATTGCAATACTAATGCATATTGTAATGGAGTGTAATTATATTGCAGGTGTATTTGTAGTATTAAAGTGTGCCAGAGAACACACTTATCATAATTACACAGTAATTGCTCTTTAACAAGAGTGGAATTACAGTCACCACATTATAAAATATGACAGTGTTTCCTTTATACATTATTTGTATTAAAGTGCAGCTTAGAGGGCCTTAATTGATACCTGCTTAAGAAGATAGTGATCTTTGACTGGTACTAGGGGACATATCTAGAGGACTGTGGTTCAATAACAAGATTTTTGACACATGGTCCTCCCATGTGGTCTGGGTCCCTATTTTGGGGTCCATTTTCTGTCTTCTCATCAATTGTCCTCACCAGGCAGCACTCATGATGAATTTGTCCATGAAAACTGAGGCCTCCTGCCAAGGGCATGGGAACAGTAGTCATTCACAAAAATGCCCATGAAAGTTTGTCTGCTGGTGCAGGGCTAATCAAGACACAAAGATTTTCAGATTATAGTGAGTTATCTAAAATGCTGGACAAAATTTCATGGACAACTTCAGGAGCCCCAAGTGGTCAGCTCAGATTTGTACCTCTGTCTTTCAGTCATCTAAAGATAGTTCAGGGTAACCCTTGCTGAATATCTTCCAGGTGCTCCTGCCTTCATCTTAAATATCAAAACCTAACAGTAAGACCATTACATCACTTTTCAGTCAGACCAAATATCCCCTTTTTCCCAAGTCTTGAGGCAATTTTTTCACTTTTCCTTAAAAAGGCTTCAGATAAAAAGCAGAGTATCTTTCTATATTCTAGTTCAACCCACAAGTGGATCTTTCGACTTCCTTCCCTGGGTTATTCCTTAGCCTGGAGAAGCTGGTTTGCAGGTGAGGTGAGGATGCTGAGCAGAGAAGTAGGGATGTAAGCACATGTCCACCACCCCTGCAACAGCTATAGTGATGCCTGGCAGGGACAGGGTCATGATGTGCTGCAGATTCACCTCACAGAGTGCATGCCAAAACACTCTATAAGATGCATCAATTAGTCTTTCATCTCAAGCAGAGACTGAGCTGGAGATCCTGCAGTCCCAAACAAGGTTTGCTCTTCAGATGTGCTCATTGCACAATGGAGTCAAGACTCCTTAATCTATGCAACTCTTAAGCTGCTTCACCAAACCAATGATAAAGAAGCTGAGATTGAAACAGTCTTTCTTGGTCACATTAGCAGACAGGTTTGCAGATCACAGAACCATAGAATGTTTTAGATTGTAAGAGACCTTAAAGACCATCTAGTTCCAACACCCTTGCATGGGCAGGGACACCTTCCACTAGACCAGGTTGCTCCAAGCCCCATCCAACTTGCCCTTGAACACTTCCATAGAGGGGACATCCACAGCTTCCCTGGGCAACCTGTGCCAGTGTCTCACCACCCTCACAAGAAAGAATTTCTTCCTAATATCTAATCTAAATCTACCCTCTTTCAATTTAAAACTGTTGCTCCTCATCCTATCCCTACGATCCTGATAAAGAGTCCCCCTCCAGCATTCCTGCAGCTGCTCCAGGTACTGGAAGGTGCTCTAAGGTCTCCCAGGAGCCTTCTCTTCTCCAGGCTGAACAATCCCAGCTCTCTCAGCCTGTCTCAGATATGTGGGCTTTTCTCAGGTCAAAATGCAGGAGTCCCCTGACAAATAAACCTTGCCATTGTAGTTTATTGAATCAAAATATCAGTTTCTTGAGAAATGCATGTGCTTTTATGGCTTGGCCTGCTAAAGGCAAAAACAAACAACCTGAACCAACATTTACTTTCTGCAGTATTTATGATTCACCAAAACAATTGCTCTTGGCAAAAATGCAAAGCAGGAACTTTATTTCAGTAAAAATTATTTGGACAAATATACTGCAATGTAGGCTTGGGCAAGAATGTGTCTGAGTGTGTGGGCTTGTTACAGGATATTCAAGGAGCTCCAAGCAGAGGAGGATGAATCAGGATGAATGAGCGAGAGAAAAATCAAGAAGATACATAAAAGTGGTCTTTACAGCTGCATGAAAACAATATGTAGGCATTGAATTTAGGAATAAAGAGATGGATTCCTGGCCCCACTGACGTCAATAAGGCTTCTTGGATTCAGTGAATAACTTTGGATCTATAATCAAAAACAGATGGTACCTCATTCCAAAGAAAATGGCTGCAAACTATACAAATAGGTTCTCACACTGCTTGAGTTCAATCTCTACCTCCACTGATTACCAGAGGCCTACTGAGACATGATGGCCTCAAGGTATGAATTCTGGAGATGCTGAGCACCTTCATATCATCCCCATTCCTCTTTTCACATCCTGCATCTATAGTTTTGCCAGTTACACAACTTTAAAATTCAAGTCATTATTTTCTTCTTCATTTTCTCTGTTTTTTTAAGCAATTCTTGGATTATTTATTATTTATTGGATTCATACAGAAAATCATTGTTATTTGAGTCACTTGCAAAGTGGATAGAATACTGTGAAGTACACTGCAGGGCATCAGCTGCTTCCATGGGCATGGAGAAATGCAGAAGATATGTAAAGGACATTGAGGTGCTGGAGTGGCTCCAGAGGAGAGCAACAAGGCTGGTGAAAGGACTAGAGGGAAAGTCTTCTAGGGAGAGGTTGAGGATGTTGGGGTTGTTTAGCCTGGAGAAGAGGAGACTCAGGGGGGACCTCATCACTCTCTTCAACTACTTGAAGGGAGGTTGTAGTCAGGTGGGGGCTGGGCTCTTCTCCCAGGCAACCAGTGACAGGACAAGAGGGCACAGCCTGAAGCTGCTCCAGGGGAGGTTTAGGTTGGATATTAGGAAGCACTTCCTCATGGAGAGGGTGATTAGACATTGGAATGGACTGCCCAGGGAAGTGGTGGAGGCACCGTCCCTGGATGTGTTCAAGGCAAGGCTGGATGTGGCACTTAGTGCCATGGTCTAGATGGTGTGGTGGTGTTGGTCATAGGCTGGACTTGATGATCTTAAAGGTCTTTTCCAGCCTTGGTGATTCTGTGATTCTGTGATTCAGGATCCTTCTGCCAGGGGTAGACTGAGTTGGTGAGGTGACATCTCTGTCCTGTCCTAAATATTCTGAGGAGTTCAGAGGTGCAGGGTATGTTCATAGTGATGTGTGTAGCTAAACACAAACTGTGAATAAAACGTAGAGAAATTAGTTTCCCGTGGTGGGTGGGAGAGTTGATGTCTGTAGTTCTGTTCCAAGCACAGCTCATCTTCACCTTCTAAAAGTCTAATTTTTCATTCATCCATCTCCCCTTTACCTTGAGGTGAAATGACTTTAGCCACAGGGCTGGGGCATGTTTTCTTTTCGTTTTTTCAGCCAGCTCCTTCCTGAGCCTGGAAAGTGAGGCTGCATTTCTGCCTAGTTGGTTTTTAATTGGTATTAATTTCCAATCAATTAGTACTCCTAACTCACAAACTTAAGAGGTGCTGCTGCTATTTCGTATGAGTTTGTGTGTCCTTACCCTTACTGGGAGCTCAAGAAGGAGGATAAGATTCACCTAACAGAGGGGTTTTAGGTAGAGTTGACCAGTAATTCCAGTTTCCACTAGACAGAGGCCGTTTTTATACTATTTTGGTGGGAATGAAACCTACACTACTATCAGTGAGTAGAAAAAAAAGAGAAAAATACTGGTCCTGCTGTAACACAATGACCCTCACAGTCAATGGTAGAAATTTCTATTGCTGAAATTTTAAAAAGGTTGTCGGGGTCTGTGGTTGGTCCTCCATGTCCAGTGGTTTGTCTCGTAAGCTGGATGTGCTGAAAAAGGTTCCTGTAGAGCTGGGTTGAATCAAAGTTTGCAAGACCAGAGACATTTCCAATAACATACACAGGGTTCACGTAACTGCATTTTCGTACAGAAACTTTATTCTGCTGTAAAATTTGCTGCTGAGTTGTACCTTTATTATCTGAGTTATATAATATGCTTCAAGATCCCCAGAATGGCAAGGACTGTAGAAGAGCAATGCAGCAGTATTAGGTGATTGCCACAAACCATGTCCAGAATTACTATGCTTTCCCTACAGCTGGTGGAGTGGCAAGGAAATAAATAAGAATTTCACCCGATGCTGTTAGGAGTGAGTGGACAGACAGAGGGCCATTATCACCAGGGACCCTCTGATTAGTGTGGACCTGAAACAGCACCATTTCTGCTCAAAATAGCATGCCACAGGCAGAGACATTTTGTTTTTGCTAAAAGCAAACAGAGTTGCTTAGAAACGAATATTGCAGAGATGGAAATCCACAAAGGATCTGAGAGTTGCTGAATGGTGCATGCTAGAGGGATTGGCTTGGCAAACATGGCCACACAGAGAGCAGAGAGGAGCCAGCTGATTCCCTAGCTAAGCATGGTCCTTCCAGCAGGAAACCCATAACTTACTCCTTACACCTTGCCTCCATCATGCATATTGCTGATGGGGACTGATAAGCCAGGGGTAGGAGACAGGGCACACAAAGATCAGAGGATTTGCAAAGAATCATAAAACCATAGAATGGTTTGGGTTGGAAGGGATCTTAAAGATCATCTACTTCCAACCCCCCTGCAGGGGCAAGGACACCTTCCACTATACCAGGTTGCTCCATGCCCCATCCAACCTGGCCTTGAACAGTTCCAGGGATGGGGCAGCCACAGCTTCTCTGGGCAACCTGTGCCAGTGTCTCACCACGCTCACAGGAAAAAATTCCTTACTAATGTCTAATCGAAGTCTACCTTCTTTCAGTTTAAAGTGGTTTGCCCTCATCCTATCACTCCATGCCCTTTTAAAAAGTCCTTCTCCAGCTTTCATGGACCCCCTTCAGGTACTGGAAGATGCTCTAAGGTCTCCCTGGAGACTCTCTTCTCTAGGATGAATAAACCCAACTACCCCAGCATGACTTCACAGGAGGGCTGAAGAAGCTCTCTTGTGGCTGGGAAGACTTAATGGATAGCAGGCTTTGAATCATAGACTAGAATGATAGAATCATGGAATGATTTGAGTAGGAAGTGGCCTATAAAGGTCATCTAGTTCAATTCCCCTGCAGTGAGCAGGGACAATTTTGAAGGACATACGCTCCAGCATTCCTGTCTGTGAAACCTGAGAGCAGCAAAGGAGGTTAGCGAGTGGTTACAATCCTTCTCAGCTTTGCTCCTTTCTTATTTGATGACAAATGGCAGATGCACTGTGCCCTAAAGGTGGCTGCATTTCATCATGTTCGTGACTATATGGATGGGATTTCTCCTTGAATGATGCTTAGAGAACAGGATGGACAGAAAAGATGGCTGAGATATGAGGCATTAAAGGGATTGCTGTCCCCTACTGGGGCATGTTGCATGTTTTAAAGCTTGAGAAACCAGAGAAGATCACTACCTGTAAGAGCTCAAGAGCCCCCCTGCTCTCCAGTGCATTGCTGTTATTGTTAGGTATGCTCATCAGGAAGGTGGGCTTAGGGAAAAAAAGAAAAGAAAAAAAAAAGAAGAAAAAAAAAGAAGAAAAAAAAAGAAATATTAAAATAGAAGGTAGAGCAAAGCAAGCTAACACTGAGCCAGTCCGATTAATAGAGAATGCCAGAAGTTGGTGTTAATTTGTGTCTGATTTAAAGTGCCTGGTGGGTGGAGAGAGAACAGCCCACAAGAAGCAGCTGGGCTCCTTTTCCATCCCCCAACCCTGCTGTTGGTGTGGCGTGGTGGGGGAAAGAGGAGCACACAATCAGGCGATTCATCCCCGTGCTGCCGCACTTTGCAAAGGCAAAGGAGAAGAAGGGAAGGGGGGAGAGGGAGAGAGAAAAAGCAGCAATCCATTTCTCATGAAAAGCATCAGCAACAAACATTATGCTTCTGCTAGCCTAACCAGGATCGACCTATCCTATCCATGTTTATCTGCCCTTTGTAAGATGCCAACAGGCACTCCTGACAAAAAGGAGGAGCTGGATTGATACCTTTCCTAAGCTGGTTGTTGGAGTGAGGCATGATGAGTGATGAGGGGCGTGCTCTAATCAGCCATGGTGGGGCTGGCTGGTTCAGAGTCTTCTCTCAAAGCAAAAGTTCCCTATTTATCTGCAAAGCAGTGTAAAAGAGAGACAAGTTCCCTGTTGACATGGCTCCAATGCAAAAGTCTACCTGAACCAACGAAGCTGGCACCTGGATTTGCTCCCCACAGGGAGACCTTTACTACCCCTCAGTTCTTCCAGTGAAACTCAAGAGGCCAAATTTTCTACTGTTCATGTCCATTCAGTCCTTGTGAGGCTATGTCTACCCTTGTAAATAAATGAGGGATTAAATGCAGGCATGAGCATGGTCCCATGATCACCCAGACCTTTTAATTACTTGCACACTCCCTGGTGCAGTTTTGGCTCATGATGGTGCCAGGACACAGTCTGGTAGATGGCTGAGCCAAGGGACTCTATCCCACAGGTCTGTGGGATGAGGCCAGCCCATTTTGGGGGAGAAGAGAGCTGAGTTGTGTGGCTGCAAGCTGTGTCGTGCTCCTCACCAGAGCCAAAGAACATCCCCAGCTCTGTTTCCTTCAGTAGTGTGGAGATAGCCTGTGGAGACAGACAGCAAAAGGGCAAATTAGCATTTAGCTGGCATGTGAATTTCTGTTCTTCAGGAACAAAAGGAAGACCATCTGCTCATTGCGTCTCGCACTGAGGTGGGGGCTTTTCCTTTGCAACCAACCTGTGCTGGATTTCAGCCTGCCACTTGATGTGAAGATGCAGAAGACCCTCCAGGTATTGTCCTGGGAGACTGAGGACGTCCACTCTTCTGGGTCAACCTACCTTTTGGGCAAAAAAAGGCTATGATCCTCATCTTCTGGAACTTTCCTAGAAGGACTGCCCAACACTGCTGTATTTATTGTCTTCCTGAGGCTGGTCCTTGGGCTGCACACATGGGTTTGCCATTGCAGGGCTGCTGGGGAGCACCTAGGTCTGTGCAGGCTGCTACTTAACAGTGAGGTTTCTATAAACAGTGCTGGGTTGGAAGCAGGAATAACGTTCTCAAAATCTTTCTCTGAAGGAAATGGGAAGCAGAAGAATTGCCTGCACATGGCTTTGTAGCTGAGGTCCCCTCCTAGGGCTTGGTTAAAAAACTAAATCAAAGCCCAGCCTGTTGTCTGCAGACCTTCAGCTCCCCTTCAGCTCTTCACTCTAGTCCTGTCTGCCTGTCCTCTAAGGCAGAAGTGAAAACCCATACAAATGAAGGAGTGTGTGAAAACCACAGACTCTGCTGTCATCCCTGTGATGAGGCATCGTTTGAATCCTTCTCAGAATAAATATAAACCATCCTCCTTCAATCCTTCATCTTCATCAAGGCTGCACACAGACAGCTGACTAACCCATCCCCAAACTAGCACATGCTCAGTGCTGCACAAATCACTCCATAAAATCTTTGATCACCTCCTGCCATTAAACAAAGCCCAATGAAGTGAGAAGAGAGGAGTCCTTTGCTTCCTAATAACCCCCATGCTTGCCCCTCACCAGTAAGCCATCTTCCTTCCCATCTCACGTTTCTCAAGGCTTCCTGCAAAGAAGACTGAAAAGGGGAAAATCGTACATCTGTCTCCTTTATGCAAATCCTGAACTGCTTGTCATGAGGCTGATGAGATGCAAGGAATCATCCAGCTCATTAATGCCTGGGTTATGTTTGCATCCCTCTGCCAACCTGTCTGCATTCGAGCATCCTAGGATTTGTTATCTGGGAGCTCAGAAGGCAGTGTCTTCCCTGAGGAGTCTGCAAGGAAAACAGGGAATCTCCAGGAAGCAGAGCAGGCAGGCACCCTCAGCTGCCCAACGTGGTTAGCTCAGGCATGGCACTGCGGGGGTGTGGGCATGGCACTCCAGAAAGGTTTAGGTCAGGGCAGATCATAGAATCACAGAATCATGGAATGGTTTGGGTTGGAAGTGTCCTTAAAGATCATCTAGTTCCAACCCCCTGCATGGGCAGGGACACCTTCTGCTAGACCAGGTTGCTCCAAGCCCCATATAGCCTGGCCTTGAACACTTCCAAGGATGAGGCATCCACAACTCCCCTGGGCAACCTGTTCTAATGTCTCACCCACTCTCATAATGAAGAATTTCTTCCAAATGCTTGACCTAACTCTCCCCTCTTCCACTTTAAAGCCATCACTCTTTGTCCTATTGCTAAACCTATTACCTTGTACAAAGTCCCCCCCCAGCTGTCTTGTAGGCCCCCTTCAAGTACTGGACCATCCCAAGACTGCTCTCCCAAGCAGTGCAATGGCACCAGAGCAGTCTGAGCAGGAATGCATGGATCAGGCCATCCCATTTGGCAGGGAATTCAGTGACGTGGATGTGATTTGTGATACTTCATTTAGTTCTAGGCTCTGGCCATGGTTTGTTTAGAAGTCTGGACCTATGTCTTGTGGGTTAGGGGTGACTGCTAATAGCCCTGCATCTCTATAACACAAGAATGGTTGTGTAGGAAAGGAGCAAAGGACAGAGAAGCATAGAATCACAGAATTATATGGTGCTTTGGTTTGGAATAGACCTTTAAATATGATTCCACATCTCTCCCCACCCACCTCCTTGGGCAGAGACATCTTTCGCTAGCTGAGTTGGACAGTGGCATTGAGTGCACCCTCAACAAGTTTGCTGATGATACCAAGCTGTGTGGTGTGGTTGACACGCTGGAGAGAAGGGATGCCATCCAGAGGGACCTTGACAGGATGGAGAGATTGGCCCATGCCAACCTCATGAAGTTCAACAAGGCCAAGTGCAAGGTCCTGCACTGGGGTCAGCACAAATACAGGCTGGGGGAAGAATGGCTAGAGAGCAGTCCTGAGGAAAAGGACTTGGGGGTGATAGTAGATGAGAAGCTCAACATAAGCCACCAGTGTGCACTGGAGCCCAGAGGCACCAAAAGAAGTGTGGCCAGCAGGGCCAGGGAGGGGATTCTGCCCCTCTGCTCTGGTGAGACCCCACCTGGAGTACTGTGTACAGCTCTGGAGCTCTCAGCACAGGAAAGACATGGAGCTGTTGGAGAGGGTCCAGAGAAGGACCAAGAAGATGATCAAAGGGCTGGAGCACCTCTGCCATGGAGACAGGCTGAGGGAGTTTGGGTTATTCAGTCTGGAGAAGAGAAGGCTCTGGGGAGACCTTAGAGCACCTTCCAGTACCTGAAGGGGGCCTACAGGAAAGCTGGGGAGGGTCTTTTCACCAGAGATGGCAGTGGTAGGACAAGGGGTAACAGTTTTAAATTGAAATAGGGTAGATTTAGGTTAAACATCAGGAATAAATTCTTCACCATGAAGGTAATAAGGTGTTTGAATAGGTTGCCTAGGGAGGTTGTTGATGCCCCCACCCTGGAGGTGTTCAAGGCCAGATTAGATGAGGCTTTGTGAAGCCTGGTGTGGTGGGATGTGTCCCTGCTCATAGCAGGGAGTTTGGAACCTGATGATCTTTAAGGTGCCTTCCAACCTTAACCATTTTATAATTCCTTTATATACCCTCATTTTAAAACTCTTACCCCTTGTCCTGTCACTACAGGTCTTCATAAAAGCTTCTCTCCATCTTTCTTATAAGCCCATTTTCTATATTGAAAGACAGCAATATGGTCTCCCCAGAGCCTTTTCTTCTCCAGGCTGAACAACTCCAACAGTCTCAGCCTGTCCTCATAGCAGATGTGCTCCAGCCCTGTGACATTTCAGTGTCTTCCTCTGGACCCGCTCCAAGAGCTCCATGTCTGTCTTGTGTTGGGGACCCCAGAGCTGGACACAGTACTCCAGGGAGGGTCTCACTTGAGTGAAGTAAAGTGGCAGAATTACCTCCCTCAACCTGCTGGTCAAGCTTCTTTGGAGGCTGCCCAGGATACTGTTGTCTTTCTGGGCTGCAAGAGCACATTGTTGTCTCATGTCCAGTTTTTATCCACTAGTACCCTCACGTCCTTCTCTGAGGTGTTGCTCTCAATCCATTCACCTCACAGTCTGTACTGGTATTGAGGACTGACCCAACCCAGGTCCAACCAACTCCATCTAGATGCACAATGAAAGACTGGAGGAAAGGCTTTTCCTCCACCTGCACCTCCTCATCTCCTACAAAGAAGAGCATACACTTCTGAGACTGGCAGTTGCATCCAGACCATCATGTTTAATAGCAACTGATGGACTTGTCCTCCACAAATCCTCTAATCCATTTTGTCACTCTTTTATACCTTTAGCCTCCCCCGCATCCTGTGGCAATGAGGTTCCCAATTGAATTATGAGCTGTGTGAAAAAGTACTTCCTTTTGTTTGTGTTCAGCCTTGGGGGTCAGTAAGGATGGCTTTCTGCATCATGAGGCTTAATTCACTGTTGCTCCCCATGTCCCTCGAGGACCTTGGTGAAAAGGTGCTGTAGAAATACACATATTTATCATTCTTCTGTTTAGTAAGTTCAGGCTACAAACTTCTGCTGCTTCAAGGTCATGGCTGGATCCAAAACTACTGACACTTGGGGCATTAAAAGGAATTGGGTACATTCCTGATTCTTAGAATCATAGAATATATTGGGTTGGAAGGCACCTCTAAAGGTCATTGAGTCCAACCCCCCTACAATAAGCAGGGACATCTCACACTACAACAGATTACTCAGAGCCCGATCAAGCCTGACCTTGAATGTCTTCAGGGATGGGGCCTCCACCACCTCTCTAAACAACCCGTTCCAGTGATCCACCATCCTCATATTAAAGAACTTTTTCCTAATGTCCAATATAAATCCACCATTTTCCAGCTTAAAACCATTACCCCTTGTCTTATTGTTCCATGCTCTTGTGAACAGGTCTTTCCCAATTTTCTTATGGGCTCCTTTCAGGTATTGGGGGGTCCCTATAAGGTCTCCCCTGAGTCTTCTCTTCTTCAGGCTGAACAACCCCAACTCCCTCAGCCTGTCTTCATAAGAGAAGTGCTCCATCCCTCTGATCATTTCCGTGGCCTTCTTCTGGACACACTCCAACAGGTCCACATCCTTCTTGTGTTGGGAGCTCCAGAGTTGGACACAGTACTCCAGGTGAGGTCTCACCAGGGCAGAGTAGAGGGGTAGAATCACCTCTCTCAATCTGCTGGCCATACTTGTCTTGATGCAGCCCAGGATGCAGTTGGCCTTCTGGGCTGCAATTGCACATTGGTGGCTCATGTCCAGCTTTTGATTTACTAGTACCCCCAGGTCTTTTTCCACAGGGCTGCTCCTTAGCATATCTTTGCCCACCCTGTATTCATATCTCTTCCCAACTTGAGGGCCTGTGCTCAACTCGGTGGATAGGTCCCACATTCCACTCAGGCTCAGATATTTCTGTCCTCTCCATGCCACTGGGAAGATCCTGTTTGCCCATGTTAGTGTGGCATCAGAAGACTTTAAAGCCCCTCATTTCAAACTGTGTAGAAGCAGCTGCAATCATTCCCATAGGTGGCATAATCATGTAGTTTGAGTTCTTTTGTGCTGCTCATGCTCTGGAGGGTGAAAGTAAGGTAAGAGATGTTCAGGGTTTACTAAAAGAACCTGTATTACAGGTGGCTCTTGTAGGCACGGCCTTAATGTCCATCTTCCTCCTGCTGAGAGGTACAAGGAAATTGCAAATCTGAGTAAAACCATCTATGGTCCTTCTGTGTGCAATTTAAAGACATCCTCAGTGGGCACTGGAAACTGAATGCCTAAAATTATGACTTGATTCCTGCTATCAGAAGGGGAAACGCTCCCAATCCAGTTTTAACTGTGCTGAGACTGCAGCATTCAATAACTCAGCACTGTGCATCTTCAGGGCTGTTGTAAATTTGGACCCTGATGTAATCTTTCCCTCTTTTCCCTGCTTCTTCCTAGTAAATCTATCTCCATCATAGAGATAGTGTCAACGTTGTTTGTCAGGTGGGGAAAATGATGCCCAGTCCTTGAGAGAGAGCACAAAGCCATGGAAGGAGGCAGAAGAAGAGCATACATTAAAACTTCCATACACACAAAGCTGGTCAAAGGCTTCTGTTCATGATCATAGCCAGCCATGTAAGGAGCTGGAGGACAGCAAAGTAGAAATCTACTTTCCTGGTGCTGGGAGAAACCCTAGGACTTGAGCTACTGCAGATCCCAGGCTGGAGTTGGCTGCAAAAAGAGCTACTTGGGTGTTCACCTCCTTTCCCTCCTTTCCTTTGTCCAGGCCAGCTCGAGGCTGCCATGGGGCAGGCAAGGGGCAGATTCCAGTGGTTGTTCAGTCCCAGAAGGTCTGGACAGACTGGGAGGAGTAGAGCTCCCAGTGCCTTCACCAAGGCACCAGCTTTTCCTTTATCCTCTGTAGCCATCACTGCACCAGTATCCTCAGAGGGACAGGATACAGCCAGAAAAACTCTCCTATCACTGCCTGAACATTTTAGGATACTTCCTGGAAAGGTTTTGGCCTCTGCCAATGTGCATCACCCCAGACTGTGCCTGGGCACAGCTCAGGAGAGAGCACTAGACACTGTGACAACGCTGTTCTGCTTTGGAGGATTGAAAATTTAGCCACGTGGACATGAGCTGTGTCAAGGCTCTTGGCCTCAGGGGCCAGAAGATCAGTCTTGGTGCAGATGATTTTTGTGCAATGTGTGAATGAGCCGTGTCAGGACGTGTACTGAGCTCTGGCTTGTGTGTGTGTAAGGCCAGGTATTGTAAAGCCCCATGTTGAGATTGTCAACCACTGCTCTGCCCATGCACCAGTGTAAATCTGAGTCTCAGCATGCACACCCAGCCCCACCCCCCCCACAATGCCCTCCCCCCAGGGGCTCCCACTTAGCTTCCCAGTTAATGCCAGTGCTTTTAACCTCCTGCTGGATCAATCGCATCCCTGTCCCCAGCATAAATGAGCAGAGATGGAAGCAATCTATCTTCTGCCTTCTTTCTACCACTCGTGAGGGTGACCTTGCCCTCAGAGGCCCTCTTGTGTAACCCTCACACCCAGGACTAGGGTGAGAGCACAGGGGAAAAGGTCCCAAAGTGTCAGTTGTGGAGTACTAACAGAAATAAGGCAACAGGGGAAGTGGGAGTTTTCTAGAGTTTGCTGACATAGAATCCAGGGTTTTTCTGACAATGTCCATTGTTCCTTGGGTTGTACCACAGCTGGGGATGGATGGGAGCAAGGGTAGTTAGACAATATGGATGATGCTGGCATGGAGGAAAGGCTGATCTCACCAGAATCAGAAGGGTTATATGTTCCCCTGGGGGTGAGGAAATGTGTGGGAGCAATGTGGAAGAACAACCAGCCTAAACCTATAGTAAGTTGTACCTTAACAGTGTTAACTGGGCTTTAAGTCTGCTTTGCTAATGGGAAGATGAGGTAGGGAAAGATGTAACGTTATGGTAATATCTGTCAGCTGCTTTCTGCCAAGAACCTTGTAGTCTTCTTAAATTTGCTATGCAATGGAATCTAATCCATCCTTATGTCATGCAGTTCTTGAGAAACTCCCATTTCTAGTGGTACTCCTGACAGGCCACTCCAGTGACATTGTACTCATGTACAATGAAAGGAAAGCAGAGGATAAACACAGCTGAAGCTCACGCTGAGGTGGTGTTTAAAAGACACCAAGTACACACATGGCAACTGTCTGAGGCTGTGTTGGACCCAAGAGAAGGTGCTGCAGAACCCTGGGCCCATTTCCCTTGGGAAGCCACATCTGGGACCAGAAGGAGCTTATGTGTCCCTCCTTGTCTGCTGGGCTTTTCTCTACAGAAGTTTTACTGAGTCTCAGATTTTAGAGTCCAGTCTTTCAGACTGGGAGACATTCAAGCAGCAGTTACTGAAAAATAAATGTTCAGTACCAAGAGCTGAGCCTGACCTGCCTACACCCCTGCCTGAGAGTTTTATGGGCTCATCTTCAACTAACGTCACCTGGAGCAGAGACTTTAGTCTTTAAGGTTGTTAGACTCAATGCAGGACAAAATCCTAGTGTGTTGGAAATGATTCACCATTTTCAGCACTTTGCTGGAGTTTTCCAGATCACAGAGCACTAGAGGAAAGCAAAGGATGCTTCTTACATCTATCTTTTCAGATGGGAAAATTGAGACATGGATTGCCAGAGATATTGAATTGGGAGCATGCACTAATCCTGGAGCCAGGTTTAAAATCTGGCCTCTGGCTTCCCCTGATAGTGTCTCCCCATCTGGTCAAGGGTGAAAGAGATCAGAGATGGGGTCAACTGAGACTTAGGGACTTTGGAGTTTCCTCAATGTGCTTGAAAGCCTCCTGGGACATCCCAGTATTATCCAGTATTACCCATCTCTACATATCACCTCTCAGTCTTCACTTTCCCCACATCACCTCTTCCATTCATTGAAAGATGAAACAGGACTAGTATTCTGACCCCACAAGCCAGTCTCCATCCTGGGATCAAAAATTTCCCATTCTATTCATGCTTTTCCTGCAGGCTGCTAGACATCTTCTAGAGTCCACTCCCAAAGCAGGTACCTTTCCTGATTAGACCTGCAAGAAATTTGGGATGAATGATACTAGTGTGTATAAATGTCATTTGTTAACACAGAAGGCAGGTGAGAATCAGGTTTTCTCTGCACTCAGGAGGCTGAGATGGATAGAGGCAGTGGACACTAAATCAGTCTGTACACTGTGGAGCAAATGTGCTGGGTTATGAGGGTTCCATGAAGAAATATGTTTTCAGCAAGTGAAACAGCAGGAGCAGAACAGGGCTAGACTCTTGACTACCTGACCCTGGCCTGCTTCCCTTTGCTCCCCAAAGGGG
The DNA here is from genome assembly GCA_020745705.1 of Hemiprocne comata. NCBI lineage: Eukaryota > Metazoa > Chordata > Aves > Apodiformes > Apodidae > Hemiprocne > Hemiprocne comata. The sequence goes on from CM036587.1 coordinate 163,384,765, forward strand.
CTTTGTCTGAGTCCATCTCTCATGATTTAGTCCAAAGGTAGATCTGGCCAGTCCAGATCCTGACCTGGGAAAGCTCCAGCTGGTTTAGCAACCTTCCCAGAATATTGTCCACATCTGAAATGCCTCTCTGGAAACTGGATATGCACTGAAATCAGGGCAAGACCTAGAGGATTTTGCAGTCCTGCAATACCCACCAACTCACCCTTTAGCTCTCTCAGGCCCTAGTTTTTACTAGATACTGCTTTGCCAGAAAATATGCACAAACGTTTATAGTAAACTGTTGCTGGGAAAGACCAGAGTGAAATCAAACCTCACAGAAAACAGAAGAGAAGGAAAATGGATCATTAAGAATAATACAAGGAAAAAATCTCATTTTTAGCACTGCATTTATGGAAGAGACACTGTGCCAGGGCCTGTCCAAACCCCATCCCTCTTTAGTTACCATGTGGGTCTAACTCCTCTCCTTGCAGCCAACAACAGCCAGGTCTGAGCCCTTTTTGACTGCTCTGTGTGCTGTTGGGTGACAGATGCCACGGTGTTTCCCCAGGCATTTCCACTGTGTTCCACTTGCTCACCTCTGTAGGAAAAAGAAAATTTCCAAGCAGTTGCAGTGTTTTTTTTTCTTTTTTCTTTTTTTTTTTTTTTTTTTTTCCTGCTAGCAGTTCCTTACAAATAAGGACAGAGGATACTAATTTCCCGTGCTTTCTCAGAGTGTCATGGGACTGAGCTTTTCAGGGCCAGGCATTTTCTGCCTCCAGCAGAAGGGATGTTTTGTTTGATATCTAGGGACTTCTTGCAGGAAAATGGAAAGCCCCAGGAAAGGCGGATTAGCGTGATGAGAGTGGTTTTCACCCTGCTGGGATGTCAGCCGTGTGCCAAGGTCAGGAGAAGGAAAAGCAGAGGGAGGTAAACCTTGGATGATAACACATCTGAGCTGATGGGCAGGGAGAGGGGACTTGGGGCATGTCTGAACTAGTGGGGACAGGTGAGGGTGAGGGTGTTGGGAGAGGTCCTGAGCAGCAGTGGGGAAGGATGCCCTTTCTGCAGTCACGGTTTCAATGTTTTTTCCTCTTTTTTTCGCCGTGGAGCGTTTCAGTGTGTGTGTGTGTTTGTGTGTATGTCTAAGAGTGCCCTCCATTGGCCAGATCCCGGCTGCTGCACCAAGAGTCCTGTGTAACCAGCACGATCTGGGAAGGTAGTGGATGCACAACCAGGAAGGTTGCCCTTCCCACCTGGGAGGACTCTGTGCAATGCGCAGACCCTGCAAAGCAGGACGAGTGACAGTGCTGCCTGCACTTCACGGGCTCCTCCTGCTCCTGCAGCACTGAAATTGCTATGCTGGGGCACAGCTACAAAGTCAGACCCAGCAATAGAATCATAGAATAATTTTGGTTGGAAAAGACCTTTAAGATCTTCAAGTCCAACCATTAACCAAACACTGCCAAATCCACCACTAAACCATGTCCCTAAGCCTCACATCTACATGGCTTTTAAATACCTCCAGGGATCCTGACTCCACCACTGCCCTGGGCAGTCTGTTCTGGTGCCTGACAACACTTTCAGTAAATAAATTTTCTCTGCTCTCCAATCTAAACCTCCCCTGCACAACTTGAAGCCATTTCATGTTGTTCTATAACTTTTTACTTGGGGCAAGAGACCAGCCTTTCAGGTAGTTGTAGAGAGCAAGAAGGTTTCCCCTCAGCCTCCTTTTCTCCAGACTGAACATCCTCAGTTCCCTCAGCCACTCCTTGTAAGACTTAGGGTCTAGTAAGTCTTGTGCTCTAATATGGAGATGTCCATCTGGAAGGTTTAATGGGTGGAGGGAATGGTCATGAGGGGCTATTCAGGCAGGGGATGATGGCATTTGCAGACAGTCAATGAATGTCCTGATTCCTCCCAACTCACACACATCCCATGCTGCCTGCAGCCAGGAATGCTGTCAGTATTCCTGGGATGGGTGTAGGGTGTGGTTGGGGCATGTGGATGTGCACAGAAAGCAAACAGGGACATGAGGAAGGTGGAAAACTCCAGCCTCAGAGCTGGATTGTCTTGGTTTGCCACTACTGCAGGAAGATAAGTTGCAGCATCAAACAGATTTCCATGGCTTTTCAGGCTCCAAAATTCATCTGGACTAGTGCAAAGTAGACCCCTTGGGCAGCCCAGGTCCCAGGTGCAACATGGAATTCAGTCTCTGGATTTTTTTGTGTTGTGGAGGTCTGTCTCAAGTTGTGTTTCTGAACCCTGCCTGGTCCAGTGGGTGCCAGGGTGGGATGGGATGAGGTAGAAAAATTACCAGGGCTCTGGAGAGTGGTGCAATGGTGCAGGGGCCATCCCAATTGTTCACGTCTCCATAACTCTCTGTTTCATCATCTCTAACACATGCACAAGGAAACCAAAAGCCATTCAGACCAAATTCAGTCTTTTCCTGTGGGTTGCTTGGGACAGACACCTGCCTTCTGCCAGGAGCACACACATAAGGACAATATTTTTGCTCTTCAATTTGTCCTTGTGAAATGCAAGCAAGTGACAGCCCGAGGTACTCCACAGTCACCTGCTGTTCCCAGGCTTTACTCCAGAAAAGGTTTCTCTGTTAGACCCATCTCCCAGGCACAGGGTGTGAAGGAAAGGGCAGGAGGGGTGGCCAATTCTCCAAGTTGAAACCAAAGAATGGGACCAGGCATGGATGTCTCCCAGCATAAAGTATTAGCAGAGATACCCAGGCTACCTATACACTAGCTGTGGCAATTTACCATGGGAATATGAGCAAATTAACCTGTGTACCATAGGAAAGTTGTCTCCAACACTGGAATAATCTGTGTTTTCATGCATTTAATATCATCTCCCCAGGTTCAGGCTGCTACCTCTGGTTTATATCCCCCTGGGGTTTTTTCTGGGTTAAAGAGTGGAAGATCAATTTCTCTGCTGAACTGCCCATTGTATCTTCCCTCCCTTCCAGGTCCAACACGTGTTGAGTCAACAATCCAGGCATGGAAGGGGTTTTATCTAGTCACTTATTCTGCTCTAAGTAAAGATTCCCACTTCAGCAAGGATTAGTTGAAGGAGAAAAAAATATGTTTATGTTCCTTATGCTGAAACCTTCCAGATGGGACTGCATTCGGGGGAAATCAATTCTGAGACCTAACAACCATAACACGGTGTCCCATTAACGGGTCTGTTTAGTTAAAGTTTGTTGGCTTTTACAGTGCTTTTCCCAGAGAGGGCTAGTAAGGGGGGGTTGCATTTTGTGCTCACTGCATCCTCATTCAGTAGCAGGTTTGTGGCCAGCATGAGAAAAATTGGGTTTGTGGAGGGCAGGAGGCTTGGGCTGAATCCCATGAGCTGAAGTCACTGTTAGGGACCAGATCTCAGTGCAAGCCCTGTCTCCTGATCATCTGGTTGCTATGGAGGCACTGCTCGCTCCTGCTTCCATCTGGGAGAGGCAGGTTTCTTCATGGACTCGACCAGAGGTTAAGATCATCCCTAGCTGGCTCGTCGGTGTGAAGGTCAGCTAGATTTTGGGTTTGCAAAGGCTGTGCTTGCTTTCAGAAAGCACAAGCAGCTCAGGCACTACCCTACAGAGAGTGAGGGACGAACCAGCCACCCCTTTCAGAGTCTCAGCTAAGCAAGCACCTTTTCACTTACCAAACCTGATATTTAAGGCATTGACAGACATTTTCAGGCAACCCCTCCTGCTAATCAAGATGACTTCTCTGGAAATTTACAGGATGTTTAGTTGGTGCCTGTGGTTTTCCTTGCAAGTGAGCGTGGCTTTGCATCTGCTAAGCAGACTGTGTTCCAAAATCCAGCCCCAGAGGCAGGCAGGAGTCTGGCACAGGGAGATTTGCACTGCAGAGCTTTGCAGGCTACAAACCACTGTCGGGATTGGGGACCTGACTTCTTAAAAATTTAAGTGCAAATGCATTTGGACTCCATGCTGATTAGTGTCAGGTCTAACAGACACTCAGGAATCTGCTGGTGGAGGCTGCAGTGATTTGAAGCTCAGATGAAACATGGTTTGCAAATAGCTGATCTGACTTTCGAGTTACCTAACCCTTTCCTCCCCAGAAAAAAAAGGTTTTTGAAGAAGAGGGTTGATGCACAGATAAAACTTTGATATGGAGCAAGGAGAGAAACCAAGGGGTGAATGTGGAGGTGCATTTGGCTTCTTATCTCCTCCAAGATGCACAGGATGGTCTATGGGGTTCATCTCTTATTTTTCAGTGTCTCATGGGAGGCAGGATTTGATTTAGCTGTGTGTATTGTAGGTTTGCTGGGGACTTGTTTGGCTGCTGTGAAAGCTTCCTCTGTTTGCAGTCTGGGAAGGCAGAGCCTGGCAGTGGAGTGGGAGAGAGCAGGACTAGGGATGAGCACTGTGGAAACCATGGGGCTGAGAGAAGGGTCAATGACTGCAATGGTGAAGGTACATTTCCTTCCTCCCTTGCAGCAGGTGCCCCTCTGCATAGACTTTCACCCTAATTAATTCCTGGCAGTGCCATTGTGGTCCCTGATCATGTAGAAACATATCCCAGAAGATAAGGCAGTAGTCTGATTTGGTAGGGGAAACCTCCCTCTCAGAGGTCTGTTTTGCCCTTTTAAGATTGGGCATCAGCCCTGTTTTTGGGGCAGCAAGTGCTGCAGAACCAAGGCAAACTTCACCCAAGGGGAAAACCCTGATGTTCTCTACCTGGGGTGAGCCACAAAGGCAAGAAAGGAAATGGCTGGGAAGGTGAGAAGGAAAGAAGCCATGGCTGTATGCCCAGCAGTGGAAGAAGATTTTCCCCACATACTGAGGGTCTGCCCCTCCTGCCTCACAACCCCTGTAATTGTGAATAGGCCCCCTCCCCAATCACAGAGGTGCACACTTCATGGGGAGGAAGTACAAAATTAAGGGACTTCTCCCACTGATGGTGTTTCCCCCTCTTTCTCCTCCCCTGGAAAGGGATGAGAAGGGAGGAAGGAAGCACATGGGGGTCTTCTTGGTGGGGTAAGAAAGAGGGAGACTTAGAAAAGCACAGAGGGTTCACAAGTCTTTTCAGCATGGATGAGGGCACCAGGGGTCTGAGCAGTTGAGCTGAAGAGATCTGGGCAAGAAAGGGTTGCAGGGAGCAGGTCCCATAGGGAATGAAAGAGGGGTGTAACTTTTGCTAAAGGGGTTTGGGGGGCTGCCGGTGGTCCTGCGGCTGGCAGGGACAAATCTCACTCTCTGGAGATGCTCTGTGCCTGGCTGCAGTACCACGGGCTTTGGGGTATCCTGCAGACAGGGGTGCAAGGTAGGGTGGCTGCATGATGTGGGGAGACTTAAGAAGTGCCTCTACACGGCCCCTTTTTTGTTCTCCTTTACCTTGCTTTACACAGCTCTTTCCACCTCTGCCTCTGTGTGTGGGCTCAGGGTTGGGGCACTGAATACCAACTCTGCTCTCCTGCACTGATTTGGTGGAAGAGGAGGAGAAAAGGAGAAACAAAAAGGAAAAAAAAAAAAAAAAGAGCTAGCAGGAGGAACAGAGGAGGCAGTGCCCAGCTTCCCATGTCTATCTCCAGCCCACCCTCCCCAGGGCTAATGTCTGCATTGAACCAGCACCCTAGCTCCGTTGAGATGAAGAATCTCCCTAAAATGATGTCAGTGATGATTAATGGTGTATTCTTTGGGGAGAGGGCTGGAAATCATTGCAGAAGGTCTGCTCAGCTCAGCACAGGGGCACAGGATGGGCAGAGGGCACTGAGAAAACAGGTGACAGCTGTGTTCTCCCCCACTGTGAGTCACAGCCAGACCCCTCCTGAAGGTTAGGAAATCCTGGGGATGGGGGCATCCCCAAACCTTGCGTGAGGATGGTGATGTGGGGCTGCATCTTCCCCCAGCGTGATGTGACGGGACTGGAGATACTGTGTGGATTCTCAGACTTGCAAAGGGTTAATTAAAAAAAGCAAACAAGCCACGACCAAAAAAACCCAAATCCCAAATCTCTTCTCTTTCTCTCCCCTCCTCTTTCCCTTCCCTTTTTTCCAGGTGTTGTTTATGGCCACAGGAGGGAGCTCAAATCCAGACATGGGAGGATTGGCTTGATTTCAGATCCAGAGGCTCTTAAACTCTCACTTTTCCTCTAAGCTGGTCCCTGTTATGTCAAGGATCTGGCGCCTGCTTGACATTTACTTTGAGTTCCAGAGGACCAGAGACCTAGGATGAGGAGCATTGGATCTGCCCTGAACCTGCTTTTGGTATCGCCACTCTACTTTGTGTGGACCGTGGTCGCTCTGGACCTGGCACAAACTCCCTGCACCACTTTGGTCCAGGGGAAATTCTTTGGGTATTTCTCCTCCTTTGCCGTCTTCCCATTGAACTCCTCTCTCTGCTCTTGGATTATCCAGAACCCTGACCCTCGGAGGTACACCTTGTACATGAAGATCCTAAAACCTACCGGCGTATGTGACCACCAGCACATCCGCACCTACCAATTTGATTCCTTCCTGGAGTCCACCCGCACCTACCTGGGCATGGAGAGCTTTGACGATGTGTTGAAGCTCTGTGATGGGTCCACCCGCTATGCCTTCCTCCAGTCCAACAAGCAGTTCCTCCAGATGAAGCAGACTGCACCACCAGGGGTGGAGACCTGGCCGGTGAGGTGGAAACCCATAAAGGCTCAGGAGAGGGACTTCTCAGTGGAGTACCTCGTGGTGGGCAACAGGAACCCTAGCAAAGCCGCTTGTCAGATGCTCTGCAAGTGGCTGGACGCGTGCTTGGCCATCAGCAGCAGCTCCCATCCATGTGGCATTATGCAGACTCCGTGCTCTTGCTCAGGAGGGGAGGTCCTAGATCAGGCCAGTGAGATCCTGGGGCTCACGAGGAAGAAGGAAGATTGCTATAAGGATGGGATTTACTTGGAGAACTGCGTGAGCAGCCCCAAGGACAGCAGTGGAGTGGAGTTCCTGGGTGAGTGGAGGGCAACTGCTGGTGTTTGGGAGGGAGGGCTGGTTGGACTCTCCTCTCCCAGGTCCCCATCACCTGTGTCTGAGTCTGCAGATAATAAGAAAACCTTATTTGCTAATTGATAGGCAGGTCTGGTAACCCCCAGTAACTCTCTATGAGCCTGTGACTGGAATAGCAAAGCAGCTTCCCCTAAATATGCCCAAATTATTTCATTCATTCCCAGGGCTTGTGCCTTGCTTTTTTCACTTCTGAAGCCTCAGAGCTGCTGAGAGGATAGTCTTACCTGAGGGCAAGTAGCTTTCCAATGTAATTACAGATGTCCTAGAAAAGGCAGGATCCAAGCTTCCTCCCAAGTCCAGCTACGCTCAGCATCCCTATCAACCTTTTTAATTAATGGGAAAAGCTTCATTCCTGGGCTTGGTTTGAGGGAATGGCAAGAGAAGGCACGTTCATTTTGTTCTCAGCCTCATTTTCCTTCTGGAGGCTTTCAAAAAGAAAACTCATCATGTTGCTTCTGTAGGGTTAGTTGGTGGCTTTGCTGGGGCTCATTTCTCAAGTATTTCATCAGTGTTTTGATTATGATCTTGAGTAGGATACGGGCTGGAATGTGACTAGGGAGGTGGAAGAGACGTAACAAAAAGGACTGTGAATAAGGATGAGATGCTCCTGAGGTCTGATCTGGGCAACGGTCTGGGGAGGGAAATGCTCCTTGCAGAGGACTGATGTGGTCTCCACTGGTGCTACCATGAAGGGAAATGGGGGGTCCAAATGCAAATCCCCTGTTTCAGCACCCATGTCAGATCTGTTCTGATGTACTCATTCCCAGCTCCCGTCCCACCTGCCAGCAGGGGTGTTATGTAAAGCAAAGTTGTGATGCTAAATAGGAATCCTGGCAGCAGGTAGGGGACCCCACAATTTGGTGAGGTTCAGACTCACACCCGACCCCCACCACAGGGTCTCATCTCCTTCAGGTGTTGAATTAAAATGTCCTCTGTCACTGGGAGAAAGTTGGCATCTGTCTGGGTCTGGACTTTGGGACTCTTGCCTGGCTTTTACAGCTGCCCTCAATGAGGGTGGGGGGATTTCTCAAGGCAGGGGGAAGGAGGCTAAATTTGCTTGCAGTAGGAAGGAGGTTAGCAGGCAGTCCAAGCCGTGCAGCATGATTTTCTTACAGACTGCAGTCTGGCGTTAGCTGAGAGATTAGTATATGATCAGGTATTAGTGCTTTCGTCAGTGTATTTTGGGGGAGATTTTGTTTCTCACTGATCTGGGAATCAATACAAGGAGGCACACAGCCGAGCCATAAATCCTGCAAATTAGTTCTTCAGCCGTGCCTCCCTCCCCAGCTACAAGCACACAGCAATGTTCCTTCTCCAGATTTCAGATTTCTTTGCAATGCCCTTTTCTCCTGTTTGAGCAGCTTGCAAGGAGCTCCGTGTTGGCTGCCTCCTTGGAGTGATGTGAGTTTCATGAAGACATGTGTCCTGCCTTGCATTTGCTGATTGGATGATTTATGCATTCAGCCCAAGCAGCGTGACCTTTTTCATTGCAGCCAAAGGTGAAATTTGAAATAAGATTTTCAGCAAATCCTGAAGCATTCAAGCTTAATATTGGCTTTTGTAAAGATCTCTCCTAGTCCAACTTGAGTGCTTGGATGTTCCCAGAAAATAAATATGAAAGAGGCTCAAAGGTGGCTGAATCAAAATCCTTTTTGGGTGTCAAATATTTGTAGAGAGTGTAGATTTATTTTTTTTTTCTGGTTGCTCACATCAGCTCCATACTGAAGATACAGAATTATCATCCTTACTGGTGGGATGCTATCTACATAGAAATGATGCTTGTGGAGTGCCCAGCCTTTCCATGTGCTGCTCTGTCTGTCACTGTGTCTGGTTTGATTTTTGAGAAGGTTTGATCAGGAAGATGGAGGTGAGATTCAATTTGGACAGAGAGACAGCGATCCCTTAACAGCATTTTGTGGCTGGAATATTTTGATAGATTCCTGGTTTCTGAATACTGATGCTGGTTATTGCTGTCATTGTTCTCCTGATTGTATTTGTAGCATTGTTTTCTCCTTTCAAGATTTTGGTTTGGGTTTGTTTTGTGGTTTGTGGGTTTTTTTTCCTTTTCCCCCCCTGCTGCTTCCTGAGTAATTTGTTGTTTCTGGGCCTGTCTTGGCATTTTCATCTTTAACAACCATGTTTTGTACTAATCTAGTCTCATGACTCTCAAGGCACACAAGGAATTGCCAGATACCCAGAATCCATCCCACACTGTGAAGCCTGACTTTTCCTGATGTGCCTGTTCTATACCTTGGATATTACCAAAGCCAATGGATGGGTGCAAATCTACAGAGGTTACAATGAGATGCTGCCTTGGAAGCAGCTGATGGGTGGGTGAGATCCCTCTGAAAAGGTTCACTCCTCATCCCTGGGCACTGGTATACTGAAGGATGGAGAATATATGTGCATGGCTGTTTGCTGGAGTAGATGGTGCCTGAAGACACTCAAGAGCAGCCTGAGAATAGGTTTGTTAGGCTAGGCAATGGCTTTGGTGGTCAAAGAGCACCAAAAGATGGCACTGGAAGATGGCCTTCCACCACAGACCCAGTCCTCAGATCTCCTGGCCATGACTGAGAAGTGGTTGCACTGACCCTGTTGCTCCAGAGCTACTGGGACACTCAAGAAAATTAACTGACAGCCTAATATCACTCATGGCCAATGAGTTTACACTTGGTTCAGGTACATGGGGGATGTTTGTGGTCCTTTAGGAGGGACTTCACAAAGTAACTTGGCCAAAGTGACCCTGCCTTGTCTGCAGTATCTGTAGTAGGAGAAGCCACTCCAAATTTGATTCCTGGGTTTAGTGAGACACCCTCTCTGCATTCTCTGTTCCACACAGACATTGAAGAGGCTACAGCAGGTGGTGGTGGGGGTGGGAAGAATCTGTCAGGGTACAGAGGTGGAAGGAGATATTTAATTGTCTTGCTGCACATGGAGCTTATCCTGGTGATCAGCAAGACACACTTGGAATTGTATTGGCAGTAGCATCCCACCTCCCACATCTTCCCTCCTTGCAACTACCTCCAACTGCTACTCTGGGAAGGCTTGAACAGGGAATTTCTTCTAAGAGAAGACAATTCAACAGGGGAACCATTTTTGACCACCATCAGATTTCTCTTGGCTGACTCAGGCAACACAAGGAGAAGGCAAAGACCAGTTGTAAGGTCCTGATGTTTAGAGATGAACTCTCTTTTAGGATCGCAAGTTGGCATTCCTGGAATTGGCTCACACACCAGTTTAAGGTAGGAGACCGAGGGGTTGAAGACAAGAAAGCTTCCTGAAACATGGAGCTTTGGGATTTCATGGTCTGAAAATCCTGATGACCCTCCCAAATGTGAGCTGGCTTCACTGTAATCAGAGCTGGAGCTTTTAAAGGGACACCGATGTGACATTGCAATGAGAGAAGGTTAAATGTGTGCTTGAGTGCTGTGCTGAGTTAGGCACTTAATGAATGTCTAATTAGTCTTGTCTCTACGTAATCTGTTCCTGGAAGGCCATTGCAGTGCTGTCACATTTTGATGACCCAAAGATATAACCAGCATGTCCTGGTCATTCACATGCCTATCTCAGAGGAATCCAAGATGCTGATGGTGAAACTGTTAAACACGTGCCCTTACAATATATTATTTGCTCCTTGGTGAAAAAGATGGTTCCAGGGCTCAAGGGATGTTTATGATTAACAAGTCTGATTGGTTTCATATCTCAGCCAGGGAATTTCATTAATGCATTTCATCAAAGAACTTGAAACTAAGATTTAAATGTAGCTTCTTAGTTCTCAAAAAAATGAATCAAGTTATTTCCCATCTGAAGTGCTGGGGATTTCTGTTGAACTTTTCAATTCATTTGCTGTCCCCATTACTCTGAACAAATGCAGACCCTCTTTCCTCACACATGCTCATCACTTCACTTCTATTTTGTTAGTGGTGTTTCACCCTACAGCCCTTAGATGTTTCTTTGCCTCTGTCTGCTGGATTAAGAAGTCATATAGAGTCCTTCCTCTACTGTTTGGAGAGGCATTTATAGACCCATGAACAAGCTGCTTCTTAACCTCTGCTGCATTAAGTAAGCTGAACTCCATAAATCTCTCACTGCAGGACACATCCTCTGAACCTCAGTTGTTGTTGGGAAGCTTTGCTTCATGCTTGGCCAGTTCTGCTGGCTGAAATGCAATGTCTCCTCAGCAGGTCTGAGCTTCTGTCTGGACTTGTGGCTCCTGAAGGAGTCCAGTGTGGAAGAGAGGCCAGAGGCATAGAGACAAATAAATCAATTACCTTCCTTCCTGCTGAAGGAATCATGTTGTGTGGCATAGCTCTCCTCACCTTGAATCTCCCCCAGGGCAGAAATAACTTGATAAGCAATTTCCTTTGTTTGTGGTGAGCTTTAGTGACCATGAAAGCTCAGAGATTGATAAAGAGCTGTGAGTAATTGCCCAGGGGCAGGTTCTTAAACTTCTCCTTGACCTCGTCAGCTTCTTTTTACAACACGGGCTCTATTCTTCTAGCAAGAGTCCCCCAGGCCTAAAAAACAGCTGAGCTTGCAGGGTAAGGTGTTTGGCTTTGGATTTGCTTCTTCAGTTTTGCATTTGCCAACCGAATAGCAACAGGATTTGGATGTGTACATTTTCATTGCCTTTTTTTCCTCCTGGCATGGACTTACTGAGTGTGCATGGGGAAGGTGTGTTGCTTTCCAGCTCTTCACTTCTCCATCTGTGTTTGCCTCTGCTGTCTGGTCTGTACATTCTTGAGAGCAGAGTTATGAGAGATCATGAACAAAACACGGGGCAAGGAAAAAAAATGCAAGAACCAGTTCCTGTTACCCTGCTAAAAGCATTGGGGATTTTACCTGACATCTCCCCAGCTTAAGTACAAACCTCAGCAGCTGTGAGCAAGAGCTGATACCACTTCACAGCTCCTGGAGAGGGGCCTGCCACTTGGCAAACAGGTCACCCTGTCTCCTGCAGTGAATCCTTGCCAGACTCACACAGGGATATTCTGATGGGGCTGTCCTTGCACTGCACTGGGGTGTTTAATGGATGAGGCAAGTGTGAGTAACCCCCCTGAAAAGGAGGTTCCTGCCTCAGTTTATCCAATCAGATCTCTGTGATCTGCACAAGCTCTGGCTGCCCCTTTGCTTTCTTCTGGAGTCATTAAAGACCTTAAAAATAGAATAGAATAGAATAGAATAGAATAGAATAGAATAGAATAGAATAGAATAGAATAGAATAGAATAGAATAGAATAGAATAGAAAATTGTAGTTGGAAGGGACCTACAATAATTATCTAGTCCAACTGTCTGACCAATTCAGGGTTGATAAATCTTATTATTATGGGCATTACCCAAATACCTCTTAAACACTGACAAACAGGGGGTTGGAGTAGGTGATCTTTTGATGATCCATGATTCTGTGTGATTCGGTGAAACTTGGTCCAGTTTTTTGACTCATAAGTAAATGCTTTCTAACAGGCTTTCTAAACCTCCCTTGGTGCAGCTTTGAACCATTCCCATGTGTCCTATCAGTGGATCTCAAGGAGAATTAAACATGAGCTTGACAGTGGCAGAGCAGAGATTTCCTGTGTCCGTGTGGCTGTTTCAGGACTAAATTCACTTCTGCATGCACCTGAATGGAGATGTCCTACTTGGGAGATGTGGAGTGGGTGGAAGGAATAAATGAGAAAAGCCAAGTGACCCATTCCATTGTGAACCCGACAGCTGGTGGGCATGATCACAATCAGAAACATCAGCAATTACCAATTGAGTGAGCCATTGTCATAGCAGGGAGACTAAAGGTGGAATTTACATCCAGTTGCTGAGGGAGTTTCACAGGCAACTACTCCCTTTATTGCTGGGAGGTGACTTTTATGGGTAATTTAATGAGTGGCAGCCTGGTGAAATGCTCAGCTTTTCAGTAATGCTTTTTATTCTTTATTAAATTTACCATTGTTTAACATCCTCTCATATTGAGGATCCATAGCAGCTGCCCCAAAATGCTTTGTGTGGAAACACAGAGTGAATTTTAGATGCAGGGAAACACAGACATCAGATTGAAAATCATGACATCTGCAGTGTAGCTTTACAGCTGTAGCTGCTGAATATGAGAATAAGGACACCAGTGTCTCAGAAGGGAGGATGCACAGAGACACTCCTGGCTCTTTCAAACACCCACCCTGAATACTTGATGCATTTAAGGGACGGGATCAGGCTGAAAAATGGAAAACATTGCCTTTCCAAAAGGAAATGGATCCATGGAGACTTTTAGATGCCTGCTTTGCCTTTGAGGTGCCTGACCTCCGTGGGTTTGTTTGGCACTGAGCTCCCTGACCTGGTGGAACCTGACTCTCATGGTGGATGTACCACTGTGGTTTCTCCAAGGTTTCCCTGCAAGGAAGTTTTCCCTTTTTAAGTGATAGTTTCCTCTATCCAAATGCAGCTCCCAAAGACACTGGGTGAAGCCAGGACTTAGCAGATATGGTGCTTAGTCTAGCTGCCACAGAATTCTAGCAGACAACAGATCTAGGAGGGGAGAAGGACTCTGATCTTTGCCTAACAGGCTAAGAACAGGCTTAGTAGGGTTGACAGTTAATCCATGAGTACTCTGAGACATGGGTGCTCTAAGCCACAGCCATCTCTTTCCATGTTGGGCAGAGAACTAGATTTCACACCTCTTCCAGAGCATCACTACCACCTTTGCAACTCATCTTTTCTCCATATTTTCCTTTTCTTGCTCTGACGATCAGTGAAATTTTGCAACATCTATGGGTGTTGATTCTGTCTCCTGTGAGCCCCTCATCCCCTAAGGCAGTACAAGAGCAAATTGGGGCAAAATAGGTTAGAAAACTGGGTTTGGATTCTCAACAGGTATCAGTGTGGCTCTGGGACACTTCAGCCTGGGGAGGATTCAGCAACTCTGTGATTCTGAGGTGGCTCTGCCAATGTCATCTCCAGTCACTGAATCTCCATGTAGTACATATGCTTCTTGCTGTGGCTGCAGACAGCAATCTGATACTGATATCCTAAATTTCAGCCTTCCAGCAGGGTAAGACAACCAGACTAGGAGAGCACATCATCAGAAATACAGATCTGCTGAGTTTAAAAATGTTTCTTTTTGTTCCCTGGCTCTGGTTTTGATAGAGCAATAATTGCCACACACCTCATTAAGCTGAATGCTCTCAATAGGTCTTGAGTGGTCCATGTCATTAAACAAACAGTTACTGGCTTGGGATATTCCCAGTGTTTAGAAGCAGTAAGGAAGTGACCTGGTGCAGTGAAAGCTGCAACTCCAGACTCCTGAAGAAACTGAGCTGCCCTGGCAGGGCAGATGCTTTGTCCCCTAACTTCTGGGGCAGCTGGAGGTGTGTTTTCCCTGCAATACATGGCCTTTGATCCTCATGAACACCAGCAGCCATGGGGAACAGGCACAGAGAGAGGTTGGTTTGATTCCTGTAAGTGCAGTAAATGTTTGGGCTCACAGAGATGACATGACAGCAGGTGTGTGTGTGCAAGAAGTCTGGTAGGATCCTGAAGTACAGGAATGAAATTACCAGCAAATAGAAGGGAGTCTGATCCCTCCCTGTGTCCTATGACAGAACAAAATAACTAGTGCAGGTCCCTGGATTTGTCACCTTGCCTGGCTGAAGACAGGGATGCCCTGGTCTCTGGCAGCCTGGAGTTTTGTTGTGTTTTTTTCCTGGATGCAATTTGAAACTTCCTTGCTTGTTAGTTTTGTAGGCAGGGGTTTTGGTATCTTTGTGTTGAAGGTGCCTAAACCAGAGGAAGACAGTGAGAAGACGACCTGCATAGAATTTCTACTTCAGGATCCACTGGAGGCTGGGATAGGACATGAGGTATGATGACTTCACCATGTCTCCCTGTGCCTCCTGCTCCCCCAGATTAATCCCAACCACATGAAAAGCATTATTTAATGATCTATGCAAACTTCATATGCAGGTCTATATGCTGTCCCATGCACCTGCTGGATGAAACCAAGGTCTAGTTTTGGTGTCTCCTTCCCATGGCTGTTTCATTTTCAACTACATGTGCTGGTGTGAAAAAAAAACATGAACAGAATCCCATTTCTAATTGTTCTGTGGTCAGAAGTACAGGCATGGAAGAAAAGCATTGCAGGGCATCTGCCATGGGGAAGACCTCAATGCAAGTTCAGGTTGGTCATTAGAGCCCTCCCTAAAGGCCCAGCCTAGAGCCCAGGTGGGGAAGGAAGCAGCTATGTTGTTTTACACAGAGATTTTTTGCTTTAAATTTAGTGCTTTGTGGGTCAACCAGACTCAAAGACAAGGATGTTGTGCATGTGTATCTACCCACAGTCAAAATAATCCTGGTGTAGTGAGCTGCCAGGGGAGACCCAGACCAGTCCCCATGAGCAGTTCTAGTCCATAAGGACAGTCCCAGTTGTGCTCTTGGTGCCTATTAACCTGGGACTAGGACTAAGCTCACTAAAGTCAGTGGGTTAGTAATCTCTACAGTGCTGAGCTAAGGAGGCATTTGCACCAGAATTCCAGTGGTGGACATGTGCTTGAAAAAATGTCACTGGCCATGCCAGTACCCAGGAAAATGGGCCAGGGCTGCTATTTACATCTGGGCTTGTTTAGCATTTGTCTTCTATCCTGTTTGTGTGGGGTCTTCAATAAAACTGACTGATGACAATAAATTTTTATCCACAGAACCCTCATTTCCTCATGCCCCTTCCTCCTACTTTGTTTAGTCAATTGGTTTTGGTTTTATTTTTCATTTTAAATGAATTAAAAAGCTTCCTGCTGTGTTGTGCACTTTTTTACTAAGCATTGGACAGCACAGATTTCAGAGAGCTCTGCTGAGGTTGGAGCTGGAACTTGGGAGCAGCCCCATGAAGCTGTGCTTGGTGGGTAGCCATGTACTTAATCTGTGGATGCTGCAAGCAAATTGTAAGGTTGCAGGAGTCATGTCCAACACCAGCATTGCCCTGCTGGGTGCCTCAGCCTGGAGGTGTTAGTTATGTTTTCATCATGACCCAGCAATGCAGCATCTAATCTTAGCTGACCACCTTCCTGGCAGAAATGAGAGGTTCAGCCTTGTTATCCTCTGTAAACTCTCCTCTCCCATGTCTAGTTCTTAAATTCTGGGGGTACCTTCTTTAATTGGGCTGGAATTTAGCCAGCTACCATGCAGTCAAGACCAATGGGTGGTGGTGTGACTTGAGATAGGTAATATTTATAATAGGAAGGCAGATAACAAGCAGCAGAGGAGCTGCTTTAGAAAGATGGCTGATGGCTGGGTTGCCAGAGGGATACTTGCTGAAGAAGAAAAGATGTAAGGACCAAGACAGTCCCGTGGTAACTATAGAGAGGTATTTAAAGAGATTGCTTTTCATGCTTCTGTGCTTTTGGGCCACAGAGGAGCTCAGGAGGCCCCTTTGGGGAGCTCAGCCACCTGCCCCCGCGGAACCACTGCAGCTGAGGAACCATCAAGGAGAACAACAGATCTCAGGGGAAAGCCATGATGGATCCCACCAGCTGTCAGGGAAGGGATTGCTTTTCTCTCTCAGCAGCTCTTGCATGCAACATGCCACTCTGCACAGTTAATTCCCTCCTACCAATCCTCATGTTCCTGACCCACAGACAGCTCAGCAGTACCAGGTTTTAAGCCTGTTGTCATAGAAGCTGGTGACAAATTCGATGGGAGTTTTGCCTTGGCATAATTTGGTGCCTTTTACTTGCTACAAGGCAGAGGAAGAGCACAGTTACAAGACCTGCCTTCTTCTCCACTCCTAAGCCTGATGTATTGGCCCCAAACATGACAGTATGGAGGGCAAGGGGACATGCTGTCCCTGCTACTTTTAAAAATAGGTCTTTGTGAATAGTGGAAAGGACAAAGCCTGATTTCCCAATCATGTGGAGACCTGTATTCTCCTGCTGTGACAATCCCACTACCTCTCCTTGCTACTCAGATGCAAATACTTCATGACTCTCAGAATCATAGAATCACAGAATGGTTTGGGCTTGAAGGTACCTTAAAGTTCCAACACCTTTGCAGGGGCAGGGACATCTTCCACTAGACCAGGTTGCTCCAAGCCCCATCCAACCTGGCCTTCAGCACTCCCAGGGATGGGGCATCAACAGCTCCTTTGGGTGTCTCACCACCTTCACAGGAAATAATTTACTCCTAAAATCTCATGGGGTTCCCAAATGGTTCCCCCTCATCCTATCACTCCATACTTTGGAAAAAGATCCTCTCAGCTTTCCTGTAGCCCCTTCAGTTACTGGAAAGTGCTCTAGGGTCTCCCTGGAGCCTTCTCTTCTCCAGATGCACAGAAAGATGTGGGGCATGCTGCTTCCCACTCAAGAGAGGCTGCATGTCCATTGAGACCCACAGTGTGCAAACTCACTGCAGGAACAAGAGGCTGACTCATGCTTCATTCTTTCCATGTTTCTTTCAAAATGCACCATGAGGCCTATGTGGAAAGTGAGTACCTCATGATGCATTTCAGAAGAAGCTGGTTTTGTTTATACCTGTGGGATCCTTTTGATGAAAAGTTCAACTTCTGTTAATCCCCCAAAAGCCAAAGCAAACTGATGGTTTCCCCAGCATGGCTTGATAGCTTGGTGGGAAAGGACAACACTTAACTTGGCACTCAGGCAGGACAAAGCAAGGACTTGCTTTGAGACTACAGTAACCCAAAGCTGTCCCAAAGCCCATTGCTGATGGAACATCCTTCCTCCTGCCCTGCCCTCCCACAGCAAAGCAGTACAGGGCATGTGGCAGTCTTCTGCTCCATAACAGGCTTCAGATCTGCTTAAGTTGTGCTTGAATGGTGGGTTGAATCAGGGTACTCCCAGGGACCACCAACTCTTACTTCCACTTTCTCCACTTCCTGATGGGTGACTTAGCAATGGGAGAGCTTGCAGCATCTGTCCCTGCAGCATGCACACTGGTTTTGGGGGGAGTTTTACTGGAGGGTGGTGTCTTTGGAGACTGTTGGTTGCTCCTCAACATCTCTGCTCCTGCCTTCCCCACATCCCACCTCAGAAGTGGGTACCCACGTGCAAACCCTGTGCAGCACATGTAGCCTCATTCACGTCTCCAGTTGCCTGCTGGTTTGTACATGTAGACATGTACCTCTGACCCCTATATGGCCCATTGCCCTCTTTGTCTTTCCTTCCTTGGGGCTGTTTCTCATTACACCAAGACCCTTTGATATGTTTTTGAGGAACAAAGTCACTCTAATGCAGGTATTGAGATTCTGAGCTTCACTTCATTGTCCAGTCTTTTGAGGTAGTGGAGCAGCCTCAGTGCAGAGGGCAATTGTGGTTGTCCTGCTTTTCCAGGATCATTGCACTGAGAAAGTTCCCACTTCAAAAAGCAACACTGACAAAAACTACAGCTTTTACTACCTCACATTTTAATTAAAACTCTACCTATTTGCCTTCACCCCCACTCCTTCCCTCTGTACCATTCTCCTCCCTGACCCTCTCACTGCAAAAGATCATCTAATGTCAGCTGGGGAAAATGCATTCATTCAGCAATTAAATAATTGGATGCTCCTCTGGCAAAACGAACTGTCTTCTGCCTTTCTTGTGTTTTACCACTTTTTTATTCCCCCTTCTTTTCCCCTCTTCTCTCTTCTTCCCTCTGGTGAGATTCTTGAAAGCCATTTTAAATATTCATGTTTTAATTAACGGATTTTATTGCATGAACTCTATGTAAGATATTAAAAAGATTGCCTGAGGCACAACACATTTTCTTGTTTGTTCTTGAAAGGGGACTAAGAAGTAAAAAGCCTGATACGTTTCCTCAACAAACAATTGAAAGATACACAGAGATGACAGCCATGGGTCATTTAGCCAGTGGGCCCTTCATAACCCATGTCCTCCTGAGTATCACTTTTCATGTCTCTATAAATTTGGAGCATGTGTAAATCCATAGGCCTCTTGCAGGGACTGGTTCATTCAGAGAAGCACCAGGCTCTGCAGTGGGCAGAGGAGGGCAGTGGTTTGCATCCAGAGGTTGTACAGGAGGAGGTGGAAGCAGAGCTGCAAACATCAAGGACACTTATGACTTGTGAGCGTTTGGGGCTGAATGCAATCTTGTTGCTGAACCTGGAAATGGAATGCATTGTCTTTATTTTGGATTTTGTTTTTGACAAAATAATGTACAGGGAAGGTTTGTCCCCTTCCCCAATATTTCTGGGTTGGAAAATCCAAATATTTACTGTACATTTCTGCAATGGATTTTGCTTTTATTTAAGACAAACAAGTCGATAAATTGCATGAATCTGTGAAACATCTGGTATCGCCAGTTACGTGTTTCTGCCAAAAGGAGAAGAAAAATAATGTTAGATGAAACTTCATTCTATGTGGGTGTTTTCTTATGGTGCAGCATGCTGAAATTAATTTTGTACTCTGAGTGTGTCATCTGTGCTGCATGAGATCAGCCTCTGCACCCAGCTTAGCTGTGGTCTTGTGCTGGTGGGGGTCCTAAGGATGTTGGACTAGAACCTCACAGGGAGGCCTGTGCACTCTTCCTGTACCTGCTCATGACCTTGAAGAAGTCAAAGCATTTGTGCACATGGCTCACTTCATCTTGTTTTTATCTTCCTATTCTTTGCTTTCTTTATTCTGACTTAGATCTTGAGAGCAATTTGAACTTTCTTGGGAAAACAGATGTACAGTGCACTCCCTGAGCTGCATATATATAATAGGGCATAGTAAGACTGGATGTAAACATAATAGTTAAGAAATACTCACTGCTCACTGTGGTTAAAATTTTGTTATGAAGTTACTTCTCTTTTTGGAAAAGGATCATCTCTTAGAGGGTGACACCCTTACACAGAGGCTGCTCACCAGCAAGAAAAAGAGATGTCCAACATTAAATGGGGCAGGTGGGTGGTGCAGAGAAAAGAGCTTTAATCAAGTAAGGAGGTTTTCAGGTCTTTAGTGATAAACTGTATTGTGCCCTGAGGGTGTCTCTACCTGTTACATAGATTTCTCCATTTGCTATCTGCCTACTGCTGAGGGGTTTTTTCATCTTAAATCAAGAAGGGGCTAGAGTTCACATCAGCTGCCAAGATGCAAAGATGGGGTGACTCTGCTGAGCTAGGTTGGAGGACTCTGGATTGAATGGTACACAGGTAGACTAGTCTTTACTAATATATTGGCTGGTGGAGAAGTGTCCATTCTGTCTTCTGAAGGTGCTGTCACCTTTGTGATGCTCTATTTGTGGACAAGAAAATGCTGAACTGTTTTCACTTGTATGCTGTCTGGTAAAGTCATTCACTGCTTCTCTTGGTGTGAGCTAGGGATGGGAAATTCAAGGTTATTACCAGACAAAGGATCCACACCCCTCTCATGTGCATCAGCAGATCTGGAGATGATTTAACAAAGTCTAAGGATCACCAGGTAGATGGGGAGCCCTGTAGAAGGAATGAGTCTGAGATTAAAATTCTTGTTGGATACTTGCAAAACTTTACTGAAAGTGCTAGGAGAGGAAGGAAAGCCCAGACTGGGACAGATTATGGAGTGACAGGAATTCATTTACCAGCATATATGACATAGGATGTTCTGTTGCATCACAGATCTCCAGGCTCAGTTTTATACCCCTCATTATTGTATTTGGGACACCCCATTCCATAAATGGTTTGCTATCTCTTTAAGCCATGAACCCTGGCTCTCAGATGTGTTTTAAGCTGTCTGACTGTGAGCAGCAGAGGATCTCAGCTCTTGGTTGTCTATGTGCTGTAGTGACTAAATCCAGATGTCCCCAGTGGAGACGTTCACATCTCGGCAAGTTACTCTGAGCTCCCTTCTTAGTCAACAAAACGCTGCTTGGGGTGGGTGGTGTGTGTGAGGGAAGGCTTTATCCTGTCCCAAAACAGACATTAGAGGGAAGGAATCAGGATCTTTAGCCAGTGGACTAGATAGTTTATTTAGAGGACAAGTAATGGCTATGGGTGGCATCTCAACTCAAGTGCAGCCTTGTCACTGGCTATAACCAAAATTATTGTCTTTGGGTTGAAATGTGGTACTAAGGTTAACCCTGATATGACCCCATCCCTGGTAAAGGCCACCTGACCTTGCTGGCTCCTCTCCACCCCCTTTCCAGGAAAGCTTTTTCTGTGGGATCAGTCTTCAAGGTCTGGAGTACAAGGGCATTGAAGTGAAGACATTAGTAAAGCCTGAGCATCCCGGACTATTCCTTCTGCTGAAGCTGTCTCATTCCCTGGCCATAAAAGAAATGAAGAAATAAATTGTAGGAATTAAAATTAAAAAGAGGGTCTCGGTAAGTGCAAAACTTTGGGAGGTTTCCCATTTCGTGGTCACTGAAATCTGCTTTTAGACTACCCTCGTTAAATCTTCAGGTTATCCTTCTGCCTGCCTCATCTTCACAACCATCCCTGATCCCTGCCCAGAAGTTGCCTTGTCACCTTCTGATTATTCCCTTCCTTTTGAACATGACCCCTTATTAAAAGAATGCCATGAGAATCGGTCCTTACTCATCTCCTCACATGCCCATCTTACCTTGAGGTGGAATTTGGCAATGAGCTCTGGCTCACAGGAGCTCACAGGAAAGATGAGATGTTTCTTCATCTGAGGTTAATGAGATCCAACCCTCAGAAAAGGGTGAAGCTTGTTCTGACACACCTGGGTCTGTTCAAGCTTGGTTTGGATTAGCATTGGAAGCCCAGTCAGCCTCACTGCACATGATTTGCACACTGCAGGTATGGCTGGGACAAGATTATACAGCCATGTCCACCAACCCATATTATGAGCCTGTCTCTCTCATTCAGATGTGCAGGTGGAAAGTCTGGATTGTGAGATGGCGTGGTCTTCTACCCCTCCATTCACTTTTCACTGGGAGGAGTAGACACAACATTGCAGTGTTTGCATTTTGTAGATGTCTGGAGCTGAGCATGGTGTGGGCTCACTCTCCCAACACCATATGGCCTGCATCCTTGGCAGACAGAAAGCTCTGGGAGCAAGGCTGAAGGTGGCCTGGTGGCAAACCATGTGCTTTACACCTCTTGGTGGTGCCTCCCACTGCTTTCTGAGCCTCCCCTCCTCTGTGTTGAAGCCTCCCCTTCCTTCCTCAGTAGTTCTGGCACAGCTGCATGTGTGACCACCTGCAAAATTGGATGGGGAGCTGGCCCATGTTAAAAAGAAAGGAAAAAAAATTGGTGTTTTTAATCACTCTTATCAGCTGATTTGTTGTGTGGACTCTGCTGTCACAAAAATGGTGATGAGGTGATATGGGATGAATGGACAGGGGTTCAAGTTAAAACCCTCACAGCAATTATGCACATGGAGCTGTATCCTTTGGTGCATTTCTGAGATCCAAGTGAGCCAAGTGCACCCTGCACTGGCCTTGAGAGGGGTGTTTTGGCCTCCCATCCTCCCCCTAAGCACAGTCTTGCTGTCCCCCCAGCATCAGCACCAGTAGGTGGTGAGTGACTGCTTGTCAATCCAGCTGAAAGCCAACTCCAGGAATGAAAAACAGGGAAGAATTTGAATTTGAATCTGTGAGGTCGCCCAAATCATGATGCAACCACCCAACTTTAAGAAAATGAGACACATGGCATGGTGCCTTCTAGCCACAACCTGCCTTAAGGTCTGGTTGAGATGTCTGTAAAGTCTCTCCTCTTGGCTCTACCCCTGCAACTGAGTCACCAGTGATTCCTTTTGTTTGCATTTAGTGTGGATATTGTTAATTGGCTCTTTCATTCCTCTAATTAAATGTAAATGAAGAGTGGATCATTAAACAGGGATACAGGAACCCTCTCTGCACAAAGCAAGTTTCAGCTGGAGAAGAAAGCATAAGAAAAAGGTTTTCCTCTGTCCCTTTTACTCCAGATCTCTCCTCTCTCTGGTAGAGACAGTTTCAATCCCAAAGGAACTTTCTGCTTTTTTGCTGTTGATGGCCTCCTCCTGTGGGTGTGCAAAGGATTTCCTGGTGACAATGAGATGAGCCAAGGCCAGAAGCAATGAGCTAAACCTGGCTGTCTTCCCTTTGCTTTGCAAGCTTGCATGTGGCCTAGTCCTTCTGCCTGAATCTTGCAGATCACCCCGCTCAGATACAAAATCTCCGGGGAAGTTACAAGCAACTTCTTCAGGAGCCTTGTTGGACCTGCCAGCCTTGACTTATGCCAAGTCAGCTGTGATGGTCTTCAGGATGCCACTGGCAGCACCATCCTATTCAGGCTGGAGGGGGGTAAAACACTGACTGTCATTAATGCCTTTTGCTTGGCAGTCTGGTAACATGGCTGGATCTGTGGGCGATGGGAACAGATGGCATATGCTCCACTGAAAGCAAAGCTCTCCCTTCACTCAGAGTGTAAAGTGATGTTTTCTTTCCTGCAGGCTTCAGATCTGTCCTTGGTGGGCCACTCTTGGCCACCTTACAGCATTAAAGGTTTTGCTCCTGTGTGCTTATCAGTGCCGTGATACAGGGGCTGTGGAGGCTGGATGGCATGGGGGGTTTGTCTGGGATGCTTTTCTGAGGACCAGAAGATCATAGGATTATTTTGGTTGGAAAAGATCTTTAAGATCATCAAGTCCAACCATTAACCCAACACTGCCAAGCCCACCATTAAACCATGTCCCTCAACACCACATCTACACAGCTTTGAAATCCCTCCAGTGAGGGTGACTCTACCACTGTCCTTGGCAGCCTGTGCCAGGGCCTGACAACCATTTAAGGGGATAAATTGTTCCTTATAGCCAACCTAAACCTCCTCTGGCACAACTTGAGGCCATTTCATCTGGTTCTACTCTTTGTTATTGCTCCAACCTCCTTTCAGGCTGTTGCAGAGAGTGATAAGGTCTCCCCTCAGCCTTCTTTTCTCCAGGCTAAACAACCTCAATTCTCTCAACTGCTCCTCATATGATTTGTGCTCTAGACCCTTCATCAGCTTGATTGCCCTTCTTTGGACACTCTGCAAGATCCTGAGTGACCTGACCCCAAACATTTTGGACTCTAAGGAGATGAACTTTGCAGCTGGCCACTCAGTCTCTGACCACATTCTGGTGACCTGGGAGTAGCGGATATTTGGAGACCATTTCGAGATGAAGCCCTGACTTTTTCTCACTGCAATGGCTCCAGAGAATTAGTGCAGCTCCCCACATTGTGGAGACACAATAAAATGGTAGATGATGCATATGACAGTGCTGCAGAGGCAGCCTGTGGTGGGCAAAGTGGAGTGTTTTGCAGTGGGTGCATGGATCCAGGGAGGTAAAAAGGGGCTGGAGTGCTGGAACAGAGGGTGAAAGGCAGTCCTGAGGCTGTGTGTTCATCTTTGGAGTCACCTCATAAAGCTTGGGAGCAACAGGAAAGGACCAAAGGACTGAGCAACCTGATCTAGTGGGTTGGATCTAGACGATCTTTAAGGTCCCTTCCAACTCAAACTATTTTATGATTCTATGAAGATCTACTATGACCAGCTTAGGTCAATGTGGTTGTGGGTCGTCACTGAGAGAGGCAGTTATAGCCTCCCAAATGCCACATCTCAGCCTAGGACAGAGGTTGCCATTTGGTTAAATGGCACCAGGTTGTTAAAGGAATGAGTTTGTCACATTGAATCAACACAGCAGGAAAAAACTCCAGACCCTTGAAATGCCATTGAACCTATGCACTGTCCCCTTCAGTTCTCAGCTTCCTGAGAAACCACAACCCCCCTCCTGCCAACCCAGTCCTGTGTCACAACCCATAAGTTTTCCTGGACCGAAGGGTGAGCTCAGGTCATGGGGAAGGGACTGGCTGGTAGAATTTCTTTTTCTCCAGGAGACTGGGTAAAAGGGAGCGTGTGACTTGTCCTCCCCTTTGCTTTCCTCTGCTACACTCTGGCCCGAAGGGGACTTTGCCTTTGTGTCCTCATGTGGCCTGGTGGAATAATTATCAGGGGGGTTGATGAGCCCAGGGAAGATCTGCAGTGCCATGTGGGGCCGGGGAGAGCTCTCCCTGCTTCCAACCTGGAGGGTAACAGGGGGAAAGCAGTTGACCTTTTATTCTGCTTGGCTGTGCTGTGTTCCTCCAAGCAGATGCTGCTCTTGCTCTGGGAGACACAGGCGACCAGGACCTGAGTGTTCAAGTCAGGGCTCTGTAAAGGCAGCAGCTCCAAGGCCACCGCTGATGGGACCTGGCAGCTGTCCCCTTGGGGAGGACAGCTTGGATGTCTTCCCCCCAGTGCCTCTCCCTGACCCTCCTGCAATCACGGCAGAAGAAAAGGTGCTTCATGTCTCTGCTCATGGATACCCTGTGTCTCTTTGGGCAAGAAATGTAACTGCTCTGTGCCTCAGTTTCCCCGCTTGGATAAAGGATTTCAACATTCTTGTGACTTTCAGATGGATGTTAGTAGGAAAAAGCATTTTTTTTTTCTTTCTCTATTTCTTGATGCCTTTTTGTCTTGCCTCCCTTCATTTTTTTGCTTTTTGCCTTGAAATTGCCTTATATCCAGCCATGCCTACCCCCATCCAGGGCTGGTGAAAGTGTCCTCTGAACCACAGAGGACAAGAAGACCAGAGAAGAGGTCTGATACCACACAGAAGAGCTGGTCTTTTTACCAAGCTGTTCCTAGAGCAAGGATAAAAATGTTGTTTTTCTTTCCAGTCT
The DNA here is from genome assembly GCA_020745705.1 of Hemiprocne comata. Classification (NCBI taxonomy): domain Eukaryota; kingdom Metazoa; phylum Chordata; class Aves; order Apodiformes; family Apodidae; genus Hemiprocne; species Hemiprocne comata. Next base: position 163,410,334 of record CM036587.1, read on the forward strand.
CAGACAGTTCACATAAGGAACTTTCATTCCCTTTTGAATCTTCCACCAGTTCCTAATTAGACATGGGGAGTTATTTTCATGCACTTGAAAAGTTTGATCTAAATTTCTAAACTCACTAAACATCTCCTCTTAGCTCCCCCAGAAGTGACACACTCTCAGTCCTTGTCTTCCTGCTCTCCCCCAAAAGGTTTCTAGTGGGAATCTCCCACCCAGAACCTAGAGTTCAAACATTTCCCTCTTTCACTCAAAACCACAGAAAAATCCAGATGCTTCCATGGAAAATTTGCCTTTGGGTCAGCAAGTAATATATTTATTTTAATTTAAAAAGTGTCTTAGGGAACCCTTACCATCAAATACCCTTATGAAGCCTCTTTGCTCTGTTCTGTGCTGAAGTCTTGGCTTTGCAAGTGATTAGATGACACAAAGGTTTTTTTTAGATCTGTCTTTTTTTGGGAGGGGGGGTTGTGGTATTTTTTTTACTCCTGAGCAGGCTCCAAGAACAGAGGTCCTGGAAAAGCATCTTAAAACTGGAGATCCTGATTGCCTGATGTTGGTTGTGGGCAGTGCCTGCTGGAGCATGGCTTTCCCCATCCCTCTGTGCAGTTGACAGCTGGGAAGTTCTACATCAAAATCAGTTGCATTTGGGTGTTGAGTAGAATAAACTTTATAGTCTTCCTTTCAGCACAGCTATGTTTTGGGGCTGTTCTGTGAGCCATGGATAGGTGCAGTTCAGGAAAAAAAAAAAAAAAAAGAAAAAAATAATTACTCATGAAGCTCCTGTTCGTCTTGTAAGGTCTTGGTAGATCTCTCATCTGCAGATCTTTAATTCTCACCTATGGTATTGTTTTAGGACTGAAAAGCTCAGTCCAGATAGGGCCTGGGTTACCCTGGGTAGGGACCATGGGTCTTTCTGGCTGTGTGAGTTGGAGGGCTTGCTAGACAAATAATGACTTATACTTCCCACTTGTTCCCAAATTGTGTGATGTTCCTGTAAGCTGATGCACATAAAAATAGCACTAATAACTGCTGAAAACGTGCACCATTGCTACAAACTCTCATCATGACAACCACAAATCTGGTTTCCATGTTCTCATTTCCCGTTCCAAAACCAGCTTCTGTGGTCCCCCAGTGTGGGGATGAAAAATTTGACTGAACAAGTATATCTCCAGAGCAATCTATAATGTGCTGCAACACTAGGCTCAGCCTATTTTTGTTTGATATATTAAGAGTCAAGAATCAGAGTCACATTGGGACTGACTATCCCTAAGGCAGGAGCTACTCAGCCCATCCCCAACCCTTTACTATTCCATCCCTAATATTCTGTTCTTCAAAACCAGAGAGGAAGCCACCACATCCTTTCCAGAAGATTTATTCCCATGGTTTGTGGATGTTTACAATTATCAAACAAGGGTACAAAAGCCACCCTTCTAACACATGTCACTGTGCTGGCTCAGTTCTATACTGCCAGCACTCTGAAGACTCACTTTTCCTTCTGAAATTTGTCAAAAACAAGGATTCAGGTTTAAAGGGGTGTTGTTTTCTCTGAACTAGTTAATAACTATGTGTTCCCACCACAGCCTCATCTCTGAGGCTATTTTCTGTGTAAGCCTGTGGGTAGAGGGGACTGAAGAGGGAACAGCCATGGCTTGGGCAATCCTGGGTACCTGCTGTGGGGTCACCACATCTCAAGTGCATTTTTTTCACAGCCTGTTTCATGCTGAGACTTCTGAAAGTTGACACAGGAGGAGCCTGCCTTCTTTTCCACTAAAAACATTGCTGGAGACTGTCGCTCCTTCAGCATATTAGCTGCCAAACTTAAAAAAGGAACAAAAGGGTTATTTGCAAAATACACGTCGGGAAGAGATTAAACCTGACATCTCAGCTATGGAACCTTCCCCATGAGAGAAGGATATACAGAACTGAAATTTGTTTTCCCTCTGCCCTGGCTGCTGGAGAAAGGGCTTTCCCCTGGGTTATTGTTTTTTAACCCACTTCTGCAAGCACAATCTCTCTTGCTAGTTAGCAAGGCCCCTCTGTGTTCATCTTACACAGTCATGACTCGATTGTCAGGTGGGGATTGGGAAAAAAAATCAGAAAAATATCTGTTGAAGGGAGCCTTTCTGAGCCACGTTGCTGCAGCAAAGAAGGGAGAGGGAATGTGCTGGCTCAGTGCTTTCCCGTGCTTCACAGCAAGGGATTGCTAAAGACAAGTCAGGAATAACAAGAGCTGCAGTGCTCCAGCCAAGGTTGAGGTGTGTTTGTTTTTTTTATCCTTCAGTAGCCACGTGTTTGGAGATGTGTCTCATTCGACCTTCAGTGCCATGCAGCCTCCCTTTCCAGCTGCACCTCTCAACTCCACCCAAGTTTGGGCAAATGCCTGGGCAGGGTGAGAGTCACTTGGTCCATGGAGGGTAAGGGAAAAGGAGGACCAGGACACTGACAATAGGTTGCAAAACATTTCTAGCCAGATTAAAAAAATAGCTCTCATTTAAGGAGAATTATTACCTTGAAGTCTCAATTGTCTACCTCTTATCAGCTGAAGAAGCTTTAGTGAGGGTGCTGGCACCATGATCCTTATTTGTCAAACAGGTTCATTGGGCCATGGGGTGATGTTAGACAAGGTGACCATTTCTTATATCTGGTGTCCTGGTTGGATAGTCTGAGTGGTGTTGAGCTGAGTTTGCTGAGGGTGCCATTATTGTGTGTGGATCCTTGTTGGGAGAAGGATGGAGCAGTCAGCTGATGGACAGCAGAGACAATATGAGTCCTGGTGCCATGGTTGTTCTGCCATAGCCATTGGTCTGTTACCCCAGACTGCTTCTTGCTTTGCTGGAATTGAACCTGACCTCTAACACTTCATAGGCACCAGAGCAGGCAAGCAAAGGATTTCTTACTTTATCAAGTTACATTTCCCCGGGGATGTGAATATCAAGCTGGTGCTAAGGACAAACTGATTCTTCCTCATCCCCTAGATAGACCAATTTAATTTGAAACGTTACTCTGGAGGCCTTCTAGACTGCACCCTGCCTGGGAAACCTCACATGGGCTCTGAAAAATGCTTCCCAGCTCCTGAGCTCTGGGTCTGGTGCCATCCTCAAACCCTGAGTGAAATCTGCATCCATTTCCTTCCTCCAGAGGCCACAAAGGTTCCCCCTTGCAAATCATTGTCTCCTTGGTAACTGAACTACATCAGATAAAAGCCAAACTGAAACTCATCAGCCTACAAAACCCAAACAATGAGATAAGGAGGAATAAGAAGAATGTGGGAAGCTCTTGGTCCGGCTGGTCAGGTGCATCATGCCTCCACTGCCAAGTTTTTTGTCCTAACTCCTGGCTTCTGCTACAGCTCCCATGTATTCCAGCACACTCATCCTCTTCCCAACACTGCCTGTTCAAGTGTGTGGTGTCCCCTTGAACTTTTTCTGCTCCACACATTCCTGGTGAAGCCCACAGATTTGGAGAGAAGCCTACATATCTGGGGAGAAGCCTTGTCTCCAACTGCTTTGAGTCCTTCCTGCTCCTTCACAAAACCTTACTATGGGGAGCAACATACATGGTCAAAAATTAAACCCAGGATATGTGTTTGCTCCTCACCCTATGACTGTGGATGAAGGCACTTCTGGGGGGGGTATCGATTGTGTATTTAGTTTGTTCTCCCTCTCCCTATTTGGCTTTTGATTTTCTTTCAGCATCACTGGGCTATTTTCCTGTGCAAGCATGTCTGCCTAATTTTGGCTTTAAATCAGAATCCATATTACAACAGAGAGAAATGGTAAGAAACAGTGACCAGTGGGATTCCCCAGAGAAAATTAATCACCCTGTTCCTGCTGTATTTTCCCTTTTGTACTCCCCCCAGGTCTCCTTTCCTTCTCACTTGCTTCCTGAGTCTGAATTTCCTCTTTCCCCTCCCCCTGTGACCAGTCAACTCTGTCCCCTTTCAAGTGGACCCCAGCCCAACAGTCCCCTTACTGTCCCTGTCACCCAGATATTTAACATCTGGAACTTCTGTCCCAAGACAAAGGAGGAAAAAACCCAAAAAGAAGTTAGTGAACACTGGCTGTGTCTTCTGCATCTTTGGACAGACTGAACAGAGGAAGGAGGAATCTGATCAAAAGACTCTGCTTTGCTTCTAGTTTAATCTGTATATATATTAAAAATATATATATACATGTCAAAGAATCATATAATGGTTTGGGTTGGAAAATACCTTAAAGATCATCTAGTTCCAACCCTCCTGCATGGGCAAGGACACCTTCCACTAGTCCAGGTTGCTCAAAAACCCCATCCAATCTGGCCTTTAACACTCCCAAGGATGGGGCACCCACAACTTCTCTGGGCAACCTGTGCCAGTGTCTCACCACCCTCACAAGAAAGAATTTCTTCTTTGTATCTCATCTAAATCTACCCATTTCCAGTTTAAAACCAATCCTCCTCATCCTATTGCCACATGCCCTTGTAAAAAAGTCCCTCTCCAGCTTTACTGTAGCCCCTTCAGGTACTGGAAGGCCTCTATGAGGTTTCCATGGAGCCTTCTCTTCTCCAGGCTTAACAACCCCCAACTGTCTCAGCCTGTCTCCATAGCTCCAGACCTCTGATGGTCTTTGTAGCCTTCCCCTGGACTTTGCACCAAGAGCTTCACGTCCTTCTTAGGTTGGGAACTCCAGAGCTTGACACAGTACTTACTGAAGGTGGAGTCTCAAGACAGCAGAGTAGAAGGGGAGAAAGAAATATTTATTTTTCTTTATTTATTTATTTTTCTTGCAAAGATAGGCGTGACTTCAAGGGGTAGAAGATAGCATTGGCAGAGGCAGTTAGGAGTGCAAAGGAACCAAAGTCCAAATCCTTTCTGATGTAGGTCTTTTAAAAAGAGCACCAGTTGTACTTTTGGAAGGACATCATTGGATAAGTATTTTCCCTCCAGTCCCTGAAAAAAAGTCAACATTTGCATTTAAATGGTGCTTTTGCTTCCAAACAGAGGCATGTTACAGAATAACAGCACAGAGATAAAGATTCCTTGAAGAGAGAGAGGGAGGGAAAAGCCTAACTTCACTGAGAGCTCAGACCACCTCCCATGGGCTGTCAGCAGAGAAGAGGTTATTTATGCATTCGAGATTGTGTCCAGTGAGACATCATCTAGTGCTCTCAGGAGCCTCTGCTTGCTGGAGAAGGAATTATAAGAATTAAAAATTACATGCATAAAACAAGGCCAGTCTAAAATGAAATATTACCCAGTGGGTGTAAATAATTCATGGGCAAAATAAGCCTCCTGGGTCCCCCATCGCTCCATCTTACTCCATAGATGTGAAGAGGAACAATCTGTTGAAGGGGTGTTTGGAAGCCTCCAGGATGCTTTCAAGGGTCCAATGTGGTTTCCAAGTGCCTGAAGTTCATGTTCCCCACAGGGCCATGAATGGCTCTGTGGGAAAAGGATGAGTGATGGCACAAAGTGGAGTCTCCTCTGATAATGAAATCTTTCTAGCTGTTGACCAGGGCAGTAGAAAGCACCACTTGGTGGAAAAAAAATATTGTTTTATTTCTGTACTCCCAAGCAGAGAACACCAGTAATTTAACCTGTACATACAGAGATCCCTGAAGGACCCAGAAAGAACTTTTTTTGGCAAATCTTTGCCTTTCAGCACAATCAAGTCCATTCCCAAAGACAAAGGCTGGCTTTTTGGAAAGCTTTTTGCTGGTCCTGCTGTGTGCAGGTTGGCCCTGTCTGAGGTTAGAGGTAATTTTATGGCTCTGTCCTCTGTGGCCAAGGGGTGTGAAGGATCTACAAACCCTGCAGAAGCCATGGTTGGGAGCAAAATGGAAAAGGCAGCTGTCTTTGCTGAAGCCAGTCAAGGCCAGGTTGGATGGGGCTCTGAGCAACCTGATCTAGTGGGAGGTGTCCCTGCCCATGCAGGGGGGTTGGATCTGGATGATCTTTAAGGTCCTTTCCAACTCAAACCATTGTATGGTTCTATGATTCTTGAGAGGAAAGCTGCTGACTGATGCTATCACCTCTCTTCTAATGGAAGGCCATGCCTCAAGGATGACCATACTGAGAGAATGGACTAAGGCATTTTTATTTTGGACGATTTGGACATATAGGAGGAAAAAAATGAGGGAGGAAAAATGTCTTCACAGCTGGTTGCAGTTTCCTGATACACACATGCTGGTATAAAGATATTTATGTGCAAAAATATCTTGGGAAGCTGTCGAGTTAGTTAAGGTTGTATAATGCTAAGAGAGTCAGTATTGATCCTGTGCATCTCTCTTGGTTATAGAGCTTGGTCACAGACAGGGGTTACCTCTACCCATCAAAGACCTGCAGAGCATCTGAAGCTGCAGCCTTTCTGCCCCAGCTGATGCAGCACATGCTGCTGCTGTCTCCACAGTGGCTGAAGGAAGGGGTGCATTGAAAACAGTCTTAGCAAAAAGCTTTGTCTTTGCAGTCTGTCTCCAGGAGAGCCAGAATTCATACACATAGAATCACAGAATCATTTTTATTGGATAAGACCTGTAAGATCATCAAGTCCAACCATTAACCCAGCACTGCCAAGTCCATCACTAAACTATGTCCCTAAACACCACATTTACTTGTCTTTTAAATACCTCCAGGGATAGTGATTCAACCACTTCCCTCAGCAGCCTGTTCCAGGGCCAGACAACCCTTTCAGTAAGGAAATTTTTCCTAACATCCAATCTAATGCACAGCTGAGGGTCCTCATGAGCTAATATTTTGGGCTACTTTATAGGAAAAAACCCTGTCTCCCACACTGACTCATGTATGACAAGAAAACCTATTGTGGCTTGTTAACTATTGCCCTGTTTGGCTTCTATCTCATGTGTGTCTCCCAAAAAGTCCAGCTGTCTCAGGCACATCTATGGGATGCAGACAGGCTGAAGGGGGTCCAGAGAAGGGCCACAGGGATGGTCAGAGGACTGAAGGACCTGCCAGATGAGGAGAGGCTGAGAAAAGTGGGTTTGTTCAGCCTTGAGAAAAGAAGGCTTTGAGGAGACCTTATTACCATGTTCCAGTACTTCAAGGGTGGCTGCCAAGAAGATGGAGACTCCCTATTGACAAGGAGTCACATGGAAAAGACAAGGGGTCATGGGCACAAGTTGCTCCTGAGGAGATTCCAGTTGGACACAAGGGGTAAATTTTTCCCCATGAGGACAGTCAAACATTGGAACAGTCTCCCAAGGGAAGTGGTGGATTCCCCCACATTGGACAGTTTGAAGTCTCAGCTTGACAGGGTGCTGAGCCACCTCATATCAACTAGAGTAGTACTTAGAAAGGTTGGACCAGATGATCCTTGAGGTCCCTTCCAACCTGACATTCTGGGATTCTGTGTTTCTATGATGTAACCAGAGCAGGGATCTTTTGCATAAAAGGACCTCGTGGTTGGTCTTGCCTGGGCTTATCAGCTACTGGGCTTTACTTCGTACATACTTAGTATCTTCCAATATATCTTTGCAGAGGGAGGGGGGGGAGGATTTGTCTGGGTTTTTTTTTCATTTGGTTTGGGGTTGGTTTGGGGTTTATTTGTTTGGCTTGGGCTTTGTTTGGGGTTTTTTTGAGCTGGTTGAGGGTATTTTTCCACTTTGCTTTGCAGCCAGTAGAGATGGAGAGAGGTTGGTTGGCTGTAGGTACCTATAGGTGTAATTTGTGGGTAATGCTGCCATACTGCTGCAGTATGCCCACACACCCTACCTCCCCCACCTTCCCTCCTTTGCCAACTTTGCCAAATTCAGCTATCCTGAAGTAACTGCCCAGTAGGGACAAAAAGTAGCAGACGTTGTCCTGAATTCTTCGGCTTCGCAAAGCTGCTAAACTACTATGAAAATAATTTCCTGGAGGTCAGAGCCTAATTCTTGAACCAAGAAAAGGTTAACACTTTTAAGAAAAAGAGAAAAGCCATGGGAAATACTGCTTGGACACCTAAAGATATTTAAAGACCATTGAAAAAGACAATAGGAAGAAAATATTAGAGGGAAATAAGAAAGAAAAGAAGGCAGTGTTTGAAAGGAGGGGACATGGCTCTGACTACTGGGATTGTTCATTCTCATAGGAAACATAAAAGAGCTAAACAAGGAAAATGCCATGCAGAGATCACACATTGTTTTTAAGGACAGGCCCCTAGACATGATCCCCACTGGCTGAGCTGTAACCCAGCTCCCAATCAATCTTTCCTTCCTGAAATGTCACTAACCTGCACTTAAGTGCAATAAGACTTCGCAGACTAATTGAAATTCTGAGCCAGAGTCAGGAGACATTTGCTTCAAGTAGTGTTTTAATTGTCTACTCCCTAGGCTGGTAACAGAATATTTTGCTCCTTGCATTATTCAAGGAGACACAAGAGCTCAACCTTTCCCTTTAGGCTAGTGCCCCTTCAGTCTTGGGTTTACGTTCTGTTCTTTATTTGGCCTCTGCCCACACATTACCTGTGTGCATCCTCATGTGCCTGCTCAACCAGGGATCAGAAAACCTCAACCATCCTATCTGCTTAGATGCAGCATTTTGACTCAATTTATTATCCAGAAATAGGGTCCAGCTGGGAAGTATGGCTCTGAAACCAGACCACATTGCTTCTGTAGCTGAGAGTAATCTTTTTTGTTAAACATAAGGGTGACTCCTTCCTTCCACGCACAAGGAAACACTTTTTCTCAAAGCCTTCCTTGTGCTATTTGGTGTAACCTGGAGGTCACAGTCTGGCAGAGAGAGAAGGAAGACTCAAAATGTCTGCAGCATTTCCCTGTTTGCCCAAGAGTGCTGTGCTGAAACCATGTCCATAAACTTGAGTGGGAAACCATGTAAAAGTCACAGTAATGCCCATAAAGCATTTAGATAAGGCCAGGCATTGTCACAAAGAGGTAAGATGAGCCTTAATGAGCATCTTGATCTTCCTGGTCCTGTTCCACTCTTGTTGGCCTTGGGCACTCACCACCACTTCTCTGTGCTGGTCCTGGAGGCAGTTTGGAGGAGCTGGGTGATCTATTTCCCTGTGAGAACCTGCCTGTCTTCCTCATGAGATGATAGGAGCCTAAAAGTGCTTAACAAGGACTAACCTGTGTCATCATTGGACTAGATGATCTTTCGAGGTCCCTTCTAACCCCTGGGATTCTGTGATCATTTATGGTCAGGAATCAAGCAGAAGATAAACCTGCTTCTCTGTCTCACCTGCTTATGTTGACAGGTATCATGCCCGTACAAGGAGGTGGGTTTGGTTATGATCTTTTTCTGGCTGAAGCTTGGTACTGGGGGGGTCTGATGGGGTGTGGGTTGTACCAGGCTAAGTAAAATATCCAGAGGACTGCTTCCAGCTGGGGTCTTTGACCATAAGTCATGGTCAAAAAGAGAAAAATTCGCCTTTCTTTCCCAGTTTAAGCACCCTCCAATGTCATCATATTCCCCATCATGATCAGAGACCCTCACTAGCTTAGAGAACAGAAACAGAGGGAACATGACTTCTCTGAGATATTCCACTGGACTGGAACTGGGCTGTGGAGTCTCCTTCTCCAGAGACTTTCAAGACCCATCTGGATGTGTTCCTGTGTGATGTACTCTAGGTGATCCTCCTCTGGCAGAGGTGTTAGACTCGATGATCTCCAGAGGTCCCTCCCAACCCCTACCATTCTGTGATTTTGTGATTCTAGCATGCCTGCTCAGAAATCCTGAGTTACTAGGCTTAAGGTCCTGTGATGTTGCTGGTCCCCACCCTTCAAAAGGGCACAGTTCCCTGCAGACCTCAGACATCCTGGCTTCAGTCTTGTCTGCTAGGAACACCTGGACAACACATCCTGAAAGGAGACTCTGCAAAATGGACAATTGGATCTGGATGTGAGTCAGCAGATAAGACACCTATATGGAGCAAGTTCACCACCTGCCTACAGTAAGCAGGCATGGTCCTTCTCATTTTATACAGTTTTGTCTTGTGACTCCTGCTCATTTTAGCTATTGATCATTCACTATCATCTCTCAGTTCCCTATGCTATGAGAAAAAGATTCCTCTGATCAAATGACATCCTCAATGTCTAAGGAGGTCCTCAACCTCTAAGGAGGTCTCCTTCCACAATCAAGAGGGAGAAATGGGCATTTCTGGGGTGAAATTCATCTCACTCTAAAGCAAGCTGGTGAAATGGATGGCCTACATTACAAAAATGCTTATTTTCCTCCTTCAATTATGAGTGGCTCAAATAGACACATCTGTACCATAGACCTCTAAAACACTCTTTCAATGCTTTGGAGGATTGTATGCCATCTTGCAGTGAGGTCAGAATACAGACCAAGTTACTTTGTTGTTACTTTCTTTTAAATCTCTTTCTACAGGGAGAAGTGGCTCTCTTGAGGGTAGGAAATTGTATTTTATATGTAATTGATTTGGAGTTCCTTAGAGATTTCTTCACCCATCAATGCTCTAAAGACACTGTCCTCCAGGCCACAGAGATGGAGGCATGAGTTATGCCTGTCATTAATGAGTTTTAGATTCAGTCTTCCTAATATGATGAACTCTCAATCTTTTTTGCTTCCATTTTTTCCATCAAGCTTCACCAGTTTCTCTCTCATTCCCATGTGTTCCCACACTCCCTTTTGAGAAGCATTGCGAAGTGAGAGGCTGAGGGAGAACAAGGGCTGGTAACAAAGCTGACTAGGCAGACTTCCTTGGAGGGTGAAAATATTTCCTCCTGTTTTTCCTCATAATCCTGCTTTACTGGTGTTATTTGTTGTGCTGAGCCCAAACCTTGCTGTACACAGACGTGTGCTGTTAGCTCACATGCTCCACACCAGCAGACACACCAAGAGGCCTAGCCTCCAAATAAGGACCCTTTATTTTCAATGTCCAAAATCAGACAACTTGAATAGGCCCACTGTAATTTTCTTGTAGCTTTGGTGGCAATAGATGGACTGCTACTCACCTTCAGAGTGCTTCAGCCCAGGAAAACTTTATGGGAAGTGCAAGAAGGACCATGCTGATGAGAAGGAGATACAAAAGTACTTTCTGTCTACCAGGACGCACTACTCAGGACATAGTCATCTTGAACAGCAAATTTCAGATGAAGCATGGATTTAAGCTAGGTCCAGTTGTGCAGGGCTGAGATACTTGGTTTGGTGACAGCTTCCACAGCTGGGCAGTGTTGGTGCTAACCCTTGCGTTTGGGTGCTAACTAAAAACACCTCACAGATATATTGTGGTCCGTGAAGTTTGTGGGTTGTTCAGATCTACGCTTGGTCTTACTAAACATCTCAGCCAGTAGATGTTGCTCTTGGCTCATACTGATGTGCTCAAAACAGATGTATCCAACCTGAGACATTTGGGAACTCTCTGAAGCCACACAGTGCAAATCTGTCCCTCACCCAGCATTTTGTTTTTGGCCATTATGAACCATCCCAGAGGACCCATCAGAGAAAAAGAAAATATGACACAACTCCTCAGACAGCAGTCATTTGTAATTAGTAGATATAATTATTAGCTGTTGTTTGTTTTGTGTTAAGATTTGCTGGACAAACAGCCAATATTTCTAGGGGAGGTGACCAGTGGTGTCCCCCAAGGATCAGTACTGGGCCCAGTCCTATTCAATATCTTTATTGACCACCTGGATGTGGGGATTGAGTCCACCCTCAGTAAATTCGCAGATGACACCAAGCTGGGGGGGAGTGTTGATCTGCCAGAGGGTAGGAAGAGGCTGCAGGAGGACCTGGACAGGCTGGATCGATGGGCCGAGGCCAACAACATGAAATTCAACAAGACCAAGTGCAGGGTCCTGCACTTTGGCCACAATAACCCCAGGCAGCACTACAGGCTGGGGGAAGAGTGGCTGGAGAGCAGCCTGGCAGAGAGGGACCTGGGAGTGCTGGTGGACAGCTGGTTGAACATGAGCCAGCAGTGTGCCCAGGTGGCCCGGAAGGCCAATGGCATCCTGGCTTGGATCAGGAATAGTGTGGCCAGCAGGAGTAGGGATGTGATTCTCCCCCTGTACTCAGCACTGGTGAGGCCTCACCTCGAGCACTGGGTGCAGTTCTGGGCCCCTCACTTCAAGAAGGACGTTGAGGTGCTGGAGCGGGTCCAGAGGAGAGCAACAAGGCTGGTGAAAGGACTAGAGGGAAAGTCTTCTAGGGAGAGGTTGAGGATGCTGGGGTTGTTTAGCCTGGAGAAGAGGAGACTCAGGGGGGACCTCATCACTCTCTTCAACTGCCTGAAGGGAGGTTGTAGTCAGGTGGGGGCTGGGCTCTTTTTCCAGGCAACCAGTGACAGGACAAGAGGGCACAGCCTGAAGCTGCTCCAGGGGAGGTTTAGGTTGGATATTAGGAAGCACTTCCTCATGGAGAGGGTGATTAGACATTGGAATGGACTGCCCAGGGAAGTGGTGGAGGCACCGTCCCTGGATGTGTTCAAGGCAAGGCTGGATGTGGCACTTAGTGCCATGGTCTAGATGGTGTGGTGGTGTTGGTCATAGGCTGGACTTGATGATCTTAAAGGTCTTTTCCAGCCTTGGTGATTCTGTGATTCTGTGATTCTGTTTTGGATTGTACTTATCAGAAGGGTGGTGTGTACAGCTTCAGAGAGAGAAATTATGGGACTAAAACATGGTGAGAGAGGCTGGAGTCTAACAGACACTGGTCTGGAGGTTGCAGGGCTGCAGCTCTTGCCTGGAGTTGAGCATCATGGAACATGAAACATGCCATGTGCATCTGATGGCTTCAGATACAAGTCATGGAGAGAGGAGTGGAGACCAGGGGTGAATTCCTGGGGTGGTACTCATGTGGTTATCCAGACAGGATTTAGTAATGTTTCTAGTTTCATGGAGTGTCAGAGGAAAACAAATTGCCTTGGTATATTAGCTCTGTATCCTGAATAGTCCTGGCAATCAGTGATAAGCCAATCACTCCTAACTCCTCTGAGGACCAGTGGTGACAAAAAGAAAAAAGGGTGCAGAGGAATCTTCTTCAGCCTCCGTCCTCTAATCTCATCTGGATTAAATTCCACTCAATTTGGGGGAATGTACTGGGAGGAAAATATCATCCTTGGTCTGTTTAGGATCTAACCATTTATGCTGACAGTCTCATAGCTCAGGGATGTTTGTCTGCATTTTCCCATAGAAAAAAAAAATTGCTAATGGACATGATGATTAACATTTAGTTATGGCAATAATTTGTAAAGTAGCCTGAATCTTTGTATATCTGTTAATATACCCACTGTTCTTCTCTTCCCTCTCCATGCACATTCACCTCTCTCTCTCTCTGTAGTGCCAATCACAGCAGTATTTAGGCACTAATGCAAGCTATTAGGATCAAGGACTGTCTCTGACTGCTTTGTCCATGCACTACCAATCCCAGGACTGCTCTCATCTTACTCAAGGCCTCTTAACACTGCTGGAAAATAAATGACAAATATGAATAACAGAAAAAAATCATTAACACATGGCTGAGTAAGTGCTGAGCCTTTGCGGCTTCTCCTCATCATCTGTGCTGATATAATCTCTCCAAACTGTGTCTTTCTTTTCTTAAACATGACCTGAGAACAAGGAATTTCACATCAGATTTGTCTGTAGAAAACAGATGTCTCTTGACCTTGTCTGTAGAAAACCTTGATGTCTCTCGGCTGAAATTATGGGTATCGGAGTCTGCCTCAGCAGATGCTGGGTTAGAAAATGCTCATTAAGATACTTCAGAAGTCCATTAGGGAAAAAAAACCTTTTTTTAGCAGTCTTAACAAGAGAAATCAGAGGGAGACCTCACCTGTAGCAATGGCCACACAAGCCATTCTGCATCAATCCATTAAGAAGAACAAGAGCTCAACTTCTATTTAGTTTTCAGGATTAAAATAACAAACAAACAAAACAAAGAAAAAAACACAGTATTAGGCCACAAGTCTGTTGCCTGCAAGACCAGATGCACATCCTTGTGTCACCCTAGTACTTTTGAAGGGACACAAGAGGGATCTGTGAGTAACCCACTCTCACCATTGAGGGAAAAGGTGATGAATTTGGGAACAGTTGTTTATGAATCAGGCTGACAATTGCTCTCATCATGATATGCCAGTGTCTCTAAGGGATCTGGGAGGGAATTGCTGTGCCTGAAGTCTGTTTTATAGAATTCAGGTTGCCAGCAACAATGCTAATGACTCAAATCACCTACCACACCTTAGAATCAATGTCAAAAGATCAATATTACCCTCTTAATGATAATGTTGATCAAGGTTGATGATATTGATTTCTTGCCCTTGATGCTAAAGGCATCCTGGATACGACATGGTCATTGTTCCCAGTGCAGAACTGGTGCTGCTGGCTCCTTAAACTATCATAAAGCAATCTAGTGACAGCTTTTCACTTGGGTGCCTCTGATGGTTTGAACATATCTTCTTCTTGGAGTATATATAGTGGTCCCAGATGTCCACAGGACACACTGATGAAACCATTATCACTGACTGCAGGTGTCTGCTATATAACAATTCCCCTTCATGCACCTGCAGCCAGGATTTCCAAGGTGTATCTGATCGTACCTCAGATTTTTGTTTTCCACCTTAAACACTGACAGATTCAAAAAGTTCCTCCATTTCCAAAATCATAGAACCATAGAATGTATTGGGTTGGAAAGGACATCTAAAGGTCATCTAGTCCAACCCCCCTACAATAAGCAAGGACATCTCACACTAGAACACCTTGCTCAAAGCCCCATCAAGCCTGACCTTGAATAGCTCCAGGGATGGGACCTCCACCACCTCTCTAGGCAAGCTGTTCCAGAGATCTACCACCCTCATATTAAAGAACTTTCTCCTAATGTTCAACCTAAATCCACAATTTTTTAGCTTAAAACCATTACCCCTTGTCCTATCATTACATGCCCTTGTGAACAGCTCTTCCCAGCCTTCTTATTGGCTCCTTTCAGGTATTGGAGGGTCACTATAAGGTCTCCCCTGAGTCTTCTCTTCTTCAGGCTGAACAACCCCAACTCCCTCAGCCTGTCTTCATAAGAGAGGTGCTCCAGCCCTCGGACCATGTTCATTGGCCTCCTCTGGACATGGTCCAACAGGTCCACATCCTTCTTATGTTGGGAGCTCCAGAGCTGGACACAGTAGTCCAGGTGAGGTCTCACCAGGGCAGAGTAGAGGGGTAGAATCACCTCTCTCAATCTGCTGGCCACACTTGTCTTGATGCAGCCCAGGATGCAGTTGGCCTTCTGGGCTGCAATTGCACATTGGTGGCTCATGTCCAGCTTTTGATTTACTAGTACCCCCAGGTCTTTTTCCACAGGGCTGCTCTCTAGCATGTCTTCCCCCAGCCTATATTGATATCTCTGGTTGCTCCAGTGCAGGACCCTGTACTTGGCATTGTTGAACCTCATAAGGTTCACCTAGGCCCACTTCTCCAGCTTGTCCAGGTCCCTCTGGATGGCATCCTGTAGTGCTTGATTAATTGTCAGAAGAGCACAGACTGAGAGCAAGCAGAATGGTAATACTGACTGTTCAGCAACAAAGAAATCAAAGAGACCCTACAAAAACAAATGAATGAAACATTTCATGGCTAACTTCAAGATTTGTGATACCGAAGACCTGATCTCCTAGCAGATGGCCCTCTGTAATTGGTATCCCAGAGAAGAGAAAGACGATTTTTGCGGAAAATAACTAACAATGGGATATGAAGTCTTTCAGAGGCTCATAATGAACCTCAGGTGGCCTTCAGAGACCTGTGTGGAAGTGAAAGTTTGCATTTCTCTGCAGGTCACAATTGCATACATGGAAACATTTGGCCCTATATGCTACACAGTCCCTCTCCATAGTGTGCACATCCTTTATTCCTGCTCATATTTACCAATCATCGACAAACTCAGGGGAAAAATTTCAGGGTTTCAACTTAATCTGATCTTTTCCATCCTACACATAATGAATGCCTTTAAAGATTTTTTTTTTATTTTTTTTTTAATACCTTGTCATACTGTTTTGCTCCTTTGGGAGCATAGGGTCTGGCAGAAGAGGGTAAAAGGCATAACGATTTGTTCCTCATCTTCGTGACCTGTCTTGGTGCAATAGCATCACTACTTACTCTGGACACCTCAGGGGCAGATGTAGTTCTACGTTGTCAAGTTTGGGACTGGGTTCTCCCTTGCTCAAACTGGTCCTGCACATTAATCCATAATCATAGAATGGTTTGGGTTGGAAAGGACCTTAAATATCACCTAGTTTCAAGCCCCTGCATGGGCAGGGACAACTGACAGGACAGGACACCTGATAAGAGAGGACACCTGTCATTCCTGATCCCGGTGGGAGTGGTCAACCCAATAAAGGATCTCAGAGGCTCACTAGTACAGTGTAGTTTCTGGTCCCAAGCAGTCCAGTTCAGGAAGCATTTCTCCCAGTGATTGTTTTAACTGTCTTTGGACACAACTGGGTATCTTTTCTCAGCAAAGTGACCTCTGGAGTTACCTGGCATGCAGTCCTTACTGACCCCCAACTTTGGCTTGTAGATTAGCTCCTCTATTCTGTGTACTTAGACACACAGCAACATTGAGCCATTTGCACAGGTTGCCCAAGAAAGTTGTGGGTGCTCCCTCCCTGGAAGTATTCAAGGTCAGGGTGGATGAGGTTTGGAGCAACCTAGTCTAGTGGAATGTGTCCCTGCCGATACAGGGCGTAGAACTAGATGGTCTTTAAAGTCCCTTCCAACCTGAAACATTCTGTGATTCTATGGTTTCACTCTCCCAGGACTTTTCACTCACTTTGCACAAATGATACATGACCCAGCCATTCTGTCTGTTCCCCTCTTAATGAGGGGACTTGAGGGGACAGAAATTACACACAGAGACAAGCCTAAAGCCTGTTCCCTTCTGCAGTGAAAAACACTAACAACATGTCAAAGGATGAGCTGGTAAAGGCAGACTCTGCCCAGTGAGGCAGCCAGGATTAGCATCTTCTCACTGCAGGATGACTGTAACCAGCAGCTCTGCGAAAGAGAGGACACCAAAGAGTGTCAGAGTGACAGAGCACTGGAACAGGCTGCCCAGAGAGGCTGTGGAGTCTCCTTCACTGGAGACATTCAAAACCTGCCTGGACAAGTTCCTGTGTGATATACTCTAGATGATCCTGCTCTGTCAGGGGGGTTGGACTAGATGATATTTCGAGGTCCCTTCCAACCCCTAGGATTCTGTGATTCTTTGTAAAGGGAGAAATGCTTCCTGACAACTTGCTTGTTCACCAGTCTTCCTCAGAGTTGCACACGTACCAAGTGCTTTCATGTGGTTTTCAGCATACTCCATTCCCCTTCCAGGCAAAATCCTTATTCCTGACATCTCTGTGTGAAGAGGGTTTGGCTGTGCATATCAAAACATCATTAAATATTTGGTTTAATAGCTGCCAAGGTGGCTGCCTCAGCACTGAGCTGGATTTTACATTTCTGGCTCTGTCTTGGGAACAGTTAGTGGAGCTAGGAGCGCTGTGAGCCATGAACAGTGTTTGCAGAGCAGCATCTCCTTGGCAAAACTGCTCTGAGTGGGGAATACCTGACTTCTGGGTTGTCCTCCTGGGTGATTTACCATGCATCCTTCTGTAAGATGCTCACCTTAAGAAAATATAACTTCTGTCTGTGCTGTTCAGTAGGTGCCCTGTAGGACTGTGGGCAAATCTTTTAGCTTTTTATCCCCACCCCAGTTCACCTTGCAGAGGCACAGCCCTGCCTTACAGGGCTCTTGCTAAGAGAAATATGTCATAACTCATGAAGGATTGAGAAAGTGTGGTCTTGGGGACCATACAAATCCTTCAGCTGGAAACACTGTTCAAGAAACAAGCTGAAATTGCATGGGGCTTGCAAAGATCTGGGTGTTACAACATGTCACTATATAGTTTATGGGTTCATAAACTGCAGGTGCTTTATACCTCTCAAAGGTGAAAACATCTTTGGTGAAACTAAGGCCTTTCAAGCCAGGGCAGGTGAAACATGAAAGGATAGTTCACAAATGCTCTTCTTTGAATTCCTTTTTGAACAAGTTTTTATGAAAATAAATAGTGACACTTGGAAAGGTTTGAAACAACTTGGGTTACTCCAGCTGACTATGTTTGTGTATCTATCACTGTAGAAAGGTACACACGTGTCTATGCTAATGAGTCCCCTCTGTGCTTTGCACCAAGGTCTGCAGTAACTTGAAGAAGCAAATAGTGTGTGAACTCAGCTCTGATGTGATTTATACAGTATCAGAGAGGTTCAGGGCAGGAAAGCATTTTGTTCCTCCCTGGTGGTGCATGCTGGATTTTTCTTCACAAGCTTGTGCTCTGATACTTTGCCTGCTCTGCTTTGAAATAAGTTAAGTGATTAGGTCTCTATGGCTTTCTTAGAGGAAGACTTTTCCACAGTCTTATTTGATCTTCCACCCCAGACTAAACATTTCCTTTCTCATTTCCCTGCCCATCTCCCCCACTATTTCCACATAAATGATCTCTCTTTATCCCCAGTGGTTCATTTGCAGGGATTCGTGTAATAAGCACAGCTTTATTCTGGGTTTCCTGAAAGCTGAGCATTGTGGCCTCATTTCCATCCTCCTTAAGTGATTTGCAGAGCAGGGGGAGATGGAAGTAGGTCCTAAATGTTTGTCCAAATTGGGTTTCATTACTTTAATTTGCAGGGACTTGTGAATGTTACGGAAATCAATGGCAGCTTTGGCCACTCAGCAGCTTTGAAAAATCACGTCTCTTATTTGGGTACCAAGAAAGTGAGTGATCTGAGCAGCTTTTTGAAAGGTGATGGGGAATACTGGCTTGACCTTGAGCTGTCTGGGCTCTGAGCACATCTCCATGAAAGAGAGACATAATGAAAGCACCAGAAAATATCTTGTTGACCAGATTAGGGGTCTTTTGGCCGAGTATTCTCTCATTAGCAGTGGCTATCAAGGGAAAATAGAAGAACAAGGCAAGCATGTAACATCCTTCCAGCCTTCAGCAACTTGCAGCCCAGGGATCTTCTGAGCAAAAGCTGCTGGTTTTTTCATCTAATAGTTTTTGGTGGGTTTCTCTTTCATGCATTTCCATAGCTCCTTTGTCTTCTTACAGAAACTTCAGTACCTTTTCATGCTGTGACAAGCATTGCACAGTTTGACAGTGCACTGTGTCTGTGAATTGTGTCCTTCATTGGTTCTGCACCTGCCTCCTGCTAGTTTCATTTGACACCCCTCAAATCCATTACTGGAAAAGACAATGAACATTCGTTCCCTGGTTACTTTGCCCTGGTCACTCATGAACTTTTATTGCATCTTCATCATTTTCCCACCCCCACCCATCTTGTCTCCATGGAGGTGAGTCCTAATGTATGGCTAAGGCTGTTGTTAATATAGAGTTTATTAGAGGTAAACACACACAGAACAGAAATATGATCCTGGGTGTGCAGATCAATGTCCCTCTCTTCTGTCTCTCTCGACCTACTTGCTGGCTATCTAGCTTGAAGTTTGCTAGTCATTTGTACATGGATCAGCCTTCCCTTCCCACCACCTCTGAGAATCCCATAAAGAGTTTTGTGTAATCCCCAAACTCCCATCCTCAAATTCTCTTTTCTCTACAGGACAATAAGTCCTATAACTCTTTAGGCAATGAAACTCCTTGGTTTGCATGACATTCCTAAAATTGTCCTTCACAATGACTCACCTTAGTGGGTTTCTCCTCAGGGACTGATCCTTCTCCTTGGAGGCTACACCTTGTGTTTCATCCATTGAGCATGGCCCATTTTCACTCAGTAGGTTACCAGGTCACCTATGCCTGTCATGTGTCTTTGATCATCTTTGGGTCTTTGTGTTTAGATAGATTTGTCATTAGCCAGGGAACCCAACAGAGGTCATGACACAAAGCATGGACAGTGGGCAAAAGACCTCCATCCTTTTCCTTTTGTTTCTCACTAGATCAATAATGGAGGTGTCATGTATGTTCACTGTTCATCAAAACCTTTGGCATCTGATAGAAGAAGGTTGTCGAGAAGATCTGAAATGAATGATTTTGCTTTTTAGAGAACTTGGGGGGTTAGTTTTGATATTAGGGTGCACAATATCACAGAATCATAGAATGACTTGAGTTGGAAAGGACCTTAAATATAATCTAATTCCAACCCTCCTGTATGGGCAGGGACACCTCCCACTAGACCATGTTGCTCAAAGCCCCATCCAATCTGACCTTGAATTATGAAAAACAATGGGCAAAACAGCAAAGTGTTACATGGGACTTATTTTTGAAAGGGCAAAGAACAAACCCCTGGAACAATTCACTTGGGCTTCCTTGCATGGGGCATGAAGAGGGAACACTTTCCTGGAAGATTTTTTTTCCTTTCTTCCACAAAAGTAGCGAAGTGACTGCAAGACTTTCTGGGGGGAGATCACTGTTCTGTGTGACAGGAGGCTGTCTTCAAAGTAGTTCCTTCTTAACTTGAGCTTTCCCAGCATAGTAAGAAAGGAGAGTTATAAAACATTGTGGAGCAGCTTGCTTGCTTTCCCCAGTGTATAACAAATTTAACTTTCAGATGGTATGAGACGATCTCACTCCTAATCTCCTTTCTCCATCCTTCCCTCCCATTTGTATACAAAATAACTGTATTTTTTCACCCATTTGCAAATGGCTGACGATTCTCAGGGCCTCAGGTACTGCGGTATAAGATCCACTACAAATATTTCCAGTGGTAGCACACAGAACTGTGGTAAATTTATGTAGTCTAGGCATGTTTTTTGGACACAAGATGTCCTGGTCTGCTGCATTTGAGAGAGCTGCCAACCAGAAGTGTCTGCAGCTGGGGTCAGTGGGAGGCTAAATCCAAAACAGCAAAATCGGAGACGGATGTAGGGTGTCAGCAAAGATCCTTTTGTTGCACTCTATTGATTGTTTTGTGTTGATTCTTTAGTTTTTGCTGTTTTCACTGCCATCTCATTTAAGGCATTGCTGGTAAATTAACAGGCACGATTGACTGGCATCTGAGACACTTGGCAGCTGTCAGCTGCAAAGATAAACTCCAGATCGGGATGCAAATCTTCCCAAAGATCAAGGGTGTTTGGACGAGGTGTCTAAGTGGAGCACTCTCAGTTAATTTGTAGTAGGAAAGACCTATTCTTTTGGCATCTCTGCTTAAGATTCAGAACAAGAAAAGCCAAACATGAGCTTGTCAGTTGATTCTGACCATCTTGAAATATTCTTCATTTAACTGTGGAGAATTAGAATGCAGTGGGTCAGCCTAGCGTGAAAAGTAATTTGTTTTAGTACGTGATCATGATAAGAACTGACTGAGGAGGATCAAAAAGCCCTTTAGAAACTGGATTAAAGGCCTCCCTGAATGAAAGTCTCCATGGCACTCAAAAAAGTCCCATGAGCAGCAGCCTCATGTGCAACCACCACGTGTGGAAAAATTGTTCTAGGGACAAGGACCATTCTCTAAAAATAATAAAAAAAAAAACCAAGCCAAATCTGGCAATGTGGTTGTTGTGATAACTGCTGGGTGTGATGGGAACCTCTGGAGCTGGAGGCATGAGCCACAGCTACTCCAGTTAAAGGGAAAAAAGTCCAAAATGAGAAAGGTCTATAGTTCTGCAAGGCTGCAGCCAAGCAAAACTTTTGTTAAGTGGGAACGGGTTGGGTATGTGACCTTCACAGGAGTCGGTGTCTTTGAGAAACAAAATCCCTCATAAAGCATTTGCAGCAGACTCATTATTTCTGGATTAAGGACAGATGGCAACTCAACCCCCATCCATCAACAGGGTGCAGCAGTTTGTTGAGAGGTGATTAAATGGGACTCCAGAGGTAAAAGGGACTGTCTGCAAAGAGGTCCAAGAGCTTCCATGGAGTTCTGGGTTGTATTTTGCATGGGTTACTCCCCAGCATCAGCAAGGTCTCCTCCAAACCCATGTTTGAAATATAAGAAGGTCCAGAGCAGGGAATTATGCAGTAAACAGGTGGGGATGAATTTTTGTTGGAAGACAGAGAGTCCATAAAATCATAGAATCAAAATCGTCATGGTTGGAAAAGACCTCTAAGAACACCTAACCCAACCTTCCACTGGGAGGAGGGGAAGAGAACAATACAACCCACCTGAACAAACAACAACCAAAAAAGCCCCACAATCACACACCCCAAAAAACCAATGACATACAACCCACAAAAACCCCACCATGCCCAGTAGAGCATATCCTGAAGTGCTGCATCCACACGTTGCTTGACTATCTCCAGGGATGGTAACTCCACCACCTCCCTGGGCAGCTTGTTCCAGTGTCAAACTACTCTTTCAGTAAAGAAATTCTTCCTAATATCTAATCTAAACCTCCTTATGAGAGTCTGTCCCCTTGGCAGCTCAACAAGTCACCCCTGCTGAACTGAGTGATGGGGCATGCACGCAGCCACTGCAGTGACAAAATCCCACTTGTGTCTCTCCTGCAGCATCTGCACTGGGATAAAATTGTCTCTGTGTTGCCACAGCTCAGCTGCTCCACAGTCATGTCAGTTCATTCTGTTGTCATTATCCAGCCACCCTTTCCCACCAGCCAGATGTTTTCAGGGAGTGGGCAGAAGAGCCAATAGTTATACTCATGGCACAGCACTTCCCACCACCCCCAAAGATGGGATGGGTATAACTTCATACAGTTGGCCCTTAACTGGTTGTTTACAGCACCACTAAAAAAGACAAATCACTAGAAAAAGAGAATGACTCGACTCAGGAAAAGAAGGCAGATTTCCAGAGGTTTATCTGACAGCCAATAAATAGGATAAATAACTGCAGTATTTCATTTATCAGGACCATGGGACAACCTGATGATAAAAAAGGACTACTCCATAAACTGGGGAATACCTTTGTCTTGGCTTTAAATGCCTGGGTTGATTTAATAAGTGCTCTGGTACTTCTACTCTAGCTTCTCTTCAGTACTCACAAATGGGATGAAAACTGAGGAATAAGGAGAGGAAGTTATCTGTGCTCAACCTTATAAAGAGATCTCATTCCAGTTAAGGCTTTGAGATCATGATGGTTTTTATCTGATTTTGGCCAGTTCTCCCATTGCTGCCACTTCTTCTCATTTTGCTGAGAAGCAAAGAAGTAAAAAAAAAGAAAAAGGAAAATACATTATCTCCCACTCTTTCCTGTAGTGAGACTGGGCAGCATTGTCAGTGTGCATTTGCAGCCCAGAAAGCCAACCATGTCCTGGGCTGCATTAGGAGGAGGGTGGCCAGCAGATGGAGGGAGGTGATCTTCCCCCTCTACTCCACTCTTGTGAGACCCCACCTGGAGTACTGCGACCAATTCTGGAGTCCCTACTACAAGAAAGATATGGATGTGCTGGAACGTGTCCAGAGAAGGGCCACAAGGATGATCAGAGGGCTGGAGCACCTCTCTTATGAAGACAGACTGAGAGAGTTGGGGCTATTCAGTCTGGAGAAGAGAAGGCTCTGAGGAGACCTTATTGTGGCTTTTCAGTATCTGAAGGGGTAGCCTAAAAGAAAGCTGGGAAGGGACTTTTTAAGATGTTGGGTAGTGATAGGATTAGGGGGAATGTCTACAAACTAGAGGAGGGTAGATTTGGATTGGACATTAGGAAGAAGTTCTTCACCATGAGGGTGGTGAGACACTGGAACATGTTGCCCAGAGAGGTGGTGGAAACCCCATCCCTAGAGGTATTTAAGGCCAGGCTCGACAGGGCTCTGAGCATCCTGATCTAGTGGGTGGTGTCCAACCCCATGGCACGGGGGGTGGAACTAGATGATCTTAAAGGTCCCTTCCAACCCTGACAATTCTATGATTCTATGATTCTATTGCTATATATATTTTAGGAGTTTAATGTCATCATAACAGATTAAATCCTGAAATGCAGACCTGTTTGAATAACCAGTCATCAGACTGGAGACACCATGACAGACAATCAGTTTGGGTAACCAGTCTGTATTCTACTTATAAGCACAACATGAAATAACCTTTCAAGACACTGGAGCAATTTTACATTTTGACTCTAAAAGCATCCCAAGCAAATAAATTGCAAGCTTAGCCCAGATTTGTGTGAGGCTGCTTTCTCCCTTCCTCAGCCCAACTCCTATTTTGCAAGGGAGAGAGAGTAAAGAAAGACATCCTTAAAAGGGCAAGGAAAGAGTTGATTAGCTCCTAAATGTGTTTGGTTACAGATATCCTATTGATCAGCTCCATCAAGGCACCAGGATACCTGCTGTTATGCCAATGACCTCTCTTGCAACTGAAACACAATCTGTCTCTCATCAGGAAACAGGAGAGAGAAGCCTGTTTCCCTGTGCTGTTTAGAAAAGGAACCAGCAGAAAAAGTGACTTTCAAGGGAAAGGTAGTCTTCTTCAAGGTCAAATATTTATTATGTGCCAATAACAACTCCATACTCCACACTGCTGCCAGGATCTCTGAGCACCTTGCTGGCAGGTTCACTAGCCTGCATTTCCATCCTGCTCTATTTTCCCATGTTATTCTCATTATCGAGGATCTAAGCAACTTCCACTGAATTCAGCAGTGTGAATGATGCTCAGCATGTGTTTATTCTCACACTGCCTTAGGAGAAAATGTTACAGCCCAGCTAAGCTTCTGGTAGTAGATGATCCCTGTTTGGTAAGGAAAAACAGAACTCCACAGTTTTCTGTGGTGGAGGTGGATGAATATCTGCCCATCTCTGTGCAATGTGGTGCTGGTAATGGCCCTGTATTTTGATCTGGCAGCTAGCTGGCCTACTGAGGACCCTCGTTTCTCTAGACAGGGCTGGTGACCTGCCTAAGGTGTGTAGGGAGCAGTGAAGCCCCCAGCTCAGGGTACAGCTGTGATCTCCATTGTCTCATAAATAGCAACACTGGGAGGCTGGGTCAGCTCAAATGGATCATTTGCATCTCTGAAATCTCAGACTGTTGGCAAGAAAAATAAAAGGGGCCTTATTTAATTTTTATTTTTAAAAGCAACATTTGTCTTTCTCCCAATGTTCCTCTCTCCAAAAAAACCTGCATCTTTAGCTTGTTATCCTTAATTTTCCCTGAGCATGGCACATAGCTGAATTTCTTGGACCTCAAGCATCTCCAAGGGTAGCTTTGGGTAATGAGAGAAAGCACAGCAGGAAAAGCAGCTATCTGAAAGTGGTCACCTCTGGGATGAAGGGCTGTCTCTACTCCTCCCATGAGGCAAGCAAATGATGGAGCAGAAGCAGTTGCTAGCTTTTAGAAGCAAAGGCCCATTACAGTGCAGGTTTTAGCTTGCTGTATATGGCCAATGAGGAGTGAACTGACCGCTGAGGAATGTGACAGCTTATCCATCACTTGAAGGGCCTGGATGATCCCCTGCTGTCTTTATACAACACAAATCCCAGCCTTGCTGTGCTCTCTGCAGGCACCCTGCTGCAAGGCTTTGGACTGTGGGAGACAAGCCAGACTCAAATGGTCTTCACGGTCCATCTTGCCATCAACGTTTATGGACATCCCAACAGGGCTAATTATATTTGGCAGCAAGCTGGAAAGGCACAGGGTGGAAAAGGCTGCAGAGGATCAGCATTTCCCTTCTGCAAGTGGCAGGATCATCACTGCAGCAAGTGGCTTGCTGGCTCCATCAGTTTGCTGGGCTGTAGCTGGTGGTAGAAGGGGGAAAGCTGTGTGTTGCTGACACCAAAGCTGTGCGTGAGTGGGCAGGGAAACCAAAAAAAGAACCTTCATCTTCTGGTGCTCCTAGATTGCCCCCGTGGGTGCTGCAAGGCTGCTTGAGAGAAATATCATTCCCACACCAAAGCTGTCCTTGAGAGAGGTGCCTCTCTGTTCCTGGTGGCAGCTGCGGTGTGGGGAAAAGTAGTCTCCTTTTCAGGGGGAGTGGGTAGTAGGACCCTGGCCCCTTCCCAGATCCCTTACACTGTCTGTGCATAGGCACGTGATGTGTGTTTGTGTGGGGGAAGAGGGAGGGTCAGTGATGTGCTGGATGTGTATCTTGAAGGGTTTTTGCAAGTGCCTTCTGGGGTTACAAGCCAACAGGCCACAAAATGGAATCACAGAATGGTTTGAGTTAGAAGGGACCATAAAGATCATCTAGTTCCTATCCCCCTGCAGGGGCAGGGACACCTCCCACTACACCAGGTTGCTCCAAGCCCCATCTAACCTGGCCTTGAACATTTCCAGGGAGGGGGCATCCACAGCTACTTTGGGCAACCTGTGCCAGTGTCTCACCACCCTCATTGGACAGAATTTCTTCCTATTGTCTAAACTAAATCTCCCTTCTTTCAGCTTGAAATCATTCCTTCTTGTCCTATCACTTTATGCCCTTGTCAAAAGTCCCTCTCCAGCTTTCCTGGACTCTCCTCATGTACTGGAAGGTGCTCTAAGGTCACCCCAGAGCCTTCTCTTCTCCAGGCTGAACAACCCAAATGGAGACAGTGTCTTCTCAGAAGAGGGGACCTCTTTGCTACAGCAAGCACAGGAATATCTGGACTAGTTAGAAATGGGGCAGTTTCCAGGAAAGCAAAGTCCTTATTTAGATATAAGGAACGGTTGAAAAGAAGTTAATGGAAAGGCAACGATTCTCCCTTCCCCTCCTATTTCTTGGCTCTGGGCTACTCTGTGGTATTCAGCCCTATTAGACATTTGAAGACATCTCAGTTTCAAGGCTTGGCAGTGGGTACATTGCAGAATCTGCCGGGCCAGCATTGCCTCAGCTTCCTGGGTGCTGGGCTCTCACCGAAGCTGATGGGGCTTTTCTGAATTTTGCCCAGGTGGTTGGAACCCGTGGTCGGCTTGGGGCGACTGCACCAAGGACTGCGGGGGAGGCCTGCAGACCCGCGTGCGCACCTGCAAGCCCCTTCCCAACGAAGGTCTTGCCTGCGAGGGAGTCCTGGAGGAAGGACGGCTGTGCAATAGGAAGGCGTGCAATAGTAAGTGGAGGCATGTTCCCTCAACGCGCGCGTGAGCGGGTCGCTCGTCTCAGGAGGAGCCTGGCTTCACCGCCCTGAAGTAACAAAGGATGCCCCAGAGATATGGTGAAGCTGCTGGTGGGTCTCGGCAGAGTGGCAAGCCCAGGGAAGCGTGTGACCTCAGCAGTGCATGGCCCTGCCCTCCCCTGCTTGTCTCGCGGTCATGCATGCACACGCGCACGCGTGCCGACAAACGTCCTCCAACGCAAACACCTGCAGATCCAGGCCTTTACCCCCCAAATACGGGTTAATTTCTAGGAATCTAGTAGCAGGTATTGATACGCTGGTGATCAGTCTTGCCATTGCCAAATGATGACACTTATTTGCTAGTTGGAGTGTCTCTTCCAAATAAATAAAGCATTCACCTTCCCAGTCAAGAAGGTGTCCCTTTCTTTTACAAAATGAAGCCTACAGCACTAAGACATAGTGAAAGATCTGGCCATTAGACCAAGGCTTGAGTAAGGCAAGTCCTTTGGCAGATGCTCCTTCTGCAAGGCAGTTCTTTCCAAGCCCTCTTCTCCAGAGAGCTGGGGACTAATTGACAATGCCAATCAGCAAGGAGATATCAATGAGTCGAGCTGGTGAACCTGCAATCTTCTTCTTTTGCATTAGCTGAGTGGAGAGAGGGATAAAGAGGGAAAAAAAAACCAAAACAGCAGAAACAGCTCAGCCCAGCAATTGCAAGCAAATGGCTGATTATAATTACTCCTTTTTATTTCAGCTTTGTAGTAGAGTATGTTTGAATAACTCCTCCGAGTAGTCAAATAACTAGGGAAAGTTCCGCTGTCTTCAAAGGCAGGGAAGTATCTCCTGATAAAGGGGAAGTTCAAATAGAGGGACATAAATATATTCCTCTAATAAGGGCTAAAATAATTTAATTGATTTTTTACAACTTTCATAGATTTAAAACATGCTGCAATTAGGTTTTCCTTTCCTTTCCTTTCCTTTCCTTTCCTTTCCTTTCCTTTCCTTTCCTTTCCTTTCCTTTCCTTCCCTTCCCTTCCCTTCCCTTCCCTTCCCTTCCCTTCCCTTCCCTTCCCTTCCCTTCCCTTCCCTTCCCTTCCCTTCCCTTCCCTCCCCTCCCCTCCCCTCCCCTCCCCTCCCCTCCCCCTTCCCTCCCCTCCCCTCCCCCTTCCCTTCCCTCCCCTCCCCCTTCCCTTCCCTCCCCTTCTCCCTTCCCTTCCCTTCCCTTCTCCCTTCCCTTCCCTTCCCTTCCCTTCTCCCTTCCCTTCCCTTCCCTTCCCTTCCCTTCTCCCTTCCCTTCTCCCTTCCCTTCTCCCTTCCCTTCTCCCTTCCCTTCTTCTCCCTTCCCCTCACTTGACTTTGTAGTCCTAACACAGCTGTTGCTTGGACCACTGAGGGTAAGAGTGCAGCCACCTGTGGACAGGGCCCTGGAAGCTGGACCTGAAGGGGGCCCAGCTGTGGGATTTGAGTGTGTCTCAGTGGAGCTGGAGGAAGGGTCACATCAGCCTTGGTGTACAATGCAGTGAAGTAGAGGAGAGTGGAGATGGCATTGTGGGTGGGTAGAGGGGGTTGTGCAGGTGTGGCCATTCTTTGAACATGGTGGTACATGGGACAACAGAACAGGAAAAACCACCTTAAAGTATCCTTCCTGTGCTGGACAAGCAAGAAGGATACTCAGTTTCCCACACTCTCTCTGCAGTACATCCATCCCCATCCCTAACCGTCTTCAAAGTCCTTCATGGGACACATTTGTTTCCTTCACATCCCTCTTCAACTGAGAGTGGGTCCAGATTGGACACAGTTTTCCATGTCCAGCCTCACCAGCAGTGAGCAAGAGACATGACATCTTCCCTCAGAGAACAAACTTTGCTCTTCTTCATAATAGATCTCCTGAGGTTGCTGTAGCAAGGAGGGATGAAGAGGGATGGTGGGCATCATTGAGCTTAGAAGTCTGTGCTGGGTTTCCAGCTCTACTCATTGTGCAGAGCACAACAGTAAAGAATGAATTGCTATTTACTCACAATTTACTCACTCATCTTTTCCAGAACACAACATTCAGCAAAGCTGATCCTAAGTGCAGAAAAGCCTGATTGTGCCCCAGGGGGGAGTGGGTTATGGTTCAATAAATGATTTCACTTGTCTTCCTGTTCTTTTTCCATTACATGCCCCGTCAAGCCCTGCTCCAGATTGCAGTGTGGTTAGTTCAGCTGAGCTTATTTGGAAAGAAAGGATCTTGAACTGAGTGGAAGGCCCTAGTTTGGAAAGAAAGTACACCCACAGAGTGGGGTGGTACAAATTGATTTAGCCCTTTGAAATAAATAAGTTAATTCTGATTAATTTTCCCAAGGGCCTCTTTGTAGACAAACTGCTGAGCCCTGCTGTGACTCTTTCATGCTGGCAAGCTGGAAAGCATTTGAGGGAAGGTGTGAACATTTAATCTCTCAAGAGGACTTGCCCATGTACATCTGGAGGTCTGTGACCTACCTTGAAATAAACCTATATCTCTTCAAATCTACCAAACCTCTGCATTTGGCTCTAAACTCACTTCTCAGTGAATCTGTCCCTTATTCCCTTTGCAACCATGTCCAAGAGCACTTCAAACCCAGGAAGAGCTTTTAATTTCCTTTTCACATATTCTTTCCTTCTCTTTACTGTGATCTGTACTAAAATCTGAGAGGATTTGAAAGTAGAATAGAAATCCTGTTTTAAATGTGTCACTGTTGTTCTCAAATTGACTTTTGCTAGATTTGTTAAGGATGAGTAGGATGTTAATTCTTCCACTTGAAATGTTATTTTCCTAAGTGTTCATTATACTTTGCAGTTAAATAGACTCTGAATATATATATATATTTTAAATTGAAAAATAAAAACAAAAAAAAAGAGAGAGAAACAGAGAAAAGAAGAACTGGACAGAACAACAGAAGAACATCTTTATCCTGAATTGTACAGCACTTCAGTAGCAAGTAATAAGACCTGAGTAGCTCTCCAGGTGTTGTGGAGTAACTGACACCCTTATTTTCCAGTAGAAAATAAACAGGAAGAAATTGCTATTTTCTTTGATTGAAGGGTTATCTATAAACTGGATAAAACTGTAAAAAAAACTGGGATGAGAGTTCTCACATTTTCCTCTTTATTATGGGGGTAAATTGAAACTTGTCCAAGGAATCTAATATAACCACCAAAAAGGGAATCAGCTGCTGGCCAAGAAAATTAGGTTAAAATAACACAGAAACTACCACCTTCAAAACACGTGTAAAACCCCTCTCTTCTTTAGCTTCTACTTTCTTGCTTCTGCCAAAGCATCTCATAAGCTGATGGTTTAGCAAGAGTGTTTTAATTGTTTATTTAGATCTCCAGAAGCAGGGAGAAGTACTAGTATGATATTGCATCTGGGACAAGTTCTCAGTGGGAACAGCTTTGGGTGCTGCCACACATGTCTCTGGAGTTGCTGAAATGAACTTTTGCATAGCATCTGTGAAAGTTTCATCAGCTATTTTACTTTGCCTATCCATGGCAAATGCTCTAGAGGAATTTAATCTTTCTTATCATGCAGCTCCTCCCCAAGGTAGACCTTCTTTAGGTCCTGCCACCTTTCCTCTTCCAGAGTTGCCACAGGTGGACCTTCAGCAGTTCTCAGTATGCAACAGTGGGAATGGTGGTCCTCAGCCTTTCCAAGAGCTGTGACTTCTGGCAGCTTGATCACCAAAATATAGATATAGCCACGTGGTTCCCAGAGTGGAATCTGAACGTGTTGTCTGGGGTCCACAGTGTTGTTTGAAATGACTGCACAGGGATGCCTGAATGACTCCACAGGTGCCATTTGTATGTAGTCTTTATGCTTTTCCACTTGCTTGAACCACCATCTCTCCTGTTCCATGTAATGGAGCTTCTTGCTTGATGATCTTCATCTGGATAAATTTCCCCAGGGTTACATAGCCAAACCCAACAGCAAGTGAGTCAGGTAAGTTATCTCCATGGGCAAAATCCAAAGCTGTAAAATACTGAAGAAGAACTGTAATAAAGGCTCATCCCAAACTGGAAAGGAAACTTTGTCTGGTAATGGTAGCTTGGCTCAGGCAGAGCATTTTCATGGCAGCTGTTCAGCTCAAGAGATGTAATCTGAAGGATAACATTCAGTGTTTGTTGTAACTGATTTTTCCTTGCTGGAGGCAAAGGACCCAGTGATAGTCCCCCTCTCCGGCACAGACAGGGGGGATTTCCTCCATCTGTTGGATTTGGCCAGGAGCTGCTGTTTTAGAGAGGGAGGAAAAAAAGCCAACCTGAGTGTGGTGGCAAATACTTGCAGAGGAGCTTTCCAGGTCCACCCCCTTTGGATGGAAGGGGACACCAGCTGTGCTCTGGTGGCCCCTCTTGGCTGGGTGATGCTAAAAGCTGTGGTTGCTCACAACCTGGCATGCAGAGGGTCCTTGCAGGGTGGTTGGATGGGCAACACAGCAGGACAATACCCACACCAGAGGGGGGATGTCATGGGCTCAACCCTGGTGCTGGAATTCAGCAGTGTTGCAGAAATGCAAGAACAATCAGAGATGTAGATGAGCTGCATTTATTCCTGGGGAACAAAAATCAGCAGAGGAGCCAGCTGAAATCCTGCCATCCCATCTGGCAGGGGCAACGCAAACCATCTTTGACATTTATGGATATGCAGATTGGGCAGATATGTCTCCCCTAGGCTGAGAAAGGGGTTGTCTCATACTGCCATAAGGTGCAGAAGTGTGACACCAGTGCAACCTCAGCTAACCATGCTAGATTACCAGCATGAAGTGGGTTCAGGATCTACCCCTTCATCTGTATAACTGTTGGTGATGCAAAGAAACACATTCCACTTGACATTCAAAAAATTGAGCCTCAGCTACATTCTCTGACTCCAGTGATTTTCATTTAAAAAATTGCCTTTCTGCTGCAGCCATCAAGCTGAAGTATCCTGTGCATGTGTAAAAGCATCTTCATTCCCTGCAGGCCAAGCTAGAATTTCTTGCAAACTGGAAGAGTGCCTTGTCCTACAGGTACTTGCTGCTGCTTGCAGAGACTTCACCCCATCCCCTGTCCTGGGTTGAGCCAGGATGAAGATAATTTTCCTTTTACTGATTTTTTTTCCTTCGATAAGCTCTCTTTTAACTAGCAGCAAGTGTTTCAGCCAGTGGGCTGATAACACTGGAATGTTTATGTTTCTTCTGAGATGTGAAGGTTAGTTTGTTCTACTCAGTGAATCTGCCACTGTAGATGCTACTGAGAGCAGGAGAACTGTATCTATGACCCCCCCCCATAGGAGAGCTGGACTAGACAGACAGCAGAACTGACCAAAGGGATTCCATTCCATAGATCTACGTAAGCTCCAAGGAAGGTCAGAGATCACAGAAGACAACTTCCTTCTTGCTTCTTCTTCCCTCCTCTTCTGTCCATGGCCGGCATCTGGGGAGGACTCCATCCATCCATCACCATCGACTCCCAGGCCCAGGCACCTCATAACTCTACCCTTAGCCCCTGTCTGCTCTGCTGTTATCTCAGACAGTGGGCTGAGACATTTCAGGACTGCTCACAGCTCAGGAGATGACGGGGGAGCTGCTGGGGGTGGGGGGAGGCAAGAGGCTTTTGCACATTCCTGAACACACTTGTATCTAATTGTACATATCATTCAAGCTGTCTAGTTTAGTTTTCAATCCAGCAAAGTCTCTCTCCTAATTCTCTCTCTCCTTCCCTACCTGGGTGGGAGGGGGAGGGGATCAAGAGCATTGTTGTCTCTGGTTTATTTTTCGATTCTGAGTCAAACCATGACATCTCCTCTTTTAATGGTCATTCAGACATTTCATATCAGGAGTAACACATCTCACCCGCTGATATTTTCACAAGTCTCAGAAGTTCAAATTGAAATGTTTGGGCCATTTCCTTAGCTGGTGCAATTGCCATATATCCAGTAGCCTCTGAAATGACCCTCTTCTACATCTGCTGAGATCATTGTTTTTAGGGGTTGTTACTGATTCTGTCCTCAGTTTTACTCCTTTAGCAGATGCTAGATGCCCCAGAAACTCCATACCCAACACCTTCTCCTTTGGTTTTACTGCACTGAGATACATTTACCCCATTTCAATGGGGTTTTTTAAACATCTCTTTCCACTCTTTGCTCTGGTCCATCTTTTCACTCCTGCCACCCCAGGTTCCCTGTATAATTTTCACAATCCTGCTATTTTATTTGCCTCTCCTGTTTGGGGGATGAGCATAGACAGAAGAGTATGTAGCTCTGGTGAGACATGCTTTGATGCTAAAACCTTGGCCCACGACATCACAATGTCTCTGCATTCATTGTTTTTTCCCTTGGTTGTGTTGCAAGTTGTTGTCTGACACATTACACGTTCTCATTACCAGTGTTAAGAGAAGTGGAAGGTGTCCCTGTCCGTGACAGGGGAGTTGGAACTGAAATATCTTTAAAGTCCCTTCAAATCCAACCCATCCTATGAGTTAAAAGTTTTATTTTCCTCTTTTATCTTTCCTTCCTTCTGACCTGCCTCCTATCTCTCTGTGCATCCACCCATCCATGCTCACTGGCTGCTTCTGGGGTATTCAATCCCAGATTTTCCTTGTCACTTTCCTTGCTCTGGGCAGCTGACAAAGCCATCCAAGCTCCACATCTAACCCTTGTTTCTCAGCCCCTGTTTCTCCTTCTAGCCTAAAAAAATCTCTGGGAAGACTTTGGGATTTATTGCAGATGGAGATATTGTCTGTTCCTGTGGTTGTCATGCTTTCATGAAGGGAGATTGAATCAGAGCAGATGAAATTGTATGGGTATAGCAAGCAATAGGTGGTGGAAATGGAGCAGAGCTTGTGATGTGTCCCAAATATGGGAGTAATCTAACTTTTCTCCTAAGCAAAATCAAGACCCTGGATATTGGAAAGTCAGTCAGGAGTTGGGATTTCTTAAAAACTGAATCTTACACAGGAAAGTCTCATGATTTGTAGCTACTAAAATCGTAAGATTTGGGCCTTTTCTATTTCAGTAAAGAGCCAGATAAAATCAAGTTGTATGCAAATATCAGGATGTTTGTACTCCTGATGTCTGTCTATCAGTGCCTGTCCCTTGGTGATGGCTGGCAGGTGACTGCCTCATTCCATTCCCTCCAGCCAGCAGCCTGCAACCTGGGGAAGATTTGAAGCAGTCAGTGTGATCAGCTCCTAGGTTACTGAAGTCCTACTTTTGGGCCAAAGTAGTGGGAAATAATATAATTTCAGAAACTAGATGGGCCTCTTCCATGAACCAAGCTGTGGAATATAAAGTCTGGCACTTGGCAGGGACTCTCTGAATAATTTCTGTCCCTCCTCTGCTTTCCCTTTTTGGATGGCAATAAAGATTCCTGTCACCACACTGAAGCTTCATTAACCTTTACTAATTTTCTCAGGGTTCCAGGATCAAATTTGTCACCATTTCATCTCTTGGCAGTTTGTACTTCTCAAAAAGATGTCTGACTGCTTTACCTTCTAGGGGAAAAAGGATCCTGTGTCTGATACTTGCTGTTTGGAAACAAATTGGTTGCCAGATAACAGATTCCTTGGGCTCAGCTCTGGTCTCAACTATTTTGGATGACTCTGGTAGAGTCAGCTGAGCCCTCCTGATTTACAGCAGGCAGCACTGGTGGGTGGGAGTTGGTTGCTATTGCTTGGTTGTTCCTCTGTTTACTAGGGGGGGCATGTGTCAGGGCTGCAACATGCCCAGTACCATGGAAAATGGATGTTTAATTTCCCCTTTAACAAATTCAGGACAGATCCACATGGAATGCAATTGCAAAGCTGGCAGAAGTGTGGGTTTGGAAACAAGAGGGGTGCTAGCTCTCAGTCAGGAGTTAAATGCCTTTACTGGATGCATTATTCACCTTCTGAGCTCAACACCATGGTCTTCAGTGGGAACTTTTCAGGTATGACACTAGGATCAGGAGCTTCGCTCTCTCACCTCAGTTGGAAAGGTGGCCAACCATAGCTC
Organism: Hemiprocne comata; assembly: GCA_020745705.1. Classification (NCBI taxonomy): domain Eukaryota; kingdom Metazoa; phylum Chordata; class Aves; order Apodiformes; family Apodidae; genus Hemiprocne; species Hemiprocne comata. The sequence goes on from CM036587.1 coordinate 163,445,152, forward strand.
TGTTGGTACATAAGTAATTTCATTGATACCAGACCTTCATCTCTCCTTGTTGCTGGTGGTAGGGTAGAGTCTGTAAAGGGGACATCTTTTTGAGTTACCCCTTTCATATTCACCTGCTGTCACCTGCCCACTCCACTCAGCATTTTCTGGTTATTCTGCAGAGCATTGCTAAGTAGATGTTGGTTGCAAGGCAGAGTTTTCCACCAAAAAATACTGCCAGTCATCACCATAGATCTCAAAACACTGCTAGAGATGGTGTGATTCATTGTCAGTGAGGCTAAATCCTCCACAAGTACAGCAAAGAGCACAGACATCCTAGAAAATCATTGCAATGGATTAGAGACCAGACATAAGGGATCATGTTCTGCACGGTCTCAAGTCTCACTGAGAAACAAGGGGTTGAACTTCCAGCCAGTCCAAGTCTTGCAGACTGGCTTGGTGCTAAAGCCTAAGGGACTGCTGGTGGCCAGGGGTGCTGGGGTTGGAAAGCAAGCGGTCGTGTCAACCAAATGTTGCAGGTCGCTGTTGTTCATACGTGTAACCTTTGTAGTGAAAGATCTTGCAGAGTGAACCAAGGTGTATTCACATGACCCATTACCTTGCCATAGCCAATGGACGCTATAATTCCAGAAGCCAATCGCTGAGGTCCACAGATAACAGAAAGAGAGAGGACACTGACGAACTGCAGCACTACGGGTACCCTGCACCTCAAATAGGTAAGCTCTGACCTACCACAACAGCCTCTGGAGATGGCACACTGCCTGGTCACTGCTCTTCCTGGCTGGGCTGGGCTGACTTCCTTGATTTGTTTTGCTGTTTCAATGACCCAATAACCAACTCTTTTCCCTTCAGGTTAGTGTGGGCTTATCCACTGAGCAAATGGACATCACCCAGTTTGTTTCCCATCCCGTTGCCCTACAGGGTTTTTTTGTTGTTGCCATCAGTCAGAGAAAGCAAAAAGGGTTAGATGCAAAGCCCTAACAAAACTATGTATCTCACAGACTGCTTCTCATCACCCTGCCTGCTTCTAAGTCACTGCTTTGTCTGAACTACCTAAACAGTCATGGTTCATTAAGCCAAAGTGACCTTACTGTGCTACAGCCTCTTTGCTGATGTCCATGTCACGCCTTCCTGTTGCCCATTGGAGGAGGTGTGCAGGGCATGGTGGGGAGACAGAAGGAGTGCTTCCCTCTGTCACTGGGTCTTTATGCAAGGACTTGTATCTGGTAGGTCTGGCAGCAAACCTTTCCACCCTCTTGCAATAGAAGGGAAATCATATGTATTATTATGAACATACATATGATAAATATATACATCATATTCAGAGAATGTGATCTGGGAAGGTAGGAATGCATTTGACCTAGATCTATGCCAGGTCCAATCTGGAGAGGTTTTGAGCTCTCCCTTCGCAGCTGCCTTTTGTGACAGGAGCTCAACACATCCTGGGTCTTGGGCAAAGCAAGATTAAAACCATTGCCCAGTGGCCTTGAAAACAGTTGAGGTTTCAGGCAGGTGACTTGAAAAGCTAGTGCTGTGAAACAGATTATAAGGGACACCAGGTCATATTCTGGTGCAAATTAGCTGTGCTCCATCCAACCCAACAGGACTTTGCCAGTCTGCAGCAATGAATAACATCAGGAAGCTGAATGGTGTGGCAGAAGACAGCCTGAATTTTCTTTCTGCCCTGAACTGAACCTGCTCCCTCCAGTGGGAGAAGCTCCACTGCCTACATGATCTCTAGTGGTTGGCAAAACTCTGCAGGAGAGGAAGGGCATTTGCACTGCTATAACCTGGTGTCCAAATGCAGGGAAGAGAAGGCACTCCAAGGCAGATCCCATGATGTCCCCAGTTGTTTCTGCTTTTCCTGGTCCCAGGTGCTTCCCCAGTGCTTTGTTCCAGCCTGTAGCTGAGTCATCAGGTTTGTAGCTTGACATTTCTTCCTGCCATGCAGTTGGATACTGCATCAGGTCTCAGGGACATCTCTATTAACTCCCTGCCATCATAACCACTTCTGTAGCACGACTGACTTGGTCTGTGGTATTCCTGAGAGCAGCATGGGCTGGGAGATGTGGATTGTCCTGCTGCAAGCTTGCTACATTCCTGCCTCTGTCCCCATAGCAACACTTGGAGCCAAGTTGTTTAAAAAAATCAGGATGGAGGAGATGTAAAGATAAGGCAGAGGGTACCACCCAGGAAGGGATTTAGAGGGAGTCTTTAGCTGGGGATGCCAAAGCAAAGCCCACTATCAATTCACACATTTTGTACAGAATAAGCCCTTTCACATCCACTCAACACCTGGAAAAATATGAAAGACAAAAAATAGCTGATGCCACCCATAAGGACTGGAGAGGATGTCCGTACCCAGTTGAAGATTAGTATTTTCTCCTGCCAGCCCTTCACAGCCCTGGTGTCCAGGTTCTGCTGGCCCACAGGCTCTGGCACAGCTGTACTCTCAGCTGCAGTGCTACTGGCTGCCCTCATGTCTCTCCCAGCAATAACACAACAGTGAGATCCAGCCCAGCAGGTCCCTGGCACAGGCCCTCTCTGGCTCAGCCCACAGGCTGCTTCCAGGAGGTTTTGCCAGGGGTAGAATGTGAGCAAAGAAGTGGTTTGCACGTGGTGGGATGTCAGATGGACAGACAATGCCAAAAAAAAAAAGGCATCCTGGCGGAGAAATGACAGTGATGTGTCGCTTCATTAGTGGTGAAGGAGAAAGTGTCAGGGAGAAGCTGCAGGCACTTATGGAGACCCTTCAGCCAGCTGAGCTTTCTGTAAGGCCAGCTCAGTTACTCTCAGGGCTGGCCAAGAGCTGGAAAAGCTCCTGGATTGCAGTGTTACCTTCCCATGGAGTGATGCCCAGTGTGTCTCCTTCTGCTGCACCTGCTTGGCCCTCTCCAGCTGCAGCAGAGGTGCTGCAAAAGCTCCGCAAAGGGTCATCTTCCTCCCCTGAAAGGGGAGTCCTCACCTCTGTGAGCTCCCTTGTTAATCTCCATGCTAACCTGGAGCATCACAGAACTAATCAAAGGTCAGTCCTGCAGGCATCAGTCATGATGGGGGGCAGCATATGGCTCCTTGTCCTCTGGGTGGTGAAGACCAGTTTGGTGGATTGTGTGTCTGACAAGTCTAACTATAAGACAGTAATGAGCTGTACTAGGGGGCTTTCAAACCCAACTTAGCATGGGTTTGCCCTCATTAAAAAAAAAAAATCGGAGACACAATCCACTTCAGGGATAAGTAATTGGAAGACATTGCATCCAGTAATTTGTATTTGTTGCAGTATGACCCACAGGGTGCAGAAATTCTTCTAATCCATGGTTTTGGTGATAGGTAACATTCTGCTTCTCTTGGATGGAGAATGGAGCTTGTCCTGATGCCTGAGAGCATCTTGGATCCGGGTCGTGCATGGTTTGAAAATGAGTTCTGTAAGGTTTGAGACTAGACTGGACATAGTGCCCCAATAGACAGAGGTAAACTGCATAGTTCAAAACAATACTAAACCCAAACTTAGAAAATAGACCGTGTTACGGATTTAAAAACCAGGGATTGATGCACTGTGAGAGTTTATAATTGAGGAAGTTTACGTCTAATCATAGATATTTTTACAGTGAAATGATAAAGGCTAAAAATAATAAAGAGGAGAGGCAGAAGATGTTGAATTTGGTTGAAAGAAGCCATTCATATATCTGGTGACACAGTAACTCTTGTCTGAATATGGGGATGGCAAAACCACAGCCAAATCTGCATGAGATGGTGGGATGGCAGGATCTCCAAGCCATGAGTTGTTGATGGAGGAGGCCACAGTGTTTCTGCAGGCTTTTCCTGTCCCACCTCTGGCCTCTCAGAAAGACTTTTGGCCTTTGACCACGAAAAAAATGCCAGGTCCCTCCCACTGAGGGACTTAATGTTGCTGGGTGCAGTACTAGGCAGGTTGCTCAAGGTCAATGGAGGGTGTTCTTCAAGCAATGCAAAGTCATGGTTTGTCAGTGCAGCATCCAAGCAGACTAGGTAGCAGGAATGGTTGGGATTTGTGGGCCAAAGAAGGATCTTCTGGAGTCTGGGCCACTCTGGGTGGCAACTGCTGAAATGATGGTACCAAAAAGGTACCTGCTCTGGATGGGCCAAGATGGCAGATGAGATGTATATGCACAAAACAAGATTTATTGTAAACAGCATCAGGGTCTTTACTGTTTTAAAGTAAATAGCACAAGCACAGTCGGATTGTGGGAAAAATGGGAGATCAGAACAGAATGTTGAAGCTATAATGCAAAAGGTATCTGAACAATAAAATGTACAACTAGTAGTCAAATCAATCAATAAAGGTTAACCATTTAAATGTTGGTAACTTACTTATTACCAAGGTTTATACTAGATCTAAAATGTTAATAATCAATTTTAAAGGATCCTACAATCTTAAAATTTAAAACTTAGTGATGATAGATATCTTAATATTAAATTAACTACTAAAGACAATAAGGGAGTTAATATCTCTCACCCTCACACGGCCACAGCTGGGTGTCCCTTTGTCCAGTCCTTAATTTTTGAGCATTAATCTCTGTGGCAGGTGTCCCCACTGGAGAGGAGAAGGTCCAGCAACGTCCTGGAAAAGTGTATGGGAATCTCCTCGATCAAAGATGGGACCAGGCTTCTATAGAAGAAAGTGGATTGACTGTTTTCATTTAGCTATTTAGCCATACCTCCAAAATCTCTCATTGGAGAATTTAAAGAAAACAGTGGAAAAAACACAAAGCCTCTGTTCTCATCAAGTGAACTCTTCTGTTTATATGTTGGTTCTTACTTTATCTCCATTTCAGGCCTAGCTGTGGCCAGGCTGGGCTCCGTGTTCTCCAACACCAGAGAGCAGCTGGTGTTATGGACACCAACTTCTCCCTGTGTTTATAATTTCAAGGTTGTTACCACCTCAGAGCTTGCTAGGCCCTTTCCTTTCCCATGGGAATCTTTTCATTCCAGGCCTGGGCCTGTAAAATTGACAGACTCAAAGAAATTGAATCATAGAGGGCAACTGAGGCAGGCATGTTGAGAGATGGAGCGTCCTGCTGCAGTGCCACGGGACTGTCTGACAGAGCCAGTTGTGCTTCTTATCAAAAAGGCAGCAAAATCATTATAGAAATGCAGATCTCTGTCTACCAGCAGAAATAATACTTGAGGAACAGGATGTGGGAGTGATGCTTTCTTGCAAGGCCTCCAAATACACACCATCTCCTACACATCCCAGAGAAAGACCAACGGTCTGTAGTATTTATTAAACTGGAAGCATCTGGGTAGATTAATAAAACAAAACACAAAAGCAAAGGGAAATGTTATTGAGCAACTTTGGCTTAATGAACAAAAGCAGTTACATCTCATGTAATGGCATAGATGAGGAGGAGAGAGACTCATCCTTACCTCCACCTCTTTCTAAGTCCAGACAGTAAATGAAGGAATGAAAACCTGTCCATTTTACATCAAGGACAGGTCTTCCTCAACACTTTCCCCCTCCCACAGGTCTGCACATACTGATTCACCAATCTCCAATTAGTGGGTATATTTTTAACTACTAACTGCCTGAAGTGGCTGGAGAAATCAAAAAGAAGATGTGCTGAAAAGCATGACACATAAGGAATAGCATAGATCACCACCAAAAACCCCAATGAGCTGATTGATGAGAGCCAGAAACACTTGAAAACTGCTTCATAAAATTTCATTGAAAGAAGAAAACTCCCCTTAAGACACTAACAAATATATATAACACCTTGAGTAAAAAGGCAGACGTGCACAGCTTTAGGCAGCTTTGGGCAGCTTGGTGGTCTCCAACCCTTACAATCCCCACCACAGTTTCTGTACTGACACTGACTTTCACATAGCTGGTTTGTAGCCCTCACTGCCCTACAAGCAGGCTGAGCTCTCAAGCTGTAGCAGCCCACTGTTAGAGCCTCTTTCATGCTCCACGTTGCAGCTGGTCAGTCCAACACAACATCTACCATCCAGTTTTCTTTGGGAATGGGGTGATGGTGTGGGGAAACACATCCAAGTGCTGGGTGCAGCTCAGGTTGTGTCATGCTGTACAAGCCCTGAAGTTGTGCTTACCTGCTGCACCCAGTGCCATAATCCTTCTTATATCACCCTAGTCTGCCAGATTCACCTAGTTAGGATGTGCCACGGTGCAGTCTGATGCTCTGAAGAACTTGTTACCAGAAGGGTATGCCCCTCCATTACTCATCTTCAAAGATGTCCTGGTGTATATTTGTGCCTCATGCCTGTGCATTACATACACTAAACGTCATGTTCTAGATTTATCATGGGTAATTATTAGTAACCCATTAAAAATCTGAAACCCCAAGCAATGCAGAGTTTAATACAAAGAAACAGAGCAAGCTTTTGTTTTCATCTGGAGAAAGGATTTTTTTCCAAGAGTAGATTAATGTGCATGAAAACTAGTGGAAAACTGTCCTCTCCCTGCCCATGTCTCATTTCTGGTGACATACCTGGATGCTTTGGCCTGGTTTAAACACCCCTGGCATGACCATCTCTCTGCAGGGAAATTAGTGACAAAGAGAATATATCTCATTCCTTTCCAACTCATTCTCTTGTTAGATGGGATGCTTTTAGTTGACTTTCAATACTGCTCCATCAGGTAAGCAGCTGATAAGGAAAGTATGATGCCTAGGAATAGTATTCCTAGTTCTGTGTCTACTTCTTGAAGCAGATCTCCACACATGAAGGAGATATCTTCAGAGAAAGCTCAGTGGGATTACTTCAGCCAATATCCTTCTCTGGCCCTGTTATCTTCTGTTTTGTTTACTCCTTCTCTGCTAATATGCATTGGTAGGGGCTGTGAGAAGGCAGGGAAAGGAGTTGAATTCTTACAACTGCTCAATTTAAGACATATTTACTCTATCTGTCTAATCACTGTTCCTTAATTAATACTGTCTTTCTCACATGGTTCTGCAGTCACTACACCACCATCAGAGGTGGAGCCTGCCCTGTCCAGTGCCCTGATGCTCCCATAGTGTCCTTCCCTTTTTTTTTAGGGTGTGAATTACAGCTCTACGCAGTAACCCCAAAAAACCTTTTAGCCCATTGCCAACCCTCACATTTTGCCACCTTGCATCCTGGCTGTCACACCCCACATGGGACACACTGCACAGCTCCATAGATCACCAGCAACAGGTGAAGCGCAACTTGGAAAGCACTGCCCAGGAGATCCAGGGAACAAGATGCCGTGTCCTCACTTTCTGCTCCAACCCCAACAGGTGACCCTGCAGCAGAGGAGTGGTCCCCGTGGAGCGTGTGTTCGACCACCTGTGGGGAGGGCTGGCAGACCAGGACGAGGTTCTGTGTGTCGTCTTCCTACAGCACTCAGTGCAGCGGCCCCCTCCGGGAGCAGAGACAGTGCAACAACTCTGCCGTGTGCCCAGGTGGGCTGAGTGCTCCATGTACACGTGGGCAGGAGGGGAAGGGAGATGCACTGAGGACTGCCTGCCTGTGATATCTCCACTGTGATATCTACTTGGAGGGAGATGGTTTTTGTTTCCTCTTCCTTCTTTTTTTCTACCCTCAAGCCTCATACACAGCTCCTTGCTAGAGCAAGCACCATTAGATGGGCTCTTGTTTTGCATGGTATGGACAATTCAGTGCTATCTAAAGCCAATGAACACAGTACATCTGAAAGGCAAGTGCACTTTGGAGTGTTTTGAAGCATGGGGTGGACTGGGGAAGAGAAGCACCAGATGACATTTGCTGTTGTTCTGATGCCAACACTGGGCATACTATTGCAAATTCAGCATGAAAATCTCTAGACTGCTGGTCTGTTTATGAATTGAGCCAGCCACTGTGTCTGTTTTCATACTCCTTCTTCCACAATTTTGATGCAAATGTACAGTCTAGGGGGTTCAGACATTATTCTTAAGAATTATAGTATTAAACCTAGTGTGTTATTCATGACTTCAAAGTAGCAACAACATTGTTAAGAACCAATCTTTCAATGCTGAAAGCACCAAGCTGTTTCCCTGTCTTCTTTCCTACATTTCCTCCCCTAGTTATTTCTTGTCATGCAAGATTCCTGGTGACAATTGCAAAGTCTTAGGTTTGAACACCCTTTCCTGATACTGGTGGATCAATCACTGTTAGCAACTAATGAAGGACTGGAAAAGTACCTGTATTTATTTTTTTTTTCTGAAGTATTATTGATTTTGCATTAGCTTCTCCTGTAAAGCTGGAAAGGATGAAGTCCCTTAAGAGAGATCAGTACATTCATGTAACATTTGGTCTCTAGAGATTACAGTGACTAACATCCCATAAATAACCTGGCCAGACTAGATTAGATTAGATCGGAGAAGATTAGATTAATATGGATTAGAAGGCTTTAGATGTCTAATTCCAGGAGTTACCAGTGATGGCCTGAGCACTATTGGAGCACTGTGCCCATCCCATTTTGTTCTTCCAAGTCTCACCAGCTTTGGCCCTGTGGTGTCACTGAAATATTGATGGTCATTAGAAGCCAGACTGCAGCTTTTCTGAGAGCTTGAAAACCCTGTCTCTTTTGATGATTCAATGAAAAAACACATTGAGGGAGGGAAATAGGGTAAGAAGTGATAAAAATGATGGCCATCATGCTGCTTCCCAAAGTGTGGTGAGTATTTTTGTTCTTCTGTAGGTAATTGCATCTTTTGCTAAAAAAAAAAAAGAAAGAAAAGAAAAAAAGAAAAAAAAAAAGCCCTTTTCTCTTGGCTCAAAAATCTGAAAAATTAGGGTCAATTAAAAGAAGTATATTGTGATTTATTTCAAATAGACTGGAAAGTAACAGACACTTGGTATCAATACCAAAGCATAAAAGAAGGATGTTATGTTCCTCTTACATATTTTGGGTTGGTTTGTTCTTGGCCTTCCCACACTTGACTTCCCACATGCTGCTCATTCTGGTTAGGAAATTGCTGTGCTCTGTGCACTCGTTGCCTTCTTCAGAAAGGAAACTTACTTCTTCTGCTTTGATTGCAGTGCATGGCACCTGGGACGAGTGGTCTCCATGGAGCTTGTGCTCTTCCACGTGTGGAAGAGGGTACAGGGATCGGACCCGCACGTGCAAGCCCCCACAGTTTGGTGGGAACCCCTGCGAGGGACCAGAGAAGCAAACAAAGTTCTGCAACATTGCACTTTGCCCAGGTAAGGCAGTTAGAGATTCAAAGCTTTCCCTCCTGCAGATCTCCCCATCTCTGAAGATGCCCCCACATGGCTTGTCAAGTGGGTCTGTAGCTGCTTTAGCTGCATCAGCACACAGTCTGCACTCTCCTGAAGATTATCCTCTATGAGGAAGGACACAGTGAAGAAGAAGCCTAGTGGTGTTTTCTGGGATTATTCGGATAAGAATTGTCTTAGGTTCAGATCTGCTTCATGTAATAACTTTCATTGGACACATTGTATGGGATGGATCTGGACTGGCTCAGCTAACACTACTATTTTCAAGGCCATCTTAAGCTTCTCACCTGTTATCTCCAGTGGATTGTTTAAAGCTATTTTGCCTGACTGGGCTTGTTATTGTGCTGGAATTAATTAATAGTTTTACTTGCTAGCAATATACACACGTCAATTCACCAACTATGCAGGTTTTCTCTGTACCTGATCCTGCTTTGGGTAGTAAAATGGATTAAGAGACTCCTGAGAGCCTTCTGTGACATATTTTAATACTTTTAAGTACCTTTTCCCTGCTCCTAGATTTCAGTTCCTAATGTCTCTCCCCAAATTTTGCTTTGAAACACTAGAAAGAAACCTTAAGATGAAATGGCCTTTAACACAGGAAATCCATTTGAGCTCCTGTGGCTTCCTTCCCTTGAAGCACACAGGCTCTGTAAGCATCATGGAGTCCCCATTAATTTAACTCAGGGTGTCCTAATGAACATGATCTGAGCATGAAGGAGATCCCCAACACTCCCCCCCCACCCCCTCCTCCAGGGTAATGTCAACTGACATTTTTCCAGTTTAATGAGAATCATTGTGAAATATTATCGCGTCCCCAGAGGAGGGGAGGGATTGTGGATATGATAAGAACTTTGTAAAAACACTTTTGAGATGCCTCGTGGAATTTCCCACCCAGTTTTCACCCCAAATGACTATCCTTGGATTTCTGGCTGCAGTCCAGAAGACTCTACTCAGAACAGGAACATCTCAGACACCAAATTGACTCTGTCATAAAAAGACAAATTGAAGAAGCCAGGCCTGGTATTGCTTGGGCAATAAAGCATACCCTGAGTTAACACTGATCCATAATTAATTCAACCACAAATAAATATGTGAATACACTGCAGCCAACAAAACAGTGGTGGAAAAGATAGGCAGCCCAACTGCAAGACTTCAGCTCTAATTAATGCCACAAAGGCAATCAGTGGCTTTGCAGGGCCAAGTAAGTGTGGTGTTGGGGGACTCATTGAAGCACAACAATGGGCACTGCTCAGCACTCCACACACCAGACAGTTGTATTGCTTATTGCTGCCCTGCTCTGAGGATTTATGACTACAACAGATAACAGTGCTCTGCTGCAGGAACAATGGAGCTCATGTTCCTCTAGAGCAGTAGATATCACCAGCCGAGCCCCATGTCCTTCAGAGAAAGAGAGAGAAGGTGGAAGACAATGCCAGTCTCTGTGTAGACTGCACCAACCAGACTCCAATGAACATTTTTGATAAACTCGTGCTGTGGTGGGACAATGGACCTGACCAGCCTTTGCTCCAGCTGTGATGGAAAGCCCTCAGCATCTTCCCCAAGAGACATCTTTACATCAGCACACACGGCTGGAGGTGCAACGCAGCCATCTCTTTTTCTCCATTTTTCATACTTCTTTGAAATTACAGTCCATTAATACATTATCACTCATCTCAAAGGTAATTTCTCTTATCTCCCACTGCAATTTGTGGATGTGGCTCTCGAATTTTCCCACCTCTAAACACCCATAGTTGTGGTAAGCTTCCAACCACCACTGCCACAACACCAGGTAAGCTGTTGGTAAACCCAGCTTTTTTGGTACATGCAACTTTTTTTCACAAATGCAACTTTTTTGGCAGATGCAACATTTACTTTTCCAACATAGAGGAACGCCAAGGAGGGGAAGACACTGTCAGTTCATGGAAACTAGCAGCCCTACCTACGATCAGAAATGCCATGCCAATTTATACCTGGTAGAATCTACTTTGTGTGGTTTTTGAGAATTTCCAGAGAGGAATCACCTGTCACTCACCGTGTCTTGTGTTTCCCCTCCTCGGGATTGATAGACATTGACATGATGCCTTGGATTTATGCACGATTAAAACATCAAGCTTGGATTGCTAAAAACAAGCACCTTTTGGAAGTACTTTTATGCCTGATTGATTTTTCATTCCTTCTGAGCTCACATGACCCCCTCTGAGTTAACAGTTGCTCATTTGGATGGTTGTGATATTTTTTTACGTGCTTGCAAACAAAAAGCTGCTCAATTGCACAACTGCAATGGGGATGATTTGAGGCTATTTGAGTCCTTGCAGATTACACAGTGGACCAGGTTGCATGTATTTTTCTTGGACTGACAAACAAATCCAAAGCAAATGAGCTGCAATCTACAGCAATGTGACTCGAGCCAGAATTTAGACTTTTCAGGGATTCAGGTTGTTGCTATGAGTGAGAGCTAGCAGCTAGCAAGAGCTAAACAGAGCATGATGACCACTGCTAATGAGAAAAAAGTGCTCCAGGAATAGCAGACTGGGCCATGGATCTGTTAATCAGGGACCAATTAGGGTGTAACTGCCACGCTTGGGAATGTCTCACACTGTACCACGCTAATAAGATGTATTCATGTTACTCTCCTTATCATAACCTCTCTTGTCCCTCCCTTCTCTATGTAATTATCAAAGACACTGCTGTGTAGAGACATATCAAGCCTGTCAGTGCTAATTCAGCCGTGAGAGAAGTACATTGACCACACACGAGCACTCTGCTCGTGGTCTTCTCTTGGAGCACACCTTTGCTTCGAGCATTTCCCTGCTAGCAGTGTGAATTCCTGTGACTGATACTGTGACTCAAGTTTCTCTATGTGCTTTAGTGATAAGCAGAGTCTTTGGGTGCTTGGGAAAGTTTCTTCCCTGCAGGCTTGTGTACTGTTTTGGTGAAAAATGGATTCCCATAAAAAAGTGTTAATTGCCCAAAAGGGGAAGTGTCATGTTAATGTATTGATTTCTTCAAAATTTTCAGTGAAAACATCATCCATGCTCTCTGTTTTGATGTTAGGTTGTAATCAGCAGTATTAATAGTTTTAACTTTTATGTTGAAATGTGCACTATCAACAGTTTCAGCTTTTATGGTGTTACGTAAATTATGCACATAAAAACTGAAATTTCATTGCACTTGCATCCTGCAGGGTCATAACATACCAGTTGGAGGTCGCAGAGGATCCCAATAAATTGTCATTGCCATAGTTGTCTGAACTTTTTCTTGATGGCCCTTGCCCTCTCTCATGGTCCACGATTCTGTTTTGTCATCCCCTGGCCTCGGTCCCTTGTAGGCAAAGGCCAGAGGTTCTTGCACATGCCTCCTTCTAGAGGGAGCGATTTTCACATTCCGTTCTGTTATCTCTCTTTGGGCCACTCAGTGGATGGCAACTGGAATGAATGGTCGAGCTGGAGCTCCTGCTCTGCCTCCTGCTCCAACGGTACCCAGCAGAGGACAAGGGAGTGCAACGGACCCTCCTACGGGGGAGCTGAATGCCAAGGACACTGGGTGGAGACCAGGGACTGCTTCTTACGCCAATGCCCAGGTCAGTGACAAATTACTTTCTCTTTCTCTTGGGTCACCCTTCTCTGCAGTCCCAGGCAGGCTTTTGTAAAATCCCCTCCCATTTTCTATATGGAAGAGTTAAACAGTTTTCAGTAGTAATGAAGTAAGGAGGAGATAGCAGATGATACTAGCAGACCATGCAAGCCAAATTCCATAGCTGGCAAATGCTCCCAGGAGAACCCAGAGAGGTCCCAAAATTTCCACTGAAATTTGAAACATGTTGTTTTCCAGTACGCCTTTTAAAAAATAAAGCAAACATCAAAGAAACTCTTTCCATGCTCCCACAATGCTTCAACTTTCCCCCTCTTTTTTGTTTTTTGGGTTTGGGGTTTTCTTGTTCCTCTTCTGCTGCCAATTCACCACTTGTAGTTGAAGCAAACAGGGAAGCAACAACTATTGTATCACAATTTTGGACCTTATCCATGACAAGGTCAGGCACAATGAAGCCTTGATTCATGCCTATCTAAGACTTGTTACTTACTTTACTCATCCAGCTGTGTCTTGAAATAATAATAATAATAATAATAATAATAATAATTTATTCTGCCCCGGCTGTTGTAGCCAGTACCTTACATTCAGAATAATCCCCTTGTCTTCATTCCATGGACCATGGGCTCCAGGAGACCCATTTGATGCAGAAGCAAAGAAAATTGAAGGAGGTATCAGAGTACACCTTACACCAGAAGTCTGTGTTTCTCAGACCAACACCAACATTATAGAGTTGCAGGTGCAGTTTGCTCCTTTTTTTTGCAGAAGTCTTGAGGGTCATCGTTGCAAAGGGACTAATTGGGTCAGCTGGTGTGGAGAATATTCTGACCTGGAAATGAAGACTGAACATCAAGAATCCTTCAAGATTGATCAGCGACTAATTTCTCTTGCCCTGCTTTGCCTGGCTCATTCCTTGCCTCTCCCTGGGTGCTCCATCCCTGTTAGACAGTAGGACTGAGAAGAAGTGGACCCCCAAGATGGAGAGGCTCTTTCACCCCTTTCCAAGAGAGCAGAAACAGACAGGAACAGCTGAGCTCTTTGAGGCACTTCTCATACCTTGCTCAGAAGAGCAAGTATTGGTCTCTCCAGTCAACAAGGAGAAGCCAGTAGCTCTTCAGACTGGTATACCTGTTTCTTGAAGGAATCCCTATCCTTTCTGGTAGCACCACGATCTGCAGCAGAACATAAGCAGTATTCAACACAGTTATTGGGCTTTTCTAGATGGTTTTGGTCTTTAGGCATCTCACTCCTTCTTTGCAAAAAGGGCCTCACTCTTTTTTAGACAGCTTGGTCACACTGATTCCAGAGTTAGATATCAGAACAGTGTTGGTCATGTATTCCATTGCATTCAATGTTACCAAAGAAAACACCAGAGGCTGGTGCTCTTCCTCTTCTGTGACAATTTTCTTCTACTTCCTGGAGAAGAGAGGGACTCCCCAACCCCCCAAATAAGTTATTCAACCCAAGATGATGGGTTAACTCCTCATTTAAACCCAAATGCTACTTAGTAAACTTGGGTCCTTGTTCTGTCACTGAGTTGTTATTTCTTGTCTGTGATTCAGCAGAGGACATTTTTTCCCTACCTTGCAGGCTTGTTGAGAGGGCTAATTAACATTTCTATAGTGCTTTGATAAATGCCATTGTTAATGCAAAAGAAGTAGCATTTTTATAAATGCCATTGTTAACATAAAAAAAAAAAAAAAAAGAAGTAGCACTTCCATCTGCAAAGGCGTTGGGAGAGGATACAATGGGAATGAAACAACTGTCCCAAACCTCTTTCCAAGGCACTGAAACAATGTAATGGAAACAGCTGGAGGGAAGTTCATTTGATGTTTCTTCATGGTTTCTCACCCAAGGGCTCTGCTGGTCTCCCTAAATCCCTGGGCCAGACTTTCTCTGGAAAGGTCTGTTTTCACACATACATTGTACATCCCAACCAAACTGAAGCTATGGAATTTGGCTGGTAGATGTGGCTGCCAGGCAGGTTGAATCCCTGCCCACCTGAGGGGTGTTTATGAGCACAGCCCAAGGAAGAAGATAGGGCTGTTTTTGCAGGAGATGGGGATACTGAGAAGTGTCACAAGTAGACAAGAAGTTACAAGAAGTAACACATGAAGACACTTAAGTTATTAACGGGTTGGAGCAATGGGAAAGAGCACACATAGATTCCATGTCTTTTGAGGATCAAAGACCCAAGGCTGGAGGCCTCCCTTCCCAAAAAGCCATGCTCTACTCACCATATTTACCAGTGCTCACCTTGGGACCTTCCCTCCTTCTATTGCAGATTGTGTTTGGGATGTGACAAGATGTTTCTCTCCTCTCTTTTTATCTCCAGTGGATGGGAAGTGGCAGGCCTGGGGAGTGTGGGGCAGCTGCACGGCAACATGTGGAGGTGGGACTCAGAGACGTGACCGTGTGTGCTATGGGCCCTTCTTTGGTGGAGAGACTTGCCAAGGTCCCAAGGAAGAGTATAAGCAATGCAATGACAGAAAGTGTCCTGGTATGTACCCCAGAACCCTCTCACTTCCCTTGGCATGGAGAGGACAGGGATTTTGGAAAGAGTGCCCTGTGTTAGAGATATTAATGTAACAAGGACTTGTGATATAGTGGGATCCTGCCAATAACCCAGGCACAAGATGCATCAAAGACTTGATTTAATTCTTGCCCAAAACCAGTGTAACCTTTCTGATTCCAGTGAATGTTCAGTAAGTCCCACGAGTTCAGCCTTAATGTTTTTAATTTTTTCATTGCCACAGAGACATAATAGGAAAAGACACACTGTTTGACAGCAAAAATTTGATACCAGAGTCTGGAATTCATTAAGCAGTTGAGCATCGAGGATGCAGTGGCTTCCCACCCTTTACCTAGCCTCTGGGACACCTGCACACCACTTAATTTTTCAAAAAGACAGATGCATCTGTATCTGTCAGAGCCTCCCAATCTCATCCTCCTTCAGCTACAACCATGGGAGCAGAATTCATTTGAGAAAAAGAGCAAGTGAGCCGTAGAACATGGGAAAACCTGGGGTTTAATGTCAAACAAAAGCAGGAGCAAAAAGTTGTGGGTGGGAATGTTTCTGTCTCACACCTTATGAAGAGGCCAGAAAAAAGGTCTGTGCACCGTGTTTGTTTTCTTCCTCAGTTGAAGCACCTGGTAAAATAATTGGTAGAGCATCAATGGTCTGTGTGATGTTGGGAATCAGAGTGCACTGGCCATAATGGTCCCCCCTGTTTTTGAACAAAAGGGTAACTAATTGTCACAGCATCTCAGGGAGAGACAAGAAAGACTGTCATTGCATCATCCTGGCTGTCCTAATGAAAAGAGGTGTCTCTCTAAAAGACAGGCTTGAATCCCACACAGAGGGAGCAGTTTTGGTGCAGATGTTTCTGGGGATGTATCTACCCTATTGAGGACAACTGACTCTCAAACTCCCTTGTAAACTGCTGAAGACAAAGATTAAAGTCAAAGCACTTCAGCATGGAAGTTTCAGCTCATTCAGCTCAAAGATAACAGAGAAAAATGCTGTGGGCTCAAGACAGCACATTCACTCTTTCCAGCTCTGCTTTAATAAAAGACACCACCTCTCCTTACAAGCTGTGCCTCTCAATTAGCAGTGGTGTGTGAGTCTCTTCTAACTCCACCACAAAGCTTTCCCTCACCACAGAAAATCTGAGCACCAGGTTGTCTGATGGTGTCTACAGAGCGATGCAGATTTAGTTCAACTTCAGTGTGTGCCAGCTGGGGCGCTGGCAGAACAAGCCCTATCTTTTCTTCACTTTCCACAGGGGCTGATGCCTGTGTAGTGCTCAAAAGGCAAAGGCATGTCTCAGGGACTGAGCCCTGCTAGGATTCAAAACCAGAAGGGTCTCATTGCAGTTGTTAATATGGGAGGGAAGGAAAAAAGGTGGGGAGACATCAGAGGCTAAAAATAAACCTGCTGAATTTGTTCTCAAGGAAGTATCAAATGCCAGCATGATTTGATTTGAACAGAAGAATTGAGCTTAATTGGGTTAGGTATTAAAATTTCCCAGTGCAAATAGGTTACTCTGGTAAAAAAGCTTTTGTTACAAAACAGCATTAAAAAAAAATAAAAAAAATATTCTTTCCTGGCCTGGGAATTGATTCTGCACTTACTAACAAGACAACACTGGACAATTAGTGCATTTCTAAAGAGAATCTCTGATCCACAGCATCCCTCTGTGGTCCCCAGGGAAGCTACAAGGGTGAGGAGACCAGCAAGGTTTGACTGATCAGAGAAGAAGAAAGGGGAGGTCAGATGTGAGCACGTTCCCTCTCTGCTTTTTGATGTGCTCTGTTGTTTTGTAACTGAGGGTGCTCCTCCCCCCCGTGCTCCAAACCCACCTTTGAACCACAGTTTGTTGTGGAGAACCTGTGACTGTGATCAAAGCACTGGTCAAGGAGACAGGATCGTTGAGTTCAGCTCCTCACTCTGCCACAAGTTCTTTGCCTGACCATGTGCAGTTCACAACTGGGTGACTTAATGTCTCTGTCCTGTGGCTCTGTGTCAACAGGTTGGAAATAAAACTTCTTTTCCACCCATACCCTGCCTTCTAAGCTGTTGGCATACGGACTATTTCTACATATGTGCAGAGCACAGGAGGGGTCCTTCTAGGACCTCTGGGGTTTCATTACAGTAGTGATTACTCAAAAGGGAACTTTAAAACAGTGGAAGGAACATCTGCTTCCAAACAGAGAGTGTAAGTTGCTCATTATCAGTCTGCTGAGAGGGAATCTGTCTTTGAACTGCATCTAAGGCTGGAGCCACACAGTCTTGGAGCTTGACTCCAGGAGCAGTGATGAGTAGGCAGCTTATTGGGTCTTGTGTGAGTCCTTCAAAGGAGTATGACTCGCCGTGACCATAATTTTAAGTTTGAGCCTTCCTCACAGCCAGGTTGGTACTCTGGGTAGTTCCAGAGCAGCAGCAGCTATGTTCATTGCTGGATATTTGCTCCATCACGCAGGTCTGAAATGGTCCATGTAAGCAGATCCATTGCACAATCCCTTGTAGAAGGAAGCCTTCAGGGTCATTGCTGCCCCACAGCTCCCTTGGGAGAACTATGAGAACTCAAGGCCTCCCTTTTTTATTTTTTTTATGACAGATGTACATTTTCCCTACAACCTTTGCACGCCTCTACTGGCACCACTGGACCCCAGTATGGGCAGCACTTTCTTGCATGGAAAGGAAGCTCAGCAAACAACTGCCAAGCTCCACGGCTGGTTGACTTTGGCTTTGCAGCTGCCTTTCCTGGCCA
Source organism: Hemiprocne comata (assembly GCA_020745705.1). Taxonomy (NCBI): domain Eukaryota; kingdom Metazoa; phylum Chordata; class Aves; order Apodiformes; family Apodidae; genus Hemiprocne; species Hemiprocne comata. The sequence goes on from CM036587.1 coordinate 163,463,205, forward strand.
GTTTCAGCCATGCAGTCAGCTTCTTTTTTATTGGTAATTTTACATCACAATAAATTAAAGCTTTAAAAAAAACCCGTTAAATATAATTCTTTCTCCTCCCCACCCTGAGGACTGATAAATAGCTTTAACTCCATCCTCTGGCTCCCTCCATTCTACATGCTGAAAATAATGAGTTTCTCAGCACAAAGCTCACCTGTGGTCAATGTGTTTCTCCTAGGTCCCACTGACTTGGGGGCCAACTCGGCTCCACTCACAGACAGAAGCATCTGAAAACCTCCTTCAAAAGAGCTTTTTTCTGTTATGGCTCAAAACATATTTTTGCAGTCTCCTGGACTCTACAGCTGTGTTTGAAAACAAGCTGCTGATGTAAATCTGTCCTGTTGGTGCTTTTCTCCTTGTGTCCTCATATAAGATGGCACCAGACAAAGGACCTCAGCTGAGTCCACCAGGAGATATGTTAATCTTGGTTTTTCTTCTATTTGTTGTCCTTTCTTTCATTCTTACACCAATTTATTTACGCTGAGCAGCATTCTAGCCACATCCAACCCTTGAGGTGGTGACCCTGAAGGATGGAAGGAGTAGAATCTGGAGCCATGGAGTTTTCCAAGGAAAGGTGGACATCTGTCCATTAAACAAGAAAAGAAAACTCTTTAGTAGGATATAACAACAGCTTTCTTGAAAATAGTTTATATAAGGCAAGGCAAGTGTGTCTGTTGACTTTCCCAGGCCGTTGTGTACAAATTAATGAGCTAATCCTTGGGAGGCATGGACACCCAGTTTTCAGATAGGCAGAGTAAATTTCAGAGAGGTTAAGAGTCTTTGTCAGGGTCCATGCACCAAGCAGCTGCAGAGCTGGGCGTTCACCTCCAGACCTCCTGGCTCACACCACAGTGCTGTTCCCTCCAGACTGTGCTCCCTCGTTTCCTTTTTCCACTCCCTTTTCCATGTCACTCTTGAGGAGAAAGCTTTACCAACGGAGTTTTTTCTTCCTCACAGAGCCCCATGAAATCTGTGATGAAGAAAGTCTTGGCTCTGTGGTTTGGAAAGAGACACCTGCTGGGGATGCTGCAGCTGTCCG